>CM049186.1:3597335-5997335 GCA_026770425.1 Boechera divaricarpa | reverse complement strand
TGGTTAGAGATGCTCTAAGCTTCCACACATTTTTAAAACGCAGAAAACAATCATCTTCATCATTTGGCACTCGTATAAGCTTGATTTGGTCTTCAGTTACCATAAGTTTGTGTTGAGCCTCAGCTAAATTCGGCAACTTAACTTTTGGATATTCAGTCGTAACAAAATCTGAATACTCAAGGTAAACCAGACTTGGAGTGTCAAAAGAACTGCTAGTTGGATTTAAGAAGTCAACAAAACCAGGTGCATAGATAGTTAGCTTTCTAAGGCTTGCACATAATGTAGTTTCATTCCTAAGCCACTGCACATTGGCCAAATATAATTCCTCAAGCACAGGGAAAGAAGGAAACATCTCAAGCTCATCAAATATAATCCAATCCGAGTCAATGTCGAAAGTTTTAAGCATTGGTAAGAAAGTGCCTTTACGCCCCCAATCAACACCATATTTACTTCTTAATTTCAGCTCCACTAGTGTTTTGCTCTCGAACAACTCTTCCGGAAGATAATAATCGTACCACGAAAAATCGAGGAAAAGTTCAAGGTGAGAAACACCACGCTGCAAGACATTACATATCCAACCATTCACACGGGCTGAATCTATGCCATCTTTACACTTGAGTGAGAATCTCTGTATAAGAGAATCACTCTACAAAACCAAAACTTTATCAACAAAATCCATGAAGCATTGCAAAATCCATGAACTAAAACACGCTCGTACTGAGAATAGAATCAGTAGAAGCAGAAGGAGTAAGTAAAGATTTGGCACATACCGTGCTCCATGTTCGATATTATGATGATACTTCGTATGTTATTTTTTTATGGTGTCTAGAACAAAAAGATTAACATATGTAATCAAATATTTAGGAGAAAATTATTTTTAGCTTGATCTTTACTTATTTTAAATATCTTTCTATCTTGATCTAATTCAACTATGAGCCTGCATATTTTTTTTTAATCAAATATTTGGAACAAAAAATTACATATGTAAATTCTATCTTGATCTATGACAACTCATAACCTATATATACTTATTTTTAGCCTCTTGTTTAAGCACTGGTTTATTTTATTTTCAAGCATAATCTATAAAAGTTGAAGATTATGATTAGACAAATAGTATATATAGGCTCATAGTTGAATTAGATCAAGATAAAAGATTCTAAGACAAAACAGAAAAAAAAAATCATAAATCCCCCTTAATTATATACGGGTGATATGTCTGCATTTTATATGGTTTTAGCATGCAATATTCATTCATTTAGCCTTGTTTAATAGCATATTTTTAGCATTTATTTCTAGTTTTGCATACTTAGAGTGTTTTGCATTAGGATTGCATGCATATTGCATTTTTGAGCTATTTCAGGTGCATTCAAGGGATATTGGAGATGTTGAAGTCAAATGGAGAAAAAGGAGAGCTTAACTCGACCAGAAACTCAAATGGAGGCTGATTTCTGCACCAAAAACTGTACTTTGAGCCCAGATCTAGCAGGCAGCTCGAGCCCGTTGGTCGAGCTCATCCAGAAAAACGCCATCTTGAAGTCTAAAGGAAAGCTCGATCACCTACACTCGAGCCCGTTGGTCGAGCTCATCCAGAAAAACGCCATCTTGAAGTCTAAAGGCAACCTCGATCACCTACAGTCGAGCCCGTTGATCGAGCTCTCCAGAAAAATGCAATCTTGGAGATCTGAAGTCTAGCTCGACCACACATGGTCGAGCTACTATCTCGAGCTGAAGAATAAAAATGCAATCTTGAAATTTAGCTCAGCTCGACCATAACACTCGACCACCCATGGTCGAGTGCCCCCAAAAATTAGCCTATTTTGTCTTTTTGTGATTTAGGGTTTCTATCTCTTAGTATAAATACCCTGTAATCGCTTAACACTAATTATCTCATTTTTTAAGCTTTCTTCATCTGTTCTTGCTTCCTGGATCCTATAACTTTGAATCTACTTGTTATTTTTGTTTGAATCTTTAGAATCTATCTATTTTCTTCTTTATCTTTCTGATTATGCAAGTTTTTATGATTTCTGGGTTTGTGATTTTGATGTTCTTCATGTGTTCTGAGTAGTCATTAGGGTTCTTAAGGATGGGATAAATTAGGTGTGGAATCTTGGTCTCCTGGGTGATTTAAGTGTAGATTGCTTGATTTCCCTTCTGGATTAGTATTCTTAATGCTAATTACTCTCTGATCAATTGGAATTAGAACTTAGGTATTTCCACACCCAGAAGGTATTTGATGAAATACTTGACATAACTAATTGCAGAGATTTACATTTCTAGCCTAAGGGATTAGTTGTCTAGGGTGTTTATTGACTTTAATAAGCTGAATTTTAATACCTGCTAAGCTAGATTTCGCTAAAGAGATTTAGGTCTGAAACTCGATTAGCTTGAGGTTACTTATCATGGAAATGAACTTAACTGCTTATGAGTTTATTGTCTAGGGATTAGCTCTGCTTGAGTTTTGTTAAACCATCTAGGTAGATTAAGAGGATACACCAAGTCAATAACCCCATCCTTAGGAGCTTCTCTTGCTTGATTGATTTCTGTTTTACTGCTTTTGCTAGTCTCTGTTAGTAACTACCATTCTGTTAGCCTCTATTAGTTTCTGTTATTGCTTTTGATTATTGCTTGGCTTGACTTAAACTGTTTTATTGCATCTTTTCTGGTTAATATCGCACTCATTTGGATTGATACCTTTCTGTGCTACAATGACATAATAGTACGTTAGGAATTGACATATATCAATTTGACCTATATCAATTTGGCGTCGTTGCCATTTGGGTGTTGTTTGTTACATTTAGGATTTCAAATCGTTTCAGATCAAGTTCTTTTCAGTCTACTCTGTTACTCACTTAGTATTTCTTTCTTTATCTTTGCATTTCAGGTACATTCTTGACTCGACCTGCCTAGCTCGACCTCCCTAGCTCGAGTCAGCCCATCGAGTCATCCTCCACCTGCATGCAAACGAGATCAAAAGGAAGCCAAAACCTCATTCGCTACCTCGACAATATTAACAAGCTACCATAACAGTTGAGAGAGCAGAGAGAACATCTTAGAGTAGATCAACAGGATCCACTAGAAATGGCTGATGATAATCCACTACCACAGCCTTACCATGTGCCTCATCCGCGGAGGCAGCGTCTGATTGGTACGGGAGATGCTCCCAACACTCACACTAATAGGCAAGGGACTGTACCTCCTACAGTCTAGAACAACAACTTTGAGATCAAGAGTGGCTTGATAGCTATGGTGCAAAGCAACAAATTCCATGGGCTGCCTATGGAAGACCCTCTTGATCATTTAGATGAGTTTGATAGGCTCTGCAGCCTTACCAAGATCAATAGAGTCAGTGAAGATGGTTTCAAGCTGAGACTCTTTCCATTCTCTCTTGGTGTCAAAGCCCATCTCTAGGAGAAGAATTTACCCCATGGTTCTATCACTTCATAGGATGACTGCAAGAAAGCTTTCCTTGCCAAGTTCTTCTCCAATGCTCGAACAGCTCGCCTCCGGAACGAGATATCCAGATTTTCTCAAAAAGATGGGGAGACATTCTGTGAATGCTGAGAACGATTCAAGGGATACACCATTCAATGTCCTCACCACGACTTCAGCAATGAGTCCCTCCTTAGCACACTTTACTGAGGAGTTCTTCCAAAGGTCCGGATGCTTCTTGATACAGCCAGCAATGGTAACTTCCTCAACAAAGATGTTGATGAAGGATGGGAGCTTGTGGAGAACCTTGCTCAATCAGATGGAAACTACACTGCGGAGTATGATCGAAGTGTCAAGGGTAGTGTTGATTCAGAGGAGAGGCATAGAAAGGAGATGAAAGCTATGAATGCCAAGTTAGATCAACTACTACACCAGCAGAAGCATGTCCACTTTGCCAATGACGATACAGTCTTTCAAGTTCAAGCTGGGGAGGATGATGGTCTGGAAGAGGTTAGTTATGTTTAGAATCAGGGTGGCTACAACAAAGGTTTCATCAACTACAAGAACAACCCAAATCTCTCTTACAGGAGCACCAACGTTGCTAACCCTCAGGATCAAGTCTACCCGCCTCAGCAACAACCGCCGCAGTCCAAGCCTTTTGTTGCTTACAACCAGAATCAGGGTTTTGTTCCTAAGCCGCACTACCAGAACAGCTATCCGCAACAGGGAGTCATGGGTCCACCGCCCGGTTTTCCACCTCTCCACTCTCAGCCTTCTAACGCTCAGGATCACTAGATGACGAACATGCTGCAACAAATTCTACAAGGTCAAGCCGCTGGTGCGATGGAATCAGCTAAGAAATTTGGTGAAATCAAAACACAGATGGATTACACCTATAATGATCTCAACAGCAAGATTGAGACATTGAACTCAAAGATTAAGTACATGGAGGGCAAGACTGCATCTACTTCTAGCACATCACAGCTCCCAGGAAAAGCAGTCCAAAACCCAAAGGACTTTGCTCACATCAATGCCATCACTTTAAGGAGTGGAAAAAAGCTACCTGAGCGGGATGGGTCTGTTAAAATCATTGAGGACAGTGAGATTCAAGATGGAGAGGATTTGAGCTGCAAAACAGACCAAAAAACGCGTTTAAAGACTGACTCTAGCACCCAGCTCGACCACACTGGTCGAGCCAGCCCTCCACCTGCGCCTAAACCAATAGTTTCAGAGAAAAACAAGACACCCTTTGTCCCTCCTCCTTACAAATCCAAACTGCCTTTCCCAGGAAGGTCCAAAAAGGACTTAATGGAGAAGTATAGAGCAATCTTTGACAAACACATGAGGGAAGCAGGGATTAGGTTACCTCTCATCGATGCCTTCTCAATGTTGCCCGCATATCAGAAATTTTTGAAGGATGCAGTGGCTGCAAAAGCAAAGGAGATTCAGGATATGGTGGTTTTGTCAGAAGAGTGTAGTGTCATTATCCAGAAGAGGGTTATCAAGGAAAAGCTAAGTGATCCTGGTTCGTTCACTCTACCATGCTCTCTAGGTCCATTGATTTTCAAGAAGTCCCTCTGCGATCTTGGAGCATCCATCAGTCTCATGCCACTCTTAGTTGCCAAGAAGTTAGGATTCAACAACTACAAGCCTTGCAACATCTCTTTGGTGCTTGCAGATAGATCAGTTAGAACTCCTCATGGTATGCTACAAGATTTACCTCTAAAGGTTGGGACAGTTGAGATACCTACAGACTTCATAGTGTTAGAGATGGATGAAGAACCAAGAGATCCCCTTATTCTGGAAAGACCTTTCTTAGCCACAGCTGGAGCGGTTATTGATGTTCGAAAGGGAAAGATTGATCTTAATCTTGGGAGTGATTTCAAAATTACATTCGACATCAAAGACACAATGAGAAAGCCAGCAATAGAAGGACATATCTTCTATATTGAGGAAATGGATCAACTTGCTGATGAACTTCTGGAGGAATTTAATGAAGAAGATCACCTTCAAACTGCTTTGACAAAAAGTGGTAAGGATGGATACCTACATGATGAGACCTTGGGTTATGAGATGATCTTGGACTCACATAAGGTTATGGAAGGGTCAGAAGTGTTTGAAGACCTAATTGGGGTTAAAACAGAGGTTTTAGCTACAGAATGCACTGGCGCTAGCAACCAGCTCGAGCAAGCTGGTTGAGCCAGCTTACTCACTGCGCCAAACTCGACCACACAGCTCGATCCCCAGGTCGAGCCAGACCTTTTTGCATGGTCATAACTCAGAGCACCTAAGGTAGACCTCAAAACTCGTCCTGCTGGGCTAAGGTACGCCTTCCTTGGACCCAATTCTACATACCCAGTCATAGTAAATGATATGCTTAGTGATGATGAGTTGCATTTGCTATTGACTGAATTGAGGAAGTTTAGAAAAGTAATTAGGTATTCTCTGGACGATATCAAAGGAATTTCACCTAGCTTATGTACTCATAGAATTCACCTTAAAAATGAATCATATGCTAGTATTGAACCTTAGAGAAGATTGAACCCGAATTTGAAAGAACTGGTTAAAAAGGAAATTCTTAAGTTGCTAGAAGCTGGAATCATCTATCCTATATCTGATAGTACTTGGGTTTCTCCTGTGCATTGTGTTCCAAAGAAAGGGGGTATAACTGTTGTTAGGAATGATAAGGATGAACTGATACCCACTAGAACTATCACTAGTCATAGGATGTGTATTGATTACAGGAAATTAAATGCTGCATCTAGAAAGGATCATTTTCTATTACCATTCATTGATTAGATGTTAGAAAAGCTTGTAAATCACCCTTATTACTGTTTCTTAGATGGGTATAGTGGTTTCTTTCAAATTCCTATTCATCCTAATGATCAAGAAAAAACTACTTTCACGTGTCCATATGGAACATTTGCTTATAGGAGAATGTCTTTTGGTCTTTGTAATGCACCTGCTACTTTTCAGAGATGCATGACTTCTATATTCTCGGATTTAATTGAGGAGACTGTGGAAGTATTCATGGATGACTTTTCCGTGTATGGCTCCTCTTTCTCCTCCTGCTTGTTGAATCTTTGCAGGGTGCTTACAAGGTGTGAAGAGACAAATCTGGTTCTGAATTGGGAGAAATGCCACTTCATGGTCAGAGAAGAGATTGTCTTAGGGCACAAAATTTCTGAAAATGGAATAGAGGTGGACAAAGCCAAGGTTGATGTGATGATGCAGCTGCAACCGCCTAAGAACGTCAAGGATATCAGAAGTTTTTTGGGTCATGCTGGGTTCTACAAGCAGTTCATCAAAGACTTCTCACAAATAGCCAGACCACTCACTAGACTATTATGCAAGGAACAAGAGTTCATTTTCGATTCTGAGTGTTTGAAAGCTTTCCAGCTGATTAAAGAAGCTTTAGTCTCAGCTCCAATAGTCCAAGCACCAAACTAGGACTATCCGTTCGAAATAATGTGTGATGCATCGGACTATGCTGTGGGAGCGGTTCTAGGCCAAAAGATTGACAAGAAGCTGCATGTGATCTACTATGCAAGCAGGACACTTGATGAAGCTCAAGTGTGATATGCAACAACAGAGAAGGAGTTGTTGGCTGTTGTCTTTGCTTTTAAAAAGTTCAGAATCTATCTAGTTGGTTCCAAGGTGATAGTTTACACAGATCATGCAGCACTTAGGCATATCTATGCTAAGAAGGAGACTAAGCGAAGACTGCTTAGATGGATCCTTTTGCTTCAGGAGTTTGACATGGAGATTGTCGACAAGCAGGGTATAGAGAATGGTGTAGCTGATCACTTGTCAAGGATGAGGATAGAGGATGCAAGGCCAATTGATGATTCCATGCCTGAAGAACAGCTCATTTGTGTTGTCTTCGCACTAGAAGAGAAGAGTGTGCCCTGGTATGCAGATCTTGCCAATTACCTTGTAAATGGCGAAATTTCTGGAGGTCTTGATGCTTACAAGAAAAAGAAGTTTCTGAGAGATGTGAATCATTACTTCTGGGACGAGCCCTACTTATACAAGAGAGGTTCAGATGGTCTATTCAGGAGGTGCACAGCTGAAGAAGAGGTAAAGGGAGTTTTAGAGCATTGCCACGGTTCAGTGTATGGAGGTCACTTCGCTACATTCAAGACTGTGCAAAAGGTGTTACAAGCAGGGTTATGGTGGCCATCAATATTGAAGGATGCTCAAGCTTTCATCACCAAGTATGATCCTTGCTAGAGAAAGGGTAACATCAGTAGAAAGAACGAGATGCCTCATAACCCAATTCTGGAAGTTGAAGTGTTTGATGTATGGGGCATTGATTTTATGGGGCCTTTCAACCCACCTTCTTATGGGAACAGCTACATCTTAGTGGATGTTGATTATGTCTCCAAATGGGTTGAAGCAATGGCATGTCCTACTAATGATGCAAAAGTTGTTCTGAAGATGTTCAAGAGTGTTATCTTCCCCAGATTCGGAGTACCAAGGGTAGTGATCAGTGATGGAGGATCTCACTTCATCAACAAGCTCTTTGAGAACCTATTAAAGAAGCATGGGGTTAAGCACAAGGTAGCTACACCATACCATCCTCAGACCAGCGGGCAAGTGGAAGTGTCTAACAAGCAGATCAAGGCGATTTTGGCAAGAATAGTAGGGGTTTCAAAGAGAGATTGGTCTACTAAGCTCGATGAGACTCTCTGGGCATATCGAACAGCTTTCAAGACACCAATTAGGAGAACACCGTTCCAACTACTCTATGGTAAAGCTTATCATCTACCTGTTAAGATTGAGTATAAGGCACTATGGACAACGAAACTTCTGAACTTGGATATCAAGACTGCTCAAGAGAAGAGAGCGATGGATTTGCACGAGCTTGAAGAGATCAGACTAGAAGCTTATGAGAGCTGTAAGGTGTACAAGGAGAGAACTAAAGCTTTCCATGAGAAGAAGATTTTGCACAAAGAGTTCAAAGCTGGTGATCAGGTGCTTTTGTTCAATTCTAGGCTCAAGTTGTTTCCTGGGAAGCTTAAGTCTAGATGGTCAGGACCATTTAACATCAAGGAAGTTTCACCCTATGGAGCGGTTACTCTGATCGGGAAAAATGAATCCGAGTTCACAGTGAATAGGCAAAGGCTTAAACCGTACATGGCTGACGGCATCATTCCAGAAGGAACCTTAATTCCTCTAGATGAACCTCTCCTTGCCTGAGTAAAACAGGAAGTCAAGCTCAGTGACTATAAACAAGCTCACTTGGGAGGAAGTTCCATGTCTATTCTTGTATATATATTGCTTTAATTTCCTTTTTAAACCGTCAAATAAGTGTGCTAAATTTTTGTTTTTGGCTTGTTTGTGTGATTTCAGGAGAGCATGAGCATTGAATCGCGAAGAAAAGGAAGGAATGAGCAAAATTGGTTGGCTCGACCAACGAGCTCGAGCTCCATAATCGAGCCAACACGTCGAGTCAGTTTGGGGGAGATTTAAAATTTGAATTTTGAACGGGGACAAGCTCGACCCCACCTGGTCGAGTCAACACCTCGAGGCAAGCTCCCACGCTGCTTACACTCGAAAAAGCATGGAGGATTCAATCTCCTCTTTCTTCTCCAACCCTTGAGGTATCTGTTCTATCCATTCTTGTATATATCATTTGCATTTCTTTTTTGCTTTTTATTGTTTCTTAAACCTTCTTTCTAAATTTTTATTACACAAGGGACTGTGTAATTTAAGTTTGGGGGGAAAGGTTAAGATGTGTTTGATTTGTTTTCTGTGTTCTTATTTTTACTTTGTGCATATTTGAGTCCGCATGCATCTAAGGCATATAAAAACCAAAAAAATCTTGAAACTTTTTCGAAAATGATTACAAAAACAGAGTCTAGATTGTTTTTCATATAGGGATGTTGCATATGCATATGCATAAGGGATTATGATGATTATAACCTTGTTAGCTTGCTGATTTAATATGGTAATTTCAATGCCCTCGTTTTTAGTTGTCTAATGCATTGTTAATGAACTTGAAGTAAGACTACACCATACTTAGAATGCACAACTAGATTATGTCTCAATTGAAGCATGATGTGATTTGATGCCATTCCCTATCTATTTGAACCTGAACTTGACTTATAATTATCATGTCTACGCATTGCATTTGAACTCATGGATACCATATACATACTTGGATTTTCTTTCACCTGTTTACCACTCTTGCTAATCCAAGTAGTTGTTCTTATTTTTAGAACAGTTTTACCATACCCTTAACCTAGCCTTCTTTCAAGCCTTGTTATACTTTATTGAGTGTGTGAGGCCTGTTTTTGAATGAGTTTGGTAGAAAGTGTTAGGTTTGAGCCGACAAGGATAGAATCTCATGTAGTTCTGGTTTGCAATTTTTGAATCAGATAGGACTAGGTGGGATCTTGATCATTGTGTATAGGGTTTGGTTCTGTGAAAAGAAAGAAAGAAAACTTGGAGAAAGATGAAAAAAAAAGTTAAGAGTTCTTAGGAGAGGAATGATCTGAAAATGTGTAAATCTAGTAAAGGATTTGGGGGTGTGCTAAGAATAAGAAAAGAAAAGCAAACCTTAAAGTCTGAAAAAAAATATATAGAAAACGCCTAAGCTGGTAGTAAAAAGCCAAAACAAAGACCCTAGTCCGCTAGAAGTATAAAGAACCTCTCCTAGAACAAAAAAAAAAAGAAAAAAATGAGTCTGATCCAAGAAAAGTTCAAGGCAAATTGCCTAAGTGTTAAGGGTAGAATTAGGACAACTTTCTGGGTTTAGAACTGGGGGTTAAGAACACTTGTGTATGATTGGGTAGATGAGAGTCTATTCTTGTATGCATAGGTTGGTTCTTACCTTTAGCATTCTACTGAAGCTCATTCCATTTCTTGAGAGATTCCTGTTCTGAACTAATCAAACCATGTGAAAGGGACCATCTTTGCCTCTTAACCTTACCTTTAGCCAAATGAGTTCATTGAATGTGCATAGCTTGATTCATGGTTTTTGTTTAATTGAATGTTAAGGGGAATGGTAGATTTGAATGCAGGTCTAGGTTGAGACTTAATTAAAATTGTGCTGTGAAGAGTATGGCTAAAATTTTTGAGTAGAGTTCATATACTTTGCATTCTAGAACTAGCAACTTGGACATTGAGATCATCTGTTATATCTGCAAACTTTGGTTCTGAATCCCCATTTTTAAACCTCTTCTCCATTCTTATTCTTCTGTTTGCTTGAGGACAAGCAAAGACTAAGTTTCGGGGAGTTGATATGTCTGCATTTTATATGGTTTTAGCATGCAATATTGATTCATTTAGCCTTGTTTAATAGCATATTCTTAGCATTTATTTTTAGTTTTGCATACTTAGAGTGTTTTGCATTAGGATTGCATGCATATTGCATTTTTGAGCTATTTCAGGTGCATTCAAGGGATATTGGAGATGTTGAAGTCAAATGGAGAAAAAGGAGAGCTTAACTCTACCAGAAACTCAAATGGAGGCTGACTATAGCAAGCAGCTCGAGCCAGCAGGTCGAGCCAGTGCATTTTGCACCAAAAACTGCACTTTGAGCCCAGCTCTAGTAGGCAGCTCGAGCACGTTGGTCGAGCTCATCCAGAAAAACGCCATCTTGAAGTCTAAAGGCAAGCTCGATCACCTACAGTCGAGCCCGTTGATCGAGCTCTCCAGAAAAATGCAATCTTGGAGATCTGAAGTCTAGCTCGACCACACATGGTCGAGTTACTATCTCGAGCTGAAGAATAAAAATGCAATCTTGAAATTTAGCTCAGCTCGACCATAACACTCGACCACCCATGGTCGAGTGCCCCCAAAAATTATCCTATTTTGTCTTTTTGTGATTTAGGGTTTCTATCTCTTAGTATATATACCCTGTAATCGCTTAACACTAATTATCTCGTTTTTTAAGCTTTCTTCATCTGTTCTTGCTGCCTGGATCCTATAACTTTGAATCTACTTGTTATTTTTGTTTGAATCTTTATAATCTATCTATTCTCTTCTTTATCTTTCTGATTATGCAAGTTTTTATGATTTCTGGGTTTGTGATTTTGATGTTCTTCATGTGTTCTGAGTAGTCATTAAGGTTCTTAAGGATGGGAAAAATTAGGTGTGGAATCTTGGTCTCCTGGGTGGTTTAAGTGTAGATTGCTTGATTTCTCTTCTGGATTAGTGTTCTTAATGCTACTTACTCTCTGATCAATTGGAATTAGAACTTAGGTATTTCTACACCCAGAAGGTGTTTGATGAAATGCCTCACAGAACTAATTCCAGAGATTTACATTCCTAGCCTAAGGGATTAGTTGTCTAGGGTGTTTATTGACTTTAATAAGCTGAATTTTAATGCCTGCTAAGCTAGATTTCGCTAAAGAGATTTAGGTCTGGAACTGGATTAGCTTGAGGTTACTTATCATGGGAATGGACTTAACTGCTTATGAGTTTATTGTCTAGGGATTAGCTCTGCTTGAGTTTTATTAAACCATCTAGGTAGATTAAGAGGATACACCAAGTCAATAACCCCATCCTTAGGAGCTTCTCTTGCTTGATTGATTTCTGTTTTACTACTTTTACTAGTCTCTGTTAGTAACTACTGTTCTGTTAGCCTCTATTAGTTTCTGTTATTACTTTTGATTATTCCTTGGCTTGACTTAAACTGTTTGATTGCATCTTTTCTGGTTAATATCGCACCCATTTGGATTGATATATTTCTGTGCTACAATGACATAATAGTACGTTAGGAATTGACATATATCAATTTGACGTATATCAACGGGTAAATAAGTTGGTGACTAACAACAAAGGAAAAAAAACTTAGTATTTTGCTCTAGGACAAGCAAACAAACAACCAAGAACAAGAAAGAGGTTTGAAAAGCACGAGAACTCACAAATCTTTAGCAATCGTGCTTTAAACTATGACATGCAAACCACATAAGAAGAAACATGTTTAGGACATTCTCACTATAATCTCACAATAACTTTTGCAAGCATTGTCCATACTTTGAATCATAAACCTACAAAAACACTAAAATTTGCATCCGCTAACTCTTCATTAACATCGGCGTGAACTTCTCATCAAATGTTTTTCATTGAGAAACTGTCTTTGGTGAGTGATGGTTTATTTATTGGTGGGGTTTAAAGTATTTCAAGTTCTAAGTCACTTCAAAGATGCAAAACCATAAGAGATAATAGGTCAGTTAATAAATACATACACTACATCGATGGAAATATTCATCGCAAAACAGGTATAGCGACGTATTTGCGACGCATACCTATTCGTTGCTAATCGCTGGTCGCAAATATAAAATCGTCCCAATGTCGTTGCAATATTTGCGACAGACATAAACAATAGTTAATCCGTCGCAAAAAACACCTCGCAAATGCGTCGCAATTAAGCGACGGATTAGCGTGTAATACTTTCACTCGCAAAATGTTTGTCGCAAAAATGTAGTAAAATTTGTCAGGTAGTTGCGTGAAATTGACAACGTTATTTGCCTGGAAAATCCTCGATTTTTCCGAGGGAATTGCGACTACATAAATATTCATCGCAAATCCCTCGCAAATTTGCGAGGGACTTGCGACAATACGTTTTCCTGTTGTCGCAAGTCCGTCGCAAAGTTGGGAGGGATTTGCGATGAATTATTTAAAATAATTAAATTTATAATCGTTTTTAGTTAAAAATAAAATAAATATTAAAATCTAATTAAATGAAAATAAATAATAAAATCCAAATAAAATTAAAATTCTTAATATTCAAAAGAAAATAAACTACAGTATTTGTTTTTAATACATAAAAAAACAACTAAAAGCTTTCTGATGGTCCGGTTTCAGTTCCGGTTCCGCTACCAGAACCGGTGTCATCTCCTAATTCTTCCCGAACAAGCTTTGCCAATTCCGGATCATTTGTGCCCAAGTAGTTAAAAAGCTTATCATACTTAGACATTTGTTGACTCTGACTTGTGATAATATTCGCCTGGGACTGAATGATACTCTGAAGAGCTTCCGAATCCTATCGGGATTGAGATGAATACGAAGCTGAAGAAGTACAAGAGTCAATCTTCGATTGCAGGGAACCGACACCATAAATTCTCCTTTTTTTACGAGGAGCGACCTGAAAAAAAAAATTTGATTGTAATTTATTATAAACATAATTAAAAACATTTACAACAATTTTAAAGACATACCTCAGTAAAAATTTTGTTCTTCATGGCCGGAGAGACAGATGCAGTGCTCTCGGGATCATAACCATCAGAATTCTGAGTCAGCTCCTGCATCCTGGAAGTGACATCATTGTAGATCTTATCCGATTTCCCGTCGACAAACGATCCATCTGGTCTCCGTTTCATCTCTTCAAGAACCGCTAGCAAATCCAGAATCGCATCGCCTCCACGGTTCTCAGCCTAAGTA
Source organism: Boechera divaricarpa (assembly GCA_026770425.1). Lineage (NCBI taxonomy): Eukaryota > Viridiplantae > Streptophyta > Magnoliopsida > Brassicales > Brassicaceae > Boechera > Boechera divaricarpa. The sequence goes on along the minus strand of CM049186.1, from coordinate 5,983,511 downwards.
TATAAATAATTACTATCATATTTAATTAAAAAATTAAATAACTTTTAAAAAAACTTACTATCTTTCGTGCTCGGGCTTTAAACGAAAGCTGTCCAGAACGATGCTTATGATACCCGTCTCCATCAGGATTAGAGAGCCGGGCCGCTCGAGCATTCCCGCTCTTAGTCTCTCTTGCCAGGTCCAACCAATACGCCACGAGGCCTTTCCAGACCTCAAGATCCAACCACTTAGGCATCGCATTATCGCCCTCTTTTTTCCACTTGCTCTTCCATCGTCCCACCTGGTCACACATGCGACCCTTCAACTTGTCCTCAAACACTTTACGAACCAGCGATGTAATCGCAAAATCATAGTGATAAGCTTGCTACAAAAAAAAGAAGTGTTATGTTGATAAAAATATAACAAATAAAGACTTTGAAATAAATAAAATTTTAAAACTTACGGCAAATGTCTCAAACTACTGGTGACACACAATTTTCGGAGTTTGTGTCCAATTAGCAAAAGGTTCTTTGAAGTCTCTTTCGAAGATCGATCGCACCTTAGCAGCTACACATCCGTCATCTTTAAACCTGAAATATTTTGAAAAAGAGAATTAAAATGAATATAGTTTTAAACAGCATAAAATTAAAAAGTTAAAAAATAAAACAAATTACCATAAAGTCCCTTGAGGATAGGTTGGATCAAGGTGTAGTAGACGGTCATGATCGGGCTGATCAAGAAGCGCCGCTATGACCCTATCATGCTCAGCGTCAGTCATTGTGCGCTGTGTAGATAGAGGTAGTGTCGGTTGTGCTCTCGGTGGGTCTGGAGGGAATGTGGTTGGAGGCGGTGACTGATGATGAGTGTCAGAAATACGTGTCCCGCCCATCTGAGAAGTAAAACTCGCCCCAGGAGTAGACGACGTTGATCCGCCACCTCTCGAAAGATAGCGAGTATAATCGTTAGAATATCCGGACATCTGCAAAAAAAAATAGAAAACAAGTAATAAAAATAAAATTACAAATCTAAACTTTTAATTAATAAAAAACTTGTAATTAAATCATCATTTTCAAATCCTAAAAACTATTTTATAATTTAAAAATTCTCAAATTCTAAAATTTTTAAATTCATGAAAAATCATATTCAAATCCTAAAATCTAAAATTATAAAACTCATGAATAAATTATAATAATTCTCAAATTCATGAAAAAATAATTTTCAAATCCTAAAATCTACAATCCTAAAATTTTCAAATTAAATCCTAATCAATAACACATAATTTAACAAATTAAAACTCCAATCAAAAATTTAATAACATAACAAATCCAAAACCTAATCAAATAGAACACTTAATTTAACAAATTAATTCCAATCAATAACACTTAATTTAACAAATAAATCTAAAACTATAATAAATTCATCAAATATAATTTAACAAATTATAACACATAATCTAAAAATCTAACAAATTCATATAAAATTCAACCTAATTTAACAATCAAATTCACCTAAGTTTCTCCGACGGTTAGAGGTGTGAACGGCGGCGGCGCGTGAGAAAACGGAACGGGGGCGGCGAGAAGGAGAGAAAAAGAAACGGCGGCTGGGGAGAGGGAGAGAATCAATGGCGGCGGCGGCGGAGGGGTCTTGAATCGACGGCGAGAGAGATGGCCAGAGAGAACGGCGGCGGCAAGAGAGGTGTTAGATGAACGGCGAACGAGAGAGGTTTTTGTTTTTTAAGTTTAAGTTTCAAGATACGGCTGGGGAAGAAGAAGGGTAATTAAAATACCCTACTCTCGCAAATCCATCGCGAATCAGTCGCGAAAACTATGGTTTTCGGTCCCCATTTTGTGTGACATTGCGATGGATCCATCACAACTCCGTCGCAATATTCTTTCCAAATAATTAAAAATTTTGTAACCACGAAACCAAAAAATTAGATATTTCATATTCTCGCAAATTCCTAGCAATTCCCTAGCAAATATTTGAAAGTAGAATGAAATTAAACATCAAAATATGAGGTTGTAAACATCAAATCTGATTGTAAATTCATTATTTTCTGATTCATAAAAGTGTGTGGTTGAAGTACTCAATCTTCCTGAAATTTTTCTATATATTTTGTTTTCCATCATTGAATCATGTATTTCTTTCTAAGACTTGTCTATTAACAAAACAATATGTATAAATGAGATAAGTCTATATTTCTCTATGATAAATGAGTTAAGATAAGTCTATTCAAATGAGTTGACATGATCAAAAGATATTTAATAATCATTTTTCTATTCAAATATATTTATTAATAAAATTTCAATATATATTTAGTAATCATTTTGCGAGGGAACTGCTACGGATCCATCGCAATTTCGTAGCAAAGTTATAACCTTGCTACGGATTTGCGACAGAACATTCGCAATTCCGTCGCAAATAAATAAAAAAAACAAAAAAAAAACATTGAAATCTACATATAACACATGAAACACCTATAAACATACAAACATTTAAACAGATTCATTTTCAGATACATAGGAGTTTTCACTATCGCCATCAGTTTCTTCTCCGTCATCTGTCACCTCGAACTCGTCACATTCCGGATCTTTACCTGTCTCATCCATGATCATCTCTTCTACTTCTATGTTTTGTGGATCAATATGTAAGATATCTTCTGTTGATTCGATTGCTACGGAGACTTCTGCTGATCTTTCTTGTTGCAAAGCCACATCATCAACTTCTCCGACGACTATTCGACCTCTCGGATTCACTTTTATCACAGATAACCACGTCTCTCGTCTTTTCCTTATCCGTAGATATGGAATGAAACACAGTTGTTCTGCTTGACATGCTAGGATGAACAGTTCAAATTTGGAAAATTTTTTGCTGGCATTGACATCAGTTACCCATAACGAGTTTGTGCGAACGCCTCGACCGACCGTTGGATCATACCAATGACATTTGAACAAAACGCATTTCAACCCGATAATTCCTGGATATGATACTTCCATAATTTCGTGCAAAATACCGTAGAAGTCATTTTTACCTGGCACATGAATTCGATAATTTGCGGTTGACCTCTTGGAGCCATGCTCATACATGTGAAAAGTGTAACCGCGAGTGAAGTACATTGGGCCAGTAATGATCTTCGCAATTGGTTCTTGAACAATCTCATGTAACCAGAGAGGCAAGGGCTAGTTTACACAGCCATTCATTACCTATATGATATATGACATAGTATTTTAACCATCCAGCAAAATCACGTTCTTTGTACTTTTCGTACTATTTTTCTTGTAAATCGGGGAAGGCTTCTCGCATTTGCCTATCGAATCACTCTAGAAATTGTTTTTTGTAACAAAAAACATATCTCTTGTTAGATTTATATGAAAATATAAAATAAATGAAACTGTACCTCTCAAACGGTTGTACTCCCTCACAATTTTCGCAATATATAATTGTGAGCCGCACGAGAATATTTGTGGTCTTCCCACCGAACTTCTTTCAACTTCCCACCAAGTCTCCCTATTTGGGCGAAGATATCTGGGACCTCAACGTTATATGTTGGTGCAACCCCTCCATCGTCATATCGTCTAAGATGGGTTTTTTTTGTTCTGACGGTTGGGCTAAAGTAGTATGAAGTGAAGTGAGAGGTTTCCTCGGTCAAACTTCCTGCAACCATCGATCCTTCCACTTTTGCAAGATTTTTGCCTTTCTTTTTAGATGTCCCATAAATCGCTCGAACGGGTACATCTATCGAAATTGCACGGGACCTCCAAGAGCTGCTTCATGTGGTAGGTGGATCGGAAGATATTCCATCACGTCAAAAAACGATGGTGGAAATATTTTTTCTAAGTTACACAATAACACTGGATATTATTGTGTAATTGCATTATGCCCTCCTCTGTAAGTGTTCGTGTGCATAGATCTCTGAAAAATGCTCCAATGCCTGAAAATTGATGTATAGTTTATTAGTATTAAACACATATATAATTAATTAATTTGACAAGACTAATTAAAACTTCCCTACTATTTTACCCGCAATTGCTTCGTGGACAGGTGTCGGTAAGAGCTCAAGTAATACAAACGGTAATAGTCGCTGCATGAATAGATGACAATCATGCCTCTTCATACCAGCAATTTTTTTTCCTTGCTCTATACATCTTGAGAATTTGGATACATACCCATCAGGAAATTTTACTTCTGAAGCAACCCAGTCAAACAACGTTTGTTTTGCATTCCCGGACAAGCGAAAGATCGGAATAGTCAATTTTCCATCCCTTGTAATATGCAACTCGCTTCTTCCGCATATTTCGGCCAAGTCCAACCTTGATTTGAAATTGTCTTTACTCTTATCCGTTCCCTGCACATTCAAAATCGTATTCATGACGTTATCAAAAAAAAATTTCTCGATGTGCATCACATCAAGGTTGTGCCGTAATAGGTGATCTTTTCAATATGGAAGTTCCCAGAAGATACTCTTTTTGTGCCAATTATGATAACTCCCATATCCGTCAGACATGTTTGCCGAAGTGTGCCAATTGCCCCCACGTGTACATGTTTCCTGCGCACCATAATAATCAATCTTCTCTAACAAATCGTTTCCTGACATATACACTAGGGGAGGAACACGCACAATTTTGTTATTCTTGAATAGTTTTCTGTTCTTTCGGTAAGAATGATGCAAGAGAAAAAAAGAACGATGATAATCAAACTAGCATGGTTTCCTTCCATGCTTTAGTTGAAAAACATCTGATCAATCCATGCAATATGGACAAGATAACCTTCCATGTGTGGTCCAGCCCGATAACATTCCGTACGGCGGAAAGTCAGTAATGGTCCACAATAACATTGCCTGCATTTTGAAATTTTGTTGTTGTGAATAATCGAAAGTCCGTACACCTGTATACCACAACTGTTTTAACTCGTGAATCAAAGGTTGCAGAAATACATCAAGAGATCGCTTTGGATGCTTCGGACCCAGCACTAGAATACTCATAAACAAGAATTCCCTTTGCATGCACATTTCTGGTGGAAGATTGTATGGCGTCAATATAACAAGCCATAGAGAATATTGTCTCCCAGACAAACCAAATGGACTAAAACCATCAGTGCATAAACCAAGATAGACATTCCTACACTCGTTAGCAAAGTCAGAATATACCGTCTGAAAGTATTTCCATGCTTTTTTGCATCTGACGGATGCCTAACCTCCCCATCATCTATTGTATGTTGTGCATGTCGTCTCATTGTCGCCGATGTCTTTTCTGATTGGTATAACCGTTTCAATCTATCAGTGATTGGTAAGTACCACATATGTTGGTATGTGACACAGGTCCTTCTAGTAGTTGGTTGATATCTCGGCTTCGCACAAAATCGACATTCCTGCAGCTTATCATCGTCTTTCCAAAAAATCATACAATTATCAATGCACACGTCAATTATTTCTGATGGTAACCCAAGATCCGCAACTAATTTATGTATTTTGTAGTAACTCTCAGCGGAAAGATTATTTTCTAGCAAATACTCTTTAAATAATTCAGCCCATTCATCCATGCATTTCTCAGTTAGGTTATTATCACTTTTAATTGTCATCATCCTAAATGCCAGTGACAGTTTAGATAACCCCTCTCTACACCCCTCATAGATAGGTTGATTTGCAGAGTCTAACATATCATAAAACTGTTGTGCTTCAACGTCAGGTTCTTCTCTAGTATCACCAACAAATGCAGAAATAGATTCATGAAATGCATCTGTAACCATATCATGATACCTATTTTCTTGTTGATACTCTTCATAATTTCAAACATGTTTTCGCCGTAGTTATAATTAGCATTATAACTTGGTTGATCAACACCATAACCCCTACTACTACTTCCTGCACCAAGACTAAAACCCTCTCCATGTAAAAACCAGACATAATAGTTCGGCATAAATCCACTATTATACAGATGCGTCTTCACAATTGCAATTTCCAAATATTGAGTGTTCTTGCACGTTCTACAAGGACAGAATATGTTACCGTCACGCTTTGCAAATAGGTTGTTAGTGGCCTGGTGGATGAATGCTCGCAACCCGACACGATACTCCTTTGTCACTTCCTTCGTCTCCGGATCTTTTCGATTATACATCCACTTTTGTAATGCATATACTTCATGCTCAGACGCCATTTTTTTACTCACACACTCAAATTCTGTATTTTTTTTTTCTCTCTCAAATGTTGAATAAGTGTTTGAATTGTTGTGAAACTCACAAAACCCGTCTGGCTATTTATAGAGATTGGAAAAATTTGCGAGGGAATTGCTATAGAAAACTCCGATGGAATTGCTACGGAAACATATTTGCGACGGATTTGCTACAACAATGGTACGAAATTACGAAATATTTGCGACGGAATAGTTTCTCGCAAATTGTTAGGTACTTGTCATTTAAAAAGTGCTCCACCTACTTTTTATCAACTCGACAAACCTCGCAAATGCGTTGCAAATTAGCTACTAATATTTATCATCGCAACCTCATCGCAAATTTGCTATGGATTTGCGAGGGACTAACCTGATCATCGCAGATTCGTCGTAAGGTTTAACGTAAATCACTAGTTACAAACCAATCAACCTGATCAATAATTGTGTTCTCATAGGATTTCCTGAACATCAAGACATTCTTTTTTATTTTCTTGGTTCTCTTTTCTATCTTATTCACTTTTTTAATGGATTATCGGTTTCGTACTGTAAATCTCTTAAACTTAAATGTACATTTTGATGACCATGACAATAGGATAAGCGGGTCGTGAGAAATGACCAAGAAAAAATCGACCAAGACACTAAGAAACACCGAGAAAGAACGAAGGGTGAGCCATAAAACATAAATCTTACCGGATGTTGTCAAGGAACAAATATCATCATCCATGATTAACCTAGTATTCACTACTAAGACAAGGTGATCGTGTCACGGTTATTAACTTTGAATATCTTCAAATGTGGCACTTTCAGGTCATTCATGTTGGTATTATAGCTCAATCTTATTGATGCTCGTGAAAACTCGGGATTTCACAAGTTTTAATGAATTAATAAAAGTCGCAAAAACAACATTATGATTCAATAAATTTGTTTATAGTTAAATAATGAGAAGTAGGGTTATCTTGTTGTTGGTACAGATGTCTTCAGGAAGACCTAGTGGTGGTAACAACTCAAAAAAATTGATGTTGGATAATGGTGAGCCTGGCCATGAATGCTTCTTTACCCCTTCGAGTTTGGATAATAGGAGCACATCGGTTGAGACAAGATCTTCGGTGGAGATTGACATCTTAGAGATTGTGGATACTAATCATCCATGGAGACAAATTCATCAAAATGCTTGGATGAATTAGAAAAACAAGTTGTAGGATCAGAGGTCGATAGCTCGACTGAAAATGTACCCTTGGGTAATCTGAGGTCACACGATTGAGTGGCAGTTAGTACATGTAAATTATTAAAGGCTGGCATGGTCTGAGCCTAAATGGATGTATAGGCTTCGAGAACCTCTTAGTTATAAAATAAATAAATAAAAACAAGTTGTGGGTCAAAACAACCAGTCAGAAAGTCAAGAAGAAGCAGCAAGCCATGTTCACATAATATTTGGAAGATGAAGAATTGATTATAATAGTACTAGATAGAGAATACAGTGAAAAGGTACACGAACCGCAGATAGTTTGGATAACATTTTGATGGAGATATTGGGAGTGCCATTGGGCATTACTAATGCAGAACTGGGTGGAGAGTTAATAAGCTGGATCAATTATTAAATGAGATGGTAAATTAATTAGAATGAAAAGCAAACGAGGAATTTGGAATTCAAGGTCAACCAGAAGTTGAATTGGGAGGTGAAGATGGTATGAAAATTGAGACAGATCCATCAGAGGCCAAAGCTGAGGCGATGATGTTGATATGTCTATATTTTACATGGTTTTAGCAAGCATTTATCACACATTTAACCTTGTTTAATAGCATGTTCTTAGCATTTGTTTCTAGTTTTGCATACTTAGAGTGTTTTGCATTATGATTGCATGCATATTGCATTTTGGAGCTTTATCAGGTACATTCAAGAAGTATTGAAGATGCTGAGGCCAAAAGGAGCAGAAAAGAAGCCTGTTTTGACAAGTTTGGAATCTGGCTCGACCAACCAGCTCGACCAGGATGCTAGAGTCAGCACAAAAGTTACCAATTTGAAGATTTTTGAGTCTGACTCGACCGAGGGGCTCGAGTATAAGGTCGAGCTGAAAAAAAAAATGCAATCTTGGAGTCCTGAAGTCTGGCTCGACCACCCATGGTCGAGTTCACTGATCGAGCCGAGCATAAAGATGGAGTCTTGAAGTTTTTGGAGCCAGCTCGACCACACATGGTCGAGCTACTATCTCGAGCTGAAGAATAAAAATGTAATCTTGAAATTTAGCTCAGCTCGACCATAACACTCGACCACCCATGGTCGAGTGCCCCCAAAAATTAGCCTATTTTGTCTTTTTGTGATTTAGGGTTTCTATCTCTTAGTATAAATACCCTATAATCGCTTAACACTAATCAACTCGTTTTTAAGCTTTCTTCATCTGTTCTTGCTTCTTGGATCCTATAACTTTGAATCTACTTGTTATTTTTTTTTTTGAATCTTTCTAATCTATCTATTCTCTTCTTTATCTTTCTGATTATGCAAGTTTTTGTGATTTCTGGGTTTGTGATTTTGATGTTCTTCATGTGTTCTGAGTAGTCATTAGGGTTCTTAAGGATGGGATAGATTAGGTGTGGAATCTTAGTCTCCTATGTGGTTTGAGTGTAGATTGCTTGATTTCTCTTCTGGATTAGTGTTCTTAATGCTAATTACTCTCTGATCAATTGGAATTAGAACTTAGGTATTTCTACACCCAAAAGGTGTTTGATGAAATGCCTAACAGAACTAATTCCAGAGATTTACATTCCTAGCCTAAGGGATTGGTTGTCTAGGGTGTTTATTGACTTTAATAAGCTGAATTTTAATGCCTGCTAAGCTAGATTTCGCTAAAAAGATTTAGGTTTGGAACTGGATTAGCTTGAGGCTACTTATCATGGGAATGGATTTAACTGCTTATGAGTTTATTGTCTAGGGATTAGCTCTGCTTGAGTTTTGTTAAACCATCTAGGTAGATTAAGAGGATACACCAAGTCAATAACCCCATCCTTAGGAGCTTTTCTTGCTTGATTGATTTTTGTTTCATAGTCTCTGTTTTTAGTCTCTGTTATTGCTTTTGATTATTGCTTTCTTAGTTTGCTAAGTTTCACAACCTATTGCTTGCTTGGCTTGACTTAAACTGTTTGATTGCATCCTTTCTAGTTAATATTGCATCCATTTGGATTGATACCTTATTGTGCTACAATGACATGATAGTTCAATAGGAAATTGACGTATATCAATTTGGCGTCGTTGCCGTTTGGGTGTTGTTTGTTACATTTAGGATTTCAAATTGTTTCAGATCAAATTCTTTTCAGTCTACTCTGTTACTCACTAAATCTTTTTTTCTTTATCTTTGCATTACAGGTACACTCTTGACTCGACCTGCCTAGCTCGACCTCCCTAGCTCGAGTCAGCCCATCGAGTCCTCCTCCACCTGCATGCAAACGAGATCAAAAGGAAGCCAGAACCTCATCCGCTATCTTGACATTATTCACAAGCTACCACAACAGTTGAGAGAGCAGAGAGAACATCTCAGAGTAGATCAACAGGATCCACTAGAAATGGCTGACGATAATCCACCACCACACCCTGAACATGTGCCTTATCCGAGAAGGCAGCGTCCGATTGGTGCGGGAGATGCTCCTAACACTCACACCAATAGGCAAAGGATTGTACCTCCTACAGTCCAGAACAACAACTTTGAGATCAAGAGTGGCTTGATAGCTATGGTGCAAAGCAACAAGTTCCATGGACTACCTATAGAAGACCCTCTTGATCATTTGGATGAATTTGATAGGCTCCGTAGCTGAGATTATTTCCATTCTCTCTTTGGTGACAAAGTCCATCTCTGGGAGAAGAATCTACCTCAAGGCTCTATCACTTCATGGGATGACTACAAAAAAGCTTTCCTTGCCAAGTTCTTCTCCAATGCTAGAACAGCTCGCCTCTGGAATGAGATATCCGGATTTTCTCAGAGAGATGGAGAGACCTTCTGCGAATCCTGGGAATATTTCAAGAGATATACTACTAAATTCCCTCACCATGGTTTCAGCAATGAGTTCCTACTCAGCACACTTTACCGAGGAGTTTTTCCTAAGGTCCGAAGGCTTCTTGATACAGCCAGCAATGGTAACTTCCTCAACAAAGATGTTGATGAAGGCTGGGACTTGTGGAGAACCTCGCTCAATCAGATGGACACTACAATGCTGAGTATGATAGAAGTGTGAGGGGCAGTGTTGATTAAGAGGAGAGGACTAGGAAGGAAATCAAGGCTTTGAATGCCAAGTTGGATCAACTACTACAGCAGAGGAAACAGGTTCACTTTGCTAGTGAGGATACGGTTTTTCAGGTTCAAGATGGGGAGGATGATGGTCTAGAAGAGGTCAGCTATGTTTAGAATCAGGACAAAGGTTTCATCCACTACAAGAACAACCCGAATCTCTCATACCGGAGCACCAACGTTGCTAACCCTCAGGATCAAGTCTACCCTCCTCAGTCATAACCGCCTCAGTCCAAGTCTTTTGCTGCTTACAACCAGAATCAGGGTTTTGTTCCTAAGCCGCACTACCAGAACAGCTATCCGCAACAAGGAGTCATGGGTCCACCACCTGGTTTCACATCTCACCAAACTCCGTCTTCTTCAGCTTTGGATCAGAACATGACACAAATACTGCAACAACTCCTACAGGGTCAGGCAGCTGGTGCAATGGAATCAGCTAAGAAGTTTGGTGAAATGAAAACGCAGATGGATTACACTTATAATGATCCTAACAGCAAGATTGAGACATTGAACTCCAAAATAAAGTGTATGGAGGGCAAGACTGCTTCAACTTCTAGCTCCTCCCAGCTCCCAGGAAAGTCAGTCCAAAACCCAAAGGACTATGCTCACATCAACGCCATCACTTTAAGGAGTGGAAAGGAACTACCTGAGAGGGAAAGATCTGTTAAACACACTGAGGACAGTGAGGTTGAAGATAGGGAGGATTTGAGCTGTAAAAAGGATCAAGAAACTCGACTAGAGGCTAACTCTAGCACACAGCTCGACCACACTGGTCGAGCTAGCCCTCCACCTACTGCAAAACCTGTTGTTTCAGAGGAAAAGAAAGTACCCTTTGCCCCTCCTCCTTACAAACCTAAGCTGCCTTTCCTAAAACGATTCAAAAAGGAAATAATGAAGAAGTATAGAGTGCTTTTTGATAAGCACATGAGGGAAGCAGAGATTAGGATACCTCTCATTGACACCTTCTCAATATTTCCTGCATATCAAAAATTCTTGAAGGATGCAGTAAATGAGAAAGCCAAGGAGATTCAGGGTATGGTGGTTTTGTCAGAAGAGTGCAGTGCCATTATCCAGAAGAGGGTTATCAAGGAGAAGCTAAGTGATCCTGGTTCATTCACTCTACCATGCTCTCTAGGTCCATTGATTTTCAAAAAGTCTCTCTGCGATCTATTAGTCTCATGCCACTCTCAGTTGCTAAGAGGTTAGGATTCAGCGATTACAAACCTTGCAACATCTCTTTGGTGCTTGCAGACAGATCTGTTAGAACTCCTCATGGCATGTTACAAGATCTACCTCTACGGGTTGGAACAGTTGAGATACCTACAGACTTCTTAGTGCTGGAGATAGATGAAGAACCGAGAGATCCTCCGATTCTAGGAAGACCTTTCTTAGCTACAGCTGGGGCAGTTATTGATGTTCGAAAGGGAAAAATCGATCTTAATCTTGGGAGTGATTTCAAAATGACATTCGACATCAAAGACACAATGAGAAAGCCAGCAATAGAAGGACAAATCTTCTATATTAAGGAAATGGATCAACTTGCTGATGAACTTCTGGAAGAATTTAATGAAGAAGATCACCTACAAACTGCTTTGACAAAGAGTGGTAAGGATGGATACCTACACGATGAGACCTTGGGTTATGAGATGATCTTGGACTCACATAAGGTTATGGAAGGTTCAGAAGTGTTTGAAGATCTGATAGGGGTTGAAACAGAGGTTTTAGCTGCAGAATGCACTGGCGCTAGCAACCAGCTCGAGCAAGCTGGTCGAGCCAGCTTACTCACTACGCCAAACTCGACCACACAGCTCGATCAACAGGTCAAGCCAGACCTCTCTGCATCAGACGACTGGTCAGAACTCAGAGCACCTAAGGTAGACCTCAAAACTCTTCCTTCTGGGCTAAGGTACGCCTTTCTTGGACCCAATTGTACATACCCAGTCATAGTAAATAATATGCTGAGTGATGATGAGTTGCATTTTCTATTGACTGAATTGAGAAAGTTTAGAAAAACAATTGGGTATTCTCTGGACGATATTAAAGGAATTTCACCTAGCTTATGTACTCATAGAATTCACCTTGAAAATGAATCATATGCTAGCATTGAACCTCAGAGAAGATTGAATCCAAATTTGAAAGAAGTGGTTAAAAAAGAAATCCTTAAGTTGTTAGAAGCTGGAATCATCTATCTTATATCTGATAGTACTTGGGTTTCTCCTATGCATTGTGTTCCAAAGAAAGGAGGTATAACTGTTGTTAGAAATGATAGGGATGAACTGATACCCACTAGAACTATCACTGGTCATAGGATGTGTATTGATTACAGGAAATTGAATGCTGCATCTAGAAAGGATCATTTTCCATTGCCATTCATTGATCAGATGCTAGAAAGGCTTGCAAATCACCCTTATTACTGTTTCTTAGATGGGTATAATGGTTTCTTTCAAATTTCAATTCATCCTAATGATCAGGAAAAAACTACTTTTACTTGCCCATATGGAACATTTGCTTATACGAGAATGCTTTTTGATCTTTGTAATGCACCTGCTACTTTTCAGAGATGCATGACTTCTATATTCTCGGATTTAATTGAGGAGACTATCGAAGTATTCATGGATGACTTTTCCATGTATGACTCCTCTTTATCCTCCTGCTTGTTGAATCTTTGCAGGGTCCTTACTAGGTGCAAGGAGACAAATCTAGTTCTCAACTGGGAAAAATGCCACTTCATGGTCAGAGAAGAGATTGTCTTGGGGCACAGAATTTCTGATAATGGGATAGAGGTGGACAAGGCCAAGGTTGATGTGATGATGCAGCTGCAACCACCTAAGAACGTCAAGGATATCAGAAGTTTCCTTGGGCATGCTTTCTATAGAAGGTTCATCAAAGACTTCTCAAAAATAGTCAGACCACTCACTAGGCTATTATGTAACGAACAAGAGTTCATCTTCGATTCTGAGTGTTTGAGAGCTTTCCAGCTGATTAAGGAAGCTTTGGTCTCAGCTCCTAAAGTCCAAGCACCAAACTAGGACTATCCGTTCGAAATCATGTGTGATGCCTCGGATTACGCTGTAGGAGCTGTTCTAGATCAGAAGATTGAGAAGAAGTTGCATGTGATATACTATGCAAGCAAGACACTAGATGAAGCTCAAAGGAGATATGCAACAACAGAGAAGGAGTTGCTAGTTGTTGTCTTTGCTTTTGAGAAGTTTAGAAGCTACCTAGTAGGTTCCAAGGTAATAGTCTACACAGATCATGCAGCACTCAGGCATATCTATGCTAAGAAGGAGACTAAGCCAAGACTGCTCAGATGGATCCTTTTGCTTCAGGAGTTTTACATGGAGATTATCGACAAGAAAGGTATAAAGAATGGTGTAGCTGATCACTTGTCAAAGATAAGGATTGATGATGTAGCACCAATTGATAATTCCATGCCTGATGAACAATTCATGGATGTTATCATGATAGTAGAGGAAAAGAGACCCTGGTATGCAGATTTTGCCAATTACCCGCTAAACGGCAAAATTCCTGAAGATCTTGATGCTTACAAGAAAAAGAAGTTTATGAGGGATGTGAACCACTACATCTGGGATGAGCCCTACTTATACAAGAGAGGTTCAGATGGTCTATTCAGGAGGTGCATAGCTGATGAAGAGGTAAAGGGAGTTCTAGAGCATTACCACGGTTCAGTGTGTGGAGGTCAGTTTGCTACATTCATGACTGTGCAGAAGGTGCTACAAGCAAGGTTATGGTGGCCATCAATGTTCAAGGATGCTCAAGCTTTCATCACCAAGTGTGATCCTTGCCAGATAATCGGTAACATCAGTAGAAGGAATGAGATGCCTCAAAACCCAATTCTGGAAGTTGAAGTGTTTGATGTGTGGGGCATCGATTTCATGGGACCTTTCAACCCACCATCTTATGGGAACAACTACATCTTGGTGGCTGTTGATTATGTCTCCAAGTGGGTTGAAGCAATAGCCTGTCCTACCAATGATGCAAAGGTAGTTTTGAAGATGTTCAAAAGTGTCATCTTCCCTAAATATGGAGTGCCAAGAGTAGTGATCAGCGATAGAGGGTCTCACTTCATCAATAAACTCTTTGAGAACCTTCTGAAGAAGCATGGGGTAAAGCACAAGGTAGCTACAACCTACCATCCTCAGACTAGTGGGCAAGTGGAAGTGTCTAACAAGCCAATCAAGGCTATTCTGGCAAGGGTAGTGGGGGTTTCAAAGAGAGATTAGTCTACTAAGCTCGATGAGACTCTCTGGGCATATCGAACAGCTTTCAAGACACCAATTGGAAGAACACCGTTCCAGCTACTCTATGGTAAAGCTTATCATCTACCTGTTGAGATTGAGTACAAGGCACTATGGGCAACGAAACTTCTGAACTTGGATATCAAGACTGCTCAAGAGAAGAGAGCGATGGATTTGCACGAGCTTAAAAAGATCAGACTAGAAGCTTATGAGAGCTCTAAGGTGTACAAGGAGAGAACTAAAGCTTCCCATGACAGGAAGATTTTGCACAAAGAGTTCAAAGCTGGTGATCAGGTGCTTCTGTTTAACTCTAGGCTCAAGTTGTTTCCTGGGAAGCTTAAGTCTAGATGGTCAGGACCATTTAACATCAAGGAAGTTTCACCCTATGGAGCGGTTACTCTGATCGGGAAAAATGAATCCGAGTTCACAGTGAATGGGCAAAGGCTCAAACCGTACATGGCTGACAGCATCATTCCATAAGAAACCTCAATCCTCTGGATGAACCTCTCCTTGCCTAAGTAAAACAGGAAGTCAAGCTCAGTGACTATAAACAAGTTCACTTGAGAGGAAGTCCCATGTCTATCCTTGTATATATATTGCTTTAATTTCCTTTTTAAACCGTCAAATAAGTGTGCTAAATTTTTGTTTTTGGCTTGTTTGTGTGATTTCAGGAGAGTATGAGCATTGAATCGCGAAGAAAAGGAAGAAACGAGCAAAATTGGTTGGCTCGATCAACAATCTCGAGCTCCATGATCGAGCCAACACGTCGAGTCAGTTTGGGGGAGATTTAAAATTCGAATTTTAAACGGGGACAAGCTCGACCCCACCTGGTCGAGTCAACACCTCGAGTCAAGCTCCCACGCTGCTTACACTCGGAAAATCATGGAGGATTCAATCTCCTCTTTCTTTTCCAACCCTTGAGGTACCTGGTCTATCCATTCTTGTATATATCATTTGCATTTCTTTCTTGCTTTTTGTTGTTTCTTAAACCTTCTTTCTAAATTTTTATTACACAAGGGACTGTGCAATTTAAGTTTGGGGGGAAAGGTTATGATGTGTTTGATCTGTTTTCTGTGTTCTTTTTTTTACTTTGTGCATATTTGAGTCTGCATGCATCTTTGGCATAGAAAAACCAAAAAAAAAAAATTTTCAAAAATTTGAAAAACTTGAAAAAAAAAAAATGAGTGTTCATATAGTTGCATTTACATTTTAGGATTGAGTCTTGATTGTTTTCATATAGGACTGTTGCATATGCATAGGGGATTATAATGATTATAATCTTGCAAGCTTGCTGATTTAATATGATAATTTCAATGCCCTCGTTTCTAGTTGTCTAATGCACTGTGAATGAACTTGAAGTAAGACTGCACCATACTTTGAATGCACAACTAGATTATGTCTCAACTGAAGCATGATGTGATTTGATACCATTCTCTATCTATTTGAACCTGAACTTGACTTATAATTATCATGTCTATGCACTGCATTTGAACTCATGGATACCATATACATACTTGGATTTTCTTTCACCTGTTTACCACTCTTGCTAATCCAAGTAGTTGTTCTCATCATTAGAACAGTTTTACCATGACCTTAGCCTAGCCTTCTTTCAAGCCATGATATTATTTTGTTGAGTGTGTGGAGTCTATTTCTGAATGAGCTTGGTAGAAAGTGTTAGGTTTGAGCCGACAAGGATAGATTCTCATGTAGTTCTGGTTTGCAATTTTCGAATCAGATAGGACTAGGTGGGATCTTGATCATTGGGTATAAGGGTTTGGTTCTGTGAAAAGAAGAAAGAAAACTTTGAGAAAGATGAAAGAAAAACGGTTAAGAGTTCTTAGGAGAAGGGATGTGCTCAGTATAAAAAAAAAAGGGCAAGAAGCTTAAAGTCTGAAAAACATAGAAAAAGCCTAAGCTGGTCGTGAAAAACCATAAGAAAACCCCCAATCCGCTAGAAGTGTATAGAGCCTCTCCTAGAACAAGAACAAAAAGAAAGGAAATGAATCTGATCCAAGAAAAGCTCAAGGCAAAACGCCTGAGGGTTAAGGGTAGAATTATGATGACTTTATGGGTTTAGAACTAGGGGTTAAGAACACTTATGAATGGTTGGGTAGATGAGAGTCTATTATTGTATGCATAGGTTGGTTCTTACCTTTAGCATTCTACTGAAGCTCATTCCTTTTCCTGAGAGATCCCTGTTCTGAATTGATCAAACCATGTGAAGGGGACCATCTTTGTCTCTTAAACCTTACCCTTAGCCAAATGAGTTCATTGAATGTGCATAGCTTGATTCATGGTTTCTGTTTAATTGAATGTTAAAGGGAATGGTAAATTTGAATGCATGTCTAGGTTGAGATTTGATTGAAATTATGTTGTGAAGAATATGGCTAAAGTTTTTAAGAAGAGTTCATATACTTTGCATTCTAGAACTAGTAATTTGGACATTGAGATCATCTATTATATCAGCATGCTTCAGTTCTGAATCCCTATTTTCAAACCTCTTTTCCATCTTATTCTTGTCTGTTTGTTTGAGGGCAAGCAAAGACTAAGGTTGAGGGAGTTGATATGTCTATATTTTACATGGTTTTAGCATGCATTTATCACCTATTTAGCCTTGTTTAATAGCATGTTCTTAGCATTTATTTCTAGTTTTGCATACTTAGAGTGTTTTGCATTAGGATTGCATGCATATTGTATTTTGGAGCTTTATCAGGTACATTAAAAGAGTATTGAAGATGCTGAAGTCAAAAGGAGCAGAAAAAAGCCTGTTTTGACAAGTTTGGAATCTGGTTCGACCAACCAGCTCGACCAGGGTACTAGAGTTAGAACAAAAGTTACCAATTTTAAGATTTTTGAGTCTGACTCGACCGAGGGGCTCGAGTATGAGGTCGAGCTGATAAAAAAATGCAATCTTGGAGTCCTGAAGTCTGGCTCGACCACCCATGGTCGAGTTCACTGATCGACCCGAGCATAAAGATGGAGTCTTGAAGTTTTTGGAGCCAGCTCGACCACACATGGTCGAGGTACTATCTCGAGCTGAAGAATAAAAATGCAATCTTGAAATTTAGCTCAGCTCGACCATAATGCTCGACCACCCATGGTCGAGTGCCCCCAAAAATTAGCCTATTTTGTCTTTTTGTGATTTAGGGTTTCTATCTCTTAGTATAAATACCCTATAATCGCTTAACACAAATCAACTCGTTTTTAAGCTTTCTTCATCTGTTCTTGCTTCCTGGATCCTATAACTTTGAATCTACTTGTTATTTTTGTTTGAATCTTTCTAATCTATCTATTCTCTTCTTTATCTTTCTGATTATGCAAGTTTTATGATTTCCGGGTTTGTAATTTTGATGTTCTTCATGTGTTCTGAGTAGTCATTAGGGTTCTTAAGGATGGGATAGATTAGGTGTGGAATCTTAGTCTCCTAGGTGGTTTAACTGTAGATTGCTTGATTTCCCTTATGGATTAGTGTTCTTAATGCTAATTACTCTCTGATCAATTGGAATTAGAACTTAGGTATTTCGACACCCAGAAGGTGTTTGATAAAATGCCTGACAGAACTAATTCCAGAGATTTATATTCATAGCCTAAGGGATTGGTTGTCTAGGGTGTTTATTGACTTTAATAAACTGAATTTTAATGCCTGCTAAGCTAGATTTCGCTAAAGAGATTTAGATCTGGAACTGGATTAGCTTGAGGTTACTTATCATGGGAATAGACTTAACTGCTTATGAGTTTATTGTCTAGGGATTAGCTCTGCTTGAGTTTTGTTAAACCATCTAGGTAGATTAAGAGGATACACCAAGTCAATAACCCCATCCTTAGGAGCTTCTCTTGCTTGATTGATTTCTGTTTCATAGTCTTTGCTAGTCTCTATTTTTAGTCTCTGTTATTGCTTTTGATTATTGCTTTCTTAGTTTGATAAGTTTCACAACCTCTTGCTTGCTTGGCTTAACTTAAACTGTTTGATTGCATCCTTTCTGGTTAATATCGCACTCATTTGGATTGATACCTTATTGTGCTACAATGACATGATAGTTCAATAGCAAATTGATGTATATCAGATGTTAAAGAATGAATTAAGTTCGAGCATGAATCTAAGTAATCGGTAGAAATGGGTGATCAAACACAGACAATGGAATCGAGTCTACAAGGAAATGAAGAAGCTTAAAACATAAGTACATGTAAAGTTGTTAAAATACATAAATATTTGATTTTTTTCTCAGTAACTATAAATTATATTTTGCAAATTACAAAGTTTAAGTAAAAATTTATCATTGAGTTTTTTTTTCCTAGCCATTAAACAACATATCAACTTCAAAAGTTGAAATTTTTTTTTCTAAATAACCTTGTTATAGAAATTAATTATTTTTCAATTTTAAAAAAATGACAAAATTACTATATCTTTAATGAGATTTGAATTTCGACCAAATGGGGTTATATAGTTTATTTGAGAATGATATTAACAAAATACAATCGCTTAGATGGTTCAAACTCGATATTACTGTAGCGTGCATCCAGGATTTGAATATGATATTCGTGGTATAGTTTGTATAACTAGTATTAAAACTGGTATTACTATGCTACAATTGGTACAACTAGTATCGCAATTGTATGAGTTGTACCATAATTATACTAATTGTACCGGAATAGAAATAAATTTTTATTAATTTAAGAGTTAATTACACCAGATACCACAAAATTCAAAACTCTTTCCGAGAATGCCACATTAATAAATCATTTTTAAAAATGCCAAATCGTCCATTGTAGAAAACAATCAAATTGACCATTTTAGCCCGCCTCTTTTTCCTTCGTCTCGCTCCATTTCTCGAAATAGTAGAATTAGGCTCCAAATCGTCCATTGTAGAAAACAATCAAATTGACCATTTTAGCCCGCCTCTTTTTCCTTCGTCTCGCTCCATTTCTCGAAATAGTAGAATTAGGCTTCTTAGAGAAGCTGATGTGACTGTTAGTGGGAGTTGCTTAAGCGTCGTCGTGATTTCAAATTTCAAAATTAGGGATTGCTACAGTCTGTAGATGATGTATTATTTTTTGTGGACTAAAAAACAGGATTTTTTATTGACGCCGAAGCTCTTAGCTTTATCGTCTACTGGTTTGCTATCAACGAGGAAGGTGAGTCTCTCTTTATAAATCCCTTGTCTACGATCCCTGACATTTATGTCCTTTGATTATTCTATTTAATTACCTTAATTTTGCAGAGGGTGTACTTATGGATGAAACGGTTCTTGTTATCGTTGGCGATTGGAATTGTGGTGATGATTTTCAATGGGAATTTAACGTCAGCAAGAAACACATGGCTCGATGTGTCCGATTTTCAAGCCGTATGGGGTTTCATAAGTTTATGGCAAAAGTCAAAAAAGATTTTTGTTCCGATTTGGTTGATTGTGAAGTTTCTCTTAGTTTTTGGTATCCCGAAAAGTTTGCTATTTTCACTCAGGGCAAAACACCGCCCGTTTCTGTGGCATCAGACTCTTATTTCCATATGTTTAAGAAGAAAAGACTTCTTCATTCAGGTAATATGAACATGTATCTTTCTATTCTGGAGAAAGAAGGTGGCGTTGAATCTACCGCTGACCTATAGTGACAACCACGTGGCGATGTGCCTAATGGCGCACATGAATCAATTATAGACGACGAAGTCTTGATTGCTTTGGTGGAGAAGGTCGAGGCAGCTGAAAGACAGAAATCGATGACACCCGTGGTGCCAAATTCTAGATTTAGTCGTTCACGGGATATGAAAAGGAAGATGCAACCTAATGAACATACCCCTTGCGTTGCTTCAAGAGATGATAATCCCAGAAAACAGGCCAGGGGAGATGCGTCTATTGGGCCAATGGCCCTCAGTCAAAGGCCCATTACAACCTGGTCCATAGGCTCTTCTCAACTCAACTTTGATATGCCCAAATCTTTGCCCTTGTGTAAGAAAGACGATTGTGTGATGGCCACAAGGGAGATATTTTCAGAGGATATGGAAACCGATCTAAGAAAAAGCAGCCGGCGTGCGTTTATGGTATGTTCGAAGAAGTTGCAGGAATTTTAGGGAATATCGCTGACTTGGGTTCCGTCTACCCAAGCGTCTGCAACTAGTTGGTGGACAAATATGTCTCGCAAACTTCCCCAGCACCCTCTGTTGGCATCGCGCCTCTGAGTTATGTCGACATCCCCGTGAAAGCTTCAGAGGCTTCGGAGGTAAGGACCCTAACTCGCGAGTCTGTGGAGGATGACAATGACAGTGGTTTTAATGCGTTAATAGCTTTGATTGAGAAGGAAAACCCTTCTGCGTCAGCTTGTGATAAAGTCTGTGAAAGCAACCTGCGATTGCCGAGACAAGAATTGTGCCAACTTCTCGCTTAGGTGAGAACGCATACTAGGAAGTCGGAGAGTCATCTGTTCTGCGGTTTGCTCAGAACCTTATTGCCGATGTTCAGCCAGATTCGGTAAAATTGGTAATAGATATGTCGAGAACTTGAGTGAGGATGTGATTGGAATTGTTACTAATGATTCAGGAAATTGCGGATTTGAGGAACTTGATGCCCTAATAGTTAGGAATGATTCAGAATATAGGAACTTTGAGGAACTTGATGGCCTCCCAATTGTAGCCCTGATCATTGACGAGGATGAACCACTGTTGAACGACGCCCCTCCCCTATGTAACTACCTCAGAGGATTAGCTCCTCAAGAAAAGAATATGGATTTAAAACTTGCTGAAGATGCCATCTACGTTGGCAGGTTATTTGCCACCTAAAAGGACTTCCACAACACATTGTCTCTTTATGCAATGAGGCGGCTGTTTTGCTTCAAGGTTAGTAAATCTGACACGAAATGTAGTTGGCGCGTCTATGCTGTGAAACACTTCGCATCGGATAAATTTGAGGTTAGGACAATACAACTAAAGCATTTTTGTGATGTCCAAGCTAGATCAAGGTATGGAGAGAAGCCTATTGTCAAGGTTTTGGCGAGTTTCCTGCAGCCCAAATTTTCCAATGGGAAGAAAGGTCCACGAGCATGCGATCTTCCTGACATGGTCTTATCCGAGTTGAATGTTACTATCTTTTACATGAAAGCATGGCATGCAACGGAGGTTGCAATCGCCACAGCCTAGGGCAATGCGGAAGAGAGTTTTCGTTTCTTGTCAACTTATCTATACCTTGTACGGTCTACCAATCCGGGGATAATTACAGAAATATTGACACGGCTCGACAAAAAGGGTAACACTCTGTTTAAGTTTCTTTTTTTGGCCATGGGTGCATCGATTGCAGGTTTTAAGTATTTACGAAAGGTTGTTGCTATTGATGGGATCCAGATGAAAGGAAAATATAAGGGTTGCTTGGTTGCTGCTTGTGGGCAAGACGGTAATATGAAAATATTTCCATTAGCTTTCGAGGTGGTATTGTGAAAATGAGGCTAGTTGGGCATGATTTTTTAAAAATTTAACCAAATTTGTTCCTCACGCAGAAGATCTTGTATTTGTGTTTGACAGGCATGTTGCGATTTATGCTGGTCTTCGTAATGTTTACCCGCTTGCTCACCATTGTGCTTGTATTGTCCATCTCTGCCGCAATGTCAGATCTCGTTTTAAAGGCGAAGGCTTCGTTGTAGTTGTATCAAAAGCCGGTAGATCCTATACAGTTGGAGATTTTAGCTACTGGTGGGCTGAGATTCAGAAGCGAAGCCCTGCGTGTGCTCAATATCTACTCAGCATAGGGCTGTCCCATTGGACGTTGTCGCATTGTCCCGGTATGCGCTATAATGTGATGAGCAGTAATATTTGTGAATCGTTAAATGCGGCTATGCTCAAGGCGGTAGAGTACCCCGTTGTTTTAATGTTGGAATTCCTCCGGATGATGATGATGCGTTGGTTTAGTACTAGGCGTGCTATGGGAAAAAAGTCAGGGTATAGATACACCAATGAGATCGAGAAGTTGTTGGTTGAAAATCTTAGAGAAGCATCGGAGTGCAAACTTTTAGCTGCAAGTGAGTGGATTTTCCAAGAAAACTTGTACATGTAGGGCCTTCGATGTGTTACGAGTACCTTGTGCCCATGCTCTAGCTGTTAGGGCAGTTAATGATGTGGACCAGTATTCGTTGGTTGGGGATTGTTATGGAGTCAAGACTTGGTTCAAAACTTATGAACAAGTTGTCATGCCCATTCCTAGTGTCAAAGACATTGACGTCCCTGAGTCTACAACTGATCTTCCTGTTAATCCACCCCAAACTAAACGTGGGTCAGGCTGGCCACGGAAACTTAGGATTCCTTCTCGGGGTGAAAGAAATTATGTAAGTTAACCCTTTTTGTGTCAGTTTTAGTTTGGATGTCAACCTGCCTATTTCTAAAACTAATTCTAATTTTCTTTTTTTAGGTTGGAAAGAAACGAATTGCCAAGTGTGGCGTTGTTTTCAGAGTGGATACAACAGGATAACATATTTTGTTCTCATCCTATAGGCCAATCTTTTGCATTCTCCTAGTATAACCTACTCTTTCGCTAGTGGTTAACTCGATTTTATATCGAAGGCATTAATGTAAGTTATCATTATCCACTCATGTAGCATTTGTGTAGGTTGGCCTTGTCGCTTGTTCAACCTTTTTTTCTTGTTTTCCCTGCAGCTGGCCAAGAACCAACTTCCTATTTATAGGTGGTGTTTTATCTGGGAATTTTCCGGTTGTAATGCGCCTAATCTTTTGGTCTTAGCCTAGTAGCTGCTCTTTCACATTTGGAGTGTAGAAGGAGTGTAGAAGGTACTATTTTTTTAGTTGACTGCTTCTTTGTATTTTAAAGGCCTTTATTTATTTCTATTATCTACTCATGTTCCATTTGTTTAAGAGGTCCTTTTTGTTTATTCAACCTTTGCTATTTGTTTTTGCTGCAGCTGTCCAAGGATTTCGTAAGTATATTCATTTTATCATGGAATGGAGCAGGGATTATTTTTGGTATTTCGTATTTCCAAAACTGTATATATTCCATGTACACTCCCTGCCGTGTACATATCTTCTTTTGTATTGCATCTTCTGTGTCTGTATTTTATTAACTGTCTCTTATGTCTCTTCAAGGTGTCTACTTGTGTGTTGCTTTTATCGGTTAATATCTTCTAAATTCAACTGTGTACATGAATATTGGGTACATATATTATATTGACGTAAATCATGTAGTCAGATACATGCTCTTTGCTGGACGTCCTCATTGTAGACCTCTGCCGGGTGTGGTATTCTATCGCAATGGACATAAATAATGTGGACGTCAAATTACGCAGACCTAAATGATGTTGACGTCTACACGATATGGATGTCTACTTTGTGGGCATAACTTTGTTGGACTTCCTCATTGTAAACCTATCCGCATCCCTAAACAAAAAATACGCGGATAAATCGTGTGGACGTATTGTAAGTCCGTCATAATTGACGTCCTCCCAACATTGAGATAAATTTGTAGACATTCATTATGTGGAGATTCCAGTATGGTATTCTATCGCAATGGACATAAATGATGTTGACGTCTACATGATATGGACATCTACTTTGTGGGCATAAGTTTTTTGGACGTCCTCATTGTAGACCTCTGTCAGGTGTGTTTTGGAAGGTAATTTTAGGAGTGGGCCTAATAGCCATCAATCTTGTGGACGTCTAGGAATCGCGATATGATTTATGCCCACATTTTTTACATTTTTTTGTGTTCAAAAATCACTATACAAGAAGATATCAAGTAAATAAAGGTTGGCACAATTGAAGTCCTCCCAACATTGACAAAAATTTGTGCACATTTATTTTAGCCAATTCTAGTAAGGTATTCTATCGCAATAGACATATAAAATGTGGACGTCAAATTCGATGGGCCCAAATGATGTTGACGTCTACATTATTTGATCTTCCTTTTTAGGTGGTACTAAAAGACCTATTTTAATGTGGACGTACATGATATTACCGTCTATTATAAGCATTTCATTTATATGGACGTACATATTGTAGACATATATAATGTGGACGTCCTCGGGGTTGGCTTAATAGACATAACCAAATTTGTTCCTGACGCAGACATATGTAATGTGGACGTCAAATTCGATAGACCCAAATGATGTAGACGTCTACATTATTGACCTTCCTTTTTCAGGTGGTACTAAAAGACCTATTTTTATATGGACGTACATGATATGGGTGTCTATTCTAAGCATTTCATTTATTTGGATGTCTACATTGTAGACATATATAATGTGGACATCCTCGGGGTTGGCCTAATAGATATAACCAAATTTGTTCCTAACGCAGACATATGTAATGTGGACGTCAAATTTGATACTCCCAAACTACATTATTGAACTTCTTTTTCAGGTGGCACGAAAAACCTATTTTTATGTGGACGTACATGATATTGCCGTATATTCTAAGCATTTCATTTATCTGGATATCTACATTATAGACTTATTTAATGTGGACGTCCTCGGGATTGGCCTAAAAGACATAACCAAATTTGTTCCTGACGCAGACATATGTAATGTGGACGTCAAATTCGATAGGCCCAAATGATGTAGCCATTTACATTATTGACTTTCCTTTTTCAGGTGGTACTAAAAACCTATTTTTATATGGATGTACATGATATTGCCGTATATTCTAAGCATTTCATTTATCTCGACGTCTACGTTGTAGACATATATAATGTGGATGTCCTCGGGGTTGGCCAAATCGACATAATCAAATTTGTTTCTGACGCAGACATATGTAATGTGGATGTCAAATTTGATAGGCCCAAATGATGTAGACGTCTACATTATTGACCTTTCTTTTTTAGGTGGTACTAAAAGTCATATTTTTATATGGACGTACATGATATGGATGACTATTCTAAGCATTTCATTTATCTGGATGTCTACATTGTAGAAATATATAATGTGGACATCCTCGGGGTTGGCCTAATAGACATAACCAAATTTGTTCCCGACGCAAACATATGTAATGTGGACGTCAAATTTTATAGTCCCAAACTACATTATTGACCTTCTTTTTCAGGTGGTACTAAAGACCTATTTTTATGTGGACGTACATGATATGGACGTCTATTCTAACCATTTCATTTATCTGGATGTCTACATTGTAGATATATATAATGTGAACGTCCTCGGGGTTGGCCTAATATACATAGCGAAATTTGTTCCTGACGGAGACATATGTAGTGTGGACGTCAAATTTGATAGACCCAAATGATGTAGACGTCTACATTATTGACTTTCCTTTTTCAGGTGGTACTAAAAGACCTATTTTTATATGGACGTACATGATATGGACGTCTATTCTAACCATTTCATTTATCTGGACGTCTACATTGTAGATATATATAATGTGAACGTCCTCGGGGTTGGCCTAATATACATAGCGAAATTTGTTCCTGACGCAGACATATGTAGTGTGGACGTCAAATTTGATAGACCCAAATGATGTAGACGTCTACATTATTGACTTTCTTTTTCATTCGATAGACTCAAATGATGTGCTCGGGAATGTTACCCGGGGTGGGGGGTCGAATCAGCATATGTTTGTTATATATCCACTCCAAAACTGCATTGTCATTTAGACGTCTACATTATTGACATATCTTCCCGGGTGGGTATCTACATTATTGACATATCTTTCCAGGTGGTCAGCGGTAGACATAAATTATGTGGAGTTATATGATTCGATCGTAAATTATATTGACATAACGGTTTTGGACGTCCACATTGTTGTCCACTCGGTCCGTTGTCCCAGAAGGGGTTGTTGGGTGGTCCTAATAGACATAAATATTGTGGGCGTAAAAGAAACGCGCTGTAATTGATGTCAATTAAACATTGACGTAAATTTGTTTCCAACCTCTCCTACAAATGTGGTCATTTTTCCGCATCCACAATAAATGTATTGCCATTAATTTTGGGCATAGCCGGTCGTTTAAGCTACACACTAATCACATTATGTGTGTTTGCATGCTACAAAACTTCTAAAAAGCCATAAATATTTTTTTCAACGTCATAACATAGAGATCCCTGGATTCCAAAACACACAAAAAATACGCAGATACATATATTTCCGGTATCATTTTTCTTCGCCCCATCTACTTATGTTGCCATTGACTCCCAGTTCTAACTATATCTACATCGCCCCCAAAATTCAATGACTAAGTACTACATATCTTGACAGT
Organism: Boechera divaricarpa; assembly: GCA_026770425.1. NCBI lineage: Eukaryota > Viridiplantae > Streptophyta > Magnoliopsida > Brassicales > Brassicaceae > Boechera > Boechera divaricarpa. The sequence goes on along the minus strand of CM049186.1, from coordinate 5,956,653 downwards.
CCAAAAAGTTATCAACCTGATTTTTTTACTTTAACAGTGCTACTATGAAAGGTAACACACTTACCCCGAGACACATAGCTACCGATATGTTGGATGCCCTAGCGAATACGGCGGATGTTACCTCCCTAACTACCGACGCCTGTGTTCGTCCCTGAAGTATCTCTAACATCTCCTCCACGTCTTGTACTTTTTCTTTAAGTGTTGTGATGCTTTGCGTGTGGTGTCCAAGATGCGCCCACATCATGCGTGGGTCGATATATTCGCGGTTTGGGCCTTGGGCTAGGTACAAAACTTGGTCGTCTGTCTCTCCTGCTCGGTTGCGCATCGCTTGAATCTCCTCAAACACCGCCGCATCCCACCATTTGTCAATGTGGAGTCCGTCGGCCTGTAATGGACATAAAAAAATAAGATTGGCTACAGATCTGACGAATTTGTTAACATTGATTCAGTGAAGTTTCACGAAGGTCTCTCGCTGTAATTATCTCTTTGGTTTTTAAGTTTGGTTCCTCACATCGCAACCCTAGGATCTGTATCAATTTAAAGTTCGAAGTGACGTCAACTACCAAAGAAAGATAAGGCTGACTAGAATATTAAATATTATTTTTTTCTCCTCTTCCATCAAGGTGGATCTTTGTTCAAGAAGGCTACTCCTAAGTGGTATCAATTGTCAATGTAGCTTATCTAGTAATCCAGCTGGCTAATCATTTCTCTTTTTAAAAAATGGTTGGCTAGATATTTTATGTCCACATATGTCCACACAGTTCTTATGTTATGTACACATTTCTGAAATGTTTGTTGCGTTAATTGGACAATATGTTGTTTTCATTTGGAAATTCAGTTAAACCACTAACACTCATAGCCCCTTGAAATTTAGGATAATTTGAATTGTATTCGGAAACAATCCCGAATTTGTGTGGCCCATATAAATATTCGGATCTAATTGCAGTCAGACCCATTTATATTGTATCTTCGCCCACAGAAATAGATCTTCTGGTTGAGTGCCAAATTGCTGAAATTTGTTAGCCAATATTTTTGATAATTGTTCCAAAAAGAAGCGACTTTCATGGGCCATATAAATATTGCATATGTATTCAATATAGGCCCATCTTAGTTCGCTCTTTTTAATTCGACCACTGGATTTTTTGCCATTTAGGGTCCATAAATGAAGTCATTGGTTATCTGTCCATCCTCTAAATATATGGTTATCGAAAACATGGACGTTGTAGATGATTTCGTAGACATGTGGCATGGTATGAATTATATGGTCAATGAAGTCGCCGATGCAGACATACAATGGTCCAATATCCATAACTGATTTTGACATATTTTTCCCAAGCCTTCGCAAATAGTTTGACATAATTGCAAGTCCCGTAACTTAGGTTATAAAATACATGTGGTGTTTTAGGTTAATACCAAATGTTCTAAAATAAGATAGAACCCATCACAAAGACACAATAAACTCCTTATACGCGTCCAGTGCAAACTTCCTCCTAACTTGGTCGACGATTTTGTCTGTCATGCCAGTCATGGACATGCCTTGCGCATGTAGTTCTATGAACTTCACTGCCAGAGGTCCACAGTCCCCTGTTCTTGATTTCTTACATATTAAAATGATTTTGGCACGCTATATGCCGCTTCCTTAACGTCCACCAGGTCCCTCAGGATATGTGGCAGATCTTCTGCGATTGGATTCATGATGCGGGCAAGCCTGGAGTTTGCGGTGTGGATAGTTAGTGCGTCTAAGATTGAGATTATCCTGTCTTTTAGGTTTATGGCGAGCCCAACCCAGTGATCTTTACCCCAGTGCATCGGTGCGTGTATCATGTCCACATCTGTAATCCAAACCATTTTTCTTGGCCGACTGTTCACGGTCCCCCGGACGTAACTCTTTATCATGTCATTCCATCCAAATCTTTTATTGTCCTTCGGTTTTAGGAACCGTGCATGTTCTGTGACCAACATATGAGTAAACCAGGTATCCAGTATCGTGATTCTTCGTGCTAGCAGTCTCTCCCCTGCCCGTCTACAAACGAGGCTGAGCATTACTTCCATGTGCTGCCATTGGAAAATAACGATGTCATTCCTAATGATGTGTGTTCTATAAGTTTTATCAACTAAAATAAAATAAAAAAACTTAAGGCTTCCACACCTGACTGTTTACATGGTTCGTTGGGCTGTAGAGCTCTTTGAAGAAAGATTTCTTCACTGCCATCTCGTTTATGATATATTCTCTGCTGGGTTGGTTGCCATGGGGGCATCAAGTCAGTCTTAAATGTATTGTAAATCACAGCAAATGAACTAGGTAACACTTACTTTTGGCGATCATTTCCGAGCTTGTCCAGGAATTTTTTTTTAGTTTTGCTATCCACAACCCCCGAGTGTGATGTACTCTTTTGGATGTTGAACTTGTGCAGCACATCTTTGCTATGGGGTCTCATTGAACCCATATCGTTTAAGGTTCTTCCGGACATGCTTACAAGGCAGGTTAGCTGCAACCTCTTCTCCCTTAAGTTGCCTCTTTTTGGTTGTGCCTTCCCGAACCACCTGTAAATTTTTGTTGAAAAGGTTCAGATACCGGCCAACCTACAGAATTCCCCTTTCTAGGGGGCCCTAACTTTGTTGGAACATAACCTTTTCTCCTTAAGATGTTCTTTCCTCCTCCTTCACGAAATGCCGTGTTGTGTTGGTTTCTGAACCAGTTGCAGAGGCCGTTTCGGCCTTAAAATATTTTCCTTCGGACTACATATACCAACTATATAAGTGTTATGCATTTTTTCAGCGATATAAGCTCTTAATTTGAATAATAACCACACTCGAATGGTTTGAAACTTCACCTCTTCATTTTCAGCTGCTGAATCAAGTGTATGGGCACAATGTCTTGACTCTGTCTTGGTACCCCCTGCTTTGAGCCCCATGGATGATCCACTATCTTCATTGTCCTCTGCTTCATCTAAGTCTCCCTGCCATGTTTTCCTTATGATGTTAATACTTTTCTTTTTGCCATATAAGTAATCTCGTCAAATAATACCTCACCGCCGCTGCAGGCAGCAATTCTATGTTCAGAGTTATTTTCAACATGATCTCCCCCCGCTGAATATGACTGCTGCTCCACAAGTGTAAATCGTGTCTTTCTCGCGTTTGGGTCATCTATCTGCTACCATTCTTCTTCATGGTTGCGAGTGTCTGCATTCTCTCCGTAATTCTCGTTGCTTGTCGTAAGTGATTCTAAATCACCGCTTTTTCCTGCTTCTCCACTATCTTGCATACCATATGCTGATGTGTCCTATGTTGTGGCCCCCATGGAAAAGCCCAATTGCTCAGGTCTGTTGTCATTCACTCACATTTAAGCTTAAAATTTGTTTTGTTCATTCATACCTGCATGGCCTTGTTTTTCGATTCTGGTTTTGGACTCCTCCCACGCTCTTGTATTTTCCCCTACGCAATGACCAAACATTTTAAGTCTTTTCATTTAACGGCCTTTATGCCATTGCCAATAAATGAATTATGACTGCAAAACATCACTTCTTTCTCTGCTGCTTCCTCAGATCTCACACTTGAATTTGTTGCCCCAATGTCTGCCATTTTTCCATCACCGCCTCCCTCTCCTTCTCCTCTTTTATTCCCAGCCGCCTCTCTTGATATGAGGTTCCCTACCAGATCACCTCCATCTGCTCATATGGCTGGGTCTTCACAAATTTTTGCAACACTTCCAATAATCTTTGATACATCTGAAACAAACCTCTCACTTGCTAACTTGCTTCCAGTACTTGTATCACCGACTACGGAAGGAGTAGAGGGTGTGTTGATGTGGTTTTTTTGCCTTAAGTCTTGTAATAGGTCATCATATATTTCGCTCTGGAATAGTTGTTTCTCAATCTCAATCATTTGTTTTATTTTGGTCATATGTTCATTGTTGAGCCGTTCCACCTCCATGATTATCTCTTCTTTCACGTTGGCCCACCCAAAACCCTTGTTCTTCATCTGTTACCTAACCTTTTTCCTTTCCTAAGTTTGTTCCAGCTTTAGCTTTTCCTTTTTCAGTGCACCTCTTATCTTCGACTTGAACTACCTTGGTCGTTCTTTTCGATGGGCCGACCATATCTGTTGTAAGGGATAGATGTTCTGCCCCTCCTTTCCAGTCCTTATATTCTGAAGTATCTCCCGGCTACCAATTAGTTGTTCATGAAATCAACCCCAACATCTTCCTCTTCGTCGTCCCAGCTGTAATCCCCTACTGCCACGCCATCCTCATCATCTATTATGCAATTCACTTCCAGCTGCTACCAAATATCAGTTTAAATTTTTTTTATCACACATTTGAATCCCAATTTTCCCACTCAAACAAGAACCAAAACCTGTGTCAAATTTATACTTACGTTTGGGGCCTCTTCCACTTCAGTTATATTCGTTGTGCGGAAAGCCCTAAGCTTTTGCAAATTTCCAACAGCTCGGCTTGTGATGGTTACATTTTCTTCTCCGCCCGAAAACAGGTCTTCTACTTGTGGTACTACTTTAAGCATTAGCAATTAGAATGCTAGGGTGAATCCATGAGTGGTTGTGTGAGATTTGCTGAGCTTCTTGGCCAACACATCCGATGATGCAATTTTCGTGCCTACTTTGACCATCTCTAGTGTATGTTCAAATGACACACGACCCCATGAGTATTTGAGAAATGCATCAACATCCTTTACCATCTCTACTACTTGTTTGCTTGGCTTGACCAGGGATGAACTGCTTATTAGTACTTCATCCACTAGCACAATCAGTGTTAGCCGTAGCTTTCTCCCCCCACTCATCTGTTTTGTTTCTGGTAGATGCTTGTCGCGTTGAAGCATATTAACTAGGTCGACAATTGTGTATCCCTCTTTAGGCCCTATTAGTTCATGCCAGTAATCTTCATCTCCTTTTGTTGGTTTCTGCATTTTTTTAATCTCAGCTACACTTGGTAATGGATCACAATTCAGTCCTGTTACCAAAACAAATTCCCGCAGCGAAAACTTTATTGGGTATCCCCCAAAGACAAACCACATCTCATTTTTTTTTCGTGTCAACAATGCTCTGCAAAGAAATTGGTGCACTAGCTTCCCTGACATCGAGATCTTTCGTGTATGCAGGTCAAACAAATCGCCAAAATAACTTTCCCGTACCACATCAAATTCCAGGGTACCTTCAAGGACTTCTGCCATGGCGCGCAAATAATCTGGTTTTGAGTATGCGTTGATTCTGCCTTTGGGTGGAATTTGGTTGATCGCAAATAATCTACGTGGTAAATTCATCGATGGCTCTCTCTGGGTAAACTGTAACACCCCCATTTCGTAAAAATTTAAAAATTTTCCGACTATGTGTTACTTTTCTAATACTAATCAGGTTTATTACGCAAACGGAAGACTTAACAAATTACGCCACATAACCCACACAAATTTCCGGATTTTAAGTCTAACAACTTAACTCAAATAGAATTCTCAACAAGTCTGACAATATTCTCGAAGCTCATAAACAACAATGCGGTACCAACACCGCCCAAGAATCCAATCACATTCACCAGAGAACTCATGATATCGCAAAACAAACTTAATCGTAAATTCAGTAAACTCTAAAACCATCCATCCACTTATGACACGTCTGCATCCCGCGAGCTCCTCAATCATGGTTACCTGCATTCGTAAGTCTGAATGCATAAGCAAAAGAATTGCTTAGTGAGGTGGTCATCCCGTCTCACTAGGCTCAAGTATACGACAAAACGATACAAACAGCAAGATATATCAAGTACGATTAATGTAGTGCAACGGATCAACAAACGCATATGCTATGAACAATATCAAAGCACATACCATAACAAACGATCCCAAACTGTTATGACACTCAAACGCATACCCTTAATCAAACAAGGCAATCAAACCAAAGCATCACAAAATCTCATAAACAAGGCCACGATCACACACTCACCTGAACGACAACGATTTCAACTCAAAAACACTCAGTAAGGTGTCAATAGCATACGCTGATCCCTAAACCACAAATGAACCGAGTTAAAACTCGATTCCCAAAAATCCCTGCGGATTCACAACAAATGGACCATACAAAGACCCTTACCAAAACGATGCAAGAACTGAAGCTACACCCTCAGTTCTAACTTCTCACAGCAACCAAACACACTCCTGAACAAAAAACAACACAACAAAATCGATTACAAATCGATTGCCCAAAAACAAACACCAAATATCCCCAAAATGACCTTACAGGGTCACTTACCCAAACGATCACCTAACCAAGCCAAGGCAGGCTTAACAACACCTCAGAAGCTCCACCAACACACGCTGATGTTTCTATCCAGAAACAAGAAACACAACTTAATCCAAACGAAAACACACCAGAGTACCCGAAAAAGACCCATAATGGTTTTCCTTACCAAACGAGTTCAAGACTACAGCCACAGCCACCAAACGATCACTCTTACCCTCAGTAACATACTGACAAAGTTCTGGCCCAAAAGCGCACATCAATCAAAAACGATCCACACACCAAAAATAAAACCGAAAAGCTCAAAATTGAAGGTTCCTTACCAACGATGAACAAGCAACGCCCACAGTAGCCAAGTGAAACCTTTCTGGACCAAAACCGCTCACAATAGAACCTACAACACACGCCCAACAGCTCAGGAAAAATGCTCCAACAAAACGCAACAAACTCAAACTCAAAACGGCCACAAAACAAACTTTCTTACCCACGATTTCTGAGACAACACCACAGCAGCAACACGAGATTTCTCTGGCCAGAAACAACACTCAGGAACCTACAAAAACATGCCCAAGATAGCTCACAAAATGCCCAGCAAAAATGCAACAAAAGCCAAGGAGAAACGCTTACCCTTTTCGCGATTTCTCAAGGACCAAAGAGCCAAAGCACACGATTCTGCAGCAGCTCTTTCTCCTGCTGTTATGCACAAAATTTATCATTAGAACAGCCCCAAAAACGTCCTCCAACAAACGCACAAAGAGGGAGAAACACTTACCCAAAGCGCAAAAGAACTAACGACCAAAGCTCCTCACAAACGGCCAAGCTCTTCTCCTTTCTCTCTCAGTAAAACTCGACTCTCTCTCTGTTTTCTGAAGCTCTGCGTGGCCAGAGGTGAGAAAAGGAGACTTATATAGGCGAAATTAGGTTAAGTGTCTCACGGGCCAAGCCCTAAGGCTATCCACAAAAGCCTCCCGAAATCGCCAATCAATTAGGCCCAATTAGCTCCAAAACACGACATTTTACTGAGTTTTGATCTTGCAGAAATCGGAAATCCATTTCAGGAAAGTTCCCCAAAATACCCGATCATACGTATGTATCGCATCCGTACGGATGCTGTTCGTTCGCCCGCAGGACAAAGTCCGCATCTGCATACCATCCGTAGTACGCAGTTCGTACCTATGTATCGCCCGTCTGCAGGACGATGCCCGTACGTCCGCAGGACGACATCAGTACGTCCGTAGGACGATACCCGTACGTCTGCAGGACGACATCCGGTCGACTCATCCAGACGTGACAGTCCGTCCGTGTGCTGTCCGTATCGCACGTCCGCAGGACGACGTCCGTCTTTCCCATACGGACGTTTCCATCCATCTGTCCCATCCGGACGTGTCCATCCGTCCGTAATCTCCATCCGGACGTGTCCATCCGTCTGTAACCTCCATCCGGACGTACGGCGGTACATGATCCTCGGCCACAGCCAACAGTCCAAACACCGACGATAGCGGATCCATCCGCATGTTCAGTTCGTGCCCAAATGCTGATGATAGCGGTTCCATCCGCTCGTCCGGCTTGGTCCAAAAGTCCGACGATTCCAAAATCCGGCAACCTCTCAGGACACAAAAATACCGATGATACAAAAACTGATCCGAACATACAGAACATCAAAACACCGACGATTCACAATGACTCGGTCCAGCCCAAGCATCGGTAAATCCGATCACAAACGTACATCCAGTACACAAAACACCGACGATTCGGGAACTGCCCGACAAACTGACCGAGTCGACAAAATGGTTGCCCGAAGAACGGGTCTTACATAAATCCTTGGGCTGTTTTATCAGTTTCACGGCTACTTTCGCGGCTGAGCCTTGCCATAGAATTTGCCCTGTACATGAAATGTGGTTAGTCATTGATTGCGAATGTAAGATCTTTGAAGTAACAGATTAGCTAGGTAAGCAGCGAGAAGGAACATTATTTTGGAATATGGTGTAATCTTATTTGGCTATTAGGCGGAACGGAATTAACTCTTATTTTATTCGTTTGGCAACCCCAGACGTGGTCCACCACGAAATTCATTTCTGCCTTTCTGTGCCATTTTCACCAGTTTCTTTTTTTATTACATATGTCGTTTTCTATTAACATTTTCACTTTCTACTTCCTATCCTTATATATGCAAAATGTTTATTACCTTTTCAGGGCGATGTCCTCCACCGTCTCCTTGGACCCACTCCGTTTGTCACTCTTCTCCCCTGATTGCTTTCTGTTCCGTAACCGAAAAACAAAGAGAAGTTAAAGTCAAGTAATAAGTGTTTATGTGACGGTTTATTGAAGGAAATATGAATGTTTCCGTCTTTTCATTTCCTCATCTATTACTTTCCTTTCACCATTTTCCTCGTTTCTATTTCTTGGGCCTCTTCTCTCTCGGTCAATCTTTGCGTCTCCTCTCCGGCTTTAGTCCTGCAACAGTTTAACAAGTAACATAAGCTTTATATTCTCGATTCATTCCAAAATTCAAGATTTCCCAATTCTATCACTTTTGAACCCTAAATTCCCTGGGTTACAAATTATTATTTACCTTCTTTCCTTTCTTCGGCTACCCTCCACTCCGTCTGAACTTGACGACGCACATCTGTTCGTGTCTGCTGTTGGGGAAACGGACGCACAGCGGCGCAGCGGAATAATGTTTCCCCTCACTTGTGTGAACTTATGAGAAAAATATTTTGACAATAGCAGAAGATTCTCAAAGCAATAATGTAAATGAGACAAAACAATTTTTAAGTGGAAACCGCTTCGATGTGAAGAGTAAAACCACGGGACCGTAGTCCACTCAAAAATCCACTATATCAAATGTTTTTGAGTTACAACCACGTCTTCACTGTTCCCACAGAACAGATCCAGAGACTAAGGCTTCAAAGAAGTAATCTCCAACACAAGAGAAAACAACAAGAGAGCAATACAAGAGCCTAGAAATATGCAGTCCCAAAACGACCTCAGTTCACTAAGATTCCGGCCACCAAACAAGATCTCCACCGTACAAACCCTAGATAAACAAGTCAAGAACACCTCTGCAAAATTTCAGCTCAACCCGAGAAGAACTCACCGTTGGATTTCTCAAACACTCAGACAGATGCTGCAGGAAAATCTGGAACTTTCCAGACACGAACAGCCACGCTAAAACTCATATCTCTCCCAAACTAACCGTTGAAACTTTAATCCCACCGTTGAATCTGAAGACCACTGAGTCACGAAGCTACCCTCCAAAAATCAGCAAGATCGGAGTTCGTTTGAGTGTTCAAACGTTATCAACAACAAAACCTGGCAGTTCTGTTTTCTTCTCCTCCTTAGATCCGAAAATCACAACTTCTCTCTTTTCTTTTCTTTCTCTTGTCTCTCTTTCACAACTAGGTTAAGAAGCATATATATATATATGATCTTCATTAACCCTAAGCCCAATAAAAATCTCATGGATAATTATATGGCCCAAGTTTTGTCCAATTAACCAAACCCATATTGGTTTCCCCACTAGGAGGAAAACCAACAAACTCCCCCTCCGACTAGTGGGAGGAAACAGCCATCCCGGCTATCTCTCGACAAACTTCAAGTTTTCCCTTAGGCAATGACTTCGTCATCATATCAGCTCCATTATCATTCGTATGAACCTTTGAAAGTTCCACTTCCTTAGAAGCAACCACATCACGTATCCAATGATACCTCCTATCGATGTGCTTCGAACGCGAATGAAATGTAGAGTTCTTCCCAAGGCAAATTGCGCTTTGACTATCACAAAGCAACACATACTTATCTTGCTTGAAACCAATCTCCTCAAGATAATTCTTCATCCATAACAGCTCCTTACAAGCTTCCGTTGCAGCAATGAACTCAGCTTCAGTGGTAAAAAGTGCAACACACTTCTGTAATCTTGACTGCCATGATACTGCTCCACCCGCAAATGTTACCAAGTAACCCGAAGTAGATTTCCTAGAATCAACATCCCCAGCCATGTCAGCATCAGTGTAACTAACTATCTGTAGCTTGTCATCTCCAAAAGTAAGCTTCAAATCAGAAGTCCCTCGAAGATATCTTAAAATCCACTTCACAGCATTCCAGTGTTCTCTTCCAGGATTGGAAAGAAAACGACTAACTGTACCAACAGCGTGAGCTATATCTGGTCTTGTACACACCATGGCATACATCAAATTACCAACTGCAGAAGCATATGGGACCTGTGCCATATCTTCTTTCTCTGAACTTGTACTCGGACTTTGTTGACTGCTTAATCTAAAGTGTGTAGCAAGAGGAGTGCTAGCAACTTTAGATTTGTCCATGTGAAACCTCTGAAGTATCTTCTCAATATACTTCTCCTGAGACAAGTGAATCAACCTCTCACCTCTATCTCGAACAATTCTTATACCAAGAATCTGTTTCGCTGGACCCAAATCTTTCAAGGCAAAGGACTTACTAAGCTGAATCTTCAACTCTTGAATTCTGCTCATGTTCTTGCCTACAATCAACATGTCGTCAACATACAAACATAAGATGATAAAATCATCCCCACCAAACATCTGCACAAACACACAATGATCGGAAGTAGTCTTCTTATAACCATGCTCCCCCATAACTGACTCAAACTTCTTATACCATTGTCTCGGTGCCTGTTTCAATCCATAAAGACTTTTCTTCAAGCGACAAACTAAGTCCTCTTTGCCCTTTTTCTCAAAGCCTTCCGGTTGTACCATGTAAATTTCTTCCTCCAAATCACCATGAAGGAAAGCTGTCTTTACATCCATTTGCTCAACCTCTAAATCAAGACTCGCTGCCAATCCAATTACAACCCGAATGGATGACATCTTCACAATAGGAGAAAAGATTTCATCAAAATCAACTCCCTTCTTTTGGCTGAATCCTTTCACAACCAATCTAGCCTTGTATCGAGGATGCAAACTATTTTCTTCATGCTTAATTCTATACACCCACTTATTAAGCAATGCCTTCTTACCCTTAGGTAACTTTACAAGCTCAAATGTATGATTCTCATCAAAAGAATCCATCTCTTCTCTCATGGCATTCCACTATTTATCTTTGTGTTCATCTTCCAATGCTTCACCAAAGCATTCAGGTTCTCCCCCATCTGTAAGTAACACATACTCACTAGGATCATACCTTGTCGACGGTATAAGACCTCTCTCAGATCTTTTAACAGTAGGTTGGTTCGTGGTAGTTGGTGTCTCACCATGATCGTCACCATAATCACCAACACCATCATCATCATGTGCGGGAGCATCTGCACCAGGTGTATCAATATGAACCTCACCCTCAGTCTGACCGTGAACCAATGTAGAAGGAGTACCTCTTGAATCAATCAAACTCTCATTACTCTGAGCTTTTTTTCCAGACTTGTCAATGTCCTTAATCGTTTGATCTTCCATGAACACAACATCTCTGCCCCTAATGAGCTTCTTCTCAACGGGATCATAAAATCTGTACCCAAACTCATCCTGACCATAACCAATGAACACACATTGTCGCGACTTCATCTCAAGCTTTGACCTTTCATCTTTAGGAATATGGACAAATGCCTTGCATCCAAATATCCTCAAGTGACTGTAAGAAACATCCTTACCAGTCCAAACTCTCTCTGGAATATCACCATCCAATGGAGCACTCGGTGACAAGTTCAACACATGAACAACTGAGCTCAAAACTTCCCCCAGAAAGTATATGCCAAGCCTGATTGTGAAATCAAACATCTAACCCTCTCGATAATAGTTCTGTTCATCCTTTCAGCTAACCCATTTAACTGTGGAGTCTTAGGTGGTGTCTTTTGATGTCTAATTCCATGATCACTGCAAAAAACATCAAATGGTCCAGAATATTCACCACCATTATCAGTGCGGATACACTTCAGTTTCTTTCCCGTTTGTCTTTCAACCAATGCCACAAAATGCTTAAAATATCCAAGAACCTGATCTTTCGTCTTCATAGTATAAACCCACAACTTTCTAGAATGATCATTAATGAATGTGACAAAATATGATGCACCACCAAGAGATCTTGTCTTCATTGGACCACACACATCTGAATGTACCAGATCAAGTATCTCGGGTTTTCTAGAAGGTACAGAAGACTTGAACGAAATCCTGTGTTGTTTTCCTGCAAAACAATGTGCACACTTCTGCAAGTGTAAACTAGAGATATTAGGAATAACCTCTTTCTTTGATAACACAGACAATCACTTCTCGCTCATGTGACCGAGTCTCTGATGCCATAACTCCATGGCATCATCATTCTCCACTGCATTAATAATGTCTTTGGAGACCTTAGCCTGCATCTGATAGAAAGATGAAGACTTCTCACCTCGAGCCACAACCATAGAACCACGTGATAGTTTCCATTTACCTCCTCCGAATAGACTATAGAAACCATCAACATCAAGTCTTCAAGTAGATATCAAGTTCAATCGAATATCTGGAACATGCTTAACTCCCTTAAGCAGCAACCTAGTACCAATACTAGTCTCCAAGCAAATATCACCAATGCCAACAACCTGAGCCAAACCATCATTACCCATCTTCACAGAACCATAATTACCCGAAGTGTAGGTAGAGAACAAATCCCGTTGTGATGTAGCATGAGTAGTAGCTCCACTGTCAATCACCCAACTGGTGTCCTGGCATGCAATATTAATGACATCTTCATTCTCAAGAAGAATAAGAAACTGATCGTCGGTGACATTCACCCAATCTTCACCTTGCTGCTTGTTATCTTTTTTCCACTTCCAGCAGTCCTTCTTCAAGTGTCCTTTCTTATGACAATAGTGACACTCCATATTTGCAAATTTGTTAGATTTGCTCCTGCTCCTGTTCTTGTCTTTCTTGGGCTCTCTATATGTACTCCTCCCCCTTGACTCAGTAACCAGAACATCTGAACGCGAGGAACTAGAATTTGACTGCCTTCTAGTTTCCTCATTCAACACACTGTTCTTCACCAAATCCATCGAAATGGTACCTTCCGATGCGGAGTTACAAAGAGACATCCTGAAAACCTCCCAAGAATCTGGTAATGTACCAAGAAGCCATAAACCGTGAATCTCATCATCAAACTTGATGCCCATGTCTGAAAGCTTGTTGAGAAATCCCTGAAACTCATTCAAGTGATCTGTCATCGGAGTCCCCTCCTGACGCACAGCGGCGCAGCGGAATAATGTTTCCCCTCACTTGTGTGAACTTATGAGAAAAATATTTTGACAATAGCAGAAGATTCTCAAAGCAATAATGTAAATAAGACAAAACAATTTTTACGTGGAAACCTCTTCGATGTCAAGAGTAAAACCACGGGACCGTAGTCCACTCAAAAATCCACTATATCAAATGTTTTTGAGTTACAACCACGTCTTCACTGTTCCCACAGAACAGATCCAGAGACTAAGGCTTCAAAGAAGCAATCTCCAACACAAGAGAAAACAACAAGAGAGCAATACAAGAGCCTAGAAATATGCAGTCCCAAAACGACCTCAGTTCACTAAGATTCCGGCCACCAAACAAGATCTCCACCGTACAAACCCTAGATAAACAAATCAAGAACACCTCTGCAAAATTTCAGCTCAACCCGAGAAGAACTCACCGTTGGATTTCTCAAACACTCAGACAGATGCTGCAGGAAAATCTGGAACTTTCCAGACACGAACAGCCACGCTAAAACTCAGATCTCTCCCAAACTAACCGTTGAAACTTTAATCCCACCGTTGAATCTGAAGACCACTGAGTCACGAAGTCAGCAAGATCGGAGTTCGTTTGAGTGTTCAAACGTTATCAACAACAAAACCTGGTAGTTCTGTTTTCTTCTCCTCCTTAGATCCGAAAATCACAACTTCTCTCTTTTCTTTTCTTTCTCTTGTCTCTCTTTCACAACTAGGTTAAGAAGCATATATATATATGATCTTCATTAACCCTAAGCCCAATAAAAATCTCATGGATAATTATATGGCCCAAGTTTGGTCCAATTAACCAAACCCATATTGGTTTCCCCACTAGGAGGAAAACCAACATCTGCTTCGCTGCGCTGTCCCCTTTCTGTTTCCTGCTCGTCTCCCATTTCGCGTCTTTTCTCGGCCTTCAAACAACACCTTTACTTCTACAGGCGGCCCATTTTTTCAGTTCTTTAACATTTAGTGTTGGTTAATTTCTTCTCCAGCTTCGATTTCTATTCCTCATACGAACATGAATATCCTATTTGAGTTTGACTTTTTTCGCGACGCTTTTCCCAATAGCAAATGAAGAGACACCACCAATTGGCTTTCACGAATCTTTGATTAATTAAAACAAGGACAAAAATGTCATTTCCAATTGCTATCAACAGTTCCCGTTTGGCATTTCCTGAAAGATTTTGGAATTATGGCATTTTGTGAAAGAGGTTCAAAATTTATGGCATTTTTAGCCATATTCTCTTAATTTAATTCTGAGTGAAGGATATTTTTGAGTATTTATAAATGTTGTAAAGAATGTAGAATTTTGGGGGTTACCCTAAAATTATAAATTGGTCATTTGTGAATTTGATACTTAAACCAACAGTACAAAATAACGCAAGTCACCAACTAACTAATTTAGAAATGATAACAAAATCGTATATGGACGATATTGTCTACTATATTTCAAGGGCAAGAATAAATCTTAGCAGCCTTAAAATATAACATAGGCTAATTAATTTAATCCGGCAAATGAATTCATGTGGCGGCTGGTGATGATTCACAATTCCCCCGACAGTTCTATGATAATAATTAAACTATCCAATTATTGTACGTACATGTAATACAACGAACTAACTTCAATTTAATTGTTAGTATTAAATTACCTAATTTTAAGTGAAATATGTTGGTATGATTTTAGACGGATGCAATGCACTTATATTCTCGGGTTATCCATGTCGCCAATTTAATAGATATATAATTGCATGTAAATGTTAATGTTTTATAGTTATCGGCAGCTCAATGGCACGATAAATAACAAAATTCTGAAACGCTCAAGAACCGTAAGGTAATGAAAATGACTAGGCCTGGGCCATCGGAAGTATCGGATCGGAATGGATCGGAAGAATCGGCTATCGGTTTAAAAAAAAAAAAATTAAAGTTAACCGAATTAACCGACTAATTAAATTGGATCGGTTTGGTTCAACAATTTCTTAATCGGATCGGTTCGGTTTGGCAATTTCTTAATCGGATCGGATCAATTACTCGATTAAACTGAAAAATGCAATCAAAATCGATTTAATCGGTTAACTGAGTAAACCGATTCATAAAAACTTGAAGCTAACTTCAACAAAACATGTAGCAAACTTCACCAAAACTTGTAGCAAACCTTAAAAAACTTCTAAATAACCTGAAGCAAACGCAAATGTCAACTTAACCATAATAACTTAAATATTCTAAACAACACAATGTTCAAACTTAAGCAAACATAATAGCCAAACTGAGTTCAAGGCAAATCAAAGTTTAATGTTTGAACTTTACACTTCAAGTCAAAGTTCAAAGTTTAAAGTTCCAATATCTACAAAAGAACAAAGAAGGTTAAAAATTTACTTCTTCAATGTTGTGCCTTAAAGACTCATCAATCTTCCAAGTATCTACAAAAGAACAAAAAGGTTAGACTAGACAATGCTTCAATGTTGGGCTTGAGAATCATCATTTATCCGAAGATCTACAAAAAAAAAGATGGTTAGATAAGTTAAATATCAATGATATCATAATAAGAACAGAAAGTTAAAATTACCAAGTGATTCCAAAAAGTCTGCTTCTTCCACCATTTGCACCAATGTTTGAATTTAACCAGGAACTTGAAGAGAAGACCGCAACCATTGCTGTGAGCAAATCAAAGCCTCAATCATGTAAGGAGTTAAAGAATTCCTATAAGCATCCAAAAGTCTACCACTGGTGCTGAAAGCGGATTCTGAGGCAACATAAGTTACTTGAATAGCTAAGACATTGTTAGCTATCTCTGACAAGATTGGATACTTGGAACTATGACACTTCCACCAATCCAAAATATTATAATCCATTCCCAAGTTGTTAGGTAAGCGTATCTCAGTCTTTTCAATAAGATACATATCCAGTTCACTAGCAACCTCTTCATGTCTTCTTACACTCACCATCTGAGAGTATAGACAGTCCATCCTCTCATAATCATCTTCATCATCGCCATCTGCAGAAACATTAAATCAATTAGAGAAATCAATTTAAGGTTTGAATTTTGGAATAAAGTAATAAACTAATAACAAAGCGGTTAAATATTGAATATTAGAGAAGTCAATTAAACAAAACGATTAAACAAAGAGATTAAAGAAATTTGGGGACTAGGGTTTGAAATCGATTTAGGTTTTTTTGATTAAAAAAAATGTTTAGAGGATTTGTGTTTGATATCGATTAATTAAAGACATTGAGGAGACAAATATTAGAGAAATCGATTAAACAAAATGATTAAAAAAACGGATTAAATAAAATTTGGGGATTAGGATTTGAAAACGATTTAGGGTTTCCAATTTAAATGATTTGGGGATTTTAGTTTGATGTCGATTAATTAAAGAGTTGAGGAGACAAATACTAGAGAAATAGATTAAACAAATCGAATAAACAAACCAATTAAATAAATTTGGGGATTAGGGTTTGAAATTTGGGGATTAGGGTTTTCGATTTAAAAAATTGATTTGGGGATTAGGATATGAAATCGATTGATTAAAGAATTGAGGAGACAAATATTAAAGTAATCGATTAAACAAATCGATAAAAAAAATTAAGAAATCCAATTAGGGTTTGAAAAAATTTAGGGCTTGAAATCGATTAACGGATTAAGTGATTAACTGATTCAGAGATTCAAGAGGATGATACCTTCGTTCGTCGCAGAAGGAATCAGAGAGCCTCAGTCACGGATATGAATCATACCTTGTTGAGAGCCTCGGCCTCTCTATGTTTTTTCGCGAAAAAGAGAAAATGAGAATTAGGTTTAGTGTTAGTGTTAGGGTTTGATTTAGGTTTAATTGTTTAGTGTATCGGTTTTGGTCTGTTATATCGGTTATCTGTATAAAACCGAAAATATCCGAAATCCATAACATTTTTAAAATCTTACGAACAGCCCATAATCATTAAACGGCTCGGCCCATTACCAGTGTTATCGGATCGGCCCGGATCACGGATCGGAATAATTGCCCAGGCCTAAAAATGACAGATTTGTGGACAACTACTTCAGAGCATGACACCAAAAGTCCAAAAAGTTATTATTATATTTATTTGGATTTAAGACTTAAAACGGGCCAAAACCAACCTCAGCCCATATTCTTGAAACGCAGAGGTTAAGCTTCGAGTGAGTAAATCGAAAGATTGGACCGAGATAACCGGAATCAGCTTAAATCATGGCCATTTAATTTGTTTTACCATTAGCTTGTCTCAAATTTCACTAAAGCAATCTGGGTTCGAAGCTCCTGCAATGAGTTACGGACACGGTATTATTTTTTTTCTTCTAAAAATGTAATATTACATTAAAAATAAAAAATGTTTAGGTTTTACAAGATTTGTATAACCTATGAATGGTCTCATGGAAAAAAAATAAAAACAAGGAAGCAAAAACATACTCGAAAATCGGTCCATCGACAGAACCACTTGGATTCACGCGAGTCAGATGAAGTGATACACGATCAAAGCCTTTCTCGAAAATGAAACTTTGAGGAAGAGAAGAATGGAGTAGCAACTTTACCAGATTGCGCTAACTAAACTCCACATATTAGAACCTTTCAAAGGCAGCCTGAGAAAAACCGTACCTTCACTCAAAGAGTAAGTCAAAACCCTTGATCAAAGACTCCGCAATGTCTTAAAATCATTAAAAATAGCTCATCCGAGATCAGGCGCAGAAGCAAAACCACAACTAACCAATGGGAGCAACGACGCAACTCACACTACCAAGATCATTCCCCGATGTCGGGTAGCAGAGAGTATAACACCAAAGCAAACACTAGTCTTAGTAGCTCCTCCAAAAGTAGAGAGAAAGACAACCACAAGAACCGGCCTCATTTGAAGACTTTTACTTCTCAACACATATTCAAACATTATATACTCAAGACCAAGACCCACGTGGAAGTCAAAAGCTGGCCGAAGAGATAGAAGGTCCCGGAGAAGAGGAACGTTAACAAAACCACTGCCAGACTAAGATCTGAACAAAGCCCAACCACAAGCAGAGGAAGATCGTCACAGGAAAAGAATCCGGAGACAGAGACTTTAGGGCAAAAGCCACTACGAGGCTTCAAGATAGAAGCGACATCAAGGCTTCAACAACAGCTAAACCGCCAGCCACACGTCTTCAAGACAGAAGCAAACTAGAATGCAAAGCCAAGCTTTCACTACCGGACCTGACCACTGCTAAGACCTTAATCGCCACACGAACAGGAGGAAGAAGCAATCCTAAAGGCTAATAATCTAACTGCCGGTAAGTACCAAAATCCTCCACTAATACACTGTCCTCGAGCGTACTTGGGTTAGATAATGGACTGCCCTTGGAGGAGACTCCAGGGAAAGCAAGAACGCCTCAACGATTGGAATGCCGCTCACAACCAGCCTCCGCTATGCGCCATCACGACCTAAACATCGCTTCGCAAGCCATCAAAAACTCAGAACATAGACAATACCTCGCAACAAAAGCAAACCAGGGGCAAATCAGAGCTAAGAGAATTCAACGAGGAGATAGAGTTAACTACCCACATTTGACACAACTCCGAACACCGTCGCGCCACTAGCTGAGGAGATCCGCCGAACGAGCAACGGGAGACAACATAAACCAAAGAACCACTTCTCAAACTCGATATGAAACAGGACAAAGAGGAAGAGCGAGGTCTGGGAACCAACGCCGAGCCGAAGCCGCCACCATTTCTAACCGCAAAGCAGTAATAACAAGACGCCTTAATCGAAGAAAACTCTCAAATCTGCTCGCCGTCCTCAAGCCATGTCTACTGTTATAAAAAAAACATTCGCTTTAGGCCACCAAAATATTTTTAAAAAATAGGTCACATTTTTTTAATATGCATTATTGTATTTGATAAAATTTATATATTTCTAATTGTTATTGTTTATTTTCTAAAGAAATTATGTAAATTTAACATTTTTATTTTAGTATATAGTAAAATAAGGTCATATTTAGTAATAAAAATAATTAGGATAATAAAAAAATCACATAATTAGTAATATTTTTTATATAAAAAATGCCACATATATTTTTTTGTTTTAGGCTTCCATAAACCTGGACACGGCACTGGCCGTCCTCGAGCAAGCAAGAAGGAAGAGCCATCTAGATGGGAGAACACGGGCTAAGGCAAGTCGAGTGTGGTATATGATTAGTTGTTGACCGACATGGTATTGTAGAAACACTCCTTTTCTATGTGGAAAAATAGCTTAATTAGAGTAAAGGTTACGAGTTTGCTTGCATTAAATCACATATATGTATTGTCAGTGCAAATCCACACACGTATGTAAAAAATATACGAGTGTGTTTTGTACACAATATCTATGCACATAAAACTAAAAGTCACCCAAAAATATTTTTTACCGGAGTCAAAATATAATTAAAAATAATTTATAATTCGTAAAAATTAAAAACATCTATTTAGAAAAAAAAAGGAAAAAGTGCATTTAATCACCCACATAAAACTATGTGAAGTCAGTTCAAAAGCGGGTTATAATTGGATCCACAACAAGAATAAACAGTACATAGTGAAATCTGGCTACTAGCTTTGGACGCACATAATCAAGATGGAAAAAGAGTCGCAGGCAGTAAACAAAGAGCTGCGGCTCTACACGACAATGTGGAAAACTAAGACATCACAAAAGATAAGATATTTCCTTTGGCGATGCATCTCAAACTACATTGTTGTGAGTGCAAATATGGTTAAAAACGCTTAACCAAGTCAAATGACTGCCCTAGATGTGGGGAGCAAGCTGAGACCATCAATCATGTGCTCTTTAAATGTCCCTATGCTCGAGTAATCTAGACCTTGTCTCTTGTAAGTCACCTATTTTATCCAAATCATGTTAACTCTTTATATGCGAATCTAGTAGTTCTTCTGCTACAATGAAAGAGGAGAATATGGAAGGTGAGAAACAACTTGGTATACTCGATTTTGGATTGCCCACCAAAAGCAGTTGTAGAGAAAGCGGGAGAAGAAGCTGAAGCCTGGTTACTGACAAATTATAAATCTATCATCAATCAATGCCTAGTAACATCATCAAGAAGTAACGCACAGAAGCGATGGACTACACCAGGCCCCCTGCAACTAAAATGCAATTTGGACAGCTCTTGGTCGGCAAATTCGGACAAATGTGGAGTAAGCTGGTTGCTTCGAGACCAATCTGGCAAAATCAGGCACTGATAACAGAAGCATCATCTATGGTCTAGGTGGTAAAATCTGTTTGTATATTGGGTTTCAAGAATGTAATCTTTGAAACAGATTGTTCAGATGTAGTGCAGGGAATTCATCCACATGAGTGGCCAATGTTGGAAGGATTTACATCGGAGATTGCTGGAACAACTAGGAAGGGAATGTGTTCCAGTTTGAGCATTCCCCACGAGCTGCAAATGCGACTTGATGGCCAAGACGTTCATATTATGTCCAATGGATTTTGCTATTTTAGATGTTGAACCACCTATGTGGTTAAAGCCGTTGGTGGCTATTGATAATTTGTGTTTCGAAAACAATTTGGTTTGAATGGAATAACGTTTCTAGAAAATATATATATATATATATATATATATAAATTAGATTCAATATTTATGGGTGACGCAAACAAAAAGGCTAAAAACATGTGATAAATTGGTCACAACATAAAGTAGTAGAAAATATTATAAAACTTAAAGGATCTAAATGCAAATTTGTAATTTTTAAAGGGTCAAAACAGAAAAAATATAAACAATATTATAAAACTTAAAAGGCTATAACACAAATTTAGAATTTTAGTGGGCCAACTTAACCCCTCACCCTCGAGCCTTATTGGGTCCGTCCCTGGGAACTATTATGTCAAGAAAAATTGTAGCTCTGGACTTTCGGTGATAATCGAGATAACCGATTTTTTTGGTTAATCGGACCGATTTAGAATTAGGAGGTAAACTGGTAGGCAATATTTATTATTTTATTCGGTTATCAGTTTGGGTCAGTTCGGTTCGCGATAACCGATCGATTTTAATAAACCAAACAATATATATATATATATATTACAAAACCGAAAACCCTAATACCACATATTATTTTTCATTATTTTCTTGCCTCGCCTCAATACGATCCTCTTTCTGAAACTCTAACATCTCAAATCAATCCTTCGATCTCGTTATTCTCCTCCGCCATTACGTTTCAATTCTGTTAAGGTAAGGCTCAAATTAGTCATTCATTGTTTGGAAATCAAAATCAAACTGGAAATTGGTTATGAGTGGAATTTTGTGGATTTGGTTTTGCGATTGGTTGATTCTCGTAGGCAAATTTTCATGTTTTTTGTTTAGTTTGATTTTGATTGTATTGATTACATAAGGATTTTTGTGTTGTTCCTCGACTCTATTTATAACCATATTATGTGTTCTTAAGCTCCATGCAGTTAATGAATCTATGGATATATGAATGCAGAAGCTACACAGATTCTGTAATTTGTAGACACTCTCATTTATCCAATAGCGAATGAAATTCATAGTCTTTCTTTGTTAAGCTAGTAGTAGGTGTTTTGATTTTTTTGAATACTCTTTACAGGTTTGTTTGAATCTAACTCATGCTTTCCTTTGTCTTCTTTACAGGGTTTATTTGGTTTATTTTGGGTTTTGTGACATGTTCTCGACGACAAGTTTATGATGTTTTCGGTTTGTTTTGTAATGCTTGCTTGACTTTGTGTTTAGGAAATATGTAAACATGTAATGCTTTCTTGACTTTGTGTTTTCGATTTCTTCGATTTATTGTATGGTTTTGTAACAATTTACAGGTATTTCGGTTTGAAATAACCGAAATATAATTAATTTCGGTTATATTTCGGAACAATTAATAAAGTAAGTAACCGAATTTAATAAACCGAATACTGAAACAAACTGAACCGAAGTTTTATTCTGTTCAATTCGGCAAAATATATTATAACCAAAAAACTCAAAAAACCGAACCGAACAAAACGAAAGTCCAAGACTAAAAAATTGTGCCCGAATATTATGTTACGTATCTGAAGACGGAAGACCAACCGACCTTTAGTTATTGCATAAATGATTAATTAAGAGTAATAAAATGAAGTAAAATTTATCTAGAATGCTCGAAGAAGTGAAAGAAATAACTAGAATAAACCTGTTTCAAGTAATTACTTAAAAATCTTTTGAATTGTCCAGTAAACCAGGTATTCATGAAAAAATAACGAAAATGCCATTAAAACAATAAAATGTTTCAAATTTCCCACCATATCAAAATTTATACTTTATGAATAATAAATCAATCGCTTCAGCCAAAAAAAAAAACATTAAAAACCTAAAAATCTGATTTTCTCTCTCGACGTCGTCTCTCTTCTCGTCGGCGTCCTTCTTGTCGTCGGTGTCTCCATCGTTCTTATCGTCGCTACCTCTCGTCGCCTTCTTCGTCGTTCCATTTCAAACCCTGCAAAGTTTCCGTCATTGTCTCTCATCTTCATTTCTATCTCTGCCTCTCCTCGTCGTTTTGGTAAGGGTTCAGTTATAATCCTCATATCGGCAACTATATTGGGTCTAACTTTCATATCAGTAAGTGGTTTGGCTCTAACTTTCATATCGGTAAGGGTTCGCTTTATTATGTCTTCGCCGTTATCCTTTTTTGTCGCCGCTCGCTTCCGAATTCCAGTAGGTGCAGATTAGTTACTCTCATATTTGTTTATCTGGCGAGGCAGATTTGTTTATTAGCTGTCGCAGTTGTATTTGTTATTTGGAGCAGATTTGTTTGACAGTAGTACATATTTTAGTAGCGTCATATTTATTCTTTCAGTAGCCATAGATATGTTTCTTAATAGCCGCAGACCTGTTTTTCAGTAGGCGCAGATTTGTTTAAGTTGACTATCAGATTTGTTTATTTTTCCTCTCAGATTTGTTAATGTTGACTCTCAGATTTGTTTATTTTTCCTCTCAGATTTGTTTATGTTGACTCTCAGATTTGTTTGCTGTTGTCGGAGATTTTTGTTTCATTTCTGCAGATTTGTTTTCTTTGTTTGTAAGTGTTAGATTTGTATTTGATTGCATTATGGCGTCTTACCTTAATCGACGTTATGAAGAAGGAAAATCTCCAATTCAAAAAAAGAGCTTGAACTATAGTTGCTATCTGAACACTTTGCAGAAAATGAAAAATGATATTGATGAAGATGCTTGGGATCATTTGAATGATTCATCTGTTGGTGTACTTCTGAAGCTTTCCACAGAGAAATACATATGGTCTACCAAGATCGTTCATTATTTCCTGACGAATCAGCTAGAAATCAATAGCGATCATGAATTTTGGTCGATCATCGGTGGTCAACCAATAAGATTTTCATTGCACAAGTATGAGGATATAATGGGTATAAACTGTGGTCAATTTGACACTTCGGAGGATTGGGTTGGTGACCATAGTGAGTTTTGGAAGGAATTAAAAATTTCCACAACGGATGGACCTACTTTGGATGAACTGAAAATGGTTTTACCCATATGTCAGGATTGAAGTTTCGAAAAGAGGGTGATGTTGGGAAGGTTGTTTATCCTACATGTTGGTATTCTTGGCATTAGTCATACTTCGAAGCTTCCGCTGAGTCATGCCAAAAGAGTGTTAGAACCAGAGAAATTTGAGAACTATCTGTGGGGGAGAGTTGGTTTCTCAAGTTTAATAAATTCCATTAAACTAGAAGTTGATAAGTATAAGGGTAACAGTACCAATTACACCTTACATGGATGCGTTCATGTACTGCTACTATGGATCTTTGAAGTTGTTCCTAGTATGAGAGAAAGGTTTTGATTCAGAAAGGAAAACACTCGGGTTCCTCTACTGAATTGGAAAGAAAGTCGTGAACGATTCAGATACGAAGATTTCCCCTCCTAAGAGCGGAGCGATCATGGAAAGGTAAACCGTAAACTTATTTTCATATGATGTCAGAGGTTTTTGATATATCGCAGACTTTTTTTTATTCTCTGACAAACATGTTTTCAATTGATGACAGATTTGTTTGAATGACAGATTTTCATATAGAAAACTGATGAGTTTTTATATAGGTGCGTGCGAAGAATATGATTATTGTTCCACTGGAAAATGTGTACCCTGAAAGGATTGATGATGATGGTCAACAGAGCCCGGATCCAAGACTTTCAGAATTTAATTAAAGATATCCTTGCATATCGTTTGGAGCCAAATGGTTGGCCTTGGTACATGGCTTCTGTCGTAAAAGAAAAGAAGAAGAAGAAGAAGAAGAAGAAGAAGAGAAAAAGAGAAGAAAATGAGGTGCCTATTCTTCTTGTTAATCTTGTTGAATATGTGTCCAAGCAGAAGAAGACCAAAAGAAATGAAGACGCAGAGGTTAGTTCTCGTTTTTATAGTAACAGATTACTTTGTCTAACTCGCCGATTTGTTTTGTAATAGCCGCAAATTTTGTTATGTAGCTCGCTCATATTTATTTTTCGTACTTGAGATTTGTTTTCTGCATCTAGCAGATTTGATTAGAAGGTCTCGCAGATTTGTTGTCTTTTGAGGTAATTAAACTTTTGTTACCTGACATAGGTTTCATCTTCATACATGCGTGGTGTAATTTTAAAAACTGTGGAAAACGCGGTTAATAAGTTGGAGGCTAAAATGTCATCAACGTATACAACCTTTCATGCATCAGTTGATGCCAGACTGGATTATTTAGAGAAAAAGCAGGTAGAGAAGCTTCGGGAGGGGCGAGAACCCATTGTTTCCAGCCCTAGCAGAAAAGAAGATAATGGAGCGAGTAGTGCACTGGTAAGTTGTAGCAATTTTATTTCTTAAGCTATAGTATGGTTAGTATGTGACCCCAGTTTTGTTTATGTATCTTTGCAGAAGGGAAAAAATAAGGAACCCGAAGTGGATGTTGTCAACCTAAGAGAGCCTGATGGGAATATGTTTAATAAGGATGCGGTGGAAAAGGTTAAGAATAGTGATATTGAAAATGTAATTTCTCAGCAAAATAAAATGGCACCAAGTTCTGAAGCAAGAGAAGACTCTTTACAGGATGTTGGCAAAGAAATAGTTTTCCTTGATAATAACATAAAGGCTGTTACACTGGTGGGGAAACGAGTTCCAAAATTGGCCGGTACTCAAAAAGTACCATACATAGGGAATTCAAGTGTCAAACACATCATCCGAGGTGTCCTAACTTCTACAGCCGACTATGACCCTATGGAGGAGGTGGAAGCCACCAAATGGGAAACACTAAAGGATTTCATGAAAGAGCTTCAGTACGTATTCCTTATCTTCTCTTCCATCATCAACCCTTGTGTTCATTTTGATCATCAATGATCAACAACTGTTTGTTTTAATAAAAGGAAACGACCAATTGGAAGCAAGAATTCCGAATTTGAGTTCTGGAATGTTCTAACTCTTCCAAAGGAACAGTGGCCTACTGATAAGTATGGATGGTTGCGTAGTGAGGTTGGTAACAAAATTTTCATTAGTACAGATTTATTTAACATTAGAACAAAATTATATTTATAGCCACAGATTTATTGTGTTATTGACAGATTTATTGTTATGTATTCGCAGAGTTATTGCTATAGCCGGAGATTTTTTAGTTATTGTGACAGACTTAGTTCCTATTAGCCGCATATATTTTTTATTATCACAGAATTATTAGTGTGTTACTGCAGATTTGTTTAGTTATTTGTTTCTAATTAACCGCAGATAGAAGCTGCAAACGTATTGACCGGAGATTTCTTGCTTACCATCCGCAGATTTGTTTTGTAGTTGTCACAAATTTGTTTGTTAGTATGCATGTGATCAAACAAAACAGACTTATATTACATAAAAGGGAACCATACATTACAAACAATACAGAAAAAAGAAATAAGAGCACCTTCTTTTGTTCCACAACAAAAAATACTTAGGAAACAAACAGAAAGTTAAGGAGCTTGTCCATCGTCCAGCTTATTGTACCCTATGGTTTACCACTCAATTGGTAGAATGTTTAAGTTTTTATAGAACAAACGAGTGCAAAGGAAACAAGTGGAAGTTTCTAAGCGTTTACGCTCGGCCTCAAAATCCATTGGCTCCTCAGAGATCAATTTCTTAAAGACAGATATTTTCCCATGCTTTTTGGCTATCCTCAAACTCAACTTGTGTGCGTCCTCCGTTCTCTCCATGTGGGCTTTCAACATTTTTAGAACGGAGTCATGCATCTCTATGGCGTTCTGATACTCCTCCTTAACGGCAACAAGCGACACCTTGGCAAACCGAAAGTCATGTCTGATGTCCTTACCCACTCGACTTATTCGCTTGCTTGAGGAAGAAAAGTTAGGAGAGGCCATGATGTGAAGTCTTTTAATTTTTTTTTTTGGTTTCGTTTTGTGTTATTTGGTGATTATTAATTGGAAAAGAAAAATGATTCGTTTTATAGAGGGGAAGTTAATGTGAGCATTAGAGGGAGTTAAAGTCTTTAACTCACTCCCTGCATTTACTGAATTTGACGTGGGTAGTTAATCCACATATTTGTTTGTAATTATGTACCCTGAATATTATTGGTTATAATCACAGATTTATTTATTAGACTCCACAGATTTGTTTCTTTGGTGTCGCAGATTAGTTTATAAAATGTTTTGTTTTATAGAGGGGAAGTTAATGTGAGCGTTGGAGGGAGTTAAACTTTAACTCCCTCCATTTACTGGATTTGACGTGGGTAGTTAATACGCAGATTTGTTTGTATAAGTACCCTAATTATAATTACAGATTTATTTCTTAGATTTTGCAGATTTATTTGTATAAGTACCCTGAATATTATTGGTTATAATCACAGATTTATTTCTTAGAGTTCGCATATTTGTTTATTTTATGTCGCAGATTAGTTTGTTTGACATATGAACAACCGAAACAGACTTATATTAAATAAAAAGGAAAACAGACATTACAACTTTTTATTTCATGAGCACAGGATTTACTCCCTGTCAATATTTGTGACCTTGAAATCGCTCAAAGAACTCTCAAAGAAAGCAACTTTTTGTTCTAAGCTGTTAGTCATGGCCTCGGTCTCTTCAGTCGGCCCAAAGCCCCATTCTCCATTCTCAAATTTGTACAGAATAGAGAGTTTTCCCTCCTTTTTTGCTTTTTTTACCCGCAGATCTGTGTGCTTCCCCACCTTCTCCAGTGTGTCTCTCATCATTTTTAGCTCGGCGCACACCTCCGCCTGTATGGCTCTTGCCTCCTTCAAATCCTCGATAAAGGCAGAATGCTGCTTGCGGAAGGCCTTAAGCTCCTCTTCCAAGTCCCTAGTTTTTGGCTTGCTTGAGAATGAGGAGCGTGAAGAGGCCATGTTGTTAAGTATAAACTTTTTAAATTTACTGTTGGAGAGATTGTTGGAGTGTGAGGTTTATAAGCAATCCTATTTATATAGGGAGACGGCTGAATGACTGTGATAGAGAAGAAGTTAATGCGAGATAGACGTGGGCAGTTTATTGATATACGTGGGTAGTAAAGAGAGCAGTTAATGGATTTGACGTCGGTATTTATTCCGCATATTTGTTTCCTATATTATGCAGATATATTCCGGAGGTTTGTTTTGTACGACAACGTAGATTTGTTTTGTACGAAAACGCAGATTTGCTTTGTACGAAAACGCAGATTTGTTTTTCAAGCCTCAGAATTGTTCCTTACACGTCAGTTAGAGGATAAAAGGGAAATATTACAAAAAAATACAGCATTGTACTGAAGATTATACTTCAACAGTGTTAAGTTCAACATGTTCACTTCATCTTACATGTCTTGCGATTATGTCCAGTTTGTTGACAGTTGGTACATGGGTGTTGCTTTCTACGCTTTTTCTTCAACATGCCATATTCAAGTGCGGATTTAACCCTTGACCTCTTCAGCCTACCTGGCTGTTGTCTCGCAATAAAGGGAGAACAAACTGTTGTTACAACATGCTCGGGTATAGGTACCGCAAAATCCCTCGGCATGATGGCGGTTGCATAGGCGTTGTAGAAGTTGAGAGTTTATAGTTTCAGCCGCTGCTATTGCGTTTGCACATGACAACTTCTCCAAAGTCAAATCTACGACATGAATACTGCTTGTATCTCAAATGAACAACATGTAGAGATGTCCCGCTTGTCACTTTCACTTGATAGGCATCGATTTCTTGGACCTCTAGCACCTTATCATGCTCTACACGACTCTGCAAACATTATAAGAGAAGAAATAAAAATCTGCGATTAGAAGAATAAAATCTGCAACAAGCAGAATGAAAATCTGCGCGAAGAATAAGAAAAATCTGCGATAAGAAGAAGAAAAATCTACGAGAAGCAGAATGAAAATCTGCGTCAAGAAAAAGAAAATCTGCGTGAAGTATAAGAAAAGTCTGCGTTAAGAAGAAGAAAAATCTGCGTCAAGAATAAGAAACATCTGCGATAAGAAAAGGCAAATACTGTGATACCTGATGTAATTTTTTAACTCCGCAGGTTAGCCTTGTTCTCATTTTAACTGCATTATTCCTTTGTTTTGAAAACAATCTTGTCATCATACTTCTGATAACCTCCAACAGTTGTACAATAGGCAAACCCCTAGCCTTAGATAGAACGCTATTCATTGATTCAGCAATATTGCTTGTAAGAAGATTATACCTATCCCCAGGAAATGCACTCGTGTCCACAGACTGACATCCGCTCTTACGAGATAACTATGCAGTGCAGGATTCATCGCTTGTATCAGATCGAATATTGTTTGAAAATCAACAAGTCTGAAAGTATTGGCTGCCTTTTTAACTAGCCCAAACGCTTCTCGACCTTTTAAACGGACCAATATATTCTTGTACAAATGGTATGTGCATATTCCACGGCTTGAATTCGTGTAAACCGTAGAAATCGCTTTAGCTATAGACTGGTGCCTATCGAATATAATGGCAAGGCCTTCATCATCGGGAATAATAGAACTCTGTTGCATGAAGAACAATTTCCACGATTCATCATTTTTAGTATCAACCACGGCAAAAGCAATAGGAAATATTTGAAAATTACCGTCTTGAGTTGTCGCCATAAGAAGGGTTCCTTTGTATTTCTCTTGCAAAAATGTACCATCACTGTAAATCCCTTGATGCCTGCACTAAACGCTATAAACATATACTTGAATCTTTGATTTTCATCAACCTCAAGTCGTGTTATTGTTCTGGGATTTTCTTGAGTTATCATGTATAAGTAAGCAGGTAGTAACTCATATCCACTCTCCAATGTTCCAATAACCAAAGTTCTTGCATATCTTAATGTCCGATAGGATTTCCAATATCCAATCTAAAATACAATTCCACAACAAAGTATTAATATTTCGTAATTAGCATGACTGCATCGAAAAATCTGCAGAAACTAACATGACTGCGGTTACTAACCTTAATTTGAAATCGTTTATTTAGAGCCTCAACAACATGTATTAGTAAAACGGATGGTCCAACTCCACCAACATATTTCTTATATAACCCTGCAAGTATATCATACGTTGCTTGCCGTCATCTTGCAGAACGATCTGTAATTGAACATGTATGTTCTCCCACGAACATGCGGATATGAAACTTTGGATAATCTTCTATTGGTGTTGCTCGTAACTTTCATGAACATCCTTTAAACCAACAGTTGACAGTGAACAATTATGGCTCTGAATTGTCTACATCAAAATCAAATCTCCATATCACACTTTGAATCTTCAATCTCGTTTTTAGATGCCCTTTCGTCTCAAAGCATTGACCGACAGCTAAGTCCTTAAAAGTAATTTCTATGTTCGCAAATTCATCATTTTCACATCCTTCACTTACAAAAACATCTGGCTACTCATCCTCTACTGTGGGCAGAATCCCATACGATGCAAAATTCTTCCACTTAGGAATGGGTAAACTCTGTAACAATCCACTGGGAACCTGATGCTCGGCTTTTACTAACTGACAAGTCTCACAGCTAGCCACCCACTTGGCTACATCTCTCTTCATCCCGACCCAATGATAATACCGCTTCAAGTCTCGGAACATTTTAGTCGCCCTGGGATGAATAGAAAACCGACTCTGATGTGCCTCTCGAAGAATATCTCTCCTCAACTCCTCATCATTAGGCACACAAACTCGACCATGAACTAGAATGGTTCCATTATTCGAGACTTGATACTCAGACTTCTCATTTCTAGAAGCCTTAATCAAAGCCTCATCCTTCTCTTGAGCCGCTCGAACTCTACTCAAAATATCAGCTTGGTTAGCTGCCTCTAACCCCAACGGCTCTAACTCATCAGAAATGACACATAGCTGCAAGGTACTAATCATATCTATCAATTCCTCGGCATCCTTCTCTGTACTTGCAGCTACCCGCTTCCTGCTCAAGGCATCAGCAACGAGATTAGCTTTTCCCGGGTGATAAGCTATCTCGAGATCATAATCCGTCATAAGCTCCATACATCTCCTCTGTCTCAAGTTCAACTCAGGCTGAGTGAATACATACTTGAGACTCTTATGATCCGTGAACACTTGCACCTGATCACAATACATATATGATCTCCATATCTTCAACGCAAACACCACCGCAGCCAACTCTAGATCATGAGTAGGGTAATTGGCCTCATGCTTCCTCAACTTCCTCGAAGCATAAGCGATAACTTTCCCATGCTGCATCAAAACACAACCCAAACCTAACTTCGATGCATCTGTATAAACCACATATGGCTCCTTAGGATCTGGTAACGCCAGCACTGGAGCGGTAGTCAACATCTCCTTAAGTCTCAAGAAGCTCTCCTCACACTTTTGAGACCAAACAAAACAAACATCCTTCCCTGTCAATTTCGTCATGGGCTGAGCAATACTCGCAAAACCTTTGACGAATCTCCTATAATAACCCGCTAGACCGAGAAAACTTCTTATCTCCGTAGCATTCTCGGGTCTCGGCCATTCCCTGATAGCCTTAATCTTCTCTGGGTCGACGGAAACTCCACTCTCAGAAACCACGTGACCCAAAAATCTAATCTCCCTTTGCCAAAAGCTACACTTACTTAGCTTGGCAAACAACTTCTGCTCCCTTAGCTTCTCCAATACCCTTTTCAGGTGATCATCATGCTCGTCAGAACTCTTCGAATACACCAATATGTCATCGATGAAGATGATCACGAACTCATCCAAATATTCTCGAAACACATCATTCATCAATCTCATGAACGCCGATGGT
Organism: Boechera divaricarpa; assembly: GCA_026770425.1. Taxonomy (NCBI): domain Eukaryota; kingdom Viridiplantae; phylum Streptophyta; class Magnoliopsida; order Brassicales; family Brassicaceae; genus Boechera; species Boechera divaricarpa. The sequence goes on along the minus strand of CM049186.1, from coordinate 5,925,043 downwards.
GCATTCGTCAACCCAAAAGGCATCACTACAAACTCATAATGCCCATATCTCGTTCTAAACGCCGTCTTCTGAATGCCTGACTCCTTAATAGGATTCTGATGGTACCTAGAAGCCAAGTCAATCTTCGAGAACCAAGTAACACCTCTCAACTGATCCAATAACTCATCAATTCTCGGAAGAGGGTACTTGTTCTTTATTGTCACCCGATTCAAACCTCGGTAGTCAATGCATAATCTGAAACTCCCGTCCTTCTTCTTCACAAACAAGATGGGTGCTCCCCATGGTGAACTACTCGGTCTTATGAAACCTTTATCCAATAACTCCTCTAACTGCTTCTTAAGCTCCGCCATCTCCGCCGGTGCCATACGGTATGGAGCCTTAGAAATAAGAGCCATCCCCGGTTCCAAATCAATCGTGAAAGGATCCGATCTCGGCGGTGGTAATCCCTTCAAGGGTTGAAACACATCTTCAAATTCTCTCACCACGGGAATATTTTGAAGCATTGAATCTCCAACCTCCTCGGGTATCGAGATAGTCGCGAGATATGCTTCACACCCTTTCTCTATCATCTTCTCGGCTTGAATAGCCGAAATTACCAAGCTTCCCGGCGTAGGTCTTACATCCTGATACACCACTTTTCCATGATCATTTTCGAACACCACTCGACCTCGATAATAATCCAGGTGAGCCTTATACTTCCAAAGCCAATCCATTCCCAATATCACGTCATATAACTCCACCGGCCACAAAATCAAATCAGCTGGCTTCACTTCTCCAGCAATATGAACATCTACATCTTTTACTAGACTATGAGTCTCAAAAGTTTGACCCCCAGCCACTTTCACCCTTCTCAAACAATCACTAGGCTCTTCTCGGAGCCTTCCCTCCCTCACTATTTCCGGAGTAACAAAGCAATGAGATGTTCCGGAATCAAACAACACATGAGATGTAACCCCTCCCACGTTCAGGGACCCTACACATAGTCTATGCATTGAGACCACACAACAATAGCAACCACCATAACACACAATTGACAAAACTCATAATCGTAACAAAATAATTAATAAGAAAAGAACTCTAACCAGTGATCGGCTTGGTGTTGCTCCGTTCTCCTGACTCGATGCTCAGAGAGTACACTCGAGGAGTCACCACCGTCCTCTTAGCGGGTGGAGCTCCAGAACTCCCTCCACCTTGTTGTAGTTTGGGACATGAAGTCTTGATATGTCCCACCTCCTCACAATGGTAGCAAGTCCTGATATCCTTATTAGGGTAGTTAATAGCCTTATGACCTTTGCCTCCACACTTGAATCACCCGGATTGAGCGCTAGAAGCGCTCTGAGAAGAGCCCTCCCACTTTCTCTTCTGCCTTCCCATGAACTTGTCACCTCTCCCTAAATCAGAAGTAAAAGACTTCTTCCCTTGAGTTTGAGACTTAGCTACCTTAGTCTCCTCCAATAATCCCTTTTCAATCATGACCGCCCTCTCCACTAACTCGGCCACCGATGCATACAATCTCACAATGCATCTATTCCTTAATTCTAACCGCATACCCCTTAGAAATCTTCTTACTTGGGCTTGTTCATCCTCAAGACCCCTTCCCACAAATCTTCGAAGTCGGTTAAACTCCACTTCATACTCCCGTACCGACCTCGTCCCTTGAGACAATTCTAAGAACTCCGTCTCCATTCGATCCATAGCCTCTTGCGAAAAGTATTTGAGGTTGAACTCTTCACAGAAACCCGTCCAGGTATCTACACCATTGGTTCTCCTAGCCAACACACTTCTCCACCACATATGTGCATCTCCCTCCAGGTAATACACCGCTAGATCAATCTTACATTCCTCCGGACACCTCACCGAGAGGAAGTTTCTCTCTAACCTTGACTTTCACTCATCCGCCTCCACCGGTTTAGCACCTCCCGGGAAGAATTTGGTGCCAAGTCGTTGCATATGATCTAGCACTGTGAGATATGGTGGAATTACAGGACCTACCACATCTCCCCTAACTTCAGGGTTCGCCACTCTCGGCGGCTCAATAATCTCAGGTGGCGCTACGGGAGCTGGAGCCGGGACCGCTCTTGGTAACCTCTCTAAAATCTGAGTTAGCAATCCCAACATTTGCCCCATTTGATTCGGACCCTCTTGTCGCTGAACCTGTACTTGCGGCACTCTCTCAGCCATTTGAGCCGCATCACCCGCAGCTCCCCCATTCCCCGACTCAGTAACATTCTCAACCATCACTTGGTCTTCACCCCGGGGGTCCGTTTGTTCCCTAGGCTCAGCCGGCTTCCGCGCCACTCCTCTTCTACTTCTACCACTTCTTGTACTTCTCACCATACAACAAAACCAACAGAGGGTTCAATACTCAAAACTCAATGACACAAACACAAAAGAAGTCTTACCGTGGAACCTTTTACTTGGCCGAAGAGGATGATCTCTAACCCCACCCACAAACACGTAACAAGTAATCATACATTAACATCACGCAATCAAAGAGCAACACACGCATACACAGCATCCTAGAACCGCTATGGCTCTAATACCAAAAATTTGTGATACCCCACTCCAAAATAACGAGATGAAAACCGTAATTTTTAAAACCTTTTCCGAGAACGTTTCTAATGATATTACTTAAATCATTCTTGCTAATCAGGCCTAAACTTAACAATTAAACCTTGACAAAGGCGTAAGGAAAAAAATGTGGGGATCGATCGATCCCCCTTGGATCGATCGATCTCAACTGCATACGATCGATCGATCCATATATTAGATCGATCGATCAGAACCCTGACCGATCGAACACAAGAGTCCTGGTCGCTCCCGAAACTTTTCGGCAAGAAAAATTAACTTAAGGATCGATCGATCCTCTGCTTGATCGATCGATCTCAACGACCAAAAAGGATCCGGAGGAAAATCAGAGAAAAGTCGATCGATCGATCACCCATGGACCGATCGATCTTCACACCCTAAAACGATCCATAAATTTTTACGTCAAAAACGGATCGATCGATCTCCCTTACGATCGATCGATCTGATCCCTCTAAAACTATCCAGAGATTTTTTGGCTAAGATCGACTACTTGGGATCGATCGATCTTGCCCAGAATCGATCGATCCTTTCCACTGTCCTGCAACCCAAAACAAAACAACAACACCCAACACACCAAACACCGCATTAGCACACCCCACACTTAATTCATATATAAACCCTATTTTATAACCTCATTTCGATCATAATCGTGAGCACAAAACAACATTCACCAAGGCAATATCTCCATACAACAAAAGATACACAAAAAAAGACCCGTTGAATCGAGATCATCCTTCCTCCTTGGCCTTGGTTCCACGAGCTCCACAACCTATGACTTCTCTTTACCTGCACCAAAAGAGGCGCGTAAGAATTGATAATGCTTAGTGAGGCGGTCATCCCGTCTCCACGGTTACACACACATGTGATCAAAGACTTACCGAATTAAAATAACACAACAAGCAATCAACCAAGGAATGATAGAGCTCCATCAAACACACAACACAAGCAACTTAAACAAGTCATACATCACGCCCATATGGTCAAGCCCTAACACACCAATCAAACACGGTAATTCAAAGATCATGTGGTACAAACCACGGTCACGCACTCACCTCGATATCTTCTTTGGAAACGATAATTTTTTCGATGTTTTTCGTCAATTTCAAGCTTTAAGCTTGATTCTTCTTGGCACACTCGACTCAACACCAAATGCCCACTATGAAGCCTATAATTAAAGCACCAGACGTCCTCAATAACACCCTCAATATGCTTGCCATACGAGCATTAAGCTCAATTGCTCAAACCCTGTTTTTGGAATCTTTTCCCCAAAAACAGAGCCTCACTAAAACGACCGTAACTCTTAATCTAACCATCAAAACCTCAATCCCTCCGGTCAAATCCAAGATAAAACTCTCACACATCCCTTCAATCCGAACCCATCGCAGATTGCTCTGCTTTGAGCGGTTTTGAGAGAAAATTCATATCTCTCAAACTACTCAACTAAAATCGACGAAATTTGGTAGATAATTAGCCAAGAGATTGAAGAACTTACCCACAAAGTTTCAGCTCACAAAACTCTGTTTTTCTCAAACCCTTTCTCCTCCTTCTCTTCTCCTTCTTCTTCCTTTGAAACCCAAGCTCTCTCTCTCTCTCTTTTCTTTCTCTCTAGCTTCAGCCAAGATTTCTTTCACTCAATGAGAGAGAAGAAATGTGTAGAAACTTATAGATAGGAAGGAGAAGATATTTTTGTGGTTTAATCAAATTAAACCAAATCGAACCGAAATCACTAAACCGCAATCAATCGATTTTTAATTAATTTCTCCCACTCGGTTCAGTAATTCTGCCTAAATTCCTAAAATATTTGAGACACTTTCCCGTCTCCAAATATTTCTTTCACTCCCGTCAAAACCCCGGGATTATCGCTTAATTCCGCTAAAACCAAACCACTCGGGATTACATCTCTTCGATCAATCCTTGATCGAATCAACCCGTCTCCCGCCCCTAGGGCCATCAATCAAGCTCGGTATTGTTCCATACTCGGTTCAATAACACTCCCGGGTCTAACATCACAAGATCCTACGTGGTCACCCAAAGGCTAACTCGTCGAAATCCAATATCCCCGGATTCGAACAAGACGAAATCCAATATCCCCGGATTCGAACAAGTCAAAATCCAATATCCCTGGATTCGAACGAGTTAAGTCCGTCAAACGACCTAGTATATTAGAATCCAAAAACATCGGACCCTAATATACTAAGTCCCCGTGAGATCCAATCATCATAGGATCCCACCCCGGTCTACCGATCTATTAGGATCAAATACCACATGACCCTAATCGGTAAACCCCCTGGTTAGGATTAAATAACCCATAATCCTAACCAACGTCATTAGAGCTAAATACCACATAACTCTAATGACCCCTCATTAGGGTTAAATATCGTATAACCCCAATGACCCGTCAATAGGATTAAACATCGCATAATCTTATCGACCCCAACCACGTATTAGGATCTAGTGATATAAACCCAAAAATCTCCGAACCAAAACGGAACAGCCACCGCTCCCAACTCGCAACGCATGAAGTACCACATCATGTGTCAAACCCGTCGATACATGAAATACCACATCATGTACTCGACATCCCTAATACATGAAATACCGCATCATGTATTAATTATTTTCAACAATTCGATAGACATCCACATATTAATAATTTTTCGTCAAATACAACAAATCCCGAGGGTCCATTACAACGAACATCAAATATAATTACAACTCGAGAGGATGACTCATCACCAGAGTCTATACCGTCGGAATCATCATAATAATTGAATTTGCATCCATCATCGTCTTCGTCATCTCCTTCATCTTTCTTCTCTAACATGACTTCAACCTTTTTATCACTGCCAATGTTGTTGTGGTCATTATTGTCATCCCAATTCTTTTCAGCAAATGGAAGCTCAACGTTCTTGTCGCACATTTGAATAACTCTTTTACATTTTTGTTCACCATAATCGTCGTCAAATTCCCTTGTCCATAATCACAAGTTTTGTCGTTCACTTACACACATAGTCGAACAGTTGTCCCTTTCGATTGCTCCAAAAATCTTTGGAATTGTCTACAATTTCCAACATACACCGGAGGAGTATCTGGAGGTAATTTCTGCATAATCTTCTTAGGGAACATGTAGCTCAATTCGACATTAGAGGATCTCTTATCCAATGCGTAATCTTCATACACCATTTCGATGAAATCTTCAAAAGCTGGTACTTGATCCATCTTTTAGCATTCTAGACCCACGCTTATTATCAACATTAAACAACCATCCACTTTTCTCAAACTGCCATTTTCCACATTAAAGAATAATATGATACATCTCACAACGATATAAGTTAGTTGGGGTTGCTTGATAATCGAGATGGGTTGCGTAAAAAATTGCAGAAGAGGAACAGTGTGATGAAAAAGAGGAAGACGCGGCGGCTATAGCCACATATACTCCGACACCCTAAATTTGACGGTGGAGATTTGTCAATCGCATTTCCAGATAAACAAAGATCAAGTAAGCCAGTTTTTAAAAAATATTACGAAATTGCCATTGAGACAAAAACAAAACGTTAAATATGTGGTTTTACCAGAATAAATTTGTGGCCTCTTATAAATTAGTCATTGAAAACCTAGAAAACTCAATTTCGCTCTCAACGCCGTCTGTCTTCTCCTCGCCGTCTCTTTTCGCATCCTCGTCTCTCGTCGTTGTTACCGTCGTTTCTATCGTCGCTGCCTCTCCTCGTTGCGTCGTTCTCATCGGCGTCTCTGTCGCTGCCTATCGCTGTTGTCTCCAGAGAAGGGTTTTCAAACCCTGTAAAGTTCCCGTCAACTTCTCTCTTCGTCGCTTTCATCACCGTCTCTCCTCGCCGTCGGTTGTCTATACTCGTCTTTTCGGTAAGGGTTTTGTTAGTCGTAGAGCCGCATAATTGTTTATCTCGTGAGGTACATTTGTTTATTAGTTATCGCAGTTTTGTTTGTTGTTGGGAGCAGATTTGTTTCACAGTAGTACGTAATTGTTTATTAGTTGTCGCAGATTTATTCATTCAATAACAGCAGACTAGTTTCATAGTTGCTGCAAATTTGTTTTTTCTCTGTTTGTCTTTGTTGGATTTCTATGTGTTTGACTACAACATGGCGTCTTACCCTAATCGACGTTATGAAGAAGAAAAATCTCCTATTCAAAAAACGAGCATGAACCACGGATGTTATCTGAACACTTTTAAGATTATGAAAAAGTATATTGGCGATGATAGCTGGGATCATTTGGAGGATTCATCTGTCGGTGTATTTCTGAAGCTTTCCACAGAGAAGTACATATGGTCAGCTCATAATGTTCATTATTTCCTCACGAATCAGGTGCAAATCAATAGCGATCGTGAATTTTGGTCAATCATCGGTGGGCAACCTATAAGATTTTCATTACATGAGTATGAGGCTATAACGGGTCTAAACTGTGGATAATTTGACCCTGCGGAGGATTGGGAAGGTGAACATAGTGAGTTTGGGAAGGAATTGGAAATTTCCACAACAGATGGACATTGTTTGGATGAACTGAAAATGATTTTACCCCTATGTAGAGGATGGAGTTTTGAGAAGAGGGTGATGTTTGGAAGGTTGTTTATCATACATGTTGATATTCTTGCCATTAGTCATAATTTGAAGATGCGGCTGAATGATGCCAAAAGAGTGTTGGAAGCAGAGAAATTTGAAAACTATCCGTGGGGAGAATTGGTTTCTCAAGTTTAATAAATTCCATTAAGGTGGAAGTTGATAAGTACAAGGATGACAATAGCAATTACAACTTACGTGGATGCGTTCATGTACTGCTGATATGGATCTTTGAATTTGTTCCTGGTTTGGGAGTAAAGTATGGCTTCAGAAGGGAAAACACTCGGGTTCCTCTACTGAACTGGAAAGGAAGTCGTGTGCGATTCACATTTGAAGATTTCATAATGGAAGAGCAGAGAAACTATGGAGAGGTATACCGCAACCCTTTTTTCCATATGATGACTGAGTGTTTTGCCCACTCGCAGAGTTGTTTTGATATGATGACAAAGTTTTTTAATATATAGCAAACTTATTTTCATATTCTTACAGACTTTTTGGATAAATCGCAAACGTTTTTATTTTATCTGATAGATTTGTTTTATGACAAATTTTGTTAACTGTGAGTTTCATATGGTAGACTGATGAATTATTATATAGGTGCGTGCATGTTTATGAGAATTGTTCCTATGGAAAATGTCTATCCTGAATGGATTGATGATGGTGAGCAGACCTCGGATCCAAGACTTCATAAGTTAATTGAAGATATCCTTGGAGGGCGTTTTGATCCAAAAGATTGGCCTTGGTGCTTGGCTTCTGCCCTAAAAGATTGGAAGAAGAAAAAAAAGAAGAAGAAAATGAGGCAGAAAATCAGGCGCCTCTTCTTCTTCTTTGTTTAGTTGAATCTAGGAAGAAGACCAAAAAACATGCAGACGCATAGGTTAGCTCTCGTTTTTTTATAGTAGCAGATTACTTTCTGTTACTCGCCTATTTGATTTGTAGTTCTCGCATATTTGTTTTTAGTGGAGGCAGTGTTGTTTAGTTACTTAGTTAAGCGAAATTTTGTTACCTTATATAGGAGTCAGGCTTGGTTGCTGCAGTTAAAATGATGGTGGATGAGGTGGTTAATCAGGTGGAGGCCAAATTGACAGCAGATTATATAAAATTTTGTGCATCAGTTACTGGAAAGCTCGGTTCTTTAAAGAAGGAGGTAGAAAAGATTGGAGAGGGGCGAGAAACCAGAGAACCCATTAAAGTTGTCACGTCAAGGTTAAAAAAAGATGATGAAGCCGGTACTGAACCGGTAAGTTGTAGCACACATATTTTGTTTACTATATTATGGGTAGTAGTTCATCCAGTCATGTTTCTATGCAGTCGTGGTTGAGGAACTCCAAAAAGGTGAAATCCGAAAAAAATGTTGTGAACCTAAAAGAGCCGAATCAGAAGATTTCTGAATGGAGGACAAGCTTGCGGATAGCGATGTTGAAGAAGTAGTTTACGAAGATAAAATGGCTTCAACTTCTGAAGACATATAAGAAGACAATGCTTTACAGCCGACTTCTACAGTCCACTATGACCCGATGGTGATTGTCACACCTAGCAAATGGGAAAAATTAAAAGATTTCATGAAACAAGTTGAGTACGTATTTCTTATCTTCTCTTCGATCATCAACCCTTGTCTTCATTTAGATCATCATTCACCAACATCAGTATGCTCTAATTATAGGGAACGACCAATTGGAACCGTAGACGACGAGATTAAGTTCTGGAAGATTCTTACTCTTCCAAGGAAGAAGTGGCCAACAAGTGATTATGGTTGGTTGCTTGATGAGGTTGGTAACAAATGTATATTGGTAGAGATTTATATTTGTAGCCGCAGAATTGTTTGCTTATTCACAGGTTTATTTCTAAGTATCTGCAAATTTTCTTGATAATATGATAGATTTATTTCTTTTTATTCCTAATATCTGCTGACTTATTTGGATAATCACATACTTATTTGGATAATCACAGATTTATTTGGTTTATATCGCAGATTTGTTATATGATTTTCTGTTGTTTTGCTTCACAGCACATCGTGGCAACAACCACAATGTTTCGACTTAGGGATTTGCGAGTTCCTTCCCCTTACCACGAGAGGGTTGGTTTCTTGAGTTACTGGTTCGTTACAATGCTTTGTAGCGATTACAAGTTCTACAGGCCAGAGAAATTTGCGTTTCAAAAAGGATATATCGAAGAATTTTATGGCATGTGGCCTCGAAAGGCGCCGACAAATAAGAAATGGTATTATGATATCGACAACTTGTACATAGTGTGTAACATTAAGAAGGAACATTGGATTGCCTTGGACATCAATTTCAGAAAGAACAGGATATACGTCTACGACCCCATCCCCGAAGCTGAGTCAGACGTATTTATTCTTGAAGCTGTCGCACCTTTCCGCCGAATGATTCCTGCAATGCTAAATGTCTTCGTTGACGAGAATGTACGCAGTAAGAGCCACGATCAATTCGACGTTAGAAGGCTGCCAAACCAGGAAAACAAAATTCCAATAAACGTTTTAGTAGGTGATTGCTGAGTATACTCTTTGAAATACCTAGAGTGCCTTACCTAAGAAAGGAAATTTAATGAGCTTAATGATCAAAGGATTCAGCGGCTTCGGAAGAAATTAGCAGCTGAAATATTTGACAAAGCACCAGAATATGGAGAATATGGAATAATGTGAAAGTCAAAGAAATTGCCTCGTAGTGCAGATATTCAGATCTCTCATTTTAGGGATCTATCTTGTTGAGAAACTCAAATGTATTTTGGTTTTCAAATGCCACAGACTTAGTACTCTCACCACAGATTAAATACTCTTACCACATACTTTTTAATCTTGTATTCACTTGTGTTCAAATGCCATAAACATCTACTTGTTCGAAGTCGTAGTTTTTTAGGTCATAATTACAGATTTATTCCCTCGAAGCCGCAATTTTGTTTTGTAAAAGTACTCACGCGTATTCTTGTAATAATTACAGATTTATTTCCTCGAAGCCGCAGATTTATTACTTTGCTGAAATATGGAGAATCACGACTGTACAGAGAGTCACGACTGTATGGAGAGTCACGACTGCAAGGAGAGTCACGACTGCAAGGAGAGTCACGACTATAATGCGCCATAAATTCCAGGGTTTTGTTATAAAAGGACGCACATAGTTTAATTTCTTCAACACATTTTCTTTCTTCTACAAAATTTCCTTTCAAAAATGGCTTTTCAACTTCTTTCCGAAGATAGTGTTGTAGATATTTGTGCATGCACCGCTTCTTCTTCACTTGAAGTAGTTCATAATCTCAGAAGTGTGTCGAAATATTTTAAATGGCTATGTGATGATCCTTATATTATCTCCCGCTTATCTCTACAAGAAGTGCCTCTTTTTGCCTCATGGCGTTCCGGAGTATGTGATTATCAATTGTTTCACAATTATATGAAACGATGTCGGCAGACTGGAAACTCTGAAGCAATCTATCGCCATGGATATGTCTGTTACTTTTACTATGACCGTAAACCCAAAGGTCTCGATCTTCTGGCCAAAACTACGGTCAAAGGCAATAGAGAAGCAGCTTATGTTTATTGGATGATATTGATCTGTCAAACAGGCAACAAAAGATTCAAGGGTTTCGACATCTTGTCTTCTTTAACATACCCTTTGATGTCGCAAACGGCTGAGGCCTTGGAGGCCATTCGGAACAAGGTAAGAGAAAAAAATGTATTTTGGCTGAATGACACTATGAATATGAAACCTCTCAAAAGTTCATATGTTCGACCTAATTGTGGTTGCGATAGAAAAATTGGGGTGTTCTTATATAGATATGGCATACATAGGCATGATTATGGGGGGAATAAGGACTTCTACACTGCAGAGGCCTGTCATGTATGTTTGTGGGATCATCAATTTCATCTTTTATTCAGTGGGGTTTAGCAAAATTAATTTGTATTGATATCTGTTCTATCTGCTTCGTATGTTGAATCTTTTTTATTCCGGTTTTTAAGTGTTTTTCATCAACATCAAGTCGTCTTGTTATTGTTCTTTGGATTTCCTTTGGTTATCAAAATATCCGCGGTAACTAAGATTACTACATCAAAAAAATTGCGGTAACATGTTTGTATAAAAAAAATTTGCGATAATTAACTTGTGTACCAAAAAGTCTGCGGTAACTAACATGACCTCATCAAAAACTCTGCAATAAGTTTCGGTTTGATATGTAGATTACAACATCACATCTGCAACCACATTTTTTGGGAAATCCATTTGAATTTCCATTTTCAAGCCTATAGTGAAAATTTATTTCTTCTCCCTACATTCCATCAATTTATCAATTCCATCAAAATAATCCAAATCGAAAGACACAAATCAACCAAGTAAATAAAGAACTTCAATCCAAAACCTAAAAGGCAAAACGAGAGACTCACAGATTTAGAGCTTTCACGTACTCCTTCTCCGTACTTACTCTCACTCTTCATGATTTTGATTTCTCCAGTTTTCGAAAAATCAAGTTTTAAAATTCGATTAGCTAAGGCTTGTGTCTGAAAAATTGGGGTAGAAGGAGAAGGGATAAAAAAGAACAAAACAAATCGTCGAAAATCGTAAAATAATGTACAGTGCGATGAAGAAGAGGAAGACGCGGCGGCTATAACCAAAACAAATCCCATATACCCTAAATTGAACTGTCCAGATTTCTCAATCTCATTTCCATGAAAACAATTCTACGGATACTGGAAATAAATCTGTGGATATAAATCTGCGCTCAAAGGGTGTGAACAAGTCTGCGGGTAATAAGTCTACGGCTACTAAAATGTTAGTCTAGTCATGATTAAGTCTGTCGATACATTGTCGAACAAATCTGCGTCCATGACAAATAAGTCTGCCAACAAATATAAATCTGTTGTCGCTTACGATAACTCTGCCATCGCTACGAATTTGTAATTATGCGGCCGATTTGTAAATCTGCCGCAGATTTATAAATCTGCCGTGCCTATCAAACAAATCGGCAGATCGATTTAGCGGCAGATTTGTAAATCTGTCGTTGTTGCAAAACAAACCGGCATATCGATTGTAAATCTGCCGCCAAATCGATTTGCCCCATCAGACCACAGACTTGTAAATCTGCGGCAGATTTACAAATCTGTTGTGCGATGCGGCAGATCGCTTTGGCCGTAGATTTACAAATCTGCCGCAGATTTATAAGTCTGTATTCAATTAAGAATAAATCAGCGACATATTTGTTTTAAACAAATCTGCGATTTCTATGACAACAAATCGGTAATAGATTTTTTTCGCAGATTTATTGTTCTGGAGTGGCAATCCCGTAAATTTTTGCAGGTTTTTCTGTAATTAAATCAAACTTTTTCTAGTGGCGTTAAAATTTATTAATGGCATTTTCGTTAAACTTTTATTCATAACAGTTTGAATAAGGGATATTTTTGGGGTTAAAAAAAAAATCCAAACAATCTAGTAAACCAAAATTATATTTGTTATAAACACGAAAACTTAAGCTATTTTAGTAATCTTCCCTAAAATGAATGGTACAAATTTATATGTTCGCTTCTTTACTTCTTAAATTCTAATCATGGAAGAAATAAAGTCAACGGACATCCAATTATGTCCTAATCATCTCATTCTCCTTTCAACAAGGCGAATCATATCTTCTTTGTGCGTATTTTATATTTGCCAGCCGAAAATATATACCAAATCATTTTTAAATTGTCTAAATTATTTGAACAAAAACTATTAGAGAGAACTAACTCATATGAAACGAGATATCGAATTAATGAAATGTAGAAAGACACCTTTTAATTCACCAAATCATATTAAAATTACCTAAATTATTAGAACAAAAACTATTAGAAAGAACTAAGCCGTATAAAACGAGAGATTGAATTAGTGTAATGTAGAGAAACACCTTTTAATTCATAAAAAAAATAGCCACAATTCTTTAGGCCGTAGACTTTTGTAAGATGAAGTCTAAGTACAATTGAAAGAATTTAAATCAATATTGTTGTGAAAACACGTTCACTCACTTAAAATTATTAATATTAAAAAATTATTATGATAAAAATATACAATTTGCAGTATTTCTCAATATCATTGCGGGAAGTAATGAGAACAATGAATCGTGTTTCTCCTGGAAAAGCCTTGAGCTTAGAAAAAACTAAATATATCCCCAAAATTAAATTTTGTTATATATAGTATTACAATTACTAAAAAGCAACTAGTTAACATATATAAATAAATGCGAAATTAAAAGGTCGGTCAGTACGAATAAGACACAACAACTACTATAAATACAGGACTTTGAAGACAAGTAGGTTAACTAAAACATCCTTAATTTCTAAACCTACGCACTCTACAAAAGATACATTAAAAAGAGTAAAAGACTATCATTCTCCATTTCTCCCCAAAGAACAAAGAAGAAGAAGAAGAAGAAGAAGAAGAAGAAAATGGCAGTGATGAAGAAGAAGAAGCCATCATTGACATCTCTGTTCTTAGGGTGTTACAGGTCAAAGAACACAAACATATACGAAGGAGAGGAGAAGGCTGTAATGAAAATGAGAACTTGTCCGGCATTCAAGAGGCTGTCTTTATCGGATATAAGCGATCCAAGCTCGCCCATGTCGGTCATGGATGATCTCTCTCACTCCTTCACATCTCAGAAGCTTCGTTTGTTCACGTTATCTGAGCTGAGAGTGATTACGCATAATTTCTCTAGAAGTAACATGTTAGGAGAAGGAGGGTTTGGGCCAGTTTACAAAGGGTTTATTGATGATAAGGTTAAGCCAGGTTTCGAAGCCCAACCGGTTGCTGTTAAGGCTCTTGATCTTCATGGCCATCAAGGCCATAGAGAATGGCTGGTAACATTTCTCTCTTTTAATATGTATTAGTATAGATTTTAGACTTTTCTATTAAAAAGGACAATTTAATTACGAAGACCGTCCCAATTATTTATACTTCTTTGAATTGTAATGCATTAATATAAGGATTTAAGATTACTTTTTTTCCCCCTTCTTAATTAGCTATATTAACCTGACTATGTTGGAGTAATTCATTGAGTATAGTATTTTTTTGGTGACTTTTCTTCATAAAGTTTTCTTAGTAATATACAAAACTATCGTTAAATGATCCTTTTTCTATTTGCAGGCGGAGATAATATTTTTGGGACAACTAAGTAACAAACATCTTGTGAAGCTGATTGGATTTTGTTGTGAAGAAGAGCAAAGAGTGCTTGTTTATGAGTACATGCCTCGTGGTAGCTTGGAGAATCAGCTCTTTAGAAGTACGTCATCTACTTAATTTTTACATCATATATTAACCTGCTTAAATTGTTTCAATATTAAAGAACTCATGCTTCACGTTAACTTCATCAATTTTTTAGTTAATTTTATCGCTTCTACACAACTTTAATAACTTCTTAAAAAGTGTACATCGATATGATCTTCCGGTATTTAAACAATATTCTAATAATATTACTAACTTCGAAAACTGTTTGAATTCGGACAGGAAATAGCATAGCAATGCCATGGGGAATAAGGATGAAGATAGCCCTTGGAGCCGCCAAAGGTTTAGCTTTTCTCCATGAAGCAGAGAAACCTGTCATCTACAGAGACTTCAAAACCTCTAACATATTATTAGACTCCGTAAGTTTTGTTTTCATCTTTAAATTTGGTATCTATGCCACTAGTAAATCAAATTGCTAATTTCGACTAATTTTATGATTTTGCAGAACTATAACGCCAAATTATCAGATTTTGGTCTAGCCAAAGATGGACCTGAAGGCGAACATACACATGTAACAACCCGAGTGATGGGAACACAAGGTTATGCGGCGCCCGAATATATCATGACTGGTAATATTTTCATATGGTATTGATAATTTCTTTTACCGTATAAACAAAATGGTTTGAGATATGTTTTAATGGTTTTTTTTTGTGTGGTAGGTCATTTAACGACGATGAATGACGTATATAGTTTTGGAGTAGTTTTGTTAGAACTGATAACCGGGAAAAGGTCAATGGACAATACCCGGGCACGGAGAGAACAAAGCCTCGTGGAGTGGGCGCGGCCCATGTTAAGGGACCAAAGAAAGCTAGAGTGTATAATCGACCCGAGGCTCGAGAGCCAGTACAAAACAGAAGCGGCACAGGTAACTGCTGCTCTAGCATACAAGTGTTTAAGCCAACATCCTAAGTATAGACCTACAATGTGTGAGGTGGTTAAGGTCTTAGAGTCTATCCAAGAAGTTGAGATTAGAGAGCGTGATGATAACAACAAAGAAGCAAAGAAGTTTGTTGATATAAAAAAGTGTAGGCATCATCACCGTAAAGGCCAAAGACGTGTGAATATCGCTTATTCAGATTCTCTCCTTTACAAGGAATCCAGGGCAAAGCAAAACAATGGCGTTTGAAATACATCATTTTATCCTTTACAACATCGATACTCTACAAATGCACTTCCTAATTCCTATTTTAAGTTTTATATTCTTCCGTAAATTTGAAGGATAGAAAGGTGATGTTAAATCTCCTAGTTATATGGTATTTTAGATTAGTTTCCTTTACGTAATTTAAAATAATTTGTATACAAGAGTCATGTACAAGAAATTTAAAAGGAATGTTTTTTAAATTATACCAATTTTCCAGAAATATGGAAACGAAGGCTATGTTGCACGGAAGCTTCGTTGGAGGTCCATTTCCTGCTTCATCGGAGGTCCACTTTCTGCTTTGGAATCGGAAGCTCTCCGAAGTTTGTGGAAGCTTACTCTTATAACGCTTCCAAAAAATCCGCTTTGTTAGTACATTAGAAATTCACGATTCCGTTTTAAAACATGGTATCGTAAATAAATAAATTTACAATATTTTCTAATTTTTAAAATAAATTTGAAATCTCATTTACTGATAAGTTGGTTAATGATAGTTGTGATGATTTGTTGTGTGAAACAAATAAATAGGTTGAGGAAAGACACAAAAGATTGTGTATTATTTGGTTAAGGCAAATGAATTGAATACTTTGCACAAAACTCATTTTAAACTACAAGTTGATTTCATTTTTCTTCTTAGCTCGTTAATTTCTTCCTACCAAACATCCAGCGATCAAGAACATCTTGATGATTACTGTCACTATGTAAAAGAGTTTTTTGAGAGATTGTTTATGTTGTCATCTAACATTTGTGCATATTAATCTTCCTCTTATAAAGAACATTGCTTAATTATAAATATGGTATAAAAATATGTTAAATGTTGATGAAATTAAATTTGAATTTCATGATTCTTCATGGCTAACATGAACGCCATAATAAGCTCCAAAAACTTTATGTACCCGCGATTTATGTATTGTTCCTGCAATACATAATGGTTCTTGTGGAAAGTAAGATGAGACATGTTTACCATAATGTTCCAGATTGTTCACTATTCTCAATATAGCGTAACTATAATCTTTTACCTTTTCGAAATCCTAAAACCTCATGGTTGTCCACTCATCCATAACATGTGGAAGAGTTATTGCTCTTTGGTTATCAAACCTTTCTTTCAGAGCTTTCCACAAAACTGTCGAGTCTTTCAACCGTGCATAATCATGCATTAGGTTTTCACCTAGATGTCTCCTTAGAAAAATAATAGACTTGCCTTTTCATGGGAGACCGAAGTGTTTATCTCATTTATAGTATCATATATTTCTTCTGAGTCTAAATGAAGTTCTATATCCGCTGTCCACGATATATAATTTTCTCCACTTATTTTGAGAGCCGGAAACTGAAGCTTCTCAATTTTAGCCATTTGATATGTCTAAAACAAAATGATTAAACTAATATTGGATAAATAATTTTATTGATCTGATGACATGCGGGGCGATGGAATAAATGATGCGATGACAAAAAGTATAATTGTATAAAAGAATAAAATAAAAATTAACACATATTCTTCGGAAAAAAAATTTCTGACGAGTAAACCGTAAAATGAACAAAATATAAATCCAATTACAAAACAAAGATAGGATGAACCATTTTTCGTGATAACAAAAGTTTTGTTGGAGAAGATTTTAAGGAAAATATGAAATGTGTATAAAATAAATGAATGATAGATGAATTTATTTATAAAATTAAAAATAATATTTATTAGCAGTTAAGTAGCCGTTAGAAAATATAAAGTTATGAGAAAAGGAAAAATATATAATTAGAAAAAATTATTTATGACCACTGAAAACTAAAGTAAAAAAAAAATCAGTATGAAAAGAAAATATTTTATGGATTAAATTTAAATGTGCAATGGTTAACAATATTATGATGATAATGATGTGGTGATTACATCATCTATATTAAGACTGTAAATAAAATGCAACAAATTATGGTGAGTGAGATCATCCATTAAGTAATTAATATGGTGCATAGAGAAATCATAATATATAGACATTAAATAATTATGGTGAGTAAAATAACCATAGAAAAATATTGTAAATTAACTAATTATGGTGTATGAAGTAATAAAAAACATAGTGACATTAAATTAAGCAAGTATGATGCATAAAGCAGTCATATTGTAAGACAATAAACTAAATAAATATGGTATTTAAAGCAACTATACAATAGAATACTGTAAATTAATAAGAGGCGGCCGAGCCGCGCTGTAATAGTAATAACGATAATATTTATATAAACAAATATTATTAAAACGTTAAATGAACGATGGTGCGGCCGAGCCTTACTCCAATAATTATAAATCATGTTAATATAGTGATCGTGCTGATAACGTGTTATAATTAAGTATATATTTTATATGTTTATAGATTACTAAAGGTGAAGTGTATTAACCTTTTGAGTAAAGAAATAAGTGGTGAAATGTGATATATAAAAAATTATCAAAATGTATCACATAAAACGAACGTGTGCGTTCGTTCTTATAGAAAAAAAACAATCTCTTAGGTACCATTTATGGCATTGAGCTCCATTACCACTCTTCTACACAAGTGTCTTTTTTTTTTTTTTTTGTGACACAATATATGTTTTTTGACATTAGATGAAATGGATAGCAAACATGTTTATCGCCAAACTGTTTATTGATTAGCGGAAAAAAATAAGGACTAACCCATGTCAAATATTATCTTCTCTAACTAAAAATATTAGGTACTTATTTCCTAAAAATTTGTAAATACCATTTACCTACAATTTTTTTTAATTCAACATTTTATAAAATTTAATTTATTTGTAAAATTAAAAATCCGCATATCCAGCATATCATAATCTAATTATTAATAAAATTTATTTTCTTTTTTCGGTTCTATTTTTTTTTTTCCGCATTCCTCTACCAATTTATTTACTCAAACCTTTAGTGAAAAGGATGAACTATTTTAACTACTCACACTTTTCTAGCTAAATTTATGTCCCTTTCATTTCTACTAATTAATGAAAATATAGAGAAATCCAAGAAAAAGAAAAAGAAAAAAACTTATTTTAGAGGCAAAAGTTAGTCTAATAAAAGCCTAAAATTTTACAATCAGACCCTTAATGATAAGGATTAGTAAGTGTTTATTAGTAGCTAATAGATGGACCATTAAAAAAAAAAAAAAAAGAAGGTCAAAATCGAGAGGCGCAAGGTTTGGTTTTGGTGTCTTGTTTAATAAAATCTTGTGGTGCTCGTGTTACAGCTTTAGGCCTTTAGCCAAACACCAAGAGAAGTAGAATAGTAGAAGAAAGAGAAAAAGAAGAAGACGACGCTAACCCCGAACTCGAATCCCTAGGAGGTAACACTAAGCTCTCCGATTACCCCAAACTGCAATTTCTCATCTTTCTCTCTCTCTTCTCTTTTATCTTGTTTTCCGCAGCCTTTACTTTTTTTTACCTTCTGATCTTGTTATCTTCCCATGGATCCATTCTATTTCTTCCCCAAAGGTTCGCTCTTTCCTTAAGGATTATTCTTTGCTCTACAAATCTCACCTTGATTTGCCAATTTCTTCATCTTTCTTTGGTTCTTTTTGTGTGGTTGAATGAATCTCAAATCTGTTTTTTTTTTTGGATTTGCTTAAAAATCTTGTTTTTTTTTTTAAAGGGTTTTCTTTTATTGCACGGACGATGGTGTATCCACGTAAAATTTCAGTTATTTAAGGATGTGTTGTTCATTCAATTTCCTTTTCTATAATTTAGCAATCTAGTAGTTGGGTTTCAAAGTTTGGGATTTTATGTGTTTGTCTGCTGAGAACTGTGAGTAGTTTTTGCATTATCATTAATAAAAGCTGCAATGCTTTTGACTTGTGAATTTGTAGCCACTGAAAATGTATCTTTTTTTTTTTCTTTTCTTGTTTAGGTTGGTAATATGAATTGAGAGTCCACGCACGTGTATCTATTGCCGTCAGGTGCTACTTTCTTATCTCAGTAATTTTACTGATTAAAGCAAACTATTTTGCAGGTTTCTTTTCTGAGTAATTTGAGTTGTAAAAGCTAATTTCTTTTGCAGGTTTTGGATATAAATAAAAAAGCAGTCATTTTTTGTAGTAGTCTTCCTTGTTCCCAACTTATCTGTTTCTTGTCTTGGCTTGATAGCATTTTTATTACCATTTTGTTGAAGGATGAGCTTAACCAAGAAATCAAGTGATCCGAAGCTAAGTGGTACTAGTATCAAGCCAACAACTTTGAATCCTCATGCTGCTGAGTTTGTTCCGTTTACTCTACGATCTCCTTCATCTGGAGGCACAAGCACTTTGGATGTGGCGACATCAAGACTTTTAGCTTCCTCTAGTTCCGTTGGGAAAGCTGTTTTGGACCGAACAGAATCATCTACATCACATCATTCAGATGAAGAAGCACGTCAGTTCTGGAGTCACCAACTTCCTGATGATATAACTCCAGATTTCGGGTTAATGAGTCAAGATGACAATTCGTATGCATCTGGGAGTTTGTCACTAGCTAGTTTGTCGTTGTATGACGTTAATGAAGCTGAAAAGTTTCCTTCTGCTAGTGAAGGATATGGATTTTCAGACCAAACTGGATTAGCTTCTAATGGTAGTAGCTTGGCTGAGAAGAGTAGATATCCCATTTCTTCATTCGGGGAAGATCCTCAACGAACAAATTTCATGCAGCTGAGTCCAAAGCCTTGGGATAAGCAAATCATAAATGCCGAGCAGTTTCTTGGGAATGACAGGGAAAGAAACCCTTTCAGTGGGAACTCTCGACATGGGTTCGTTAACGACATGATTACTGAGAGTCCAGGGGAAATGGAAGTGAACCCTGTGGATTTTCTTGCTTCTCAGTTCCCCGGATTTGCCGCTGAAAGTCTAGCAGAAGTTTATTTTGCTAATGGGTGTGATTTGCAGTTGACAGTTGAGATGCTTACTCAGCTTGAGGTATTCTCCTAGTCAATATATGGCATAGTTTTCATTGATGTTTCATTTTCTTATGATGTTATAGGCCATATGCTACCCTCTGCCTTTCCAAATAATTTTTTCTTGTGCGTTTATTTCAAAACGTTGGTCGTTTGACGATTTTCTGTTTCCTTGGCTATGAAACCAATTTTTCCTTGTGAACCAATGGTTTGATTCAAATGAAATTACGGGGTACAGTGGTGATATTGGACAACTATCTCTTTTGTGCCTTCATTTGGTAGAGAGAAGGTAGCTGCCCATAATGTTTTGAAGGAGTAGGATCTGTGCCTAAAATATTTAAGAGTAGTTATGGGGTTACCAGATATATTTAATTTACTGGATGGTGTCATCCTTTTTATTAGCTGTTATGTCTAATCATATTGTTTTGCTATTTTATGTGTTTTTTATTTCCTGTTGAAGATATGACCCTGTGTGTGTCTATGTTTATCATTCAAGTGATCTTGTGTTTAACTTCCATCTTTTTACTGTAGCTACAAGTAGATGGTGGCTTGAATCAGAACATAAGCTCTAAGACTTATGCTGCTCCTAGTCTAACTCCGATGGATTTTCCTGCCCTAAGCATCTCAAATAGCCATGGTATTCCTGCCCAGTTTGGTGGGGATGATTTGCAACAAACTGGAAATCATTACCAATCTCCTGAAAAGGATAACATGTTCTTCTTCAAGTCGGGACCATCAGTTTCACAGCCTGGTTCAATCGATTATGTTTCTGCTGTCAGGAAGTTAGCATCTCAGGATTCTGGTATGTGGAAGTATGAACGAAACGATTCAGCAGACTCATCTATTGGCTCTAGCAGGAATTCTCCTGCTTTAGCTGGTGCTTACAAAAGTGGCCGTGGGAGGAGTATATATTCTGATAAGCTGCAAAGTCGAGCCCAAACTCGACCTGCTCCTGTCTGGGTGGAAACCGGGGATGCAGTTGGTAAATTTCTCCTTTTTATACAGATAACTATCTCACTCTTGTTATGCATCTGCTTTGATTCTTATTAGACAATGTTGTATTTCTGGCTCTCCTTTTTCCTGGGAATGAACAGGGAATATGTATTCTGACTTACGCGAGGAAGCACGTGACTATGCACGTCTGCGGAATGTATACTTTGAACAGGTATAATATACTTGGAAATGACATTTTTGCAGACTATCGAGCTATGTTGTTTTGTGCAACTGGGAAGTTCCATCTGGTCCATACCTGTCTATAAATTTTAAGGCCGTGTAATGGGGCCTTGCCTTTGAGGGCCTGAATAAATGTCCAGATTTTTTAAAAATAATTCGGGTGTATGACGTAGTGAATCATAAGTAGTTCGATTCTTATATGCAATTTAAGATGATTGTTATGAAGCCTTTTTTGCCAATGACGGGGTTTTCACTGGTTTTATTACTTTGACGTCATCTTATTAAATATTAAATCTTTCTGTGTTAGTCATGTACGCTCAATATTCTATGCTGCTTCTGGTTGAGCGTAGGCACGGCAAGCATACCTTGTTGGCAATAAGGCCTTAGCTAAAGAGCTAAGTGTCAAGGGACAGTTGCATAACATGCAAATGAAGGCTGCTCATGGGAAAGCTCAAGAAGCCATTTTCCGCCAGAGGTTTGACTTCTGCACTGCATATCCTTGTGACATAATCTTTTATCCCAAACACACTGCTATTTCCATAAACGAGAAACAAACTCTTGTTCTCACTATCTCTGTTCTAACCTGCCTATGAGCAATAAATGAAACAGGAACCCAGTGGGTCAAGGAAACACTAGAGGGAATGAGAGAATGATAGACTTGCATGGGTTACATGTGAGTGAAGCTCTTCAGGTGTTGAAGCACGAGCTGAGCGTATTGAGGACCACAGCTCGAGCAACGCAAGAGAGGCTCCAGGTTTACATATGTGTAGGCACTGGCCACCACACAAGGGGTTCCCGCACTCCGGCTAGACTCCCAGTTGCTGTACAGCGCTACCTACTCGAAGAAGAAGGCCTTGACTATTCTGAGCCTCAGGCCGGACTCCTTAGAGTCATCATATACTGACAGACAAAAGCCAGGTACTTATATAGGATACACGACGGAAAAGAAAACAAAAAAAAAGGAAAGGTGACCACGCTATTCATTTGTTGTATCTGATCTGTACATGGGGAGAGAGAGAGAGAAACTAGCTGAAAATGAAGAAGGAAAAAAAAGTGTTAGGAAAGAGATCTGCAAGAAGGAAGGAATGAAGGCGTATGCATAAAATGTTTAGGTTTGTTCAGTTAAATACTTTTTGTAGCATCAGAGGATCGATCGGACCTCTTTCTATCTTTTTGTCGGGATTTATACGATGTTTTGTTGATTCTCTGTGCTTTTTTACAGTTTTACTCTATATGCTATACCCCTTTCTCCTGGAAATTCTCATATTTGTAATTCTCTTAGATTCAATGTGCATCACTAAGTTTTGAATTCACGAGTCAAAGGTAAAATTTTGTACTTTAAAGCATATAGCTTGTTCCCATTTTGTATTGTAAAAGAGAAATCAAGCTCTAATCATGAGCTCATAAACATTACTGTTGTTCTCTCCATTTACACGCTTAAGCATTTCTAAACTTTTCCTGCTTCCCAGTAACTCTATCCTTGGGAAAACCATGCATCCTTCATCTAATGTCTCTTTGCTGCAATACACTGTTCTGAGACGGTCAGCGTGCCTTGAGTCTGTGTGAATCGCAACCTCTATTTCATGATCCGGCAAGTTCTCCTGTAGAATCAATACATACAAGGAAGACGCATCTGATTATTGTGAAATGTGAAACTAAACAGAACATGGGCCTAGAATCATAAACACATCTGATCAGACTGATTCAACAGAGAAAGTATAAATAGTAATCACTCATAAATTCCTAACTAAGATGAAGAGATTGATTCTGGAGACTCCCCTTTTCGGCCATTTAGTTACCTAAATTTATAACAAATGACTTACTCCACCTATACATATAGCAACTAAAAGGAACTGAAACGAAGGAATTGGCCATTTGAATTGCAGAAACATCAAGATAGTTATACCTGATAAAATCTGTGGATATAGTCTAAGATTTGCAAGCACGTAAAACCGTTATCACTGAAATAGGTCCGTGAAGAAGGTCCCATCTCCGAGAACCGATCAGCTGGAAATAGAATTGTAAGGAAGCTGTCTTTAAATATCACTTCCGTCTTTTCGCTGCAGAAGAACACCCGCAAAAAAAAAAAAAAAAAATAGTTGACCACAGTGAGATATCTCCTCAGTTGCAACAATGGTAGCAATAGACAGTAGTAGGCTATTACTGGAAGTAATTTAACTTCTCGGTGAATCATGCAACATGCAAAAACTAAAAAATGAAGAAAAAGAGTCGTAAGAAGAGCAAAACCATACATCTCGGTGAGTGCTCTGGTTGAGTTTGAAAAAGAAGCCTCTGGATCTAACCCTTTGTCTTTCTCTTCTTGTACAACAGAAGGCTGGGGTTCACTGATGTAACCACTGCTGCTGCAAGAATCAGTAAAAATAGTGGCAGTTGAAGCTGCTTCAGATATTGTCCAGCAAATATTCTCCAGCAGGCTGTTCTGTGTTATGTGTCTTATTGGGTTTTGACAAGTCTATGAGACATCCAACAAGAGCATAGGCATTAAAATTCAGACATTATTAGCTGAAAGAAAATCGTTAAGGTCAATTTCAGACTTCAGGAAGAAAAAAAGATCATCAGTTACCTGCATGTGGCGAGTACGCCGTCTCCTAACCCCGGTTTTAGCTATATTTACAGTCTCTTTCCTTTGTTCTTTTGATTTACTTTTGAATTTAATAGCATCTTGAGAATTACCTTCCCCACAAGTTTTCTGTGACATTTAACACAAAAGAAAGCTTGCAATTATTACTCTCGTCACTTAAGATTACAAGACTGGACAATGAAAACCATTAAGCCTAATTACATGTAAGGATAGAGAATGGGGAACAACTTGTAAAGACAGTACAAAATTCACACCACATGAAAAAATAAAGTACCTCCTTTGTCGCACCATCTTCAAAATTTTCAAGCATTAATCCTAACTGTCTGGCTAAATCAGCTGACATATGAACAAGTCTTTGTCGATGTCTCTCCACTGTTTTCAGAACCCATAGTGGCTGATGCAAACAAACGAACAATAGCAAGCATGTTTAGGTCATCATGAAACAAATCTGTTAATCAATTAGATTTATCTTTCTCATCTAGCTCACTATGGTCAATTGTATGACAAAGTAACAGAGCAATCAAGAAGTATTTACATGGGATTGAGTATCAAATTCTCCACATTTTCATAGAAAATAAAAACAAACGGAAGTACACCTTCTGGAGAATGCATTACAATTCTACAACAATGACATGAAGAAGAACTCACTGAGACAATAGTTTTGGCATGGCCAAGATATCTCTGGATAGAAGCACCTTCACACACGACAAGACTTGCAGTGCAACCAATAAACCATGAATCAACGACCTTTGCTCCTTGCTCTCCAGCAACCTTTAACACCTAAACAGACCACACTCTATTTGAAGAGGCTCACAGAAACGACTGCAATCTGGCCAACAAGTTGAAAGCACCCAATGAAATAAATTACCTTAAGCTGGAGTTCATCTGAAATGTCTGAATCAACATACATGCAATGGTCAGCAAGAGTCATGTCTACACTAGTGCCAGACTCTGTTCCAGTGGAAGATACTTGGTAGTTCTTCGTTGATGTGCCAAAATGTACAGCTTGCTGAATTTGCCGAGGACGACAAATAGGTTCGAGATCAAAAACCCGGCTCAGGTCATCCACCTTTTTGCAATTTTGAACAAGTTGTTTAACATTGTAAAGTGATTCGCTCATCCTGACTACAACATTACAAAATATCAATTTTCAGCTTCAACTTCAAACACACATAACCTTTTAACTTATTTAGAAGATCCATGAGCTCTCTTTTCCAAAGTAAATCTGTTCCGATTGAGTTTGATACACTAATAACCAAACTGAAGCTATTTAGACTATCCCAAAATCATGTTGATGATAGATCACAAAAAATCTCTTGCAAACTAGGAGAAGCCAATGTAGGACTGCTGACTAGAAGTTTATTATTCCTCTAACATAAAAGTTGAAAGAATCAGCAAAAAGTCAAGGGTCCCATGGATTTGCTAGCAAATCTTTCACCAATCTGTACTGCTATTAAACTGAGGCAGTAACTAGCCAAACTGAATGGTCAAATCTATGATTCTAACTCCCTGGCTAACCTGTAAATCATTGAGCAAATAATTTAAACAGGGCTGAAAACTTACGGTTTCTCTTGACGCTATCTACAAACCAGCCAATTGTAACAACAAAGAGACCGTTTCTTGCTCCATGTTTCAAAGTGTGCTCAAACTTACGTCCACATGAGCTGTAAGCTTTCGTTAAGCATCCCAAAGAGAACCATAAAATGTAATCAAGCAATAAGATATAAGTTTCTATTTGTAAGAATCATATTACACTAGCATGTGGTTAACAACAACACAAAATTATCTTAGGACAGGGTTAGAAGGCCACAATCATGTTTGGATCTGTACACATAACCAAAACACTGCAAGTTGCAATAAAGATGAATAGAAACGAAATTAAAAAAAAAAAAGGATATCTGGACAACCAAATGAGTACATCGCAGGTGTAGGTGAGGACTGTACTCGCCTCCAAGTCTCTCTGTCGCTTCCTTGACTTGTTTTCTCGCATCTGCAAAGAAAGCAATATAAAATATCATAACATCAAAGCCCAATTTTTAAACATAAAACCAAAGTTATAAATACAACAAGATCACAACAGCATCTGAAAGTCTATAAAAACAGTAGCCAAGTTATGAAATTTAAAGACTGATGAACATAAATCTCCAAACTTCTGCCTAATCGAGATTGAAAAGGAACAAATTCTTAAATTTACAAACATAAAACCAAAGATATATAACAACAGCATATGGAAGTCTAGAAAAATAGTTGCCAAGTATGAAACTTAAAGATCGATGAACATAAAATTTCAAACTTTCTGCCTGATCGAGATTGAAAAGGGAACAAGTCTTCACCTTTGGATAAACCAGTGACACAAATGACAAGAGAATAGAATGGTCCATTGGACTGAGACATTGGAGGAGGATGAGGAGGAAATTGTGAAACAGGAAACAATTTTGAACAACCCTTTGAATCAATCAGACCAACATTTCTTCTTCTGAGAGCACCCATTGTAATAGTTCATGGACAAACCAAACTCCAATCTCACCTTTATTATAAACCCTTAATTCAAAATACGGAATCATTGCAGAAAGACAAAAAAGAATCAAAATCAAAAGGAAGTCACTTTCTCAGAGGGAAAAAGAAATTGGGGAATGTAAGAAGAACCATGAAAAGGATTCAAAGGAGAGAAAAAAAGGTGGGTTTTTTTTAGGGTTTAGTGATTGTGGACAAAATTGTGCTTTACGCTTTAGCAATGGAATCCTCGGAGTAGGGAATAAAAAAAAAGATGGTTACTTTGGTTGTTGGAGCTTTTTCGTGGGGTATATTGATTTGGCTTTATCGGCGTGATTCCAAATTTGGAGAATGAGACCACACTATTTCAAAAACTCGCACACCCACTTCTTCCCCGCAAATGATAACTCTTGTGATTCAAAAATAGATGGATTAGACCCGACTCGACCCGACCCCGACACCAAACACTTTCTCATTATTTAGTGTTTTTTTTCTCACTCTCATTATTTATATGTTTTTTTTCATTACACCAAAACGGCAAAACTATTGTAAGTTTTAGCGTTGGGCAAAATACCTAACACCCGAACCGAAACTGACCCGAAAATATCCGATCGGTATATTTTTTTCTAAACCCAAAATATCTAAAACCCGAACTATCCGAGCCAAATCCGAACCGAAACTGACCCGAAAATATCCGATCGGTATATTTTTTTCTAAACCCAAAATATCTAAAACCCGAACTATCCGAGCCAAATCCGAACCGAACCTAAAAAAAATTCAAAAATACCCAAACAGTTCTAAATCTCTAAATACCGAAATATCTGAAACCTGAAATACCATAACTAAACCCGATACCCAAACCAAATTACTCCTAATTAGTCTTTATTTTCGTATATTAGAAAAAAAATTACCCGAAATATCCGAACCGAAACTTATCCAATTTTTTTTTCAGGTACTTCCTAGATACCCGAACCCGAAAAGTACCGAAGCGAACCCAAACCAAATTTTAGAAACACCCGATCAGTATCTTTTTTGCCTATACCCGAATTATCCTATATCCGAATTATCCTAGTAACTATGGCTTTTTAATAAAAGTTTTATACAGTAGAGTGGTAAATAAATTCTGGCGAAGTTAATAAATAGCTAAATGTTTTTGAATTTTTTTTGTGAAAATGGGTAGTTTTTTATAAGTATAATTTGTGTAATGGATACTTTTTTATATAGTTATTTGTGAAAGAGATGGGTACTTGCTGGATCAGAACCATTCTGTGGCAAACGAATTTGAGCTCTGTGAATTTTGTTTAGTGGCAGCTTCGGCGAATTCAATAGCTCAAGCAATCGCAAAGAATGTAACTCGTGACGGGATATTTCATTCGTATATGGCATTTGGAGGGTCGGCGTGGCTTCACAATCGAGTGCAGAATGAGGCGAGGATGTGATACTTTCGTCTTCGTTTTAATTTTATGTTAGTCGTTTATGGCTACTGACGTCTTATTTTGGTTTTGCTTACTCTGTTTTGAATATTGAAGATGGAATTAAAAAAAAAAAAAAAGAAAAAAGAGATGGGTACTTTCAAGAAAGATACTAAAAATTAACAAGAGTTTTAAAATTAATTAATACCCTTTAATAAAGTTTTAGGGACCATAGTAAATTCAAAGTTTATGATATAGTAGATTTATATTTTTTTTCACTGAGTGCAGCAATGTTAGCACCGCTCTCGTTGATATGATTGATCTTTTCTTCTTTTTGCTCATGTGCCATAATAAAGGCTAGAATTTGGTTACTTTCCCATGGCGTAGAATTGTACAAACCATGATTGCCCGTCTCACTCTATCGTTTTAATGATATATGAATATAGGATATGAAAAAATAATGCAATTTTTTTTTTTGGGTCGGCTTAAATAATAAAATTTATATATATTTTCTATATATTATTTGGAAAGTACATTTATAAATAAACATTAAAAAATGTAAATATTTACATCACATTGTCATTACATCAAAGAACAAATTTTAATCTCTCATTAAAGATATTTTAGTCATTAGTTATTATGTGATCATTTAATTAAAATCAAAAATTATTTAAAAAATTAAATCAAATATATCGAGATTTACCTAAATATCTTTAAATATCAATATTTTCTTAAATATCTCATTACTTATATACCTAAACCACTTACTGAATCTTCTATAATTATTATCAAAATTTTAGGAAAAAAAATCACTTCTAATAAATAACAAATTTCAAAATAACATGTAGTGCATAAATTTTTAAATATCTTTTTGTTTTTTGTTTTTAAAATTAATCAAAATCTTTCTACAAAAAAATAATATTATAATCGATAATGTCAATAAACATGTAAATATTGTCAAAGGTTTTATTTTGCAAAACCTAAAACCTACATTACATGTTTATTCTTTTTTTTTAAAAATAAAATAAAACTAAAATAAAACCTAAAACACATGATTTTAAATTCTAACCGCTAATAAGAGAAACTAGATTACGATTTTGTTCATTTATTGATTTATAGATCACGAGTATAAACCTTATATGTCATCAATATTCTTTATACTCTAGATTACGATTACTTAATCTTAACAAAAGAATATATATTCTCTCATTATAATAAAATCTTAACGAAAACTAATCTTAGCATATATAAGATTTCAGAATAAATATAAATATAAATTTATAATTCCGAATTTTAAAAGATACATTAACCCGTGCTGTAGCACGGGACTAATTCTAGTATTCTATTATAGGGTAGGAAAATTCGAAAACCAGAGATTATAACTAGAAGGGTTTACTGCAAAAAAAAAAAATGGCGAAAAAAATTTTAGAGTCGCCATTTTTTGTAATTTTACCATTCATTTCCAAAAATACAGGTTTAAATCCCGGAAAATCAAAAATAATACGCAATATAACCCGTTATTTTTACTGTCAATTTGTAATTTTTTTGACAAAGAATATATCAAATGGAAACCATCACGACGAGGAGTCTAAATCTATCTTTAGAATTTTAAAAATCTAATGTATATGACCGTAAAAACGTTTAGAAAATACGTACAAGAGTTATACTGCATATTATTTTTGAATTCGTAGGATTAATCTGCATTTTTTTGAGATAAATGGTAAAATTGCAAAAATTAGTGAGTTAGATGTTTTTTTTTTTTTAAGAAACTCGTAAGTTGAATGATAAAGTTGGATCATATATTCTTAATCTTCGTAAAGTTGGTTTTTCTAATATTCTGTCATTTGATTCTATAGTCAAAGGCACTGATCGAAGACATGAGCTTTAGGAGATGGAGCAAGTACCTCGAGCCACTAGACTTTATAGTCCTTGCCACTATCTTTATTTTCTCTTTATTTTTCACAAATTCATTCGATTTTCGACAACGAAAATGCTATTTTCACGTTGAAGGACACAAGAGCTGGGCTTAATACGCATGTAAACAAAGACCACAAGATATGAGTAAAAGAGAGATTTGGCAATAATACCTGAAAAAAAATGCTCAAACCAAAGTGACAGGTCGCTGGAAACAAAATAATATCACAAAATGCTGGGCAGATTGAAAAGATTTCTTAGTCATGTTTCTTGCTTCCAAACAGTTTCTCACACACATCCGATTTCCACTTGCATACGAACGATTTCAAACTAAAAAATATTGAGTCGATCTCTTGTTCCTTCTTTTCGTACACGACAAAAGCAATGAAGGCAATGGGAAGTCCTGTTGAACAAAGAACCACAACAACAAAACAACTAGTTATTGTTGATGTATAATTCATAAGTCAGGGGGAAACCATAGTTTTGGCATGTAGTAAAAACTACACAGAGAGAGAAAGAGTACCTGTAACAAATATGCTGTGAAGAGATATGGCTCCAGCGAAACTCAATGCTAACAAAACGAAGACCACCTATGATATTAGAAACACCAAACCAGTGTTACAATATTACTAACAAGGATGAGTTTTGCGACTGATTTATTGTCCCCATTTCTGCTTCAGGTTGGTATCGAGATTTCGTAAGACTGGGAGATAACAAGTTCTAGGGGAAAATACCTTGAAAAAGAAGCTCCAATCATTCCCCTGGCAAAGAGATCTTAAAGCTTTTACAGTGGTGTTCCATGAAGAGATCACTGATAATGAGAGGTCACGTGATGAGTCTTTCGAGAGATGAAACTGCGATGCAGGAATCTTTTCAACTGTATAACCAAATCTGCAAAATAAGCATCTATATTCAGTTGCTCATAAACTGAATAGACAACAAATGCTTATTTTATTTGTTCCTGATTGAAGAGCACCAGACACAATGTTTCAAGAATGCTTGGCATGCATCTTTCCCTTCTAATGGGACATGAACATGATGATAAAATTATGTGTTTCGTGAAACTAAAGATATTATAGCGAACATTATACCTTCTAGTTTCCATTATCAGATAACTAGGTTAAGGTAGTTCATATTGCACATACAATGAAAATCTATCAAAAGTTGGCATTTCAGGAATCTTACATTTTCTCTGGTAGAATGCCATGGAGAAACAAAAGTACTGATGCGACCAATAGAGCCTTCGAAAGAGCAGTTACGATGGTAGACCCAGTTGCAACAAAGTTATAATAGATACTAATTAGAATAAATATGGCAATGAGAGTCTGCTTTAAATCCTTCCAGAGAAGTGTATCAGCAACTGCAAAATCATGTTGTAATGAATCAAGACCAGGGTTGATTTTTCTAGATTTGAAAATATATGACTAGTTATACACTTATACTAACATCCAACGCATCTTCACAATAATATGGTAACTAGCAACTTAAACACCATCATTTTCAGGAGAGCCAAGCATATGTTGAAGTTGTCCCAAGATTTTAAAATTAAAGGAAAATATCCACTGATGCATTTTAAAAATGAAACACTGTAGGTCTTATCATGTGAGAGACAATCAGCTGAGAGGAAAAGCATGCTAAATGAAATATATAGCCATACCCTTTCCGCCTCCAAGGATCCTAGAAGCCTTGGATGAGCCTTCTCTTTTAGATTGACTTCCAGCTGTCAGGTGAGAGAATGAGTCTATCGTCCTCCGTATACCTTCCTGCAGGATCGTCAAGGCATGATAAAAGGCTTCATAGATAGCCATGCTTGATACTCTCCATCCAGACCCAGTAGGTATGGAATAGAGATGCAACAAATACATCTCTGTTTCAAATCAAATAATGTATAACCTGAAGTGGCACCACAGGAGCATAGCCTAGCCGGTCCTTTGCTTTCGTAGAATCAAAAGTTCTGCTGCATGAGAGCAGCCGAATTCTTGAAGGTGTTAGTTGTGGTACTTTCATCCCATATGGTCCCAACAATTTATATGTCAGTTCAACCAGATGCGCAATCGGCATCATGACAAACGCAGGGATCTTTATGCTTGGCCTGCAAAATATAATAAATTAGGAAGAACAGTAAACAGTATAGCTTTTGTACGGTGCATTCTTTCCTAGATAAGTAAAGCCGTCAAAAGCTTTTAAAAGGTCAGAAACCTATATCCCAAAAGAAATGGTTAACATAAAATCAGAAACACTTGTCAGGCACAAAAATGTAAGCAGAAAACATTGGATATACCCAATTATTTTGAACTATGTGATTCTCTTATACAAACATTATTCTCTTCCTATATCGAAGGTTAGAAAAAAATCAAGATCAAGACGCTGGACACCGTTTTATTCTCTTGAACTGAAATAGCATTTCTGTAAAATATTGCTTTCTGATAATCTTATATACCTCAATTCTCTTCATCACAAGTTACTCATAAAGCAGACTTAACTAGATACAACTTCCGACAGAAGGTCAAGTCAAGCTCAACTCAATTACCATGCCAGAATATATATAAAATGAAACTGGGATGTGTCTTTCCCCTTCATTGTGTATGGAAAGATCTTCCAAGTATAAAGCAAAAAAAATGCGTCAGCTAAAAAAAGGCAAAATATAATACCTCTCGTACCCAAGTCCTTCAAGAAGCTGTGACATAAATTCCCAAAATTTAATTGGCTCCATGTTGGTAATGAAATATGCCTGTAAATCCACGATTTTTCAGGTCAGCCTACAACTAGGATTCTCCTACAACATCTTAAATAGATTACGATCTGACTATGCACCTTAATTAAATTTATATTCAAGAGATTTAATACAAGAAAAAATGTAGATCATCTTCTTCGAAGAATTTGGCAAACAACTCAAATAGATCAATCTCAGCAACAGAACAGAAAAATAATTTCAAACGAAAAACCCGAAAGGCTCTTTGAAAGTTTACATAAAATTAGAGTGAACACAGTTTCTGTCTCAGTTTTCATGGTACGTCTAAAACGTTTCTGATGCTTTAGGTATGCATGAAAATGCCTTCCTTTAGTTCAGTCCAGTTCACAAAATGACGACATTCATTTTAAACATTTAGAGCCAGAAAACTATTGATACCACAAATAAAATGAGATGCAACTGAGACCAAACTCCACTTTAGAAAACTACGGCATGGAATCAACTGAAAACAAATACCTGTCCTGCAGCTTTTGTAGAAACATCTCCTCCTGAAGCTAGAGCACGCTCAGCACAAACATGGGCATGAGCAACATTCTCAACGTAAGTGAAATCATAGAGATTATTCCCTTCACCTATAATAAACTGGACATTAAAGAACCAGAAAACAGTAGTATCAAATATAAAATTTATGAACGATTTTATGTCAAAGAAGAAATCAAAGCAAACAAAGCATCTAAACCTATTAAATTCATTTGGAGAGATAACAGATCATATAAAGCACCTCTTAACTAGCAGCACACCATTTCTAAGAGAGATAATGCACATGAATCGCAGAAACCTAAAAAATAATGCCAGATAAAGACCAAATAAATTCCTTCTATTCAAAGCCATATTTTTTAAATAGGAAGGAATATCGCAGCTTGCGACCAGGAACCCTCCCTTAAATCATTTATCAAGTACTCATACGAATGTTCTTTCCCCATCATCCTTTGTATCTCGTGTTAGGCTACTTTTAAGACCATTGCATCTATGCCACCTAGTTTAAGTTTTCAAAGAAAATCTCACATCTTAATAATGTCCCGACATATAGAAAGTTCAGTCCTCTAGATTTGTAGCTTAGAGCTTCAAATTAACAAACTTTGCGAAATCAAAACCCAAAATTCTTCGTAAAACAGATATAAATTATTCTCTCTCAGCTCTACTGTAGCCGATAGATTTCACAGTTATTGCTTTTATAGTATATTTTTTTTTTCTCCATTCCCTGTGAATCAATCTGTGTTTTTCAGAGAGTCAATCATCCAACTTCTGAGAAAAGTTTATAGTACAGAGCTATCTACAAAATGTCTAGCATAGAATAATATGTCAATAAAGGGCAGCTTCATTCGTGAGAATAACAAAAGTATCAAGAGAAGAGAGAAGAGGAAAAGTAAAAAGGAAGGTAGACATCAGATAGGGGGGCAAAGAGATAGACAAAGAAAACAATCCAACCTTAGATTTCCCAGCCCTAGCAGCAGCAACAAGTGAGGGAACCAATAATCTATCACCGGGACCAAAAATACTGCTTGGACGTATACAACAAGTGAGTAATCCATTTCTACCATTCGCCTTCATGATCAATTCTTCTCCTTCAGCTTTAGTTGCTGAATAGGAGTCATTGTGCTGAATACATGAAGAATATATTAGTAATCAAGCTCAAGCATAGAATCATCAGAGTTTCGTATAATCTTATTAAAGCCATAGTTATGTACCACAATAGAAAGACAAAAGAACAAAGTCAAAGGCACCAGTTATAGAAAACGGAAAACACAAGCAATAAGTTAACACCAAAAGAGTAATTAATACCTTGGATGGGTAAGCCATTGATTCACTACCATTCAAAATACCATGAACACCATCAAACACAACACTCGGAGAGCTAGTGTAAATAAGCCTCTTTACTCCAACATCAACACATGCATCAATTACATTTTGTGTCCCTGTAGATTAAAAACCCAAAACAAGGCAACATAAACACAAGAACTAAAAAACTTTTCATTTGACAGAAACAAAATGTGCAAGATTGAAGTTTCTATTAACCTTGAACATTCACCGAATACTGAAGCTGGTGATTGTTGATAGAAGAATCCGGAGCTGCCATGTGAAACACCACCTCAGCTCCCTGAAAAGCTATGGAAACAGGTAATTACAAAAAAAAAAAATCCATCGATCTCAACCTCGAATAATGAATGAACCATGATTTGTGATTAAGAACCTTTGACGACTTGAGATTTATCCCTGAGATCAGCGGAGATATATTGAACACGACCAGATCTCAATCCTTCGCCCAGAACTCCGTTCTCTTCCTGAGGATCAAGCATTATCGCCGGAGCTAAATCGGCGATACGGACACAAAACATTTCGTAGCGTACGAGCATTTCAACAAGATGCCTCGCCGCGAATCCTCTACCACCAGTAACAACGCACCATCGCTCCGCCTCCGTAGCTTCCGGCATCATGTCTTCTCCGGCAAAACAATCAGTGTGGTTAATCAACTTTGGAATGGATCACCTTTGAGAGAGCTTGTAAGATCTTCTCAGGAGAAGAGTGCTTTGGTGTGTGATGCCCCCCACACCTTCTTCTCTTCAAATCTATTTTAATATATCGTGCTTCCGAATTTTTACAAGTTTCTGTTTAATTTTAAATCCATATGATTTTGGGATTTTTAATGTGATTCAATTTTAGGTTAGTGTTTGAGTTTAATTAAATGAAACTGTTTAAATTTGACGGCCAAAAGATTAATCCCTTAAGGATATATTAACAGGGATATATTAAGACCCTAATGCTTAAAAGCGTCGTTGACTCGTCGTTTCAAGGAGAAAAGATGTTGCGACAACTTTTGTTCACTGCCAGCTCAATGTACGTGGCGTGGCGTATGCGGTATCGATACTGTTCGAACAAACATCCCGACGGTTTATGAAGAAAATAGCCAAAAGTTGTCGGAAAATTGTAGGTGAAGACAGGATCAGTGCGTTGCTGGACGATTTGCTCGTGCGGATATTGATGTTTATCCCAACATAAGAAGTTGTGGCTACCATGATTTTGTCCAAACGGTGGCGGTTTATTTGGAAGATGGTGCAACCAACTAGTGTACAAAGAGATCAACGATCGTACTCACAAAGGATTTCTTGGCGGTTTACTTGGCCGTTTATTTGGCAAGCAAAGACGGTCTATTTGGCGGTTTCTTGACGAGTCGTTACAAGTCCACAAGGCACCTGTATTAGAAATCTTATTTATAGAACTCGGTCTACAATGTCCGATTGATGTTGATGTGGTAAAGTGGATTGCAAATGCTATTGAGCGCAGGGTGCGCGAGCTAACGTTCGGGCTCATGTGGTCCGCAAAGCCTACCAGCTTGCCGAAGAGCGTTTACACATGTGATACGCTTTACCAACTATGTCTTTCTGACAAGATTTTCGTGGATATTCCTTCTCGGGCTTGCCTGCCATCCCTCCAACATCTTAGCTTTTACTATGTGGTGTATAAAGATGATGATTCTCATGTTAGATTTTTATCGAGTTGTCCTAATCTCAAAAAATTTGGGCGTGGAACGACATCACCAAGACAACGTGACAAAGTTCAGTATAAAAGTGCCATCTTTGGAACGTTTATTTTATGACTACATAGAATTAGGAGTACCTAATGGATCTTTGGTTATAGATTCTCCGGCTATAAAGAGAATCTTCATCAGAGACTTTTCGGGAGACTCTTGCTCAATTGAGAACGAGCCTCATTTTGATAAGACAGTAATCCATGTGGTTTGTTACCCTGATAACAAGTTTATGAAATATCTTTCCTCAATTATGTGTCTCGATTTACTTTTGGACGTTCCAACGGTATGTAGCGCTTTTTTTTCCTTACTGTTATGAATATTATGATCAGGTTTCTACTTTGTGTTGTTGTGTTCATTTGCAGGCTGCGTGTTGTAACTCCAATGACTTCTCTCGGCTTATAGATTTTAGGATAATTCTCCAAGATAAGTCAGACTGGTTGGAACCACTAATGCTTTTACTTCAAAGTTCTTCTAATCTAAAAGTTCTCCTCATCTTGAGATATTTGAGTAGAAAGAATATGGAGGAAGAAGCGAAGAGAAAGAAGTCGTAAGATTCATTTTTGCCAATTCTAAGTGTTTAAAGAGAGCTGGAATCGCCATGAAATTATCCCGCAAGCTGAAATATAGAAAGAAGATGATGAAAGAGTTAGAGTCTATGTCTAGAGTTTCGACATCATCCCAACTACTCTTCTCCACTCAATTAGGATATGGATTATTGAAAATGAAATGGCCGACTAATCTATATCATGGATCATATGTGCCATTAGTCAATCTATTATTTTTATTTTTATGAACTTTTTGTTTTGAATTCCAAGGTCACGAAATCGTGGTTTCAATTCCATAGCTCCAAGATCCCCAAAGTTAGATCAAAGTAAATAATAAATTTATCATGAGCTAGTCTAAGAAAGAAGACCAAAGTTGTACGGCAAGGCTTCCGTAAAGCTTTTGGGTCATTGACGCTAGAAAGCTGTGAAAAGATTCTAGACATATAAATTGAGATTTGTTTTAGAACTCCCTCTTGCCTGAATTTTCTTTTTAACTTTCCATTTATTGGGACATAAGTACAAAACCCATAGTCCAATTTATTGCTTTACTTGTTTTATCATTTTTAAAAAATTTCTAGTTAACTTCCATTAATTTTGTTCATATACTAAATTTTAATCAATTAAAAAAGAATGAACTTTTTGTTTATTCTTTTATTCTACACAAATAAAATCTATGTATGTATTAGGGAATCTCATATGTTGACTGAATTTTCATGGTAATGTTTTCTTTAATTTGTTTCTCTGGAATTCCATTCTTTTATTTTTGAGTGTATTATTTTTAGTCTCTTAACTTTAGACTATCGCTTACAATGAATAAATATCTAAGATAATTTATTCTTAGGATGTTCAATTTAGGTAATGGTTATTTGTTAAAAATTTTAGGATGTCCACCCAGTCAATTAGAATGAATGTCGCTAATAGAAAAATTCCGTGGGGGAGTGGATTGCAAACAATAAGTTTATCCATTGATACACTCTCAAAACCTAAGGAGAAAACCGTCCCTAGCTAGAGAGATCCGGCGGAGGAACGGTGGGAACTTCGGTGTTCTCGAGCTCAAATGGGGTCAGCGGCGATGGAAGAAGGCTGAGATGGATTGATAAACGAGGGAGATGGAGGATGAGAGACCAGAGAACGTGAGGCACGAACAAGGGAAATCGATGAACAAATGAAGCAAGCGACGGTGGTGAAATGACTCTGGGAAGAAGGTTATGGCGGACGGTTGATGAGTGGTGGATGGTGAAGCAACCGATGGAAGGATATGCACCAAAAGAGTTGTGAGAGACCCTTGATACAGCCATCTACAAGCTGAAGACAAACTTTCAAGCTTCTAGGGTTTCCTCACTTTAAGGGTTAGAGATGAGAGACAAAGTTCATACTTTAAGATTTTTAGTTAATGATTGCTTAATGATTAAAGAAGACTAGCTTGCCTTTTATAGGCTTACAAATAGGATTACTTAGGTTTAGTTTGGGCCTAAGCCCATAGAGAACAAACTGAATACTTAGGCCATAAACTAATCCAAAACAAGTAAGCCATAAAACCAATAAAAAGGCATAAGTCTCAAAACCAATTAAGAAAGGAAAACATAAGTAGAGGCTTTCCTTAAGATAGGATCACATCTCTTGTGTATCTAGACTTGTCATGTGTATTTCCAAGTCAAATACACAAGAGAGATGAGATGTGATGCCTTAGACTTTTCTGGCCTCATTAAAACCCTTTTCTAGAAACCCGATGTGGTAAAACTAGAAATAGGGAAATAGTACAATACTTCATCTAAGGTTTTTAGAGGGTGTCCTCACTAATGATGAGTAAGGACACAAGAAACTTTGCTCCCAAAGCTAAGTGCCCTTGGACCCTCGGTCCAAGTTTGGTGAAGCGATTCCGGTCCGGGTGTAGCGGTCTTGCCTTGATCTCGAGTCTCAGGACTTGGCACAATCATGTTGGGTAGCTCTCCTTAGACTCCCTCTATGCTCCATTGTCTCTTCTCAGCAACCTCAAGTGGCTCAAGTTTCCCCATTCTAAGAGTTGGTCCTTCTCGCTCCAAAGCGGTGGTGGAGTCCGATGTGAGGATCACATCATCCATGCTTAACAAAATGTCTAATTTGTACGATAATTTTTTTTTTTTTTTTCCATGCCTATGCATTGTTCTCTGCACATGAACTATGTATGTGTCAAATAGCGTCCCAATTTTCTTTTAGCCACTCGTATTTAATAATGTTCGACTCAAAAAATGACGTATATATATTTGAAAATAATTCACCGCATACATAATATGAGAGGATTTTCTTCTCAAAAAGCTTAATAAAGTGTTTTATTTGTTTCCTGTGATATTTTCTTTTCCATGCTTAGGCATTTTTCTGCACTTGAATTATGTTTGTGTCGAATATTAGTATAAAAATTTTCTTTTTGATTCTTCACATGTTCGACTAAAAAAAATGGTGCATATGCATTTCGAAATGGTTTATCGCATAAATTATGAAATTATAAAGTATGAAAATATATCAAAAAAATAAAATGAAATAATCGCTTCAAAAGAGTCGAGCTCGGATTGTTAATAACAATCCGGTACCACGTAACCACCACGCCGCATTAGAAACTATTTGTTATGGCCTATAAATACAAAAAACTAGAATGAATGTTGCTAATGGAAAATTTCCATGGGGAGTGGATTGCAAACAATCAAAGTATATTAAGTTTATCCATGCTTAACAAAGTGTCTAATTCGTACGATAGCAAGAAAAAAATTTAATAATGTTCGACTCAAAAAATGTTCAGACTCGCATTTAATAATGTTCGACTCAAATAATGATAGATATGTATTTGACAATGATTCACCGCATACATAATATGAGATGATTTTCTTCTCAAAATGCTTAATAAAGTGTTTTATTTGTTTACTGTGATATTTTATTTTCCATGCTTAGGCATTTTTCTGCACTTGAATTATGTTTGTGTCGAATATTAGTATAAAAATTTTCTTTTTGATTCTTCACATGTTCGACTAAAAAAATGGCGTATATGCATTTGGAAATGGTTTATCGCATAAATTATGAAATTATAAAGTATGAAAATATATCAAAAAAAAATAATGAAATAATCGCTTCAAAAGAGTCGAGCTCGGATTCTTATTAACAATCCGGTACCACGTAACCACCACGCCGCATTAGAAACTATTTGTTATGGCCCATAAATACAAAAAATTAGAATGAATGTTGCTAATATAAAATTTCATGCTTAGGCATTTTCTGCATTCGAATTTTGTTTGTGTCGAATATTAGCATAATTTTTTTCTTTTTACTTCTTCACATGTTCGACTCAAAAAATGGCATATATGCATTTGAAGATGGTTCATCGCATAAATAATATGAGAGGATTTTCTTCTCAAAATGCTCTATTCCTAACCATTGGACACTATGATTTTGATTGGTTACCAATATGTAAGATTGTACAAATTGTAATTAGTAAGGTGTCACCTACCTCATGAATACTATAAAGAGATAGTTCAAATATGAAGCATTACAAAATAAATAACGGTACATTTGGTCTATTAGATAGTGATAATACAAATGTAAAGCAAAAAACATAGAGTTATACAAGCTAAAGTGTCTTACACACAATTTTGCAAAATAAAAATAATAAAAAAAAAACTTTTCTTTGTTATTATTTTTTTTGAATTTTCACTGATGTGGATAAATGAATAAAAAAATTTATAATGGAAAATTATACTTTTTGTTTAATTTGTTGGTTGATGATTTATCCACATGGACTTAAAAGAATCCCTATTTTCTTGCTATAAATTGACTCAAAGAGACAAACAATCCAATTCATCTCATCATTATCCTCTACAAAATTCACATACCATAAAAATAATTATCAACTATCTTAATCAATTTTCCGTTTCTCGAACTACCCCAATAAAGCTAAACTAGAATATATCTCGTGCTATAACATAGAATATTCTTTTTTAGATTTTAGTTTTATTCAAAAGTTTTGCTTATAGTATTGCAATGATTTTAATATTTAAATAATAATTTTGAGTTAACTTATTTTTTGTCATTCAACAAATTAAATGTTATTTCTATAAATATTTTCTCCATAAGATATTACGAATCTTTGAATACTCCTTAGTCGAATGATTGATATTTTGAAAGATCATGATTTAATTCTGTCTTTAAGGTGCTAATTACATTTACAATTATAACCTTAATATAAAATTAGCAAATGGTCTTAACACCAATGGCATAAAAAAGTAAATATTAACATATCGTAAAGTTATTTTCTTATTTGTATTCCCCAAATAATAGTAAGAGATTTATATATAATATTTTATTAGTGTAAGTTATTTTAATTCTGGTTTTATTTTTTCATAAATTATTAAATACAATATTTTTATACATTAATTCAATGAATTATTGAGTTTAGCACAGTTAAAATAATTGATTACATAAAAATTTGGAATTTATCCAAAAAATATACATATATATAGTTATTACTTCATTTACAAATTTGTTTATACTAATTATTATATTTATGCAATATATACAAATATACAATCCATAAAATATTATTTTTACAATTACCAAAGTTGAAAAAATCACATAATGAAGTAATATAATTTACGTAATGAAAACCCACAAGAACTACTTATAGAAGATGAAAATTAGAGTTCTCTCTCGATCTAGGGTTGTCCACATCAGCAAACATTTTTTTTTTTAACATTGAAGTGTATTGATAATATAATTTAATACACTTTTGAAGTTATCATGTAATCACTTGGTCTTCAAAGGACAATGAAACCAAAAGGTAAAGTTAAAAGGACAATGACGAAGGTTGTCCTCACAGCATGTCTTCAAAGCAGTTTCTATTTTAAACTTTCATTGCAAATTCATGCATGAGAATCTAATAAAGAGGTTAGAATCTTAAAAGCATTTTTACATGACAATATAACATGGGATATAAAACATGTGTATTATATACTGTATAATACAATTTTTGTAAGGTTTTTTTCCGATTATCGATACATATTCCTAAAAAAATTCTTATCTACTTTTTGTCTTTTGCTAAAAAGGAAATTCATATTAATTGAGTTAACCTATAAAGATTTTTAAAAAGATGGGAAAACGGTCGTATGGGCCGTTAGTTTCTACTCATATAAAGTATTGACCTCGATCCAATTTTATACGAATTTATGAATTTCCGTCCAACACTATACCACGTTTAAGAAATCGATCAGGTGTGGATTTAATTAATATTTGACGATTTAAATTTTAAAATTGAGTTTTAAAATCTGGTTTAGTAACTGGATTACTAAAACCAAATAGTAATCGATTTTTAAACCAAAACCCAAACCAAAATCGATTACAAAAACCAAAATCGATTACATAACCCATCAATCCCAAGTTATTCTTTTCCCCACAAACCCCTACAATCGATTTTATCCTCTATTCTCCCCGAAACCCTAACCCCAAATTCAAGTGAAAATGAGTAATTTGAGTCATGGATCTAGTGGTTGCTCGAATGAGAAGTCTGTGTCGAGCAAATGTTGGTGTGGCCAACCTCATGTGACGATCACATCCAAGACGACCACCAATCCTTACCGACACTTCTATTGTTGTGTGTATACAGCTGTAGAGAAGCTTTCAAATGACAAGCACCTCTTCAAATGGGTTGATGAGATACTTGAGAAAGAAATTGAGAAGTTTAGTAGCCGTGCATTGGACATTGAAGAAACCGTATCTAAAATTTTAAATTTTTTAGAGGAAGAGGACAAATTGTTTGAGAAGATGGAAGGAGAAATCGAGGAGAACCTCTACGAAAGATTGGAACCTCTGTTGAAGGAAACTAAAGCAAGGATGAAGAAGATGGTCTTACTTTTGGTTTTGAGTTTTTTTAATCTTGCTTGTTATCATATATCTCATTACATAAATAAGATATGTTTGTTGTAAAAGGTTCATCTCATGACTTATGTCTCTATTGTAAAAGCTTTGGATGTTGTTGTTTAACATTTGGTTGTTTTAACTTGAATGCGTTGTCTATAAAAAAAGGTTCATCTCATGTTCTTGTATAACATTTGGTTGTTGAAGCAAACAATTAGTAACTGAAAAAAACAATTAGTAACCAAAAAACACTACTTACTAACATTCATCTTACTAACCAAAAACCACCACCATTGTTTGAGACTTACAAAAACCACCACCATTAAAGCTACCTACCCGAAAATCTCAGTACTTACAAAAACCAATATTGTGTAAGACTTACAAAAGATACCCAAAAATCTCAGTACAAAAACCATCAGTCTGAGACTTACAAAAACCAACTCCTAAACTCCACCTGTCCTAATCGCGCCTCTCTTAATCTGCTTGAGTAAGTTGGGATTCATCTTGCATGAGTTGAAACTTTGCTCCACCACTTGTGTCTCCTTGAAGAACTTGTGACCCACCTCTCCTATTACACGAGTGAGAGTTATGACCTGCTCCTCCACAACTTCAACAATGCATGATACACTTCAAGTGTTTTGGAACCTTTTTTGTTGGAGACTCGTTTACTCCTTTTCTTCCTTGCATATTTCTTCCTCTTTATTTCTTTCTTCCAACCAGGTTGTGCAGGTGGCTGGTTAGGTTGAACAACACCATTAAATCGACTCCAAAACCTTGCTCCAATTAAAGGTATGATGGGTTCTTCATAAGTGGCCCTCCATGTAGATGTGTAAAACCAGTCAGCCACATAATCATTTAGATCAAGCTTCTTGGTATGTATCACTCCATAAGCATGTTCACATGGAATTCCAGTTAATTCTCATTTATGACATGTGCATGTGCGTCTTTCCATGTTAACCCGATATAATTCACCATATAACTACGATTCAAACTAACTATGAGAAACTCTGCCAATCTTGCAAAGTGAGGCATCTTCATGTTCAAGGTCTAAAGCCTTAGCCACATAAGAAGTACATTTGTCCTGATGTTTAGCTGATTTCTCAGCTTTTTTTGCAATGTGAACCATGGATGTCCTCTTAAGTAGCTCTAACATAAGCATGAATGCCTTTTCTCTTGTTTTAACAAGTGTGCTGTTGAATAACTCTGTGAAGTTGTTGTCCACATCATCAAAAAAATTACTAACCCTCTGAAATGCTCTACACCAACACCTCGGGTCTGATTGCATTGCATCACCATAAACCCCATAATCAAACTCCTTTATCATGTCCAAGTTGTGGATGAAGTATGTTTCATTGTAACTCGATGCCAATGTCCAAAGTAGAGAAAGTCTAGTTTTTCCCATGATTAGCCTTCAAGTTCCCATAAATGTACCTTACACGCATCCTGTGCTCAATCTTTGGAAACACTTCTGCAACAGCACTAAGCAAACCCTTTTATATATCTGAGATTAATGTGAAGCCCTCACCATTACCCAAACCCAAGTCTTTTTGTAGCTTTTTGATAAACCATTCCCAATTCGAACCATTCTCAACCTGAACCACACCTCAAGCAACAAGATATATATCGTTATCAGTATCCCTATCAATAGCAACAAGAATCTAACCTTTCAAGCGTGTCCTAATGTAACACTCATCCACTCCTACCAGCCTTCTTCAATGCATCATCCAAGACTTCTTTAGGCTAGCAAAACAGATATAAAACCTGTTAAAAACTTCTTCACCTTCATCCTTTGTGACCGTCCCAACTCCCACAGTGCTTCCTAGGTTTGAAACTTCAATCTCCAATGCATACTCCTTCATACGGCCAAACAATTCTTCATTCTCCTTGTCTATCTACTTCAGAACCTTCTTCCTAGCAGCTTGAAATTGATCCTTTGAGGGCATTACCTTTCATTTCTCTTTGATATAATCTTGCATTCTTTGAGGCATCTAAAAGGCTGAAATTCGTATCTTGCTGATAGCATCGTATTTTACATGCTTTCTTGC
The DNA here is from genome assembly GCA_026770425.1 of Boechera divaricarpa. Classification (NCBI taxonomy): domain Eukaryota; kingdom Viridiplantae; phylum Streptophyta; class Magnoliopsida; order Brassicales; family Brassicaceae; genus Boechera; species Boechera divaricarpa. The sequence goes on along the minus strand of CM049186.1, from coordinate 5,880,246 downwards.
ATACATTTAGCTTAGTTTTATATGTTTCTAACGAGCATTTAGGATAGCTCTAGTGCATTTGCATTTGTTTATGTGTTTATAGGTACTTGGAGGAAATCATACACTTTTAGAGTGTTGTGGAGTCTTAAGAAGCCATAGGAACTTTGGAGCTACTTGTTGGTGCCAAGAACATCATGGAGAGATATCTCAAGAGCCTCAAGAAGGAAGCACCAACCCTAGCATCGACCAAGAGTGGTCGATGCTCGTCTTGGGAAAGCCATCGACAGGAAGCACCAACCCTAGCATCGACCAGGAGTGGTCGATGCTCATCCTGGGCAATCTATCGACAGACATCATCGACCCAGGGCGGTCGATGCTCTTTCTCGGACCCGAACTTGAAGCTGACGACGAAGACCATCGACGCAAGCATCGACCAGGAGCAGTCGATGCTCAACCTGAGGATGCATATCGACCCAGGGCCGTCGATGCTGACTCACTGGACAGAAAAAAAACTTCGTGTAATGCGAAATGCTAGATATGGAAGCTTTGGGATTTCGAGTTAACACCTTCCAGAAGCTTCTAAGGACGCCCTAGACTTCTTCAAGCCTCCTAAACTATATATAAACACATGTAGCCTCCCTCATAAGAAGAGACATCTCTTAGACTTTTGTAGCCACCACTTTCATATCTAATAAGAGTTCTTCTTTATTTCTTCTTTCTTGTTTATGTTTATGCTTTTATTTATGCTTTGATTCATTTATGTTCTTAGTTTAGTTTAGTTTATTATTTATTGTTTTATGATCCTATTCCTTATCTCTACCGTTACCCTCAGAGAGATAAGAGATTAGATCTTTTAGACCACTAGAGTGGTGGTCGATGATAGGATTAAAGATTTAGGATTCAATATGTCCGATTGTTTTTGACCGATCTAGCTACTCTATTATTCACTCTTAATGTTAAGTCATATCTTATAGGAGATGCTTAAGGTTATAATCGAGAGATTATACGAATAGAAGCTCTTAGTACCACGAGAGTGGGTTAAAACTTCAGATCTGAATATTATAGAGTATTAGCTATGGTCGAGTTTGTTGTTTGATAAAGAAACTCAATGCTAGTCTAGCTAGGGCCCGAGTTAGATTAAGATCTCAGGAATACATCACCATGAGAGTGGGATGTTATTCTAGAAATAGATCTGTCATCCATAGACACGCTCTAACGCAAGCTAATCACTTGGTTAATCGCTGGATGGTGTGACATCCTCCAATCGATGTGTCTCTCACACATAAGAGTAATCGATGATGGGATGCGTTTAATGCGTGAAGGTCGTCATGAGTGTGGGTCTGACACAATGTCTAGTTTATCACGAGAGTGGTCACTAGCCTACTTCGAATATCCTTAGATTGACAACATAAACTATTAAGGTTGAACATAAATCCTATAATTTAGATTTCCTGATAAATTGACTACCACCTAATTCTCGGTAAATATTTATTTAAGTATTTTATTTAAGTTATTTTATTTATGTTTATTTATTTATGTTATTTATATTTCTGCAATTTATTTTACGCACATTAATTTTCGTAATTTAGTTTATGCAAATTAATTTCTGCACTTTAATTTATGCACTTTAATTTTATATACTTTATTTTATGTTATTTATTTTATGCAATTTATTTTCAGTAATTTTATGATCGCTTATTTAATTATTACTTATTTAATTTATTTAATTATCGTTTATTTATTTTACGAATTTTAATTATTTATTTAGTTTATGCATTTCAATTATTTAGAACTTAGAAACAAACCCCCAACTTTTATAATTTGCCTAGATTAGATTCATTCCTGCAATTTTTGTGTAGTTATTCTCAGTCTCTGTGGATCGATCCCGATTATACTACAATTGCATTTAACCGTGCACTTGCGGTCACATTGGGTTAAACTCTCAAGGAAACTCGGGTGAAACATGGTGAGAGGTAAGAAATAACCTCCCTATCACTTGTCCATGCAAAATGCGAGCAATATGAGGCACATGTAGCACTTCACATTAGCCATTCGTTATGAAGTATGAACTCCATAATACTTTTTAATTTGCCACATAGACCTCGATGGCACAATTGAACAATACACGTATCAGCCACATATGCAGGGAGCATAACACATAAAAGCTATTCTCCTAGGATCCCATTACACTGTTTTATATTATACCCACCCTTCAAAAGCAAAATCTAGCACAACCTCCTTAAACGCAATGCCACTTACAAATTTTTGTCTGTCCCACAATTCACCACTCCCTCTCTTGATTATGATGTCGTCTCTCACCCCATCACCATCACCTTCTTCGCTATCACTACCCGGAAGGAAATCGTTTGGGATTGGATCTTCGTCGACGAAAGAAACGACACAGTCTTCGACTTCTGGTTGCACCCTCTCCATTGCATCTTCGCTTTCTGAATCGTTAGACCCGCGATCTTTTTCGTTCCCTTCGATCTCATTTGCAGAATCTCACACGAAATCGTAATCAAGTTCACCGGATTTAGGGTTTTGGAGAGAAAAGATGATGAAATCGAATTTAGGATTTGAGAAGAAGAAATGGGGATTGAGGGTTTAAAATCGAATCGTAATCAAGTTCACCGGATTTGGTTATGTAATCGATTTTGGTATTTGTAATCGATTACAGTTTTTTTTTTTTTTTTTGATAATTGTAAAGCTATTAAAAAATACTAATGTTACGTTACAATGTTTCAAGAAATTGCTTAGGTTAAAAAAAAGTTTAAAAAGCCAAGGGAATACATTTGTTGGACATTGAATTTTTTCTTGTAAATTACTCCTACCTAAACCATTGTTGAAGAAGTCGCATAAAAGCTCTCCTAGATCTTCTAGCGAATAATGTTTCCTTGACACTTCTATCAATTTGCCTGAATACTGATAAGACGGGAAGTGATTATTTGTTGTGTAACCTTGAGTTCCTTTCACGCCATATGCAATATATCGTGACCTAAATAGCTACCTTCTTCAAAACCAAGGAAACATGTGGGATTGCTGAGAGAAGCCAGGAAGTTAGAGCCTCCCAAATGTGGAATATGCATGTTGGACCTCCTAATCTCCGCATCACTATATGCCAAATATGTTCATAATAGTCACAATGAAGCAAAACATGGTCTCTATCTTTCGTGTATTGGTTACAGAGGCAGCATAGCGATGAGTCCGTGAGTCCTTAATTAAATAATATTTCCATCACCGGAAACTTATTCATCGTTGCTAACCAAAACAGAAAGGAGAATTTTGGAACATTACCTTTAAACCAAATAGTTGGATGTCAATGCTTCACTGGCAACTCATCTCGTATAGCATTCCAAGTATAACTTGTAGTGAAACCTTGTTGGACAGTATAATCTAAGGACCAAGACCATTCATCATCTCCTTTACTTAAATCTAAAGTAGGCGAGCTTGCAACTAACACCATTGTTCTCTTAGTGTCTATATTCCGGATACTCCTGAGAGACTTCAACCAAGGGCCTTGATTTGTTGCTTCAGCAACCGAGGCAAGTAGAGGAATCCCTATCCTTTGAACACTTAGCATCCCTCCCACATTTATCAGAACAAAATCATCAATCCATTCGTCAAACCAAAAACTGACATGTTCCCCAGTTTCCAATTTGCATCTCAAAAGGTTTCTAAAAAAATGTCTCAAATTCAGAATTGACTTCCAAATTCATTAGTCGTTTTGCTTTGCTTTTGCAGTCCATAACCATTGCTTTTTCAAACAGTTTCCTTTAATCCAAGCCACCCACAGAGAATCTTTTGATGTGTATAATTGCGAGACCAGTTTCAAAAGAAAAGTTTTATTCCAGCTTTGAAGATTTTCCAGGCCTAATCCTCCCTTTCCTTTCAACAGCAAACTGTAGACCAGACTACTTTATTTGTACAGATTTCCTCTGTTTCACCAGACCAAATGAATCTCTTACACAGTTGTTCTATTTTTTTTATGCACCCTTTTGGAAAACAAAAAGCAGATCCCCAGAAGTTTATTGTATTATAGATTACTGATTTGAGAAGTTGTAATCTTCCTGCAAAGCTTAGATGTCTCACCTTCCAACAGTTGAACCTTCTTTAAATGTTATCAATGAGAGGCATATATTAACAATCCTCATCGTTCTGTTCATAAGTGGTAATCCCAAATACCTGAAAGAAAATTCACCCATCTTGAATCCGTGAGCAGCCAAAGCAACCCTTTCTCTTCCTTTGCTACCAACAACATATAAGGCAGATTTATCCACATTCATTCTAATCATGACAGATTTTGAAATTCCTGTAATAATGTCATCAAAAAATATAATAATGTCATCTGCAAAAGCTAAGTGTGTGTCTCTTGGGTTCTTAGCATGAGGATGCAGTTTGATTTCCCCTCTTTCAAATCCGTCTTTGATGAGACTTCCAGAGACCTCCATTGTAATGACAAAAAGACTGGAGATAAAACATCTCCTTGCCTTAATCCTTTGGCTCCTTAAAGTGGTCACATAATTCTCCATTTACATTCCTTGATCTAACTGACATAGGCTGATGGAATTTCCATTCCTTTCAATGTTGTAATGATGAAGGTCCAGTGAATTGAGTCAAACACCTTCTTGAGGTCAACCTTAAGAGCATCCTTCCTAGGATTACTCTTTCTATTGAAGTCTTGCATCAATTTAGTAGCCAACAACACATTTTCTACAAGAAGTCTACCTTTTACAAAAACTGACTGCTTGTTAGAGACCATCTGAGGGAGAAGCACTGCAACCTGTTTGCTAGAAGCCTGAAAATTACTTTGTAGAGGAAATTGCATAGAGATATAAGTCTAAAATCCCCAATTCTATCTACTCCTTGTCTCTTCGAATGAGGGCAATGGTAGTTGAATTTATCTGTTTCAGAAGTTTTCCTGACTTGAAATCGATTACTTTTTGGTTTTAGTAATCCAGTTACTAAACCGGATTTTAAATATTTATTATCGAAACTGCACTAATTTTATAACTGATGGAGGAATGGAAACCTTTAGACCATTTTCCTCAAAAAAAAGATAGATGAAATTGGAGGACTGAGATAAATTAATAACTTTATTATCGAAACTGCACTAATTTATTAGGCCTGAATGTTCGGATCAGGTTTTTGAATTTTTGGTATCAGGCTCCTAAGCCCTATTCGGATTTTTTTTAGCTCACGTTCTATTCAGTTTTTATCGGGTTCGGATCGGTTCTTTTAATACGTCTAGGATTCAATCCTTATCCGAATACTCATCGGATTCGGTTCGGATCTGGTTCGGGTCCGGTTTTAGAAATGAACAAAATACAAAACATCTTCCAAAACAAGTCCATACATTGATAGAACAATAATTTCCAAAACAAGTCTATACATTGATAGGACAAAACAATTCCAAAAAAAGTCCATACAGTCATAAGCTAATTGTGTTTAAGTTCAACCTTATACAATGAGAGAACAAACCAAACATGTCCATGAAGCTAATACAAAGAGATAGCCTGATACCAATTTTGAAGTCCATACAGCCGATTTTGTCGGCTTTCTTCATTGTGCGTATGCCGGCGAACCTTTTCTCGGGATGTTGTCCCGAAGAACCCTCTGGGCCGGTTACTTGAAGCCGACCACCAAGATCTACCATTCTGACAACCGGAACAACGAAACCCATCGGATCTGGCTGCCCAAAGAATCTTGTCGCCTCTTGTCTTAGATGTACTTCACGTCTCCACTCAGGGGATCTACTCGCTGATATGCTCGTTGGTCTCCTTCGGTGGGCATCACGATCCACCAATCATCTCACGGAGGAAGACGACGAGATCTAAAACTGTCTCGGGTCCCAAACCCGATCATCCCTTCAGACACTTGTGGCTTCATCATCCTCAATGCGCGCAACCGCACGATCATCGCCTTACACCACTAATGTCGGGCACTTGCCAGATTTTGCACCGGAAGCTGACGTCCGCCGCCAAGGATGCCACAGGAAAAAGAAAAACCCTAGTTTACAAAACGGGCCTCGGACCTAGTAAACCATTCTCTAATTCATCTCTAATTGGGCTAGCGAGCCCAAAAAAAAGAATTTGTAATCCAAAATATTTGGGCCTTGAACTCATTAAGTTTCAGCCTTTGTTGCTAATTTTTTCTTAATGCTTGATGTAATTTGAAGTGTAAAACTCCCAATCTAAATTAATAGAATGAGATGTTGACCAAAAAAAAAAGTATAGGTTTCACATGTTTGAAAATTAGAAATGTAAATGGTAAAACAAATTGAGAAACAAGATATTCCTCTTCATTTTTTTTTTCAAAAGTGGTCACCAATTAAAACCATTATGAATGATAAAATAAACAAAAAAATTTCTCAAGTTATATTGATGTGTTACTTTTTATTAGCAAACTTGTCAACACTTTTTTGTCGCTAAAGGTTTTGGAAAACCTCTTTGTAAATGTTATGTGAATAGGCTATGGAGTAATAGCAATCGGAAGTTTGTGATTGTATAATGATAAAGCTTGGATGGTATATTTATAAGCTAAAGAAGTCGGCTTATGCATTGTTACTTTGTAGGTTTGATAAGAACAAATATATATATACAATCTTTCAAATATGTAATCTATATGAATATGTTCCTGGAAAGCAAACGAAGTTATTTCAGGTCTAGGGTGGTTTAACACGAGGCAAGAAGACAATGGAGTTTGTTTAAGTGCAAGAAACACCGTTGCAGCCTTTCGCCTCTTCATACCGAAGTTAAAGCACTTCTTTGGGCAATGTCTTGTATGTTATCACGACATCAGACGTCTGTGAGCTTCCACACATATTGTATTGAGCTAGTAAATATGGTATCATCCTCCGACTAATGGCCTGCCTTCTCGGTCTACATGAAGGAATTCACGAATATCAAAAGTTTTTTTAGTCTTTTTCATTATCTTTTATTTCTTGTTCTTTAAATTTGAAAACTGATATTTTAACTCGCTGTGTTAGAATACAGAAAGTTGTAGTCACCTATGTAAACTTTGTTTCTCCGGCTTAGATTTCTGAGCCTTTCTAGTTGAATCTTATAAGTTGTTGATAAAAAAAGGGGATATGTTCCTAACAATCCGTTTAGAATATTAGAGAAATATATTGTTTATTTTTGTTATGTAAAGTTTGTTATCTACTTCTCGTAATTGCTAAAATATCGATTGTTTAATTGTTATTGGAAGATATTCTTATTAATCTGATTAAAATAAATATGGTTATGGTTTTTGTTAGTTTTTTTTTATGATGTTCATTCACTCAATTAGAAAGATTATCGCTAACGGAAGAATTTCTGGTGGAATGGACTGCAAACAATCAAGTATATAAAGTTTATTCATGCTTTATTAAAATTAAATGTCTAATTCGTATGATGGATTTTTTTTTTATATATATTATATTTAACATTATTCTCTACACTTTAACTATGTTGTGTAGAGTAATGACGTGCAAAATTTTCTTTATTTATTCACATTTAATGATGTTTTGACTAAAAACCGGCGTCTATACATTTAAAAATAGTTAATCGCATGTGTTCTATAGATGTTTGATTCACATTTAATTCTTATTAAATACGCTTATCCTCGATTGTTGATGTCACTAAATTGTTTGATATGTTAACGTGAGATTTATCATGCCAGGCAATTTTCAGATTGTAGAAAAGTCTTAACTGACTGAAAATACTTTGACAAATTCGCATGTCATATGGTATTTTTTTTTTTTTTCAACAAACTAACCATTTATATTAATTTAAAAGATCCAGAAGACTACAAAGCTGCAGAGAAAGGTTTCTGGATTCGAAGGCCCAATAGATAATCTTTGACAGAAGAAGACAAAGTCTATATTGAATAGAAAATGGATCGGGCCACAAAAGCCCACCCAATTAACATTTTTGATACAGAAAGTTGGCCCAATGCCCAAATCTAAGAGAGCAGTTCGCCCTAGCTTCCAACATTTGACAACGACGACTGGGATTTCACGGCAGCGACGGCATGGCATCTTCGTCGGACTGGCGATATTGGACGGTGAAGGAGCGATAGCAATGAACAGATTGGAAAGACTTAGTCGTTTAATGATTGTTGAGAGTCGATCGGAGAATTCTGCATCGTAGATCTAGGATCTCGGCTCTATCGTCGGTGGCAACGAGGCCAAACTTTCAGAAAGTTGAAGCAATAGGTTCCAAGATTCGTTAAAACGGTGAGATAGCCCTAGGCTTACCGCTGCGGCTACGCGAAGTGTCCTCAACCGGCGGCTGAGCAGCGACGGAGCGACGGGTACCTCACAGGAGTTCGCAGATCCGGATCTGGAAAATTCAATGGACTGAAATTCAGCAAGATTAGCGGTGTAAAACCGCATAGTTCTCCGGTTAAAGACACCGGGATTATTTGAAGGAGTCTCTGAACAGACGTGTGGAGAGGTGGAAAGGTGAGAAAAGGTTCTTCTACCGGAAATGAAGACATGGCCCGACCATGGCCTTCCGGTGGTGAATGGTCGAAACGAGATCGAGAAGCAGAGCCAAAACACAAGAAGGGTGACGCGGAAGAGTCGCCCGGGGCGACGACAGCGGTGGTCGCCGCCCCCCGGCGACAGAGGACCCAAGGAGGAAACCAGATCTAGGTTTTCGGGGAGAGGAGAGAGAAGCTGGAGAGACCTTACTTGTTTTGTGTTTGACACCCATCATATGGTGTCTTTAAGGATGTTGATAAAGATGAAGTTACATGAAATCAAATAATTATTTTATTTAAAAGTAATTTTGCATTTAAAAGAATTAAAGTATATATATATATATATAATATGATACGATCCCATTCATAAGGTTGAGTATAAGAACTAGACATGACCATCATTTTCGTCACCTAATGTGTCGTGATCAGCCGTAGAGCTGTTCGCCTATTAATTCAAATGTCATCTAAGTTATTTCTTCCAAGTACTTCAATTGTTATTCACCTTCTCCTCTATCCTTTTTGGTTTAACTTTATTATAACTTTGAAAGCTCTTATGGTATTACTTTTAAGAGCATCATTAGTTCATGGGTGTAAGTGATTTGAACATTTTTAAAGAGTTTTAAAATTTAAAAGTTTCATTTTTATTGGTTTATGGATTCTTAATATTTAGTAAAATTTACTGTTATTGGTTTGATGACTTTTAAATTCCATTCAAAATCCTTGTTATTAAAAAAAAAGTTTGTTACCATTTATTTGTAATTTTTATTAAAATGTAGTGTTATTGGGACATAAATCTTTACAATTTTATTCATTAAACACAACTTTCAAAATACCATGGATATGCATGAGATTCTTAAAATTTTTATAAATAAAGTTTTTAAATACACAAAACTCTGTACAAATTTAACTAATCTATCTATTTTAAAATCAACAAACTCTCAACAACCCCCCCCCTCCCCCACACAAAGTTTTACTTAAAACACTTTCAAATTTGTTAGATTCCATTTGTGAAATCAAATTTTAAACAAATATCATCCGATATCAACTTGTATTTAAAAAATCATCAAAACGAATAATATTTTATTTTGACAAGAATTTTAAAATCAATGAAATAACATCACATGATTTCTTTATTAGACTTCCAAATCAATTAAAGTGGCTAACCAATAAAACCTACTTAATTTGGTGGCTAATTAAAGGTTTTTATTTGTATGCTCGTCCCATTGTACTTTTGTGTATTTATATCTTATATAATAGAAAGAAGGGCCACAATTTATTTCATGTTTTAGACATCTTTATCTTAGGGTTGACTCTGGTCATAAATGTGTAAGTAATAAAGTCAACGGAGTTAGAACCATGACTCGTTGGATAAGGTTGGATAGTTTTTTTTAGTTCTTAGACAGTTTTTATCTCGGCTTTGTAAGTAAGAAAACTATTGACTATGGTGTTTTGTCTTAAAGATTAGATCGATAATTGATAAATTTGATGAGAATAAGAACATAAAAGTGTTTAAGAAGAATTATTATTAAACTCTCATAAGAATAAAGGTACAAGATACATTCTGTTATATAGAGATCGAATATGACTTATTTCCGAATATGACTTATTTCCGAATATGACTTATTTCCTAAATTAAGATAAATATAAATATAAATAATATTTAGAGATAAATGTAAATATTCTTAAAAGATATTGTTAAATATCATGATCTTCTAGATCCTTCTTGATGTTCATGATTCTTTCTCAATACCCTCCGGCAAGCTCATACGTGGTAACACGTGTGAGATTGGACATATTTTCAAGATAACGGCGTTATACCCGGCCGTCGGATCATTTTCACGGCGTTTATACTCGACCTTAGAGTCATCTTCGTGGCGTTTATACCCCGCCTTGGGGTCAATTTCTGGCGTTTATACCCAACCATAGGGTTCATCATCGACATTTATACACTGTCGTAGAATTAATTCTTGAATCTCGTTGGAGACAACTTCAAATAACTTTACATCGAGTTTCTTTTTTTTTTTAAAAAAAAAACCTAGCGATTTCGCTAGAAAACAAAATCAAATGTGACCAATGATTCTAATAGAATCACATGTTTTTTTTTATTGCGAAAGCAAACATAACGAAACCATAATCCACAGAAAAGATCAAGGCTATGATACCATGATAAATTTGATGAGAGTAAGAACACAAAAGTGTTTATGAAGAATTATTATTAGACTCTTGTAAGAATAAAGGTATCAGATATATTCTCTTATATAGAGATTGAATATGACTTATTTCCTAAATTAAGATAAACATAAATGTAAGTAATATTTAAAGATAAATGTAAATATTTTTAAAAAATATTATTAAATATCATAATCTTCTAGATGTTTCTTGATCTTCGTGATTCTTTCTCAATAATAATCTTCTCTGATATTTGCAACAAACTAACCGGAGATTTCCACTCATTTTAACTAGTATATTAGTACCTCATGTGATCATCTTCTCTTGCACTATATAGAGTATACACCCTTCTTCTTGAAACAAAGCTTTTCTGTGACAAGCAAAAAATAAATCCTTTTGTCATTTTTGAACAAACCCAAACATGCACGTACGTGTTTCTACCTTATTTTGGTAAAGTTTATTTACTGCGTCAATGTATTTGGGCTTCTACTTCTCTTATGACCCACGAAACTCATGGTCCAAAAAGACCTAACCGATCTAAACTGTAATTTTACTCTTTAAATTTAATACTTAAAAAAAAAAAAAAACACAAAAAAGGAAATAATGTGCAATAATGATAAGGGGTTGTTGCTTCAACTACTGCCCGTAAAATGCATCAGCCATTTGACTCATTAAAGAAGACAGCCATAAGTTAGATATCATAATTAACAGCTCAACATCCTCAACTCTCTCGTCAACGTTACCAATTTCCCATACGTCTTAGCAACTTCTTATGACAACTACTTTTTTCCCTTTAAAGTTTAAACTAACAACGTTTTGATCACATATCAAAATTACATATTTAGAAAATATATATGTTGTCGATCATATCTAGTGGGGAATCCTACTTTCTCTTTCAAGGGTTTTATCATAATTTTTGACAACCGATGTTTACCCGATAAAATTTATAAGAAATGTTTCGTGTATTTTAAAATGAATAATATATAATAACATGTTCATCTTATTTGTTTTCCAGTATTGGACGTAATTATGTTCACCATCCACTTTTTTCCTTTTTTTTTTTTTTTTTTTTTTTTGTAACTCAACCATATAGAAACATACTCACTTAAAGAAACCCATTTGGGCATGTTTTGTCCTTGCTATGTCACATGCATAATTCTGCTTCTTTAAAAAAAAAAATTAAAATTATACATATATGACTAAATGTTTTTGACGTCGTCACATATATGACCAATTCAAACATATATATGTACAGAAAAATTTAGTCGGTATAACTTTCTTATGTAATGATTTACAAATTTGTGCCCCTAGTAGGTTACTAGTTTATCCACATACACGTGACATAACCCCTCTCTCTCTCTCATTTAATTGATGAAAACTTTAACATAATGTGACAGCGATTGGAAGGCTGCCATCTCATAGGCACTGAGGTCTGAGGCAGGACAGTCACTTAGTGTAAGTGATTCTGCATCGGTCACAAACGCAAATGCATTACTTCTGGCTATGTCGATGGGAATGTGGTGATCGACGTGAGGAAACTGAACTGTTCTGAATAATGTGAGATGGTGGTTTTTTTCAAGCTCTTGCGATAAGGGATCATGATAACTACAACTATAAACTCCGTTTTGCCATTAACAAACGATTCGATAGCTTAAAATTCTCTGTTTTTTTGTTTACTTTTCTTAAATGAAAAGAGAGAGTTCATATATATCTGAATCAAAATGTTAATTAGTCAGTGGATCTTTGATTTTGAAAAATTGTTGGTGATTTTTTTTCCTCATTTGGAATTGGGCTTTATAGTAGAGTTGGAATCGAGAATTTGAATAGATTCGAGAATTATTTACCCTTGAGACTTGGAAGCGTCATCTCACTTTGACTTCTCCTACGGTGTTAGGGTTGGACTCTCATGGTGGGGTTCCCATTTACTCTTTAATGCAACTGAACGGGCTTTACTATTTGATCCGGAGAACATATGATGCAATGATACAAAAGAACCTTCAGATTTTAACAATGAGACCATCGCAACACAAGAGGATTATGTTGCTAATCCTGCTGCAACAAACACTGCACCAAGGCCTAGCTTGATGGAATGAAGTAATTAAGCACACACTTATGAGGTAAATTTGTTTTTCTTTTCATCATATCTCTATGTTATTTATGCTAGGTTGTTCACTATCCTCGGCTTTACTATCGCAATTACAAATGGACAAGTGCATTTTTATAGTCTCTATTTGGTACCTCTACTATAGATATGGTAATCTTTGGTTACGCACTCACTAGCAAACGTCTGGATATTGCTCTTTCTATGATATGTTTCTTTTAATGTTATACTAGGATGAGCTTGTTTAGATTATTTTGTATTTAATTAACGTGTTAAGATCATATAAGAAGCGTAGTATATCTATAGAAGAACATGACGAATGATTTGGTATGTCTTATCAAATTTCTCAAACTTTTAATGTTTTTTTTTTTTTTAAGAAATCGTGAATGGATCTTATCACTACTATTATTTTATGTGGGGACTGGGTCATTATTTATTTCTCTTCTATTTTGCTACTGCATCAGGCTAAAAGTGTCTTAAATAATAAAATTCTGCGTAATGTAGCCGCCCCCAAAATATTATATTAGATCTCACCACCAATCGATTCATTGTAAGTAACAAAAGATATAGATTATAATTAAATGAGTCGTTGAAAATTTGTTTAAATTTGTAAACTCTTCTGGCAAAATTTAAGTGCCTAGGTTATGTCATATGTGAACAAAGTTTCCATATATTCTGATCATGAATGAATTTGGTCTAAACAATACAAACAGTCACAACAAAAATATACAAAATGTAAAAAAGGTTTAGAACTAAAACGCTATACTTAAACCATAAATGAAGTTGTGTAAAGTTGTGTAAATTAAAGTTGTAAACTCTTTTGGCATCCTATTTTTCTCTTTTTCTTTTCCGACTAGTCATATAGTCTTCTTTTCATTCTTAAATGAGCGTCGGAGAATCTTTAAAAGGAATCATCTCATTAGTCTTTTCAAAAAACTACCTTGACCAAGTCAGTGTTTCATTATCACGCTCTCCGTAGATCTTTCCTCGAAAGAAATATGGACGTCTCCTCGTGGATCAATGTCATGACAGTTGTGTCATGGATCCTATCCTTAGCAGTCGAAGTTGAGCTCACTCTCCAACAGTCTAACCGTTCTCTACATGCTCACCAAAATATGGGAAAACTAACGTCCTCGAACGAACACCACCTATAATAAGTCAACCATTCGGAGCATTCGGAAATTGACTCTAAACAAAAAAATATAAAATATATGTATAAATCTATTAAAATTAATTAAATAATAAATTAGTGGCACATAACATAAATTATATACAATATAAGTTCTATTTTTATTTTAATATATAGGAAATTTTGTGTTTCCACTTTTCTTGAGCTTAGATACAAACTCTACTTTGTAAAGGTTTTCTTGTTGCATAATAAATTTTACATTACAACAAAAAGAAAGAGTAAACAAATGAGATCATATACGTTGTACATTAAATTAAGCAATTATATAATATCGCGTCAAGCAAACAGTTAAGAGTTCAGAAAAATCTTAACTTCCGAATTTATTTCATTGTCTTGCTATCATGTTCGAAACAAAAACCAAACCAAAGTTTTCCACAAACCTGTCGGTTTTTAACCAAACCAAGTTACTTGCTTAATTCAATTAAAAAAAAAAAAAACAGAACTGATCCAGAAACCCAAATTGATAAATTGTCAAAAAAGTTATCACCCTTAGCCTTTGACATATGGTAGTATAAAAATATTAAAAAATATAAATGCAAACATAAGATCCAAAAATACACCTTATAGAACGGAGGAATTAAGAGTGACATAACTCACTCCAACTACAACCAGTACAAGTAGTTGGCGACATTAACTACCTCTCACCAACCACCAAACCCAATCCCCACAATATTACCATTACTCTCATATAACTACACAAATTCATATTTACATTTTTTGCCAACACAACTCCTTATAAGATATACACTTCATCAACCTATAGATCTCACTCACATAACCAACCTAAAAAAAAAGAAGAAATGGGTAGATCCAATGAACAAGATCTACTCTCTACCGAAATCGTCAACCGTGGGATCGAACCATCCGGTCCTAACGCTGGGTCACCAACGTTCTCGGTCAGGGTCCGGAGACGTCTGCCGGATTTTCTTCAGTCCGTGAACTTGAAGTACGTGAAACTTGGTTACCACTACCTCATAAACCATGCGGTTTATTTGGCGACCATACCGGTTCTTGTGCTGGTTTTTAGTGCTGAGGTTGGGAGTTTAAGCAGAGAAGAGATTTGGAAGAAGCTTTGGGACTATGATCTTGCAACTGTCATCGGATTCTTAGGTGTCTTTGTCTTAACCGCTTGTTGCTACTTCATGTCTCGTCCTCGCTCCGTTTATCTAATTGATTTCGCTTGTTACAAGCCCTCTGATGAACTCAAGGTACGTCCCAACTTTTGCATAGGGGAAATAGTCTAAATTACGTTTACCTAGAAATTAGAATAGATGAATTAGTTATAAGGGATGCCCTAACTAAGCCTAAATAAACCAAATTCGTGTGTTGGGTCAGTAATTATTTTTCATTTTATAAAAAAATAATAATTATTTTTCAAAAACCTTTAGATATTGTTAATCTAAAACCGAATGGTTCCTAGAATTCTGAGAAAGCAGATAACCAAAAAATACCGAATTAAAAAAAGAAACCGGTTTGACTTATAATTTTAATTGGATTTCTGTTGTTTTTTTTTTTTTTTGAAAACCTAATTAAGGAGATTGATGGAAACCGGACTGATAATTAAATGAAGCTGAACCAAACCAAACAAAAGTCTATTCTATTCCGGTTATTTCCGGTTTAATCTTTTATTTATTTATTTTGCATTGGATTCTCAGGCGACAAAAGAAGAGTTCATAGAGCTGGCGAGAAAATCTGGGAAGTTCGATGAAGAGACCCTCGGTTTCAAGAAGAGGATCCTACAAGCCTCAGGCATAGGCGACGAAACGTACGTCCCAAGATCCATATCTTCATCGGAGAACATAACAACGATGAAAGAAGGTCGTGAAGAAGCCTCGACGGTGATCTTTGGAGCACTAGACGAGCTCTTCGAGAAGACACGTGTCAAACCTAAAGATGTAGGTGTCCTTGTGGTTAACTGTAGCATTTTCAACCCAACGCCTTCGTTGTCGGCAATGGTGATTAACCATTACAAGATGAGAGGGAACATACTTAGTTACAACCTCGGAGGTATGGGCTGTTCTGCTGGAATCATAGCTGTTGATCTTGCTCGTGACATGCTTCAGTCTAACCCTAACAGCTATGCTGTGGTTGTGAGCACTGAGATGGTTGGGTATAATTGGTACGTGGGACGTGACAAGTCAATGGTTATACCTAATTGCTTCTTTAGGATGGGTTGCTCCGCTGTTATGCTCTCTAACCGCCGCCGTGACTTCCGCCATGCTAAGTACCGTCTGGAGCACATTGTCCGGACTCATAAGGCTGCCGACGACCGTAGCTTCAGGTTTCATTCATTTCGGTTTTAATTCGCTTTATTAGGTTTGTTTACAAGGTAGTAACTTGTGTGTGGTTTTTAGGAGTGTGTACCAGGAAGAAGATGAACAAGGATTCAAGGGGTTGAAAATAAGTAGAGACTTAATGGAAGTTGGAGGTGAAGCTCTCAAGACCAACATCACCACCTTAGGCCCTCTTGTCCTCCCTTTCTCGGAGCAACTTCTGTTCTTCGCCGCTTTGCTCCGCCGAACTTTCTCACCTGCCGCCAAAACCTCCACAACCACCTCCTTCTTATCTTCGGCCACTGCCAAAACGAATGGAACCAAGTGCTCCTCTTCCGATCTCTCCAAGCCATACATCCCGGACTACAAGCTCGCCTTCGAGCACTTCTGCTTCCACGCGGCTAGCAAAGTAGTACTTGAGGAGCTTCAGAAGAATCTAGGTTTAAGTGAAGAAAACATGGAGGCTTCTAGGATGACACTTCACAGGTTTGGAAACACTTCTAGCAGCGGAATCTGGTACGAGCTGGCTTACTTGGAAGCCAAGGAAAGTGTTCGTAGAGGAGATAGGGTTTGGCAGATTGCATTCGGATCAGGTTTTAAGTGTAACAGTGTGGTGTGGAAGGCAATGAGGAAGGTGAAGAAACCGACTAGGAACAATCCTTGGGTGGATTGCGTCAACCGTTACCCTGTGCCTCTCTAAATGATTATTCATCGATCTTAATTAAATCATGTAAGATCTCTAATTACTCCAACCAAAAGAGACAATTTGGTTGGATGATAGGAGTTGTTTACTGATCATTCGTATCTAAGTCTGCTATAAGAATGGATGTGGTTAGAGTCCATGG
This sequence comes from Boechera divaricarpa, assembly GCA_026770425.1. NCBI lineage: Eukaryota > Viridiplantae > Streptophyta > Magnoliopsida > Brassicales > Brassicaceae > Boechera > Boechera divaricarpa. The sequence continues at coordinate 5,863,227 of CM049186.1, read as the reverse complement.
CCTGTTCAGCTTCAACTTGTTTTATTTTTTGTTTGTTCTATTCGAATTCATAAACTTAAAGAGATTAAAAAAAACTCTTGTTTCGTTGGATAGAACATGGTTATTGTAATTTCTTTAATATTTCAAACTAAAATTAACGCAATCTATATTTAGATACATAATAAATTTAATTTACGTGTACAAGTATATACTTGCACGAAATAAAAAAGAAACATAACTTTCGGCTGAGTAACCGTGTTTATGTGATTTTAATTATTTAGTGTAGTAATGAGTAGTGCTCATTGTAGACTGTTCTTTAGGGGGTAATTTCAACTAGAAATCTGCCGAAAAATGTTTCGACAGTCCAAAATTTCCTCATGTGAAAGTGAAAAGGTAGATATATACATATACAAGCTTACGAAAAGTGAATAGGTGGTCCATCAGTGAAAATTTTATATTAAGTGAACCCATGTGTGTCCATGAATTCATTTCCGAAAGTGAACCAAGTACTTTTATTTGATTTTAATTTTGATAAAATTGATAATATCAAATAAACAAGAAATAACCAAACTGTAACCTGACCGTAAACGGGATTGAGCACCATGCATCCCTATCCGGCTATCCCTGCTTTTAAATAAATCGCAAACCTAAAGTTCTAAACGTTAGGGCCTACTTACTATTTTCAAATAGACCAGATTCAAAAACCTTCAATAAGTCCGGCCCAGGCCCAGGCCCATGCCCACTCAGGGTCATCTTCAAGTCAATGACGCCGTTCTTTCTTGTCTTCCTTCCTTTATTTGACTAGACTGAAGAAAGCAAAGATCATCGTAAGAAGAAGAAGAAGATGGAGTCATCTATGTCGCAGAAGTTTACTCTTGTTTATGCTTCTCTCCTCGGAGGTATCGAATCTGATCGCCAATGATTTCGTTGACTTGATCCGGTTATTATAAAATTAGGTTTTGAGTTTTGATTATACTTAGGTTGCTTCTTTCGCTTCTTGGTGCTCTCACTTCTTGAATGCTTCTCGAAATCTGCGTCAAATAGTTGGATATAGGAACGTTTTGCTGATGGAATTTACAACTTTGAGTTTGTATATATACACTGAATCACAAACGATAGATTCGTTTTGACCACTATGTGTGTCATTACGAGTTAAGAGTTTGTTTTATATGCTTGAATGGGGTGCGCAAAAAATCTGGACCGAAACGAAAAACCCGATTACGATCTGACCCGACCCGTTATTGGAAAAAATACCCGGCCTAAACCCGAAAATCCGAAAATCCGAAAAACCCGAACCGAACCCAAAAAACTCGAAAATTATACTAAAAATATACTAAACCCGAACCCGAAATAACCCAAACCGAACCCAACACGAATATATAAAATACCCGAATGGGGTCTAGAGGCCTAACCCGAAAACCCGAAAAGCCTTAACCAAACCCGAATGAGACCTCTAACGCCCAAGCCTACTTGAATCTTGCTTTTGAGATTTTTTTTTTTTTTTGTGTGTGACAGCTTAAGCCTGTGTCACTAAATTTGAACAGTGTATTTGATTGCATACGAACTTAGACAGAGATTATGAATATAGCTATTATAACATATTTAAAACAAGATCATTTCATATCGCAAACGTTGTGTGATTTTTTTGGCTTAGGTAAGTTTTTGCTAGATACATAATAATTGTATTTGTGTTTTCTTCATAATTTGCTTCCTTCTGTGTCTCTCATTAAATAGTTTTTGTAGCACCTAGCATATTGAACTACTGCTGTCATTTGTAATCTCTGTGATGGAAATTATAGTTGCCGAGGTTGGTAACTAAGGAAACTATAGGAACTAGAGCTGGCTTTTTTAAGAGACAGGAATGGGAGTACATCAGCAGGGATATTATCAAAGTGTCTAGACCCTTAGTTAAATGTTATAACCCGTCCCCAAATAAAACCCAATATCTTTTCTGCATATATGTTGCCCTTAGTTAGAGGAAATTGACTATACAAAAAGTCAGAATAATTATTCTATATCCATAGCTTTACAGGATATTCGTATCTCTACCATGTCAATCTACAAAAAAAAAAAAAAATTTAACTGCAAGGCTAAGACTTTTCCCCTTGTGGCCGGAGAAAGGACTTTTCTTTTAAGGCTGTTGTCCATGACTATTTCACCCAGCGCTTTACATTTTGTGCAGCTTCCATGACAATGAACAACTTAAACACGTAGTAAGGCCATACTTAAGCCATATAGTTTATTTCAGTCTGTTTAGGAATGATTTGGTGCTCAGGTCCTGATGTATTGACTTTATGTGCTGGAAATTTGTTGGTGTCGTAGAGCTTTTCTTGATGCTCAATGTTTGTTTTGATAAAGTCTCCACTGACTAGGTCCATCAACTTCAACTTGACTTCTTCCTTAGACAAATCTAGTTTTTGCTTGACTTGATCCTTAGTTTATTGGATTGCTAAATATTTGCTTGTCTTGGCCATGATACCGATGGAGTCATCCATTTCTTATTTTGGTTTAGCTGTACTGTGAGTTGTTTGTTCAAATAGGGCAGCGAGACAAGGGGTTGCGTCAGGTCCCTCTGTGGGTCAGTCCTACCCTCTCTCAGGATCAGTTCTTCTGTAATCTGCTCTAGAGTCTTTTTCACAGCCACTAGTCTCTGATCCATGTGATCCCGAGCTTTAAAAACCTTGCATCATTTTTGAGATATCCGTCCAGGTCGGACTAACTGATGGAGTTAAATTCAGTGAGATTGGAAAACAATGGATATGAACTAGAGCTGGCTTTAGTAACAATGTAGAAACTGGAAACAATAATCATGGATAACAACAGTTATCCAACAATGACTCTAGACCTTTGTTAAACAGTAATGCCATCCAAATAAATCCAATTTCTCACGTGCCCATCTGGTTAACTAAGTTAAGGACAACTACACAAATTAAATATACTTAATTCTAAATCCCATGACTTAAGATAACAAAAGGTAAGATAGTGCACGAAAGGAACCATTAGATAATTTGGTTCGCATGACTTCACGAGATATTCACATCTCTATCATTGTCACTGTTTTGAGTACTATTTATCCAGGCTTTGTAATGCGTGGTTACCAGTCTGATTGTAGTTTAGCATGTGTTGTTGTGTGAATTAGTGTGTTAGCTGTTAACTTCATGATAGAAACTGGTTATATTGTCTTGTTATGTCCAGAAATGCGAGTGTTAGATTTGGATTGTGGTATATAGCGATATTATCTGGTGGTGAGGTTTGGCATCATCATTGGAGTCTGTACTCTGACTGCTAGGTCATAATGTTTCGATAGTGGTGTGTATCTAGACGTTTCTTCCATCCTTTAATGAGTGTGTAGGTCTTTCCTCAATGCAATTTGTCGCCCAGTTCGTCATCTTAATCTAACATATAATGCTTTGACTCACGGCAATTGTTGTGGCAGCTGGTGGGTTGATGGGTTACCTGAAACGTGGAAGCAAAATATCACTAGTCGCAGGAGGAGGATCAGCTGCGTTGTTCTATTATGTATACACGGAGCTCCCAGGAAATCCAGTCTTAGCATCCTCCATTGGCATTGGTAAGAGAAACTTACTTCCTGTTCATTCTTGGCAAATCTTAAACCAGCTTATGATGAATCCAAAGTTCAAGGATGTTACAGTGGATTTCAATTTTGCAGTAACATGGTTCTCCGGACTGGTCTATATAACTCTTTAATAAGTTGTGATACTTGTACATAAGTGATAGATATCTTTTGTACATAAGTGATGAGGGGTTGGTTTGGTTGGAATTATGCAGTGGGGTCGGCGGCACTGACAGGGATGATGGGTTCACGTTACCTAAGGACGAGAAAAATGGTCCCGGCTGGAGTTGTGTCGATGGTATCTCTCGTGATGACTGGAGCTTACTTGCACGGCCTCATTCGCTCAAGTTAGAAGCCTCTCTGCCATCTACCTTGGACCTATTTTCCAATATTGTTAAAAGTTTTTTGGGTGGGCATTTCAAATTTTCTGAATATTGTTGTACAAATGCTTTGTGGTGGTGTTGTTTACCAAGTTTTTATGTCCCGGTGTAATTTTTGAGAGAATATGCTGCTGAGTAAATGAATGAATAATGTTTAATGAAATAATGACAGTGAAGAGTAAATAAACTAAATGAGATGAATATTGGTTGGTGGTAAATAACATACATTCGGATACGACTCACTTATTCACATGGATTGTATTATGAAAATTTTACTTTCTTGAATACTTCATGACGATGAAAATATGCCAAAGTTAAATTAAATAAATTTGTTATTTTTTTAATTTTTATTTTTATGTGCACATCTATACTATATAAAACCTGAAGCTATAAGAAAAAATATAGTACTCCGGTTTTACTATATTTTTTCTTACAGTTTTAGATTTTATATAGTATAGATGTGCACATAAAAATAAATTTAAAAAAATAATCTTCGAGAGAGATTGTGCCATTGTGACAACATGACGAAGGCGGTGAAAAAACATGAGGAGTGGCCAACACTTTGAACTTATATTCAATACATTCACTCATGCGGGCTAGGCAAATATTTTATTCTCTCAGATTAGTAGATCAGATAATGTATGTGCGGATGTACTTGTTAAGAACGTAAGGGTTTTCCCGTTTTATTTCGCTTATCTTCATGTCACGCCACCATCTTGGCTAGTTCTGATGATGGAGTATGACATTCGATTTAATGCACTTTCGACCCATTAATGAAAGCTTTGTTATGGTGTTAAAAATATATATATATATATATATATATATATATATATAATATAAAGAGAATATTACCATGAAACTATAGATTTGCCGTGATAATAACAATAACTTATTATCAATAATAGCCGTGGGCAAAATACCATTCCTAAATATTCGAACCGAATTGACCCGAAAATATTTGAACCGAACCCGAACTAATTTTTAGAAATACCCGAATGGATCCTAGACCTTTATACCCGAAAAACTCGAACCCAAACCGAACCGAATCTAATACCCGTGGGTACCAAAAAATATCTGAAATACAAGTATACAGCAAAAAATATTAGTTATACTTATACTTGTTACTTGTAATAACTCAAATAACCAAATTTACAATTATAAAAACCCGAATATATTGAATATGTTTGGACAATTCAGATAGATTTGGATAAAAAAGTAACAAAAATTGTAGGTTTTTTTTGGGTATTTCGAATAATTTCGGATAATTCGGGTAGATTTCGGTACATATGGGTAAAAAAACGGAATCCAAAAATATTTTGGATATATTCCGTTTCTCAACACAATACCCGAACTGACAGAAACCCGAAAAATACCGAATCGAATCCGAACTGATTTTTACAAATAACTGAACGGGTATTAGATTGAGATACCCGAACTATCCCATACCCGAATTACCCAACGCCCATGGCTAGTCAATAAGACCCTGTTCGTTTGTGTATCTAGATACTAAATCTAGATGCAGATACAAGATGTTGTTCGTTTAGTTCAAATTATAAGCAGCATCTAGATGCTGCATCTAGATGCATTTATAAAGTGTATCTAAAAAATCCAGAAATTTCAGATACCTTTTAAAGAGGTGTCCACATACACCTAAGTGCATACAAAAATGAAAAAGTCTAAAATACCCCTGATTTTCTTTTTTCATTATGCACAAAAAATCTAAAATACGCCTAAGAAAATCGAAAAATTATCAAAAACCGTAAAATTTCTGGAAAACCGTAAAATTTCTGAAAAACCATAAAATTTCCGAAAACCGTTAAAATTTCTGGAAAACCGTAAAATTTCCGAAAATCCGTAAAATTTCCAAAAACCGTAAAATTTCAGAAAACCGTAAAATTTCCGAAAAAAAATAAAATTTCCCGAAAACATTAAAATTTCTGGAAAACAGTAAAATTTGCGAAAAACCGTAAAATTTACGAAAAACGTAAAATTTCTGGAAAACAGTAAAATTTCCAGAAAACCGTAAAATTTCGGAAAAACCGAAATTTTTTTTAGAAAACCGTAAAATTTCCGGAAAACAGTAAAATTTCTGGAAAACCGTAAAATTTTTGGAAAACAGTAAAATTTCTGGAAAATCCTAATATTTTCGGAAATCCGTAAAATTACCGAAAACTGTAAAAATTTTGGAAAACCGTAAAATTTCTAAAAAATCGTAAAAATACCGAAAAACCGTAAAATTTCTGGAAATCCGTAAAATTTCCAAAAACAGTAAAATTTTCAAAAATTGTAAAATTTTCGAAAAACCGTAAAATTTCTGGAAAACAATAAATTTTTCTGAAAACCATAAAATTTCTGAAAACAGTAATGTCTTTTTAGGTTTAACTTTGTTTTTAAATCCTAGCATAAAGATATGTCATTTTTGGTGATTTGATTTTAAGTGCATCCAACTGTTAATTCAAAATACACAAACAAACGTAACTGCATCAAGATGCAATATTTAGATGCAGAAATAAAAAACAGAAACGAACGACATCTGCATGCAATATCTAGATATGGTATCTAGATACACAAACGAACAGGGCCTAAGCCTCAAGACGCACCTCCGGTAATATTTCTAATTTCAATAGTTAAAATATTAGGACCAATTTATAAGAAACAAAAACATCAGCCTTTGTTTGTAATGGTTTAGAAAATATGAAGACTAAGAAAAAACTAAAAGCTTGCTATTATTTTCTATTGCAGAAGAAATGGTTATGCTATTTCTGAGGAACATTCATCAAGAAAAGCTGAATCACAAACATTTGTTAGCTCCTCGAAGCAGTTTCATATTCACTGAAATGTGTATAAATTTATCTTTACAGAGCTAAAAACAGACGACGTTTCGATCTAATTCTGGTTACACAACATTTACTTACACAATATCAATGTCTCCTAACCCATTGCTGCTTGTCTTTTTCTTGAACGATAATCAGAGAAACCGTTTTTCCGGGACGTGGAACTGATCTTGAACTGCCTTCAAAACGGTTATGTTTCTTGTCTACATCATTTGATAGTTTCTTGTCTACATGTCTATATATGTTAGCAAAAATCAAATGCCACTAATGATAATTATTAAAATCTTTTATATTTTGGTGTTGGTAAATAATATACATTTTATAAATAAATAAAAATTGGAGGTTTTAATATGTAAAATTTTTAAATTACTGTTGGGGCAAAAAAATTATTTCAAATACACATTTCAAAAAACTATAGCGTAAAATCTGAAATATAAATTAATTAGCAATGGTACATAATTTATATATTTATGTTTTTAATGATTTTAGTTTATTGACTATTTTTTAATGTGAAATATTAATAATTTTTTTAGTTTTATCCTTTGTAAGATGCAGTCAGATAATTTATAAAAAGTACATATTTATATTTCACATATATGTTACTTGATGATTATTGTACTTATATTTTCTATTTTTTAACATGGAAATAGAAAAAAATACACGTAAAGTAGGAATGAAGCAATATAAGTTCAAATGTACGTCTAAAAACTTAGTTTTTCTAAATATGTAAAAATTGTTTAGATGCTTATTCTCGACAACAAAACCAATATATAACTGCATAACACCAAAAAGTTTTGAACATAATTATGGAAATTAATCCAAATTTAGTTGCATTGATCTGATCAAAATTTAATTTTACATCAAACAACAGTGTCTAAAATGAATAAAAATAAACTCAAACTTCAGACTAAACATCGTATGGTGCTAACTTGGTCTTTGAAGACTAAACATCAGACTGAGACTTACTAGAATAGATTCTCAGCGCTCCACGAACTAACTTGGTCTTTCAAGCCACGATATACCATTTTTGGAGAGAGAGAAATTCAAGACGTCATGGTGAACGCGAGAAATCAGCAGTCTTCTTAGTCAAGAACATTGGCACAGAAGTTCGGAATAGATTGAGTTCGTTGAAAGAGATGGGGACAAACACTATCTCGATGACCTGCAAGTATGGTTTTCCACCCGTACAGAAGTCTGAGCTCGACGTTATCTTGGTGACGCTACCTTATCAACATTCATTTCTTTTTCTATCTATACCGAATTTATACTCTTTTTTCCACTAACGGATTTGTCCCAAATAGATTTTCTGTCTTCCTATCTATAAAAGTCGGTTTCTTAGATTCATTTTCAATTAATTTCAAAAATTTGTTGAATTCATTATAAAAACATTTTCTTTGTTTTGAATATAAATTATAATTCATACAAAAAAGGAAAAAAATAGAAGTTTGTTATAAAACATCTTGTGGACTCATTAACCGGCCCCATTAGGCCCATTAGGGTTTTATCTTTCCCTTGTATCCCGAGACTCATATATATACATTCCCTTATCTCATTAATAAGTTGAATCAGTTTACAACACGTTATCAGCACGAGTTGCTCCCTAAAACCCTAAAAAACACAAAACGTGGTTACTGTTCATCCGACGTTACTGTTCATCCGGCGTTACTGTTCAAAACCGAGGTATTTAGCTCCCGGTTCTAGTCCGTACAACCCCTTAAGGTGAAAGGTAAATCCGAAACCCTAAAAAGCTAAGAACCAACCATCGAATTCGGACTAGAGAAAGTGTAACCATTAAAACGAATCTTGATTGATTAAGCGATTGTTATTGCTTGTGTGATCTGATTGCTTGACTCGTTTAAGTTGCTAGAAAAGTTATTATTGCTTAAACCAAAGTCGCAAATTCGAAAACACTTAGCCATGGCCGAAACTTTAAAAAAAAAACCTAAAACCTAAATCGGATCAAATCCGAAATCCCTAAAGTATAATCCGATTGATTGAGGTTGTCTAGGTTGTTTTAAATTGATTGTTTCTATGATTGATTACATGCTAAAATTGCCAGAAATCAAAACCTAAAATCGCATGAACCCTAGAAACCTAGAAAAGTAAGAATCCTATTGTAAATAGAAAAATCTTAAAAACCCTAAATCCTATTCTAAATAGGAAAAGTTTAATCATAATCAATAAAAGAAAAACCTAAATAAAAAGAGGAAATTATCAAATCCTAAATCCTAATTAAATTGGGAAATTTCGAATCCTATTCAAGACAGGGAAACCTTATAAAATAGAAATTTTTCCAAAATAGAAAGTTTCCCCAAAATAGAAAGTTTCCATAAATAGCAAATTTTCATTTAAGGAAAGTTTATTTTTCAATCCCATAACCCAAGAATCCTAGATTCATCAAAGCTATTTTTCCGAAATGAATGATCACTTAATGAAATCAATTGCATGTTTTCAGATGTCGAACATTCAAAAGGTTGAATTCGAGGCACTCAATATCTCAGGAGATAACTATCTCCAGTGGGCCCTTGACACTAAAATTTTCCTCAACTCCAAAGGCCTAGGTGAATGCATCATCGATGGTAACACCGCATCTCTCAAAGATCGGTTCCAGGCGATATTTCATATCCGTCATCACCTGGCCGAGAGCCTCAAAAATCAATATCTCACGATTGAGAATCCACTCGACCTTTGGGTGGCACTGAAAAAGAGGTATGACCATCAGAAAACGGTCCTATTGCCCCAAGCCAAGTTCGAGTGGAAGAACCTATGGTTCCAAGATTTCAAATCCGTTGACGCCTACAACTCCGAGTTATTTCGGATCGTTTCAATCATAAAACTATGTGGCGATGAAGTGTCTGACAATGAGCTGCTGGAAAAGACATTGTCAACATTTCATACTCAGAATATTGTGCTTCAGCAACAATACCGCGCGATGAAATACGCGACATATGAGGATTTGATCTCTTGCTTACTCCTAGCAGAGAAAAATAATGAGTTGTTGATGAGGAACAGTGCTCAAAGGCCCCCGGGATCAGCCCCACTACCAGAGGCCCATCAAATCGAAGGAGCCAAGAGAGAATCCAACTACGTCCAGCGTGACAGATCCTCTGATCGTGGCCGTGGACGTGGCAATGGACGTGGGAAGCGTGGCAATGGACGTGGAAATTCGAACATAGGCAACCGACCTAACCTTAGTTACGGTCGCGGTAAAGGTCGTGGAATCTCTAAACCGACCCATTCAGCCAACTCGACCAATCCATCCCCTTGCCACCGATGCGGGATGTCAAATCATTGGTCCAAAAACTGTCGCACTCCCAAGTTCCTTTGTGATCTCTATTAGAAGCACGGGAAAACTCATCCTGAAGCTAATCTGGTTAACCAAGATTATGAAGGTGACTTCAAAGATGACAAGGCTGATCACATGGATTACCAGACCTCAGACCTTCTTGATTGATTTCGACATTTAGATATTTGCTTTATATTGACAATATTTATTTGGGCTTTGTTTGATTTTGATTTGTGTTCTTCAGAACTTATTATTATTATTATTTTTTTTTCACACATTATTTTATGCAATGGTTTATTTAATTACTTATTTAAATCGTACCTCTTGTCTATTAAAGTTATGAACGAGCTCAAACACATCATTGTGGTGGACAGTGGATCAAGCCATACCATACTAAAAGACAAGAGATACTTCATAAATCTCATAATAAAAACCGCAAACATTAGCACAATAGCGGGTACCTCGAGCCTAATAGAAGGCCACGGCCAAGCCCATGTGTTGTTATCAAACGGTACACATCTAGAAATACTAGATGCACTATACTCACCCAGTTCAAAGAGAAATCTATTGAGCTTCAAAGATATAAGACTAAATGGTTTCCACATCGAAACCCAGGGTGAAGGGAACAAAGAATCCCTACTGATTACTAAGATCTCACACGGCCATAAACAAGTCCTTGAGACTATACCCGCACTATCTACTGGCCTTTACTATGCTAAGGTCAGTATGATTGAGGCTAATGTTGCTATTAAAGCACGATTCAAAGATCACACTATTTGGCACGACCGGCTTGGTCATCCCGGTACGAATATGATGCGTAAATTGATTCAAAGTTCTAAAGGGCACACCCTTAAAGAAAACCGATTTTTCCCTCAGCACCTCACGTGCACAGCTTGTTCACAAGGGAAGTTGATCACTCGGCCTTCACCAGTCAAAGTGTCTAAAGAGACCTTGAATTTTCTGGAACGAATCCAAGGAGACATATGTGGTCCGATCCACCCACCTTGTGGGACATTTCGGTATTTCATGGTTCTAATTGATGCATCGACCCGCTGGTCGCATGTTTGTCTATTGTCTTCTCGAAACCAAGCATTTGCTAGGTTATTGGCCCAAATCATCAGATTGCGAGCCCATTTTCCTGATTTCCCACTTAAGACTATACGTCTTGATAATGCTGGTGAATTCACTTCCCAAGCGTTTAATGAGTATTGTATGGCCATGGGGGTAAGGGTTGAACATCCCGTGGCACATGTCCATACACAGAATGGATTGGCTGAATCATTCATTAAACGAATTCAATGGATTGCTCGACCATTACTCATGAGGTCGCAGCTCCCGGTCTCAGCTTGGGGACATGCAGTCTTACATGCTGCTGAACTAATACGCATTCGGCCATCTAGTGAGCATAGATATTCACCATCCCAATTGCTAACGGGTCATGAGCTAGACATCTCCCATATTAAGACATTTGGGTGTTCAGTCTATGTACCCATTGCACCACCACAGAGAACTAAAATGGGACCTCAGAGGAGGATGGGAATATATGTTGGTTTTGATTCTCCCACCATTATCAAATATCTTGAGCCGACCACAGGAGACCTATTTAAGGCCAGATATGCGGATTGCCAATCTGATGAATCGGTATATCCTGTCTTAGGTGGAGAGACACACAAGCTGGTAAAAGAAATTTCATGGAATCAAACATCCTTACAATGGCAAGATCCTCGGACTCTAGAATGTGATTCAGAGGTCCAAAAGATTATACACTTACAAAAGCTAGCTAATCAATTGCCAGATTCCTTTGCTGATCCGAACAGAGTAACCAAATCGTACATACCAGCTTGTAATGCACCAGTACGAATAGATGTCCAAAAAGGACAGACTCAAGTTGCTACAGAGTCTGCATCACGTAATAAACGTGGCAGACCATTAGGTTCCAAAGATAAAAATCTCTGGAAACCAAAGAGAGGTGCAACGGTTGAAACCGGGATTCCTGAAATAACAGACATAGCCGCGGCTGAGATTCACTCTAGTGAACCGATACAAGAGGTTTGGGACGCCAAATCTCAAGGTTCCGAAGAGATCAATAATAATGAAATCTCTATCAATTATAGCATGTCTGGAACTCAATGGAACAGAAAAGATGCCGACATAGATGCAATCTTTGCATACAAGGTAGCACTTGAGGTTGCGCACACGCAAGAGGATCTAGAACCCACGTCTATAATTGAGTGCACTCGTAGATCAGACTGGCTAAAATGGAAAGAAGCTATAAACGTGGAGTTAAACAGTCTAAAGAAAAAGAATGTGTTTGGTCCGATCATAAGGACACCATTCGATACTAAACCAGTGGGCCACAAATGGGTCTTTGTGCGTAAAAGAAACGAACTCGGTGAAGTCGTTAGCTACAAGGCACGGCTTGTAGCACAAGGATTCTCACAGAGACCCGGAATCGATTATGAAGAGATTTATTCTCCTGTGGTGGATGCAACTACTTTTCGATTCCTCATAAGTCTGGCCATAAAAGAAAATTTAGATTTGCGGTTAATGGATGTTGTAACCGCCTATCTCTATAGACCACTGGACAATGAAATCTATATGAGATTACCAGATGGCATCGAGCTTAAAGATAAGCATGCATCTCGAGATCAGCACTGCATTAGGCTGAACAAATCCTTATATGGACTGAAACAAAGCGGACGTATGTGGTATAACCGGTTAAGTGAATATCTCATCAGAGAAGGCTACAAAAATGATCCGATCAGTCCATGCATCTTTATCAAGAAATACGAAAACAAAGGATTTGTGATCATAGCAGTATACGTGGATGATTTAAACATCCTCGGAACATCTGGTGAAATCGCCCAAACAGTAGAATGCTTAAAAGCAGAATTTGAAATGAAAGACCTGGGCAAAACTAAATTCTGTTTGGGGCTACAACTTGAGTACATCAAAGATGGAATCCTTGTGCATCAATCAGCATACATTGAAAAGGTACTCAAGAGATTCAATATGGACCAGGCCCACCCATTGACCAGCCCAATGGTTGTGAGGAGCCTCGGATTGGACAGTGATCCATTCGGTCCAAAGAAGGACGATGAAAAAGTTCTCGGTCCTGAAATGCCATACCTCAGTGCCATAGGAGCATTAATGTACTTGGCTAGTCACACTAGACCAGACATCTGTTTTGCCGTGAGTCTCCTAGCTCGCTTTAGCTCATGTCCAACTAAAAGGCACTGGAACGGTATTAAACACATCCTAAGGTACCTACAAGGGACTAAGGACCTAGGATTGTTTTACACTAAACAACACAAGGATGGGCTAGTTGGTTTTGCTGATGCAGGATATCTATCGGATCCGCACTGTGCCAGGTCTCAGACTGATTATGTTTTCACGCATGGAGGAACAGCTATCTCATGGAGATCTATGAAGCAGACAATCGCTGCCACCTCATCTAACCATGCGGAAATCTTGGCCATTCACGAAGCTAGTAGAGAATGTGTCTGGTTGCGGTCCATGACTCAGCACATCCGATCAAATTGTGGTATGAACGAAGATAAGGGGCCAACGGTTATGTTTGAAGACAACGCGGCTTGCATTGCTCAGCTCAAGGACGGTTATATCAAAGGGGATCGGACGAAGCATATTCTGCCTAAATTCTTCTTCACTCATGAATTACAGAAGGATGGTCAGGTCAAAGTTCAGCAGGTCCGATCAAGTGAGAATTCAGCCGACCTATTCACCAAATCATTGCCGACTTCAACACTCCAAAAGCTCATTTATCAGATTGGGATGCGTAGACTTAAGGATCTACAGTGATGCTCAAATCAGGGGGAGTAATGCGCGTTGTACTCTTTTTTCTTCACCATGGTTTTTCCCACTGGATTTTTCTGGTAAGGTTTTAATGAGGCAACATTCCCCAACGCATTATAGAGATCCCGGTTGAGTATCAGGCACGGTTATTTCGTCCAAGGGGGAGTGTTATAAAACATCTTGTGGACTCATTAACCGGCCCCATTAGGCCCATTAGGGTTTTATCTTTCCCTTGTATCCCGAGACTCATATATATACATTCCCTTATCTCATTAATAAGTTGAATCAGTTTACAACAAAGTTCACTGTTTAAGATATGTTGAGCTAAATGTCTAACAAAAAGGATAATTCGAATTTGTATAACCCGAATTTGAAGGAAACTCAGTTGGCATTGATAAAACTTCTTTGGTAAAGCCTCTATGGTTCACCACTTCACCTTCACCACCCAAAATCTTAATACTACAGTCTGCCAAATAAAATGCGTTATAATTTTTTTTATTAAGAAAATTAATATTTGTCTAATAAAGTATATTATTTAAAATAATAATATGCAATTTGTATGTTTTAAAGTTATATAATTTGAGAAGGAGTTCTTGTTTTCTCTGCTTCCTCTCTCTTAAATCAGAGAGAGGAGACGAAATCCGATAAACCGGATTTCTTGACCGCCGCCTCCGTTTCTTTCCTCCTCTTCTTCTTCTTTTCTTCCTCCTCCTCCTCCTCCTCTTTTCTTTCTCTTCCTCTTCTTTTCCCTCCCCTTTGGCAGTCGGCTGAGAAATCTTTCCTTTGGTGCATCTGGCCGTCGTTTCACTCGGCGAGTGTCTCGTGGCGGTCGGGTCCCGTTGCCCGAGTTCTGTCGCCGTCGCCGGTTTCTTTCTGGTTCTTCACGCTCTGCGACGATCAGTTGGTGTTTTCGGTTCCGGTGAGCTTGCTCTTCCTTCAGATTCGGCCGTTTTGGCCGCCTCGCCGTCGTCTCCATCCGCCGATTGTCGCCTCCTGGATCTCGCATGTCGAGAGTATTCGCCACAAGACACGTGGCTCCACGTGCGGAGTGTTGGAGAGACGAGAAGACCACGTGGCGTGTCCTCAAACTCGGTTTTTAGGTTTTGACGCGTAGGCGTCTCCTTCAGTTTGGGCTTCGGCCCTTCTGTGAATTTTCCTTGTGGGCATTCTGGCCCATCTTAATGACGTCATTAAAAAAAAAAAAAAGTTATATAATTTAACTTGGACAAAATCCATGTATATTCATAAGTCCACGCAGATGCTTAGGTCAGGACGAAACTGGTTTCGCATGCGTAATGGTAATTAGAAAATATTTGGTAGTTTCTTTTAAAGTGAGAAATTCGACAACATCTTCGTGGTATTGCACACATGTCAGTGACTTTTTCTGTGCAAGACTAAACTTTAAAGCTAAGACAAAGAAGAGCCACATAATCCGAGAAACAAATGCATAAAAGTAAAACATGATATGCGATAGAAGATAAGATCAAAGTTAATGGAGATAATACATCACTTTTACTGGCAAATGATAAACATTTGCTTTTTGAGTATCTCCCACCCGCACAAATCCAACTTCTCAAGGCTTCTAAGCAGCTCAGTGATATACTCCTACAAGGCTACAACACTTTTTAAGTGCTCAAATAATACACTTCATATTCAAATATAAAGTAAGAAATGAAAGTTGAATCCACAAACTTACAGTTTCATCCCTTAACCAAATCCATTTAATTTCTCTAGCTAAAGTATTTAACAGCAATAGAATCATTCACAATCATTAAACACTATAACAACAATAGTAGAATCAAATATAAGGTACAAGTTCAGAGAGTTCTTCCTGTAAGTAGATAAAATTGACATCATCACATGTGAAATCCAATTTTGGTCTTTACAGATCAAAATATGCATCAACTTGTTCATGCACCTTCTCGAGAAGCGTAGCTTTTTCAGATCCATGAGTTTCTAAGATAAATTAGCTATGCTTCTTCGAGCTGGTGCTTGAACGAGCTGATGGAATCAGTGAATTATGTCAAAAGTAACTAAAGAAAGAACAAGCAAAGAAACAAACATGGTTAAGATAATAAAACGTATAACCTTTAACACTAGAACTTCAAGTCTACAAGTTGATGAAACTTTATTTGCTTTGGTTTTATGAGTGAGGCAGTAAGCATGTTAATACTAGCCACTAAGGGATAGATTTTATAGAATTGAAGATTTCTAGGGTTTGACACCGATTTTATCTACACCATTCACGTGTCACACATGTCCCTCAATATGGGCTTTCAGATAATTGAAGGCCCAATATGAGCCACCGACACATATCTGCCATTATCAAAATGTCAACCTAAAACGAGACTGTTTCATCGTTTCCATTTTCTACGGTCTAAGTAGTTTTCTGTGAGAAGACAACCTTGAAGACAAAGTTTGTGTTATTGTTGGAGACAATGAATCAAAGGATTGTTTCCTAGTATCATGATTTTAAAGTTTTTTAACAATGGTGCTATTTGATTTTCCGGATGCTGTTTGTTTGACCAAAACAACATATTAGTTCAGACGCTGCATTTGGTTTAGAATCGGTCCTGAGTACAAGCGGGCCAAATCTATGCTTGCGGCCACAAATATATAACTAAAAGTGGGTCTTTTTGTAAAAGTGTCACTAATAGAGTTGGTCACTAGATTTCGTAGTAGCGTTGAGGTGGATGTTTCGCAAACCCCTTTTTTTATTTTGTCTCACAATTAATCGGTCCAAATAATTGTTTTAGCTTGTGGCCTGTTAAGTAACTGGGCCAGGTCTGGTTTGGATGCAGAACGATTTGAAAAACGGGATATTTGAGCTGCAACAAAAGGTGAGTTTGTATGTCATAGTGGAAGAAGACGATGGTTCAAATGTCACATTACATAAAAAATTGCACACAAAATGCTATCAAAGCTCTTACAAGCAAATTCACAACCCCCTGATTTGACCTTTTCCTATCTGAAAAAAGCTTTGAGGAAAGATTTGTACCTCTGTCTGATGCCTGCTGTTAAGTCGACTTCATCTTCTCCATCTTTTCCCGCATCTTGTATTGCAGTGTAGCAGGAGCACAATCTAGCGGTGTTTCTCCTGGTGACACATAACAATTAATATACTTTTAGCAAAACCAGAGAAGTTCCCGTGTGAAAGGAATGTATTCACAACTATCACAAAACAAATCAATCACTAACTACACTTGTTCTCCTCAAAGTAATTTTCGCAGGTCATTGATTAGACACATCATGAAGGCAAGATTTGCGTAGCATGAGAATTACCTTGGGCATTTTTGTACTCAAGGCTTGCTCCATGATCCATCAACATCAACGCAATATCAGTTTGGTTGAATAGGACAGCCTGTGGAAGTATAAGATCATGTTATTAGTATATTTCAACTTACTGTACTTGATCAAATCAATCACACATGAGGAGCGGGAAGATTACCAGATGAAGCACTGACATTCCCTGCTTGTCTCGATAATTTGCATCCACGCCCTGCAACTCTTACACGTTTAATCTTTTATGTACACTTGATCGGTTATATTAAGTTATTTCAATTTAACCACAGCTCCTCAATTGGACAATAAGTACCTCTTTCAGAAGCTTTTTCACGCCAGCAATGTCACCATTCTTAATCGCTTCCCTTAATCCCTTTTTACAAACAAATTCCATAAAATCAATGAATACTCTGTTAGAAAAAATAAACTATGGTTTATTTATGTATTGAAATGTTAAGAGTTACCTCCCCACTGGCTTCATAGTCTCTTTGAGGGATGTCTAGTCCAGGATTTAGGGCTGATCTGAGATTTTCAACAGCTTAATTACATATCAAAAATACTAAAAAGTTATAGAAAACTGATTATAGCAGCGAGTTCAAATTCAATCACCTATCTGCTATAAACAACTATAGTTCATCGGTAAACGAAGAATATCAGAAGCAAGTTTTCTACACAATTGCACGAAAAGCAGAACCAATTACACAAGAAACTACAAGTGATTTGATCGGTCCAGTTGAAGTGCAAGAGCAATCAAGTAAATGAAATACCTAGACAAACAACTTCCTCTCATGTCTAAAGCTCATGGAGTAAACTCTAGACGCAAACTTTTGCCTTGATACTAGGACTAAATGCTAACATACCTAGCATTGCTGCTGGAAGTGGAACCTTTACTTTTTGCAGAAGTCTCTGACTTTGACTGAGGAAGAGCCACAGGAGAAATGGTAGCCTGTTCCAAAAGCATCTTCAGGAGATATCAACATATATGTAAGGGTAAGGCCCACATTTAAGGAAATGAGATTTTACCGGTGGGTTTGGTTTATCCGTTGATTTCGAAGGAGCTACACAGATGCACAGAGGCATACCACACTTGCATTCCATCGTTTCACTGCCTCCAGGTCCCATATCGTCTTCAATATCCAATCTCGAAACTTCTTCTGTTAGAGAATTAACTTTAATGGAAACTAGCATGCGTATGACTTCGTGCCTCTGTGACAGATAAATCAAATAGTTTATAATGTCTTTTTTTTTTTTTTTATGATTCAAGATGTATACTGGAAGTTAATTAACACATCTGCTTATAAATTTGATATGATATGGGTAGGGAAAACAGCTTTAGTTAGCCTATAGGTTATTGTAGGAATCGGCTAACGAACATATGGTTCAGGTAGATAAATGCATGGTACCATAATTGGGGTATGAAAAAACAAAGCAAAAAAGCAAAATTGTACGGGTCGATTTTGGTCGTTTTGCCGATCTGGGTATAATTGATCATTTTTGTAGCTTCCTATACATATTTATCTCAAATACCTGTTTCGGTTTTCGACTGCATGAAAGTCTTATATGGTTTCTCCAAATTAGTGTAATAATCACCCAATCTGGATTCCAAGTATCAGTCAAATTCAGATTTCAAAATTGGTTTTTTCTCTCTGCAAATTTCACTTAAATCTTTCGGGAACTAAACGAAACGCATTTAAGCATTTTCCCTAGACAACAGTAAGAACTCAAGATCTAAAGCAAAAACCCTAAAACACACAAAAATCACAACAGAGATTCATGTGGAAAAAGCTATAAATCAGAAGAACCAAGGAACGAAGTGGACTATTTACTCAATTTACCTGTTTAGAGACGCCGACGACTAATGGATCAACGCATAAAAACCAAAATCGGCTAAAGTGATGCGAGAGCTCGAAGATTGAGAAGTAACAGATGCTTTTTTGGAGTTTAGGAATATTAAGATGATCCAAGTGATGAACCCTTTGATCGTTTATTAAAAAACTCAGATAAACATTTAAGAAAATAAATGAAAGAGAAATTTGCAAAACTATCTAACAAAAAAAAAAACTATAATTAACAAACTACCTAAAAAGAAAAATAGTGGTAGTCAAGTGGCACCATAGTGACTCTCTCTCAAAACTCACCGTAGAGGTTCGATATGTAATATATATAGTGTATATATATAATAACTATTTTGCTTCTCTAAGTTATATGTGATATGCTAGGCATATCTTTTTTTTATTCATCCAATTTTTTTTTCTTGAGTGTTTAATATTTTTTTTCTTGAGTGTTCGAGTTCGGGTCAGATCCATTCGGATTTCGGTTTTTTGGATTTAGGGGTTGAGGATTTATTCAGATATTTATAGAAATCGGATCGGGTTCGGTTCGGTTCTTTGCGGATTCGGATCGGATATATACTTAATATTGATATCCAATAAATATCCAAAAAATTTCGGTTCCTAGTTCGGGTTCGGATATTTTTATCCAAATGTATCCAAATCTACTCGAATTACCCAAATATATCCGAAATACCCGGAAAAAAACTAAAACATCGGTTAGTTTTTACCTAAATCTATCCGAATTACCCAAAAATAATCGAAATCCCGAAAAAAAACTAAAACATTTGTTATTTTTTATCTTAATCTATCCGAAAATACTCAAATATAATAACTCAATATATATAATATATTTTTATATATATACACTTATATTTTGGATATTTTTGGATACCCATGGACATCGGGTTCGGTTCAGGTTCAGGTCAGATTTTCAAATACTTTAAAACATTATCCGTTAGGATATTTCTATAATGGCGGTTCGGGTTTTTCGGATCGGATTTGGATCGGGGTTTTGGATTCGGTTAATATGGCTAGGGCTACTTTTTATCATAAGAAAATAATAATCTCCACATTTACATAGTGGAAAAAATGTACTTGTAATGGTGTGAGATTTTTCCTCTTCGATATTTTGGAAATTGTATCCAACTATCAATGAGAAGACAACAATTCTAATAATAATTGCGGTTAACCCAAAATCTTATGGAGGTAAACAATCTTATTGTCATACCACTTCTAGTTAATTTGGTTTTGTTTTGTTTTGTTTTTTTTGTTCTTCACAATAAATCTGCCTGCTCACATATATTTATCAAAAAATGCTGGCAATTTATCGTTAAGCACAACATATCTAACCCTATTTTTTGTTGGTGACGAGTATCAAGCAATTCGAAAACGCTTAAAACAAAATTATTTATTATATTTTCCCAATAGAAAAAAGTAAATGATATTTGATGATATTTAGATTTTAATTTCAAATAATTGGAGTAGTGAGAAGGTTAAAAGAATTTGAGTTCCAAAAGAAAATAAAAGATTAGTATAAAAAGTATAAAGTATTGCAACTATCCTTGTAAAGATACAATTAATTCTGATTAGAAAGAACATTCTGTGAGAATAATAGAAGATAAATCACATCATCAAAAAGCATCGATGACACTAGAAAAGGAGTAGAAGAAAAAATGTTAGATTGTGGTGTTTCATTATTTTGTTACATATTCATGAATTTTTGTATATTGTAATCTATATAGTGGATGTTTGATAATTTTCCTACATATTGATGTATTTTTATATATATTTTAATTTTATATATTTTAAAATATATATGTCATATGCTATTGTGTTTATGATTTATATATATATATATATATCATAATTAAACTATGGTCCATATATCATTTAAACTTTTTAAAATATAACAAACTAATTAAGTTTTAGCTCATTTATTTTGTTTTTTGATTTTAATATGAAATATTTATCATAGTCTAATCATGTATTTCTAAGAATGTTGGCTCTAATATTCTATTTAGACTATTTTTTTATACGGACATATTCCTAATTATTAATCAAATAATTATTCTCTTTATTTTTTAGCCATAATAAAAAAATATCTATTTTTATTTTTCACTATGGATGTTTGACTATTTTCTTACATATTTATGTATCTTAATATATTTTAATCTATACATGACATATGTTACTGCGTTTATAAGAGAACTAATCAATTCATATAATTTTATGATATGATTTATATTTTAGTTTTCATTGTTTTTAATTTAAAAGAAATCAATTTAAAATAAAATTCTTCAACTTGAAAAACACAATTGAATTAAAACCACTTCATAATAAAACAAAATAACATATATGTTAAAATTATATACATCGAGTATACAATAAAATCCATTCTACAATACTTTGCGTGTCGCGCGGGCCATTATTATGTAGTAATTGTTAAATTTTTGAATACATAATTATAATCGTTATTTGGAAACTTGAGCATCCCCTATATATTATTTGAAAAGTAAATTTATAAAGTAAACCTTATAAAGTGTAATTATTTACATCACATTGCCATTACTAAGTAAGAACAAATTTTAATCTCTCATTATAGATAATTTAGTAATTTATTATGTTAAAACTTTTAAAAAATCGGAATAAAATTTTTTAATTAAAAGATATTGTAACAAACTAATAATTTAGCACGAAAATTTGGTAGCAACCTAAATTAAATAATAATTTAATCGAGATATCTAATCGGCATATCATATTTAAAATTTTCATGATATCTAATTATCATTAAAATAAACATTATTTAATAATTAGAACAAGTTGAGGAACAATTGCCAGAATCAAAATGATGGGTATAAGAGGTAGCGATTCCACAAGCTCGTAGTCGTATGATGAGAATACACAGCTCGTGCAAGCAACCAGCCACAAATAAGCTTGAATCTTTGGGTATATCGACCTTGATCTTGCAATGTAAGCAAGCATGATGAAGAAGAAGAAGAAGACAATATTAGATGATGAAGATATTGCAATGCAATGCAATCGAAAATTATGGTTAACAAAAAGGATTAGTTAATAATATTTCAAAAAATTGGATTTGTTAATATTCCAAAAAAGATTTGTTAATATTCCAAAAAAAATGGATTTGTTAGTGAAATCTAGATTATCATTCAATTCGATTTCTTATTATGTATAACTACAATATTCGAATATCATTCAATTATGGGTTTCAATTTTTTAAATTTAAATTATCATTCAAATCTAGATCGGATATTTTTATATCTAAAGAATTAAAAATGGAGACCTTTTTAATTCCAAGTAAAAAAATGGTAACTTCACATTACTTATCACGCGCCAATGAAGATTTTGAGAATGGTAACTTGACATTTTCGTTAATTGTATAAAAACTTCATATTTTGGGAACTAACTTTAATGGTTATTCCTTAAACATACTATATTCATTACTTTCTCACAAATATTTTTTTTTCTAACGTATTCAACAACTAACTATAGTAAAATCTGAAAATTATTAATTATGGGATTCGATTTTCGAAGATTTTGGGAACTGACTTTAAAGAATATTCCTTAAACATACTATATTCATTGCTTTCTCACAAATATTTTTTTTTGGTAACGTATTCAACAACTCACCAAATCGTTTTGATCCTATATATATTCTCACATTAGCAAGAAAGAGGAACATATTCCACTAACCGTCGAGTATTTAAGTATTTTATATATATCTTTTTAAAAAATTGTTTTCGTTTTCAATATTATACAATAAATTTCCAAAACAAAATGAATATATCCTTAATTAGATTTTCACAATCATAATTTTGTTCATGCATATGGATATCATTTTTACTAATACCTAAATTGGGAATATTGAAAAATATAATATTTATTTTTAAAAGTATTTAGAAAATTATCATTTATTTGTTTAGATTTTATTTGGTCAAACTTTAAACCTCTCATGTACTCTTCATTCATCTATATAAAGAAGATCCTTTCAACCATTAATACATAATGTTTGATCTTTTTGTAAAATAAATTTATATGCTTTTATTTTTTATCAAAACTACTTTTATTATGTTTTTATCTTTGTGTTTAGTTTTTTTTTTTAAATAACTAACGATTTCTTACTTTTTTATGTTACAGATTAGTTGAAAAAGATCTTAAAGTGGAATGACATGAGACAAATAACACATCACTATATTTTAGTTAATCTGTTTCGAATAGTACATTATGTGAGTTTTTTTTTAAGAATAAGAAGAAAAAGTACTTTATTTTTGAGAAAAAAATCTTCTTATACATTTTCATTATTTCTAACTCTGTCATTTATTTTATTTTATTTTTATTTTTATAACATAATTTCAGGTAAATTTAGATAATGTAAAGTAGGATGAGAATTATATTCATGCTAGGTCAGTCTTACTTCTTATCATTAGATATTTAATATATTTTTAATGTCTATTTTTTAATATGACTAATCTTCTCAAATTAAATTTAAAATATTTGTATTTAATAAATATCACTATTTAAATATTTGATTAATCTTTATAACTATTAAAATAAGAAAAATACATTATTAAAATATAAACGAAAAATATATTTAAAATATGAAAAACCATAATTAATTCTAATTTAGCAAAATATATTAATTTAGAAAATTGAGTTAGTTTAAAATATGTTTTAAAATCAATTATTTTTCAATTTAAATTATGTTCAAAAT
Organism: Boechera divaricarpa; assembly: GCA_026770425.1. Classification (NCBI taxonomy): domain Eukaryota; kingdom Viridiplantae; phylum Streptophyta; class Magnoliopsida; order Brassicales; family Brassicaceae; genus Boechera; species Boechera divaricarpa. Next base: position 5,839,518 of record CM049186.1, on the reverse strand, counting down.
TGGTTAATCTCATTTTGCAAAATTTTATTTTATCAATATAATTAAGGAAATTATTTTTGGATTTCTTATTTTTGGTAAATTCACCTTGAAAGTTTAAGTATATAAAAGAAAAATCTGAAATAAATAATTAATCTTGGAATAAATAATATTTAGAAAGTACAATTATATAAATAACATTTATAGAATATTTGGAAATCATGCTATCCATACCTTTATAGAAATAACATTTATAGATACTATCCATACAACCAAACACTTTAAAAGTTATAAATAATAAATAATATTTGGAAAGTACAATTATAGAAATAATATTTAATATTTGAATGATAAATAATAATCAAACTCAAAATTATATATTAAAATCTAAACAAATTATATATTACAATTATAGAAATTAAATATTATATAGCCAAAACTTTATAATACAAATTAAATTTAATAAAAATTAATCCGCGCTATAGTGCGGGATAATCTCTGGTGCATAATTAAATTGCAATTGCTAAATCTAGAACACATCTTATTGCTCATTCGATTGGACATACATTATCTACATCTAACACTATTAGTCATAACTAGTCTTGAATATCGTGTAAAGTTAAAAAAATCCTAGCCGCTCTCTTTCAACAACTCGATCTGAGAAATGTTTTGAGTTCTCCGGCCTTGGCCGACGTCGCCCTAGGCTACTCTTTGTCTGGCTAATCCTTGGTTTTGCTCTCCTTTTTGCTTCACCACTCGCTCGTCAACCAAATTTCTACCCAGAAGCGATGACTGCCAGTAACAGTCCATCACAATGCTCCGGAGGAAGAATACTCACTCACTCTATCTCGACACTAGATCGAAGAAGAATCCACTATGAAGCGATAGCCGGTTATTAACATCAATTGGTTTATTAGTATAATTGATTTAGTTTCAGTTTAGTCTAAACCGGTTTCCATCTGATGTATAAATACGTTCTTCTTCTCTAATAATAAGATAAGCTTTTCTTTCTGTTTCTTTTCTTTCTCAATGAATACTGTAAATCATGTTGACCTTCAGGGTATCAGAGCCTCGTGCTTTTCAATTCGATCTGGTTCCTGGTGATTCGCCGTTCTAGCCTTCCGATTACCGTGAGACATCGCCGTTTGCGAACCTCACGTCGTCAATTTGCTAGTTGAAAAGATTCGCCATTTGCGATTCTTCCGATTACATGTAAGATATTGCCAATAGCGATTCTTGTTCTTCCGATCACCGTCGTCAAATCTGTTGAAGAGACCACACCGTACTGTGAGTCTCATCGTTTCGTGCAAGAATCGCCGACTGCGACTTGTTCTTCTAATCTTTATCCTTGCGATTTGCCTTTTCTTGCAATCGTTTTTTTGGTGACTTTGCTATTGAGATTAGTCTCTCGAATCTTGGGTGTTGCAAGTGAATTCTTGTCGCTGTAATTAAATCTTGGCTGTTACGATTGTTGAATCTGGATTTAATTGAACCTTGTTGTTGGTCTCTTTGCTGTTGAAATAAAATGTCAGGTGAACAAAGTATCGAGATTCCAGGGAATAGAACTGAACCTCGGCGTGTGGAAACTCATGAAACACGCATAACAATCTCACCATATAATCTAACCGCATCCGACAATCCCGGGTCTATCATCTCGTATCCACTCTTGGACGGCCAAAACTATGACGAATGGGCACTCAGTTTTAAAACAGCTTTGTGCTCTCAGAAGAAATTTAGCTTCCTTGATGGTTCGATTACAAAGCCTAAAGCAGGATCTGCTGATTACGAAGACTAGATACCAATCAATGCTCTCTTATTTTTGTGGATAAAGATGACCATCCATGAGTCGTTACGTCCGAGCATTTTGTATAGAGAGATAACCAAAGATCTGTGGGAGAGCCTCAAACAGCATTTCTCTATCTCCAACAGACCCCGTCTACAGCAGATCAAAGCATATATGGCCATGTGCAAACAAAATGGACAGAGTATTGAGAACTATTATGGACGATTGTGCAAGATTTGGGATCAGTTGTCTGTTCTTCAACCTATTCGGAGGTGCAATTATGGTCGCTGTACGTGTAATCTTGCGGATGCCCTTGACCAAGATAGAGAAGCTGATCGAGTTCAACAATTGTTGTATGGAGTAGATGATAATCTTCAGTCAATCAGATTTGCTCTTGTCTCACAAACACCTCTACCTCGTCTTGAAGAAGCTTATAACCTTCTGCGCCAAGAAGAAGACATTCAAATGCAAGGAAAGAGGAACAATGACAGGTCTGAAGCTAAGGCACTTGCAGCAGCAACTAAACAGACTTGGACCAGTAAAGAAGATAAGTCAAAGCTGTATTGCAGTCATTGTAAAAGAACTGGTCACGCTTCAAGTCACTGCTTCACATTGATTGGATACCCCGAGTGGTGGGGAGAACGTAACAGAAGTAAAACTCAGCTTGGTAACAGACACGATAAAACTGGAAATAAGGCCGCAGGAACCAATCTCTCACGTGTTACAGCTAATGTTGTTGCGACAGCGGGTCTGCCTTTGCCTTCTCAGCAGCTTCTCTCTCTCAAAGACAAGGACAATGTTATGGGCCTCAGTGATGAACAATAGGAAAAGGTGGTGACTTTCATTAACGCTGGAAGCAACACTACTTCTTCCTAACAATTAACAGGTAAAACAGGTAAAAATTTCCATAATAATTGGATTCTTGATACAGGTGCGTCGCATCACATGACTGGATACTTTAGCGTGCTGTCCAATATTTGTTCCATTGCACCAGTTTTGATTGTCTTAGCTGATTGTAGTGAGCATCTTACTAGTATTGAGGGTACTGTTTGCCTTGGGAATAGATTAGTGTTGCAGTTCGTGTATTTTGTTGATGGGTTAAAAGTCAGATTTTATCTCAATTGGGCAACTGTTGGTAAAAAACAAAACTGTCATACAATTAGCTGAACGTTTCCTTGTGGTTCAGGACCGCACTACGAGGACAGTGATTAGAGCTGGTAGACGTGCGTGACTTACTACTTTGCTGGCATTGATATTGCTGCTGCAGTTTCGACTAAAGCAAGAGATGATTACAAGTTGTGGAATAATCGTTTCGATCACCCTTCTGATTCTGTTTTGTTACAAACCTCTGTTGTTGCTATTCATTCTTCTCCTTTAGACGTTTGTAGTACTTGTTTTCTAGCTAAACAAACTCGTGATCCGTTTCCTCTTAGTCAAAATAAAGCTGAGGCATTTTTCGATCTTATTCACTGTGATGTATGGGGACCTTACCGTACACCATCATTTTTCGGAGCTAGATACTTTTTAACCATTGTCGATGACTGCTCCCGTAGCGTGTGGCTTTTTCTGATGAAGGATAAGAGTGCAACAGAGTGGAATTTGAGAGATTTTTTTGGCTCTTGTGACTCGTCAATTCAATGTTAATGTTAAGGTTGTGCGGAGTGACAATGACACCAAATTTATGTGTCTTGGAGCATACTTCCGTGCACAAGGGATTATTCATGAGACGTCTTGCGTTGGGACTCCAAACCAGAATGGTCATGTGGAACGTAAACACCGACATATCCTCAACGTCGCTCGAGCTCTCCGTTTTCCTGCCTCTCTACAGATTGATTTTTGGGGCAAATGCATCTTAGCCGCAGGATACTTAATCAATCGTTTACCTACTCCGCTGCTTCACGGACATTTTCCATTCAAAATGTTGTTTCACAAACGACCGAATGAGGTCCATCTTCGGGTCTTTGGTTCTTTTTGTTATGCCCATAACCAACGGACTCATGGAGACAAATTCGAGTCTCACTCCCATCATTATATCTTCGTCGGATATCCTTATGGCCAACGTGGCTGGCGGTTATTTGATCTTACTTCTAAAGAATTTTTCGTTTCGCGTGATGTTCGATTTGTAGAAAACGTTTTTCCTTTTGCAGCTGTTTCAGAAGTGCATGTTTGAACAGAGTCTGATGGGAATGTTTTAACTCAAAACTTTAATTTCTCTTTAATTGATGATGGGCCCATTGGGTCACTTCATGTCAATGAAATTAATGCTTCAATTGAAGACCCAGATCGGTTAACTTCAGCTGCTCTAATTGAAGACCTTGTTAGTGCTGATGCTTCACGTGACTCGACGCCTCCCGAAGACTCACAGCTGCCTCACGTTGGTTTACCTCCAGCTCACAATTCTACACAGCCGACACCGCCGGCGGATAATCTCGAGCAACCACCACCAAAAGTTGAGTCAACGCCGACACTTGAAGATGAGTCGTTGCCTCTAAATCGTGGGTACAAAGAAAAATTTTCTTCATCAAGACTTCAAGGCTTCGACGTTAACACTGTTCAGACTACGTCATTAGATGACTTTCACTCTCTCTACCCTATTAATTATTTTGATTCATCTTTTAGATTTTTTTCTAATCACGTATCTTTTCTAGCTAATATTAGTTCAGCAACTAAACCTTCTTCGTTTGTAGAGGCAGTCAAGTGTTCTGCTTAGCGTGAAGCGATGAAATCTGAAATCAAAGCTCAAGAGATGAACAAGACTTGGGAACTCACAACTCTTCCTCCGGGAAAACACACTATTGGTAGCCGTTGGGTTTATAAATTTAAGTACAAATCTGATGGTTCCTTGGAAAGACATAAGGCTCGATTGGTGGCTTTAGGTAACAAACAACACGAAAGGGTAGACTACGGAGAAACATTTGCTCATGTTGCTAAAATGGGATCAGTTCGATTGTTTCTTAAATATGCGGTAGTAAAGAATTGGGTTGTGCATCAAATGGATGTGCACAACGCATTCCTTCACGGTGATCTCGTGGAACTTCCTCCGGGCTATTCCGCAGCTCAACCAAATCAAGTATGCCATCTTTGCAAGTCACTCTATGGACTTAAACAATCTCCTCGCTGCCGGTTCGCCAAGCTTTCCGCCGCACTTAAAACATATGGGTTTTGCCAATCTTGTTCCGATTATAATAATTCTCCTTGATTCTTTGGTTGGGTCTCTTAGGATTTTAATCTATGTTGATGACTTGATTATAATAGGCAGCTGTGAGTTGCAGGTTCAGCGTTTTAAGGAGTACTTGTCCTCTCAGTTTCACATGAAAGACTTAGGTTGTTTGAAGTATTTTTTGGGTATCGAAGTCGCCGCAGTCCGGATGGTTTTTATCTTTACCAATGAAAGTATACGTTGGATCTTTTACAGGAGACAGGTCTATTAGGTGCTAAGCCCGCCGTGACACCACTGCCTGTGAATAATGGTCTGGCGCTTTCTACTTCGGTGCCATTATTTGATCCTACGTCTTACCGTCGATTGGTCGGAAAACTCATTTACTTGTCTAATAGTAGACCTGACCTAGCCTATCCAGTCCACTCTCTCTCTCAATTCATGAAGGAACCGAAGCTAGATCATTGGGATGCTGCAGTCCGTGTTGTTCGATATCTCAAAAAAACTCCGAGACAAGGGATTGTGCTGCAGGCTAATGACGATCTTCAACTCTCGGGATGGTGTGATTCAAATTGGGCGACATTTCCATTGACTCACAGATCCGTTACGGGATATTTTGTTCAGTTGGGTACATCACTTGTCTCTTGTAAGACAAAGAAACATGATACGGTAAGCCGTTCTTCAGCTGAAGTCGAATATAGAGCCATGACGTGTGTTACTCAGGAGCTGATTTGGGTAAAGGCTCTTCTTTGCAACTTGGGTTATTATCATACTATACCTATGCGTGTTTACACAAACAGTAAATCCGCCTTGGACATCGCTAAAAACCCGATTCTCCATGAACGCACGAAACATGTCGGCATTGACTGTCATTTTATACGGGATGAGATCATTTTTGAGAATATTGTGGCTTCTCATGTTCCTACTTCTCAGCAGTTAGCCGATCTTCTTACTAAACCTCTTTCGCAAAGTGACCTTGAGCCGACAAGTTGGGCATTGTTAATCTCCATGCTCCAACTTGAGAGGGTGAAGCGATAGCCGGTTATTAACATCAATTGGTTTATTAGTATAATTGATTTAGCTTCAGGTTTAGTCTAAACCGGTTTCCATATGATGTATAAATGCGTTCTTCTTCTCTAATAATAAGATAAGCTTTTCTTTTCTCTCTCCTGAATACTGTAAGTCACGTTGACCTTCACACTTTGATCTCGTAACTTTGGCCGAGATCGGACTGACTCGGACAAATCCAAGTCAACTTCTCACGGATCGAGGATCCGATGAAGAATATCTACAACAGCGGAAGATTGGCCGTTCAAACTCCAGATCGGGACTCTCTCACGAAGCCCCTGACTCCCCGCCGCTGAAAGACGCCGCCGTATCTTTAACCTCCGCCGCATGGCAAAAGGCAACAAGTTTGGAATCAATCTCGGGTCACAAGCTCGAAGAACCTTCTCTAAGAATGTGGTTTCGTCTACCTCATGTCATGCACCCTCTCGCCCATAGCCTCGCTGCATCATCGCCGGGATCTCGCCGGATTTCTAATCGGCTTTTGGGTGCAGCCGCCTGGGTAGTCACAAGTCTAGGAAAAACCCTAGATTTCAAAACGGGTCTCGAGCCCAATAAACCTTTTCATCATTTATCTCTAACTGGCAGTGAGCCCATTAAGAAGTGTGTTTGGGCTTAAAAACCATTAAAATTATGCTTATGTTTGCCTACTCTATTTTTATTTCTCGTTGTAATCTGGATCTTTGTAGTTGGAGTTGTAAACTCCACACCTAATATTATGATGAGATTATTGACCAAAAAAATATATTCATGTATATTTATATAAAAGGCTTAAAGCAATTTGACAAAAAGATGTTTAAATTGTTTTATGAAGTTTCACCATTTTGATTTTTTTGATAAATTTAAACTATATAAATTAAATGTTGTTAGATTATTAAATTTGTATGTCTCCTATAGACGTATTTCGATCCTAAGAGGTTTTATAGGATTTTGAAAGAAATCTTTATAGTAAATCAGCTTTGTTATCTCAGTATACATTACTTGTATAACTACGTGAGAGTGTGTATATCAGTTATCCTATATGGTTTGTTTTTACCCTTTAATAGGTTACTAGGATATATCCCGTAATATAGCGCGCACAAATTACAATTATAGAAAAATATCCAAAATTTATAAAATCAGAATATTAGAAAATTGTAATTTTTCCAAAACTTTATGAAAATTATAATATCAGTTTTTATAATATCGAATCTTTGTAATATACGCGTAAACATTTTGTAATCAGAAATATAAAACCAATCTTTCATGCTTGACGATATTGGAAATTTTCTGTTGGGAAAATTATATATAAACTCACGATATTTTCTTTGATTTAACCGAAAAAGAAGTAAATTTTCTGCTAAAATATTAATTAAGATTTTTTGAAAATATTAACCTAGGATATTCTAAGATTGATTTCGTAGGATATATTTTTCTGTTGAAAGATAGTATATCTATTAGCGATATTGGATATTGCGATATATTGTTTCTAGCAGAAAATTTCTGGATATTTTTTATTTGAATTTTAATTATATCTTGTTCTGTTTTAATTACCAAATTTTACAATTTAAATAGATTTGAAAATTAAATTACAATGTTACACTGTTATGTTAAATTGTACACCATGTTAAATTAAATCAGATATTAACTAACATTTTTAAATCTGCTAAAAAACTATTAATATATTCGATATTATAAAGAAAAACTAACATTAACATTAACATTCCAAAAAAAAATTGCTATTTACAACAAATCTTTTAATTTTGGAAAATTAAATCAACACTTAATTTAATTTAGTTTAATTTGTGTGTTTAATTAAATCAACAAATTTTTCACAAAATCTATTTTTAATTAATTTAAAATAAAATAAAATAAATTAATTAATTAAAACGAAAATTATAATCTATAAAGAAGTAAAAAAAAATTGACAATCTACATAAATTCTTATATAAAAGTTTCCAAAAAAAATCGCAATCTATATAAAATCTCTTATTTTTGAAAAATTAAATCAACAATTAATTTAATTTAATTAGTCTGTTTAATTAAATCAACAAAATCTATTTTAACTACTTTTCAAAAAATTTAAAATTAATTAATTAATTAAAACGAAAATTATAATTAATTAATTAACTAAATGATCACATAATAACTAATGATTAAAATACCCTTAATGAGAAATTAAAATTTGTTCTTTGAAGTGATGGCAATGTGATGTAAATGTACTCTTCAAATAATATATAGGAGATTATGATATATCTCATGCTATAGCACAGATAAATTGCAATTATAGAAAATATTTGAAATATATAAAATCAGGATATTAGAAAATTGTAATTCTTCCAAAACTTTATGAAAATTATAATATCAATTTTTATAATATCGAGTCTTTGTAATATCCACGTAAACATTTTAAAATCAGAAATATAAAATCAATCTTTCATATTCGACGATATTGGAAATTTCTGTTGAGAAAATTAAATATAAAATCTGGATATTTTATTTGATTTAACTGAAAAAAGAATTAAAGTTTTAGAAGATTGTGACATTCTAAGATATTAATTAAGATTTTTTTGAAAATATTAATCCATGATATTCTAAGATTGATTTCATAGAATATATTTTTCTGTTGAAAGATAGTATGTCTATTAAAATTGACAATCTACATAAATTATTCCATGAAATTTTCCAAAACAAATCGCAATCCACATAAAATCCTTATTTTTGGAAAATTAAATAAAAATTTAATTTAATTTAATTAGTGTGTTTAGTTAAATCAACAAAATCATTATAAATCTATTTTTAACTATTTTTCAAAAAAAAATTAAAATAAATTTTACACCATATTAAACTAAGTCAGATATGAATTAACATTTTTAAATCTACTAAAAATCTATTAATAGATTCAATATTATAAAGAGGAACTAACATTAACATTAACAATCAAAAAAATCGCAATATACATCAAATCTCTTATTTTTGAAAAATTAAATCAACATTTAATTTAATCTAATTTAATATAATTAATGTGTTTAATTAAATCAACAAAATCTTCAAAAAATCTATTTTTAACTAATTTCTAAATATTTCAAATAAATTAATTAATTAAAACAAAAAATTATAATATATAAAGAAGATTTAAAAAAATTGAAAATCTACATAAATTATTACTTAAAAGCATCCAAAAAAATCGCAATATATATAAAATCTCATATTTTTGGAAAACGAAATCAATATTTAATTTAATTTAATTAGTGTGTTTAATTAAATCAACAAAATCTTCATAAAATCTATTTTTAACTACTTTTCAAAAAAATTAAAATCAATTAATTACTTAAAACAAAAATTATTATTAATTAAGTAATTAATTAAATGATCACTTAATAACTAATGACTAAAATATCCTTAATAAGAGATTAAATTTTGTTTTTTTGTAGTAATGGCAATGTGATGTAAATATTAACACTTTTTAATTTTTATTTATAAATATACTCCCTAAATAATATATAGGAGATTTTCCTTTTTCCTATGGAATAACTAATTTTTTTGTTGGTTTTCTTTCTATTAATTAATACATTGAGTTGCCGATAAAAAGAACGTTTATCAAATTTATTTTATAGTTATAATCTATAACTAGGTGATTCCCGCGTTATACACGGGATAAGACATTTATAAAATTATTTTAAAAAATTAAACAATTAAATAAGTATTTCTAAATATTTTAATAGTATATTATTGTGTATAATTGAATTCTAAAATTAAGGTTTTACATATTTATGTTACTAATTAATTATTTAGTTAAAACAATATTATTTTAAAATAGAATTTTAAAAATCAAATTTAAGTAACAATAAAATCAGCTATAATTTTATGGAATATTTACTTATTTTAATTTCCATAAAAAAATAAAATTAATTTAGTTAAGATCATAATCTTTAAAATAAAGCACTACAAGAAAAGGTCCGTTTAGCGACGACTAAAACCATCCCTAAACGGTAGCAAACAATAGATTTCGACAATTTAACGACTTGGGGCAAACGGTAATTTTATTTGTATTATATGCCCATTTGCCCCAAGTACCGGCTTTGGATCTTTTGCAGCGGCGGCGAGCGACCTGAATTAATTCAGAAAAACTGTATCATGTAGGATTTAAACTCAAAATCTTAAGGTATAAAGACAATCAAATAACTACTAGACCACATTAACATTTTGCAAACTCTCCGTAAAAACAAATATATATCTAGTAAGGCTTTAAAACGATTCCGACAACAGATGTTGTGAGAAAGTGGTCACAAACAATAAAAACCCTAAGTTTTGTCGAAAAATTATCGCAATTTAGCGACGACTTTGCAACGATTTTGCGATGATCCTAATTTTTGTCGAAAAGTGGTCGCAATTTAGCGACGACATAGCGACGATCCTTATGATGTCGTGGATAAGTGGTCGCAAACTTTAAAAATCCTTAAAAAATATGTCATCTTATAGTTATATTTTTGTTTCAAATTTTACTAACTTAAATTTAATCCTACTATTCGAGCTTATAACTAAAGAGAAATAATTTTAGCAATAAAATGTATTAGAGAGATTTTTTTTTTTGTTCTTTTTTGGTAACAAAAGAGATATATATATATATATATATTTTCTTAGTATCTGTGAAAAATGGCAGAATGACATTTTTTGAGAAACAGAGTGAATAACAAACACCTAAATAAACCATATTTAAGAGCTTATCTTTGATTTGAATTGGTATATAATGTAAAATAATAATACAAATTTAGCAATCGATAGTACAAGTTTAAGATTTAAAAATAATAGTACAAGTTTATAATTTTAAAAAAATGTAGCATTATGTCAGTATTAAAAAAATAAATGAAAATCTAAAGATATGGTTTTGATAATTCAGTTCTACAACGTATAAGTTATAATCTATATATTAATCTGCGGTTTTTAAATTATTTACATGATGTCGTGTGAAAGTGGTAGCAAATAATAAAAACTCTAACTTGTGTTGGAAAGTGGTCGCTTTCCGACGACATTTGTTTTTCTCGCTATTCTGTCTAAATTTTGTCAAAAAATTGCGACGACTAATTTTTCGTCACTAATTCCGTCGGTATTTGTTCATTTTCTTGTAGTGAAGTTAGATTATATATGATTGATATAATGACATATTATGTAATTAGTCTAGTAATTTATGTCCTATAAAATATATTTTTTGAGTATGTATTCTGGCGACGTTACGTCAGCATGACAGTGTTGTAATATTCCACGTAAACATAAGGTTACTTTGTTAAAATGATTCTTAATTAATATATAGGGGGTATGATGACTATATTCATTTTTTCATCATTTATTATTTTATGTAGAAAAATAATGTAATTTTGTTTCCGTTAAGCATTCATTTATTACGAGAAAACAGGAGTTTGAGTGTTGACAATTAGAATAATGATTGCAAATTTAAAAAAGTTTAAAACCATCTTTTATTGAATTCAAAAAACTAAAACTATAACAAAACTAAAAATGTTAATTTGGGTTGTGAAAACTTTAAAGAAAATTTTATAGAATATAACAAAACTTTTTTCATAAATTTAAATTATATGAATTAAATGTTGTTAGAAGGTTATTAAATTTATATGTATCCTATAGACGTATTCCGATCCTAAGCGATTTCTAGGAGTTTGAAAGATGTCTTGTTGTATAACAGCTTTGTTATCTCAGTTACATTACTCTCTTCGTGATTTTATTATTTCAGTATACATTACTTGTATAATAATATTTATTATTTTAAAAAACATTTAATATTTTATTTAGGAAAATAATTTAATTTATTTTCTTTCCGTCCAACATTCATTTATTACGAGAAAAACGAACCAACTATTAAAGAAGATAAGAACAAGAGCAAAGCTAAAGCAGCCACGTGTCAAATGACTTCAACAAATGAAAGAGTTCCACTCCAATGAGACTAACTCACCTTGTAATTCACAAGGGATTATTTTTTCATATGACCTTAATCATCAAAGAAAATGTCCAAACAATCTACTTCAATTTAACAATTTCTTTTATTTTTTCTGTTTAGGCAAAAAATAGGTAAAAAACAATATAACCTTGACACTTTAATATATTTACAAAGTGCCCACAAGATCCATCTTTTTTCAGATCCAAATCAGATCTACCCAACAAATTAGTTAGGCTAGTTTGTATTAGCCAATGTAAAACGGTCCGATCTACCAATCCATGTACTTCTTCACTCTCCTTCTTCGCTACTGTTCGTCTTCCTTGTCTCTTTGGCCAAACAAAGAAACCGACAGATGAATTCGAAATCTCACCGTTTTGCCTAACTCACTTTTTCGTCTAATGCATCGTTTCACCTCTTCTTCTTTCCGTTTCTCCTTAAATTCTCGTTCTTTCCTCAATTTTGTGAATAGTGAGTTACAGTTTGTGAGAAATTTCTTTATTGTTTGATTTCATCTTCCATACTTTATCTCTCCGACGTTGTCCCGCGTTTTCGTCGTTCTCCAACAAACCGAAATCTATCTCCTTCTCACCAAAAGGTGATTTCCGTCTAGATTTGTTGCGAATTTGGATAGATTTACTTTAAAAAATTATAGGTTTTTTTACTTTGATTTTGAGGATATTTGTAGGTTAGATTTGTGGATAATGACCCGGCCTAACGCATATCCGAAATTGAGGTTGGAGTAGGCCACCGATTCCACCAAGAAGAGAAGAGGAAGAAGAGAACATTGATTCTCCGCCGCCTATTCTGCCGCCAGAACCTTCTTCGTGATCATTTAAAAGTCTTGGAGACCCTTAAGACGGTACTTGTAGATGAGGAGATAATTTGGTTTAACGAGCAATAATAGTTCAAGATGTGGATGTTGCTTCTACGGACATTCGAAAGACAGAAGAAGAAACAAGTTTGGTTTGTGGTCAACGGTGTGCCCATTAGATATTCTATTAAGGAACATCGCCTCCTCGGATTATATTGCAATAATTACCCAAATAAGTATGAGAAGAAGGGGAGTATGAACTTTGTGATGAGACATTTTGGGAAGGATAAGTTGGAAGCTAAAGATGTGTTAGCTGAGTTGAAGATAATGGCGTTCGATAATGATCGGTTGAATATGACGGTTTTGTACTTCCTTGCGACGGTGATTTATGGAAGATCAAAAATTGTTGGAGGACTCATCGAACCGTTTATTCTTCAGGTGGTAAATGATCTAGACTTTTGTAATCTTTCGATGGGGACGTTTTACATTTGATGATTGTGTAAAAGAGGTCGACCATCTATTCACTCGCTTCAACGGTGAGGTTCAAGCGAGCTGGACATTTTCGGGTTCATATTGCCATTAGAGGTAATCTTTTAAATAATTTAAATGGCAGACTTGTTTAACTTGTATTTCTTATGTGTAGTTATTGGTGTTTGAATGTATACCAGCATTGAGGACAACTTTTCGAATATCCATTGCAAAAGCAGAAATATCATGTCCCATGATGTGCAAGAGAAAGTTCAAAGATAAAACCTATAAAGGATATCGGTTGAGAGAAATCTATGAGAAGCTTCAAGAACCAAAGGTATCTCCTTAATTTGTTTCATTTAGTTTCATAGACGACTTTAACAACTAGGGAATGTATGTAATTTTATTTGTACTATATACGCAAGATATTTATAGTATTTTGTCCCCTGAGGATTCTAAGGGTCGCCTTATTATGCGTGTCATGGGAAGATATGGTTTGATAGTGATCTTAGAGAGGAAATGGGTGGTATTGACCCGATTATTGACGATTATAACCAAAAAATAGTCGTCGAGCGTAAGAAGATATTTTTGAAATATTTTTTTACAATTTAGATCTTCAATCACGAGTTTCAAAGGCAGCCCATGTGTCGGCCCCTGCGTCAACCCATGCGTCAGCCCATCAGCTCGTCCATTAGACAACAAGCATGTCTGAAGCACCGCGTAATGAAGAATCACATAATGTTTTTATGCAAATGGAAGAGAAGATGCGAAAGGAAATGGAAGATGGGTTTAATGGGTTTAAGGTGCAACTTGATCTTCTAAACGATAGGTTGAAATTGTTGGAATAATATATGGAGAACAAAAGAGTGTGAAAATTTTTTTTAAGGATTATGAAGACTTTTCAATGCGCTGGAGAAGAAGTTATGGGAGTCTTTCACCAAGAGGTGAGAATTGTAAAATTAAAAATTAATCAAATGAAATTGTAATTTGCATATAATAGTTTTCAGGTGGGTATGAAATTGGCGTAACTTCCACACAATAAGGTGTGGAGACGGGAAGAACTTCGGCATAAAAAGGTGTGCATGAGTCGGGCGGACCTTCCAACACAACAAGATATGCATGAGACGAGCACATTTCCTTCTTGGTGGAGGACAACCATACCTTCTTCCTCTGTCCATAGAAAAAATCATCATAATCTCTAAACTTTCTTCGCGCTCTCCTTTACTCATCCATAAATTCTTCCACGAATTTCATCTGATTGTTTAGAAGATCAAACTGCGCATCCTCTCTTCCAATTGTATAAAACATTCCACGATTTTTCATTACGTAGCCCTTTAGGCATGTTTGTTGCCACATAGACGAACTGATGGGCTGACTCAGGGGCTAACGCAGGGGCTGCCTCGGGGACTCGTGATTGAAATTTAAATTGGACAAGTCCTCTTAAAATATCCTCTTATGCTCGACGATTATTTTTAGTTCCAATCATCAGTAATCGGGTCAATACCATCTATTTTCTCTCTAAGATCACTATCAAACCATGTCTCCCCCATGACACGCATAAAAAGGCGATCTTTAGAATTTTCAGGGGGCAAATGGGCATATAATACAAATAAAATTACATACTTATCCTAGTTGTTAAAGTCGTCTATGAAAATAAACGAAACGAATCAAAGAGATATCTTTGTGTCTCCAAACTACTCATAAATTTCTCTCAACCGATATCATTTATATGTTATATCTTTGAACTTCCTCTTGCACATCCTTGGACATGATATGTCTGCTTTACAACAGGTATTCGAAAAGTTGTCTTTAATATTGGTGTACATCCAAATGCCAATAACTACACATAAGAAATACAAGTTAAACAAGTCTGCCATTTAAACTATTTAAAAGATTATCTCCAATGACAATATGAAACACGAAATGTCCAGCTCGCTTGAACCTCACCATTGAAGCGAGTGAATAGATGGTCGACTTCTTTTACACAATCATCAAAAGTAAAACGTCCCCATCGAAGGATTACAAAAGTCTAGATCATCCACCACTCGAAGAATAAACGGTTCGATTAGTCATCCAACAATCTTTGACCTTCCATAAATCACCGTCGCGAAGAAGTACAAAACCGCCATCTTCAACCGATCATTATCAAAAGCCACATCTAGCACATCTTTAACTTATAACTTATCCTTCTCAAAATGTCTCATCACAAAGTTCATACTCCCCTTCTTTTCATACTCGTTCGGGTAATGATTGCCATATAATTCCGAGGAGGCCATGTTCCTTAATAGAATATCTAATGGGAACACCGTTGACCACGAACCAACATTTAGACTTTCCGTAGAAGCAATATCCCCATCAACTTCGGTTTGCTTGGGGCAACATGTCGAATATGTGCGTAAACTGTGGGTGCTTGTTAAACCAAATTATCTCCTCATCTACAAGTACAGTCTTAAAGGTCTCCAAGACTTTGAAATGATCACGAAGAAGCCTCCTGTGGCAGAATAGGCTGCGGCTGCGGAGTACCAATGTTCCCTTCTTCTTGGTGAAATCGGTGGCCGATTTTAACCCCGATTTTGGATGTGTTTAGACCGGACCATTATCCACAAATCTAACCTATAAATATCCTCAGAATCAAAGTGAAAACCCATAATTTTTCAAGGTAAATCTATCAAAATTCACAACAAATCTAGACGGAACTCACATTTTGGTGAGTAGGAGAAGGATTTCAGATAATTGGAGAATGGCGGAAACGTGGGGTAACGTCGGATAGATGAGGAATGGAAGTTGAAATCAAGCAAATGGAGAAATTTCTCAGAAACCCTAACTCGCGATTCACGGAATTGAGGAAAGAACAAGAATTTAAAGAGAAACGGGAAGAAGAAAAGGCAAAACGGTGCGTTAGGTTAAACGGTAAGATTTTGAGTTCATTCATCGGTTTCTTTGTTCGGATGAAGAGAACGAGGAAGACGAACAATAGCGAATAAGGAGAGGGAAAAAGTAGATGGATTGGTGGATCGACCCGTTTTACATGAGCTAATACAAACTAACCCAACTAATTTGCTGGATATATCCGATTTGGATCCAAAAAAAGATGGATCCCTTAGGCATTTTATAAATATGTTAAAGTGTCAAAGTTATATTGTCGTTTACCTATTTTTCGCCTAAAAAGAAAAGATAAAAAAAAATGTTAAATATAGGTAGGTTTTTGGGTATTTTCTTTGATGAATAAGGTCATATGAGAAAATGATCCAGATGATAGCTAGACTATTGCCGAAAAGTAAACCGACCATATCAAGAGGAAAAAAGCCGGACAAGGAAAATAAGTTTTTTCTCTAAAGCTAGAGGGAGCCATGCTCAATCTCCTGCTCTCGGGAAAATGACGTCAGGATAATCCAATGTAATTATTTGGGGATTAATTGATTTGAACTTGTAAATTTTTTTTTTGTTGGCTTTTCTGCAAAAGAAAAAAAAAACCCTCCAAGCTGTCTATTTTTATAATTTTATCCTCTATTTCCATAAAATACAGATCAATCATACGAAATCAAAAATAATACTCATTATAACATTTATACTTATCTTTTAAATGTTTTCACAGTCGCATACATTAGATTTTTAAATTCTAATGGTATATTTAGATTTCTCGTTGTGACAGATTCGATTTGATATATTATTTATCAGTATTTTACAAACTTGAAAATAAAGAAGACGGATTATATTACGTATTAGTTTTGAATTCGCGGAATTGAATTGCATTTTTTGAGATAAAATGTAAAAGTAAAAAAAAAACGGCGATTTTGAGAATTTTGAAGATTATTTGAACAGTGAGTTTGGCTATTAAAATAATGAATGCAACTTTAAAAAAGTTTAAAGCCATCTTTTATTGACTTCAAAAAAAGTAAAAATATAACAAAACTAAAAATGTTAATTTGGGTTGTGACAATTTTAAAGAATACTTTGACTTTAAAACTTTAAAATGTGATTGGACACTTTAAAAATAAATTACAAGTCCTTACAAACAGCCCCTTAGCCTTTTTAATGCACTTTTTGTATACTGTAATTGTTTGATACCCAAAACATTCACTGCTAATATAGGTCAGATTCTTACAGTACCAAGAACAAGATCACCCAACGCAATCCACTGATTAAGAATACATGAAGGACATTCATTCATTTGGGATTCAATGAGAAAATTAAAAAAAACTCTCCATCTAATCAACATTTGCTCCTCCACCCCATAGTTACTCCATCTGAAAGTAGAGAATATGCAACGCAGAACTCGGGATTTCCGTGACCAAATCCTTTTCGGAAAACCAATGGTCGATGATGCTCCCAATAGGAGATTCCTTTGAATTCGCAGCCCATCTGCCTGCAAGCTTAAACCCAAACTTAGATGCAGCTGACAGGAGAGAAGGTTCATCAACCCTTCTGAAAACTTGGCATAGAATCAATGCTGGCTTTTGTTGCACCTCTAAGTCTCCCATTTTCTGTAAGATCAACTCTTTTGCTGTTTCAAACAAAGGTATAATGGCTTCAGCTACATAGGTAACATCTGTCCCGATGATAACTTCAAATCCCTCTGAAGCCAAACCCTTAATGCTTTCTATATGCTCTTTGTTTCCCCATTCAAGTACACCTGTTTTCAGTTTTTCAAGTAAAGAAGATTGGAGGTTCATTGTGATGTTCTCTGTCAATAACGTAAGTGCCTTTGTGTCTGCATCGGTCGCTACCACAAGGTTAGCTGATCTGGCAGCTACCATCGAGCAAATTCCTGTGCAGCCACAACCCAATTCCAACACCCGTTTTCCAGAAACAATGTTTGGGTTCCTGTCAAGAACAGAAGCCATAAGCCGAGCAGACTCCCAAAGCATTAATCCTGTAGATTTGCAAGTATGTTGGTATTCTTTGGACAAAAGTTTGATTTTGAAAGCAGAATCCCTAAGCTTAACCACGCACATCTACGAAAACGAATCAGATAGAAAAAGAGATGAACTCATAAGCATAAAAGAAAAAAAGAAAGTCTTGGACAAAATATGTAAAAACAATGAGATTACTAAAGTCTCTTACCACATGACTTGATGGGGAGGCTCCAAACATTTCCATCGCCAGACCATCGGATATGTCAATGTCAGTGTAATCGACAACCTTTTTTCTTTCCTGCTCCTCAGATTTAAGATGCATGTTATTCTGTTTCTCAGACTGGTCTAATTTAGCAGGAGTCATCCTATCACAAGGGTTTTTGTTGTCGTTTGATCGACGAAATGTAGCTTGGACCCAGCGCCGATTCATGACCAGTTCGCGTGAACGATTCTCAACTTGTTTGCAGCAAACATCAAGCTCCTCAACCACAAATCCTTGTTCGGAAAACAAAGTTTCTAGGAATTCATTAGAAAAGTAGAATGCACGCTGCATGAAAAAAAGGTAAAATCATCACAGTTCTGCCAAAAATAGAAATGTGTACTGCAAAGATAATCGCGTAATAAAGAAAGAACTTACAGTGCCATCACCTCTCACATAAAAGTTCTCGCTGATCTTCTGATCCTTCCCAGAAAACCTCTCCTGTTGATAAAATACTGAAACACATAATGGGTAACCATGCCTTCGTATTTTAAAGGATACTAAATCTAAAAACTGGTTGATCTTCCAAAAGGGAAAGCAAATCCACAATTTTTTGTTTTGAAGCATGAAACTGTAGTAGAAGTTTTTTTTCTTTTCAACAAAATATTTAAAGTTAAAGAGACTCGTTTCAAGTGCATTAAAATGGGCATTCATATGAGAAGCGACAACTTCAAATTTGGAAGTTATAAAAGGTAGATCAAACCTGAGCAAGATCACCGACAGCATAGTCACGGAAGAGTATACAACCATTTGGCTGAAAACAGAATAATAAGAAAGTAACTCAACATGAGAAATTCAGACTTACAGAGGAAGATAGATGCCCAAAATTACATTAGAAAGGATGTGTTTGATACCTTAAGCACTTTCCTAATGTTCTGCAATACTGAGGGCATCTTCCCTGGGGATACCGCAGATAAAACAAATATCTGTTCAACAAGTATTTTACATGAGAAATAGTCTATGATGAGAAAAGAAAAGGCTCAAACATTGTATACTCAAAGAAACAAAAACCAGGGGAGCAATTAGAGGGGAGTGTTATTCTTTTACTAAGATAACTTGATAGATTATTATCTTCTACCGAGTTAACACAATAATATACATTTGTTAGGAAAATACCATGGTCACAATATCAACTGAGGATGGAGAGATATGCTTGTCAAGACCATCCCCCGTCAAGTCACAAGCGAATGCAAACACACGCGTCTCTGTGTATTCATCATGAGCCTGAATGTCATAACAAGTCAAATACACCCTGATCAAGTTCAACGGAATCCAGTAAACAAAAAAGCTATGAAGCACATGACAAATCATACACTATTCCATGTGGTGGACGCAACAAGTAACTACTCAGGGAGAAATTAAGGTGGACCTGTTAAATGTTCTTAAGAGACACAAAGACTATTACTATAAATTGCCAGTTAATCAGTACATTTAAGGTACTCATGCACAATGCAGTAATACGTTTATCAGTTATACCCAGCAAATAAAAACTTACATCACAGAGCTGAATAAATTGACGTCACTAGCAAACAAATCAACCAAAGAAATGGAAACATTAGAGAAGAATAATGACCAACCTTGACCAATTCAACGGCTCGTGGTGAAAAATCACATGCATAAACAAAAATGTCTGGATATGTGGCAATCAACGGAAAGATGGTGTTTCCAGCTCCACAGCCAACCTGCAAATCAAGACCAATTGCTCAGCAGAATAATCTACAAAAGCTACTCATCTAGCAAACAACAAAATAGCTAGATTTAGATGAGTAACAGCTTGAGCATTTGTGATTACCTCAAGAATGACCTTTTTCCCACTAACCTGAAAAAGAGAATAAGACAAACTCAGGTTAAATACTATAATAGGTAATACAGCAGATACCAAAAGAAATAGTTTTAATACTCACGGAAAAATAGCTATTCCATTCCTTGTCCAAGTAGTGGCGGTCTTTGAAAAACTGATGAAGAACAAGAAAATCTTATCATATAAAGTACAGCAATATCATTAGCACAGTGAGCTCACGCTCAAATTTCACAAAGCACTAATGAGTAATGTCAACGTTGTGATATGACCTAAAACTGGATCCAGAAAGGAACTTAGGTTATATTGCTGATAAAAACTGGAATCAAGGCTGAGGCAGTTGATGACAGAGCCCCTCACACTCCTTACACAAGATCCGCTCAAGACTCTGCCATAATTCTGTTTCTCCTATAGAACCTCCATACAAACAAACACTTGATATTTAGTATCACTAACTAACTTGAGTCCTCAAACCCATCAATCAACCTAACCAGTTCAGAGGAGTGGCAGCTTAGAAACTCTTCACTTTTATACTTCTACCACATATCATCAAAGTGAGGGTCTTAACATGTATTTTAAAGGTCCTTAGCATCTTCAGCTAACGAAATTAAAAGCATTTATCATATCAAAAGTGAATCCACCCTATGTTACACTTATACGCATCAATAGTAGCTCAATTACATGTGAACTGAGAAAGAAATTAACTGAGATAAAGGCTTACTCTATCTCCATGATGCTTGTAAAATATATCCCAATACTTTTTAGCATCCCTTTCATACTTCTCTGAGATATACAAACAGTTGAATATAAGGAACAAGCTTGCAAAAATCACTTCTCAAAATACATATCCAAAATCAGCTAAAAGATGTAAACTTTGGCAAACCTCGCCAAAAAGGAGAAACACCAGCGTTAGAGGTCGGATAAATCTGCAGCTTCTCAATCGGTTTTTGCTGCTCTTCTATGATTTTCAAACCAGAAGACATTATTTACCACACGCCGTATCTTCATAAGAACCAAAAAAAAACAAAAAAAAAGTCATGACTTTGAGTAAATTAAACAATACCCAAGTAGTTTTCGAGCAATGCTTTCAATTTTGTATTTCAAGAAACAAGAATACTAACCTGTGGTTCTTCGACGGCAAACGCTTTGGTTCTTCTTCCTCGAGAAATCTGAAGAAGAACAGAGTTTTTTTAAGTAAAGTGATTAGGGGATGACCATGAGCCATTAAGCTGCTGGGTTTTGAGTTGCTCGGCCCAATCGTGGTTGGGTTGGGTCAATGCAGACTTAAAGTCAGTAACTTTTTTTTTTTTTTTTTTTCAACCAAAGGAAAACTTTTCATTACTAAATTAGCGAAAGAGAGTATCGCTCTTTCCTGATTAAAAAGTCAGAAAGAGCTGTCTTTGCAACAGAGTCTGCGACAGCATTGACATTTCTAGTGATAAAAGCGAAAAAGATAGCCTCGATCTTAATTGAGAAGTGATGTATATCCTTTAGGATACCAAATAGATCACGATGTTGTGATGCCGATTGAATGGTTTCAATGCATTCCTTGGAATCCGAGGCGATGCAAACACTATGGAGGTCCAAAAGCGATTGCTTTATGGATTGCTGAGTAATTAAACTCTACTTTGTGAACTTAATAATACTTAACTAAACTTTTCTTTTTTTTCTTTCCGGGTTAATCATTGTAAAAAATCGAGTATTTTTACTATGTAAGATGTTTACAATTTTTCTTTTAATAATTCAGAGGTTTTGGACCGAATCTCATACATACATCATCTTAGATCCGGAAAATTACATTGACGAAGAAAAATATACGATTGTTTTTGTACATGGTGGAATTTGATCCGTAGCTTTGGCCCATATGACTAGTCTTCAACCACTAGTAAAAAAATATCGTATAGCCACAGAAATATTCGTGGCTAAAGCATAAATTTTGTGGCTATACGTGTAAATAGCCACAAAAAGCCACAAAAACTAATTGTGTCTTAAAGTTTTTGTGGCTTTTCGTAGTTAGAATAGAGAAATTAGCCACGATTTAGTCACACGTGATTCGTGACTACAATAGCCACGAAATAACCACTCTTTGTTCCGTGGGAATGTAGCGGCGAATGTTTTCATGGCTAAATTGTGGTTTAGTTAACCATGTTTTGTTTTGTGGCTAAAACGTGACAACCTATGTTACATAGCCATGAATTGTTTCGTGACTATTTAGTGGCTTCCTAAAAAAATAATCATGTTATATGTCATGTGGCAAATCTGCGTTACGTAGCCACGAAATGTTTCGTGGCTAATTCTGAATTAACCAAAAATAAAAAGCAATTGCAATCGAAATCGAAATCCATACATTATAACAAAGGAATCTACATAAATTCAGTTCTTACATACAAACCAAAAGACCAAATCCAGTTTTTACATAAATCCATACATTATAACAATAAGAATCTACAAAATCTTACATAACGAATGAAACCAAAATCAAGTTCTTGCACATAAACCAAATAAAAACCTATAACCCAAGTGATACACACCACTTATCTAAGTTATAGTGTTGGTGGATGGTGGAGTCGAAAGATCTAGATTTTCGGTTGATGGTGGTTGTGCATCTGCCATTATAGGGTTCAGAGCTGTTTGAGTTGCAGGAACATAGGGTTGAGTATGAATTAACTGTTGGAGATTAACCTCGAGAGACTCGAGAATTGCATTTATTGCAACTCTTGTTGCAGAAAACTCGTCCATCACCGTGTTAATGCCGGCTTTGAAGTCATCCTTCAGAACTACAGTGTCATCCTTCACCGTTTCAACATTGTTGCTGATTGACTTGATTGTTGACAAAGCCATTTGAAACAGAATATAATCGCTGAGGTATAGAGGTTGACTCAAGTTTGAAGGCTTACTATGTATATGTGTTTAAGCTCGTCAACTGTAAATGCCCGATTCCTCTTTCTTGGCTTTGTTTCCCTCTGTTTTTACAAGTTATCATGCCACATCATTTTTTATCTTTCCACTTTGTATATAGTCTTTTCTGTTGAGAAATAAATTTGAAATGTCAACCAAAAAAACAAGTATATGGATGAAAATTATACATATCTAGAAATTCATAGTTTATATAAAATCATGGCTACTCTAGATTATGTTAGAGAAAATAAGTTGTGCTACATCATGTTGGAGATGTGGTGCGGAGGAGTAAGCCGGTTAACCACACAATTTTTGAATGTCCACCCTTTCTCAAGATTTGGGCATTATCGCTAATCCCACTAATTACGAATGTATTCTCGTCGGGATCGATTTACTACAATGTATAGTTCTTCATTTGGAGAAATCAAAATAGTTCAGATTTGAGGTGTGTTTATGAAATATATTTATGAGTTATGTGGTTTAATAGGAACGTAAATGAGAAGTATATAAATTTCAAAAGAAAAAAAAAAAGAAAAGAGAAGTATAGAATAAGATGAGCAGTAAACATATAATACTAGCAATTAGACAACAGTCAACACCCAAACCACATCAATTACACAGCCACACGTCTAATGACAGAGATATCAGACCAAACTATATTTAATTATATCCAAACTTTTATATAAAATTATGTTTATCAGAAAGAACCAAGATCTGTACGGTGTGGATACAAAACAAAACATTTCTCACCAAACCTTCGTCTGCTCATATGCAAATTATGCACGTCTCTACGCATGCGACTAATTTGTTTAAATATTTTATTTTGTCATCGCTAATTCACATGTAGAAGTTTACTAACAGCCCAAATTTGGTTTTTTCCTCTTTCTTATGTTGCTTTTCTAAAAGCCACAAATAAGAGACTTTTATTTTTTTATTAAAGTCACAGCCTTAACTAAATAAACAAAAGTTACAGTCAAATAACAGTCTAAACAAATCAGCCCCAGTTTAAATCTGTTATTTGATATGAGTGCGCTACTAATGGAAACTACGACTATTAAGTTATGTTTCCATAACAAGTTCATTGATTTTATGAAAGTTACTGATTCAAATAAGTATAACTTATTTTCTTTGTGAGTATATTCTTGTAACAAATAAGTAACATTTTTTTAAACATGTTTTTTGGGGTTTTTCTCAATATTTTGCGAAAAATTGGAGTCCAACTCTCCTGTTTAAAGATAGTAACACGCTCTAGGATACAAAAACGTTTTGTTTGAATCAGATTGTGTTAGTGTGATCTCGGCTGTGCTGGGTTCTCAGTCTTGGCCAAGGCTCAGGAACTATATCACGGATGTACTGGGCAATAGTATGGAGAAGGATTTCTCTTTTTCACATTCCTCTCGACAAGCAAATTCGTGTGCTGATGCCGTATCTAGGGATATTAGTAGTTATCCTACTTATCATGCTTATTTACATGTTATTCCTCCTGTTTGGTTGACCCAACTTGTGGGAAATTCGAGCTTGTAATGCAACTCTTTACTAGTAATTGAAGTATTAATTCAGGTAAAAAAAAAAAAAAGATAGTAACACCCCAATTTTTAAACATTACTAACATAATAAAATAAAATAATAAAATCCCAAAATACATAAAGTTTGAATTCTTATAAATATCTAAATCTGAAAAACCAAAAGCAATAAAAAAACATTGGAAAAACTACAAAGCTCTCGTGCTACGACCGAGACTTTCAACATCAGCTACGTGCTGCTCGTCAATACCGTTTGTAAGGAAATCAAAACTTACGTCAACGAAAAATCGCTCAGTGAGATTACAAACCCGATAAACATGTATTACACAGAAATTTTTTTCAGTATTGATACTAACAAGCATATATTTACTTTTTATTATAACTAAAGTCATCACAATAAAATAAATCACATCATCATATAATATCAGCAGAATAGAGTAATCTCATCATAGATAAATACGGTCCACGATATTAACTGATTCCATTACCACTAATAGAATATAGAATACAGAAATACATCTACTGGCGATGCTGGCCATCACAGATTGCTCAATAGAGCTAGCTAAATTAGAAAAGCATGCTGATACCGGTATTGACGGAATAAGATATATCATCATCAGAAAAAAAAACATCCATAATAATATCAAAACAAACAAATTAGTTTTATTTTTTAGAATTCAACATTCGAATAATTTAATTATTCTCTTTCATCTTATTCCTAAAATATTACACAATTCTACAATAACTAATAAGGAAGTTTTTTTTTTTGGTAAAATGTTAAATTTTTTTATACCATTTTTAATTTTTGACAGACGATACAGAGAAAACGAAAAAAACAGAAATACTGAAAATAAACTAAGACAAATAGGTGATTTAATCTAATGAAAGGAGATAAACAATAGCAAAAAGAGCTGGTTTTCGCGAGCCACAAGGAGCAGCCGACTCAGAAACTCAAGCACAGGTTAAAAACCGGAAATCCACCAAGTTACCACGTGCGCTGACTCGAACTAGAATCGCCCTCAAATTCTTGAACAGTCGAAACCTACAGCTTCCTGAGGTCCTCCGAATCCTGACCTAGCAAGAGAACCAAGCAATCCAGAAATACAAAAACTTCTAGCGAACCGAATGTTTCGAGAAAATTTACTGCTACAATCCACCGAGTGAAACTCAATTCACCGGGAGAAAAACTTAAGTTGTGAAAAAAAACTGTAAAACTCCAGATAGGGAGCCAATTTTTAACACAAACTAAAGCAACTGTAACAGGCCCATTAGGTCCACTAAACAAAACCCTCAGCGAGAAACAGGCCCAAGCCTAGAAGCCCTAAGCACCTCCTCAGTGTCACGAAGACAAACTCCATCTCTTTGCAATGCCGATCGTCACCGACAGAAGAGAGGTGGAGCGGCGGTGGCCGGAGCGATGAGCTGAGGCTTGACAGAAGCCGAGGGAAGAGAAAGCTGGATGACGGCGAGGTTAAACGGTGCTCGGTGACTGCAAATGCTTCCGTAGGTTCCCTGGAATGGAGCTTCCCGGCGGGCACACGAAAACCTGACGATTTCCAGACGCCGGAAAAGAAGGTGGTGCTCACGGTTGGTCTCACCAAGCAACACACCGCCACCCTCTAGCGGTGACAGAGCCAAGAGCTCACCGGTACGCCCTCCTTCCCGATCCGCCATGGAGAAGAACAAACTCCGGCAGCCGAGAGACACAAACCGAAGAACCTCCATCTAAGGAAGAGGAGCTACGCAACCCGCAAGACAAGTATAGAACCTTCACTTTTCAACCACGATCAGAACCACCGACGGAAAAGAAACTACAGAGTGAGAGATGGAGCCCTCTCTGGTGCCGGAGAGGCAAGTTGGGGCGACGGCGGCGCAGTCAAGCAAGCTTCAAAATTAGGTTTACCTTGTCTCCTCGTTTTTTGGGCCCGAGAGAAAAGACCCTTTTTCTCTATGATGGTTTAATATTGCCAACTAATAAGGAAGTTCCCCAACACTTAAATGATGGTTGCAAACGACCCTTATTAGAGTACTAAGCCTGGACATCAAGACTCGTTACCCGCTGGATTCGCTGGACTCGCCCCGAACCCGCTCCGTAAAAGCGGGTACCCGTCTCGTATCAAGTCAAGTATAAGATATGTTTTTAAAATACTTGCAAGTCCAAGTCCAAGTCCGAATTTTTTTCTCACTACTTGTCCCGTTACCCGCCTTGAAACTCATTAGCCGCCCCGTTACTTGGTACTCGAAACAAAAATACCCGTTACCTGTAAAATATACTCGTTACCCGCAACAAAAATACTCGTTACCCGTAAAATATACTCGTTCTCCGCAAAATATACTCGTTATTCGCCACAAAAATATTCGTTACCCACAAAAAATATTTGTTATCCGTAAAATTATCCGTTATCCGCGGGAACAAGTAACGGGGTAAATACCTCACAAGTAATGGATTTTGGAGTGGATACCTGTTTGGGCGGATACCCATTTTGGACGAGTACAAGTCCAAGCCCGAATATCGTATACTCGCACAGGACGGGTCAAGTTTCAAGCCTGGCGAAAATGGCGGGTACCCGCTCCGTGCCCAATTCTGTAGAGTACTACCAACAAAGGAGAAGGATCAACCAAAAATCTCAAATTTGCAAGAGAATCACCTTGTCCATCGTTGGGGCTTTAAAATGCATTTAAATACCTGATACTATGGTTGAACTTGAGTGGATCCAGTTTTTCTCGATTTTGCACTTTACTCCTGCACGCTTATCTATTACAGAATTTTCTTCACAATTTTGAATTTATCAGAAATCCCCCTGAAATTGGACAATTTTTAAACTTTTCAAATTTATCAATTTAACCCAAAATCTAGTTGTTTTTCAAATTCAACAAATGGTTTCATACCAATAATTGCATGGTAGATGTTATTATAAGAAAATTCAATCAACGACAATAGTTTCTCACATAATTGTTGATTATCTAAAACACATGATCTCAACATGTCCTCTACTGTTTTAATAGTATTCTTACACTGTCTATATGTCTGAGAATGATATGTAGTACTAAAATGTAGTTTCTAACCCAATTTATAATATAAGTTATCCAAAAAATGTGAAGTAAATTTTGGATCACGGCCTAAAACAATGCTACTTAGAACACCATGCAACTTCACAATTTCTTCTACATAGATTTCTAAAAGTCGGAATAACGAGAATGTTTTCTTAACTAATAGGAAATGGGCTGATTTGGTGAGCCGGTGTACTACTATCCAAATGGAGACATTTCGCTTATGTAACCTTGGGAGTCTAGTGATAAAATTCATACAAACTTTATGCCATTTCCACTATGGAATATGTAACGGTTTAAGTTTACCACTAGGCTTCTAATGTTCGATTTTTACCTGCTGGCATACCAAGCACTTGGATACAACTCCCCAATCGCCACCGTCCATTGGCTCCCATGCCCTCTCTTGTCTTGTGGACCCTACCCTTGTCCGACGGCCGGTGCGCTACTTCTGGAGGGCTGAAAGACTTGTTAACCGATCCTACAAATCAACATGTGATTTTCTTCGTGTTTTGTCATCACTCACACGATACCAAAAATCACTTCCCGGTAGATCATCCATCCTAAAATCGCTTCCAGCTCAAGCACGCTTAACTTTAGAATTTTGACAATAAGTTTGGCTGAAAAAATAAGTGTACTTTGGTGATAGCGATAGTCAAATCAATCTTTTAAGCTTTCATCATGCACCACTATATTTCGGAGTCTTACAAAGATCATGCTGAAATGATAACGCCACTTGCACTATCTATATATATCTTTCATAGTTGTTGAATTCATAAATTTTCTTTAAACGAAATAGACCAAATTTTTAGCTTGAACTCAACTTGGACGATGAAAAATTGATTAATATATTAAAAAAGTGGCGGACTAGTGGTTAGCATTTGAACATGGTTATATTATGGATCTAATTGAACCTCTTTGAGAGAGATTATTAATGTCATGTCACTTTCTTTTTTTTTTCAATAGTTTGATTTAAATTTAAAACGGTTTAAAAAACCAAACCGGGAGAACATAGTTTACGTAGCTCACCTCATACAATAATATTCTAACATTTACCGCTAAGCTATTTGCTTGAACATTAGAACGACATGGTATAAAAACACAGAAAAAGTTGTGAAACCGTCTTTAAACTTCTTGTAGTCTTCTAAAAACATGTCGGACGCTGGCCACTTCGTTGGGGCATGCACCATCTTCACTAACTCCGAGCAATCCGTGTGGATACTAACATCTCGTCTTCGGTGAGCTAGCAAGGATTTCATTGCCCAAATTAGTGTCCAAATCAATGTCATATCACTCTATAAAAACAATTATTATTTTCTTTTCATCTTTTATTAGTACCTTATATTTTTTTTTTCTCATTGATTAACATATAATGAATTTCGTGGAAAATGTTAAATTAAATTTAAATTAAGTTTTTTGATAAAAAATTTAGAATTTTTTTTCTAGAAATCTGCATTAAAATAACACTTATTTGAAAACAAAATTTAAATTTTGAAACTATACTTAATATAAAACTTGGAAAGTACTATGAATCAAATATTCTCTTTCTAAGCATTTATGCGCTAACTACTTATGCAGCTGATTTATTTGACATTTAATAGAAAAATGCGTTTGTTACAAAAGACATTATTCTAAACACTTTGAACGTGGTTTGAAACTTTATATATTTAAGATAATATATAAAGCGTTAATTTTATAAATATTATGGATTTGATTGATAACATAAAGCGGTATAAAAATTTAGTAGGTAGAAAAAAGAATGGTAAACAGTACGTAAATAGTTAAAAGCGATACAAAATATCGGATAAAGAAAACAATAAAAAAAAATTGAGAGTATTTTTCTTTTGTGCTTTTAATATCGCTTTTGTAATTAATTACAATAAAAATGATATATTTCATACCGCAACGATACCCTATACTTCATCAACACTTAAAAGAGGTAAATATTTATCATTGTTTCCACAATTTCTGCATTAATATAGGTTTCATCATGTCATGGTAGATAAGAGTTGCTCGTAGAACAGCCCTACACAATTAAATAAATAATAAAAAGATTAAGAAATTGTCCTTTTCTGAATTAATAAGTTTCGGTGAAGCTACCTTCTTATTACCGAGCGGCTCCTGTGGGTTTCCTTAAACACTGTTTTTCATCACATTCTTTGTTGTTTACTTGTCTGTGTATAACATTTAAAATTAATACTTTTTTCAGACACACCATCTTTGAATCTTCACTACTTCATATTCAACGATTTTGTATTAAGAAGACTTCTTTTTAATATTTTTACCCCATTTAATACTCGTCAACTACATAGACACACACACTAAACATTATTCAGCTGTGTATATATTATGCCCTGTCTCTCTAACTTGGTTGTTGTATTCAGTTTCTAATTCCTCTTTTAGTTTTCTCTAGACAAGAAGAGAGATAAAGACTTGACCTTTTGTCAAGTCTTTCTTGGTGTTTTTTAGTCTTTCTTGGTGTTAATACTCCGCAATCTTGAGGTATGTCTCTAATTCTTACATGGGTCGATCATAGAAGATGGATAAAATCATAAAATTTTCACCTTTATGAAGCATTCTGAATGTTTTCAGATGCTCTCAATGTGTTTGTTGAAATGTCTGAATGAGATTGATTTTATTCATCGTCGGCTACAATAATTGGGTTTGGTGATGATAGCAATGACTCAGTAAAAAAAAGTAATATATTAATGACAGTTGTTTAGAGAAAAGATTCGTTTGTCAACGTTTTCGATATTGATCTGAATTTGATGCGTGTGCAGGGGATTTGTAAATTGGTATTTTGAAGCAAACAACTTGAAGAGATAGTGTCCTTTATATTGTTGTTTTATCAGTAGAGATGGGGCTTTCTCTTTCATTGCTCTTGTCTGCTTGGAAAGAAGTCGTGACGACCCAGTTCTTCAGTTTCAAGAACCCTGTCGAGAGTTTTCTTGAAACCAGATCCTTTAGCTTCAAACTTAAAGAAGGACGCTTGACATCAAGAACCAACAGTTTCAAGAGTGAGAAGCCGCGAGAAAAGTCTCCTAAGACCGGTATGGAGCGGTCTTTGAGCTTTAACAGCTGGGAGTTTCCAACAGAAGTCAAGGCTGAACCGATGAATAAGGCTGATGAGGAGATTGTCGAAACGAAGAAGCCTGCTCGTAACAGTTTGAGCGGAAGAAATTGCGAGAGAATCCAAATAACAAAACCCACGATTACTCCACCTAAGCCTTTTGTGTTCTTCTCCCCTAGACCTGTCACAGAGCTTGACGCAGCTGCAACTACGCTACAGAAGGTGTACAAGAGTTACCGGACAAGAAGGAACCTAGCAGATTGCGCTGTTGTGGTTGAGGAGCTCTGGTGAGTCACTTGATAATCCTCTTTCTATCTGCTTTGCTAGTAATGGGGTTCAAGTTGTTGACACTAATCTGTTTTATTTCTTCCAATGTTTCCTAGGTGGAAGACTCTGGATGCTGCAGCTCTGAACTTGAGTTCGGTTTCCTTCTTTGAAGAAGAGAAACATGAAACCGCTGTTTCGAAGTGGGCACGAGCTAGAACACGAGCTGCTAAGGTTTGACATCATTTCCACAATTTATTATCTATGTTTAGAGTCCATAAGTTTCTATCTCTCTTTACAATGAAAACTGATGTGAATTCTACTTTTATATGTCATTTAGGTTGGAAAAGGATTGTCAAAAGATGAAAAAGCTCAGAAGTTAGCTCTTCAGCATTGGCTTGAAGCTGTAAGTCCCCATATTTGCTTTGGGCATGGAATAAATCTTCCTGCTTTTTGTGGATTTAATCTAACTCGAGTCTTTTCTGCATTTACAGATTGACCCACGACATCGTTATGGCCACAACTTGCACTTCTATTACGATGTCTGGTCAGCAAGCATGAGCGCACAACCATTCTTCTACTGGTCAGTCCAATAACCATCTTTATTTCTTTTTGACGTATGAATCTGTTCTGAACTTTGTTTCCACCTATTTGAAACTGAAGGTTGGACATTGGCGATGGAAAAGATGTGAATCTTGAACACCACCCAAGAAGTGTTCTGCAAAAACAGTGCATTAAATATCTTGGACCGGTGAGTCTTTTTTGGTTTCACCTGCAAAAAAACCTTGTCTAGCATATTTACCTTCTTCTTACTCATAAACGTTTGTGTTCTTCAACCTGCAGCTGGAGAGAGAAGCATACGAAGTGATAGTAGAAGATGGGAAACTAATGAATAAACAAAGCATGACTCTGATCAATTCAACAGAGGAAGCAAAGTCGATTTTTGTACTTAGCACCACTAGAACCTTATACGTAGGGCAGAAGAAGAAAGGTCGTTTCCAACACTCCAGTTTCTTGTCTGGAGGTGCCACAACTGCTGCAGGAAGATTGGTCGCCCGCGATGGGATCCTCGAGGTGTGTTCCTATTCAGTTTGCTTCCTAGCTCTTAGCCTTTATGTTGAGAAGCTAACAAAGATTTTAAAACACATTTTTTTCTCAGGCTATATGGCCATACAGTGGACACTACCTCCCAACGGAAGACAACTTCAAGGAATTCATAAGTTTCCTGGAAGAGAACAATGTTGATCTCACCAATGTTAAGGTAAGGAAAATAAATTTTTGTTGCATACATGCTAAATATGAAAAACGTGTGTACTCACACTTATTTTAATCTGAATGCAGAGATGCTCTGTGAACGAGGAATATTCGTCATTCAATTCCAGTGGCTACGAAGAAGAAGAATCAAAAGAAGAGGAAGCAGAGAACAAACCAGCAGAAACCATCATTACAGAGGAACAAGAAGAAGAGAAAGAGAGAGAAAGACCGGTGTTTGAGCTTGCAAAGAGGCTGTCTTGCAAATGGAATAGTGGGGTTGGTCCAAGAATTGGGTGTGTCAGAGATTATCCAATGGAGCTTCAGTCACAAGCGTTCGAACAAGTCAGTTTGTCTCCTCGGATTTCGCCTGGTTCTGCACGTTTTCCATCACCATACGGTCCAATTCCTTCTCCAAGGCCTAGTCCTAGAGTAAGAGTCTCTCCACGCTTAGCATACATGGGAATCCCAAGCCCTAGAGTTCAAGTAAACTGTTAGGCCTTTTGCTCTTAACTTAATTCACCAAGAAGTGAATGTTATGACCTTTAAGCTAGTGAGCCTGAGGTGTGAGAAAAAGGTTCATCATCTCTCATCTTTGTTCTTTAATTCATTTCACAGAAGGTTTTTTTTTTGTAAGTCCCTTTTGGTATCTTTGTCCCTTTTTCATGGGTACATCGTAACTTCTGGTTTAGGTGAATCCCATAGGCTGTAAATTCATTTGGTGAATTATAAACAACTTTTTGTATTAGTTTTGGATTTAAAACCTCGAATAAATTGTTAAAAATATTGAATAATTTTCCATCTGAAAAATTAATCATTTATATTAAAAAAAATTTTAAAAAAAAATAAAAAAAAATTAAAAAATTTTTTTGAAAAAAAAAAAATATAAGAATTTAAACAAAAAAATTTTCCTTTTTTTTTTTTTTTTTTTTTCGTCAACAACAAAATTCTCCTCTTATCTTTTAAGTTTTAACAAAAAAAAAACATAATTTTTCCTATTCAATAATGCATCCATCTAAGACTTGACTTGACTTTTCATGGGCTCTTGTGGTCTTCTTAAACCACTTAACTGATTGTCTATGGTCTTCACGATCTTATATCATTATTTATTATTTAAATGTCACTCGAATATTATTCTTAACTAAATAACTCAGCACCATGTGGAGGTAAAATGATTTTTACGTAAATCCCATGTAGTATAATTACACAATTTATTATTTTTGTAGGGAAACTTATTACCGAAATCTAAGATCCGCTTGTGTATAACGAAACATGTGATCGAATTTTGTTTATTCTATTTAAAATTTTGATTGTTTCGTATAAAAATGTATTTCATGCATAAAATAAAATGATTCACATAAACAATTTTTTCTTTTTTACCAAATAAACCATTCAATTAAACCAAAATAATGTTTGTGATACACAAATTGTCAACCACACAAGTGGTAAAACATCTAAAATTGCAAAGTACAAGAGACAATTTAGAACCGTCCTAGTCATATATAGAATCCACCGCCACATTTGCTTTCCGAGATTGGAAAGTTTCTGTAAGACCCGTTTTTCGGCCAACCATTTTGTCGACTCGGTCAGTTTGTCGGGCACTTCCCGAATCATCGGTGTTTTGTGTACTGGACGTACGTTTGTGATCGGATTTTTACCGATGGTTGGGCTGGACCGAGCGAGTTCGAATCGTCGGTGTTTTGATGTTCTGATTGTTTGGATCAGTTTTTGTATCGTCGGACTTTTGGGTCGAGCCGGACGAGCAGATGGAACCGCTATCATCGGTGTTTGGAGGATCGCATGGGATGGTCGGGACGGACGGACGGACACATCCGGATATGACCGGATGGATCGTCCTGATGGACGATACGGACGCGTGATACAGACGCACGGTACGTCCAGATGAGAAGTTACGGACGTCCGGATGGACACGTCCGGATGGACACGTCCGGATGGGTCGACCGGATGTCGTCTTGCGGGCGTACGGGCATCG
The DNA here is from genome assembly GCA_026770425.1 of Boechera divaricarpa. Lineage (NCBI taxonomy): Eukaryota > Viridiplantae > Streptophyta > Magnoliopsida > Brassicales > Brassicaceae > Boechera > Boechera divaricarpa. The sequence goes on along the minus strand of CM049186.1, from coordinate 5,805,369 downwards.
TCTTGCGGACAGGTGATACAGACGTACTGCGGGCCTACGGTATCGTCCTGCGGACAGGCGATACGTACGTAAGGACTGCGTACTGCGGACGGTATGCGGATGTGCGGGCTGCATACTGCAGACGGTATGCGAACACAGACTGCGTCCTGCAGGCGAACGGACAGCGTCCGTACGGATGCGATACGTACGTATGATCGGGTTATTTTGGAAACTTTCCTGAAATAGATTTTCGATTTTGGCAAGATCAAAACTCAGTAAAATGTCGTGTTTTGGGGATTCGGGCCTAATTTAATTGCGATTTTTGGAGGGCCTTTGGAGTGTGTCCTAAGTCTTGGCCCGTGAGACACTTGACCTAATTTGATCTATTTAAGCCTCCTTTTCTCATCTCTGGCTGCGCATCATCAGAAATCAGAGAGAGCTTGTGCCTTTGCTGAGAGAAAAAAAGAGAGAGAGCTTGGCCGTTTGTGAGGAGCTTTTGGCCGTTGTTGTCCACGCTTTTGGGTAAGTGTTTCTCCTCTTTGTGCGTTTGTTGGAGGATGTTTTAGGGCTGTTCTAATGAGGAATTTCGTGCATAACAGCAGGGTGAAGAGCTGTTGCAGAATCGTGTGCTTTGACTCTTTGGTCCTTGAGAAATCGCGAAAAGGGTAAGCGTTTCTCCTTTGCTTTTGTTGCATTTTACTGGGGCTTTTTTTGAGTTGTCTTAGGCGTGTTTTTTGTAGGTTCCCGAGTGTTGTTTTTGGCCAGAGAAGTCTCGTGTTGCTGCTGTGGTGTTGTCTCAGAAATCGTTGGTAAGAAAAGCTCTTTTGTGGCCATTTTGGGTTTGAGTTTGTTGCGTTTTGTTGAGGCATTTTTGTGAGCTGTATCGTGTGTGTTGTAGGCTCTAGCATGTGCTCTTTGGCTCAGTGAAATTCATTGGAGTGTTGCAGCTTTTGGGTCCTTGCATAGTTTGCTAAGAAACCATCTTCTTAATCGTTTTGTACACGATTTTTGGTGCATGGATCGTTTCTGATTGTTGTGTGCTTTTGGACCAGAGCTTTGTCAGTGTGTTACTGAGGCTGAGAGTGATCGTTTGGTGGCTGTGGTGGTAGTTCTTGCATCCGTTTGGTAAGGTTTTCGGTTTGGAGTCTTTTTTGGGTACTTTGTGGTGTTTTCGTTTTGATGAAGTTGTGTTTGTCGTTTCTGGACAGAAACTTCAGCGTGTGTTGGTGGAGCTTCTGAGGTGTTGTTAAGCTTGCCTTGGCTTGTTTAGTGATCGTTTGGGGTAAGTGACCCGTGGGGTCATTTTGAGACCATTTTGTGTTTGTTTTGGTGGATCGATTTCTAATCGATTTTTGTGTGGCATTTTTGTGTTCAGGAGTGTTTTTGGGTTGCTGTGATAGTTAGGACTGAGTGTGTAACCTTGGTTCTATCATCGTTTGATAAGGGACCTTGCTTGGTTCGTTTGTGTACCCGATAAGGGTCATTTGAGGAAATCGAGTTTTAACTCGAGTTCGTTTGTGTTATTAGGCTATTTGGCGTTTGTATTGGCATATTTAGGTGTGCTTTTGAGTTCAGGCCAATAGCGTTTGAGGTGAGTGTGTGATCGTGGCTATGTATTAGTTGCGTTTTGAGTATTGTGCTTTGATTGTCTTGTTTGATTAAGGGTATGCGTTTGTTGAGTGTCATGACAAGTTTGAGTTCCGTTTGAGGTTGGTGGTTGCTTTGAATTTGTTTCATTGCATTCACGTTTGTGGAACCGTTGCATTACATTAATCATACTTGATATATCTTGCACGTTTGTATTTGAGCGTTTCTGTACTAAGCCTAGTGAGACGGGATGACCACCTCACTAAGCAATTCTTTTGCTTACACATTCAGACTTACGAATGCAGGTAACTATGATTGAGGAGCTCGCGGGACGTGGACATGTCATAAGTGGATGGATGGTTTTAGAATTTACAAAATTTTCTATTAAGTTTTTATTGCGTTATCATGAGTATTCTGGTGAACTTGGTTGGATTCGTGGGTGGTGTTGGTACCGCATTGTTGTTTATGAGCTTTGAGAATATTTGAGGTTATTGTTAGATTGAATTGAGAAATTATTTGAGTTAAGTTGTTAGACTTATTTCTGGAAATTGGTGTGGGTTATGTGGTAAATTGGTTAAGTCTTCCGCTTTGCATAAAATCTGATTAGTATTAGAGAAGTAACACATAGGCCAAAAATTTTTAAATTTTTGCGAAATGGGGGTGTTACAGTTTCACTTCAGAATGATATTTTGGGGAAGAAATTTCTTATTTAAATAACAAAAATCATATACAATTTTGTGGAAAGAAGTATCAACGCTGGCGAGAAATATTGATAGAATGTTTCCATTAAATGCAATTTGTTCTTTTCTGTCTTCAAAAATAAACTTCATATTATTTTATATTATATTAAGTAATTTTAACATGTTTCTTAAACTATCTATAATGGTTTACAACATCATACTTTTTACTTTTTAATACTCTACATCATCTTCTTTCTTTTCCACCTAATAATTCAACATCTATTCAATTTTTACACTCTACACTAGTTTTGTTTAATAAAATTCAGTACATATACTCTCTCTGTTTCAAAATTAATACCCCACCACTTTTATTACAACACATAATTTTTATTAAAACATATACTCTCTCTGTTTCAAAATATAAGGGGGCTTAGAAAAAAAATATGCATATTAAGAAATTTATTTGTACAATTCTTTTTTATAAAAACATGATTTATTGAAAAAATATTAATAGTCATTTCAACTTTTCAAGAAACAAAATGAGAAGAGATGACTACTTGAGTTTCTAAAACATTAAATATTAATGTTGACTATATATTTAAGGAGTAATCAAAAAAATTGTATAGAAAGTTGAGAAAACCATATATTTTGAAACAAAAATAAATTTTTAAAACTCCTTTTTATTCTGAAATAGAGGGAGTATAACTTAACTTAATTAGTACAATAGACTCGACTCACAAACAATAAAGCTCTTAAATCACACATAGAGACTTTAAAAATCACATTCTGAATTTTGTCCCGTGTGTTTGACTAGATCTGCTTGCAATTCATGATGTTAAAAGAATTATTGTTGGGATCTATTTTACAAAAAAGATGAATTTTTTTTGTGTCGAAATCAAATGAAACAAATTTCTATTAAACATATAGGATATGTTTCTACAGGATATGAAAAATGATAAATTTTGGTATAAAAATAAAATATATAAGAAATTATTATGAAATATTTGATCTTAAATAATTTGGGTGAAAGAAAATATCAAGAATCTCAACAGCCAATAAGAACACAACACGTGTCCCAATCCATATTTTATTCCACACCAAATTTCTTCATCCAATCAATGTGTGCCACGTGACCTTTATGGGTTCCACCTTCACTAATTAAACATATTGAAAAGATTCAACATGATTTAATCCACATAATCTTCAACAAAAATTCAACATATCCATTGTAACTAGTTTTATAGTAACGGACTAATTTACGAAGGACTAGAGTCATAAAACATCAAATCTAATCCACCCTATTATATGATTACATGTTCTGCATTACTGCATATTAACATGTAGAATCTTAAAACTCTTCTTTTTTTTAATTCTGTAGAAAATGTTAAATATAGGCATAGTCATATTAAATAATTTTAATATTATATAATTATTATTTTTATATTTAAAAGTTGCTTTTAAACAAAAACCAAAACGAAATTTAAACAAAATCCAAACAGAACAAAAACAAAAGTTACATCAATGCAAATTAAAAATGAGAAAAATGAAGGCCTGTTAATATTGATCTGCACTCGTGGGCTCTGTGGATTTTGACCCGCTGCGAGGCGGGTTTGAATTTACAAAAATGAGACCACTAATTTATGGGTGTCGCGTGGCGGGTTGAAAAATATGGCGGGTTAGCGGGTCGAGCCCCGCAGGTCATGTGAGTACCCGTAAAATATATATTTTTCACATATTTTGTAGATTTTTCAAAAAAATTATCCGATCCTCTAACTCAGAGTTTTCAGGCATTTTTCCCGGCTCCGAAAGCCGGCGATCTTCGCGACTAGCAAACCCCTCTGGATGTCGATCCGAGAACCTTCACGAGTCTCCCGCCATTTTGCCGTCGTCTCATCGCCGGATGAGGACTCCGAGCTCAGCCGCCACACAAAATCTTGGGCGAACTCTTTGTTTAACGGGCATTGGGCTTTACTGTTTCGTTTGCTGGAATTTGGGTCTCGTGTTGGACCCATGCTTTTGCTTCAGTTTAAAACGTATTGGGTTTCGACCCACTATCTATCGTCAATGTTTTAAGATTATGTTATTATACTGGGCTTTGAGCCCATAACCCTTTATTAGTGAAGTAAGACTGTTTACCAAAAAAAAAAGGGAAGTTATATTTGTTCGATTCTAAATTTGTCATTGGATGAATGGCACTTCAAAAAAAAAAATACTATCAAAACTGATGGATATTTTTTTTCAATCGTACTTCTCTTATAATAATATAGAGATAGATCATGTTAGAATCTTCTAACAATTTGTTTTGTTGCTCATTTCCTAAATTGGTCATCTAATATTGTTTGTTACCTAATAAACCATTTTTTTTTCTTTTTTTGTATATTAAAAATCCATTTGTTGTTAGGACTCCCACTAATGACAAAGCGTATGACAAAGGGTGACTACGCAGTTTTGATTGAGCAGATTCACAGCAAGCTTCGAAGTTAGACTATAAGGTTCCTCTCCTACGCTGGCCAATTACTGTTATTGAAATCTGTGATAATGAGTTTGGTTAATTTTTGGCCTTTAGATTGCCGAAAGGATGTGTGGATGAGAATAATGGGTTATGTTATGCTTTTCTTTGGCCTTGGCCAGAGCTGAACACCAAAAAATCGAAATTGACTTGGAATGATGTCAGTACGCCATACTCTGAGGATGGTCTAGGAATTAAATCGTTGAAAGAGGTTAATACAGTTTGTTGCCTTAAACTTTTATGGAGATTACTAGCCCATAAGCCATCACTTTGGGTTAAATGGATGCACACCAACTTGATTCAAAGCAATAGTATTTGGAATCTAAAGGAAACCATAACAAAGGGCTCATGGATATGGCATAAACTCTTGAAATATATAGATGTGGCAAGAAATTTTCACAAGGTGAAAGTTGGTATTGGAGATACCATCTCTTTATGGTATGATTCTTGGTCTCCTCTTAGTAGATTGATTGATATAACAGGTGTGAGAGGTGTCATAGACTTGGGGATTTCCGAAAACACAATGCTATCGAAAATAACAACGCGTCGAAGAAGGAATCATCGGAATCCATCCCTTAACCTGATTGAGGAGGAAATCCGTAAGTTCTTAGATCATCCAATGCCTCAGGGTAAAACATCCACGCTTGGAGATACAATTATGATTCCTATCGTGACGAATTCTACACAAACCATACGACCAAGCTTGTACGTACAAACAAGCCAAAAACAACTTGGTACGTTAATATTTGGTTAAAACATTCTATACCAAAGTTTTCGTTTCAGGTTTGGCTAGCTTCTATTAAACCGTTTAACCACGGGTGATAAAATCAAGCAGTAGAATTTGACTTACAATTCAACTTGTCTTTTATGTGGCATGTGTGAGGAAACTCGGAATCATTTTTTCCGATCGTGGATACGTTAAACCCATATGGGCTGCTTTGGCGAAGAAATTAATGGGGAATTCTTTCTCGACGGAGTGAACGGTTCTACCACAGGCTTTCAGCTCAATAACATCTTATACAGCACGATTTCTCGTCCGTTATGTCTTCCATTCAGCTGTTTATCATATATGGATGAAGCGTAATACAAGAAGGCACGAGAAACCACCTACAACAGCACAAAGGCTATTTCATACAATCGAGAAGAGTGTTCGCAATCAGATATCTACAATCCCAGCAACGGACCAACGTCTTAAGGATTGCTTTCCAATATGACTCACAAACAGAGGATCATTTTAATCTACGTCTCCACTCAACAACAACGATTTACGGCATTAGCTACACGGCATCAGATCAACATCGCTTGGTTCACGGCAATAAGACATCAGCATTAAGGCATCAGCTCACCGATTCAGACTCATGTCCATCGGCAAACATCTCGGCAAGACTCCTAAATCGGAGTTATTATTCTGTTTCTTTTTCTACACCGACTCTTAATAAGCAGTTAGTACTTTTTTTCCTAGAATTGATTTTTTCCACATCGGGCTTTCCAATCTTGGGTTTTAATGAGGCTACTGCTTATTCCCGATAAAGAGTCGGATTCTTTTTTCACCTTCTGCTTCAAGTTGCATTCATTGTAAAAACGTTAATTTTTTCGTTCTGAATATAATTTAAAATTCATTAAAAAAACCATTTGTTTATGAAACTGTGAACAATTAAAATTTTAAAATGTGTATGTAATTAAGCTCTTGTCCTCTTGAATAAGACCTCTATATAAGAATTTAAAAGGGCCTTTTATAAATAAATAAATAAAATTTTAAAAGGGCGTCACTGAATATGATGATATAATTTTAAAATTTTATATGCTTCTGTTTTAATCGTTCATGTTACTGGACTCATAGTTATAACTTTTCCTTGCGCCATGAGTTCCAAATTTAGTCACCTATATACAGCTGCTCACTAAAAAAGAGAGTAGTTGCTCACTTTTTAAGTGGTGATTATTGGATGAAATATTTTTAGAGAAAATAATAGAATGTTAAATTTTAATGTTATTCAATTAGACATTTTATATTTTTTTTAAAATTCTTGTGTTATTAAAATAATAGAAAGATTAAGTATTTATGAAATTCTTTCAAAATATTTTAAATTTTAGTGTTATTAAATTTTTTAATTCTATTAAATTCTATTGTTATTCTATGATTTTTAGTTTTGTATGTTAATGTTAATTGATAGAAATTTAATAGAAAAAATATTGAATTTTATGAAGGATGAATTCTAATCTTTTAACATATGTAAATGGTTAGAATTTATCTCTCTTTATTTTTTCTCTCTCCGACAAAAAAAAAAAATGATCACCATATATAAAGAAGAAGTAAGCGTAACCCTCTCAACAACTCATCATCATCAAAGCCTTCCTCTTCTCTAACGAGATCGGCTTCGTCTTATCCATAGGAATTCTTTTTTTAACTTTGAATTTTTTTTTTTAACTTTTCAAAAACAATTTTAGATATATGGTCAAAGGGTCAAAGCGTTCTAATAAAGGATAAAGATATGTAAGCCTATTTTGTCTCGAATTTTCTTTTCAAAAAATTTACCACGTCATGACATCACAATAATCTACCTACATGCCACATCATTCATATGCTGTTCGCATTTTTTTAGACTATCTTCAACGGAAGAAAAATAGGATTCTTAAGAATGGTTCTTAACATTAAAATATTATAAATTGCATCGGTAACCGTGCATTAAGAAACTCTTGTTAAAAACCGGTTTCTTATTTAAGAGCTTTTAGATACAGTATCTTAATTTTAAAAATCCTTTTTCTCGATTAAAACAAAAAAATAATAAAAAATTGTTAAGAATCCCTAGTGGGGTTCTCACCATTGATGATGCTTTTACGTTAGTTTTGGCATTAGTTTCTATTGATATCTTTTAAATTTTATTGATAAATTTCTATTCTATTCTATTAAAATATTGAAAATTATTATCATACAATAAAAATTAAATAATTAAAAGTATTTCAAAATACTTGAAAATCTGTAGCTTATATCTCTAATTCAATTCATTCAGATTCTATTAATTTTTTTCATCCAATACTCCTTCCTAACACTGTTTTAGTTGTATGTCTAGTCTGGTATAACAATTCCTAGCTTTTTAGGCTAATCATTGCATCAGGATGAGAAATTGCCTGTCGGAATAGCTAGAAAGATTAACTATTTGGTGAACAAATTAGATTTTTATAAATCAACATTAAACCAAAAATTAACGTTTAAAAAACAAAAACAAATTACCTTTTTCTGTTAATATAAAAGAAAACACACACGAGAAAAAATATTCTTAATGGAAGTACATGATTAATTAATGTGGTTTGCAGTTACAAAATATTCTTATTTCCTCGTGTTTTGCACTTCCATTAAGTGAATGAAGCATGCGTGGCGTTGACTCAAAACCAACCAGTCTAGGAAGCGAACCGTCAAAGTTTTCAATTTCAAACTGCTTTTTAAATTAAAGTTCGAGAAGAAAAGATCTGACACATGGGCTATTCTCTGAACAAAGTTTTATAATCTGGGCCAATAACCCGATTGGTCAGAACTGTCCAACCACGACAATGTTTGGAAATAAATTATGGTTTATATAAAACAATGTTTGGAATATTTTTTGTAAGTATAATTAAGACATTAAAAGCTCAATTAAAGAAGATGGTAAAGAAATTAATTCATTTCGTAAAGATATTGGACTTAAATGGTATGCGGTTTTTCGCATCTTAGGTTTTAATAATGTAATTTCGCCAAATATATACCATTTACAAAAATTTCTGTTGAATGATAGAATATGAAAAATAATAAGTCACTTTTTAAATTTATCTTGCATGTTAAAATTATAATTAAATTAGAAAAAATTTGTTCATCTATTAGATAGTATACTCTTTGTTCTACTTTATAATATTATTGGCTAAACATGCGCATATTAAGAATTTTTTTTTTACAACCAATCATAAAAATACTGCAAAATATAAATGATCACAAAATGTTAATTGTATTTAAATTTTGCATAGAATCTTGCAAAACATCTTATAAAAATAAAACAAATAAAAAATCCTAAAACATTTGAAAGAGGAAATAGCTTTTTAGCGTTTTGAAAAAAGCATTATTTCAATTCTATTTAATAGTGTCGCCGTTCTATTGATTATGATATTTCATATTAAACTATTATGTTGTTCAGTTGTTGATATAGCATACCAGTAATCTTGCATAACATAAAAAATGTACTTATTTTTACATTTTAGTATTTTTTTATTTAGTTTTTGTAGTATATTTCCTTGTTGATGTGATGCTCTTCTGTTTCCTAACTCATGACTTCCCATTCACCCTTTTTGAAACAGAGAATTGTTGAAGTCTTAAATTTGAAGGCAAAAAATACTGAAGGAATACAAATGAGTATCTACCGACTAATTTTTTTGCAGTCATAAACGCATTTTAAGTAGTTGTAAAAAAATTCTTCGCTTTCGAAGGCATTTTTCACAACAGTGTAGATGTTACTTTAGAGCGTTATTTATTTTTGCTATTAAGTTATTTTGACGCCTTAATTAGTCTTGCTACATAGTTATTTTTGGCAAACTTTCAAATTTAAAAAAAAAGTCAGAATATCTCCAAATTTTCTATAGAATGTATCATAAATTTTGAATTTTATCAATATTAACATGTTAGACTTTAAAAATCTTATTTTTGCATTTATAATTTTCTGAATTTTTTTATTAAATATACTCAAATTTATATGCATTAAAAGAAAATTAAGAAAATATTTTTTGTTTTACAAATGAAATACAATATAGTTTTATCCATTTTAAACGATCCACCTATTTATCAATATTTTTTTTTTGATAAATGTAACGACAAGTTTTTTGTGAAAAAGTATCATTTTATGTGAATAAGTATCATTTTACATACAAAAATTTGTTTTATAGTAAATCAATCCAATTAAGAATAATATGATTTTTTTATGAAAAGTAGTAAGATTTGTTTGTTATTCACAACTCACATACGTATGCTATTGGTCCTATTGGATTCGACTATAAACGCGGCAATGATACTAGACTTGACCGAAATATTGTAATTCGTTTTCAATCAATTTAGTTTTGATGCGTTCATTTTAAAGCTTAAAGTGTGATCTACCCAATTTATATTAAAAAATATAGTTATTAGAAATTTCAAATTTTGTTGATAAAATGTATTTTAGTTAAATTATGTTCAAAACGTTTTAGAATATTTTTAAAAAAAATTTTAAATAACGATCATCAAAAATTGTAAACCGCTTCGAGCTACATAATTTATTGGACCGGCCCTAGGACACGGTATGCACTAAGCCATGTGCGGTCTTCTACATGGATAATGAGCTTAGCTTTGAAGGCTCACAAATTTAATATCGAGCTCCAAAGGTTCTAATAACGTGTATCAGTGCATATAATAACATCATCCTTCTACGGTTGGTTACTTGGTTTAGGTGTCGTGTTTAGGACACGCCATAGATAGTGTTGGAAATGACATATGTGTGTGTAGTTGGATAAAACTACATACCATCTTTTCTGGGTCATGTGTCGATTGATGAGTTGGTTTGCTACACTCCTTATCGCCTTTAATTTGCTGTTACACTTCTCAATAGCTTTAAATACCAAAGACAAAGTTTACACTTCTAACGATATTTCTTCATTGTACTCCGAGAATTGATTGTGTTTTGGAATCCAAATTTTTTGAATATTTGCCACCTCTTGGTCTTATTCCTATGGTCTTTAAAATAATATCGAAATTTAATTACTAAACATCCTAGAATCAAACCACAAATGTTTTTTTGTTATTTTTTTCAACTAATCTAGATTGTTTTTTTTTTCTCTTTAGACTAAGTTCTAAATGTCCTTTTATCGTCTTTTGGATGGGCTTAGTTGGTCAAATGTCTAGCGATTTTGTTTTTAAGATATTCCATTTGTAAGTGCGTTAAAAACTGCACATGTTGATGGAACAAGGTACAAGCCGTTCTAGTCTGTGAGTCAACAAAAGAGCAGCTGACGTGGACATCAAGACTCGCTGAATTGGTGACGAGGATACAATAACTGTTTGAACTTATCTTACAAAGGAAATATCCATCGAAGATTTGGTAGATACCAAGATCGAGATAGAGTGAAGATTTGGTGAAATCAATCACGAAGATTTAGGACCTAGAGAATCAGAGAAATCCTATGAATATAAAAAGGGCTTTGAGGAGTTTGTAAAGGTTAACCATTTTCAGTGAGAAAAAAAAAAGAAGCGTGAGCTTTTCTGAGAGTTGTGTGTGCATCACGACAAACAAAAAAAGAGAAATAGCTAGAGTGAATCAAGTATTGTCTTTTCTTTTTGTTGGATTAGAAATCATTTTTGGTTACAAGCTAAGAAAGTGTTCTTGAGCTGTGTATAAATCCAAATAAGAGTTGTAAACTTCTTAAGAGATTTCTAATAATATTGAAACTCGGACCGTTTGAGTTTTGGTGAAAACGGTACTAGGTCCATCTGGTTTTTTATTTGGTATCAGAGCAGGCATCTGAACCAAGTTGTATCATAATAATAGGTGAGGATCCTGCGGAAGGGATGGACTACCCCAAGGAGCTGTACGTTGTGACTCGACTGATCATGCTGAAAAAAGGAGAGTTACGGACATTGGAAAGTAAAGATGAGAGCGGCCATAGAAAGAATCAGTGTGGAAGCCTGGTTGGCAGTGAGCGATGGTTGGACCCCTTCTGTGGCAATGGGTGAAAACAGAAAGGACGTTCCTAAGCCTGCAAATCAATGGACAGACACCGAGAAAGTTTAATCAACTGCCAACTCAAAGGCACTCTCAGCCATCTTTAACTCTATCAATGAGAATCAGTTTAAAAGAGTTCAGAAATGTGAATCACCTAAAGAGGCTTGGGACAAACTTGCAAAAGCCTATGAAGGAACAACCAGCGTGAAGAGGTCTAGGCTGGACATGCTTGCGTCAAAGTTCGAAAGCATCACCATGGAAGAAACATAATCAATTGAAGAATTCAGTGGAAAACTCAGTGCAATTACTAGTGAAAGTGAAAATTTTGGGAAAAGGTACAAAAAAAAGAAACTTGTAAAGAAGCTTTTCAGATGTCTTCAACCAAGGTTTGAAAGTAAGAGAACTGTCATGGGTACATCATTGGATACAGATACGATTGAGTTCGAGGAAGTCATGGAAATGTTACAAGCACATAAAATGGAGAGTGCAGCAGTGAAGAATGTTGAGTCAAAAGGAGTGGCACTTACTGTTTCAGAAGACAGACTCAAAATTCAGGAATTGGAAAATCAGATGAGCTTGATGGCAAAGAATTTCAATCGGGTGTTGAAGAATGTCGAGAAAGGAAGCAGCAGAACTTTTATAAAGGGAAAAGGGAGTGAACGTGACATAGGTGGAAAAAAAACTAAAGTGCAATGTCACGAATGTCAAGGATACGGTCATATGAAAGCTGACTGTCCGAATTTCAAAAAGAGGGATCAACTCAAATGATTTGGATGCAAGGGTATTGGTCTTACAAAAGCTGAATGTAAAAGCAACTCATCCAGAAAAGATAAATCCTACATCGCTAAGAGTGAAAGTGATTCAGATGACGATGATTCTGAGGATGTAATGACAGGGTTTGTGGCATTCATGGGAAGCATCGAAGAAGAGGATGACATAACCGACATCGATTTTGAGATAACAGTGAAAGAATCAGGAGAAGAAGAATTTGGTGATGAGAAAGAAAGTGATGTTGACAGTGAGTTTCAGACCTTGTATGACAATTGGTTGCTCTTTAGCAAGGAACAAGTATCACTTATGAAGGAAAAACTGGATCTTCAAGAGATGAATGAGAAATTGACAATGGAGCTGACAGGAGAGATGGAGAAAACCAAAGAACTTACTCAACTTCGACACATGAATGAAAAGCTGAAAGAGGAACTAACAGGAGAAGTTAAGAAGAATAAAGAATTTACTCAGGAGCTGACAGAAACAAAGAAGAAGATTCACATGCTGAACAGTGGTACAAAATATTTGGAAAGCATTCTGGCCTCTAGAAGGGTAGGAAAGTCAAACTTTGGCCTTGGTTATATTGGAGGTGAGACCAGTGGAAATACAAGCTTCGTTAAGGGCAAGATAGAAAATTCAGACAGGGTTCAGATCTTACAGAGAAACAACAGAAGACCTGTTCCAGCAAGACGTCATAACAATTTATTTAGGACTGTGAGTGGATATGAATGCTACTATTGTGGACGTCATGGTCACATCAAAAGGAATTGTTATAGGTATGCTGATTATGTGAAAAACCTACTCAGACAGGGAAGATTCTATCCAAACCAGAAAGGAGACTCATAGGTGTATGTCACAAAGTCAAAGTTGTATTGTCATGTTGCTTACACTTCTGCTGATTCTGTGTCAACCAAGCCATGGTACTTTGACAGTGGTGCTTCTCGTCATATGACAGGGAGTCAAGACAATCTAAACAACTACACAGAAGTTAAAAAAAGCAAAGTTACCTTTGGTGGAGGAGCAAATGGTAAAATAAAAGAAAAATGTGATTTGACAGAAGTAGAAAAACCTAAGCTCAGAAATATGTATTTTGTTGAGGGACTAACAGCAAATCTGATCAGTGTGAGTCAGCTGTGTGATGAAGGGTTAACTGTAAGTCTCAACAAAGCAAAGTGTTGGGCAAATGATGACAGAAATCGCATCACCATGTCTAGTATACGTACATGCAACAACTGTTATATGTGGGAGGAACCAGCAACGTGTATGAGAGCTGAAAAAGATGATCCATTGCTGTGGTATCAACGTCTTGGACACATGAATGCTCAAAGCCTATCAAAACTGGTCAGCAAAGAAGCGGTCAGAGGGGCACCTTATTTGAAACGTGTTAACAAAATTGTGTGTGGAACATGCAATCAAGGAAAACAAATCAAAGTTCAACACAAGAATGTTGACAGGATCTAGAATACACATGTATTAGACCTCATCAACATGGACTTGATGGGACCAATGCAAATTGAAAGCATTGCTGGAAAAAGTATGTATTTGTCGTATTGGATGATTTTTCATGATTAGCCTGGGTTCATTTTATTAGGGAAAAATCTGAGATAGTGGACAACTTTAAGATTCTTGCACTCCAGCTAAAAAACGAGAAGAAAATGGGAATCAAGCAAATGAGAAGTGGCCATGGAGGAGAATTTCAAAATACAATGTTCAATGCCTTTTATGAAGCTCAAGGTATCGCTCATCAGTATTCAGCTCCTAGGACACCACAGTCAAATGGAGTGGTTGAACGAAAGAACAGAACTCTTCAAGAGATGGCATGTGCTATGATTCATGGAAATGATTTCCCAGAAAGATTTTGGGCTGAGGCAATCAATATTACTTGCTATGTGATTAACCGAGTATACCTAAGGATAGGCACAAAGAAAACGCCATATGAGATATGGAAAGGAAAAAAACCTAACCTTAGTTACTTTATAGTTTTTGGGTGCGTCTGCTACATCCTGAACGATAAAGATCAGCTTGGAAAATTTGACTCTCGAAGGAAGAAGGTTTCTTCTTGGGTTACTCTCCAAACAATATAGTGTATCAGGTCTACAACAAGTCAAGGGGAAGAATAGAAGAGTCCATGAATGTTGTATTTGACGATGGGATCAAACCAATTCTAGACGCTATACATGTTAGTGACATGACAGAGTTGAGTGGAAATCCGATGAATCAAGAGAATTCAACTTATGGAAGTCAAAGGCAACAATATGATAATGCTTCAGATTAAGAATAAGAGGACACTTCAGAGGGACAACAAGTTCATAAAAATCACTCTTTACAAGATATAATCGGTGAAATTGATGGTAGTAGAAAAATAAGAGGGAAGAAAATTGATTTCAAATAACTAGCTGGTCACAAACAGTTTGCCAGAATTGCTTGTTTTGGAGTAGTCATGTTCTCATGTTTTGTGTCTCTAATTGAACCAAAAAATGTGAAGGAAGCAATGGATGATCATTTCTGGATAAATGTTATGCAAGAGGGGTTAGAAGAGTTTGAACGAAACAGTGTTTGGAACCTGGTTCCACGGCCAATTGATGTGAACGTCATTGGTACCAAGTGGATTTTTAAGAACAAGAGTGATGACGCGGGAAAGATCACTAGAAACAAGGCAAGACTAGTCGTTCAAAGGTACACAAAAGTTGAAGGGCTTGATTTTGATGAAACATTCGCGCTAGTTGCAAGGTTAGAATGCATTCGCTTTCTTTTGAGAACTGTCTGTGCCATGAAATTCAAGTTATCACAAATGGATGTTAAGAGTGCCTTTCTGAATGGGTACATATAAGAAGAGGTATATGTATAACAACCTAGGGGTTTTGACTATAAGCTGGAGAAGGCACTGTATGGGCTAAAACAAGCTCCACGTGCATGGTATGAGAGACTTACTGCGTTCTTGATTGATCAAGGGTACATGAGAGGGGGTGTGGATCAAACTTTGTTCGTCAAGGAATACGTAAGTAGAATGATCATCATACAAATCTATGTAGATGATATTGTGTTCAGAAGAACATCGGACAAACTAGTTAGGGCATTCGTGAAAGCAATGACAACTGAATTCATAATGAGCATGATGGGAGAGCGAAAATACTTTCTGGGGTTGCAAGTAACACAGACAGAAGAAAAGATATCAATTTCACAGAGTAACTATGCTCAGAACCTAGTAAAACGGTTTGGCTTGTGTTCCAGTAAAACAGCAAAAACGCTAATGAGCACTACTCTGAAACTTTCCAAGGATGATATTGGGGAAAATGTTGATGAGAAACTGTACCGAGGAATGATATGAAGTTTTCTTTATCTGACAGCAAGCAGACCAGATCTCTGTATAAGTGTGGGAATGTGTGCACGATATTAAGCCAATCCGAAAGCATCTCATCTGGCAGCTGTGAAACGGATCATCAAGTACGTGAAAGGGATAATAAATTTCGGCCTTCACTATACTAAGGATACAAATTTGAACTTGGTGGCTATTGTGACGCGGACTGGGCTAGTTGTGTTGATGACAGAAAAATTACTACCAGGGGTTGCTTCTTTCTCCGCAATAATCTCATCTCCTGGCACAACAAGAAACATAACTGCGTCTCACTCTCAACTGCTGAAGCTGAATACATTGCCCTTGGAAGCTGCTGCACACAACTCATGTGGATGAGACAAATGACATCAGATTATGGTACATATTTTCTTGAACCTTTACTCGTTAAATGTGACAACAAAAGTGTCATTGATATCTCTAAGAATCACGTTCAACACTCTAGAACCAAGCACATAGATATTAGACATCATTTTGTTAGAGAATTAGTTCAACAAAAACAAGTTGTGATAAAACATGTGCCTACTGAGTTTCAGCTTGTTGATATTTTCACTAAACCCTTGGACCATACTACTTTTGTTAATTTACAAAAATCTCTAGGTATTTGTGAACTCTAACTATCTTCTTGCTGAGTGTTTGTGTTAGAAACAGAGGCGATTGTACAGTGCAAAGTATCTCTTTCGAAAAACCTGTTTTATTAAGGACTGATGAAAAATGAGTTTTTGAAAAAAAACCTCTAGCTGTAAAAGTTCTACATGAGAAAAAACTACCCTTCATGACTTGGAGCTGCAGGTGGATAAAGAATGGGTGAAATGCATAGAGGAGCAGTAAGATACATTTCACTTCATAAGATGAAGCATGAGCTTATCTCAGTCACGGAGGACAGAGGAGAAATCATGTCACTAACCCGAGGGAGCAGAGGAGAAATCATGTTCACAGCGTCCAAGGTCTGAAAAATCTTACCAGCCTTGATGTTTTTGCTTTGGTTCTGCTACAGAGTCTGTCACAGTCCTCTTCAAGGACCTATTTGCTTTTTGGGATATGAAGGTGTGAAGACTACTTAAAGAGAATCAACATAAACACTTTGTTGGTTCAGCAAGTTGATGTTTGTAAAGATCTCACTTCATAAAAAAATCAGATATGAAGTCCCATATAGTTACCTCTGGATCTGCTCAGACTTCAAAATTGGAAGAGCTGGTTGAGTTTGCATAAGCCAAGAAGAGAAAACTGAGAAATTTTAAGGACAATAGAGGAAATTTCATGATTTTTGGTCCACAGAAAGTGTAAGGAAATTTAAGTTGAACTCACAAATATTTTTGTTTTTTATCACGGTCTTGGAATTGTTAGTCAATTAATTTTTCTTTTGATGCAGAAGATAAGTGCTTAAAATGAGTAGGTTGTGGTGTTAAATTTCAGATATTTTAATCTGTATCGGTCATGGACCGTATGGGTTTAATGTTTGGTTTTGAGCTTCATTGAGAATTTGCAGATTTCGGTTGAGTAATACAAAACCAAAAATTAAAAGGAGAAGGGGCATTTTGGTTTTGGAATCACTCAAAACCCTAGATTTGCTTTTTTTGTCTCTCCGTTGGTGATATCACCGGCGAATTATGTCTCTTCCGCTGCCCTCAAACTGCACCGCACCAAACCCTGATCATGCCTCGCACGAGAAGCCAAACCAAACACCGCAACCTCGACCGATTAGAGCTTCATGACTCGTACAACTCAATTGAGGAGGTTCCATCCCTGCAAATCGGTGATCCTCATCGCCACCACAGTCAGATTGGCGACCAGCACCCTAGTTTTGTCCCGCACCACCGTCGCGGGTTCCCCATTCTGCTCCCTGCGAATCTCCGACGAATTCACCATCTCCTGAACCTGCTGCTGATCCCAACGCTCCTCAAACAGCCAGTTATAGCTCCGCCTCCTCCGAATTTGTTCGACACCATTTCTTTAGCGGCAATGCCTTTGTTCCAATCAACGATTCTACCCCTGATCGAGTCCAAGACTATCTTTCGTCTCGTGGTTGTCCTCCTTACGATGTAATTAATCGACGCACCATTAATCGTTTTCACCAATCAAAGAAAGATGTTGCTGACCCATCAATTTGGAAGCCACCTTACAAAGCCTTAGATCTGCACTTTTTGACATCTCAAGGGGAGTTTAGGTACAAAGAATTCAAGCTTCGTGAATTGTTTGATGAGCGATATATTCCTTTTGGTCTTGTTGATAATGCTAAGATGATGGAAGTGATTTTTGCAAATCACATGTTGGATACGGTCACTGATATTGATCCGGATGTCAAAGAAGATGTCTGGGAATTCTATTCTAACTTTCACATGTATGATGAGGATAAGAAACTGATCAAAGTCTTTGTTCGTAACAAGATGTATGATTTTACTCCACAGATGATCAACAAGGTGTTTCGTACTCTGACTATTCAGTGGCACGCCAAGTCTGAAATTGATCGTGCAGTTATCACCAAAAATATCTTGGCTAATCTGTCTAGAGGAAAAATTCTCCACTAGAAAGATTTGAAGACATCCTCTATGCCCACTTACTTGGCTGGGTTGTATTTGATATGCTGCCTGAACTGAATTCCTTCCAAGAACAATTCCTATGTGACAGTTGATCGAGCCAAGTTACTGTATCTTCTTGATAAGAGGATCCCCTTCAGTTTTGGCAAACTGGTGTATGATCAGGTTGAGAAGGCAGCACGGAATCCTGGCCAGCGCCAACATATTCTGCCTTTTCTAAATCTCATTTATCGGGTTCTTTTCTTCCAGAGGACTATCTGGTTGCAAGATTATGAGACTCCGTAACCAGCACCTAAGCGTTTTAATCTTGAAGTACGAAGAGGAACGGGACGTGTGAGGAGACGTACGGGTGACTTTGACTTTGAGAGGTCTGTGACTGATGATCTCCGACACATTGCATCCTTGCTTACGGATATTGCTGCTCGACTCGAAGGTAAGATTTCTTTCTTGAATCTCATGTGCTGCTAGAAACATAGGTTGCTTAGTTTGTTTTTTGCTTCAATTGTGCCACTCAAGCAGGGGGATATTATGGCCATGCAAATGGAAATGATCAATCTTAGAATGCTGACAGTGAGCCTCACCGTTATGAACCTGAAGCAACTGGGAATTTGCCTCGGACTCAAACTAGACCATTTAGTTTTGATGCTGATAGTTGTTATCGTGTCACAAGGAATAACTCTTTCGAACCTGAGTATGCTGAGGAAGGATATGAGAATGTTGATGCTTAGGATTCAGGAGGAGTTTAGAATTGTAGGGGAGTAGATAGGTCTCTTTGTTATGCGTCTAGTTTTTTTTGTAGTTTCTTGTTTTTCGTATGGCAAAAACATTTTGAGCCGATTTTTTTTCGAACACGGTGTTATGAATTGTTTGAATCTCAAATTGATGTTTTTTCCATGATTGTTGCAAATATTGTTGTTTACTGTGATATGATGTGTGCTTGTGAAATTTGGAGAGGTATATTTGCAGGTGAGCTTGAGTTGACAAATTGAAACAAAAATGGGGAGATTGTAAGTGCAATTTTGAAAGAGGAAAACTGCACATGTTGCTGGAACAAGCTGCAAGCCGTTCCAGTATGGTGAGTCAACAAAAAAGCAGCTGACATGGACATCAAGACTCGCTGAATTGGTGGCGAGGATATAATAACTATTTGAACTTATCCTACAAAGGAAATATCCATCGAAGATTTGGTAGATACCAAGATCGAGATCGAGTGAAGATTTGGTGAAATCAATCACGAAGATTTAGGACTTAGAGAATTGGAAAAACCCTATGAATATAAAAGGAGCTTTGAGGAGTTCGTAAAGGTCAGCCGTTTTCAGTGAGAAAAAAGAAAAAGAAGCGTGAGCTTTTCTGAGAGTTGTGTGTGCATCACGACAAACAAAAAAAGAGAAATAGGTAGAGTGAATCAAGTATTGTCTTTGCTTTTTGTTAGATTAGAAATCGTTTTTGGTTACAAGCTAAGAGGGTGTTCTTGAGCTGTGTATAAATCCAAATAAGAGTTGTAAACTTCTTAAGAGATTTCTAATAATATTGAAATTCAGAGCGTTCGAGTTTTGGTGAAAACGGTACTAGGTCTATCCAGTTTTTCACCATTATCCTATATATTTTTCGTTATGACTTCTTATGCAGTCGGGCTTCTTCTTCTAGAGTCGCCTCTCTTTAATTTAGATGTGTCTTTTTAAGATAACTAGATTGTAACACCCCTTCAGTTTGGTTTCTGGAAGGTGGTCGAGGCCATCTTATGTCCAAATGTTCCTTACCTTTTCATAAATTTTACATGCTCGGTTTCCTCTTCGCAGTCCTATAGTTTGTTGTGGTTTGGCAGATTTTGCTACGGCTTCACCACCGATAGTTGATTTTGTCTCAAAGTGATTGGTTCATATGATCATGATTTCCAACTGATCTGTCATTAATATTGTGTCTGTTTCATATTTCTAAAAGTGACGTTTTAAGGAATTTTTTTTAGTTTCATTTTATTTGATATCTTCAATTTTCAATGCAACTTTAATTATTTTTTATTTGTTTTGACCATTTGTATTTTGCAGTTTGTTTCTTATTGGTTGAATAGTTTTTAATTAGATAAAAAATGATGATGTTTTGAATTGAAAATAATAATAATATATGTGTAAAAACCTTAAATATTATTTATATTGAAACAGAGTGAGTAGTTTTACATAATTTTTCAACTATTTAATATCATGAAATTTAATGTTTTTGCATACCGATGAAAAAACAACATAAATCATAAAAAAAAATATTTTACATTATTCACTATCTCAACAAAAAAATTTCAACCAAATTTTTTGTTTTGCATATTACAAATGTTCACAAAAAACAAATACAAAAGCAAAATTTTGCATAGAATAACGAAAACATTATTTAATCTCAATAGAAGTTAAATCTTAATATATATTTTCGTCTTTTCTTTTCAATGTAATTTTTGTGGAAAAGAAAACCACATATTTGAATAGTTCAAGTTGACTTTATTAGTCATAGTTCTATTCACAACTGCATTGGCATTTGCATTTGCATTTGCATACCCACATTAAATACTCCAAGTGAAGATAAACAACTTTTAATATAATTTTTTTTCTTCTAAAACATCATTTAATATAATATGGGCGGAGTGGATATTATGCAAATAATTATTTGTAGGAAAACTTCTTAAACTAATTATAATAACGATTCTAATTTTTTTTAAAAGTTTTAAGAAATTTATTTTAATACTGTTTAAAAGTTCTGTTAGAGAGTTTAATTAGACAAGTCATAGGTCTAATTAGTACAAATCACAAAATCCAAAAGTTCGTTGCTTTTGAAAGAGAATGTGTTTCGTAAATCTGATTGCAACATTTTGGGAGTTTAAATTTCGAATCCAATGATATAAGAATAATAAAACAAAACAAAACATGGCATTACATGAGTGAGCCTGTAAAAAGATAAAAAGAACAAAAAGCCTAATCTCTATAATATATATATATATATTTTTTTTTATTGTACCTTTTCATGGTTTCTTTTTCATGCCTGTAACTCTGAGAAGGACACAGACACAGTTGTGACTTTGTGTAAGTAAATAAGTGTGAAACACAATCAGAGACAAAAGCCTAAAGACTCGAGCAAAACTTTATTTTATTTTATTATCGGTCCAAATATTTGGTTCTTTGCTTTGGTTTGTTCAAATTTCAAAAACGTCTCTTTAACCCACCACTCCCTCCATTACCAGTTTACCACCACAACTTCACGTTCTCCTTTACACAGTCTCTTTCTCTTTCCCTCTCTCTGTCTCACTCTCAAACTTTCTACATACCTGAAGAAAAAAAATCTCAGATTTGTATACGAATTCGAGCCATAAAGATCGAAACTTTTGCTTCTTTTTTCATCTATGGGTGCTTCAGGGAAATGGGTCAAGTCCATTATTGGTCTCAAGAAGCCAGAGAAAGATGAAACTGTAAGAGATTTACTCAAATTTCTTAACTTTTTTTTTTTCTCTCATTCAAAGGTTAAAGCTTGAGAGAGATACTCTGTTTTCAGGAAAAGGGTAATGGGAAGAACAAGAAATGGAAGCTATGGAGGACTACTTCAGTGGATTCATGGAAAGGTTTTAGAGGAAGACATCGGTCTGAATCAGAAGGTCTTGATTCTTCAACTGTTTACTCTGCAGCTGTAGCAACTGTGCTTAGAGCTCCTCCTAAAGATTTCAAAGCTGTTAGAGAAGAATGGGCTGCTATCAGAATCCAGACCGCTTTTCGTGGATTTTTGGTGAGTTTCATGAATTGAATAGAACTGAGTGAACAAATCTGAGGGCTTTTTTCATAATCAATTTTGAATTTGTTGTTAATTAGGCGAGAAGAGCGTTGAGGGCATTGAAAGGGATAGTTAGGTTGCAAGCTTTAGTGAGAGGGAGACAAGTGAGGAAACAAGCAGCTGTAACATTAAGGTGCATGCAAGCTTTGGTGAGAGTGCAGGCTCGTGTTAGAGCTCGTCGTGTGAGGATGACTGTAGAAGGACAAGCTGTTCAAAAGCTTTTAGATGAACACAGGACCAAATCTGATCTTTTGAAAGAAGTCGAGGTTGTTGTCTTTTTCTGTGCTTATTGGTTTTATTCGTACCAAAATAGTTTCTTGTTTTGACATTTGTTATATTCTCAGGAAGGGTGGTGTGATAGGAAAGGCACAGTAGATGATATTAAGACAAAGTTGCAGCAGAGACAAGAAGGTGCCTTTAAGAGGGAACGTGCATTGGCTTATGCTCTAGCTCAAAAGGTAAATAACTGTGTCCACACTCAGCATCTTGTTTAAGTTCATGTCTGAATCGAAATTCCGGTTTTGTGCAGCAATGGAGGGCAACTCCTAGTTCAAATCGTAAGACAAACAGTTCAATCTCATATCTAAAAAGCCAAGAGTTTGATAAGAATAGTTGGGGATGGAGTTGGTTGGAGCGTTGGATGGCTGCTCGGCCATGGGAGACTAGAATTATGGACACTGCAGATGCCGCTGCCACACTTCCTAAGCATTTGAAATCACCTGAAACCGTGGATGTTGTTAAAGTCAGAAGAAACAATGTGACCACTCGTGTGTCTGCAAAACCTCCTCCTCATATGTTGTCTTCAAGTCCTGGTTATGAGTTTAATGAGAGCTCTGGTTCATCGTCTATCTGCACTTCAACCACACCTGTTTCTGGAACCACTGGCCTTGTTTCAGACAACTCTAGCAGTCAAGCAAACAAGAACAAGCCTAGTTACATGAGCTTGACTGAATCAACAAAGGCTAAGCGAAGAACTAACCGTGTTCTTAGGCAATCCATGGATGAGTTTCAGTTTATGAAGAACTCTGGATTGTTTACTGGGGAATTGAAGGCTAGTCCTGCCTCAGATCCTTCCTACGTTAGTTTTTCCAAACCACTAGGTGTTCCTACTCGATTCGAGAAGCAGAGAGGGTAAAGTGACCTTGTTAGATCCATGTCACTTGCTTGAGAAAGTTTCAACAGCTTGTTGTTGTCTTGTGTTGTGAGATATCTGTGTATGTTTAATTGTTCTTTTTCCTATAAAACTACATTGGAGTTTTGAATTTAAAATTGCAGTTTCGCTTTATTTCATTATGAAACACTAAGTTTGTATCATCAGTTGTTTCAAGTATCAGAATCTTTTGATGGCTCTGAGCTTAACACCGTTCTTGAAGCTGAGAATTACACCATAATCAAGCTGCAGTGGTTTCTCCATTTCTGGGGAATGTCTGAAAATGTAATTACGGTAGAGATGCAGCAAGGTGAGTTTGATCTCCTGCAGGGCAAATCTCTGTCCAACACAGGCTCGTGGACCGATGCCAAATGGGATGAAAGCATATGGATGCCTAAGTTTCTCCTCTTCCCCATTCGGATCAAATCTTTCTGGCCTGAACTTCTCCGGCTCTGGAAAGTTTTTGGGGTCCTTTGCTAAAACTCCTAGTGCCAACCAAACCCATGTACCCTAAGAAACAACAAGAAGGTAAATAATAGAGTACAGGTACTGACTGCAAGTGGACTAACCCGCTTGATGGGTTTGAATAGTGGCAACGGACAGAGTTGATGAATATACCTTAGGGAGTAAGTAACCTCCTATCTCCACTTCCTTTGCAGTTTCCCTTGCAACCAAAGGGGAAACCATGTAGAATCTCATAGCCTCTTTGATGACCTACAAAGGAGGAAAAACTATAGCATCCATAAAGATTCTAATACCCTTGCAGAAACTCAACTTCTCGGTTTTGTTTGTTACGAATGTAGCACCTGATCGAGGTATGGAAACTTGTATTGTAAGTCATGAGCAGTCGGGATCAGATCACGGCCTCCAAACCCGTCAATCTCTTGAAGCAGACGTTTCTCAACTTTGAAATGACCAGAGACTAAGTAGAGAACAGAGGACAATGTGAAAGCAGTAGTTGCAGAGCCAGCAAGAAGATGCTCATAAGTCACAGCGCTAATATAATCTGGCGTGAAGATGTTCTTGGCGAAAGGATCGGACTCTCTAGCTTTCAAAATCAATGACAAGAAGTCTTTTGAGTCAGTTTCTCCCTCCTTGGCTCGCTTTGACACAATCTCATTAAGTTGTCCACTCAGTCTTGCATTAGTCTTCTCGACTCTCCAGTCCATTGTTCCCGGTATCCTCTTCAAAACCTGCCTGAATGGCTCTTGAAGAATCGGAATAAGTAAGCCTAAGATGATAGAGAGTGAGCCAGATAAATCCATCTTGAGCTGTGTTGTAGAGTAGACATGCTGGTTTATGAAATCAGTCACCTCTACATCTTTGATAAGACTCTTCCCAGAAAGGCCGAAATTGACTCCAAAAGCAGCTTGTCCGATAATATCCGTGGTTAGTCTGAGCAAGAGTTTGGAGAAAACGATATCTCGCGGTTTAGAATCAAGATTATGAGTAGCACAAGTGATGAAATTGTGCATTGTAGGTATAAGACTGGTCAAATGTGAAGGCTGGTAGAGAGATAGGATGGTGTTTCTCATCTTAGACCATCTCTTGTCCCTGTCAAAGATCCATGATATCATTAGTGGTTATGGAAACAGAAGCATACATAGTTTTATAGAGCATAGTTGTACCTAGTGAAGAAGAGGCCTTTCTTGTGAAGAGGAGAGGCTGAGATTGGAGAAGGAATGCTTCTGTTTGGTATATCTTTGAACTTCTTTATCCCAACTTCTCTGCAAAGCTCTGCTTCTGCAATTATTATCAGTGGTTGCCTCCCCATCTGAAATCTGCATCTTGGTTTTGTTAATTTAAATTGATACCCTTCAATTAATTTTATATACATTTCAAGTAAGCCCTTTAACAAAAAAAAAAAATCTTTATATACTTTTCACATTTGTTGTGTTCATCAATCAGCCTAGGTCTGGGCACAATATCTGGATCCAAAAATCAGAACCGAATCCGACTCGAAACATTCGAACCGAATCTGAACCCGTTATTAAAAAATATTGGATGAGTCTAGAGGCCTAAACCCGAAAATCCGAAAACCCGAAAATCCGAAAACCCGAAAAATCCGAACCAAACCCAAAAAACCTGAATAGGATTGGCTAGTTCTAGTTATGATCGGTTCAAAAAATATACTAAAGCTGAACCGAACCCGATTGCCCAAGTCTAAATCAGCCAATAACAAGCATAATAGATGGCCTATATAGACCAAATTGAACCAAATCTACAGATTCTAAACAAAAATCAAACAGGAATGTTTATAATCCGTTTGGTTTCATTATTTTAAAATGAAAAGAAAAATAAAACTGACTAATTTTAGTGTTTCGAATTAAATCGAACTAAATCAACTGAAATTCATTAAAAGTTATATTTTTAATTATTTATGTTAAAATGCATTTGATCATATTAATATATTAATTTAAACTATTTATAGATAGTTGTTTTCCTTATTTTAAATCAAATTGAATCTAAACCAAAAATTAAATGAAACAAACCAAAAACTACATTAAACCGAACAATTTTTTTTTTTTTTGGTCAACAGTTCGAATAAAATTCAAAATGGTTTGGAATTCTAAATTGGGGATCAGAGTTTACATAGCAAACCGAACAACCTAAATTACAATTTTTTTTTTCGATTTCATGAAAACCGAAAAACTAAAAATCTAAACTCTTAACTCTGAACTCAATTGTCCACTCAAAACCGAATCAAGAAAGAGAGAGAGAGGTACCTGAAAATAGGGCCATATTGCTTAGCAAGAACGGAGAAGAGGTCAGGACCGTACTTAGCCATCAAGGGCAAGTGACCAACTAGAGGCATAGTGATTGGACCGGGAACATTGCGTACGGACCAAGATGGTCGGTACAAGTAAACCACAATCACAACCGCTGCAAAAGTCAAGAATGCAACAAGAGCTTCGTGTTGTATCAATAATGGATCTTGAACTTCCCACCATTGATGTTGCGTCTTCATTTCTCTAACCTCTGAAGTTTTCTCTTTTCTTATTTAATGTGGTGTGGGTTTGTTGGGTGATTCATTAATTTATATAGTATTTGATGTGCTTTTGAAAAGTGGGTTCTACATTCTTTCCACTAGCCCACTTTTTGAATACCGTGGGATTTATTTTGCAAGTAGACAAAATGCGTTGAAATTATTAGTCATTCTAATCTCTACTAGAGTAGTACTACTAAGTGCTTGTAATGCACGGACTTCGTATTGATTTTTACGTTTAGTTATATTTACATTAAAAAAAATCATTTAGTATTTGATTTAAAACGATTTAATTATATTTAATTTTTAATTGAAAAGAAAAAAACAATAAGTTATCTAAGGGTCGATTGGTAACGACTTTTGCCGTAAAGACTTCTACTTTATAATTGTGATTGTTACTTTAAATACTAATAAAAGTCGGACTGGTTGTAGAGATTATTATTTGTATTTTTCATAATTTTTTTGGCCCACATTTCTATTAATTTATAAACCTAAAAAAATGTTAAAATTGTAAATAAATTCGCCGTTTTAAATATTCAAAATACTTATTTTTAGCACTATTAGTCAATACAA
Organism: Boechera divaricarpa; assembly: GCA_026770425.1. NCBI lineage: Eukaryota > Viridiplantae > Streptophyta > Magnoliopsida > Brassicales > Brassicaceae > Boechera > Boechera divaricarpa. Next base: position 5,778,740 of record CM049186.1, on the reverse strand, counting down.
AATTTACTTGAAAAAAAAAACCGATAAAAACATAAATTAAAAAAAAAACATTTCTGATCCAAAATTCAAGAAAGGGTAAAATAGGAATATTCAATAATTTAAGTGGTATTTTTAAAAATATTTTTGGTAAGTGGTCATTTTGAAGGGTATTGCAAAAGTAGCATTTCTAAAAAATTCTCGTTTATCGGTTCAATCATTAAAATTTGATTACTTTGTTCATGAATAATTAATTTTCTAAGATTTTATCGTTGTTTCTAAAAGATTAATTTTCTATGATTAATTAATGCACTTCTGTTTTCAAAACTAATTAATGTAAGCATTTATAAGTCAGAGGTGAAGAGCCAAATTTACATTCCTTAAATTTACATTATCGTTTCATTATCTTTTTTTTTTCAAAAACAAAATGAAACAAGAAGAAGATATGAAAAAAATAGTGAAAGAAGAAAAGAAGAGTAAAGAGATGCTTACATAATCAGAAACTACACTACTCAAGAATTGGATCTTAATAAGGCATACGATGATGAATGGGATGAAGGAGAGTTTCATCACAACGAAGAATATAAAGAAACTATATTGGATATGTTGAATATTTCTTTGCCCAAGTTTATTTTTAGTTTTGGTTTTTTCTTAATTTTTTTTATTGGTTTGTTATTTTCTTTTTCCTCTATTTTTCTATGTACGTTTTTGTTATGAACATTATTGTTATAGCCATTGATGGTTATTTTATGATTAGAAAACATTATTTTTCTATCTTGCATTGATTAAGTTTTTTATGGTCATTGATGGTTTTTGTTATGAACGTTAGAGGAAAATGTTTAACAAGGAAAAAGAGTTAAACAGATAATATAATATAAATAAAACTTTTTTAAAATGAAAATATCATAAATAAAATGAAAAACTTAAGTTGCGAAGCAACTTCTTACATCACGTACTAAAATAGGATCACAAGCTATTTGTGTAGATAGATTACATTCTTCCTCTAAGATGAATTTCTTCAAATGTGGAATTTTGTAATTGTTAGAACCTCGAACTTTCATAATTTCTTGCATGCACGATTGCAAAGTAAAAAAATTCGGTTTACCTGTTTTGATGGGTATCCATCAAAAACTGTTTCTACCATGGAAACAAGTTCTTCTATCGTCTTCAGACACACCTTGTGTTGTAGTGTTTGAATGACAAAAAAAAATCCAAGATCTAAAATGTTCAAGTTCGGGAAATTTGGAGGATAAAACATCAAACGAATATTAATACCATGACAAAAAGCAACTTCTCTGATTTCTTCATCTCTCGGATCAACATGTGTTCTTGCATTATCTTGTTGAATAAAAATAGGTTTTTCCAAATCTTCATGTGGCCATCTTTCACAAATTTTCGGGATAATTTTTCTAATTAAAACCTCTTTTATATCTTCTCTTTTGATGGATGTCATCGACTTTAACTCCAAAGTCCCTACCTCTCGGTTTCTACTTCGTCTTTGAGCTGGTTGCATTGTAACAAATGGAAACACCCCTATTTTACCAGAAAATACCTCATTTCCGTCGTCATCAAATATTGGAGGAGTCATGACAGCTAAAAACATTATTTTTCTAATAAAGTTTTTACTCTGGCATGTACGATATGCCTCTTCTTCAACCGGAAGAAGGTAATAAGTCTCTGTTTTTTTGTCATATAAAACTATTTTTCATCGATATGTACAACATTGTACATGTCAACAAACTTCGAATTATCCGGAAAAGTACTATTGTCTAGCATGGAGACACAAAATTCTAGTCGAGCTCTCATATTATTTTCTCTCAAATTGCTTGATGGCATTTGTGTGACGTTTCATGTGCCCTTCTTTTTGAAATCGAAACAACGACGTAGAACTTACATCCAAAGAAGCCACCAATGACCTTATAGTTTTCTGATGATGAAGTTGAACATCAATAACTCAAGATCAATTTGATTTTCTTCAAACCACAATTACCCTTTCTCTTTTGTGATACATCAACAATTTTGCCATTAAGAGTATTTTTGGCATGTCTTTTAATAGCGAAGTTGTTGATGTATCAAATTGATCTTGCTCGAGTTGTTGATGTTCCACCAATAAGGTCATTGACGGCTTCTTCGGATGTAAGTTCTACGTCATTGTTTCGATGTCTAAAAGAAGGGCACATTAAACGTCACACAAATGCCATCAAGCCAAGTTTGAGAGAAAACAATATGAGAGATCGACTAGAATTTTGTGTCTCCATGCTAGAGAATAGTACTTTTTTCGGATAATCCGAAGTTTGTTGATATGTCCAATGTTCTACATATGGATGAAAAATAGTTTTATATGACAAAAAAAAAAGAAAAAGACTTAGTACCTTCTTCTGGTTGAAGGAGAGTCGTATCGTACATGCCAGAGTAAAATTTTTACTGGAAAAATAATGTCTGTATGGCTCGTCCAAGAGTTGATGGCGACGAAAATGAGGTATTTGCTGGAAAAAATATGGATGTTTCCATTTGTTACAATGCAACCAGCACAAAAACAAAGTAGAAATCGAGAGGCATGGACTTTGGAGTTAAAAAAGATAATATCCATCAAAAGAGAAGATATAAAAGATGTTTTAATTGGAAAAATTATCCCAAAAATTCGTGAAAGATAGCCACATGGAGATTTGAAAAAACCTATTTTTATTCAACAAGATAATGCCAAAACACATGTTGATCCGAGAGATGAGAAATTCCAAGAAGCTGCTTCTCGTCATGGTTTTGATATTTGTTTGATGTGTCAACCACCAAATTCGCCGAACTTAAACATTTTAGATCTTAGATTTTTTTGTGCAATTCAAACACTCCAGTATAAGGTGTGTCCGAAGACGATATAAGAATTTGTTTCCGCGGTAGAAACAACTTTTGATCAATACCTATCAAAACAGGTAAACCGAATTTTTTGACTTTGCAATCATGCATACAAGAAATTATGAATGTTCGAGGTTCGAACAAGTACAAAATCTCACATTTGAAGAAATTCATCTTAAAGAAAGAAGGTAATCTACCTTCACAAATGGCTTGTGATCCTATTTTAGTACGAGATGTAATAAGTTACTTAGCAACTTAAGTTTTTCATTTTATATATGATATTTTCACAAAAACATAAAGTTTTATTTATATTTTATTATCTGTTTAACTCTTCTTCCTTGTTAAACATTTTTCTCTAACGTTTATAACAAAAACCATCAATGGCCATAAGAAACTTAATCAATGCAAGATAGAAAATAACGTTTCTGATCATAAAATAACCACCAATGGCCATAACAATAACGTTCATAACAAAAAATGTACATAGAAAAATAGAGAAAAAAGAATATAACAAACCAACAAAAGAAATTAAGAAAAAAAATCAAAACTAAAAAAAAAACTTGAGTAGTGTAAATCTTCAACATATCCAATATAGTTTCTTTATATTCTTCGTTGTGATGAAACTCTCCTTCATCTCATTCATCATCGTATGCCTTGTTGAGATCCAATTCTTGAGTAGTGTAGTTTCTGATCATGTAAGCATCTCTTTACTCTTCTTTTCTTCTTTCACTATTTTTTTTTTCATGTCTTCTTGTTTCATTTAGTTTTTGAAAAAAAAAAGATGATGAAACGAAAATGTAAATTTAAGAAATGTAAATTTGGCTCTGCACCTCTAACTTCTAAATGCTTACATTAATTAGTTTTGAAAACAGAAGTGCATTAATTAATCATAAAAATTAATCTTTTAGAAACAACAATAAAATCCTAGAATATCAATTATTTAGGAACGGAAGAAATATAATTTTATCATAGCATCAACTTCTACCTCTTATTATTTGGTAATGATTCAGTCAACTAATTCGATTATAAGGAAAAATGGATCTGAAAATAACAAAAAAGAAAATTAGTGTCAGTCATTCAAAATTATTTTAAAATAAAATAAAAAAGTTTTAGAAAGATCTTTTAAATTATATGGGGGAAGAAGAAAAAAAAATAGTTTTGGCCTTATTTTTCTTCCTCACATTTAAAAGAAAACTGAAAATAGAGTAAATTGAGGGAGAGAGGACTTAAAAAGTAATAAAGTTTTAAAAGTCTGATTGGTTAAAAAATAACTGTGCAGATGGTTCTTGATATCCCCTATGGACCAAATAATTTAATTTTTACTTGTGTTGTAGTTGGTTTCTGGAAATGCACTAGTGGCGTGGGTTGGATCATTGAACTTCTAATTGGAATGACACATCATATGATTATGAGTTTACATGGTTATTAATGGAGGAATTTTGTAATATCATATCCGAACTCTAGACCGGATTGAGTATTTAGCCTCTTTCAATGAAGGTATCATTATGACCTCGTAAATCAATCAAATGAATCCAATCTAAATAAAACGAGTGGAAGCTGAGTCTGAACATTGTTTAAACTAAAGAACGAAAATAATACGAAAGACCAAAAACACCGACGACGTAATAAAATAAAACCGAACGAAAACCAAAATCTAAAACGATGTTCAGCTGCATGATGCTTCAATTAACGACTACTGATGTATCCTAATTTGTGCATCTTAGCCACGCAAAACTTTTTTGAAGGTGTGATTGTTTCCATCATGATGATTTTTTATCTCATCGATTTGGTTCATATTTAAGTGTTAATTGAATAACTATTTGTGGAATTGTCTTTATGCAAGAACTATCTTCCCCACCGGAGTTCGATTCTATGTAATTGCATATTTGCATTTGTCAAAAAAAAAAATTGAAGAACTATTTAAATTTATTAAAAATTAACTCGAGAAATTAATTTAGCAATTTTTATATAAGATGTTTAAGATTCTTACTAACATTATGAAAATTTTAATTTACTAATTATATTACTTATTTGAGTTTCTCTGAAGGTTAAAATTTTATAAATTATCATTTAATAAATAAATAAATAAATCTTTTGAGAATTCGGTCATTTTGACCAATCTCCCACCCATCGCTGTACTTTTGTTGCACTGACAAGTGCTTGTAGGTGTCAATTGGAGTAAGCCACGCTTCTACTTTTGATCTCTTTTCTCCACTTTTTTTCCTCTTTTATTTTGGGTCATCAATTTTTCTTCCTTTTTTAGTTGAAACTATTATTGATGGTTCTTTATATTTTAAGGGTCAATTGCCCATATACTCTCTCACTTCAAAATCATTTCAAAATACTCTTTTCCTTTTCAATTTACTCTTTTGTGGAGCCCACTTCAAATTTTATAACAAAATCCCTCAAACTACCCTTCTTTTCTTCACACATATCCTACATCTCCCACGTTCATTCCTCTTATAATCAAATAATAGATTTAAAAAATAGAATTAAATAAAACATACAAGCATTGGGACCCACATCAACCACCTCATCTTCTTTTTCATTAACAACGTCGTACTACTGATATAACTGGTATTACTAAGAAAATATGTATTACTGATATAACTGATATTACTAAGAAATTTTTTAATGTTGAATTTTATTATTTTCAGGATACAATAACAAATAGAATTAAATGAAACACACACACATAGGACTCACACCAACAATTTCTTATTATTCTTCTTCTTCATTAAACGATCGTACGGCCATGTAGAAGAAAAAAAAAATCAAGCTTCTCTCGTCCGCCATCGAGCTTCTGTCCTCTGTCCGCCATCGAGCTTCTGTCCTCTGTCCGCCATTGGAGCTATCAGAAGTAGCTGAGTTTCCGCCATTGAAACTGCGTTTGGAGGTGGTTCTGCATTTCAAAAGGATGTGAAAGATTTGAGTTTGGGTTGGATTCGGAGCTTGATTGAAGTTCGTTTTAGTTGGTTGAAGCTCGTTTTCAAGTAATGTGAAATATATTGTTATGAGTTAGTGACAGGCCCGGTCGTATCTCGATATTGTGTAGTACCCATTTTCCTGGGTATTACTCATACAATTGATATTACTAAGTAAATATGTACTACTGATACAACTGATATTACTAAGAAAACTTGTATTACTGTAAAAATGGATATATATTTCGATTCGGGATTCGGTTCGTTTGGTTTGGTTCAGGATTTTCTAACAAATTCCAAATGAAAATAATGTAATTCCTGATTATTTTAAGTTATTCGGTAGTTTCGGGTTATTCTAGTTATGAATTTTTTTTTTTTTGAGTTATTTGGTTATTCAGATTATGAGATAAATATTTGATTATTTTCTTAAAATCTATAATTTAAGTTAATTATGCAATTATATTTTTACTTTACGTAACTAAAAATTCAATGTTATAAAGTATTAAAAATTATCGAAACATTATTATGAATTCTAAAACAAAACAAATCTTTAAAAACAAAATTAAAGAAAATTCCAGATTTTTTTTCCACAATATAAAATTTTTATATTTATCAGTATCCATCAGTTGGAGAACATAGGCGAATGAGAGGAAATTCTTCCGGGAGAAGTTTGTATTCGTGGTTTGAGTGTAGTAGTCCTAGTAGCCAAAGAGAGTGATGGATTGTATGTCTAAGATTATGGATTGTATGTCTAAGATTATGGATTGTGTGTTTGTCCAGGTTTTACTCTTACAACTATATATTACTAATATAACTATGTATCACGATACAACTGGTACAACTATGTATAACCCATACAACTGATGTTACTAGTACAACTATGTATAACCCATACAACTGATGTTACTAGTACAACTATGTATTACGTATACTAAACTCGTATGGTTATTTTCAAAGTTATATTACACTACACTGATATATATAGGGTTACTGAAACCACTATTATTGATATCTGGAAAATATATAATTTGTTACAAAAAAAAATGAAAATATTTTGTTGTGGTCTTAAAATATCTTAGACATGTATGAGTATTTCTTAAACACTCATGCCATTATGATGTGAGTAATAGAAAATTAGTAAGTTTTAAAAAGTTTTTCTATAAAAGTTTAGTAATCGTTATTTAATTATCCATTGTAGCTTGTACAACTAGAAAACGTGTATAAAGATACTGATACAACTAGAAAAACCTATAAAACATCCATTTTACAACTATGTGTAAGTCGATACTACTGTACTACTGAGTACAACTACCGTGTGAACGCATGTATATAATAATATTTTTTGTAGTGTGAACAAATGTGAACGCGCATATGTTTAATATTATTTTATTAATTTAATAATATTTTATTATTTTAATAATATTTTATTGTTTTATTTTAATAATATTTTATTTTTTTATAATATTCCTAATTGTACCTTGTTGTACATTTGTATATAGTTGTACATAGTTGTACTTTTGTATATAGTTGTACCTAGTTGTATAGCGTCAGAAAAACATATAAATACATCATAAATAGAAAGAGTTCCCAAAGTTCACAAAGCAAACAACTGAAATACTTGAAAATGTTCAGAAACGAAGAACTCTTATCTATGATCCGCCTTGGTATCTCCCATCGTTCTGCAAAGTCATTTCACAAACCCAACACAAATGCCAACTCCATCACTAAAGAGAGAAAAATTCAACAAGAACAATACCATAACTCAATTTAACAATAAGTCTTACAAACATGAAACCATAAAAAGTCTTATAATGGAAATGAATTAAGACAACAAACATCATATCACAATAATTAAGACAACAAAACTAAACAAAAACACTAGTTAGGCAATTTTACCCGCGCTGCTCCTCGATCCTCCTTTCCAAACGTTTAGATGCGAATATCTTCTTGATTCTTCTGTCTCCAATACGAGGCACAGGCCTAATCATACGAGGGCGAATGTACCTTTAATCTTCCAAGTAATCCAGCCGTTCTTAGGTAGGAATCTGCAACTTCCTCCTAAGACATAGTAACAAAAGCAATATCATCTGTTTAAGGAACCCCTGAATCCCTTAACCGTTCTGCAGCCAATCCCAAATCACCTTTTGTGTTCACATACGCCCTATGGTTCCTTGTGAAGATATTATCACAATTAACATATCCAAATGATCTCATTAACTGCCAGTGTAATAGTCAATTGCATTCAACCTATATCCATGATCTAAATACTTTGCCCTGTCTATCTAGGATTCTAACATAATTAGATATAAAAAGTTCATTTTTTGGATTTCAAGCTTCCAGCTTACAAATTTCTCGTAACTAAGAGTACCCTTTTGGTTTCAAGATTCCAATTTCCAATTTTAACAAAGCTAAAACCCAATTTCAAGATTCTAATTTCCAATTGAGATGACTTACCACTTTGCGAGGAGTACGAAGGCGAAGAAGAAGAAGAGTCACCGAACCTCTGCTTCTCGAAGTAATCCGTCTGATGGGACTTAACCGATGTTGAGAGCTTCACCGTCATCGTTGTCGGTTTCAAGTCGAATCCATGTTGTTTTACTGCAAAACTACCGGCGACGAGTACTGAAGACGAAGAGAGAAAGCGTGATTGGAGTTGACTGGAGGAGAGAGACCTAGTATTGAGAGGGATATTATGGATGAGCAACCCAGAAGGATCAGCGGATTCATGGTCGCGAGAAGAAAGGCGTTCACGGTGGCGATTATCGTCGTAGCTTTTACGCTCGCGCGATGATGACCTGTCACGAGGACGGGGACTAGCTTCTGCTTTGGCTCCTCGCTCTAGCCATCGAGGTTTCCTCTGCTTTGGGTCTTCATCTAAAACAAATCCGACCTTCGGAGAAATTGAATCGCAAAACCTAAACCCCATCTCTGAAGCAGCAGTGATATGAGAAGAGAGTGAAATTTGGAGGGAGAGCAGAAGGAATCGACGAGTCGTCGACTGTTTAAGAGTTTCAAAACAACATTGTCTGAGTTATTTTTTCCTTTTTTAGACCCAATTTGGAATTGGATGATCCAAAATGGATGGAGCAATCCGATTGGATCTTGGTATGGATCGTAAATAACTTAAAAAGAGTTAGATAATTGGTAATTTCAAAGTTTTTGACTTAAAAAAAAAATACAAAAGAAAATGAAATATAGTGAGGAGTATATGAACAATGCTTTTGAAGTCGTAGAGTATCTCAGCAATTGATCCGTATTTTAATGGGTTAGGGAAATAAATGGCTATATATGGAGGAGATGGTTTCGAGCTTGGACTTTGGAATATTACACCATAATTGATAAAGGACAAATTTTGATCATTACATGGCCATCTTTTTTGGTGTTGTTCTTTTCCTATCGTGATATTAGATCGTTATCTTAATTTTTTATTTAGAGTTGATCATTTGTGTTAACTTTTGTATGTTTTTCAATATATATATTCTAATTTTGTTCTTTCGAATACCTAGTTTCGTATGTTTCCAAATCTTTCGTACTCTTTAATTTGTTAGATTTAGAGTTGAGATGAGTTATAACATTCCACGTTGTAAGGGTATTAATTTGAATTTTGAACCGAAGCTATTGGATCTGATATTGCAAATGTTGTTCATGATGTTTATTTGATTTAAGCTTTTTTTTTTTTTGGTACATGCTGGATCAACGATAATGATTAGCGATCTGTTAAGAAACCTAATTTAGTGTAAAAGTTTTCTTATTGATCAAGATGTCGAAATTATATCTTATATACACACGATTAAACCTAGATACACAAGTAGTAAATTACTAAATTATACACTGGTAATTCACTAATACATATGTGTCTACATATATGTCCATATATCTCTCAATACGATCAATAATAATAACTAGCGAAATCGACCATCGACACATTTTATTTTTCGTTTGTAGTCGTCGGTTAGTAGTAAACTAGTAACATCGATAAAATCTTGTTCATTTCATAGTTCATCGTTAAGAGACATGTTTTAAAGAAATAAAATAAATTATTAATTATTTTTTTTATTTTTGGTCAATGACGCGAATAAATTGTGGTAAATTAATATGAATAATTAAAAATATTGGTAATTATTAAGAGATAGAAAATTATACATGGCAAGTATTAGAAGTGCCAAATGTTAAAAAGTTTGAGAGTAAACCTTCTCATATTATATAAGATGACACCCCGAGAAGTTCAAGTTTTGGTAGGTACCTTAGACTCTTAGAGTAACATCTGATCATACATCTATAAGTTATGAGAATTTTAAAATGTAAGTTAAAATTTATTATAAATTTAAGTTACAGCTTGAAAAACATCATATTAGAATAAAACCATGTATAATATGATGGGTTATGAGATTTTGAGAAATCTTTTGTGTGAAAGTATGTTTTTGATTTTCTCAAGTATATCAAGCAAGCATAGAGCAATAATGAGATCGGATCAGGATGTTGGACTTCCTTCGAATGTGTAAGAAGCTGAGATGGTCAGTTATATATATATATATATAGAAGAGCTTGTATACTTGTTCAGTTCTTATACAAAAATCCTCCATTCCACCTTAAATATCACCGGTTTTAGCTTTCAAATTTTTTGACTTTTAATTGCATCAAACTTAGAAGAAACCTCAAATTCTCAAATTGCATTAATAATGTGTCTAAAAATTACGTTAATAATTTGTCTAATAATAGGGTCTCCATCTACCAACACAAACAGAGCAACGAGATAATATTTCTCGAGTATCCATGTAATCCTCTATATATTAATTGAAAATCATTTTAACAAAATAACTTTATGTTTATGCGGAATATTACAACACTGTCATGCTGACGTGTCATCTTCAGAATGATTCTCAGAGAATATATTTTATAGAAAACTAGTTACTAGACTAATTACATAATATGTCATTAGATCAATCATATATAAACTGTTTTTATTTAAAAGATTATAATTTTACCTAAATTAGCTTTATTTATTTATGAAAAATCGAGTAAGTAAATATTCCATAAAATTATTGCTGGTTTTATTGTTTCATAAATTTGATTTAAAAATTTTTATTTTAAAAAGATATTGTTTTAACTAAATAATTAATTAGTAACATAAATATGTAAAAACCTTAATTTTAGATTTCAATTATTTATACAATAATAAACTATTCAAATATTTAGAAATATTTATTTAATTTATTAATTTTCTACAAAATATTATAAATATCTTATCCCGCTTATAACGCAGGAATTACCTATTAGAATTTATACATGATGAAAATCTGTGGGCGGGTAAACTTCCTTGTATCTCCACATAAAACTATCTTAGAAACTTTAGACCATCTCCAATGGAGGTTCTTAGAAGAGGGGTTCTTAAAATTTTATAATGACAAATAATGATAAATATTAGAGGGGTTCTTAGTATGAGGAGAGAGGGGATCTAAAAATTCTTATTTAAGAACCATTTTAGAGGTTTTTAGCATGAGATTCTTAAAATTTAAAATTAAAATATTGGTAAAAACCCATGAGAGGTTCTATCATTGGTGATGCTCTTATACCTTATGTTTGCCTTTTTAGCATTGTAGTAATTTTTTATGTTAAATCATCGACAGAAAGAGTTTCTAGAAGTCTACAGGTATTTGAAAGATTCATGTGACTATTGAATTATTGTTGTGTGTTGACATAAGTTCATTTAACTTTTTCTACGGTTTTAGGAGATTGGTCAGTAAGAAAACTTAGAAGTTTTTTACAAAAAGAAAAAAAACTTAGAAGTTCTCTCAGGCCCATTTATCGAGGACGATAAAGCCCCTGTAACAACCGGACTCGCCGCCAGGGGACTTCTGTCTCCGTCACTCTCATTTTGCTGTTACAGTCGTCTGCATCCAAACTTCTGCCTCCTCTTATGTCGTGTTCCTTGCGGATCTTGTAAATTTTTTGCACCTAAAATTTTTCTTTATTACACCTAAACATTTTTGCATGATTTATATAATAACATGCATGCAGCAAATAACACTGTTAGATTTTGTAATAAGAAAATACAGCAAAGGATATTTGTGCATTGTTTAATATGAAACATAATCGGTGACTAAGCACGTGCTACAAACCAATCAATGGGGGCAACGAGTGTGAAGAGTGATTTTAAGACATGAGAAGGAAAAGGAAAATCAAAAATTACATTTAAGGTATATAAATAATTTTCTACAACTTCGACTCGAGTAGTTAAAAAATTATTGGATTAGTAGTTTAAAACATAAAATTCAATTGAAATTAAGGAAATCAGTTAGATATGAGAAGGAAAAAGAAATTAAAGATGATAAGAAAAACAAGCATTCAGATGACAAAAAAAAGGAAATAATTACTTGTATTTGGTTTTTATTTTTTGTTAACCTATATTTGGTTTGTTTAGATGTAAAATTTATATTTAAAAAAATGGAAATTGTGACTTTACGGAAAGGGAATTAGGGAACTAATAAAAAAAATGAAATGTTTAAAGCATGGATTACAAAACTTGACTTTCGAAGCAAAAATTAAAATACAAAGCAAGACTGCTCTAACATAATTTAACAAAAAGCATGTATTTTCTTTTGTTTGGAGACTATTAGGAAAATAATATTCATGTAACTAGCTCTAGTTTTCGTTTAACTCGATTTTTTTAGAACTCCTTTAGAAATTGGTTGATCAAATTTATATCAAACTGGAAAACCAAAAGAAAATATATATATATATATATATTCATTCAACTATTTATTAAAAATTTGAGAAATGTATTTATTTTATCTCTCAGTATTTATCTAAATAATTTATTTCAATATTTAAGCATTAGATAATATTAAACATTAATTTTGATATAGTTTAACTTTTAAGCGTGTACATGATTTTATTTTAATTTGTAATTCAAAAAAAATATAGTCCTAGTTTAATTCAAAAAATGAATCAATCACCGACCTACGGAAACTATATAAATAGATATAAAATACATGTGATGTGACTATCACATTAATTACTCATATTACAAAAAGCAGAAAAAACTCTAAAGAGGATCTAATACGTAAAAGCTTCACTTTGATGGAGCAAATTTGCAGAGATGATGATTGGATTGTGGACGATTCTTCATTGACAACACGCTCTTTTCTTGGCGAAGGAAGCTTTGGTCGCGTCTCTCGAGAGAGACTCCAACTCCCGACTTTGCGCAAAGAAGTCATCCCTAATGCATCCTTTCCGCGATCATCCTCGCATCGTCCAAGCCTCAAACACTCTTCACTTACAAACCAAACCATACGAATGCTACATCTATATGGAGTACGCCTCTAAAGGTAATCTCCATTAGATGATATACGGTTTCCGCCGGAAATCACAGCCCCTACATGAGTCTTTGGTCCAACGCGCAGCTCGTATGATCCTAGAAAGACTCCTGACTCTTCACTCCCATGGTTACGTTCACTGCAACCTCAAGTCATCCAACGTTCTCATCTTCCCTTCCAAAACTCCTGGAGAGCTGTGGGATCTCAAACTTGCTGATTTCGGTTCATCCAAGGAACCTGTTTCCGATTATGAATCTATGTTCCTCGGTACAGCTCAGTAGCTTAAGCTAAATTCTCGAGCATGGCTCAGCCAATGACTCGATTGATGGGAAAGGATACCAAGTTCGAATGGTCAGAAGAATGCAACAAGTGTTTTTTCGAGTTGAAGGCAATGTTAATGAGTACTCCGGTATTAGTTTTGCCAGAAGCGGAGGAACCCTATGTGGTTTATACGGATGCATCCATAACCGGATTAGGGTGTGTCCTTATGCAAAAGGATTGTGTAATTGTATATGCTTCTTTGCAATTGCGTAAACACGAGGGAAATTATCATACGCATGATTTAAAGATGGCCGCGGTAGTGTTCGCCTTGAAGATTTGGCGATCTTCACCAAATCTTCACCGATCACAAAAGTCTAAAGTACATATTCACCTAGCCAGAGTTAAATCTAAGGCAAAAAATGTGGATGAAGTTGATCGCGAACTATGACTTAGATATTGCTTATCATCTTAGAAAAGCAAATCAAGTTGTTAATGCTTTAAATGGAAGACGTTTTGAGGTAGATATGGAGAAAAACTAGGAGACTCTAGTTAATATGATGAAGACTTTGCATTTGAATGCGTTGTCAAAAGAAGACGAACCTTTAGGCTTGGGGACAACCGATCAAGCTGATATACTTAGAAGAATTCGTTTGGCTTAAAAAGAGGATAAGGATCTGAACGATTGGGCGGACCACAAAAAGACAGAGTATCAAACTTCGAACAATGGTACCATTGTGGTTAATGGCCGAGGATGTGTTCCGAACAATATGGGGTTGAAGGAAGAATTCTTAAGGAGGCACATCCATCTAAGTTTTTCATTCACCCCAGATCAAGTAAGATGTACCGCGACTTGAAAAGATATTACCATTAGGTCGAAATAAAGAATGATGTTGCTGCATGGGTTGCCAAGTGCCCAACGTGTCAACTCGTTAAGGCAGAACATCAAGTTCCGAGTGGGTTACTACAAATCCTACCAATGCCCAAATAGAAGTGGGATCACGATGAGTGACTGGCTGCCTATGGGAAGGAAGAAGCATGATGCGGTTTGGGTTATGGTGGATAGATTGACCAAATCCGCACACTTCATCGCAATCTCAGAAACAGATAGAGCCGAAGAGATCGCGGCTAAGTACTTGGAGGAGATAATCCAATTACATAGAATTCTGGTAAGCATTGTCTCGGATCAGAATTTGCGGTTCAATTCACATTTCTGGAAAGCTTTTTGAAAAGCTTTAGGATCAAAGGTGAACATGAGCACGACTTACCATCCGCAAACATATGGCCAATCCGAACGAATAAAATTCAAACACTCGAACACATGTTGCGAGCATGTGTGTTGGATTGGGGGCGGGCGATTGGGAAAAGTATTTACGTTGGTCGAATTCGCATACAATAATAACTATCAAACTAGTATTGGAATATTGCTTTACGAGGTATTATATGGGCAAGCGTGTAGAACACCATTGTGTTGGACACTAGTGGACGAACGTGGATTGTTTGGTCCGGACATCGTAGACAAAACAACCGATAAGATGAAATTCATAAATATTAAGTTAAAAGAAGCCCTAAACCGATAGAAAAGTTATGCGGATAAGCGTCAAAAAAAATTAGAGTTCGAAGTGGGTGACTTAGTGTACCTTAAGACGATGACTTAAAAAAGGGAAGGACAATATAACAAGAGGATAAAGTTAAACCCGAGGTACATTGGTCCGTAAAAGGTAATTGTAAGAATATGTGAAGTTGCATACAAACTTGATCTACCTCCGAGATTGGAGGCACTTCATAAGGTCTTTCATGTACGACAACTACTTAAATGCTTAAGCGATCAACATATGAAAGTAGAAGATAAGCTTCCCGAGTTTAAAGAAAACTTGACAGTGAAAGCAAAACCTATTCGAATTATTGATGTAGTTGGTAAGAGGACTCGAAGAAAAAAGGTGAACTTAGTAAAAATCTTTTGGGATTATGGTGGTAACGACGAAGCTACTTGGGAAACAAAAAACAAGATAAAGGCTGATTTTCCTAAGTGGTTTATGGAGATGGGTGAATTGAAGATCAATTTGATTCGGATTCAGGGACGAATCCCATTCAAGGGAGGGGAGATTTGGAACACCCGCGCTCCTCAATAGGATGCTGGATGGGACTTGGTTCGAGAATGGAAGGAAAGATCTCGAACAAGTCTAAGGAAGAGCTGTCGCTAGCTCGAAAGAAGTGATTCATGGTGAATTAAGCTGAATTCTCGAGCTAACTAGCTAGGGTTACCAAGCTAACTAGCTGGATCAGCTGTCGGAAGCTCAACTAAGCTCGGTGAACTGTTAAGCAGCTGACCGGGTGTCAGCTCG
This sequence comes from Boechera divaricarpa, assembly GCA_026770425.1. Classification (NCBI taxonomy): domain Eukaryota; kingdom Viridiplantae; phylum Streptophyta; class Magnoliopsida; order Brassicales; family Brassicaceae; genus Boechera; species Boechera divaricarpa. The sequence continues at coordinate 5,763,071 of CM049186.1, read as the reverse complement.
GCGATTATTAGCTAGCTCGACAATTACTTCGAGTGGCCAACGGTTTCCTCGATAGTTACCATCGACGGTTACCCGAACGGGTTCTTGGTGGCCGAATGGATACGTGTGGTGAAACGGGTACCTTGTGTGTGAAAGGGTACCGATGAGCTGTTGAGGGCAAACAATTACTAACAAAGGGACGCTTGAGGAGAAACAGTTATGGGAGGTTTCTTGGCCGAAAAACTCTATAAATAAGAGTCCTTGGAGAGAATTCTAGAAACAACACAACAGGGAAAGAAACCAAATAAAAATCATCAAAAATCTCTAAGTAATGTTTGAGGAAAGTCGGATTATCAAGAAAAGTGGTCAAACGTTTTCGATCGGCGAACAAAGGAACATCGCAGTCGCGTCCAACAGTCTGCGTGATCGGAGGTGTGTGTTTACCGTGGCTTTGTGCTCGGTAACAAAGGCATTCCGGTCGAACAGTTTATCTAAGTGTTCAATTAGGGTGCTTGTTCGATTGATTGATTTATTTTCTGCATAATCGTTCATAAGCAACCCATTTCATCGTTTATCATTCATATTTATGCATAACTTGGTTTAGATATAGGAGATTGGTCCAAGGGGCAACGTGGATAAGCGAGTGGCTTGAGGACTACATCGAATCCGCCAAGACTCGGCCAAAATCCAAGCGATATCCCTCGGATCTGAACATGATTCCGAACTAAGTGAATTAAAGAAATTTAGCGAGCATAAGCATTAAACTTGCATCGCCTCACCAAGTAAAATCGATTATTTATGTCTTTTGGGCATTTCAAGGAAAGAAAGGTATCGTGGGAAGGATTTGGCTTAGGCGCGAGACTCATGGACAAGAAGATGGATGGTGGTGAATTTCAGGTAGTTAGGATCGATTATAAGACTTGTAATAGCTTATATACAAACTTATAAGTTGTATCGAATCCTTTACTTATTTAAATAAAGTCCCGGTTTTGTTTGCTTTACTCTAAATATTGCATATCGACTCTAAGTAATGAACCACATAATGAAATTGATGACTTAACTAAGGAATGGGCCTAAAAATTGGTAGTTGTTCGGATTAAGTAGTGATCCGGTTCGAGAGAACTTCCGCAGACTTAGACAAATCCTGGATGGGATCTTTCAAATACTTCCATCAACAACCACAGAAGACGACAAGGAGATATTTAGGTCGTTGATTCCAAATGTCTCGAAACTTCTTTTGAGCGTGATGAGATTATTGGATCGATTTCTCTACAATCTTGATTTCAGTTTACATACGACGGTGAAAAAAATATCTTATCTTGTTTAGGAGTCTTATTTAATTAGGTTTATTGTTTAAGTTTGTTTCTTTACTTGCTTTGCAACGAAAACAATCTTTAGTCAGTTCTTCTGTTTGGTACTTTTCACTTTCAAGTAGAGTTGTGACAGTGTATGTTTTATCGGAGTATTCCAATTTTGGTATATTAAAGTCCAAATCTGTTAATCATATTACTCTCTTGATTTACCATGTGAGATCAACAATGGAAACTAGCCAGAAAATAAATAAGTCTTAAAGTTTTATTTTTCGCCTCTAACATTATGAACTTTATTTATCTAATACTACTATTACTTGTGGTTTTACATAACATATGGAAAATACAAGTTAAAAGATATCCGAAAACGTCGAATATGGCCTGACAATATAAAAAAAAAACTTGATTTAAGAGTACTTAAGAGCGATTTGTTCCTAAAAGGAATTCATTTTAAAAGATAGATATATAGATCAAAACACATATAACGACAGATATTTATATATTCTAATGGTTGATTAAAATCTCGGTAATACACACGGAGCTTGATACTCAAATTGCAGCTCCGTCTCATGTTATGCTTCTAAAATATGGAGAAAGAAGAAGAAACATCAAAACCATTAAAACTGTCAAACGAAATCAGAACATGAACAAACAAATATACAACAAACCACACTCAATGCCTTCATAGAGTCAAAACAAACAAACAAACAAACAATTCAACAAGTAAATAAATGTGGTAGCAATTACCACAACCTAGACCGCATATATCGGTCTATCGGTCTTTCGACAAGTAGATGTGTTAAAGCCGTATAGTCAAGGTTCTGAACCAAGAAAACCCATTTGATCGACCATGTCATGTAGATCTTGACTGTCCCAATCCAACGGTGAGCCGACCAAATCTTCCACTTTCACATCCAACTCTGCCTCGATAATACTATCTTCCATCATCGAATTCATAGCCTCCAAACACTGCTCCTCTTTAGTAGGTATCAAATTACTCGACTCATCGTCGATAGCTGCAGCGAGTAACGTTTCCATATCATCCTTCATTCTATCAAACCCCTGATCATGCAACAGATTCTCTTCCATAGTCCCCAAGCTTGGAGTAGAAGTAAGCCTCCGTTTCCTTCCGACACCCAAACCGAACAGACTCTTTTTCTCTTTACTCATCAATGCAAACTGCTGAACGAAGTTCGGATTGTTCAATGCCTTGGCGAGGAACGTCATCATTTGTTGCTGTCTCTTCTCTGTAGTGAGCAACCGTTGTTCCATCGCTGCAACTTGACTCTTGGAGCTGTGTTGCTGCTGTCTCAGCCTAACTACCTCAGCTACAAGAACACCGTGATCCCTCTTCAGCCTCTCTACCTCCCCGTCGAACCCGTATTGCCCGACCTCAACACATGACATCCCGGAACCTGATCCAGATCCTTGCTGATTCACATTCTGCAACCCCATGTTTCTCCTTCGTTTGATGTTCTTTAGGAGATGCTTCTGTCCTGCTAAAAACCCTTCGTTCGCAAATTCCCATCTATCTGGATCAACCTTTCTGAATCCCTGCAATACAAGAAAAGCTAAATCAGCTATTGAGCTTGAGCAGAGTCCTTATCTGTCGTTTCAAGGTTCTATTTTTATTTTCAAAAAACAGAGGCTCAAAGAGTTTTAGGTTCAATTTGAACTTTCAAATAGAGAGGATCAAGAAGTTTATATTATATAATTCGGCCAGCAAGAATAAGAGTTGAATCACTCTCTTACTTTCAAGTTTCAACTCAGAGATAAAGATAATCTACATATGGCCACAATCTCAGATCATACTAAGGTTCCAAAAGGTGCGAACTTTAAGAGACCCATTTGAATTTAGTCGCTTAAAAGCTTAAAGAACTAACCTTTAAAGCTGAAGACTCATAGTAAACCCATCTAAAGAAATTCAAAATTGATATTAGAAACAACAAAAGAACAAGACAATGATGTTAGACGATGAGATAAGCAAAGAGGTACTTACATAAGTATTGAGCTGACGAATGAAACTTGAGAAATTACTATGTTTGAAGTAACGAGGAAGGAGAGTGGTTGAGAATTTGTGAGAATCCCAAACTACAAAGCTATTATGACCATTGCTCCAAGAAACCACCGTGTCCGTCGCAGGATCCTCTACCATTTCGTAAGTCTTCGTCAGAAACGGTGGTGGCCCTGTTTCGTTCAGCCCTTCCATTGGTCTCGGAGACAATGATGATCCCACCGACGAAGAAGCCGCCGCAGAACCAGCAAACGTCACCGTTTCTTCTTCAATTTCCACTTTCTGTTGCTCCATTTTCCTTATTTAACATAAATCCATACCACAGAGAGCAATTTTGAACCTTTAGAGACACCAATGCAGATACTCGATAGTTCTATTTCTATGGTTTTGTTGCCAAAATTAGAAACTGGGTTTGGGTAAAGTTTGTGACTTTTTGTGAAAATGTTGAGTTTTGATTTGAAGTGTGGAGGAGAGAGAAATGAATTATAAGGGAAGAGAGAAGAAGGTTCTAGAGACAAGACAATAAGTCACTTACTTCTGTATCAAAAGCTTCTTTGACATTTGTCTGAGCTCGTGGCGACAAGACAAGGTTCCAGAAACTTCGCTACCTATCTAGAATCTCTTTTATCATCTGGGCCTAAGGGCCTTCTTAATATTCTTTAGCCCATTTCTGACAGGCTGTAACAAGGCTTAAAAATGATTACAAAATAAGAAAATTATTAAAACCCAAAGTGTGAAGTTAAATAACCAAGACTTAAAAATAATTTATCATAGAAATATGTTTCTATAGCCATAATTAGTATCTAAAAGAAACACACAAGCATTACAAATTGTAAAAGTATGATAAGCTAAACATTAACATAATAACATTACTTACTCTTAGTTCGTTCCACTAATTTGTTGACATGTTTGACTTTTTCAAGTTCATTAAAATCGAATCTGATAGACACTTTGTATGATGCGTTTTTTATTTAGGCATCACTTGGATTCACAAACTCCAGCCCATATCCTAATTTCTATTATGTCGAATTCCGATAAAAATATTGTATAAATGGATTGTTTACCACTTGATTAAAGACATTTTTCCATTTTGTATAGCGCATTTGAAAACAGAATATTTTATTTTATGTGATCCATCCGGTGTTTTAATATTTTCGAAGGAAGATCTAAAACAAAAAGTTTCAGAAAGAACTTTATCGATTAATCAAGACATATATCCTTCAGAGTCAAACTAATTACATCAAGTCATTTATCGACTAATTACATCAAGTCAAACTAAAATATTAGAATATTTTAGTGAATTCGTTAAAGTTATGGATGTGACTCATGTGTGTATAAAAGTGAAGCATGAGTTACAGAAAATATATTGGAATCGACAAGATAATGCATTTGTTAATATTGAGTTGTTTCAAGTTTGCAAAACAGAGCAACATTGGTGTTGGTTTAAGTGATCTACTTAACCGCTAATGTGGATTGATTTGAGACCGGTTTGATGCTTGTTGCATGAACCATAAGAAGGATATTTAGAAGACTCTTTTCGCGAGAGAGGCTTTGCCGTTGAAGAGTATATAAATGTATTTATATTCTTCCTCGTCCTGATTCATTTGTAGTTTTTTTTAATTCTGTTTTAGCTTAGCTCTCATTGTTAAGAGCATGTAAGCTTGTAAAGACTCTTCTCTTCTTGTTTTAGTGAAGCGTCGAATCGATTCGGCCTCGGATGTAAGCTTGATCACACAAATCTTGCTGAACCGGGTAAACAAAGCTTTGTGTCCCCTGTTTTTGTTTCTTTCTTTGTGTTCTTACGTGTTCATGAAGCCTTGATCAAGTTTCTGAGTGCGTGATAGGTTTTACTAAGATTGAGGTTCGTTTGGTTAAGATTCATAACAAGATTCAAGTACGTTCAAGTGTTTGATTGGTGGTGAATTGGTAACAAGTGGTATCAGAGTTACGGTTGTAGCATCTATGGCGAACACAAAGCACAAATTTGAGAAGTTTAACGGATTCTCTGACTTCTCATTATGGAAGATCTGAATGCTTGCGCATCTCAGTATTCTTAGTTGAAGACAATCATCTTGGACTTCGCAATGACGAAGACTGTTACATCTATAAAAGCTGAAAGAAAGAAACCTGCTACTCATGATGGTGATGATCCAAAGACAAAACAAGTTACAGAAGTCTTGGATCCTGCGAAGCTTGACAAGTCAGAGCAAGCGATGAGCCAGATCATTCTACATGTACGAGATTCAGTTCTAAAAAAGATAAACCATTGTGAATCAGCAGCCGAGATGTGGAAGACATTGAACAATCTTTATATAGAAACGTCCCTTCCAAATAGAGTCTACCTGTAACTTAAGTTTTACTCATTCAGAATGAATGAATCCAAGACTATCAATGACAATGTTGATGATTTCCTAAAGATACTTGCTAAGTTAGGTAGCCTTGATATTGTGGTGGCTGAAGAGGTTCAAACAATACTGATCTTGAATTCTCTGCCTCCAAGTTTTGACCAATTGAAGCATACTTTGAAGTATGGAAACAAAACCTTGTTTGTGCAAGATGTTTTTTCATCTGCAAAATCTATTGAAAGATAGTTATCAGAACTCAAAGAATCTATAAAGATGGTTTTTACAGCACTGTGAGAACAGAGAGAGGTAGACCTCAGAATAGGAATCAAAAGAATAGTCAAGGTAAGGATAGAAGCAGATCCAGGTCTAAGGAGAGAGTGACTTGCTGCATTTGTAAAAAGGAAGGACATGTGAAAAAGGATTGTTATGCTAGAAAAAGAAAGATGGAGAAAGAAGAATAGGGAGAAGTTGGAGTGATTACAGAATCACTGGTTTATTCAGTGGCTCTCAGTGTGACAAATCAAGAAGCAAGAGAAGCAGAGGCAGTAGCAATAACAGCCTACTTAGTGAATAGGTCTCCATGTTTAGCAGTTGATCATAATATACCAGAATTTCTATGGCTTGACAAAAAGACCGGGTATAAGCACTTAAGAAGGTTTGGTTCAGTAACTTATGTTCATCAGGATCAGGGTAAATTGAAGCCTAGAGCATTAAAAGGGATCTTTCTTGGTTATCCACAAGGTACGAAAGGATACAAAGTCTGGTTGTTAGAAAAAGAAAAAGTTATGATTAGCAGGAATCTCACATTCAATGAGAAAGTTGTCTACAAGGATCTGCAGGGAAATAAATTACAGAGTGAGGTAGATAAAGAAGATTCAGTGTCTCAAGTTGTAACAGAAGTAAAGGCTGCTGAAAGTCAGTTAAAGGAGTCTTCTGATGCAGGTGGAGCTTCATCAGGTCAAGGTGGAGCTATTACAAAGATTGAGAGTGACTCAGAGTCAGAAGAAACTAATGAAAGGTTCCAGGTTGCAAGCATTAATCTGAGAGATTATCAACTTGCAAGAGATAGAGAGAGGAGAGCTCCTCAAGCACTTGCAAAATTCTCAGACTACACTCAATTTGCATTTGCTTTCATTACTTTAGAGGATATAAACACAGAAGAACCTAAACGTTTTCATGAAGCTGAGAAATGCAGAGATTGGAAAAAATAGAAGTGTGGAATGGATGAAAAAATGAACTCTCTGTGGATAAATAAGACTTAAAATATTGTAGACAGACCTAAAGAACAAAAGGTGATTAGTTGCAGGTGGTTGTACAAGAAGAAACCTAGTATTCCAGGAGTTAAAGCTGAGAGATAAAGCAAGGTTAGTGGCTAAAGCTTTTACTCAGAAGCAAGGAATATACTATGAAAAAGTGTTTGCTCCTGTGGTTAAGCACATCTCTATCCGGATACTTATGTCAGTGGTTGTTCAGAAAAACTTAGAGCTAGAACAGATGGATGTAAAGACAGTTTTTTTACATGGTGACCTTGAGCAAGTGCTCTACATGGAGCAACCTAAAGGGTTTGAGGTTAATGAAAAAGGTGATAAGGTTTGCTTACTAAAGAAATCTCTTTATGGCCTTAAACAGGCACCAAGACAGTGGAACAAAAAGTTTAATGCATTTTTTCTGGATCAGAAGTTTGTGAGGAGTGAACATAACTCCTGTGTCTACATCAAAGAGGTTAGTACAGAAGATTACATCTATCTGTTGCTCTATGTAGATGATATACTATTAGCAGCAAAGAAAAAACCTGATATTCTAAAGCTCAAAGAGGTTCTAAGTTCTGAGTTTGATATGAAAGATATGGGAGCTGCTAGCAGAATCTTAGGGATAAATATTAAAAGAGACAGAGCTGAAAGTATTTTGTGTCTATCTCAGGCCACTTATATTGAAAAAGTTATTCAGAGGTTTAAGATGTCAGAAGCTAAAGTAGTGAATACTCCAGTTGGTGCTCATTTCAAGCTATCTTCAATTAAAAGTGATGATGAAAATACTAATGCAGAATCTACACCTTATTCAAGTGCTGTGGGTAGCATGATGTATGTTATGATTGATACTCGTCCAAATGTAGCTTATGCAGTGGGTCTTGTTAGCAGGTTTATGAGTAATTCAGGTAGTGTTCATTGGGAAGCAGTAAAGTGGATTCTGAGATATCTTAAGGGTTGTGCAAATCTGAACTTGGTTTATGCAAAAGGTAAAGACTTGAGAATTCAGGGATATTGTGATTCAGATTTTGCAGGGTATCTTGACAGAAGAAGAAGATCTATAAGTGGCTATGTGTTTACAGTAGGTGGTAACACTGTGAGCTGGAGATCTAACTTACAACACATAGTAGCATTGTCAACAACAGAGGCTGAATATATTGCTCTTACTGAAGCAGTCAGAGAAGCAATATGGATCAGTGGTTTGATGAAAGATTTGAGGCTTGAATCAAAAATTGCTTCAGATTGGTGTGACTCACAGTCTACAATTCGCCTATCTAAGAATAACTCCTTTCATGATAGAACAAAACATGTCGCTGTTAAGTTTTACTTCATAAGGGATGTGATAGAAGCAGGTGATGTTGAAGTGAAGAAGATTCATACCTCTAAGAACCCGGCTAATATGCTCACAAAGTGTATACTAGTTCAGAAATTTGATGCAGCTTTAGACTTTCTAAAGTTGTTAAGGTGAGACTAAAGATGTCTCACTGCCGAAGGTTAGATTCAAAGTAAGTGCGTTTTTCAGTTGGAGAAGAGAGGTGACTTGAAAAAGAGGTGGAGATTTGTTGATATTGAGTTGTTTCAAGTTTGCAAAACATAGCAATATTGGTGTTGGTTTAAGTGATCTATTTAATCGGTAATGTGGACTGATTTGAGACCGGTTTGATGCTTGTTGCATGAACCAGAAGAAGGACATTTAGAAGACTCTTTTCGCGAGAGAGGCTTTGCCGTTGAAGAGTATATGAATGTATTTATACTCTTCCTCGTCCTGATTTATTTGTATCTTTTTTTAATTCTGTTTTAGCTTAGATCCTCCATTGTTAAGAGCTTGTAAGCTTGTAAAGACTCTTCTCTTCTTGTTTTAGTGAAGCGCCGAATTGATTCGGTCCCGGATGTAAGCTTGATCACACCAATCTTGCTGAACCGGATAAACAAAGCTTTGTGTCTCCTGTTTTTGTTTCTTTCTTTGTGTTCTTACGTGTTCATGAAGCCTTGATCAAGTTTTTGACTGCGTGATAGGTTTTACAAAGATTGAGGTTCGTTTGGTTAAGATTCATGACAAGATTCAAATACGTTCAAGTGTTTGATTGGTGGTGAATTGGTAACAACATTCTTAAACATTATGTCAATATGTTATTCACATATATTTAATTGGATTGTAGAACCATGATCATGCCATAATACAATCTTTCTAACAATGATACAACAAAGTGATTATGAGTTCTCTTTACCTTTGTCAGAGAAGTATTATATCTTGTTGATTATGGCTATCCAAACAAACAAATATTTTGGCTCCTTGTGAATGACCACGAAATCGAGTTGTGAAATATAAAATGCAATTGTTCTATTTTGGTCATCTTCCTAGGAATAAGCATGAACTTTTCAATTGTTGTCATGTATTTGTACAATATGTTATCAAGTAATTTTTCAGAGATTGTAATAAAAAATAAATGATTTTTCTGATTTTTCAAGATATGATATTCACTTACAGAAAAGAGTGGTAATGACTATAATGAGATTACATAATTTTATCAGAATTTTAAATTTCTCGTATGCATATTTTGCGGATGAAATGATAGAAAGGAGAATAAATAATAGAGTTTATATGAAAATGTTTGTTAATTAACATTAACCTAATAATACTAATCTATAATTTATATTAAAAGGATTAATATATATATATATATAATATGAATTCTGCACCGCTTATTGCCTTTTCACCATTCAGATATTTATTATGCACTATAATTTTTTTTTTAACATTTAAATATATTACTATTATGTATTTTGTTCTGACCGCACTTATCGCGCATAATAATTTTTTTCGTACATACCGCAATTGAACCGCAATGCCTTTTCAATCTTCTCTTTGCACCGCCTACTACATTGTCACCATTTGAAGCCAAATTCCTTTCTTCCCAACGAACCACACTTAAACCGTACTACACCGCTTGTCCAACACTGTCCAATCCACGATCATTATCTGAAGCATAACTGGATAGTGAATGAAGAACGTGGGACTCGTGGTTTGTAGTGTGGGAACACAAAATTGTCTTCATTCACACATTTTTGCACAATTACTTTTAAGTAAAAGCAAAAAAAATGCGATAAAAATTTGATAGGAATGCTTCAAATGGTGACCACGAATGGGACATAGCTGTAGAACATGATTGGATGGAGCAATGCGGTTCGTAAAGAAGCGGATCGAACAGTGGACTGTGATTTTAAGTATGGTTTGTGCAGAAGAAATGCATCATGCATGATAAATACGGTTAATGCGTTACAAACAGTGTGGACTTATGTATGATTGGTACGATAAAAATACATGTATAATAACAAGAAAATTTTGATTTTATGTTAAACACTCAAATTCTTCTCCCGAGATATTATTTCGCCGTCATAATACTATCATCTATCATTCCATGAATTTTAATAAAATTCAGATGACTCAAAAAAAGAAAAAAAAAAAAAACTGAGTGAAGCTTTTATCGTGGTGATTCAAATTTTGTTCATCGTCTCTTTTTCACCAAATGATTGATGTTGAGATTTATGAGATAACTCTAGGTCCTTGAAGTTCTTTGATCGTGGGCCGCCAGGAAAAGCCCACTAAAATGAAATAATGAGTATGACCCAAGGGTGTTTATGTCAATTAGCTTCAAAGGCGACCTACATATCTCGTGCGTGTCTACACCTGCTACACAATTTTTCTCTCTCTGACTCTCTCTCCCGAGAACCAAACAGGTCTCTCACGCGTAAGTTAGTGTTTTAAGACTTGGGGAATAACTAATAAGATTAGACGGTTCTTTCCAAACACAAAGAGAGTCTTTTGTTTCTGATATAGATCGAGGAAGTTTGATTTTCGGACTATCACACCAATTTAAGACGCAAGGGAGAAGATTTGATTGATGGCTTGGAGGCGCATCATCACCAAGGTTTTTGTTTCATTTTTTTTCTTTTACTCATTCTTATGCAATTTTAATACGAAAAGGTTTCGAATTTGGTTGGTACTCTAGTGGATTTGTTCTAATTAGATACCATTTTCTGATGGGTTTTAATCAAGATCTTTGTGATTCAGAAGCTAAAAATGATCGTTTGCAAACCCTAGAGGCTCAAAATCTTATCTGACCTCAAAATGTTATGTCTTTTGGGATTCTAGATGATCTTTTGTAATTTCTCCTCTCTGGGATATTGCTATTTGATTGATTTGAATACCAAATTCACCTGGTTTTGAAATTGGCATTAAAAAGTTTTAATTTTTGTGTGTGTAAGATTCTAGTCTTGATTCAGAATGGGTAAGAGTTTCACCTTTATTGAAAGATTTTGGTTTTCATGCGTTGTCTAGTGTTCTTTTGAGTCTGGGATGAGTAATTTACTTCATTACCATTGATTCTCTTCATCTGTGACAGGCTTCGAGTCATGAACGTGAATTGAGCAGTTTAAGAAGCTTACTTGTCAGAGCTTACTCTTCTCTTCCTAGAGTGGGAGTTACTGGAGGTATATTTTTTTATTGTGTTAATGATTAGTTTGTTTCTGGATTGTTTCTTAAGCGTTTTGATGTAAATGGGTTACTTCTTTCTATAGCTGTAGGTGGTGGTGGAGCTTCGTTACCACAAACGAGGTTTCAGTCGAGTTATGTTGGTAGCTTTGCTCGGAGAGTGCGTGACAGAGAAGAAGTTAACGAGGTTGCACATCTAAGAGAACTTTATCGAAGAAATGACCCCGAGGCCGTTATCAGAATGTTTGAAAGCCAACCATCCCTGCATTCGAATGCCTCTGCGCTGTCGGAATACATTAAGGCATTGGTCAAAGTTGATAGGCTGGATCAAAGTGAGCTGGTACGAACATTGCAAAGAGGTGGGTAAGGAGGGAGAGACTTCTTGTCTGATTTCTTAATGGATACCATCCTTAGTTTCATATTTTTATTTGCAGCTTGTGAGGCATTTCTCTATATAATATTGGTAAACATCTTGTATGCCGCTTTTATAATGGAGTTTTATTGTTTATTTTTAGGTATTGTTGGTGCTTCAAGGGAGGAAGAAAATTTTGGAGGTCTGTCGGCATTTAGAAACTTAGGAAAACCAACAAAAGATGGTGTCCTTGGAACTGCTAGTGCACCAATTCATACAATATCCACTGAAAGGACTCACTTTAAAGAACAGCTATGGAGTACAATCCGAACTATTGCAGTTGGGTTTTTACTCATTTCTGGTGTTGGAGCTCTTATCGAGGATAGAGGAATTGGCAAAGGTATATTGGTTGTTATCTTCAGTAATGCAATAGCTTTATTGGATGACTTCATTCTAATTAGTTTATGATTAATATATGTAGGACTTGGTTTGCACGAAGAAGTGCAACCTAGTATGGATTCGAGCACCAAATTTACTGATGTAAAGGGTGTTGATGAAGCAAAAGCTGAGCTAGAGGAAATTGTGCATTATCTTCGTGACCCCAAGGTAAAATTCACAGTACTAGTGTGTTTGTCTAACTGGATATAAATTTTGTCTAGTGATGTAAATACTAAAGCATAAATCATGTGAATCATATGGACCTTCAAACCCATCTATTTGACCTTTATCCTCTACAGATTTTTTTAGAGTTAGTACTGTTTTGCTCTTTGGCCTCACTCTGGCATCTTGGGTTTTCTTTCTTTTGATCTTTATTACAGAGATTCACTCGTCTGGGCGGAAAGCTTCCTAAGGGCGTGTTGCTTGTCGGTCCTCCTGGCACAGGAAAAACTATGCTTGCTAGGGCTATTGCCGGAGAAGCTGGGGTGCCTTTCTTCTCCTGCAGTGGTAGTGAATTTGAAGAGATGTTTGTTGGAGTTGGAGCCAGAAGAGTTAGAGATCTTTTTAGTGCTGCAAAGAAGTGCTCCCCTTGTATTATATTTATTGATGAAATAGATGCTATTGGAGGAAGTCGCAATCCCAAGGACCAGCAATACATGAAGATGACATTGAACCAGTTGCTTGTTGAGTTGGATGGGTTTAAACAGAATGAAGGAATTATTGTGGTCGCAGCAACAAATTTCCCAGAGTCATTGGATAAGGCCCTGGTTAGACCTGGGAGGTTTGATCGCCATATTGTTGTACCTAACCCAGACGTGGAAGGTCGACGCCAGATTTTGGAGTCTCACATGTCAAAGGTAACTTTAGATTATGCATTAGACGGGATCGGGTTTTTCGGTAATGGCGTGAGTTTGTGTACTGAAATTGTTCAGTAAATTAGGTACCTAGTGGACCCTAGAGGCTAGAGCTAGCATTACCAAAGCTTTAATTATAAGTAACAATTTGGTACTTTGGATATATAAGGGAAAAGTATATAAATCCTGTTGAGTTGTTATAATTACCACAAGAAGGGTTTCAATTATGTAAAACCATCGCTGTTTGATTTCTTATAATACAGAAATGGCATGAATTCTGAACCGTTGGCTGGCTCATGGCTGTCTTCATTGTGCGTTTTCAGGTGCTTAAGGCTGATGATGTTGATTTAATGATCATTGCTAGAGGAACGCCTGGATTTTCTGGTGCTGATTTGGCGAATCTGGTCAATGTTGCTGCTCTTAAAGCTGCGATGGACGGTTCAAAAGATGTGACAATGTCTGATCTTGAGTTTGCCAAAGATAGAATCATGATGGGAAGTGAGCGAAAATCTGCAGTTATATCTGACGAGTCAAGAAAACTGACTGCATTCCATGAAGGTGGTCATGCCCTTGTTGCCATCCACACAGAAGGTGCTCTTCCAGTCCACAAAGCAACCATTGTGCCTCGTGGTATGGCTCTTGGCATGGTTTCTCAACTACCAGATAAAGATGAGACGAGCATTTCTAGGAAACAGATGCTTGCTCGGCTTGATGTTTGTATGGGAGGCCGGGTAGCCGAAGAGTTGATTTTTGGGGAAAGTGAGGTAACTTCAGGTGCTTCTTCTGATCTTGAGCAGGCAACTAAACTCGCGAGAGCAATGGTTACAAAATTCGGTATGAGCAAAGAGGTGGGTCTTGTGGCACATAACTATGACGACAATGGGAAAAGCATGAGCACCGAGACAAGGCTTCTCATTGAGAGTGAAGTGAGACTTCTTTTGGAAAAGGCTTACAACAATGCAAAAACCATCCTCACGGTTTACAACAAAGAGCTTCATGCCCTTGCAAATGCTTTGCTTCAGCACGAAACTCTGTCCGGTAAGCAGATTAAAGAATTGCTTACCGATCTTAACTCCCCACAGCTGCAAAAGCGTCAAGAAGTAGTTACAAAGCAAAGCAACCCGGTTCCTCCATCAACCCCTAGCTCCGCAGCCGCAGCAGCCGCCGCAGCCGCTGCTGCCGCCGCCGCTGCTGCTGCAACAGCCGCAACCAAAGGTAAAGACATGGCTCCTGTAGGGTCTTGAAAATAAAAGAGCCTTTGGTAGAGAAGGCGTTTTCTTGTATTTGTGTATGTTGGGGTAACTGATTTGGGAATAACTCTTTATTTTGAGAGTTTTTAGAATCGGTGAGAGGCTAGTGAGAGTTAAGAGTATTAAGCTTAGGACAATGAGATTAACATCTCAGGTTTTTCAATGTCTCTATATCTCACACACGGAATCTCGCTGCAAAATGGTATGTGTTCTCTTTTTCTCTTAATCTTCTTGGAATCTCGTCGGATGTTATTTAGAAGTTTGGCTCGTACAGTTTCAGGTTACACTAAATTCTAAAGCCTGCTTGTAAGACTTAATGCAATAAATTTTATAATCTCTACTTTTTCATCTTTCTAACCACTTCCTGTTCAAAGCCAGTCCTTAAAAATAGAGAGGCAGATTGATTGGTCTTTCATTTTTTATTATGAAACTCTATCATATGATTCATATGGGATAGTTTTTTTTTCTACTAGTAGTCCTTAAAAACAACGCACAAAACTGATAATACTGTTCTATTCTGTAACAATATTAAGCATCGGCTCCACATTGGTAACAAAACTGATGACCACATCTAAAAAAAAAAAAAAATGTTGATACATGTACTCAAAATCGACAAAATTCGAAAGGAGATGTGATTAGAGATGATACCTGCAAACTAAGTGGACGCATCCATCAGAAAATTCAATCATGTGTTGACACACTGCATTGACGCCACATTTTGTGATTTGCTAGATGCTTAAGCTTTTTATCGTTTGTTGTAGGATTTGGATGCAACCTTTTGTTACGGTTGCAAGACAAGTTATTATGCCATGGAACTTTGCACTTGATGCAAAAGGGTTCACTGCATTTGATACAATAAAGTCTATCCGTTACTGGAATCTAGTCCTCTCTCATCCTTTATTCCCACATCTCTTTTAGTTTAGGTGTCAAAATATTGACACAACTTCCCTAAGTCAGCTTAGATTTGCAGCGGTAATGAGGACATGTCATCAAATATCCCTCGGCTAGTCTCACCTCTATATGTCGTTTCACACATTCGGAACAAAACAATGACGGCATATATATAAACAGAAAACATCTGATCAGCATTGATATCATCGTCGAAACATATACTGCAAGTCTTTTTTCGGATGAAACAGGGCAAACATATCTATCTTTCGCGGATGAAGTAGAGAAGGCATAGCTATCTTGGTCTTAGAAGAGATTGCTTCCATTCCAACTTTATAGGCAAATTCAACTTGATTTCGAGTCACCCGAACAGGGATGCTAGAAGTCAAATGTTTTCCGATGTCTTGCACATCACGCATTAGCAAGGCAATATTTTCTTGCTCAGGTGCGGATCTTCCCAATCCCCATGACCTAACATTTAAGGCAAAACATCAATTATAAGAATGAAGTAAAGACGTGTTGGCCAAGGAAAACTTACCCATTCGAAATGCTGATTGTGATCCCCAAACTCACGGCTTCGGTTAATCCGCACTTCAATGCCATAAGCTCAACCTCCAAAAGCGTAATGGCTAAGTCCTGAATTGGTCCCTTCATCTGAAACATCAGACCATCCTTGTAGCCGCAAATTGCAACCCTAAATTCTGCCTATAACTCTGTCGTCTCCTCACTTACCAAACACTTGAAGTAAAGGCTGTAAGGCGAGGATTCTTTCTATGGAGTACCTCTTCCATATATCTACTTGAAGATTCTTTCTATGGAGTCACACTATATGAGATTATCCTATATGTATCCTATATGTAAAAGATGAAGAAAGTCTCTCATCATTATCTCTTAATTATTTTTTTAATATTTTATTATTAGAAGCTTACATTAATTACTCTCTCAATGGAAAAATAAATACTAAAATAATGAAATTTAAAAAGGATAACGTGGATTGTTGAAACCATCATTGAATAAATTAAATCCAGATATAATATTAAGTATAATATTATGGTTTTCTGTTTAATTTGTGTTATCCTCAGCGCCTATAGCTAAACATAATTGTGAAACCAATTCCACTAGGTTTGTGATCATTTTAGTATAATTGTAAGTTTGTAACTAAGTTTTATGGATATTTTATGTTAACATAAGTCATATGTGATACTTGTAACGATATGTTTTTTGTCACTAAATTATTTTTCAAAATGTATGTCGACTTACTAAAACTAAATTATTTTTCAAAATGTATGTCACTAAATTACTTAAGTTAAGTTTTAAAATAAAAATACTAAAACTAATTTTTTATTATGAAACTTTTAATATAACCAACCCATATTATAACCATTATATTATATATATTTTTTATAATTATATGTGAATCTTTAAAACATATTCTGAGATTTCAAATCCAAAGTTTATATGCTTAAATTTGTGGTTGGTTCGGTTAAAATTAAAATATTATTTATATATGATTAAAATAAATTTACTAAATTTGTACCAAACAAAATGTAATGATTAATTCGTGTATCACACGGGGTCGTAATCTAGGATATATATATATATATACTAGATTATATATCTTCTTATATATAAAAGAAGATAACACAAAACCAAAACATAAATAAAAGTTTAACCAAAAGAAAAGTATAAGGAAAGAAAACAGAAATAGAAATCTTAGTAAAATAAGAAAATAAATAACAAAGAATGAAATGAAATTTCTAGATATATATTTCCTAAAAATTCTCACCCATCCGCGATACGGCTACGCGCTAGGCACTTTCCATAGTGAAAATTATTTGTACCCCTTAGCCTGTATGCAACCTTCGCTAATACCAAATTTGTAGACTTGAATATACCTTCTCTTGACCATGAGAATCATACACATGAGAATCATACACACTTGTGTCTTTGAACTTTGTCTTGACTGATCGTGTTTGGTTCATTCAATTGGTTCATTCAACAGCTACATAGCTTCAAAAATCTGATTGCATGTATATTGTCTATTTATATTTGCGTGATTGTGTCAAACAATTCTTGTTAGGTTAATTAAGTGTTAAACAAATGTTGTTTGATATTCGACGCTACATATCATCCATTATTCTTTTGAATTTTCATTTTTCGATGAGATTTTGACAAATTTATATTGTCATGATTTGTACCTATGGATTGTTATATTTGAAATTGTTTCCTGAATTTGATATGTACTTCTCGACATGGAGCACACGAGAGCATACAATGTCGCTGCAGCTAAGAACAAAGGAAAGGGGATAAACCATAGTCAATCGAGACAGCGAAAAAACTGTCGACCGTTGACTACCTCCGAGTACTTCAGAAAATGAAAGTGCTACCAACGAGGTATCCTGACTTGCAACTCCTCGGTTGATTAGGTATTGACGAGGATGTGAATTTAATCCAGACAAACCTAGGATTGAAAAGAACACTCGTACCGCAACCTCTAACATACTCTAAGCCCACACTACAGTTAGCCTTGGCTAAAATGAATAAGCTAGGGGTCAGTGATGTTGATGTGGAATGAGAATTGCACTTCAAGGTGGTCACCCGGAAATTCAAAATCAACATTGACGTCATATGCGAGAGTTTTCGGTTCCCATGTGGACAACAGGGTCGACGGAGATCTATGTCGATCAAAACTACCGAAGAGCAGTCAATCGAGCATTATAGGCTATGGACTAAGATAAACACCAGAAAATAGAAATATGGAGCCATAAAATCGAGCCATATATGGATCCCAACTCTAAGGTACATCCTGCTCCCAAACCCAACTCTTACCTCGATCCAAAAAACTTACAACCTCGAGTTACACATACCCGAGGAGTTCCTATATCGTCCTACTCATCAATGTGCATCCGCGTCCATATAACCTGATTATTCTTCTAGCTCTAGCCTTGTTGACCCTCCCACGCTAGTCCCTCAGGGATCTGCTCCGATTGACCCTGAACTGTTGCACAAATGGTAGGGTTCAAGAAAATGATCAGTTGGCAGGGTAGAGCTATAAAGAAGATGGAGAAAAAAATTAAGAAGATGAAAAGGCGATCAGGATCCAAGAAGAGAAATTATCATGCTCCGAATCTCATGAAACTTTTGAAGAAGATCAGAAACAGGAACATGAACAAGAGGGAAATGAACTTCATCAAATTGCATATAATGATATTCTAGGACCTGACAAAAAAGATCTTCCCTCTTGATGAAGTTCATAATCCAAGAATATCTTCATATGCAATTTGATGAAGTTCATTTCTCTCTTGTTCGTATTTATGTTCATGAGCTTGTTTAAAAGTTTCCTGAGATTAAGAGCATGATAATTTCTCTTCTAGGTTCCTGACCCGCCTCTTCATCTTCTCAAATCTTTTCTCCATCTTTTTTTCGTTCTGCCCTGCCAACTGATTATTTTCTCGACCTTTTATTCGTGCAGCAATTTCAGGGTCAATCAGAGCAGATCCTTGAGGGACTAGCATAGGAGGGACCAAGGCTAGACCCTGAAAAATGGTTTGGTGATATGGGCGCGGGTGCATGTTGATGAGCATGACGATATAGGAACTCCTCAGGTATGTGTAACTCAAGGTTTCATGATTGTCGTATCGAAATAAAAGTTGGGTTCGGGAGTAGGATATAACATACATGACCTATCATGTCCTCAAAGTCGTACATAAATGATTCTTTGACTTTTCCAATAAAGAACTTCTTGTTGAGGTTCCAGCGATCGATATACCAGTTATGTTGCACTGGAACAACCAGATCGATGTTAAAATTATGAAGGATGGGGGTGACCATGCCTCCTACCGATAATTGATCATTTTTATCCCTCCCAGCATACCACCAATGTTGATGTTGCCTATTCCTATTATCTCATCCACGGAGAAGGTGGTATCGGTGAAGAAACGAATTCCCTCGTTCAAAAGAGTAGCTCGTCCTCTCGGATATATCATGTTTCCTTCTTGGCGAAGAACAAACGAGCTAGGATCTTATGAACATACATTAGAGTCAGGCTTCGTA
Organism: Boechera divaricarpa; assembly: GCA_026770425.1. NCBI lineage: Eukaryota > Viridiplantae > Streptophyta > Magnoliopsida > Brassicales > Brassicaceae > Boechera > Boechera divaricarpa. The sequence continues at coordinate 5,743,849 of CM049186.1, read as the reverse complement.
TATTGCTCAATTTTATAGTTTCGGCTTTATATTCTCCAATGCCGATCTTACTCCATATCCTATAAAAGCTCGATTAACTGCTCTTCAGTAGTTTTGATCGAGCTAGGTCTCAAACGACTCTGTTGTCCACTTAGGAACCCAAAAATCTCGCATTTGACGTCTATGATGATTTTGAATTTTTGGGTGCCCACCTTAAAGTGCAATTTCTATTCCACATCAACATCACTAAGCCTTATCTTCTTCATCTTAGCCGAGGCCAAGAACTGTAGTGTGGACTCCGAGTATGTCAGAAGCTGCACTACGAGTGTACTTTTCATTCATAGGTTTGTCAGAATTAAATTTACATCCTCGTCAATACCCAACTGACCGAGGAGTTGCAAGTCAGGATACCTCATTGGTAGCAATTTCATTTTTCGAAATGCTCGGTGGTAGTCAGCGGTTGATAACTTTTTGATTGTTTGTTTCTAAGGTTGTCTCGAGTGATCATGGTTTATGCCTTTTCCTTTGTTCTTATCTGCAACGGCATTTTTTGTCTCGTTTGCTCCATGTCGAGAATTACCTATCAAATTCAAGAAACAATCCAAATATAACAATCCATAGGTACAAATCATGACAATATAAACTTGCCAAAATATCATCAGAAATTAAAAATTAAAAATAATAACGGATGATATCTATCGTCAAATATCAAACAACAATTGTTTAACACTTAATTAACTTAACAACAATTTTTTGACACAATCACATAACACAATCATGCAAATATTAAATAGACAATATACATAAATAAACCAAACTCAATCAGACTTTTGAAGCTACGTAGTTGTTGAATAAACCTAGTCGTTCTTGTATGTGGGAAATCGAACTGCAAAAACAATCAAGTACATCTCGAATAGATAAATTAACAAACATATCCATACATGCAAAAGGAAACAAAGGTTCTTATCAACAAAGAAATTTGAATCCAAAATCGCATCTAAAACAAATCAGAAGATGCCTGATAGTGTTTGCACTCCGTTGCTGAATTTTAACTACAAAAGACCAGTATAAATTGATTACACACAAAGAAAAAAATAATCAAAACCCTAGATAAAAAAACCAATTGAAACTTAAATCCTAACAACTTAAAATACCTTGCATGGAAGCTTAACACAAATCTTCCTGTAAAAGTGCAAAATAATCGACACGGATCAATACTCGATTGTCAAAACCCTATATCAACACAAACAATGAATAACCACAATAATTTCACCTTCCAGTTCTGGGTTTTGGCACAGGAACTCTTTTAATAAACATTAAAGGATATGGTTTTAGGTTGTCGTCTCCAAAGATGACTTTTCAACGATTCGTGCTTATTGTTTCTTCCATTTTATTATATTTGTCCCTAGTTTCTTCTCATACCCTCTTCAAACTTTAATTCTCATTGTATTTAGGTTTAATACTATTAACCCTTTAAACAAAAAAAATATAAACATGAAACCTTAATAAATAATTAACATTATATTGTGTTAATATTTCATAACACAATAACCCCTTTAATAAAATACAGCGGAAGCATTTTTATTTTTCTTATGAAGCCATGTTACTTTGTGATACAACAAACATGAGAATGTTCTCGTTTGTGTATCTACCATTCGGTCATTTTTAATTACCGTCACTTTATCGTGACTCAATTACACCAATAACCGTGTACTATATTATGCATCTTTTAACAAAACAAAAACCAGAATACATAATAAATCTAAACACTCGATCATGAATGTCTAACGTGCAACAATGATTTCTTTTTCATATTTGTGAATCACATGTAACAATCTTGAAATTGAAACAGAGTACTTGATCAAAAGCTTTCTTATTGATAATTATGAAAAACGCATTGCTCCTTTATTTAGAAGGAGACTTGATTACAGAGAATAAAAAAACAAACAAAAACAATAAGCTCCTAAAAAATAGCTCGATCCATAAGACTCGGCTTTAACATTATTCCACTAACTTGTTCCTTCAAACTCGGACAACGTCTTCAACCTTGAAGACTTATTCAAACTTTGATCAACTCCAACATTCCTTCCCCCAAACTAAATGTGGTTAACATTACCGTTTGTCTTCAAATTCCTGAACTCCAAGCAACCTTCTCATCTTTAGAAACAGTTTTGTCATCACATCTGCTACTTGATCTTGAGTTCCACAATGAACTAGACTCAGTTCTTCTTATTTCACCAAATCTCGAAGAAAATAAAATCTAACCTTGATATGTTTAGTCCTACCGTGGAAGACAGGATTTTTTGATAATTTGATCGAGGAGCTATTGTCACAGAAAATCGTCATACACTTCTCCACATCTTGATTAAACCTGTTTAATACCTCCTTCATCCAAAGGCACTGTGTTGCACATACAGATGCAGCAACGTACTCTGCTTCTGTTGTGGACAGAGTAACAACGGGTTGCTTCTTCGAACTCCAAGCCACAGCTGCACCACTCATAAGAACCACGTATCCCGAAATACTCTTACCACTATCAACGTCACCCGCAAAATCACTATCTGTATATACTTTAAGGTTGCCTTCCCCATCATCTTTGTACATTAAACCCATCTTCAAGGTCCCTTTAATGTACCTTAGAACCCTCTTAACTGCGATAAAGTGAGCCACCTTTGGTTGCATCATAAACCTGCTCAAGAAACATACCGCAAACATGATGTCCGGTCGTGTGGCTATGAGATACATAAGACTTCCGATTAGCTGCTTGTATAACGATGCATCTGCATCTTCTTCTTCCATATCCTTTGATAATTTAGCTCCAGGAACCATTGGATTGTTTACTGGATTACAATCCTCCATTCCAAAACGTGTAAGCATCTCTCCAACATATTTCTTTTGACACAAGAAAATTCCTCTTTCAATTTGCTCCACCTCAACTCCCAGAAAGTAACGCATCTTTCCTAGATCCGTCATCTCGAATTCCCGCTTCATTGAGGCTTTGAATTCTTCACACATTCCTGAATCATTTCCTGTGTAAATCAAATCATCCACATAGAGACTTACAATGAGAATATTTCCTTCGGCTTCACTTTTAACGAACAATGTGTGCTCATATTCACACTTGATGAAACCTTCCCTCATGAAATATTCTTCTATCTTGCTGTACCAAGTCCTATGTGCTTGCTTGAGGCCATAAAGTGCCTTTTTGAGCTTATACACCTTGTATTCCTCTCCCTTTTTCACATAGCCCTCTGGTTGCTCAACATACACGTTCTTTTTCAACACTCCATGGAGAAAAACACCCTTAACATCAAGCTGGTACACACACCATTTTGTTTTTGCAGCTTCGGCCAACATCATTCTAATGGTATCTCAACTGGCTACTGGTGTAAAAACCTCACCATAATCAACTCCATGTACTTGTGAGTAACCCTTTGCAACAAGTCTGGCTTTAAACTTGTCAATTTCACCTCTTTCATTCATCTTCGTCTTAAAAACCCACTTCACGCCAATTTTCTTCGTTTCCTTCGGTAGGTCAACTAGTTCCCAAGTTTCATTTTTTCGATTGAATCAAGTTCAGCCTCCATCGCTTCTCTCCACTTCTTCTCTTCAACTGCTTCCCAATATGTAATTGGATCATCTTGTGTAGTGTATAAGACGAGATATTGCAGTTCTTCTTCTTCTTCATCAACCTCACCTCCGCTTACATAGTCTTACAGATATCTCGGTGGAACTCTTTGTCTTGTTTGTGGAGGTTCTGGTTCTCTCGGCTCCTCAATTTTAGCTCTTGTCTCATAATTTCTTACTGCTTCTTCCGTGTTGTTAACAGCTCCTACAGTAAGTTCTACCTCTTCGTCAATGATTAATACATCACTTTCTTCCTCATCATGACTTCTTTCCCATTTCCAGTTCCTCGTCAAAAATAACGTCCCGACTAACAACGACTTGACTTGTTGTAGGATCGTACATCTTGTAAGCCTTGGAACCCTCACTTATTTCAAGAAAAACACATTTCTTCCCTCTGTCGTCTAGCTTCATCTGCTTTTGACTAGGACCATGAGCAAACCCCATACAACCAAACACCCTTAGATGTCCAATATTAGGCTTATTTCCGGTTCAACACTCTTGTGGAGGTTTTTTTTTCACTGCTGAGGTGGGACAGCGATTTAGAATATTAGTTGTCCAGCTGACTGCTTCTCCCCAAAACTTCTTAGGCATTCCTCTTTCCAACAGCAAGCATCGTACCATGTTCATAATGGTTCTGTTTTTCCTCTTGGCCACACCGTTCTGTTGTGGTGTGAAATTAGCCGTAACTTGTCTTTTGATTCCATGGAGCGTACAAAACTCATTGAACTTTGTGGAAGTAAACTCACCTCCATGGTCGCTTCTCAAACCTCCTATTTTTCAGCCTCGTTTCATTTTCCACCATTACTTTGAAATTTTTGAAGAATGAGAAAGCCTCGTTTTTCATTTTGAGAAGATAAACCCATGTCTTTCTGCTGAAATCATCAATAAAGGTGAGAATATACCGTTTTTCTCCTATGGTGTTAGGCGTGATTGGACCACAAAAGTCCGTGTGCACTAGCTGTAACTTCTCAGTCGTTTTCCAATTTGCTTGTGTAGGAAATATCTCTCTATGTTGCTTTCCTTTAGAACATACCTCACACATTTCTTCAATTTTTTCAATCTCAGGAAGTCCCACCACCATTTTTTTCTTCAAGAGGATTTTTAAACTCTGATTATTTAAGTGATCGAAGCGTTTGTGTCATAGCTTAGAGTCGCTTTCAGCTACTTGCAGGCATGACTCTGATGTCACCGAAGTTTGTATAATTAAGCCCAATTCTTCATGAAATATTTTGCAGCTCCCATCCTTTATTAAGATTGCCAGCTTCCTCTCTTGCAGTTGTCCAAGACTTGGAAGACTTGTTGTCAGTTCTGGAACATAGTACACATTTGGGATGATGTGACTTCTTCCGTTTAGGACCAGCTTTATGTTACCTTGACCTTGTACTCTCATTCTCATGTTGTTACCCAATTTCACCGTGTGCATAGGTTTTTCTTTAAAATTAGTGAACCATCTTCGATCTCCAGTCATGTGATTTGAACAGCCCGAGTCTAGAAACCACACACACTCTCTTTGTGAGCCACTTTCTTCGACAAAAGCCATTAGGAGAAGCTCTTCCTTCTCATCTAGCTCAACATAATTAGCTTTGTTGTCCCAAGTTGAACATTTTGATTGGTAATGTCCTAACTTGTGACATTTGAAACATTCAATAGTAGCTCGGTTGCTCCTTCCTCGACATTGTCCTCCTCTTCCTCTAAAGGTTCCTCGTCCTCTGCCTTCATAAGAGATCTTTAAGACATGCTCCTCTTCTTCATCTCCTTTCATACGTTGCTCTTGTACTAGAAGACTACTCTGAAGTTCATCTATTGTCAGTGTGTCCAAATTATTTTATTCTTCAATGGAGCACACTACATAGTTGAACTTCACTGTTAGAGATCTCAAGATCTTCTCTGAAATTGTATTCTCTTTAAGCGTATCACCATAGGCTCTCATCTTCTTTGCAATTGATAACGTCCTTGCAAAGAAACCATTAACAGTTTCTCCCTCCTTCATTTGAAGTATTTCGTACTCCTTACGTAAGCCTTGAAGTTGTGCTCTTTTCACCATAGTCGAGCCTCGGCATTTTTGTTTCATATTGTCCCAGATCTGCTTGCTTGTCTCTGTATTTAAGATCGTGTCAAGAATTTCTCTATCAATCGATTGATATAGAAAATACTTGAGTTTGAGATCTCTCAACGTCTGCTCATCAATCACCTTTTGTTGAGCCTCTGTAGGTGTGACTCCTTCACACCTGTCGATCCCCTTCTAGATAAGATCCCAATATTCCTTCGATAGGATGAAGTTCTCCATCAGTCGAGTCCAATGATCATAGTAACCATCGAACCGTGGAATGGCAGGAGCTACAAAACCTTTTGTACTACTGCTATCTCCCATCGCAACGTCTCATTCGTCTTCTCAATAATTTGCTCTCTCTCTTGAAATTGAAACAAAGTACTTGATCAAAAGCTTTCTTATTGATAATTATGAAAAACGCATTGCTCCTTTATATAGAAGGGGACTTGATTACAGAGAATCAAAAACAAATGAAAACAATAAGCTCCTAAAAAATAGCTTGATCCATAAGACTCGGCTTTAACATTATTCCACTAACTCGTTCCTTCAAACTCGGACAACGTCTTCAACCTTGAAGACTTATTCAAACTTTGATCAACTCCAACAAACAAATCTAAATTGGCTCTCTGATACCAAATATAAATCTAATTTCATGATCTCAAATTATGAAATCTAATTCTCAAGATGATGAAGTTTTGATTTAATTCAATCCTAAACAATTTCTAAAAGAAGAAGAAATATACTAACCTTGATCCATAGTAAATTGGCCTTAAAAATGAATCCAAGTCTTCAAATGATTTTCTCCTCTCTTTGACCTTCAAATAATTATGATTCCTTTTGATGGATAAAGGAACCCATATCCTTCTCACAATTTTGTTATCTTTCCTTTACAATTTTGTGTTTTCTAATATAATGTGTATCTTTGTCTATCCTTTACTAGTAATTTATAAATGTATCAAGAGACACCACAAAAAGAAAACTCCATGTAACCACCCCTCTTCTTTTTTTTTAAACGTGTGTGAAGAAGTTACAAATACACATATTGCATCTTTAATAGTTATTAATTAATAACTATAATTTAATAACATAAATGTAAATAACTATGATGAAGGATAATTCTATAAATTAATAAGGTAAGAGAAAAGGGTTATCGATACACCCGGATTCTAATTTTTTAATCGAAATCGTTCCATCACAGAATCACTTTTTATAGTAGAACCATTAACATTAATATGAACTCAATCTTTATAATTAAACCGAAAAATCACATATGTCACATATAAGAATAAAATATTCTTATAATACTATGATAACGTTTTAAATATCTATGTGCTATTACAAACGAAAAAAATAAGCAGGACCATAATTTTTCATCTACACAACATACCATAAGAGTTTATAAATATAGAAACATTATGCAAAAGATAAGGAAAAGTCATAGTAGAAACACATAAAACCCAATATTCTTGTAGTGATGGTTAGGCAACTGAGTAATTAAGAGTGTTCAGTTATATATTTTTGGGGAAAAAATTAAACCGAATGAAACTAAACCAAAATTCATCAGTACATGCAAGCCCATACTAAATTTTATTGTAACTCGAATGGTATATAAATTTTTGATATTAACCTCTGTCTTCTCTCGAATTTACCTTTATCTCGAGCTATCTTTTCAGTTAAAAACTTGTTGATTTTTAAACGTTTATTGGTATCAACTTATTGAATATCATGACGCTGTAAAAGTATATTCGAAAATTTCTAATCTTTCCCTTAATCTCTAATTGATGTGGGATAAGTTTCACATGACTTCATTATTTTTTCTTCTTTTTTTTCAATCGATATTTGCATTTAAAATTTCATTATATTTATTTTAAGTAAGAAAATAAGTAAATAATAATATTCGTAAAACACTTTTTTTTTATCGCTAAGATCCTAACAATGGAAAAATCAGATTGTTCAAAACAACAAAACGAAAGCTAAAAAGAATAAGTTTGACCATACCAATTGTCACCGCCGTTAACTCCTCTTAATTAATGACCGGAAAGGGATGGCCAAGATGACTCTTCATAGTCTCCATTGCCCAAGACAATCTCTTAACCGCTACATCTAGCTTAGAGTAGACATGAGATCAAACGCGACACTAAGGTTTGAACCCAAGACTCTTTTACGTTAAGTAACATCAACCTCAACATCTTCTTTAACTCTTTCTCTCTGACCAACTCGTCCTCTTCACTTTTATCTATTCCATCTCCTCATCATTTCTTCTCATGCACCTATTATCCATTCCATTTCAAATGCAATAAAAAACGCCGTAGAACAAAACGAAACAACAACAAACAAATAAAATGTTTTCAGTTGTGGATCACATATTTAAATATAAGTCAACAAATTAGGAAGGAAAACAAAATAAAAATTTGAAATTCAATTATTAATTTAACATGGAGATCTCTTGGGTTGAAGATATGTTTGAAGGAACCCGGACCAAATAATCCACCACCACCAAAGAAAAAGCAAGAAGGGTTTAAACCAAGATTGTAATTTGGGACAGAAGCAAGAAAAACTTCTTTGAAAACCCCTAATGGCAAGAGAGCTAGAGGGTCTCATGAACAACTTGAAATCCTAGTGAAAAATCAAACTGATCTTGGCTTGTTGCTGGAATGAGATGATCTATGACTCAATGTTCTCTTTTCTCTTAATGTTTTTGGAATCTTGTGGGATGTTGTTATTTAGAAGTTTGGCTCGTAAAGTTTCAGGTTAAACTAAACTCTAAAGCCTGCTTTGTAAGACTTATGCAATAAATTTTAATCTCTACTTATATGGTCTATTCTACTCACTTCCTGCTCAAAGCCAGTCTTTGCATGTATAAGCAAAAAACCAAGCTTGATGATAATCCTTGGAAACAATCCACAAAAACCGTTTTTGCTAATTCTATAATATAACTGTCTTATGAGAACCGTCTTATGAGGGAAAGAAAACAAAACAGCAGCACAAACGTTTGCTACAACATGTGTTGATGACACTTTCTGCATTGACGACACAATTTCTCATTTGCTAGATATTTTAGCATTCCATCGTTTCTGTAGGATTTGGATGGAACCTCTTGTACTAGTCGCACGACAAGTTATTATGCCACAGAACTTTGCACTTGATGCAAAAGGGTTCACCGCATTTTACACCGCATCTCCTAACTCCAATAAGTTCAGAGAGCTTGGCTTTCGACATTAAAGTCGAGCACCTCTGGTTTGGGCAATAAACTCTATTGCGTTACAAGAATCAAGCCTTCTTTGATCCTTACTTTTTTCCCACATCTCTTTTAGTTTAGGTGTCAAAATGTTGACACAACATCCATAAGTCAGCATAGATTTGCAAGGATAACCAGGACATGTCATTAAGCTTCCCTCGGCTAGTCTCACCTCTATATGACGTTTCACACATTCGGAACAAAACATATGACCACATTCATCAATAGAAAACATCTGATCAGCATTGATGTCATCGTTCATACAGATGCTGCAAGTCTCTTTCTGATGATCTCAGAAGAGATTGTTTCCATTGCAAGTTTACCGGCAAAGTTAACTTGATTTCGAGTCACCAGAACAGGGATGGTAGATGTCAAATGTTTTCTGATACCTTGCACATCACGCATTAGCAAGGCAATGTTTTCTTGCTGTGGATCTCCCCATGACCTAAAAAACATTCAAGGCAAAAAAATCAACTATGATATTGAAGCGAAGGCGTGTGAGCCAAGGAAAACTTACCAATTCGAAAATCTGATCATTATCACAGCAGATTGAGATATGTTTGATCCGCAAACTAACAGCTTCTTTTAATCCGCACTTCAATGCTATAAGCTCGGCCTCCAAAAGTGTAATACCGGAGTCATGAATTGGTCCCTTCGTCTTAAACCACATATCTTTGTCGTTTCCAAGCTTACCAAACCCTTGAAGTAAAGCCTGTACAAAGGTTTTCCGGCTGGTTGTAGGTCATCTGCGCGTACTACAGTGCCTTCTTCCTCCATATTTACTTGAAGACTTTTTCTAAGGAGTCTACGCTTTACGACTCAATAACATGTCTAGATATATTTTAAAAAATAAACGATAAGGCAAAACCAAAGAGTTAAAACAAAAAAAAAAAAAGTAAAACGGAAAGAAATAGCAATAACAAAAGAAAGAAAATAGAATATCCTAATCAGATTTTACTTGTGCGTGAGTTTGTTTCCATTTTCTCCAAGGTTTAGGTCCTTGAGTCAGTCGCTGACTGCGTTGAACGATGCATAAGATCCTTCCTTTAAGCCTGTTAGGATATACTCGATCCCTATGAAATAGGATCTTTAGTTTTACTTTGGTACATCTTATAAGGCGTTTTAATTCCCGCATGCGTGTTTAGAGGACTACAAAGTGGAAGAACAAACAATATGTAGATGGATCCCAAAAACTAGTTGTGATGCTCAAATTTGATGTAGTTATTAAAGAGGAGATTCTTACTCTGTTGTTCACCCTTGCCAATGAATAAAGCAAAGAAATAAACCCGAGAACGACCATCCAAGTGTAGTCACCGAGATTTTATCTAGGACCGGTGACAAAAGTTTGAGCATGAAAGTTCAAACGACTTATGCATTTTTTTTTTCATTTTAAAAACTCTATACGAAATTTGCTCAACTGCAATATCAACCGCATAAGTGACAAAGATTGTCCTCTTGGTCCACATAAATCAATGCAAAGAGTATGAGAACAATGGGGTCCGTTTAAGAAGTTAAAAGTTGAAGTGTCAAAGTCAAAATTTTAATGTATATAAGACTAGATGAGGACGGGTGATAGGCGAGTTTTAATTTTAAAAAAAAATATTTATGTATAACAAAAAATGAATAAACTAATGTTGAATTTGATGAACTTACTTGAAATGAGGTCAACAAAGGTGTAGTTTGAACTCCGGTGATTAAGAAGACCAATATTCATTATAACTATTTAATGATTATTATCACCAAAATATTTGCCATTTTTTCTTTTTATTACAAATTTTTCGTTGCCAGATCCCTAATCGGTTCCACCAAAATTAACTAAACAACAATCAAATATTTGCCATTTTTTTCTGCTAATTTTTTTTATTAATTCCAATTAAATAACCACTATACATGATTAATTTGCAATTAAACCAGGGTCATATGATCCCTTAATTCATTCTTAGGTCAGCCAATAAAAAATACGTAGATGGTGCCCAGAACTTAATTGTGAATCTCAAAACTTGCAACTAAAGCAATGAACCCGAGATTTAGACTATGTCTTAGCATGCTTGAAACATTGACAAGTTGGGATTTTTCAAATTATGATTAAATCATTTCAGGAAATTTTGGTGTCTAATTTTTGGTTCCCAAGTTTATTGTTTTCAATATATTGTAAGTAAATACATTATGTATATTTTTGTTAAAATATCTTACAAAAAAAAAAAAAATTCCTTTTCGTTCTTATGTTGTATTGTTAGCATCGGAAATGTTCAAATCGTTCAAAAAGTAAAGTCATGAAAACAGGGAACTCATAATTGAACTTCATAATTAAGATTACTATATTTTGTCTCGTGTGTTATGGTAATTTGAAATTATAAATTTATATTTATATTATCTTTATCCACGCTAAAATGAGTTTTCATTAAAATTTTATTATAACGAGACAATATATTTTTTGTTAAGATTACGTAATTGTAATCTAGAGTATAAAAAATATCGATGACATATAAGGTTTATACTCATGATTTATAAATCAATAAATGAACAAAATCGTAATCTAGTTTTTTTTATTAGTGGTTAGAATTTAAAATCGTGTGTTTTACATTTTATTTTGGTTTTATTTTAGTTTTTTTTTAAAAAGTTAAACATGAAATGTAGGTTTTAGTTTTTGCAAAATAAAATCTTTGAGAATATTTACATGATTATTGACATTATCGATTAAAATATTTTTTTTTGTAAAAAGATTTTGATTAATTTTAAAAACAAAAACAGAAAGATATTGAAAATTTATGGACTACATGTTATTTTGAAATTTATTTTTATTAGAAGTGATTTTTTTTCCTAAAATCCCAATAATATTTATAGAAGATTTTGTTAGTGGTTTAGGTAAATAAGTAATCTGATTATTAGATTTTTCCTAAAATCGTAATGTAGTTTTATATATTAGTGGCTAGAATTTAAAATCATGTGTTTTTAGGTTTTATTTTGGTTTTATTTTATTTTTTAAAAAGATAAACATTTAATGTAGGTTTTAGGTTTTGTAAAATAAAATCTTTGAGAATATTTACATGTTTATTGCTTTTATCGATTATAATATCTTTTTTTATGAAAGATTTTGATGAATTTTAAAAACAAAAAACAAAAAGATATTTAAAAATTTATGCACTACATGTTATTTGTCAGAAGTGATTTATTTTTTCATAAAATCTCGATAATAATTATAGAAGATTCAGTTAGTGGTTTGTTAAATAAGTAATGGGATTATTAGTTTTTTTTTTTTAAATTGTAATCTAGTTTTCTATATTAGTGGTTATAATTTAAAATCACGTGTTTTAGGTTTTATTTTGGTTTTATTTTATTTTAAAAATAAAGATAAACATGTAATGTACTGTTAGGTTTTGCAAAATAAATTCTTTGAGAATATTTACATGTTTCGAAATAATATATTTTTTTATGTAGAAAGATTTTGATTAATTTTAAAAACAAAAAGATATTAAAAAAGTTATTTACTACATGGTATTTTAAAATTTGTTATTTATTAGAAGTGAATTTTGTTTTATAAAATCTCGATAATAATTATAGAAGATTCAGTTAGTGGTTTAGCTAATAAATAATGAGATTATTAGATTTATCCTCAAATTGTAATCTAGTTTTCTATATTAGTGGTTAGAATTTAAAATAGTGTGTTTTAGGTTTTATTTTGGTCTTATTTTATTTTTTGAAAAAAGATAAACATGTAATGTAGGTTTTAGGTTTTGCAAAATAAAATATTTGAGAATATTTACATGTTTATTAACATTATCGATTATAATATCTTTTTTTTTGTAAAAGATTTTGATTAATTTTTAAAATAAAAAACAGAAAGATATTTAAAAATATATGCAGTACATGTTATTTTGAAATTTGTTATTTATTAGAAGTGATTTTTTCGTAAAATCTTGATAATAATTATAGAAGATTCAGTTAGTGGTTTAGGTAAATAAGTAATGAGATTATTAGATTTTTCCTAAAAGCTTGATTAGATTTAAGTTATAAAATATAAATTAATAAACATCATATACAGAATTTAATATTTATGTAAGTAAATATATTTTTAACCATAATATATAAAATAAAGCTATTGTGCACATAATATATAAAATAACTCTTTTATCAAAATTCTTGTTTAGTAAAATAAGAAAATAACGTTTAATTCTTGATTTGTTTACAAAAGATAATAAAAAAAAAACAAAAAATATATAAAGAATCGATGGCCATGAGTAGTGGAAGAAAAATTGATGTTCATGATTTAATTAAATGATCACATAATAACTAATGACTAAAATACTTTTAATGAGAGATTAAAATTTATTCTTTGATGCAATGACAATGTGATATAAATATTTACAGTTTTTAATATTTATTTATAAGTGTACTCCCAAATAATATATAGGGGATATTTTTCTGAATCCACCAATTATTTGGTTCAATTTATATTAGTTATATGTAAATGTTTTATTTAAATATCAACACCATGTATTTATGCTATTCGCTATACTAGAGATACTCGCAATTCATGCAAGCTTTAATACTAGATTGTATCATATGGGAATTTGGTTTTTCCTTTAGGAATCCTTATCATATGGGAATTTGGTTTTTCAAGCAAGTTTTAATACTAGATTTTATCTATCTGATCATGAAAAATAGAAATAACAGCAATAATAGCAATTATCACCAAAAAGAAAACAAAACAAAATAACAAAAGACACCACCATCTTGGCTGCGCTGGGTAATTAAAACCGTGGGCGTGAAGGCAATCTCCGGCATCGGCTCCACATCGGTAGCAAAACACATGTCCACATCTGTCATTTATCAAGTAACTCGTCCTTAATGATTAAGGACACATAACGAAATTCGAAAGAAGATGTAATTAGAGATCATACCTGCAACGCACCCTGACACATCCTTGAGAAAGTTCAATCATGTGTTGACACTTTCTGCATTGACGCCACAATTTATTATTAGCTAGATGTTTAAGCTTTTCATCATTTGTTGTAGGATTTGGATGCAACTTCTTGTAAATGTCGCACGACAAGTCATTATGCCACGGAACTTTGCAGTTGATGCAAAAAGGTTCACCGCATTTGACACAGCATCTCTTAACTTCAGTAAGTTTAGAGAGCCCGGATTCCAACATTATAGCCGAGCACCTCGGGTTTGGGCAATAAACTCTATCCATTACAGGAATCGAGTCCTCTTTGATCCTTTGTTTCCACATCACTTTTAGTTTAGGTGTCAAAAGTTTGACACAACGTCCATAAGTCAGCATAGATTTGCAGCGAAAACCAGGACATCCCATCAAACTCCCCTCATGTAGTCTCACCTCTATATGTCGTTTCACACATTCGGAACAAAACTCATGACTACATTCATCAACAGAAAACATCTTATCAGCATTGATATCATCGCTGAAACAGATTTTGCAAGTCCTTTTACGAGCAGGCATATCTATCTTGATCTCAGAAACTTTTGTTTCCATTGCAAGTTTATAGGAAAATTTAACTTAATTTCCAGTTACCAGAACAGGGTTTCTTCCTAAGGAGTCTACGCTTTATATAAATAAAGATAACACAAAACCAAAAGGAATAGGAAAAGAAATAAAATTCTAGTAAAACAAGGAAAACAATAACCTAATCAGATTGGACTTGTGAGTGAGATTTTATATTCTTTAAGATTTGGGTCCTTCTTTGACTGCGTGTATCACGGATGCATAAGATCTTTTAAGCCAAACTTTGCAACATCTTACAAGGAAACGATCAAAAAGTTTGCACTCGAATATGCCAAAATACAGGTGAGCTTGGCTCAAATTCGAGAAAGAGTTTCTCAGCCCGTGTAAGGTTTTCTAGATCCATTATGCAAATTTCTCAAACCAAAAATTGATCTTGGTTATTCCATGCACCATTTCCCGATCCTTAAAGTTTTTTGGCATAAGAAAAAAGAAATTGACATAAAATGAATTTTTTTTTTGGCACATGCCTTAAAGTCATGAATAATATTTCCACCTGTCACACTAATATCAAACGGTTCAAATTTATTTAATAAAATAAATTTAAAAACATACCTTTTTCATTAAATAATAAAAAAATTATTTTTATAAGTTCATTATTTTAAAAATGTTTTTGGCTTTTCACTTAATAATAATACGTACGCGTACAAAATATATTTTTCGCTTTTCACTGTTTCTTTCTTAGCATCTAATTATGAGGTGGTTAGCCTCTGAAGATCAAATATGTGTCTGAATTTTGAAATCTCAGTCTGAAAACAGGGCTAGTAACCTACATGAGTACATGACTTTAAGTACATATGCAACAATGCTGAAGGCAATGTATAAATTAGCACTCTCCTATGTTTTCTTGATTCATCACTTAAAAAAAGATATGAGAATCACAAACCAAATAAAGTTCTCTGAAACTTTGTAATACTCCAAAAGATTCACCCTCAAGATCCTGTCAAGAATGAACAAACAGTGTTGAATTTGGTGTCTTCTTTGGATGCAAAAGAGACTCAATTGGCAAAAGAGTTAAGCTAAATCCAAGTTAGATTCTGAAGATGAAAGGAACTTACCATAGTTTGGGCGTACCATTGTAAACTTGTTGATTACATTATACTTAAATGATCCCATATGGCTAAAAACACACAATTAAACCAAGAAAAGCAAAAGAGAATTCTGATAGATTTAGCTCTTAAAATTTCGAGCAAACATGCTAATCAACAAAAGCATTACCATATCTCGGTCTACCGAAGTCTCCAAGCAGTAAAAACGTAATGGCAACCTCACAGGTCCATAAACTAGCAACATATCAGCTTCATGTCCTCTTTCACCTCCTCTCAGGGTCCCTATCAGGGAGAATCACAATCAAAATCCTAGTTATCCTATTTGGGAAGTGATTACAAAACAAACCAAACAGCTGTTATTGCTTCAGTCTAGCAAATCTCTTTAAAAATGTTATTTTCTCCCTTATGATTCCTAGATCGCTGGATGTCAAGCATTTCTGAAGAAGTTTGCTGCTTTTGCCACAGCTTTCTTGTTGTCAGAAGATGAAAAAACTCTAAAAGTAATATAAACTTTTGGTGAAATGAAGAATAGAAAAGAAATGAACGTCTTCTTGACGGTTTTTTCGGAACAACTTTTAGGGGCAATTCAAAGGCGAATTTTTTAGGGTTTCGACGGTGCGATGGTCTCTCGGCCGTCGTCACCGATTGCACTTCCAGAGGCCATGGCTGTTCCAACGGGTGGGGTTGTTCTCGGTGGTGATGATTCTCATTCAAAGGTTTGCTCTGTTTCGGATGTTAAACAGAGTAGGGTGGCTGCTTTCGTCACAGGGGAAGGTGTTTCAGATCGGGGTATTCCGGAATCAGAGACGGTAGGAGGAGAGGGTTTGTCCAACGCAGACCCTACTTTCGCTCTCAACAATAAGGTTTTGGAAGAGGGAGAGATTGGCGGTGACGTGTTGCAAACGGAAGTGTTGGGCGTGAAGCCTGTTTCATTCTGTACTTTGTCTACTCCTGATCAATCAACCACTGGTCTCCAGCTTTCGCTGGCAGTGGATGACATCCCTGTTGAAGTATTAGAGAAGATACGATGTGGTGTTTGAGACAAAAGAGAATCTGATTATAAAAAGTAATCGATATATTACTTAAGAAATAGTTTTACAAAAACACACAATATACACACATATTCTTCATGACTAGGACACGTTTTGTATTTATAGCCATGAGAGAAGACACGTCTCTATTACATGTCTTTATACGAATGGTGACACCTATACGAAGGAACACAAACATTCAATCGTACTCATTCGTAAAATAACTAACTTATACAAATGTGTTAGATATAATAAAAAATACTAAAGTTTACATTTCGTATGAAATGTAACTTAAAGTTTTGTTGAAGATTTGATTACAAACTTCAACACTCCTTCTTAATCAAATCTTCATGTTTATGCCAAGCCTTCTTCGAAGAATCTTCAAACCTTCCAACGCTTAACGCCTTAGTAAGAACATCAGCAAGTTGTTCTTCACTTCTACAAAACTCGACTTGAATGAGGCTCTTGCTTATTGCTTCATGAACGAAATGATACTTAACTTCGATATGCTTCGCTCTCTTGTGTTATACTGGATTTCTTCCTATGGCGATTGCTGACTTGTTATCGCAATAAATTTGAACTCCTTCATTACTTTTCAAGCCAAAATCCTCCAACAACCTTTGTAGCCATATCACTTGGTTTACGGCTTTACACAAGGCCATATACTCCGCCTCCGCGGTCGATTGAGCAACAGTTTGTTGCTTATTTGATGGCAAACAGAACCCTGCTGAACCTAGGCTGAACACATAGCCCGTCATACTCTTTTTATCTTCTAAAGATCCTCCCCAATCGCTGTCCGAGTAACCAACTAGACTCGGCCCTTCTACACATGCAAATTGTAGACCATAATTTGAAGTACCTTTAACGTACCTTAATACTCTCTTGGCCTCTTGATAATGTCGTTCATTTGGAGATGCCATATACCTTGAGAGATAAGCACTAGCGTACATTATGTCTGGTCGTGATGCACATAAATATAAAAGTCCACCAATGATGCTTCTATATCTTGTTGGATTTCCATACAACGCCGCATCATTTGAACTTCTCTTGAATCCTTTTTGAGTGAAATAAGCATCGATCCTTCCATACCAAGCTCTTGAGGCTTGTTTCAAGCCATACAAGGCTTTATAAACTCTTAAGACTTTCTCCTCCTCTCCTTTCATAACGTAACCAGGCGGTTGACTCACATAGATTTCTTCTTCAAGATCGCCATTAAGAAAGGCTGATTTGACATCCATTTGATACAAATTCCATCGCATTTGAGCCGAGTATGGAAACAAGGCTCTTATTGTATCATGACGTGAGACCGGAGCAAACGTTTCTTCATAATCGATGCCATACTCTTGTGAGAATCCCTTTGCAACCAATCGCGCCTTATATTTTGTCGGAATGCCATTTGCAGCCATCTTTATTACATAAATCCACTTGACGCTTATTACGTTCTTCCCTTCCGGTCTATCAACCAGCTTCCAAGTCTTGTTCTTCTCAATCATCTTGATCTCTTCATCCATCGCTTCTCTCCATTCTTTAACATCACACGCATCTTCATAAAATTGCGGTTCTTCATGGATTAGAAAACACGATTCAATGACTTGGGCTGTTTCTTCAAAATCTACTCTCGGTGTAGATTGAGTGATCTCCTTTACGGACTTAAACCCTCTTGGTATCATGTCCACGAGTTCGCCTATGTTTTCTCTCTCATTGTTGATACTTCTATCAACTTGAGAAGACATAGGACTCATATTTCTTTGAGTCTCTTGCCTTTGTTCTTCTTGCGAATGCACACGCTCCGTTTCTTGAGGTTGTTGTTCTAGAAGATCAATTGGTAAGATTATCTCTTTCTTGACTTCTTTCTTTTCTTCCCAATCCCATCGTTTATTCTTTTCAAACACCACATCTCTTGAAACTTGAATCTTCTCATTTTCCAAGATAAATGTTCTATAACCCTTGGAATGATTGCTATATCCAAAAAATACGCCACGTTTTGCTTTAGCATCAAGTTTCCTTCTCTTCTCATCAGCAATATGCACATAGCATATACTTTCAAACACCTTCAAGTGTGACACATTCGGTTTGTGTCCACACCATTGCTCCATTGGTGTCTTGTCGTGTTCAATCGATTTAGAGGGTAAGCGATTTTGAATGTAGGCTGAAGTGTACACAACCTCTGCCCGTAACTTAAGTGGTAATGTTTGTTCCACTAACATTGTTTTTGCCATTTCAACCAACGATTTGTTCTTATGTTCGGCTACTCCATTTTGTTGTGGAGAATAAGGTAGAATAATTTGTCTTTCGATTCCTTCTTCTTCACAAAAGGTTTTTAACTCTTGTGAAGTGAACTCTCCTCCACCATCCGATTTTAAGATCTTGATAGAGCATTATAATTGCTTCTCAACCAACGCCTTGAATTTCTTGAACATCAAGAACGACTCCGACTTGTGTTTAAGGAAGTACACTCAACACATATGAGTGTAGTCATCCAAAAACAAGATGGAGTATCGACTTCCATCGAGTGATTCGTTTTGCATCGGACCACACACGTCCGTATGCACAATCTCTAACTTCTCTTTGGTTTTTGTTAGAGATTCTTTTGGAAAACCCTTTCTTGCTTGCTTTCCAAGATTACACGCTTCGCATAACTCCTTGTGTATTTTTAATTTTGGTAATCCATTTACTAAATCCTTCTCTTGAATTTGTTGTAGCAGTTTGCTACCAATGTGACCAAGTCTTTTGTGCCATATCTCCGTTTCTTTTTGCTCTCTTTGAACATGTTTCGATCCCTCGAACATTCGGTCATGTCTTGATCCTCTCGGTCACTCATTCATTTTAACATTCTCCCTCAAGATCGGTTTTGAGTATGTAGGAAAAAACCAATCTTGCCTTGAAATGTGATTCTTCTACCAATGATGAAGTTACTCGTTTGAACCCAACTCGTAAACTGACCAAGATCCTTATGTGATACGTGACTTTCCTTGCGAGACTTCTCTTCTATAATCTCACCACTTGTGAAACCAAAAATGAGCCTTGTTGGCTTCGACTTCTTGGTAAGTAGATGACTAAGGGATGTTACCTCGTTAAAAACCATATGATGGAAAACCCAGTGGGACAAAACCATTCACAAGGAAAAGAGAACCAACATTTGATTCCCTTTGCCTTAACTTCCCGTATTTCTTAATACCTTCATCATCTTCATCTTAGCCCATACGCATATCCTTGGATGCTTCATGTTTTAATAAGCACATGTGGGTTTTTGACAATCGTAACAAGATGAGCACATGGCAAGACGGTTTGATCTTGTTTTCACCGTGGATCAAAACCAAAGTAGTAGCCATAGATTCCTCTTATCACACACATATCCCACACATCTTTGTCTTGAATTTTGCTAATCCTCAAGACGCTCCTTCTTAGCACGAGCTCCAACCTGATATTGCTTTCTCTTCGCCTCTGATTTCGTCACACAAGTGTTCTTGAACTTTCTTCAATGAGTGGTCCTGATTAGTGTAAACCCAATATTGTCTCTCAGAGATGAATCTGAGAGTATATGATTTTCATCTTCCCCCTGAAATATGAACTCCTTCACGTGATTAGCTTCAATTTGATTTTCTTGCCAAAAATCTCGCTTTGACTAACTGAATCATCTCTTGAGTTCTCCACACCAACAAACATGATTGCATCACTTCTCGTTGTGCTTCCTTTTAAGTTTACTTAAACTAGTTTCCTCTTTTAGGTCCACCGTCCTTAGGATCATCTCTCGGGACCTTCCGTTTCCTTTGAGACTTATCCTTCCGGTTCTGTTTTAGGTTTAACCACTCTTTCATCTGAAATTTTTCCAATAACACTTGTCGCTTCATCAATAGCCGAATACGTACCAACTTTGTTTTACGCTTATCACTAGGCACATGAGGATGAACGGAACCGCTTTGCGTCCGTGTCTAAGAAAATAAGTTGATTTATGGAACGAAGATAGTCATGAGGTTCATTGGTAGTTGCGGCAAGCTACTTTCTCCTTTCCACAACTTAAACACCTCCAATTACTTCTCCCGATGATCCTTCTTCGGAGAACAACCATATCTCCATCACAGCTAGACACACTCCAAACCCAAGTCAAGAGCTTTGATAAGAAAGTGTTACGGTTTATCAAGATCGAGCATGAAGTTGACTCTAACGGCAAACAACTTTTGGATAGCCTCCGAGATAGAGTCTATGAAGTCCCCACCGAAGATATCAATCTCTCCCTCTACTCTTTCGATCCTTTGTAAAACTTGATGTTGATCGTCTCCGCATCTCTACTCACCACTACCCACGGTGTGGTATTTTTCCATTGGTGAGACACTCTTCTCAACCATCATAGCTTCTATCACTTTTCAAGAATTCTTCAACAACTCTTATCAATCTTCTTGTCAGAGAGTTTGTTGGAATCACTTCTTCTATTCCCATGTGATAATTTGCAACCTCTTTGAACATCATCCAACACAGCTGGTTTTCCCCTGTCATCAACGTCCCTTCTTGAAACATCACTTCTTGGAGAACTTGTTGGAGTCATAGATTGTTGGAATCACATTGTAATTCCTTATGCCTTGAAGATGTTGGAATCAATTACTCGATCCACACAACTTCATTTCCTCCTTGGATCCACTCTTGGTGCTTCTTTTCTTGAATTTGGTAAATGTGAATCTTGTTGAGAATACTTTCTTCCCCTCCTTAAGATTGGCTCGAGTACGTTGAGAAAACCAATCTTACCATGATGAAGATTCACACACCATCAAGACCAAACAACCGCACCAATTTAGATCCGCCTAAGTTTTCATGACCAACCCCTTTGATCTCTTTTTTCTTGAGCTTCTTTTGCTGATGTACTCCATGGTTGATAGAGATTCTTTTGATTACAACAAGAGGAGCTTGTGACATTGTAGCTTGATAAAAATGCTTTCACTGTAGATCAAGACAAGAGTTTTAGTCACAGATTCTCTCACACAAATCTTCTTGTTTTGTTTCGTCCCTCAAGACAACACCATCGCATCAGCTTTTATTCAACGCTTCTCCCTTAAAAATGATCTGAGTATGGAGATAACCAATTCTTTCGAGGGAGACCACTAGACCACTTTGTTTATGATCTAGCTCCGAAGATCAATTAGCCTCCTTCTTTGAAGATGTTGGAATCAATTAAGAAACTCAACACTCCAATTCTTTGAAGATGTTTCTTTTTGAAACACTCCAATTTTTTTCTTGGAACCGTTCTTGTACCACCTCTTCATCAACCTTCATAATCACCTTCCTTCTCATGTCCGACCATACACACCATCAAGCTATAATTCATTCGTCTTAATTGCACCTTAAGATTGAACGAATCATACTCTATTTGGACTTCACTAATGGTCGGTTTTGAGCACTCTTCCAAGACCACTTTGAGATCAATTAGCACTCTTCGGAAGCTTTCAGAATTGGTTGCATGAGATTTAGGCACTAACAGATCTTTTAAGATACTAGCGCCATTCTTCTCTCTTGATCTCAATTTTGTGGAGCCACTCGAACTTCCATTACCTACCACATTGATATGCTCAAATTAATACCCTAAAAGTACTAAAGCAGTTGCTGCAGTATATCAGGGGTCGAACACAAGAACTCAAGAAAATTCACACAATAGAATAAAAGATTACAGATTTTGCTAAGCAAAGAATAATAAATGAGAAAACAATTGATTGAAATAAGCTTAGGTTGATTTATATGAGGGGAAACTAGGCTCAGGGTAACTCTCAGGAAATCAATGATAGATAACAATTAATCAATTAAGGTTCAATTCAATTAAGCGCCGTTCTTGAACTCAAACACGATAGTATAGTTAACCAACTCTCGTTGTGAAAACTAACTAAGTCTAAAATCTAGAATTCCAAATCTCTTTGCAAATCCTACACAGTAAACCAGCAATCAATTCAAGTTTGATATGTTCACAATTCGATTAAACCAAATCTCTTTGCAGATAATCCAATTGCTCACCCTAGGTTTTATCAGATTACTCAATTGCACTGTCGTGCCTAATCGATTAATCTAGGTTCTATGTTCTAAGTGATCAGGTTAGAAATAGCTTTGAGAACAACCTATGGTGAAGAACTATTCAGATTTTGAACCCTAACAAATCAATCATCATAAATCAGAGAAATCCATATGAGAAAACCCTAAACCTAAAATGAAACTACTCAGACATGATTGATGAGAAACAAGGCATAACTGAATAGATCATTGAAATTAAATATAACAAAGAATAAAAACAAGGGTTCGGGATCTTCTCTATGATGAACAAAGTCTTGGATCCGTCTCCCTCACAAAAGCTCTCAAATCCAAAATCCAAAGTAAAGTCTGGAGCCTCCTTTGACCTAATGACTAAAAACTACTTAAATAGGTCTAAAAACACGAGCTGGGCCTCTTTGTAAATAAGGGAAAGTATTGGGCTTCTTATGGTGAAAGTATTGGGCATCTTACGTCGGTATCGATCGATACTAAATTGGTATCGGTCGATACCAGGACACTTCTTCTGCTCGCCAGAATGGACTGTCTTCACGACAACTGGCATAACTTTTGATCGCACCGTTGGATTTCCTTCAAACCACTTGCAAACGAAAGCTAAATCAAAGATCTATCTTGTGTCAAAATTTCAGCTCGATCTAACGGTGGAAAGTCTTCCAACGAATTGCCAAAAAGCTCCAAATGTCTCCAAAATCTCCAATTTCGTCCCAAACGTGCTAAAACCTGAAAAGACTCTAAAATGATAGAAAAAGCACTAGAAAGACTCGATAAAACGACTTATATCATGGCTAAAAACGGGTAAAATCCATGATATATCACGCCCCCAGACTTAGCCTTTTGCTTGCCCTCAAGCAAAACAGAAAACTAAGTTAGAGAAAGAGGTTTGAAAAACCTTAGAGATCCTGATCTGGTACCGCAATCGCTGTAATAATCCTTTTCCCAAGCGCCCACTGCTGCCTGATTAGCTCCAGAACTAACCACCATGTACTTCTCCGTAGGAATCCCAACTTCCCAAGACTTCACTCATTATCTCACACCAATATTCATCCAAGCTCTCATCGCCAGTTTCATCGCTGCAATCAGTGTTCAAGAACCTTCTAGATTCTTGCTCATACAATATCATAGCCAAAGAACCATTTATTCAACAACATTTATTGCTTTCTGGTATTCTTTATCTCCCCCAGACTTATTTCATAATCAGTTCTCATTAGATTTCAACAGCGCAGGTTTATTTGAACAGCATATACAAATCAAGGTCCGAAACGCGAGTATTGATAGTGTTTGCTACCGAATCCCCGGTTCTTACCCTCTCAATGTATCAAAAGTCTTAGGTGAATAATGGGGTCATAGGAAATTTTCCTACCCCTCACTTCAGGCCTTTGTGTGATCATTCCTTATCCAAGTAGAATAATGGGGTCATAGGAAATTTTCCTACCCCTCTACTCGGCGGAAATCATTTCATCTTTTATAATGATTTTACCTGTTTTAACGCAAGTATGTATCCAACAATTTTCACGGGGGAGATATACCACAATTTTTCAAACATGATGGGTTCTTTAACCAGATATGAATGATGAATCAAGCTCTAAGAACACTAACCGCGTAGATGAAGTGCAAAATTTGGCTAAAGCTTATGAAGAACATTGCTGGAGACATGGGTGATTTCTAGCTGGCTGGTTATCCCTTGGATTTTTCATTAGTCGAACTGAAACTAATCCTGTAACAGTGGTCACTCAAAAGCAAAATCAGAACAACAAAACCAAGCGCAATTCAGAAAACTCTAAGTTGTTTTGACTCAATTAAAAACAATTTTTTATATTTTTTTAGACGCAAAAACAAAAACAAAATGAACACAATGTCAGTAACTACCTCCCCCAGACTTAAACAACACTGTCCCCAGTGTTTATCAAGCCTAGAGAAGGTGAAGGAAAACAAATGGAGTGAATGGGAAGGATTAAGAACAAGAGGGGTTACCAAAGTCTCAGTATCGATCGACACCAGGATGGTATCGATCGATACTAACATTCATAGAGGCACTTCTGACCGATTGGTGTCGACCGATACCCAGGTGGTGTCGATCGACGCTGATGTCCAAAATCCGATTCACTACACAGAACAAAAACAAAAACGAAATCAGTATGTACAGACCTAATTGGTGGGTTGCCTCCCACCCAGCGCTTGTTTATTGTCACGAGCCTGACGTTAGTTAAGACATCAGTCGGGACAAGATGGAGAATTCACTCCGAGATAAACCCCACAGCCGGACATCTCAAGCTTCGAGTTTTGCTCATCAGATCTTCTTCTCTCGCTTTCATCTCGTAGGAATGAGAACTCTAACCTTAGAGAAAGGTTTTGAGGTTCCCTTGCACTTAACCTTATATTCGATCGAATCTCCATCACATTTCGAGGAATCAAAGTGAAATTAGCAGCAACGTTGATCGTCTTGCTCGTCGCTTTAGTCTTTGTTGCCTTGGTCTTCCCCGCAACCTTCTTGGGGTGTTGTGGGGGTTCACTTGAAACATCTGCGACCTTTGGTTCGATCTTCGCAGGCTCGCCCGAGGCAATGGTGATGCACGAGACAAGTCTGGGTGCTTCTCTAGAAGGAATGACATCGTAGAAGACGTCTCTGTCAATGAAAGAGAAAGAGAGTCTCTTATTAGGCATGTCCATGATCGCACCAACAGTGGCCAGAAATGATCTCCCTAAAATCAAGGGTACCGTGGATCCTTGGCTCATCTCCACAACCTGAAAATCAGTAGGAATCGACAATCTCCTATTTTAACAGGTAAATCAAAAATGGTAGCGTAAGGGAGTGAGCTAGAAGAATTCGCGTATGTGAGAAGCGTGTTAGGAGATTTCATATCAGCTTTCAATCTCTCGCAATCTCCCTTGACATGACGTTGACACTAGACCCCGAGTCAACGAGAGACTCTTTGAAGTTTACTCCGCAGATGGAGCATGGAACTGAGAATTTCCCGGGTCTTCCCTCTTTGTCAACCGTCTCAGCGGTGGTGGTGTATCAGCGACGGGAGGTTTTGTAACCCTTTTTCTGACAAAAACTTGCTTCTAGCAGCCTCCCACTCCTCTCTTGTCAGCTTGGGAAGAACAGGGTAAGGTAGCTTTGGCTTGTATACCCGTTCCTCAACCTTCTCTCGTCCTTTTCTCGCTATTGATGCAACTGCGAAGGGTATCGACCGATACCGGATGAGTGTCGATCGATACTGGAGTTTTGTACCGTCTCTGCAGGTTGGTGTCGATCGACACAGATAGGGGTATCGATCGATACGCGTGGAATGTCAGAATTCTTATCGTCATCTTCAGCAACCTTCGAATCTACAGCAGGTCTCGGGAAGTGTCGATCGATACCAGGCAGGTATCGGTCGATACTAGTATCACTGAATACGAACACATTCATCTCAGGCTCAAAATCCTCTTCTCTAGCGCTCGAGGTGATTGCATTGACATGTCCATGCTGTGGTTGAACTATCTTTCCCTTGACAGCTGCTGATGTCTGAGCTATTTGACTTTCCAGCATCTTCTGATGGATTTCGAGAGCGTTGATTTTCCCATTCAGATCAGTGTACACATTATCCAGCTTTCTATTAAAATCCACAGTCATTTTTTCTTGTCCCTGTAGAATTTGTTCCAAGAGGATCTCTGTCTTACTCTCTGTAGACCTCGGAGAATGCGGTTGGTAAGATGAATTACCGTATTGGCGAGTAAAGTCATTGCTCTGAAGTGGTTTTTGGACGAATTGTGTGGCACCAAAACCAGATTGGTTACCACCAGATTTGTAACCACCTTGCTGATTGTTGTTGAGGCTTCGTTGTTGTTGTAACCAAATCGCTGACCCGAAAACCAGAATCACCAATGTAGTTAACATCTTCTATTTCATCTTTAATCTCCTCTACTTCCTCAGCAAAATGTACAGCCTTCTTTGTCTTCCCCACTAGCAGGTTGTGCATTGTGTCTAGCTTCGCCTGAACCTCAGCAATCTGCGAACCGTTAGCAACACCGGCGAGCCTCTTCCGCTCAAAATCAGCATTCTTGGCGCTATTGCTAGACGCCAAGTTTTCAATCAGCTTCACAGATCGGTGGGAATTCTAGTGTTGAAGTTCCCATTGCTTGCAGAATCCAGTGCCATCGATACCTCCAATCAACCCTCTCGTAAAAGGTCCCGAGTAGCTGAACTTGACTGAAACCGTGATGAGGGCGCCTCTCGATATGATCTGAATCGAACCCAAGCAGCCTTGAGCGCTTCTGTTGGACCCCGAGAAAATTGAGATATCTTGTTCCTAAGTTCCTCCGATCTCGCATCGTCATAAAAGTTGTTCAGAAAGCGTTCTTGGTCTCATTCCAAGTAGCGAGAGATCCGGAGGCAATCGTTTCAGCCGCAAGCCGCTTCTCCACCAAGAGAGTATGGGAAGAGCTTACAAAAGAGGTATTCCTGTGGAACTCCATTGTACTTCATGCTAGTGACCAAATCTTCAAATTTCTCAATGTGATCCATAGGGTGTTCATGAGAAAGGCCGGTGAAAGGGTGTTGTCCAACAAGAGCGAAATAAGCAGGCTTCAGCTCAAAGTCATTCCTCTGGAAAGTCGGAATACGGATCGCTGCTCGATTGGCATAGAATTGATCCGGTCGGTTGTAATCGCCAAGTGTCCGTTCTGCAACAGCTTGGGGTTGTTGTGGAGGAGGTAGTTGTCCACCTTCCTCATCATGCACTAAACCCTGTGGAAGATCCATCTCAACTGTAGTTCTTTTCCTTGTTCGAATTGTGCGTTCAAGCTCTGCTAGCTCTGAGTTGGAGAGATTGATCAGTGGTGTGTTCTTCGTTCTCCTGGTGGTATGCTGATGCATACACCTGAAAATCAAAAGACGAGAAATTAAGTAACCAAAATTTCAAAAACAGACGTTCAGTGTCGATCGATACCAATGGAGTATCGATCGATACTGACGACGAACTTAGACAAAATCGACAACTAAAATTCTAAAGGTGAATTTTTAGAGTCCCCGGCAACGGCGCCAAATTTGATATGCTCAAATTAATACCCTAAAAGTACTAAAGCAGTTGCTGCAGTATATCAGGGGTCGAACACAAGAACTCAAGAAAATTCACACAATAGAATAAAAGATTACAGATTTTGCTAAGCAAAGAATAATAAATGAGAAAACAATTGATTGAAATAAGCTTAGGTTGATTTATATGAGGGGAAACTAGGCTCAGGGTAACTCTCAGGAAATCAATGATAGATAACAATTAATCAATTAAGGTTCAATTCAATTAAGCGCCGTTCTTGAACTCAAACACGATAGTATAGTTAACCAACTCTCGTTGTGAAAACTAACTAAGTCTAAAATCTAGAATTCCAAATCTCTTTGCAAATCCTACACAGTAAACCAGCAATCAATTCAAGTTTGATATGTTCACAATTCGATTAAACCAAATCTCTTTGCAGATAATCCAATTGCTCACCCTAGGTTTTATCAGATTACTCAATTGCACTGTCGTGCCTAATCGATTAATCTAGGTTCTATGTTCTAAGTGATCAGGTTAGAAATAGCTTTGAGAACAACCTATGGTGAAGAACTATTCAGATTTTGAACCCTAACAAATCAATCATCATAAATCAGAGAAATCCATATGAGAAAACCCTAAACCTAAAATGAAACTACTCAGACATGATTGATGAGAAACAAGGCATAACTGAATAGATCATTGAAATTAAATATAACAAAGAATAAAAACAAGGGTTCGGGATCTTCTCTATGATGAACAAAGTCTTGGATCCGTCTCCCTCACAAAAGCTCTCAAATCCAAAATCCAAAGTAAAGTCTGGAGCCTCCTTTGACCTAATGACCAAAAACTACTTAAATAGGTCTAAAAACACGAGCTGGGCCTCTTTGTAAATAAGGGAAAGTATTGGGCTTCTTATGGTGAAAGTATTGGGCATCTTACGTCGGTATCGATCGATACTAAATTGGTATCGGTCGATACCAGGACACTTCTTCTGCTCGCCAGAATGGACTGTCTTCACGACAACTGGCATAACTTTTGATCGCACCGTTGGATTTCCTTCAAACCACTTGCAAACGAAAGCTAAATCAAAGATCTATCTTGTGTCAAAATTTCAGCTCGATCTAACGGTGGAAAGTCTTCCAACGAATTGCCAAAAAGCTCCAAATGTCTCCAAAATCTCCAATTTCGTCCCAAACGTGCTAAAACCTGAAAAGACTCTAAAATGATAGAAAAAGCACTAGAAAGACTCGATAAAACGACTTATATCATGGCTAAAAACGGGTAAAATCCATGATATATCACACATCACCTTCCTCATCTCTCTTCGTTCATCATGTCCAAGAGCCGTAATCCATCCATTTCGTGCTTCACAATGAATGTGAATGGGCCAGACACCATTAGATTTGATCGTTTTCCAAGATCTATTTGAGAGTATGGTTTTAGATCTTGGGAGAGACTAAGGATTGGTTCGTCTTCTTGACACTCTTCCAAGGCCTCCTGGGAGTATAGTTTTGAGCCTTAGAGAGTGTCTTCCATGTGTTCCCCTTCAGCTTCATTTGAAGCTGCTTGGGACCTTCTTAGCTTTCTTTCGACGACCCTTCTTAGTCACCGTCACCCTGTTATGGTTCTTCTTCTTTGGCCACTACTTGGTAAAGACTTGGTACGTGGAATTATGATCTAAGAGTGGAACGTTGGCGGATACGAAGATCCTTACTTATTCAAGAGCTAGCCAACTTCGGTATCTCTCCTATCGGTATTAGTTATCCATCTAATATACCAAGTCATTTATCGAGTACATATAGGCAACTTGTTTGTTCGTCTCTCCTCCTCATTACCCATCACTCCATGGATCAAAACACCATTGGTTCTTCATGAGATTCGTGTCTCCAACTTCTTGTCAAGTCTCACACGCCTCCTTTAGCTATGGAAAGCATCTTGACTCAGTTTGGATTCACACACACCTCTTAGTACCCCTGATAGCACCTTTGCTTATCATCATCATCGTCTTCTTCACCGGTGATGTGTTTACTCTACTTGATAGTAGGAGACAATGTCGCCAATAAGAATGGGATTTACCCACTCCATACGCACATAGCATCTTCCACATATGATAGGGTAAACCCACCGGTCTTGATCTTTGAGTTAAGTACTTTCTTTAGCCTTTTCTTCATCGTTTCTTCACGGTCATATGCTTCCCAAAATTTTCAGAGGCCTACTACAGCTCTGAACTTGCCTTTGGGTCTTGAGATTTTATGGTTTGTCTTGTCAAGGGAGAGTTCTTTCATTCATGGATAGAGATAATGATGAACGGTTTAGCTTGATCATTCACCATTTGTGATAATCAAGTTTTGAGAATTTGTCCATCACTTCTTTTTCTTATGACTTAGAACTTTCCCTTACATCATGAACAAAACATTAGCACATACGTTAGAAGATTTAAACGATTATAAGGCATAAGTACATAACACGTAAATGAGCAAAAGACATAAGAGATTGGAAGACTTGATCGTCGCTCAATAATTTAAATATTGAGTAAATGAGGAAAATAAATTTGCTGTTGCATTAGCTTATAAATTTATTTAATACTTCTAATTATTATTAGTGATCTAAATAGTATTAACGTATTGTATGGGTACAACCAATTGCGTCCATAGATGTAATGCATCGTAGATGATATATACTTGTGTATGAACAAGAGCCAAATTGAGTTATGTATCTCCTTCACACTAACATATTTAAAGATCGATGCCACCTCGAGGTAATTCCTGATGTTGCATTTTTTATGCATTTATTAAGATACTTTGGAAGCTCAATTATGTAGAGCAAGTCATCGAAACAGAGCAAAGTGATGCAGAGCAAGTGAAGGAAAGAGAAGCCTCACGTGTTAAGAAGATTAGAAGGAAATGCTCCTCGAAGCTGATTTTTGTCTTAGCTGTAGATATCATTGTATGAAAATGATGAAACTCGTTTGCAGTTGTAAAAACTTTCATTGTCATTGTTATCCCCGATATGAGGATGGTATGTAATAACAATTAATTAATAAACTAGTATATTAATCCAAATGTATGAATATACGCACCAAGCTAGCGGAAAGTTTACGGGAATATATTGAGTCTCATGTAATAGACCCGTTTTGGAAAATTATGACAAATTGTGTGCGTGTGTTTTTTTTTAAATTGTCCATTAAAATATTTTAAAAGTGGACCACTTTTTGGTCTAGTGATCCAAAATTCAAAGGCTTTTGCATTAGATATGGTGTTCGATTCCCAAAAAAAAACACCTTTTTACAGAGTAATGGTGCAAGGTTAATCATATTGTAGACAAAGCCGTCCGTTGTGTTCTCGAGTGTTAGAAGTAAAACTATCTATCATTGGTATGGCGCAGATAAGAATCGTCAGTAGAAGATCCAAATGTTGCAGGGAGAGTTGTACATCGTGGAATTGTTCGTGGAGTCATTCATCATAATTGCATGTATTGCATGTAGTTACATATGATAGACTGATCGTTATTTGTAATAAGATAATATCACAATATCTAAAATTACTTACTGAATTATAGAATCTTCTTTGTATTAGATCTCTTCGATCGGCTTCTAATACACAAATTTAATTGTTTTACAATCTTATATTTTTCTCTATATATTCTAAATTATTTTTGATAGATATGATGGAGAGGATATTTCATCTCTTCTCACGTTTCACCCAAACACTACTAGAGAGTAGTCTCAAGAGTTTAACCTGATGTTACCGCAAGTGCACAATTAAATGAAATTGTAGTACGTACGAGATCGATCCACATGAACTGAGAATAACTTCACAGAAAATACAGGGAAGAAACTAATCTAGGTATAATATAAAGTTTGGGGGTTTTAGTTTCTACTCTCTAAAATGCGTAAAAATAAATAAGCAATAAATAAATAACGTGCGCAATGAACAATAATTAGATAACGTGTAAGCAATAATATGACAAGGGATCCTAGGGGTGATGATGAACGATTTCAGGGAGTCTTCTAACCAGAGAATGATGTTTCTTAACCTTTTGTTAGTATCTATCAACCTAGAGATTTCATATGTACATTAGTCTACTGCCATGGTATGCTAATCCATGTGCAAAACCCACTAACCCACGGTGGTGGTGTTCCACACGCATTGAAAATGATCTCCAATAGTCGGCCTAACTAGCTACAATGACTTTACAGAGTAGTTAAGCTCCTAACATGCTTGGTTCTGAGATCTTAATCCACTGTCGTGGCATCAAAACTCTAAATTGCTAAACCAGCTTGATCAAGGCTAATTTAGATTGAGTTCACAAGTAAGAATAGATTTATCGATTAATTATGCTTCCAAATATGTTTTTCTGAAGCTTCTACCCACTGTCGGACGTATACATGAAGTAATTCACGTCTGTCTCAGATTATTAAATTACTGTCCAAACTTAAAATAATAGTAAATTAAATATTAAATTGATAATTTTGGAAGAAATTGATTTTTATTTTACATCGGAGATCTTTCAAATCTAAAATTAATTAATACACATATTAAAAAACGGTTATGGAGTGTATATAATATATGCATTATTTGTTACAAAAGTTGGAGAGTTTTTATTATTTCTTCATTTTCTGATATAAACATTTTAATGATTCGAAATATCTAAGTAAAAATCCACCTGAATCAAAAATATTAGAAATCTACTATTTTTTGTATCTTTGGATGTCTTTTTCTTTACTAGCTTATAATTTAGAAGTAAATTTTGAAAACCAATTTTATCATACGGAAGTTACATACTAACTTTTTCTTTTGCTTGATTTGGGTGTATATAGTAATGAAAGATTTCTAAATATTTTCTTTTATAGGAAAATATAATCTTTTAAAGTGAATATATGAAAGTTCTATGTATTCTATTGAATTAAGACCCCACGAGGATAGTCGTATGCTAGACTTATAGTATGTCTACATCGTCATATATCGTAATTGGACACATACATACTAATATATAAACAAAAAAAAAAAATTCCACAAGGGGTTTTATCGTTTATGGTAGGGTAAACCTTTTTGGCTAATTATGATGTGAATTTACAATTATAAGCAATGATGAGTTTCGTTATAAATTAATGGATCGTATATTTTGGAACAAATTTATTATACCTCCTGCAATCTAAAACCGTTACGTGGAATATTTTTTTACGACAAAACGTTTTTCATTCATCGATTAATAAAATCGTAAACAAACGAGATAACTAAATTTCTTGTACGGACACTACAAACGAGAAATCAGCTTTGTTATGAGCTTATTATTGATCTTATTCTTATATTAACCAATTATATATGTTGAGTATATATGTATTATGAAATTCGAGTTTTTATTTCTACTTAAACAATAACTAATTACTAACCTATCTAATATATAAAATGATGATGCATTTTGTCAACATACAAAATAAAATCATATATAATACATATACGCAACTATTTAGATTAATTAATTACCCCTAAGTTCGATTGCATGTAAAATGGTCAACCTAATATATATGAGTGGGAGGTCCCATGGCATATATACATAGAACAAGAATAAGTCAAAGAATATGGCTGAGGTTGATATGCACACAAAAAAAGAGAGAATATTATCTAAGAATAAAATTTGAATTGAATCAGAAAATTTAAATATATTATACGTTCAATGTAGCCCAATATCAGTCAATGAATATGGAACAAAATTTTTAAATTATACGTACTACATATACACGGACTATTGATATGTGGAGAATTATGCATCAATGTGTAAAGATAGTGTTACTGTTGGGGACCTCTTCTTCTACTTATTAAAGCTCTTTTATTCTTTATTTTATTTTTACCATATGTTTTCTTCTTTTCTACATTAATTTTTATTTATTTATTGGTTAAAGCTTGCTGGGGCTATAACCCTTTTTGGCTTTTGTAGGACTGTCGATTGTGCAGCTATACATGGTAATACATTTTTCAGATATTGAGTACTTTGAATAAATTAATTACAGTGTTTTTCTTCGCCAGAAATGTTATATATTGGCTGTTAAACGAATTGTTTGTACAATAAAATTAAATATCGCACACAATTCTGACTAGGATAAAATAAGAAAATGGTGTTAACTTTTCAAATTTAAATTATAAATCAATGTTCAAATTGCATGAGAATTGGAATCAATTCTTCTCCTCTTTGATGAATAAAGATAGATTCTTATTGCGCCAGAAATATTAAAAAATGAAAATAGAACTCCCGCGATAGATGCTAACCGTATAAACTTGGCCAGCCACATTTACATAGTTTACTAGACTTTTTTCTTACCCCTTTTTGAGTTTTAGCTACACACATATTATTCCTAATTATTATCACGATTTTTTTATTTTTTTTTTTATTTTTCGCAATCATCATCACTACTATTTACAAAATTTAATCATAGTAAAATGAGGTATATTAGCATTAGCAAATCGTCCGCCTTAAGATCATTTAAGTTCTTATATTTCTTGATTAACGTCTTCAATGATGATTTTAAGCGAAATGTTATTTTGCTTTAAATTTTTAAAAAAAAGCAAATATTTTGTTTTTATTTAACCCAAGTAAAGCTAATGTTTAACTTTTAGCTAATTGTTGTTGAAGCAATCTAAGAGCTTAAAAAAGAAAGAAATGAATTAGTGACAATAAAGTAAGTCGGCTTATAAAAAATAGAGGCCCCAGTTGCTTGAACTTCAAGCATCTTTTTTGATGGTGCTTTGGAATTTCTTCTTCGAAATGAATATATTCCTTCTAACCTTCTTATCTTTTCCCCACTTAAAAAAACGATAAAGAAAAATAAAATCCCAAGTTTGGCATAGAGCCATGTAATCTAACGCTATTTTGAAATATAACTGAGCGAAATTTTTTGAATGATTAATATTTTAATAAATAGCATTAACTTCGATAAATCGATTCACTGTTATATAAGTTATCATTCTCCTAACATTGGCACATGAGAGGTCTGGGCAAATACTTGCTAATTTCAAGGTACTTGCGACCTGGCTTGGCTTGTACAAGTAATTGAATTTTTGGCTTGTTAATTGATCCGTCCAAAACAAATACTTTCTAGAACAAATATCCATCCAAAATTTGATTACTTGCAAGTTACTTGATCCCAAGGTTGATAAATTTTGTCGCAAAGGTGATTTTTCAGTTTGATCGCAAATGAGAGTTTCGGGCTTTTAGCCTTTATAAGCTTTATCAAAATTATAAAAACTCATAATAATTTAAAGGGATCAAATTCTTGCTTGTCTCTCCCTACTCACTATGTCCTTCTTCTCACTGAAAAGAAGAAAATACATCTAAATTGCATACAAATACAAATAGATACCAATAGTACCGCTGCACCCAAATCTCCGGTATAACTTATAACTAAATATCCAGTTGTACCACGAATTTGAGTTTCGAAGCCTGGTCGTTCGGACCGCACGGATTGAATCTTACCATCTGCGTTACCGTGTTTCCGTTGATATTACTTACAATTACAACTATATAACCCGATTTAACGGTAAAATAATCATTTGAACTTGATCCTAATTTAAGACTATTAATCGATTATAATAATTTAAGCATTAGTATTTTAGTAACAAGTAACTATAAACAAGTATCAAATTATAAACAAGTATCATAACGGATATAAGTAACGGGGCAAATAGGTATTTTTTTTTTGGCTTGTTATTTAACTTGGACTTGCAAGTAATATAATTTGCTGACTTGTTATCCGACTTGCCCAGAGCAAAGTACTTGCTTTTTTAACCACACATGCTGGATTCGATTGAGCTCTTAAACTACTCCTGTAGGAGATATCTTAGCCTTAAACATACATACGAGGATAGTTAATCGGCTAAACATACAGAACATCAAACCCTAATAAGTAGATCCTATCATTGATCTTCACCCCCAAAATCTAAAGGATCTACTAGCAGCAGGATATGAGTATGAATAAATAATAAACCGATAAATAAAACCGTAAAGGAATACTTAAAGAAGAACTAAACGAATTGCATAAACAAAACTTAAGAACAATATGTTTGTTGTCTTTTTGTGTATGATGATTGTCTCACTCTCTCCCCTTCTCTGTATGTCTCTCCTTTGAGGGCAAGTTCAAGGAGTATCTATCTGTGCTAGGGTTTTCCAGAACAAACCAGTTTGAAATGCTAAGTTTACTAAAATTTCAATGTTGAAAATGTGGAGTTTCCTCAAGCCTCTCGAAAATGCAAAGTTTCCATTTTCCTGCAGGTTGAGCATCGGTTGCATTTTCCCAGTTCATATCCTTGATGGTGATGAGCATCGACCACATTTGGTCGATGTATGTCTTCGATGTGGTTTGCTGGAAGTGCATCGACCGCACTTGGTCGATGCATCTTCTCGATATACGTTTCTGCAGTTTTATATCTTCTGTAAACGTCCGCGATCTTTTGTAACTAACTCCAACATCCTCACATTTCACCAAATCCTCTTAAAACACTTCAAACATCTAAGTTTTACTACAAGTATTTAGAATCACATAAGTATATGCAAATGCACTAAAATAGTGCTAAATGCTAGTTATAATGCATAAAACTAGCATATATGGAATACGTAAAAATGTGTAAATATGAGTGTTATCAAGATCCTTCATCCTTCTATTTCTGGATTAAAGATAACCTTCAGCTAACTCGGAAATTGGATGTTGGAATCATTATATATATACGTTTATCTTCAATAACATTGAAAATACAACTCCATTGATACAAACGAAACGAAACATTTCCAGTTTACTTCTTCAGCAAGAAAGGTAAAAACATGGAAAAGTAGTCTTGTTTTAGTATACATCGTGTCAGCCAATGGTATCTTTATTAGGCAGAATATCAAAAGCAGACACATTATTTTCAAACCTGACACATGGCAGTGGTGTGCCGCTCTGTTTGATGGCACATGTCGTTTTTGTTTTCAAAAGGAAAACAAGCTTTAAGCATATTAAAAGACATGGTTGTTCAACCGCCGAGCTTTCTTCATCCCTTCCAACAAACCTTCCCATCCCTTTCTTACACATAAAGAAAAATGACATTCAAGCCAAAAGTGAGAAGATTCGACACCTGTAAATGTAACTATATGTGCGTAAAAATATTAATAAGTGGAGGATTTAAAGATTCTTATGAGTATGTGAAGTAGACAGTACACAATTTCAACCTCAAAGACATTAAGTACTTGGTATGAGATATCAAACAACTCAAAGTAAATTTGTTATCCGAGCAAATAAATAATGGTGCAACCACCCCAAGCAATCGAATCCCTAAGGGTTATCTCCTCGAGATAGTCTTGAGTTCATTGCAAAATATAAAGAAAAAGAAATACAAACCCTAGTTATATTTCCGTATTCTCCAAGGTTTAGGTCTTTGGGTCACCACGATGCATAACATAAGATCCTTTAAGCCAAACTTTGCAATATCTCACAACGCGTATTGCTGGGTTATGAGAACAGAGTTATGGAGTAGATTTCGTAACGTACGGCGTCACCCATCTATTGAATAAGCCGTTCTTGTTCAGTCCATTGACGGGAATGATCGGTTAAGGTTGTGGTCCGATATATTCAATGGATATGGCAGGTCCTGAGATATACATCCCTTGTACAAAACAAAAATAAAATTTCATTTTAATATCTTAAGAAAATTATTAATTATAATGATTATCTATTTTTGACCAAATAACCGCTTGAAAAAAATTATATTTAATTTCTCTTTTATTTTACATATAAACTTCAATTTATATATTCGTACAGATATTTCTTTCCTATTTTATTATCACATTTCAATTATTATTGCAACATAATTAGTCATTTTTGAAATTTAATTTCAAATAAATTGACGACAAAAAAGAATAATTTTTATTACTTCAATGTAATAGTGAAACAAGAGCATATAAATTTGCATACGATACGTTATACGTAGATAAAGTCCATAACTTAGTTATAAAGAACTGGAGATTTTGACTGCTGTCTGCTCTTTCCAATGGTTAAACCGAAGCAATAAACCTAAAAGCGACCATCTAAAATGGAGTCGTCGAGGTTTTTTCTAGCTAGGACCAGTGATAAGAATTGGAGGACAAAGGTTTAAGCGATTTATGAATTTTTTTTTCATGTCAGAAACGTTAAACAAACTATGCTTAACTTCAACACACACTTGATAAATGATAAAGATTATCCTCTTAGTCCAACATGAATAAATGCAAACAATATAAAACCAATGAGGTTCTCTTAAGATATGTAAGACTTGAAGTGTCAAGTCAAAATTATTTGATCTAAGGTGTTATTCTAATCTCATGTTTCTAGACTAGTCTCTTCTATAAGATTTATTTGTTGACATTTGAAAAGGCATAAATTTTATTCATAAACTTTAGAGATTTTCGTTTGGTTCTCCGACGACTACATTTAGCTAAGTGATGATTTGTTCTTCAAAAGCTTCTCGCATAGTATCAAAAGCTTCTAGGATAATAACCATTTTTGGTAGCAGTACTTTAGCTTGGATTGTATTTCTCTCATTTATTTTTTATTGTATTAATTTTTATTTATGAACTTTGCATTCTTAATTTTTTGTTTCAAAAAGTTACGTTAAAAAAGGAATAATTATCAAAGTAGAAATCGTTGGTTCACAAATTAACTAGCAAAATATATAAAAATTCAAAACATTTGCAAAATAATCCTTTGCAATGTAAAATACCTAATACTCGCTCTAAACATAGTATAAGATATTTTAGCCAAAAGTACATAGTTTAAGAAATTAATTAGTATATTTTTTTGTTTTTTCTATATTAAAAATACAACTTATATGAGTTAAAGACAATATCTAATTAAAGAAAATTTGGCCTATGATAAAAAATACTGTCGAATACAAATAGTCATAAGAATTAATAAATTAAATGTGTTTGCATAAAAACTTGAAAAACTCTCTAAAACATCCTATAAAGTGAAACAAAAAACAAAATTCTCTAAAACATCCTATATATTAAAACATAAACAAAATTCTCTTAAACATTCTACATATCAAAAAAAGAAAGAAAAACTTAGTCAAATCAAAAGATCTTACTATACAACTCGAATTTTAACACGTGTCGAATTCTTATGAGATGGATCAAATTTTATATAATAAAATAAAAATATAGATATGTAATACTTTGGATTTTAAATTGTAATTTCAAGGAGTGTAGGGTTTTTTATTAGCATTTATAAGAAAAAAACGTTGATTAAAGTATTAACTATTTCGTAACATAAGTAAAAGATATATAAATATGACACTAGAACTTATAGCGTTTGACAGAAATATTTAGAATTGTTTTTTGAAATTTTTTATTGAAATTAAAAGAAAAAATGAAGACAATTGTTTGTTTCTTAATTCTTTTGATATTTGTTTCATCATGTAAGTTAGTATCGTTAACTAGGATAAATATGTATCATGCTTCATATTTTAATTAATATTTGTTTGCTTTTTGTTGTAATATTTTTTACAGGTACATCGAATATCAAAACAAAATCTAATTGGGTTGACTTCACTATACTACACCAAGTTAACTAACTCATATTATTTCCCTCCATACTTTTAACTTTATCATTAAACTATCTAAAATAATGTTATTCTTCTTCAAACATCACAAACTTATAAAACATCACAAATTTTAGGTAGTTTAATGATTTGGAGAGTTTTATAAGTTTGTGATGTTTGAGGAAGAATAACATTATTTTAGGTAGTTTAATGCTGAAGCTAAAAATATGAGAAAATAATATGGGGTAGTTAACTTGGTGTAACATAGTGAAGTCAATCCAATCTAATTTAGAAGAACACGCGTCTTCTTTTAAGCGTGCACAAAGCCCTTACACTAGCCCTGAAGCTAATTTTTGTCATAACCGTATACGTTATTGTTTAAGAAGGCATAGATACGTTCGTAATTGTAAAAAGTTTCGTTGTTATTGTTTTTACTCATTTGATGATGGTGTGTAATAAAAATTAATAAGTTTTGAAAGTATACATGAACGTTTATCGCAATGTATTGAGTCTCTAACAAAATGGACCCGTTAAGCCAAAATTGTAACAAATTGTTATTGGTTTTTATATATTAAATATAGCACATTATATTGAAGTTACTTCACAGACTGTAGAATACTCTATGTATTAGATCTCTTTGGCTTCTTATACCCAAATTTAACTGTTTTACAATCTTACATTCGTTTTCTTCTATTCTCAACGATTTTCGATGGATCCTTCGTCCTTATATTTCTATATTTAAGAAAACATTCGGCTCACCTTGGAACTTGGAAGTTGGGATCATTGTGTTGTGTATATGCGTTTATCTTCAATAACAACTGAAAACTCCATTGATAAAAACGAAAGAAACTTTTCCAGTTTGGTATCATATCAAGATCTTTTGAACGCAAATACATGAGGAACGTGATAATAAATATTAGTGATGATGGTTATGAATTTATGATGGTGAAGGTAACGGTAATGATGGTAAGATATTAATAAAATTTAATAATTAAGGGACTTACAACAAAGAAACATATGTTGATATTAGGCTGTTTCAAGTTTGGATAACAAAGCAATATTGGTGTTGGTTTAAGTGCTCTCCTTAACCGAGAATGTGGATTGATTTGGGACCGGTTTAGTGCTTGTTGCATGAACCAGAAGAAGGATTTTTAGAAGACTCTTTTCTCGAGAGAGGCTTTGCCGTTGAAGAGTGTATGGATGTATTTATACTCTTCCTCGTCCCGATTCATTAGTATCTCGGTTTTCAATTATGTTTTAGCTAAGCTCCGCCATTGTTAAGAGCTTGTAAGCTTGTAAAAGACTCTTCTTTTCTTGTTTTAGTGAAGCGTCGAATCGATTCGGCCCCGGATATAAGCTTGATCACACCGATCTTGCTGAACCGGGTAAACAAGTTTTGTGTCCCCTGTTTACGTTTTCTTTCTTTGTATTGTTACGTGTTCATGAAGCCTTGATCACGTTTCTGAGTCCGTGATAGGTTTTTACAAAGATTGAGGTTCGTTTGGTTAAGATTCATATCAAGATTCAAGTACATTAGAGTTTTGATTAGCAAAGAATCGGTAACAAGTGGTATCAGAGCTACAGTTGTAGCATGTATGGCGAACACAAAGCACGAGTTTGAGAAGTTTAACGGATCTTATGACTTCTCCTTATGGAAGATTCGGATGCTTGCGCATCTCAGCATTCTTGGCTTAAAGACAATCATCTTGGACTTCGCGATGACAAAGACTGTTACATCCACAAAAGCTGAGGGAAAGAAATCTGCTACTGATGATGGTGATGATCCAAAGACATAACAAGTTACAAAAGTCTTGGATCCTGTGAAGCTTGACAAGTCAGAGTAAGCAATGAGCCAGATCATTCTACATGTAGGATATTCGGTTCTAAGAAAGATAAACCATTGTGAATCAGCAACTGAGATGTGGAAGACATTGAACAATCTTTATATGGAAACGTCTCTTCCAAATAGAGTCTACCTACAACTTAAGTTTTACTCATTCAGAATGAATGAATCCAAGACTATTAATGACATTGTTGATGATTTTCTGAAGATAGTTGCTGAGTTAGGTAGCCTTGATATTGTGGTGGCTGAAGAGGTTCACGCAATACTGATCTTGAATTCTCTGCCTTTGAGTTTTGACCAATTGAAGCATACTTTGAAGAATGGAAACAAAACCTTGTATGTGCAAGATGTTGTTTAATCTGCAAAATCTATTGAAAGAGAGTTATCAGAACTCAAAGAATCTACAAAGATGGTTTCTACAAAACTTGTGACAACAGAGAGAGGTAGACCTCAGAATAAGAATCAAAAGAGTGGTCAAGGTAAGGATAGAAGCAGATCCAGGTCTAAGGAGAGAGTGACTTGCTGGTTCTGTAAAATGGAAAGACATATGAAAAAAGATTATTATGCTAGAAAAAGAAAGATGGAGAAAGAAGAACAGGGAGAAACTAGAGTGATTACAGAATCACTGGTTTATTCAGAGGCTCTCAGTGTGACAGATCAAGAAGCAAGGGAAAAATGGGTAATTGACTCAGGATGTACGTATCATATGACCTCTAGACTAGATTGGTTCTCAGAGTTTGAAGAAAATGGTACTATAATGATATTGCTTGGTGATAATCACACGGTAGAATCAAGAGGGACATGAACTATTAAAATCAAAGCTCACGGAGGATTCATCAGATTATTCAAGAATGTGAGGTTTGTGCCTAATCTGAGAAGGAATTTGATCTCCACAGGTACTCTAGATAAGCAGGGTTACAAGCATGTGGGTGGAGATGGTAAACTGAGGTTCTTCAAAGAAGGAAAGACAGCTCTGCAAGCTAATCTGGATAGTGGTCTATACATTCTTGATGGACACACATTGAGAAATGAAGGCTGTAGTGCTGTAAGCTCAGAGAAAATACGGATCTGTGGCATTGCAGGCTTGGACATATGAGCCTCAGTAATATGAAGATATTATCTCGTAAAGGACTGATTGATGAGAAAGAAGTAAAAGAATTTACTTTCTGTGAACACTGTGTTCTAGGGAAAGCAAAGAGGCTAAGTTTCAATGTTGGGAAACATGTCACAGAAGACAGACTGGGATATGTACATGCTGATTTATGGGGATCACCTAATATGACTTTCTCAAAATCTGGAAAGCAATACTTTCTATCAATCATTGATGATAAAACCAGAAAGGTATGGCTCATGTTCTTAAAAACTAAAGATGAGACATTTGACAGGTTTTGTGAATGAAAAACTCTAGTGGAGAATCAGATAAACAAAAGGGTTAAGGTTCTCAGGACATGTAATGGGCTAGAGTTTTGTAATTTTAAGTTTGATGATTACTGCAAAAGAAATGGGATTGAGAGACAAAGAACATACACTTACACACCTCAGCAGAATGGTGTTGCAGAAAGAATGAATAAGACTCTGATGGAAAAAGTTAGGTGTTTGCTCAGTGAATCAGGTCTTGATGAGAGTTTCTGGGCAGAGGCAGCAGCAGCAACAACCTAGTTAGTGAATAGGTCTCCATGTTCAGTAGTTGATCATAATATATCAGAATTTCTATGGCTTGACAAGTTGCCCGGGTATAAGCACTTAAGAAGATTTGGTTCAGTAGCTTATGTTCATCAGGATCAGGGTAAATTGAAGCCTAAAGTGTTATAAAGGATTTTTC
Organism: Boechera divaricarpa; assembly: GCA_026770425.1. Classification (NCBI taxonomy): domain Eukaryota; kingdom Viridiplantae; phylum Streptophyta; class Magnoliopsida; order Brassicales; family Brassicaceae; genus Boechera; species Boechera divaricarpa. The sequence continues at coordinate 5,701,101 of CM049186.1, read as the reverse complement.
TTGGTTATCCACAAGGTACAAAAGGATACAAAGTATGGTTGGTAGAAGAAGAAAAAGTTGTGATTAGCAGGAATGTCACATTCAATGAGAAAATTGTCTACAAGGATCTGCAGGGAAATAAATTGCAGAGTGAGGCAGATACAGAAGATTCAGTGTCTCAGGTTGTAACAGAAGTGAAAACTACTAAAAGTCAGGGAAAAGGATCTTTTGATGCAGGTGGAGCTCCATCAGGTCAAGGTGGAGTTATTATAGAGATTGAGCAGTGATTCAGAGTCAGAAGAAACTGATGAAAGGTTCCAGGTTGCAAGCATTAGTCTGAGAGATTATCAACTTGCAAGAGATAGAGAGAGAAGAGCTCCTCAATCACCTGCAAAATTCTTAGAGTACACTCAATTTGCATTTGCACTCATTACTTCAGAGGATATAGACACCAAAGAACCTAAGTGTTTTCATGAAGCTGAGAAATGCAGAGATTTGAAAAAGTGGAAGTGTGGAATGGATGAAGAAATGTACTCTCTGTGGAAGAACAAGACTTGGGAAATTGTAGACATGCCTAAAGAACAAAAGGTGATTAGTTGTAGGTGGCTGTACAAAAAGAAACCTGGTATTCCAGGAGTGGAAGCTGAGAGATTTAAAGCAAGATTAGTGGCTAGAGGGTTTACTCAGAAGCAAAGGATAGACTATGAAGAAGTTTTTGCTCCTTTGGTTAAGCACATCTCTATCCGGATACTTATGTTAATGGTTGTTCAGAGAGACTTAGAGCTAGAACAGATGGATGTAAAGACATCGTTTTTGCATGGTGATCTTGAGCAAGTGCTCTTTATGGAGCAATATGAAGGGTTTGAGATTAATGACAAAGGTGATAAGGTTTGTTTACTGAAGAAATCTCTCTATGGTCTTAAATTGGCACCAAGACAGTGGAACAAAAGGTTTAATGCATTTCTTTTAGATCAGAAGTTTGTGAGGAGTGAACATGACTCATGTGTCTACATCAAAGAGGTTAGTACAGAAGATTACATCTATCTGTTGTTTTATGTGGATGATATACTATTAGCAGCAAAGGAAAAGTCTGATATCCTGAAACTTAAAGAGGTTCTAAGTTCTGAGTTTGATATGAAAGATATGGAAGCTGCTAGCAGAATCTTAGGGACTGATATTAGAAGAGATAGAGCTGAAGGTAAATTGTGTTTATCTTAGGCTACATATATTAAAAAAGATATTCAGAGGTTTAAGATGTCAGAATCTAAAGTAGTAAATACTCCAGTTGGTGCTCATTTCAAACTATCCTCAGTTAAAAGTGATGATGAGAAGATTGATGTAGAGATTACACCGTATTCAAGTGCTGTGGGTAGCATGATTTATGCTATGATTTGTACTCGTCCAGATGTAGCTTATGTAGTTGGTCTTGTGAGCAAGTTTATGAGTAATCCAAGTAATGTACATTGGGAAATTGTAAAATGGATTTTGAGATATCTTAAAGGGTCTACAAATCTGAATTTGGTTTATACAAAGGGTAAAGACTTGAGAATTCAAGGATACTATGACTCAGACTTTGCAGGGGATCTTGACAGAAGAAGATCTATTAGTGGCTATGTGTTTATAGTAGGAGGTAATACTGTGAGTTGGAGATCTAGCTTGCAACACATAGTAGCATTGTCAACAACAGAGGCTGAATACATTGTTCTTACTAAAGCAGTCAAAGAAGCAATGTCGATTAGTGGTTTGATGAAAGATTTGAAGCTTGAATCAGAAATTGCTTCAGTGTGGTGTGATTCACAGTCTGCAATTTGCTTATCTAAGAACAACTCCTTTCATGATAGAAAAAATCACGTCGCTGTTAAGTTTTACTTCATAAGAGATGTGATAGAAGCAGGTGGAGTTGAAGTAAAGAAGATTCATACTACAAAGAACCCGGCTGATATGCTCACAAAGTGCATACCAGTTCAAAAGTTTGATGCAGCTTTAGATTTTCTAAAGTTGCTTAGATGAGGCTGAAGATGACTCATTGCTGAAGGTTAGATTCAAAGTAAGTGCGTTTTCACTTGGAGAACAGAGGTGACTTGAAACAGAGTTGGAGATTTGTTGATATTGAGCTGTTTCAAGTTTGGATAACAGAGCAATATTGGTGTTCGTTTAAGTGCTCTGCTTAACCGAGAATGTGGATTGATTTGAGACCGGTTTAGTGCTTGTTGCATGAACCAAAAGAAGGATTTTTAGAAGACTCTTTTCGCGAGAGAGGCTTTGCCGTTAAAGAGTGTATGGATGTAATTTTACTCTTCCTCGTCCCGATTCATTAGTATCTCGTTTTTCAATTCTGTTTTAGCTAAGCTCTGCCACTGTTAAGAGCTTGTAAGCTTGTAAAAGACTCTTCTCTTCTTGTTTTAGTGAAGCACCGAATCGATTCGGCCCCGGATGTAATCTTGATCAGACCGATCTTGCTGAACCAGGTAAACAAGTTTTGTGTCCCCTGTTTACGTTTTCTTTCTTTGTGTTGTTACGTGTTCATGAAGCCTTGATCAAGTTTCTGAGTGCGTGATAAGTTTTTACAAAGATCGAGGTTCGTTTGGTTAAGATTCATATCAAAATTCAAGTATATTAGAGTTTTGATTAGTAAAGAATCGGTAACAACATCTTTGTTAGGGAAAAAGAGAAAGAATTGACAAAAGGTTATTAGCATTCTCTTTCGAGTGGGATTAACTCCACGCTTAATTCATAGTGCATATCCATTGCACATACGTAGGTTCCATCCTAAATCTTCTGTTTCTTGAATTATTTACAGTCTTTATTTGATGTATTTACTTTTTTTTTTTATTATTGGTTCGCTAATTGGGACTATTATTTTTCTAACCACGATGATATTTGGACTTTTAATTCCATTGATTTTCTTGGATCAAATGTTACATGAAAAGTTTGCCCATCCAACTATATAGTTTGCATATATGCAAACGTACTCTGATCTTTCTTTATATATAAAAGAAAATCTAAAACTTTTTTAAAAATGTACAGGTTTAATTTTATATTGAAAATGCAAGATGTAAACGAAAATAAAAAATGAGAATTTTGTAATGTCGAAGATCAGCCGGTGTTGAGAGTTGAACTGACAAATGTAAATTTGTGCCATGTGTGTTTGGCTGTGGATCCCACCATAAAGCTGGTGGAGCATCATCGTAAATAAGACTGCGCATGGTGTTTCAATATGTGTCGTAGCGATGTGTATCTCATGTCGCAAAATCCTCTACTGTCCACTTGGTATTGTGTTTGCTGCATTCCCTGACCATACTCTCCGTTTTTGTCGGTTTATGGTTGGTTTGCGCTTATAAACAGTTGTTTTTAGCCCTAGGCATTCGGTTTGTTCGGTTCTTCGGGTTGTTCGGCTGGAGGAAATATGCCGAATTAAGATTTGGTTCGGTTCGGTTCGATTATCGGAATTTTCGGTTAATTCGAATTAAACCGAATTACATAAGTTTTTAGAAATAACCGAATTACAAACAAACCAAAATAACCGAAATAACTGAATCACAAAAACAAAACCGATATAACCGAAATACACTAAAACCGATATAACCGATATAGCCGAAATAACCGAAATACATTAAAACCAACAGAAGCAAGCAAAGCAAAATGTCATCGTTTCATATCAGAGTCATTAGTGTTGAGTACACAATCAGGGGCAAGCTTCTGAGTTCAGTGACCACACATGAAACAAAGCAAAACACATCAAGTTACTCAAATGAAACTAAGATAATTAAAATCATATCTTATGATCTAAACTTTTTACCCATGCATCAAATAAATCAAAGCATCATTTTGTCCCAAATTATTATTCAAAACAAGTTTGTATTCTAAGATTAGAACACTTAAGCGGTTAAGCCACATACCTATATATAAAGTCATTCCATCCATGAATGAAATCCAAAAGAAGCACAACTTGAACAAAAAGAAAAAATCCAGCACTTGAACAAGAAGAAAAAACCAATAAGGTAAAGGTTAGTAGTTAGATGTTAGTTGTTTAATCATTTTAGTGTAAACTATAAAGTAATGAAACAAACCTGTGAAGTAGAGAATGGTTGAATAATCATTTAGTACTTGTTGTATTCCTCAGCTCTTTTAGAATATTTCTTCTTCAGTTTTGGAGGCAGACCTGCAGTGGTAGCCCTCCGAGTCTTCTTGCTTCCACCTGTGATACCTGATGGAGTTTCAACCTCTGCTGAGTCATCATCCATTGAAGACATCTACATATCACAACAGAACAATCAAACACACTCTAAAATAAAAGCAATAACAATTAATTTAGAAATTGATAGAGCTCATATTTACATGTTTTTAGGTATTATATATAGATTGATATCATGCATTATAACTATCGTTTTGTACTATTTTAGTGCATTTGCATATGTATATATATATGGGTGTTTGGAGCAAAACCGGTGTTTCTTGAGTGTTTAAGAGCCTTAAGAAGCCATGAGGACGTTGGAGTTGCCCATGGGTCGTGGACGATCACAGATGGTTTATTTGGAGCTATAAAGCCAAGCATCGACCCAGTGCATCGACCTGATCGATGCCAATGCAGAAAAACTATTTTTACTGTAGCACCGGCCCAGAGCATCGACCCAGAGCATTGATCCGGAGTGCCCGATGCTGTCTCTCCGAGCTAAAAAAGGAAAGTTGATGATTGGGCGATTCATGAGTGAACAACTTATTATTTTCGTCCAGAACCTTCTAGAAGCTTGGAGGCACGACCTAGACTCTTCCTAAAGCCCTAATACTATATAAACACATGTAATGCTCATTAGAGAGCAAATCTCCTTCTTGGCAACCTTTGAGAGCCACCACTAAGAGAGAAAAGTCTCAAAACTCTTTGTTCTTATGTTTTGTTTATGATATTGCTTTAGTTCTTCGTCTTCTTATTTCTTTACTTTATTTACTGCTTTTGTTTATTGTTTATTATGTCTTTCTACTCATATCCTGCCGTCACCCTCGGAGATATGAGTGAGTAGATCTTTTAGATCTCTGGGGTGGAGATCGATGATGGGATCTATGTTATAGGATTTCATATGTTTGATTGTTCTTAATCGATCTAGCTACTCTAATATTCAATCTTAGTGCTAAGTTATATCCTATGGGAGATGCATAAGGTTATAATCGAGAGGTTATACGAATAGAAGCTCTTAGCATCACGAGAGTGGGTTAAAACTTCAGATTTGAATATTAGAGAGTATTAGCTATAGTCGAGTTTGTTGTTTGGTAGAATTAATCATTGATCTAACTCTAGCTAAGTTAGGTTAAAATCTTAGAAACACTTCACCACGAGAGTGGGTAGTATTTCGGAAACAGATATATCAATCACTTCGTATTACAGAAAACGTAAGGCCGTTTGATTTATAGTCCAACAAAAGTTTATGAATACTTAGTAATCGATGATGGGATGCGTTTAATATGTAAAGGTCGCCACGAGAGTGGGTCTGACATAGTGTCTAGTTTATCACAAGAGTGGTCACTAGCCTACTTCGAATATCCCTAGATTGACAATACAAACTAATTGGTAAAAACATAAATCCTAAATATAGACTCCTGAAATCGTTCTCATACACCCTAGAGATTAATTGTTAATTTATCATTTAAGTTATTTAAATTAAGTTATTTTATATTTTTTTATTTAATTTATGTCATTTATTTTATGTTATTTAATATACGCACTTTAATTTATGCTATTTATTTTATGGACTTTAATTTACGCAATTTACTTTACACAATTTACTTTCTGTTATTTAATTTACGTAATTATTTTCAGTAATTTTATTATTGCTTATTTAATTATTACATATTTAATTATTTAATTACTATTTATTTATTTTACGCATTTTAATTATTTATTTAGTTTACGCATTTCAATTATTTAGAACTTAGAAACAAACTCCCAACTTTTATAATTTGCCTAGATTAGATTCATTCCTGCAATGTCGATCGATCCCGATTATACTACAATTGTATTTAACCGTGCACTTGCGGTCACATCGGGTTAAACTCTCGAGACTACCTTATAAGTAGCGCTCGAGTGAAACATGGTGAGAAGAGGTGAAACAAATCCTCTCATTAATAGTTCTAGTGCATTTGCGTTTGTTTATGTGCTTATAGTTACTTGGAGGAAATTATACATTTTTAGAGTGTTTTGGAGTCTTAAGAAGGCATAGGAACTTTGGAGCTACTTGTTGGAGCCAATAACATCATGGAAAGACATCTCAAGAGCCTCAAGAAGGAAGCACCGATCCTAGCATCGACCAGGAGAGGTCGTCCTGGGCAAACCATCGACAGATAACATTGACCAAGGGCGGTCGATGCTCTTTCTCGGACCCGAACTTAAACCTGAAGACAAAGATCATCGATGCAAATATCGACCAGAAGTGGTCGATGTTCATCCTGAGCCTCAACATCGACCAAGAGCATCGACCAGAACGGGTCGATGCTGACTCACTGGACAGAAAAATAAACTTTGGTTAATGCGAAATGCAAGATATGGAAGCTCTGGATCTCGAGTTAATACCTTCCATAAGCTTCTAAGGACACCCTAAGACTCTCCCAAGCCTCCTATACTCTATATAAACTCATGTATTCTCACTAGAAACAAGCTTAGACTCTCTTAGCCACCTTTTGTTTTCATCTTCAATAAAGAGTTTTTATTTAGGTTTCTCTCTTCGTTATGCTTTTGTTTATGTTTATGTTTTGATTTACTTTACTGTTCTTAGTCTTTAGTTTATTTTTTACTATTTTATGATCCTATTCCTTGTCTCTACCGTCATCCTCGGAGAGACAAGAGAGTAGATTCTTTAGACCACTAGGGTGGTGGTCGATGATGGGATCGAAGATTTAGGATTCAGTATGTGTGATTGTTCTTAACCGATCTAGCTATTCTAATATGCATTTTTAATGGTAAGCTATGTCCTATGGGATTACTTAAGGTTATAATCGATAGGTTATACGAATAGAAGCTCTAAGCACCACAAGAGTGGGTTAAAACTTCAGACTTGCATATTATATAGTATTAGCTAGGTCGAGATTGTTGTTTAATGGAACATCTCAATGCTTGCCTAGTTATGGCCAAGCTAGGTATTGATCTCAGGAACACTTTATCACGAGAGTGGTATCATGTTCTAGAAATAGATCTGCCATTCACTATTCGTCTTAGACATACTCTAACTCAAACTAATCATTTGGTTAATCGCTGGATGGTGTGACAGCCTCCAATCGATGTGTCTCTCACATATAAGAGTAAATGATGGGATTGCGTTTAATGCGTAAAGGTCGCCATGAAAATGGGTTTGACATAGTGCCTAGTTTATCACGAGAATAGTCACTAGCCTACTTCAAATATCCCTATATTGACAACACAAACTTTAATTGGTAAAGAGATGAATCTTATAATCTAAAATCCCTGTAAATCGACTACCACCCAATTCTCTGTAAATATATTTTTAAGTATTTTATTATTTTATTTATGTTTATCTATTGATGCAATTTATATTTCTGCAATTTAATTTATGCAATTTTGCTTTCCGCACTTTAATTTATGCAATTTAATTTCCGCACTTTAATTTATGCAATTTAATTTTTTGCACTTTAATTTATGCAATTTGATTTCCATAATTTAATTTATGCAATTAAATTTCTGCAATTTAATTTATGCACTTTTATTTTATGCACTTTATTTTCGTTATTTATTTTATGTAATTTATTGTAAGTACTTTAATTTATGCAATTTAATTTAAGTAATTTAATTATGCAATTTAATTTAAAGTTACTTAATTTAAGTTATTTATTTCATGTTTTAGTTTATTTAATTCTTTTACCTTATTTTATGTTTTATTTATTTTGCATCATATAATTTAGGACTCGATACCACCCTACTTTATTATCTCGCCTAGATTAGATTTGCATTTGCATTATCTATGTGTTATTCTATTCTCTTAGTGGTGGACATAAACTATGTCTTGTTATGGTGGACATGCATATTGTGGTGGACATAACATGATTATTACCATGTGCATCATTTGTAATTGATGGACACGATTTGCAACTAGGCTTAGCAACGCCTCCATGTGCTGAAAAAGTAAGCATTATGAAGGCACTTAGATATTAAATTAGCGGCCCTCTTCATTGCTTATATTAAATCAGAAACTAACTCACATTGCTGTCAACATGGGCTGTTGGGATGTATATTTGTTTAAAAAATGCCTCCCCCACTGATTCCCCGTTCACAATGTACTCCCTGTGTTTTGGCGACACAAAACGCAAGGGATGTTAAACTACCAACAATGCTAACAAGGGAATAATTCACAATGTCACAGCAAACTTACTTGGAATGCCCACTCGAAAGCTTTGCTAGGAATTTGTTCCTCTTCTCAAGCACCACTAGTCCTAACGGAATGTCAATTCCCTTCTACCCCCCGGCAATTCATTTTTCTTTGCTGGTGTGAATCCAAACCTTTCTGGATTTTTCCATACAGGTTTCTTTTGCTGCTATGGCACATCCGTCTGTTCTATATTGCGCCCCTTTTTTTTTTTTTCCTCCTACCCCTTGAACCTTCTGCCACATCCATGTCTCTCTCATTTCCACCTTCTTCTGCTTTTTCATTGTTTGATGCAGCAGAGTCTGTACCACCCCCTCGGCCTCCACCATGCCTTCTACTTTTTCATTGTCTAATGCAACAAAGTCACTGCCACTCCCTTTGGGCTCCTCTATTCCATCCACGCCGCCCTCTGACGCTTCTCCATCCTGTTATTTGTGGAAATTTTAATAAAGATTATGTTGCGCTCTCAAGATGCTAATTAACCAAAATGTTATACCGACACTTGTTACCTCATTTGCTGTGTTTCCTTGTACTCCTTTCTTCACAACCTTTTCAACAGGCCCTTCACCGGACGTTGCTGTTTTTATTAGGCAATTAACCCCCATGTCACCTGGACTTTCTTCAGCATTTTCATATGCTGATTCTCTCCGTTCTGCAACAGCTTCCGTAACCTGACATTCACACCAAACACTGTTGATACTCACACCAAATAAATTAACCAACTCTTTAGCACTACCCTTTTTGTCTATTACTTCACACCCTTTACCTCCTAAACCTTCTTGATATCCTCGCTGCTCTGTTTGTTACTTTCACCAGACACATCCTCATCCTCTGTTGATATATTTTTGATGCTCAATTCTCCGCCTGCGTTATCCTTATTCGTACTTTCACTTTCACTATCTCCTCTGCAGGGACGTCTATACCATACTCTGTCCATCCATCCTTTTTTACCCCACTACACCCTTCTACCCTTGGCGGGATAGAGCTTCCACATTCACTTTTGCCTCCGCCATCTTTCCTTAAAAATCTTATAAGATCATCATACAATTCATCTTTAAGGAGCTGTTTATCCACCTGAAACATTTGAAGGATCTTTGTCGTATGTTCATTCAGCATTCTCTCTACCTTCTCAATTATATCTCCCGTCCTCTCAGAATTCTCTCCCTCTGTCTCTGTGCACCCCCAACCTTTGCTTTCTTTTTGCTTGCCCTTTACCAACCATATCCCTCTTTCCTTTTCCTTGTTTGGTTGCTCTTTTTTCTTCCCTTTCAATTGCTTATCTGTTGTTTGATACTACTACGGTTATAAATAGTAGATCATCAACTCCACCTGTCCATTCCTCCTTCTTGAAAATGTGCCCGCCCGCAATCTTTGAGCATATATTTTCCACACCTGGGTCTTCCACCTCATCTTCCTAGACAAAATCGCCTTCGTCCACTGGATATCCCCTTTCCACAATACTCGTCACTTGGAGCTACATGATGCACATATCAAAGTGTCATAAATTAAATCGGTTCTAATTCACGTTGATACATATATGTTTGAAAAACTTTGGTTGGTATTTACATCTGTGGCGCGCTCAGCTTCTATAATGTTTGAGTTGTAGAAGGTTGCCAGGTTTAACAGCTTAGCTGCAGACCGGCTCGTGAAAGTTGTTTTGTCGTGTGGATATGGCAGCAGTCTCTCTAGCATTGGAACTGCCTTCAAACTTAGTAATTGTATTGCTAGCATAAACCCATGCATGGCTGTGTGGGAATGCGACAGTATCTTTGCTTGCGCTTCTACCGATTTATTTTTGCTTCTTATTTGTACCATCTCAAGAATCAGCTCAAACGATCGTCTCCCCCATGGAAAGTTAACAAACCTATTCAGATCTCTAACCATTTCTACAACCTTCCGAATAGCCCTCATTTTGGATGAATCACAAATTAGCATACCCTCCACCAGCACAATTAGTGCTAGCCTCAGTCTTCGTCCACCGCTCATTCTTTCTCCGACTGGCAATAGTTGCCAATACATATTGACAATATCCAAAACCCTGTATTTCTCTCTTGGTCCTATAAGAGTGTGCCAATACTCTTCTTCACCAGCTGGTGGCTGCTGCATAGCCTTTATCTCCTTCTTTGTTGGGAGAGGTTTGCAATCTAGGCCTGTTAACATACCAAATTCACGCAGGGAAACCCGTATTGGATTCCCACCAAATACAAACCAAAGCTCGTGCCTTTTCTAAGTCACTAGGGACCTGCACAAAAATTGGTGGACCAATTTTCCTGACAGGGAGCAATTTCTAATTGGTAATTCGAAAAAACCTCCAAAGCAGCTACTCTTTAACCACTCAAACTTTAACGATCCTTCTAAAACTTCTTTAATGACAGCCAGACACGCTGGTTTAGATTAAAAGTTTATTCAACCCTCGACGGGGTAACGGTCTGTTGTAAACAATCGTACATGTAGGTTATTCGCTGCCATATTCTCTGTTGTTTGCTCTTGTTCTGAATTTGTTGTTATGCTTTGTCTCGGCCCCAGTCCAGTAACTATCTCCACCCTGCCAACAGAACGAAGAACTTTACACTCTTAAGACAACGTCTAACATTACCACTTCATAACAAAGACATATGCCACCTTTGTCCACCGAATGGACATGGCACTTTCGGGATCCTAATTGACATATCCCACTCAAGTCCACCAAAATGCCATTCCCTACTCTAGTCTACCCGAAGGATAAATTCCGCTTTTGTCTCCCCAAAGGACATACCCCACTTCCGTCCGCCTCAATTCATTCCTCCCCCCACCGTGTCCACCGCAAGCACATTAAATTTCCAATTTTCGCTCCTATCCAACTAACAAACATTACTATGTCCACCAAACACCTCGCTTTGTCCACCCAAATGACATACATTACTCACATATACCGGAACACATCTCCCACTTTCGTTTACCCCAAAGACATTCCCCACCTTACTCTACCCCAAAGCTACATTCTCCTTAAACTATGTCCACCGCAAGCACATTGAATTTGCAATTTTCGCTCCAATCTAACTACCTCTTTCTTCACCTGTCCACGGGGTGCCCATGAACAACTATTCAAATTTAACCTTTACATATCACTCACAAACCCTTACCCTTCTGTTTCTGCCGTTTCCCTGCCGTCCTCAGCCATGCCATTATCGGTTGTCTTTTCCCCAACCACTCCTTCCACATCTTGTTCTGTCACTGCCTTAGATCTGCGCCCAAAAAAAAATTAATTTTCACACTTTCAGATGTCAAAAACAAGTTTTATAAATCAATCTTCTCAGTAAAAAATCCTACCCTTCACTTGTCAAATACTCACACTTTATATTGTTTGAGTATAAAGAAAAAGGTAAACCAATAGAGTGAACTTGTGAAAATGAAGTGAATATTTTAAGAATACAATATAAAGATTAGTAATAATTTTAAGCCTTGAAAATGAAAAAAAAAAAGTAATGAGAATAAAGAAATAGTTTTCATATTAATAATTTTTAAATCAAATGCCTTTGAAAATCTTTAAGAATCTTGGTGGTACAATGTGGAGTTTAATACATAGAAACATTGTCTTTACATTTCTCCTTTCTGCAGATGTGCGAACCGTATCATATGTATAGTGAACTCATTTTCTGAATTAGAGGGGTCAATTTTACTAAAATAATCATTATATGAAACTTTATTATAAAAAAAAAAAATCATGTGAGTGATGTTGCAAAAAGGTCCTCTCAATATTTATGTTTAAGAGTATCTATTTTTATTAGCTAATAATAGGATGACAAGCCTCTATATACTTGATTATCATACTTGCTATGCATTTTTTGGGTAGAAATAGTTAGGAGAAGATAATTAATTCAAGTTTATTCTCTATCTATTATTTGAGTTTTTTTCTTATATATTATAAGTGTAATTCTATTTTTCATAATTAATCCAATCCGTTTTTGTATAAATCAAAACACTATAAATGACTTTATATTAAATCAATAAAAATAAAAAAGTACAGCGTATTTTCTTTGGAAATAGAGAAAAACTACAAACCGAATTGAAAGTAGCAACGGCAGACAAGTCACCAGCAAAAAATAGAATCTTAGCTCTAACCGCTGAGTTAAATGCAACGTATGTTAGTGAAGAAGCATTTTGGAAACAGAGGAGTTGGCAAATGTGGCTGAGTTTAGGAGATAGAAACTCAGGATGCTTTCATGCGGCATCAAAAACAAGACAGACCATTAATAAGTTCTCAATCCTAGAAGATGATGATGGAAACACAGCTTTTGAGGAAAATGATTTTGAAAAAATCATAACTGAATACTATCAACAACTATTCTCAGCAGGGGATCCAAGCTCAAGTGAAATCATCAATGATGCCATTAAAATAAAGGTTTCCACGGAGGTGAATGAGAAGTTAATTTCCATACCTATTCTAGAGGAGATCAAGAAAGCAATCCAGTCTACACATCCGGATAAGGCCTCAGGTACTGATGGTTTCTCTGCTGGCTTCTTCACTGTAAATTGGAAAACAGTGGGTTCAGGTATCATTAAGGAGATCCAAAGTTTCTTCCAAGGCAAACCACTGACTCAAAGCTTAAACGATACTTATATCAGATTAATCCCGAAGAAACTGAGCCATAAACAGATGGTGGATTTTAGGCCTATTGCACTTTGCAATGTTATGTACAAGTTTATCGCTAAGATTTTAGCAAACATGCTACAACCCCTTCTCAGAGACATCATTTCAGAAAATCAATATGCCTTTGTTCCATGCAGAGCAATATCCGATAATATCTTGATCACTCATGAGGTTCTGCATTTCCTGAAAAACTCAGAAGCTCAAAAGTATTGTTACATGGCTGTCAAAACTGACATGAACAAGGCTTATGACAGACTTGAGTGGAATTTCATACAAAAAGTGCTAGAAGGTTTTGGTTTTCATCACCAATGGATTACCTTGGCTGCTCCAATGTATTTCAACAGTGACATACTCTTACCTTATCAATGGAGAATCTAGAGGAAATGTAATTCCTACAAGAGGAATTTGTCAAGGTGACCCGCTCTCTCGCTACATTTTTATCCTCTATAGCGAGGTTCTTTCAGGTTTATGTCAAAGAGTAGAGAAAAAAGGAAAACTCAAAGGGGTGAAAATAGCAAGACATTGTCCAAGAATTAATCACCTCTTATTTGCTGATGACACAATGTTTTTCTGTCGTGCGGACAAGAAGAATTGCCAAAAACTGATGCATATACTCTAGAAGTATGAGAAGGCTTTCGGTCAAAAGATAAACGCAACAAAATCATCAGTCTATTTCTCATCCAAAATCCCACAATCACTAAAATAAGTGGTGAAGCAAACTCTGGAATCGAGAAGTAAGGTGGGACTGGTAAGTACTTCGGTCTGCCAGAATTATTTGGTCAGAAGAAAAAGGATCTGTTTGCATCCATCTTGGAGAAAATCCAAACAATGGTAAAGGGCTAGTCCACTAGGTTCCTTTCACAAGCGGGAAAATCGACTCTGCTGAAAGCGAAAAGTAGTTTTAGCTTCGATTCCAAGCTATGCAATGTCTTGTTTCAAGCTACCGGGAAATATGTGTAAGCATATCCAATCACTCCTAACACGTTTCTAGTGGGACACAAAGCAAAACAAAAAGAAGATGATGTGGATATCATGGGGTAAAATGGCTACACCAAAGGCACAAGAAGGACTCAGATACAAAGATATTCAGCATTTTAATGATGTCTTACTTGCCAAAATCAGTTAGAGAATTCTGAAAATTTCCACATCACTCCTCAGCAAACAGGTCCTCAATAAATAGTGCCTTGACATCCACCGCAGGAGAGTAAGGGTCCTTCAAATGTGTCACACGGCTGGAGAGACATTTTGTTAGGAAGGGACCTGCTGCTTCCTAACTTGATAAAGACAATAGGTGATGGGAAATACACAAACATTTTGACTGAACCATGGATACCTTCAATTCCCGAGTTTAAACCATATTGGCCTCCAACATAAGCACCACAACTTTTGAAAGTGGCAGACCTCTTCAAGGAGAATCAGAAAGAGTGGGATAAGGAGAAGCTTGAATTGCTTTTCTCTCATATCCTACAGGACATCCTGCTCATTCGTATCTCTTTGTCTGCACCAAAAGATACGTATCATTGGAAACCGACCAAAGTCAGGTTATTTCAGTGTAACGGAAGGAGGAATCGATGTACATGTATGAGCTTCTTTCTCTCAAAATTTTAACTGGTATAAGCAGATATGGAACATAAAATGTAATCAAAAATCAAAACCTTCATGTGGAAGGCGATGACCGAAGCTCTCCCAACTGGTGAGAATAGCAGCAAAAGGAACTTAACAGGCAATCATCTCTACAAACGATGTGGAGAGGTTGAATCATCTTACCAAATTCTATTCGATTGTTGTTTCACGAAAAGCGTCTGGAGTTTGGCCAATTGGAAATTAGTTCCATCACCTATTCTGATCACAGATCCAATTCTGCATGAATCTGCTCTTACAAACCACCAAAAGCTAATCGGAAGTCCACCTTATGGATTGAGCATCACAACTCCTTATCCCTGGATCTTATGGAATGTGTGGAAAGTTAGAAACAGTTGGGTTTTTTAGGGTGAATCCTTAAACCCAAATGATCTAATCTCAAAATCATTGGTTGAGCCAAGAGAATGGGAAGCCTCCCAAGTAGGACCACCTTGTAATCAAAATCCCTTCACCATAAGAGCACCACCATCAAACTCCGGTTGTCGATTCACAATCAGTATGGACGCGGCCTAAAAATCAGAAAACAGAGTCGCAAGCCTTGCGGTAATCCTCCAAGACAATGAAGCGTTGACAAAGCAGAGTTTCTCTTGTGTAAAGGAGAATTTCTCCTCAGCAGTACAGGTGGAAGGATTGGTGATCCTCGAAGCTATCTTCATAGTGACGGTGCTCCACCTGCAAAAGCTCCGGATTCTATCAAATTCCAAGGAGAGTATCGAAGCTTTAAAAGCTTTAGATCATTGTGGTATCTTCAGTGATATCCACCATTTTTCAAAACAGATCGAATTGATCTCTTTCGATTTTATCCCCAAATCGACAAATTGCTCTGCAGATCTTATCACTAAAAGCTCTCTTTCCAAGTTTATGGCTGAGAAAGAAAGCACTCTGTGTGTTTAAGTTTTATATTATTAATGGAATTTGACTAAAAAAAATACAAAAAAAAAAGAAAAAGAACTGTGAAATGCGGGTATTTACCTAAAGAGAGTTCACTGTGAGAAAAAAAAGTGATAGGAGAATGTATAAATGATAAACAAATGAGAGGGTTAGAGCATCTCCATTGGTTAAGAAACTCATGAGAGTATCTTTACAATAAATAATGATACTTTTAATAGAATTTAGTTATTTAATTAAATTTAAATTTGTTAAAAAAATGAACCGATAATCAAGTGACAAATCTGAGATGGAGTTTTTATTAGTATCTCCTGAGTTCTTAAATAAGAACCTCTCCGACAACTATAACAAAGAATTAGTCCTTGTAACGAAGAATCGATCTTCTCCCAGGCACCTTGTTCGAGAGAGTTTCTAGCTTCCCGGTTTTCCCTCTTACCAGCAGTCTCAAATACCTGGTTTTGCTTTTTCCAACTTGGTCAGCTCTTTATCCACAGGTCCGTCCTTTTACCTCCTGGTTCCCCTGTTTAGCTGGTGGTTTTCTCACAGTTCCGAGCCGGAAAACAGCTTGTTTTTTCCCCCTGCCTCCGCCCTTCCAATGGTCTTACCGTTGAGGGTTATCCGGCTAAGGGAGACAACCTGATTGTTTCCTTTATGAACCTATCAATCCATTACGATGGAGTTAGAAAGTTTTTCTGATCACAAACGTTTCAAACAATCTCCAGCTTATGTTCAGATGCCTTGTATCTTGAGCTAGGCTAGGAAGAATTTTCTCTTTTTTCAACAGTTCACAGGCTCTTCAGAGAGTAACCATAGTCAAAATCTTGCGTTTATCTGGCCCGGGACCAACAATCTTGAGGTCATAAACAATGGCTCAAAGATACTCTGTAAAAGAGAAAGGAAAGATGATGGTTTCGTCGACCTCAAGGGCACCAAAGTTGATAATCCGAGCCCCTCAAATGGATACTTCAGAACTTATCAAAGATAATGCTCTTACCTTGATAGGAAGAGTCACGAACCCCTTCACCCAAAGGATCTGGTCACTTATTCCCTTCCTCTCAAAAAGCTGGGATCTAAAAGAGAGAGCTTTGGGCTCTGATTTGGGCAACAACTCCTTCCAGTTCCGCTTTGAGAATGAGGAAGATCTACAAAAAGTGCTTAAAAATCGACCATACCACTTTGCTAGGTATATGGTAATCATTCAAAAGTGGGAACCAGTCATCTCTGACTCATTTCCATCAGAAATACCCTTTTGGATCCATATTAAGAACATGCCTCTCCACTTCTGGAGAAAGGTGATGCTTGAGAAGATAGGTCAAGCTATTGGAAGGTTTGAAGAACTTGAACTTACTCCAACACTGGCTAAAGTTAGAGTGACTTTAAACGGACTAAACCCTCTGGTGAAAGAAACCACTGTGGAGTTTGATAGGGGAAAGCAAGTCACAATCTTCCTAGAGTATGAACGCTTGAAAAACCATTGCCTAATCTGTAACAAGCTGTCTCATGATGAAAAGAATTGCCCCACAGTTAAGGAAAAAAAAAACAGCCAGAATAATCTATACCCAAGGATAAGAACAGAGAGAAACATTACTCCAAAAGACGATGCAGTTCCTGGTATCATCTCCCCTTACCTGGAGGACCAAAGGAGGAGTAGGCACCATTCTCCCCAGAAGTTGTACATCTCAAGAGAACTGAGACAATCTAATGTGACCTACAACAAAAGAGGCCAAAATCCTCTTCCCAGATCTTCTAGAGAAAATCAACGGGGGTCGTACCACTCTGTTAGATCGTCACAGGACTTTAGAAAGTATCCTGTAGACAAAGAAAACAAATCCTCGTATCAAAGAAATGGTTTTCTGAGAGAATCCTCTTTGATACAGAGAGAACAATACTCAAATGGAAAAACAAGATCAGATCACAGAGAATCTAACTACAGAGGGCTTCATCCCAAAACTTCAGATGGAATCAGAGAAACTGCACCTCTGTACAAAAACTCTGAATGGAGGAAAAAATCTCCTAGTGCTAGCTAGACAGGTCAAGTTCCTGAATCTTCCTCTCAATCCAGAACCAGGAGACCCCCCTTGAGAGAGAACAAATCAGTCCTACAATCCAACCTCTCCTTCCAAGATCTTCTGAGGATTTTATGGAAGAATTTAGGGAGACTACCTTGCAATACATCAACTGTGGAGATCCAACTGAGAGTGCAGCTCGCAGAAGTCGAGTTATGCAGAGTGAGGAAAAAGGACTCATGATTGAGACAGCTAACCGGATGATGATTGCAGAAACTCTTAAAGCTTCATCATCTAAAGCCCCTACATCTGAGGCACAAGCAGAGATCTTGGAAGTACCAGCTTCAATAGTACCTGCATCAATTAATGACACTAACGCAATTCCTTTAAAGAGGAAGAGAGGGAGACCGCCAATAGCAAGTAGATTGATTTTTGATAGCCCTAAATCTAAAGCTGAAATCACAGTGAAGAAGAGAAGGGTAGTCAAACAAGCAGTGAAACTTTCCAGAATTCCTATATCCAGAGCTAAACCCTCTCCTGCTAGGTCAAGTGGTAGCATTGCAGCGGTTAAAGTGGGTAAAAGCAAAAAATCTGCTTCCCAAAAAGAGAAGATCACAGGATCAGAATCACATATTTCAGCAGAGAATCACCTGGGTCCTCTGATCAACATGGTCCCTGCTAGCTCAAGGTCAAAGGCGGTTTTTCAAAAACTGCAGCCACCTCTTCCTTAAGAATTTTGAGCTGGAACTGCTGTGGGCTGGGGAATCCCATGACAGTTCGTCGTCTGCGACTCCTGCAAAACAAGTTAAAATCAGACATAATCTTCCTCATGGAAACCAAAAATCATGAAGACTTTGTTAAGGAAAAACATTATCTCTAGGTTTTGAATCTATTTTTTTAGTCCCACCTCATGAAGTAGGAGGTGGAGGCCTAGCTCTTTTATGGAAAAAAGATGTCAATCTGGTTGTTAACTCTTCTTCTGAGAATTGTATTGATACAGCTATCAAATACAAGAACAAGACCTTCTTTGCGTCCTTTATCTACGGACCTCCGGAAATATCAAACAGAGCTTTGTTTTGGCATTCTTTGTCGGAGATGACACAAATTCGTAATGGAGCCTGGTTTGTAACCGGGGACCTTAATGAGATTATAGACAATTCTGAGAAGTCAGGTGGCCCACCTAGAGCTGAGAGTTCCTTCTCAAACTTCCGCACCTTCCTTTCACAAAATGACCTCTTTGATCTAAATCATTCGGGTAATCTCTTCTCGTGGAGAGGGAAAAGGGGAACTCACCTGGTTCATTCCAGACTTGATAGAGCCATGGCTAATAGTGATTGGTTTGAAGAATTCCCTAGCAGCACTTGCGAGTATTTAAGGTTTGAAGCTTCAGATCACCGACCCATCTTCTCCATCCTCGATTCAAAGAATAAAAAGGGGAGAGGTATCTTCAGATTTGATCGAAGGTTGCAAGAAAATCAAGAGGTTAAGGACCTGGCCAATAGAATCTGGAATGAGAAAAAGATGTTATTAGTGGAATTGAAAACTTCATATTGTAGAACGGCTATTTCTCAGTGGAGCAAAGAGAAACAAGTTAACAGCCAGGAAAACATAGAGAGACTCCAAACTAAACTAGAAGCAGCTATGGCAGATAAAGCTCCAACTGAGAATATGGTTTTAGCAATAACTAATGATTTAAATGCAGCCTATGAAACTGAAGAAGCCTTTTTGAAACAAAGGAGTCGACAATTGTGGCTGAACTTGGGAGATAAGAATTCAAACTTCTTTCATGCAGCCTGCAAAACAAGATCTACAATCAACAGGTTCTCAATCCTTGAAGATGAGAATGGAATTTCAACTCTTGAGGAAAAAGATTTTGAAAAAATATTACAGATTACTACCAGCTACTCTTTTTAGCGGGTGATTCAAGCAACAATGATATCATCAAGGAAGCCATCAAAGCAAAAGTTTCCTCAGAAATGAATGAGAGATTAATTGCAATACCTTCTCCGGATGAAATCCTAAAAGCAATCAAGTCCTCACACCCGGATAAGGCTCCAGGCTCAGATGGATTCTCGGCTGGTTTCTTCACCTCGAATTGGGAAACAGTGGGGTCAGACCTCATCAAAGAAATTCAGAGCTTCTTCCAAGGAAAGCCATTGACACAGACCATGAATCATACCTTTGTGAGATTAATCCCAAAGAAGTTGAGCCCCAAACAGATGACAGATTACAGACCTATTGCCCTATGCAACATCATGTACAAGTTCATTGTTAAGATTCTAGCAAATAGACTGCAACCTCTACTCAAAGAGCTTATCTCAGAAAACCAATCTGCATTTGTCCCAGGTAGAGCAATTTCTGATAATGTTCTGATCAGACATGAGGTCGTGCATTTCCTGAAGAATTCAGAAGCAAAAAAGTATTGTTATATGGCTGTCAAGACTGACATGAGCAAAGCGTATGATAGACTGGAATGGACCTTTATAAGACAAGTCATGGAAGGGTTTGGCTTCCACCAGGAATGGATTTCCTGGTTGCTCCAATGCATATCATCAGTGTCTTACTCTTACCTCATCAATGGAGAAGCCAGGGGAAAGGTTTTTCCTACAAGAGGAATTAGGCAAGGCGACCCCCTCTTGCCTTACATTTTTATCCTCTACAGTGAAATTTTATCAGGACTGTGTCAAAGAGCAGAAGAGAAAGGGTTACTCAAAGGGGTTAAAATATCAAGAAATTATCCAAGGATAAATCACCTGTTGTTTGCAGATGATACATTGTTCTTCTATCGAGCAGAAAAGAAAAGCTGCCAAGAGCTAATGAAAATTCTTCATAAGTATGAGGAAGCTTCAGGGCAAAAGATAAACACAGCTAAGTCTTCGATTTTCTTCTCCTCCAAAACACCAAGTCCCCTTAAAGTTCTAGTGAAACAGACTCTGGAAATAGAAAAGGAAGGAGGCACAGGAAAATATTTGGGTCTCCTGGAGCTGTTTGGACAGAAGAAAAAGGATTTATTTACCTCAATCTTGGAGAAAATTCAGACAAAAGTAAAAGGCTGGTCTACCCGGTTTTTATCACATGCAGGAAAATTAACCCTTCTCAAGGCAGTCTTATCATCAATCCCAAGTTATGCAATGTCTTGCTTCAAGCTTCCAGGAAACCTCTGCAAGCGCATTCAGTCTCTCCTTACTCGCATCTGGTGGGATACAAAGCAAAATAAGAAAAAGATGGCTTGGATTTCTTGGAACAAAATGGCCACCCCAAAGGCTCAAGGAGGACTGGGGTATAAGGAGATTCAACAATTTAATGATGCATTTCTCGCAAACTCAGCTGGAGAATGTTGAGAAATCCCTCCTCACTTCTCAGCAGACAACTATTAAACAAATACTGTCGGGATAGCTCTTTTCTTGAAAGCAAAGGCCCTTCAAACTCATCTCATGGATGGAGAGGTGTCCTACTAGGCAGAGACTTGCTCCTCCGAATCTGGTTAAGACCATAGGGAATGGAATGGATACCAATATTTGGAGTGAACCATGGATACCATCAGTCCCCTCTTTCAAACCATATGGACCTACAACACATTTTGCACAACATTTTAAAGTGGCAGACCTTTTCTGTGACAATCAGAGAGAGTGGGATAAGATCAAAATTGACTTACTATTCCCTCATCTCCTCCAGGATATTCTCCTCATAAGGATTCCTATATCTGCTCCAAAAGATATCTACCACTGGAAACCGATGAAATCAGGGCTTTACACTATAAAGTCTGGCTACTTCAGTACAACAGACGGAAAGAAAGGCATACCTACAAGGACTCCTACCTCACCAAGCTTTAATTGGTTCAAGCAGGTTTGGAATGTCAAATGCGCTCCAAAAATTAAGACTTTTATGTGGAAGGCTTTGAATGAAGCATTACCTACAGGAGAAAATTGTGCAAAGAGGAATTTTTTGGGTGATCTTAGATGCAAACGATGTGAAGGAATAAAGTCAACCTATCACATTCTGTTTGAGTGCGACTTTGCCAAAAAAGTCTGGGAGCTGATGAATTGGAAACTACCTCCGAGACCTACTCTGCCTTCAGACCCTTATCTTCTCGAATCAGCTTTCACAAAACATCTATGTCTATGTGAGTCCACCGTATGGGTTGAGCCTCACTTCACCATATCCTTGGATTATTTGGAACTTGTGGAAGGTAAGAAATAGATGGGTTTTCCAATCGGAATCCCTATCCCCACGAGATCTTCTCACAAAATCGCTCTCTGAAGCACGAGAATGGGAAACCTCCCAATTGGATCTTCTCAGGAATTCGAGCCCCTCCACTAGAATAACCCCTTTACCCGGCATCACCCCACACTTCAATTTCTGCACGGATGCAGCTTGGAAACCCGATAGCAGAATTGCAGGTCTGGGGTGATTCTTCAGAAAGCCGAGGACCAGTCAAAGCAAAACTTCTCTTGTATCAAGGAGAACGTATCCTCAGCTCTTCAGGCCGAAGGTTTGGCAATCCTCGAAGCCATCTTCACAGCTTAGGCGATGAATCTAAGAAATTTTCGGATCCAATCAGACTCCAAGGAAACCATTGAAACTATAAACGCTTCAGACCATTGTGGATTATACAGTATCCTTAGCGATATTCACCACTTTTCAAATCAGTTCGAGTCCGTCTCCTTCAATTTTATCCCTTGATCTGCAAATTGTTCTGCAGATCTGTTAGCTAAGCAAGCGTTTCTTGCTAGAATCTCTGTTTTACCTGTTTTAAGTCTTTAATTTTTAATGGATCGTGGTTTGACAAAAAAAAAAAAAAAAAAAAAAAACCTCTCCGGGTCTCCCTCTCCCTTTTGTCTTCTATTTTTTCCATTTTTCCATTATTTTAGAAGTATCTAAATTAGATATCCCCAATAATGATGTTCTTAGGCGTGAGAGAAAAAAAGTAATGGAAAGAAAGAGCTTGTGTCAGTAAGGACATAATTTCATTTGCTATCTATATGTGCTTTTACCACAAAAGAATCTCATAAATTGTTAAAAAAGTTAAACTAAGTTTTAAAAAGTGACATAAATCCAAACTTTTTTTCTCAAAAATTTAGGTTATCAGGCAGAGTTTGGTCCCATATTTTGCTAAAATCACCACTACATTTCAATTCCTTTTTGGTATAATTTGTAATATATTTTAGTTTATTAATTAATGAAACTAAATTTTATTATTTTAGTTAATCTGAAATTTAATATAATATCAAAAAGGAAAAATAATATAATTAAAGGATAATCATATTTTTTAGTTTATTAGGACACATTTTTATAAGATTTTTTTTTGCATATATAAAAGAGAATGAAAATTATTATTTTTAAATTTATTCTTCATTTCATGTATGAGTGCAGAAAATTACAAAACATTTAATGATGTCATTGTGTTTTAATGTAATGGAATTGTTTAAAGTGATATTACTAAAATAAACACCAATTTGGTTATTATTAAAGAGAATCTGTGAGGGTAACGAAATTGTTTTTTTTTTGTTAAAAACGTAAAAACTTTTTAAAAGGACCATAGACTTTAATTTATTTACATATAACGTTAAAACTCTTTCTAGGAAAAGTAAAAAGATGAAGATTCTTTCCCTGTTCTTACAAATCAAAAGGAAATTTCTAATGCTTCATATATATATTGTTAAGACATTTTATGAGAGTTATATTCTTCTTTCCTAATAACAAAGAAGATAATACTCAAAAATATTTTCCTAATAAAATATTTTAGTTACCAAAAAGAATAAATACCCAAAAAGAGGTTGAGTTTTAAAAGTCTATAAAAGGGCTAAGGTTGTCTCTCTCGGACATTCCATCACGAAGCATTAGAACTATAACCAACTATACCTCTCCGTTGTGCTCTGTTTGTTAACTTTGATATGGGAGAAACCGTAGAGATCATGTTCGGAAATGAGTTCCCGACGATTCACAAAAACACATCATTAAATCAAACCCTCCACCCCAACCAGCATGACTGCCATTGGTACGAACGATGATCTCAAGTGGTCTTTTGCCCTCAACAGGTTCTCTTCTTGATTTCTTTTTTCTCAACTTTGCTTTCACTAAATTTTCATTTTGCTCTTTTTTTTATCGTTTATTTATTTTTTCTCGACAGTGTTCTCCATCAAGGAACTAGTGAGTACCAAGACATTGCTCTGTTAGACACCAAACTATTTGGAAAGGTACATTTTCTTCAATAAATTTATCACGAAACACTTATAAAGTTTCTGAAGTTTCTTTTTTCTTTTTGTTGAAAAGGTTAAAAAATATCTGAAGTTGTATATATACTTTGGGTAATTTTAACTAGTTAATGATATATAATTCTTATGCAGGTACTTATGATTGATGGGAAAATGCAAAGTTCAGAGAGAGATGAGTTTATCTACCATGAATGCTTGATCCACCCGGCTCTCCTTTTCCACCCCAAGTATGCTTCACTTACAATTTTGTTTTTGTTTATTAAATATTTTCTAGTATTCAACTACTTTTATATCTGTACAATGCAGTGTACACAGCACCTAAAGTAGGCTAGAATTTTAGTTTTTTACTTGTGATCAAAATTACCAGAAGCAATTATACCGAGTTGCGAACTGACATGTTATTTACTTGACCATTGCTCTATGATTAGCCCCAAGACAGTGTTTATAATGGGAGGAGGTGAAGGCTCTGCTGCAAGAGAAATATTAAAACATAAGACGATCGAGAAAGTGGTCATGTGTGATATTGATCAGGTTATAACATTTTATTTCAGATGTATTGTCACCGGAAATACATTCGTTCTACACAAACAAATGCCTTTTATGTGCAGGAAGTTGTTGATTTTTGCAAGAGATTTCTAACTGTTAACACCGAAGCTTTTTGTGACAAGAAGCTTGAACTTATGATAAATGATGCAAAGTAAGGAAACGTCAACAAATAAACAAATGAAAAAGGTGTTATGACTTTAAATTTTCTCAATATAAATTGACTATGAAAATGTTAAATGGAAAAGGGTTGAATTGGAGAAACGAGAAGAGAAGTTTGATGTAATAGTGGGAGATTTAGCTGACCCAGTAGAAGGTGGACCATGTTATCAGCTCTACACCAAATCGTTCTATCAAAATATCCTCAAACCCAAGCTTAGCCCCAATGGAATTTTTGTGACGCAGGTATTTGTTTTTATTTTGTAAATATTTATAATCTCAGGAGAAGGATAATAGAAAACTATATTTTGATATATTAACGTTTATCTAATTCTTATTCTTTTTAAAAAATAGGCTGGACCGGCAGGAATATTCACTCATAAAGAGGTCTTCACATCAATCTACAACACCTTGAAACAAGTCTTCAAGTGTAAGTCTCTTTTATGTTTTCTTGTAAAGACATTATTTGGTCGATTTTGATGATTAAAATGAAACAGACGTGAAGGCTTACACAGCACATGTACCATCATTTGCGGACACATGGGGATGGGTGATGGCATCAGACCAACAGTTTAAGTTTGAAGTTAAGGAAATGGATCGAAAAATCGACAAGAGGGTGAAAGGAGAGTTGTTGTATTTAGACGCTCCTTCTTTCCTCTCTGCTTCTACATTCAACAAAACCATCTCCCTCGCGTAATTTCCATTTTCTCTTTTTTTTTTTCTTTTTTTTCTTAAAAACTAATTATTTGATTTATTTATAATTTGAGATTAAAATTGCACAGGCTTGAGAAGGAGACAGAAGTTTACAGTGAAGACTGAAGAGAATGCAAAATTCATTTATGGTCAGGGTGTGGCGTACCGGCATACTTGAAGAAGACTTGGATTCATTTTATGTTTGCCTTCACTTTGTTTCATTCTTCGGTCAGCAGATTACTTTTGTTGGGCTTTTGTTTTCTTTTCCTTGTAGTTATTCCGGTATAGTTTAGTTAACAAAGTTATTTTGCTTACTACTAAGACCCATCAACATTAATATCTTTATTTAGTAATATTTCCAACTGTTACATGCCAAAAACAAAGTATTTCCAACTGTTCATATGTAAGCTTTTATGGAACAATGAGTAGCAAATTAGACATCTATAGAAATTGCTTACCGGTTTCGCAGCTAAAATTATCTCCAATTGTTCAGTTGTAGGCTTTCATGGCCGGTCATATGACGGCAGACATGAAAGACCACAAAGCTGGAAAGAGTGTGTTGGGGCTTCTCGGATCTCGACCATGGGAGAGTTGACTAATCCAGTCTTGCATGTGAAAGACCCCATCCCGAGTTCGAAAACGAAAGCTCACGGGAAACGACAAAAACCCGAGATTTTTAAATTTTTTTACTTAAATTCGCGCTAATGTACTAACTCTTTCAAAAAGACGTTAACCATGATCAAAAACACCTTACTTGGACCTCAAGCAATTCAATAGACTCGCAACTACCGCTTGAAATAAAAGAAATAGGATTGATCGATCCCTCCCGTGGATCGATCGGTCGGCCCTAAGGATCGATCGATCTCTCATGAGGATCGATCGATCTCGACAACTCAAAAGAATCCGGACCAGAAAGACATGCCAAAATCGATCGGTCATGAAACCCTAATCGGTCGATCCTGATATAGGATCGATCGATCCTACCTCGGATCAGTCGATTTGACCCCCCTCAAAATACCACCGAATGCTCCGGCCTGAAATAGGCAACAATATCGACCTTGACTCGACGATTTGGGAATCAGGATCGATAGATCCTACCTCGTATCGGTCGATCTGACCACCTCAAAATACCATAGAATGCTCCAGCCCAAAATAGGCAACAATATCGACCTTGACCTGACGATTTGGGACATGGGATCGATCGATCTTCTTAAAGGATCGATCGATCCACAACTCTACTGCGACTCAGAATGCAGACCAACTTACTGGATTGATCGATCTAACCCTGGAACGATCGATTCTCCTTGTCCTGCAACTTAAAGACTACAACTCAAGCAAGACACATTCAACCAAAGCCAAACAAGAACGACAACATTTTCCCTTCAAAAACAATCATTTAACATTGCTAATGGGCATATTAACAAGTTCAAAACCATTAACAACCCAAGGCCAAAAGAGCATACAAACAAAAAGTTACAAAATCCGATTTACGCCTAGATCATCCCTTTCTTCCGGTCTTGGTTCCACGAGCTCCACTTCAAATTTTCTCTTTACCTGCACCAAAAGAGGCGCGTAAGCATTAATAATGTTTAGTGAGATGGTCATACACACATATCCTCAAGAATCTACCTACCAAATTTCTACTCATTCCATTAAGATTTGAGTGCCCAAATAGTCTCTCAATCTTAACCAGTTACGATTTGCCCTGTTTTTAGTGGTTTTAGGAGAAAATTCATATCTCCTAAACTACTCAAAGAAACGTGACAAAATTTGGTAGATAGATAGAAAAGAGATGTAAGAACTTACACACCAAATTTCAGCCAAACCGAGTTCGTTTGCTGCCACGATCGGACCTCCAAACAGACAACAAAAACTCTGTTTTCTCAAGCTTTTTCTCCTTCTTTCTCCTCCTTCTTCTCAAGGTCTCTCCTTCTCTCTCACTCTCTCTCTTCTCTGTAACTCACAATATCTCTCAAGAGATGCAAAATAAAGAAGAGTGTAGAAGGTTGAAGAAGAAGAAGATATTTATTTTGTTGGTTTAATCAAATTAAACCAAACCGAATTAAAATTACTAAACCGCAATCAATTGATTTTATTAACCCTTCTTCCAGGTTTAGTAATTCCGCTAAACTCCCGGAAATATCTGAGACATTTCCTCATCCCGCAACACATCTCAACCAACTCCCGTCAATCACCATTTCTCGGTTTAATTTCTCTCTGATCCAATTAATCCGAATCGGTTCCAAAAAGATTAATCCCTCGATTAATCCTCCCAAATCACAACCCGTAGGGTTATTATTCGAGATCAACATTGTCCCTTACTTGGTTCAATCACAACTCGGATCCAATACCGCATGATCCTCACGTGGTCACAAAACAACTAAACCCATCGGAATCGTGGACTCAAATAAGCGAAGTCTATCGAGACCTAATCCACAAGATCTCACCCGGTTTACCAATCTATTAGAACTAAATCCACATAGTCCTAATCGGTAAATTCACCCGTTAGGGTTAAATCCACATAATCCTAACCAACCGAGGATTAAATCCACATAATCCTCCGATAAGGATTAAATCCACATAATCCTTATCACCCTAGGATTAAATCCACATAATCCTAGTTAGCGTAGGATTAAATCCACATAATCCTATTCGGCTTAGGACTAAATCTGCATAGCCCTAATCCGTCAGACCATGTTATTAGGATCTAATGACACAAGATCCTAATCAACCAAACCAAGTAGCGGAACGGACTTCACTCGAAATCACAACAACACACGAACTCCTCATCATGTGTTAAATGTCATCGATACATGAAATCCACATCATGTATATCATCACCGATCTAGATACTTGATCTAGAATCACACCAAATAAATTCAATAACATCCATCTCATTAATGAATTTTCCGTCAATTACAACATCCCGACAACTTGCGGATAAAATTACAAACCGTACAATGACTTGTTGGTAGCCACCACTTAGAGAAAAAAATCTCAAAACCCTTTGTTCTTGTGTTTTGTTTATGATAATGTTTTAGTTCTTCTTCTTCTTCTTCTTCTTCTTGTTTACTGTTTTTGTTTATTGTTTATTATGTCTTCTATCTCATATACTTTCGTCACCCTCGGAGTTATGAGCGAGTAGATCCTTCAGATCTCGGGGGTGGAGATCGATGATGGGATTTACTTATTAGAGGTTGATGTTTTCTGTTCTTAACCGATTGACTACCTTGTATGTGTTCCTAAGGCTAGATTTACTCCCTGGGGAATTCTCTAAGAGCTTGGTCTAGTCTGTTGGGCGTGACAAAGTGTTTCGGGAATTCCCTATACCACGAAAGTGGATAGAAGAATTTCGGATCTACATACTCGGAATTCTAGTCGATCGATAAATATGTTCTTACTTGTGAGCTTATCTAAATTAGCTTTGATCAAGTTAGTTTAGCATCTTAGAGTCTTGATGCCACAAAAGTGGATTAAGGTCTCGGAACTAAGCATGTTAGGGGATTGGCTACTTTATATAATTATAATTACTAGTCAGTTCGGTCGATGACAAGATCGTTCTCAATGCTTGTAAGAACACAACGAGAGTGGGTTTTTACAGAGAGTTTAGCATACTGCGAAAGTGGACTAATCTATATACGAAATCCTAGACCAATAGATACTAACGAAGGGTTAAAGAACATCAATTCTCATATTAGAATATTTTCGGATTCGTTCCCATTCACCCTTGGAATCGTTTTCTTTATTATTGTTTAATAGCTATTTAATTTAAGTTATTTTTTTTATTTAACGCAATTTATAAATTTATTTAACGCAATTTAATCTATGCTATTTATTTTCTGCAATTTAATTTAAGTATATTTATTTTATGCAATTTAATTTATGCAATTTAATTTCTGCAATTTAATTTACGTATTTTATTTTTCGCTATTTAATTTCCGTTATTTATTTTCTGTTATATAAATCACACAATTTACTTTCTGTTATTTAATTTATGCAATTTATATTCTGCAATTTATTTTACGCATTTTAGTACTTAAAATTAAAACTTCCCAAACCTTTATATTTTGCTTAGATTAGATTTATTCCAGAATTCTCTGTGAAGCTATTCTCAGTCTCTGTGGATCGATCCCGATTATACTACAATTGCATTTAACCGTGCACTTGCGGTCATATCGGTTTATACTCTCTAGACTACCCTATAGGTCAGCATGACCACTCCAGGTCGATGCTTGCGTCGACGGGCTTCGTCGTTATCTTCAAGTTTGGTCTGAGGCAGAGCGTCGACCGTGTGTGGTCGATGCTGCCTGCCGATTGTATGCTCGGGATGGGTATCGACCGCTTTTGGTCGATGCTTGGGCCGCTGCTTCTTTTGTGAGGCTCTTGAGATGTTTTTTCATGATGTTCTTGGCTTAAGCAAATGGCTCCAGAGTCCCTATGGCTCCATGTGGCTCCAAAATACTCTACAAGTGCATGATTTCCTCCAAGTACCTAAACAAATGCAAATGCACTAAGATAGTCCTACATGCTAGTTAAAACCTATGAAACTAAACTATATGCTTGCATGAAAGTATGTAAATATTAGTGTTATCAACTCTCCCAACCTTATCTTTTTGCTTGTCCTCAAGCAAACAAAGCTAAACTAGTGAAGAAACTACATAATATCTATTTTGAACAATACCTTACATTATCTTATCGAACTAATATCCTTCAACTTAGTGAGATAGAAATAGTTGAAAAACGTACTACATGTACTTCACCATAAGTATAGCAAGTTACCTTAATTCGGAGCCACATCCATCTTTGAACTTAGACTCCTCTTTGTTGGCTCTCCTTATTCAGTTTAAGCGTGATATCTCGACTTGGAACCGTCGATCAAAGGACGTGAACACTTACTTTTTCGGATTTTTGTAAGCTCAAGACCGTCTTGGTAAAATAAAATCGAAAGAAAATATGAAAAGGTTAGAAGTTTAAAATGCCTCCCCCAGACTTATTTGATAGAGTAACTCTATGCTTATCTAGCCCTGATCAAGTTAGGTAAAGATCTCAGGAGGACTTGGAGGTGTGATAACACTTGCGATGTGTCTATCACTCATGAAAGTATTCGATGATGGGATTTTATGAAATGCATGTTTATTCACCACGAGGGTGGGTTTGAATATAGAGACTAGCATACCACGAGAGTGGACTAGCAAGACATGGAAAATCCCTAGAGTGACAAACACAAATTATTTAGATAAAACATAAACCCTAGATGTAGATTCCCAGAATTAAGACTATCTCTCAATCCTCTGTAAATGTTAGTTTAGGTTATATTTAATGTTTTATTTTATTTATGCATGTTAGATTAGGAACCAACCCCATATCTCTATTTTGCTTAGATTAGATTTAGATTTGTACTCTCTGTGTGTTATTCTCAGTTCCTGTGGATCGACCCCATAATTACTACAATTGCATGACTGTGCACTTGCGGTCTTATGAGTTAAAACTCTCGAGAATACCCTATGGGTAGATTTGGGTGAAATCTGAGAACGGGATAATCGAAAAAAATCTCTGCATCAAGTTTTTGGCACCGTTGCCGGGGATTGACGCTATAGCCATAAAGATTAGTCTAGATTTGAGACTAAGATTTTTTTATTGATTATTTATTTCTTTGAATTTCAAGTGATTACCAAAAATAAAAAAAATAAAAAAAAAATCAGGACTTGCACACGTGGGAGGTGCCAACCCACAATCCGATAAGAGAATTACGGTAAGTATTTCTCTTGTTTTTCCCCTTTACAGTCTTACATCACAAGGAGGACGTTGTGAAATAAGTGTGGGGGGGGGGAAGTCTTGCGATCAATCGAGGTAACTCTTTTCCATGACACTTTTTTATGTAAGTTTTACCATAAGTTTTTCGTATTGAGAGATTGTTACACACTATTTTCCTCGTTCATAAGTTCAATAACGTATGAACAAGTTTTTAATGAGGTAACAATATGTAACATCCGTATCCCAAGTCGTATCCTTGTAATAAGAGTTATTACATTCTTGCGGCGCAAGCTGTTAGTTTGATGTCGTAAAAGTCTTGTACCGGGTTGTAATTGCCCTTGAGAGAATAGGAATACCGTGGAACTCGATTAGTGATCTTCCGGATTAGGATTGTTTAGAGGGATCGGGAGATTAATCGTTCCAGAACCAATTTGGATTAATTGGTTTGGAATAGTGTTTTACAGAAGGAATAGTATTTTTGCAGAATGAATAGTGTTTGACGGAAAAGTGATATGGATAATATCGAGCTCAATTAACGGCTAAATGGGCGGTGAACAGGTTGATTCGATCAAGGATTGATCGTTGAGATGTAATTTCAAATGTGTCGGTTTAAGCGGAATTAAGCAAAAATTCCGGGATTTGACGAGAGTGAAAGAAATATTTTGAGACGGAGGAATGTCTCAAATATTTCGGAAATGTTGACGGAATTATTAAACCGAGCTAGAGAAATTAATTGAGAAAATTAATCGTTGCGGTTTAATGAATTCGGTTTGGTTTAATTGGATTAAACCAACATATACATATACATATATATGTATATGAAAAATATCTTCTTCTCCCTCTATATATACTCATCCTTGAGCAATTGAGAGAGAGTTCTAGAGAGAGCTAGAGAAGGAGAGAGGAGAAGAAAGAAGAAGAAGAAGAAGGAAGAAGGAAGAAGGAAGAAGAAGAAGAGAAGGAGAAAGAAGAGAGAGAAGAGCTTGAAAACAGAGTTTTGGAGTTGTGTTGAGAGGTCCGATCGGGATATCAA
The DNA here is from genome assembly GCA_026770425.1 of Boechera divaricarpa. Lineage (NCBI taxonomy): Eukaryota > Viridiplantae > Streptophyta > Magnoliopsida > Brassicales > Brassicaceae > Boechera > Boechera divaricarpa. The sequence continues at coordinate 5,669,194 of CM049186.1, read as the reverse complement.
GATAGCTCGGATTGAGCTGAAATTCTCTGGGTAAGTTCTTTAATCTCTTGCCTAATTATCTACCAAATATCGTGGGATTATGTTGAGTGGTTTGGGAGATATGAATTTTGGTGCACGTAAAGAGAAGTCGTAGGATGCAGAGCTCGTGGAACCCAGGGCCGGAGAGAAGAGATGATCTCGGAGTACTTTTGGTTTCTTTGTATTTTGGATGCTATGCTACAAATGCCATGGTGGTGGGTGTTTTGGATCCGTAAGAATGTTGTTTGTGATGTTTAATAAGAATATATATATGAGTTAAGGATCTTTTGTTGTTTGATGTGTGTTTGGCATTGTTGTGGCTTATTTTGTGTTGTTCTCGGGTAGCAGAGCAAGAGGGAGGATCGACCGATCCAGATAGGATCGATCGATCCTGTAGATTGTTTTCGAAGCAAAAGGTTTCTGGTCATGTTTTAGGGGTTAGGATCGATCGATCCTAGGGTAAGATTGATCGATCCTGTCGGGTTATTTTGGGCCAGAACGATCGAGTTGTTTTTGGTGGAGGTCAGGATCGACCGATACTAAGAAGGATCGATCGATAGGCATCACTCTGTTTTGTGGTGTTATGTTTTGCTACTCGAGACTGATCGATCCAAGGGTAGGATCGATCGATCCCTTAATAGTTGAGACCGATTGATCCTTGGGAGGAAACCGAGTTCGATCGATCCTGGCAAGATCGATCGATCTTTAATGGTTAGGATCGACCGTTTCTTGGAGGATCGATCGTTCCGAGGGGATGTTTTTAAGGCAGAAGTTTCGGGTCTGTTTTTAGAGAATAGGATCGATCGATCCTGGGTGAGATCGATCGATCCCTATTGCATTAAGGTTTAAGTGTTGTCTTGTATTAGATGTGGAGTTTTTAACTTGAGTAACAAGTAATTTTTAACTATTCATCGATTAGAAAAGTTTTAAGAAAAAGTTTTAAAAATTTCGTATTTTTATGATTTCCGCGCGTTTTCCGTTTTCGTACTCGGGATGGGACGTTTCAATTTTGGTATCAGAGCAGTAGCGGTTCTAGGATGCCGTGAGTGTTGCTTGCTCTGTGTGGTTTGATTGATTGATTGTATATGTGATTGTTGATTTGTGGTTATGTGATTGCTTTGGGGTTGGGTTAGAGATCATCCTCTTCGGCCACGTAAAAGGTTCCACGATAAGACTTCTTTCTTGTGCAGTTTTGTTAAGTTTTGGGTTATTGAATGCTTGTTTGCTTGTGAAGATGTCAAGAAGTGGAAATGATAGAGGAGGAGTGGCACGGGAGCCGGCTGAGCCAATAGAACAAGCGGACCCCCGAGGTGAAGACCAAGTGTTGGTAGAGGAGGTTGCTGAGGTGGGAGATGGTGTAGCTGCAAGTGATGCAGCTCAAGCGGCTGAAGGAGAGCCGCAAGTACAAGATCAGCAACAAGAGGGTTCGAATCAGATGGGGCAGGTGTTGAGACTATTGGCTCAGATTCTCAAGAGACTACCAAGGCCGGTAGTCGCGCTAGCTCCCGAAGCGTCACCCGAAGTGAGTGAGCCACCGAGAGAAGTGAACCCCGAGGCTAGGGTGGCTAACTCAGAGACTCAAGCCAAGAAGTCTCTTAGCCTTGGTTCGGAAAAGAGTGGCAGGTTGGAAACGGGTCAGAAAAGGAAGTGGAAGAACACTTCCAAGAATGCTTCTAGTGGGCAATCCGGATGTTATGGGTGTGGAAGTAAAGGTCATTGGATTGCTAACTGCCTGAAAGGCGACACCAGGCTGTGTTATCACTGTAAAGAAGTGGGGCACATTAAGGCTTCAAGTCCTAAGTTGCAGCAAGGTGGAAGAGGATCAAAAGCACCACCACCTAAGCGGGCTGCGGTGACTCCCAGAGCTTACTCTTCGAATATCGAGTCGGTAGAGCCGAGCAACTCCAAACCGACCAATGGTTAGAATTTTTATCTGGTTGAATTACATTGATGTGTTTATAATTACTGAGTGTGTTAAGTGAAGTAAGCTATTGCATATGCATGGGGTTGCATGGGTTAAATGATTTTTGGAAGTATCGTGAATGAGAAGGTCGGTTATGTTGTTGAGTAATTTGGGGTTAGGAATTACTCAAGTTCCGGGGAACGCTATTTTTGGATCAGAGTAGGATCGATCGATCCACGGGATAGACCGATCGATCCATTATCTCAGGTGTGTGATCAGAGGCGTTTTGAGAAGGGGATCGACCGATCTCGAGAAGAGATCGATCGAGTGGGTATATCAGAGAGTTTAGGATCGATGTGGATGAGAAAGATCGATCAAATCGGTGAAGATCGATCGATCCGGAAAAATGTGGTGTGACGGTTTATTTTCAGTAATCGAGATCGATCGATCATGGGACTGGATCGATCGATCCGATCTCTGAAAGAGGATTTTTGAGTAGTATGCAGGCGAGGGTTGAGGTAATCGCCAGTGGAACTTTGGATAGATGGGTTTGGATTGCTAGATCGTCTGATCCAGGTTGACTATTGGTGAGATTGTCATAGGGAATGAGGGTGTAAAATGGTTGAGTATCGATGCGATCTCAGGGGATATTAGACCGTAAGACATAATGGGATGATGATGAGTTGGCGAATCTCATTCTGTGGTTGGCAGAATTTTATGGGATAAGCGTGTTGTTAAAAACGGGTACCTGGTGATGTGGATGATACATGTCGTGGCATCGCATGTATCAGGGAGGTCGAGTACATGGTATAAAGTTTCATGTATCGACGGGTTCGACACATGAGATGGTACTTCATGTGTTGGGAAGTTGGGAGCGGTGTTGTTCCATCTTGGTTCGGGGAATTTTTGAGTTTACGTCATTAGATCCTAATACGTGGTTGGGGTTGATAGGATGTACGATATTTAATCCTATCGACGGGTCATTGGGGTTGTGTAATACTTAACCCCAATGAGGGGTCATTAGAGTTATACGATGTTTAACTCTAATGATGCTGGTTAGGATTATCTGATAATCCTAACAGGGGGTTTTACCGATTAGCGTATACGGTACCCTAGATCGGTAGCCTAGGGTGAGGTCCTACGATATTGGATCTCAGGGGATTTTACCGATTAGGGTATGTGGTACCCTAGTTCGGTAGCCCAGGGTGAGGTCCTACGATATTGGATCTCAGGGGGTTCTTACTGCTTAGGATAATATGCGGTATCCTAGATCGGTAGCCCAAGGTGAGATCTTATGACCTCAGGGTGGGTTTACTGATTAGGATATGCGGCATCCTAGATCGGTAGCCCGGGATGGGGTCCTATGATATTGGATCTCACGGAGACTTGGTATATTAGGGTCCGATGTTATTGGATTCTAATATCCTAGGTCGTTTGACGACTTACTCGTTCGAAACCTGTGGTATTGGATTTCGACGGGTTAGCCGTTGGGTGACCACGTAGGATCTTGTGATGATAAATCTGGGGATGTTATTGGACCGAGTATGGGACAATACCGAGTGTGATTGATAGCTTTAGGGGCATCGATGAGAGTGGAGCACTGCTTTGTAATGAGAAAAGGGAAGTCCAGTACGGGTAACTGAGCTGTCATAAGGGTGTGACTACAGTCACTGCTGGGTTATTGTGTAAGTACGGTTATGGTTAGAGTGAGTCATGGCAGGAGTACTAATATATTTGGTGATGAGTTTTGGTTGTTGTGTTATGACCGGTTTGGTGATAAATTGTGGTACCACGACTGTCGTTGGGAGTAGCTGTCGTGCTACAGTTGCCATCAAGGGTAGTAAGTGCACTTAGGGACGGATCTAAGTGGACAACCCGAACCTTGAGTTTTGGTGAGGGTGTATGTGTGTTGAGGGTAGCAGGTGCACTTAGAATCGGATTTTGGGGCACGTGGTCTCAGAAGTGTGACGGGAACTTCTTGAGACTTAAGGGGATGTTGACCGGCTCCGGTATTGGCTTAACCGGACTTTAAAGAGCCATATGTGTTTTAGACAGATGCCTCGAGGCTAGGATTGGGCTGTGTTCTGATGCGGCATGGGAAGGTTATTGCTTATGCTTCGAGATAGTTGAGGAAGCATGAAGCTAATTACCCTACTCGTGACTTAGAGATGGTTGCAATGGTGATTACTCTGAAGATACGAAGATCATATCTTCATAGTGGTAAGGTAAGACTGTTTTCGGATCATAAGAGCCTCAAATCTGTATTCACTTAGCTTGAGTTGAACTTCAGACAGAGGGGATGGATGGAGATTATGGTAGACTATGATCTTGAGATAGTTTACCACCCGGGGAAAGCTAATCTCATTGCTGATGCTTTAAGCCAAAAGCGAATAGTTGCAAGTACGGAGAGAGATGTTGAGTACGATTAGTGCCTTGCAGCTATGTGTTACTTCTGACGAGTCAGAGCCATTGGGGCTAGAGGCGGCTAATCAAGCCGATATCTTGAGTAAAGTACGAGCGGCTCAAGGGAAGAAATTGAGATCGATCGTTCCTGGCAAGATCGATCGATCCTGGGAGTCCATTTGAGCCAGAAGTTTTTGGCCTGTTTATAAGGGTCAGGAACGATCGATCCTAAGTGAGACCGATCGATCCCATTTGTCCAAGGGCGAGAAGTCTGAGTATTGGGTTTTGAATAATGAAACCATTCTTGTGAATGGCCGAGTTTGTATGCCTATCTATGAGGAGTTGGGAGGAGATATTCTTCGAGAGGCACATTAGAGTCGGTTCTCTATTCATCCCGGAGCGACAAAGATGTACCGAGACTTGACGCGGTATTGTCATTGGGTTGGGATGAATAGAGATATAGCCAAGTGGGTGGCTAGTTGTGAAACTTGTCAGTTAGTAAAAGCTGAGCATCAAGTCCCGAGTGGGTTATTATAGAGTTACCCATTCCTGAGTAGAAATGGGACATGGTTACGATGGATTTCGTAGTGGGGTTACCGAATTCTCGGGGCAGAGATGCTATATGGATGATTGTCGATCGCCTAACGAAGTCCACTCACCTCCCAGCCATAAGGAACCAGATGGAGCTCGAGTTTGGGGCTAGAAGGTACATCGGCGAGTATTGTATCACTACCAGTATCGGATCGTGACAGCAAGTTTACATCAATATTCTGGCGAGAGTTCCAGAAGGAGATGAGTACTAAGGTACATATGAGTACGGCATATCATCCTCAGACGGACGGGCAATCAGAGAGAACCATTCAGACTCTCGAGGATCTATGGAGAATGTGTGTGTTAGATTGGGATGGCCATTTGGCCGATTACCTGAGCTTGGTGGAGCTCACGTATGATATCAGTTAGCAAGTGAGTATAGGGGAGGGCACCATACGAGTCTTTGTATGGTAGGCCGTGCATGATGCCATTATGCTGAACTCAAGTGGGGGAGCGAAGCATATTGGCAAGAGTGTGGTGCAGGAAACTCCGGAGGAGATCGGAGTTTTGAAACTTAAACAGGAGAAGGGAAACTCCTGAGAATAAGGTCATGAGGGAATAGGTTGGGGTTGACAAGGAACTGGGGGATCTGAGGTGAGGATGGCAGTGCAACTCTCCCAAGTGGGTGTAAGGCGGGATAAGCCTTAAGATTTGAGGACGAATCTAATTAAGTGGGGGAGAATTGTAACATCTGTATCCCAAGTCGTATCCTTGTAATAAGAGTTATTACATTCTTGCGGCGCAAGCTGTTAGTTTGATGTCTTAAAAGTCTTGTACCGGGTTGTAATTGCCCTTGAGAGAATAGGAATACCGTGGAACTCGATTAGTGATCTTCCGGATTAGGATTGTTTTGAGGGATCGGGAGATTAATCGTTCCAGAACCAATTTGGATTAATTGGTTTGGAATAGTGTTTTATAGAAGGAATAGTATTTTTGTAGAATGAATAGTGTTTGACGGAAATGTGATATGGATAATATCGAGCTCAATTAACGGCCAAATGGGCGGTGAACGGGTTGATTCGATCAAGGATTGATCGTTGAGATGTAATTTCAAATGTGTTGGTTTAAGCGGAATTAAGCAAAAATTCCGGGATTTGACGAGAGTGAAAGAAATATTTTGAGACGGAGGAATGTCTCAAATATTTCGGGAATGTTGACGGAATTATTAAACCGAGCGAGAGAAACTAATTGAGAAAATTAATCGTTGCGGTTTAATGAATTCGGTTTGGTTTAATTGGATTAAACCAACATATACATATACATATATATGTATATGAAAAATATCTTCTTCTCCCTCTATATATACTCATCCTTGAGCAATTGAGAGAGAGTTCTAGAGAGAGCTAGAGAAGGAGAGAGGAGAAGAAAGAAGAAGAAGAAGAAGGAAGAAGGAAGAAGGAAGAAGAAGAAGAGAAGGAGAAAGAAGAGAGAGAAGAGCTTGAAAACAGAGTTTTGGAGCTGTGTTGAGAGGTCCGATCGGGATATCAAGATAGCTCGGATTGAGCTGAAATTTTGTGGGTAAGTTCTTTAATCTCTTGCCTAATTATCTACCAAATTTCGTGGGATTATGTTGAGTGGTTTGGGAGATATGATTTTTTCTCCGTACACTGCCCTGTTTTCGGACTGTAGCGACGGGTTGAGTTTGATGGAGTGTTTTGACACACGAATCTTGTTTGTTTGGGCTGAAATTTGGTAGATAAGTTGTTGGGAGTTTGGTCTTGAGTTTTACCGAAGGAATTGTTAAACTTTTGAATAGAGTAAGAGTTATGATCGGATTAGTGAGACTCTGTTTTTGGGAAGGAGGAATCCGAGTTTGAGGTTTAAGCTTTTGTGCTTAAGGCTAGTGAGATTAATCTCTTGAGGGAATATTATGTCCTATCTTGGCAGGCTTGTAGTGGATATCTTAGTGTGTGATTGTACCAAGACGAATCAAGCTTGAGGTTCTAAAGTTTTCGTGTAGACCCAACCGTCAAGGCAAAGGTGAGTGCGTGACCGTGGCCATATGTGTGATTCTTGTATTGTTTTCGTGATTGTTGTATGCTTAGGAACTAGACTTTATGGGTGTGGCTTATGGCTTGGCCATATTATGTGATGTTTGTGTGTGATTGAGCTCTTTCACGGTATGTGTGGTTACATTTCAATTGTGTGAATTCATGAATCGTATGTGTTATGGCCGTGAGACGGGATGACCGCCTCACTAAGCATTACCAATGCTTATGCACCTCCTTTGGTGCAGGTAAAGAGAAGTCGTAGGATCCGGAGCTCGTGGAACCCAGGGCCAGAGAGAAGAGATGATCTCGTTGTACTTTTGGTTTCTTTGTATTTTGGATGCTATGCTACTAATGCCTTGGTGGTGGGTGTTTTGGATCCGTAAGAATGTTGTTTGTGATGTTTAATAAGAATTTATATATGAGTTAAGGATCTTTTGTTGTTTGATGTGTGTTTGGCATTGTTGTGGCTTGTTTTGTGTTGTTCTCGGATAGCAGGGCAAGAAGAAGGATCGACCGATCCAGATAGGATCGATCAATCCTGAGGTATCGTTTTGGCTCAGAAACCTTTTGAGGAATCAAGATCGATCGATCTTGGTATAAATGATCGATCTTAAGGGGTCGATTTTGGTCAGAAGCTTCGGGGGTAAATCGATGGGGCGGGGATCGACCGATCCAAGTAGGATTGATCGATCCTGTAGATTGTTTTCGAAGCAGAAGGTTTCTGGTCAGGTTTTAGGGGTTAGGATCGATCGATCATGGGGTAAGATTGATCGATCCTGTCGGGTTATTTTGGGCCAGAACGATCGGGTTGTTTTTGGTGGAGGTCAGGATCGACCTATCCTAAGAAGGATCGATCGATCGGCATCACTCTGTTTTGTGGTGTTATGTTTTGCTAGTCGAGACGTCCTTAATAGTTGAGACCGATTGATCCTTGGGAGGAAACCGAGTTCGATCGATCCTCGCAAGATCGATCGATCTTTAAGGGTAAGGATCGACCGTTCCTTGGAGGATCGATCGTTCCGCGGGGACGTTTTTAAGGCAGAAGTTTTGGGTCTATTTTTAGAGAATAGGATCGATCGATCCTGGGTGAGATCGATCGATCCTGGGTGAGATCGATCGATCCCTATTGCATTAAGGTTTAAGTGTTGTCTGGTATTAGATGTGGAGTTTTTAACTTGAGTAACAAGTAAGTTTTAACTATTCATCGATTAGAAAAGTTTTAAGAAAAAGTTTTAAAAATTTCGTATTTTTATGATTTCTGCGCGTTTTCCGTTTTCGTACTCGGGATGGGGCGTTTCACAATATAACTTGTTAATTGTGTTATTTGTGTTGACTTTTGGATGCTTTTTTGGAGAGTGTTTGATTTTTATTAGGAAACGTACAAAACCCATGAGTGGATCAACAAACCCTTAAAGGATCGTTCTTTCAAAGACTTTGGCAAATCGGAGTCGACTTCTCACCATAATGAACTTTTAACTTCTCGATTTAGGGCTTGAGATATATGAGATGTGATACCTCTATGAGACCCTGCAAGACACGTCCATGCGAGTATATTTCCCTTCTTCCTTCCCTTCAATAAGAAAAGAAAGAAAATAATAGGTAAGAAAGAAGTGCACCAGACATTGGAAGCTACCACTTTTACTGTTCGCGTCTCATGGAAACCTATCCAAGAAAAGAAAAGAAAAGGCGATTGATAGAAAAAATAAAATGATACCCTAGAAAAGTAGGAAAAAATCAATCGACCTTGAAGTGAGAAAAGGGAGAGGAAAGGAAATTTACCAAGACGGTCTTGAGCTTACAGAAATCCGAAAGAGTAAGTGTTCATGTTTTATGATCAATACTCCCAAGTTAAGAACTCACATTTAGAATAAAAAGAGAGGTTGACAATGAAGATTCAAAGATAAAAGGAGGAGTGGTTTGAACTAAGGTGTGTTGCTATGCTTATGGTGAAGTACATGGAGTACTGTAGGAATCATCTCACCTCCATAAGGACGGAAAACATCTAACACAACATTGTCACAAGGTACCAGTTCACTCTCTTTATCTTTACTGTTTTCAATAAAATAACTTCACAATACTTAGCTTTTGTTTGCTTGAGGACAAGCAAAGGATAAGTGTTGGGGAGTTGATAACATCGTATTTTACATGTTTTTATGCACTATAATAAGTTAGTGTTGAGCTTTATAACTTACAACTAGTGTAGTTCTAGTGTGTTTGCATGTATTTATATGTTTCTAGGTACTTGGAGCTAAAACTTGATGTTTAGATTGTTTCTGGAGCCTGCTAGAACCTATGGGAGAGTTGGCACCATTATTTGGACCATGCACATTCGGAGAAGGATTTCAGGAAACCGAAGAGCACCAGAATCGACCCCAATATCGACATGTAGGGGTTGATATTGAGTCTTAAGAATTTCCTGAGAAAACTCGTGAAGTTTGCATCAACCAGTCAGAGAAGAGGAGCCAGAATCTACCAGTCAAGGTCGATTCTAACTTCCGAGAAAGCTGGGAAATTTCTTACATGGCAAGACATGATTTGGGCAACTTGTCATCTCGAGTTCTAAGCTTCCAGAAACAAGATAAGGATGAAATATAATATTCTAAGAATCCCTATGACTATATAATCACTTGTAATCTCACTAGAAAACACAACTTAGAATAGAGAACTTTTGTAGCCACCACTTCTAAAAACCCTAATAAAGAGTTCTTTCCTTTTTTACTTCTTTTCTGTTTTATAGTAGATCTTTTAGACCACTAAGGTGGTGGTCGATGATGGGATCTATTTTTAGAGTTTAATATATGTTTGATTGTTCTTAATCGATCTAGCTACCTTTCTATGCATCTTAATGCTAAGTATTCTCTTATGGGAGATGCTTAAGTGTACAACTGAATCTAGTAGGTGTGGTTGTACTATTAGAGATTCCCTACGCCACGAGAGTGGGTAGAGATCTCAGATCTGCATAGTTGGAAGTATTAGCTATGGTCGAGTTTGTTATTTGATAGACTAGCTCTATGCTTATCTAGCCCTGATCAAGTTAGGTAAAGATCTCAGGAGGGCTTCACCACGAGAGTAGGATGGACTATAGAAATAGATCTATCATTTACTTTGTGTTTTAGGCACGTTTTTACCAATACTTACAATATTGGATCGCCTGGAGGTGTGACAACCCTTGCGATGTGTCTATCACCCATGAAAGTATTCGATGATGGGATTGTATCAAATGCATGTTCATTCACCATGAGAGTGGGTTTGAATATAGAGACTAGCATACCACGAAAGTGAGATTGTATAAAATGCATGTTCATTCGTGAATATACCACGAAAGTGGGATTGTATAAAATGCATGTTCATTCGCGAATATACCACGAATATAGAGACTAGATATGAAAAATCCCTAAAATGACAAACACAAATTATTTAGATAAAACATAAACCCTAGATCTAGATTCTCAGAATTAAAACTATCATCCAATCCTCTGTAAATATTAGTTTAGGTTTTATTTAATGTTTTAGTTTATTTATGCATGTTAGATTAGGAACCAACCCTATATCTCTGTTTTGCTTAGATTAGATTTAGACTTGTACTCTCTGTGTGTTATTCTTAGTCCCTGTGGATCGACCCCATAATTACTACAATTGCATGACTGTGCACTTGCGGTCTTATGGGTTAAACTATCGAGAATACCCTATGGGTAGACTTGGGTGAAACCTGAGAACGGGATAATCGAAAGAAAATCTCTGCATCATTAGTCGTCGATAAAACATACGAAAACAATCTCGAAAGAGCGTCGGGGTGAAGTATGTATCGAGATATGCTTGTCTTCAATGAAATCCCACTCTGTACCTGGCTGGAAACGTAAATTTGCTTCGACTTCCATCGTAGTGATGTCTTGGTTGGGTAGTAATATTCTTCGCTCCTCTCCCGGCATATCTGTGTGTTCAAAAGTGTAGACGTACTGACTACCAACACGACCTGCCAGAAATTTCTTATCATAAAGGTAACTTGCATCTATTCCTGTTGTCAAGTCAATCGTGTCCTCCAATATTCCACAATGAAGTAAAATATGGGTGATTACTCCACCAATGCTAACTGTAAAATCTGGCATTGTCGTCTGATAAGCAGCTTCTCCGAAAGTGATCAGTCTCCACGCCAGAATATTGGCGAAGCAGAGTGGTTCGTTTATTCCCCTAGGGCATGTGTTATCGGCACAATTGACGATCAGACTCTCGAGTCCATCAGCAAGTACGGCGATTTCCTCCCCCTGCATCTTGCATGTATCATATCTAGGGAACAAAGTGTTGGCTAGTACCTGCCGAGCGTATCGAATGGCAGGGTGGCAAATCAGTGATGTTGCGGATCTTCATTCTTCGAAGCGTCCACTAGCTATGGTAGTCCAAAGTGATTGTGCCTTCATATAGGTCAATTTCCTTATTGAACTATCATGTCATTGTAGCACAATAAGGTATCAATCCAAATGGGTGCGATATTAACCAGAAAGGATGCAATCAAACAGTTTAAGTTAAGCCAAGCAAGCAATAAGATGTGAATCTATCAACCTAAACAGAAACTAAAAACAGAGTCTAGCAGCAACTAACAGGACGAAAACAGAGCAAAAACAGAGCGATAGCTACTAACAGAGACTAGCAAAAGCAGTAAAACAGAAATCAATCAAGCAAGAGAAGCTCCTAAGGATGGGGTTATTGACTTGGTGTATCCTCTTAATCTACCTAGATGGTTTAACAAAACTCAAGTAGAGCTAATCCCTAGACAATAAACTCATAAGCAGTTAAGTCCATTCCCATGATAAGTAACCTCAAGCTAAACCAGTTCCAGACCTAAATCCCTTTAGCGAAATCTATCTTAGCAGGCATTAAAATTCAGCTTATTAAAGTCAATAAACACCCTAGACAACTAATCCCTTAGGCTAGGAATGTAAATCTCTGGAATTAATTTTGTCAGGCATTTCATCAAACACCTTCTGGGTGTGGAAATACCTAAGTTCTAATTCCAATTGATCAGAGAGTAATTAGCATTAAGAACACTAATCCAGAAGGGAAATCAAGCAATCTACACTTAAACCACCCAGGAGACCAAGATTCCACACCTAATCTATCCCATCCTTAAGAACCCTAATGACTACTCAGAACTCATGAAGAACATCAAAATCACAAACCCAGAAATCATAAAAACTTGCATAATTAGAAAGATAAAGAAGAGAATAGATAGATTAGAAAGATTCAAACAAAAATAACAAGTAGATTCAAAGTTATAGGATCCAGAAAACAAGAACAGATGAAGAAAGCTTAAAAACGAGTTCTCCTTATCTTAAACTAATACAGAGTATTTATACTAATAGATAAAAACCCTAAATCACAAAAAGACAAAATAGCTAAATATTTGGGTGGTCGAGCTAGACTTCAGAGCTCCAAGATTGCACTTTTCTGGAGAGCTCGATCAACGGGCTCGACTGTAGATGATCGAGCTGGACTTCAGACTTCAAGATGGCATTTTTCTGGATGAGCTTGATCAAGGGGCTCGAGCTAGGGAGGTCGAGCTGGACTTTAGACTTCAAGATGGCATTTTTTTGGATGAGCTCGATCAAGGGGCTCGAGCTGCCTGCTAGAACTGGGCTCAAAGTGCAGTTTTTGGTGCAGAATGCACTGGCTCGACCTGCTGGCTCGAGCTGCTTGCTAGAGTCAGCCTCCATTTGAGTTTTTGGTCGAGTTAAGCTCTCTTTTTTCTCCATTTGACTTCAACATCTCCAATATCCCTTGAATGCACCTGAAATAGCTCAAAAATGCAATATGCATGCAATCCTAATGCAAAACATTCTAAGTATGCAAAACTATAAATAAATGCTAAGAATATGCTATTAAACAAGGCTAAATGAATCAATATTGCATGCTAAAACCATATAAAATGCAGACATATCAACTCCCCCAAACTTAATCTTTGCTTGCCCTCAAGCAAACAGAAGAATAAGAATGGAGAAGAGGTTTGAAAATGGGGATTCAGAACCAAAGTTTGCAAATATAACAGATGATCTCAATGTTCAAGTTGATAGTTCTAGAATGCAAAGTATATGAACTCTACTCAAAAATTTTAGCCATACTCTTCACAGCACAATTTCAATTAAGTCTCAACCTAGACATGCATTCAAATCTACCATTCCCTTTAACATTCAATTAAGCAAAAACCATGAATCAAGCTATGCACATTCAATGAACTCATTTGGCTAAAGGTAAGGTTAAGAGACAAAGATGGTCCCTTTCACATGGTTTGATCAGTTCAGAACAGGAATCTTTCAAGAAAAGGAATGAGCTTCAGTAGAATGCTAAAGGTTAGAACCAACCTATGCATACAAGAATAGACTCTCATCTACCCAATCATACACAAGTGTTCTTAACCCCCAGTTCTAAACCCAGACTGCCGACCTCTCTCGATCATGGCTGTGGCGAGAAGGTCACATGTCGGTTTCTGAAACTCAATTTGTGTGAATGGAAGCGAATGCAATTTGTGTTGTCTGTGAGTCAGTTCGTCTCTTGATGCAGCGGTTTTTAAGCTTCTTCACAGGTGTCACCCGAGATGAGAATCTCGAGAGTTTAACCCACAAAATCGTAAGTGCACAGTTAAATGCAATTTTAGTAATACGGGGTTGATCCACAGGAAAATAGAATAACACATAGCGAATACAGATGCAGATCTAATCTTGACATGATAAATGAAAGCGGAGATTTTCTAATCTACTAAGTAATTAATTAAATAAAGCAATAAAAAGAAAGCAATCTATACTAAGAAAACGTGTAAAGAAACTAAACTAATATTTACACATACTTGGGTGCTAGTCTAAATTAGGAAACCTAAGTCTAGAACTCATTTCTTATCTAAACAATTTATATATGTCATTCTAGGAATTTTCCATATTCGCTAGTCCACTCTCTCGTGGTATGCTAGACTCTATATCCAGATCAACTCTCGTGGTAAACTGGGTATGCATTTCATAATATCCCTTCATTGAATACTAAATATTCTTGCCTCAAGAATATGAAGTGAAAGATAGATTTGTTTCTGAAGTACAACCCACTCTCGTGGCAAAATACTCCTGAAATATTCAATCTAACTTGGCCGAAACTAGATCTATCATTAATTCTCTCTACCAACAAATTCGACACTAGCTATGACTCTCTAGTGTGTAGATCTGAAGGTTTAATCCACTCTCGTGGCATCAAACACTTCTAAATAGACAACCACACCTACTGGATTCAGTTGTACTCTTAAGTGTCTCCCATGAGAGAACACTTAGTATTAAAGTGCATACCAAAGTATACATAAGTTAAGTACAATAATGAACTCTAAAACATAGATCCCATTATTGACCACCACCCTTGTGGTCTAAAGGATTTAGACTCTTGTCTCTTAGGGTTTCAAGGACAAGATCTAGTTCATAAAATAATAAACAAGACAGAAAAATAAACTAATCTAAAGCAATAATCAAAGTAAAAGCTTAAACAAAAATTAGAGAATAAGTAAACCTAGAAACTTTATTAGACTCAAAGTACAGGGATTTTTCTGTGTTTCTCTGTGTATGGCTTGTTGTCTCCCTTTGTGTGTGAGAATACATGTGTATTTATAGTTCTAAGGTTGTTAGATCTCAAAAAACTCGAGTTTATCTTCTCCCTAAAAGTCTTAAATCCGAAGATAGAAGATCAGTCCATTCCTGGATCGCCACGTAGGAATTCTTAAGTTCTTTTCTTCGGCAGAATGATTCTTCTTCTGAGACTCTTCTCTGGACATTTTTTGGACTCAATATCGACCCTGATGGGTCGATTCTACCATCGATTTTGGCTTTCTAGCTTTGACTGGTCGATGCATCCTTCAGGAATTCTTTCAGAGAGTTCTTGGCTTCAATATCGACCCTTACAGGTCGATTTTGGGTCGATTCTGCCTATTCATATTCTGTGAAATCTTTCTCCGAATGTGCACCATCTATGTGACGTCACCAGTCTTCCTGTAGACTTCAGTAAGCTCCAAAAACATCTCTAAACATCGAGTTTTATCTCCAAGTACCTAGAAATAGATAAACACATGCAGACACACTAAAATTATACTAAATGTTAGTTATAAAGCCTAAAACTAACTTATTATAATACATAAAACCATGCAAATATGAGTCATATCATCTCTTTGTCTAGACATTGTTATTTTGGTGCCTACAAAATCAGCAAATTCATAATCCAATTCACCAATGTGTAGCCCAAGTCATTGAGCAATTCTACAGCTAAGTGTTTATTTCGATAGACTAATCTTATTTGCTCAAGGCCAATTAAAAACTCAATTATCAATCAACTAAAATTCTTCAACCTAATGCTGGAATTGAATTCTAGTTCTAAATTCTCTATCATAAACCAATAAAGCCCATGACTTTCTAGCCAATCGTTCTTCAATCGTTCTTCAATTGCAATAATGGAGAAATTGAGAATTTTCAGAACATACATTTGTAAAGGAGTAAGTTAATGGAGTTGAGTGTGGGTAATCTAGATCTTAAAACATCTAATTTCCACAAATATAAGCTTAAATGATGAGAGAAAATCAAAGCGAAAAGAAACTTGAGAGAGAGTTTCATTGGGGCTAGGAATTGATTTTAGAAAAGAAGAGAGTAGGGTTTGGCGAGTTTTTGTGCTTATAAAACACTAAACCGGACCAAGTTCACTTACCTCAAAGTAAATTAAACAAAAAAAAATTAATTTTTTTGCCTTAAACTGGACGGCATCGACCGCACACGGTTGATGCTCGGTTCTATGGGACGGTATCGATGGTCTTGTTGATGTTGTCCGCTTTGGGTTGCCATCGACCGCGTACAGTCGATGGGCACATCGATGCTTTCCGTTTTTCTGCTAAAATTGTTCGATTCAATCCCGTACATCCTGTTAGAGAATTTATGACTGAAGATATGCATTAAAGAGAAGTTGTTAGTGTTATTTACATCAAGATAACATGAGAATGCCTCTCAAGTGCGCTCGTTTAGCATCGCAAAGCTTGACAGTGTTACCGTTTTGTTATTATTCGGATTCCTCTAGAAGCTCCTGAGAATCTTCCAGGTTGATTGAGTCGTGTTTACTGATGTTTTCTGGATTTATGTAATGTTTAAGAAGCTGACCGTTCACCGTGAAATTTTATAGTTCTGTAAGGCGTCACCGTTTTTATCTTGAATGGTCCAGACCAACGAGATTGAAGTTTTCCTGGAAAAAACTTTTATCGAGAGTTGAAAAGCAGGACGTGATCGTATACCTTAAATTCCCGTTGACGTATTCGCTTGTCGTGGAATGCTTTTGTCCTTTCCTTGTATATTCAGGCATTCTCATAGGCATGCAGGTGAATCTCGTCTAGCTCATTTAATTGCATGAGGCGCTTTTCAGTAGTGGTTTTGATGTCGTAGTTCAGCATCTTGATAGCCCACATAGCTTTATACTCGAGCTCCACTGGTAAATGACAAGATTTCCCATAGAGAAGATTGAAAGGGGTCGTACCTAAGGTGTTTTGAAAGCTGTACGATAAGCCCATAAAGCATCGTCTAGCTTGAATGACCAATTTTTTTGTGAGATGTTTACCATCTTCTCTAGGATTGCTTTGATTTCACGGTTGGAAACTGATAGCATCATAGTTTACATGTTTTTATGCATTAGAATAAGTTAGTTTTAGCTTTTATAACTAATATTTAGTATAGAATTAGTGTTTCTGCATGTGGTTATATGTTTTTAGGTACTTGGAGCTAAATATGAGTAGTAGAGATGTTTTTGGAGCTTACTGAAACCTATAGGAAGACTGGTGCATCGCCTAGATCGTGCACATTCGGAGAAGGACTTCACAGAATCCGAAGAGGCAAAATCGACCCCAATATCAACCTGTAGGGGTCGATATTGAGGCCGAAGAATTTCCAGAGAAAATTCCTGAAGGATGCATCGACCAGTCAAAGCCAGGGAGCCAGAATCGACTCTAGCATCGACCCATCAAGGTCGATGCTGACCTTCGGGAAAGCGGAAAAATTTCCTATGTGGCAAGATATGACTTGAACAACCTTGTCATTTCGAGTTTTTAGCCTCCAGAAACAAGATAAGGACGATATGAAGACTCCTAGAGAACCCTAGTACTATATAAACACTTGTAATCTCACTAGAGATAAAGGAGAACACACACAGAAAAACAGATCTTGTAGCCGTTACATTTTGAGATCTAATAAAGTTCTTCTTCTTTAGGTCAATACTTGTTCTTATTCTTTTGTTATTACTTTGACTGCTGCTTTAGATTAGTTTACTTTTTAGTTTTGTTTATTATTTTATAAATCAGATCTTGTCTCTGTAACCCTTAAGAGACAAGAGTCTAGATCCTTTAGACCACATAGGATGGTGGTCAATGATGGGATCTACGTTTTAGGATTCATTCCTGTACTTACCCGATCTAGCTACTTTAGTATGCACAATAATGCTGAGTATTCTCTCATGGGAGATACTCAAGAGTACAACTGAATCCAGTAGGTGTAATTATCTATTTAGAAGTGTTTAATACCACGAGAGTGGATTAAACCTTCAGATCTGCATACTAGAGAGTCATAACTATTGTCGAATTTGTTGTTTGATAGAATTAATTATAGATCTGGCTTTGGCCAAGTTATATTGAATATTGTAGGAGTATTTCACCACGAGAGTGGGTTGTATTTTGGAAACAAATCTATCTTTCACTTTGTGTTCTTGAGGCGAGAGTCTAATGACACTTAGTATTCGATGATGGGATTATGTGAAATACATATCCAGTTTACCACGAGAGTGGATCTGGATATAGAGGCTAGCATACAGCGAGAGTGGACTAGCAAATTATGGAGGATCCCTAGAATGACAAATACCAATCATTTAGATAAAACATGAATTCTAGACTTAGGTTTCCTGATTTAGACTATCACCCATAGCTTGTATATAGTTAGTTAATTATTATTCTTTTCTTGATGCAATTTAATTATGTTTATGCTTAGTTTAAATTTGTTGGACTCGCCACAGCTTCTATCCATTTAGATACGTAATCCACTGCTACTAGGATGTAGTTCTTTCCATGTGAGTTTGGGAAGGGTCCCATAAAATCGATTCCCCATACATCGTAGACTTCCACCTCCATTATTGGATTCTGTGGCATTTCATTCCTTCTGCTTATGTTCCCTCTTCTTTGACATGCGTCACAGGCTAAGATGAATCGGTGAGTGTCTCGAAACAAATTAGACCACCAAAATCCAGCTTGCAACACCTTAGCTACTGTCTTGAATGTAGCGAAATATCCTCCGTATGTAGATCCATGGCATCCCGTCAGGATTCCGGGAACTTCGTGCTTAGGAACACATCTTCTTTATATTTTATCCTTACATAGTGTGTAGAGGTTTGGATCATCCCAGTAATACCGATTGATCTCCTTGGAAAACATTTTCTTGCGATATCCGACGAGATAATTGACAATGTCGGCGTACCATGGTGACTTGTCCTTGATGGCGTTGATGCTTTTCAGCTCCTTATTGAGGTTGTGTTCACCGATAAGTACTCTAATGGCATAGAATTGTTCATCTGGTAATGAATAATCGATACGGATTTCGTTAGTCATTATCATTCGAGAAAGGTGGTCCGCCACTCCGTTCTCTATTCCTTTCTTATCTTTATTTCTAAATCAAACTCTTGGAGGAGTAGTATCCAGCAAAGTAGCCACAATTTCGCATCCTTCTTAGCGAGTAGATATCTTAGCACCGCATGATCCATGTGTACAATGACTTTAGAACCTACTAAGTATTGGCGAAACTTCTCGAAATCAAAGACGATCGCTAGAAACTCTTTCTCCGTAGTGGCGTAATTCATTTGCGCTTCGTCTAGGTTCCTACTTGCATAATAGATGACATTCAACTTTTTGTCCTTACGTTGTCCAAGCATAACTCCTACAACATAGTCACTAGCATCACACATAAACTCGAACAGTAACTCCCAATCCGGCGGTTGTACTATCAGTGCACTCACTAGCTCCTTCTTGATTGATTGGAATGCTTCGAAACATGCGTCATCGAAGTTGAACTCATCATCCTTGCATAGCTGGCTGGTGAGTGGTCTTGCTATTTTAGAAATTTTTTGATGAATCTTCGATAAAAATTAGCATAACCAAGGAAACTTCGTATGTATTTCACCATTTTTGGAGGCCCTATACTTGTCATCACATCGATCTTGGCCTTGTCTACTTTAATCCCTCTTTCCGATATCTTATGTCCGAGAACGATTCCTTCTCTCTCCATGAAATGAAACTTCTCCAAAATAAGTATTAGGTTTGTTTCTTCGCATCCTTCAAGTACCTTTCATAAATTAGACAAATGATAGCACCCATTTTTACATGTTTTTATGCACTCATTTGGTTTAGTTTCATGCATAATAGCTAGCAATTAAGATAGTTTTGGTTTGTTTGCATATGTTTATGTGTTTTCAGGTACTTAGAGCTAAACGTGAGTATATGGGGCGTTTATGGAGCATATTGAATCCTATGGGAAGAATGGTTACATTGTTTAGATCATGCACATTCGGAGAAGGATTTCACAAAATCCGAAGAAGGCAAAACCAACCCCAATATCAACTTGTGGGGGTCAATATGAAGCCCGAAGAATGTCCAGGAAGTACTCTCGGAGGGTTGATCGACCAACAGAATCGACCTTGATAGGTCGATTCTGCTCCGAGAAATAAGAGATTTTCAACACATCACAACTAAGAACTTGGAATATTCGTTTTGATGCTTTGGTAATCCTAGAAACTCGACTTGGACGCCTCCAGAAGCCTGAAAACTATAGAACATGTTGTAATGCTTAGCCACAAGTGTGAGAGATTTTAGAGACAAATACACAAAAAAAGATCTCACAATAACTCTTGTTCTTACGTTTTATTTATGAATTTACAGTAGTTCTTCATGTTTTGCAATTCCTCTATTTTTATTTACTGTTTCTATTGCTTATTATGTCTTCAATCTCATACTTTGTTATTGTTCGCAAAGGCATGAGTGAGTAGATCTTTAGTTCTCTCGGGTGGATGATGACGAAGGAGATCTGCTTGTTAGAGTTTGATGTTCAAAATTCTTAATCCGATTAGCTACCTTTTATAAGATTTCACTGCTAGATCCATTCTTACGGGAATGATTTACGGACTTGGTTGAATCTAGTAGGTGTGACTAAGTGCTAGGAAATTCTCTTTTCCACGAGAGTGAAAAGAGGTTTCAGATCTATATAATTGGAGTAATAGTTAATCGATAAATCTTTTCGTATTTTTTGCTTATCTATATTAGCTCTGATCAAGTTATTTTAGCGACATAGAATCTAGATATCATGAGAGTGAATCTAGATTTTGGAATTAGACAAGTTACGAGCTTAATTACTTTTGTAGGAATGCAACAGTTAATTAGGTTGATCAAATAATGATTGTGTTCAGCGCTTGTAAGAGTGCCACGAGAGTGGGTTTTTACAAAGAGTTTAGCTTACCACGAGAGTGGACTAAACAACTTTTTATATCTCTTGATTGATAGATATTTACAATAGGTTAAAAGACATCATTCTCGGATTAGTAGATTTCTCAGAAGTCATTCCTTCACCTTTGAGGTCATCTGCTTTATTAATTTTCTTAAACTTATTTATTTTATTGCATCTTTTAATATTTATTTTATGCAATATAGCTATTAGAAACAAAACCCCAAAAACTTTATTTTCAGCTTAGATTAGATTTATTCTTGTAATTCCTATGTAATTATTCTCAGTATTTGTGGATCGATCTCGTACATACTACTATTGCATCATTGTGAACTTGCGGTATCATCGGGTTAAACTCTCGAGATTCTCATCTAAGGTGAAACCTGTGAAGAGGTAAAAAACCTCCTATCAAGTTTTTGCCACCGTTGCTGGAGACTGCAGCATTAGCTATAGGGATTTAATCTAGATCTGTGACTAGGTTTATTTTATTCTATTTTATTCTATTTTATTGCTTTTATTTGTTTTTGTTTTGTTTTTCTAATTTCAGGTTTTTAAACTTGCAAAATGCTAAGGACAAATCAGTTGCTGGACTAGATGGACGAATGATGGATGTGTAGGCCAAAGGCTACAAGAACGATAGGGATGGTCGATGAACCAACAAGCAACAACCACCACACCGGAATTCGCCCACCACCAGTAGAAGATGTTGAGTTCGAAATCAAGTTTGACTTGATCCATTTGGTTCAAGACAACAAGTTTCACGGTTTATCAACTGAAAATCCTGTGGAGCATCTAATCCAATTCGACAAATTATGTGATACAGTCAAGATGAATGGAGTCTCTGAAGATGCACTGAAACTTCGTCTATTTCCATTTTCATTTGGAAGTGGAGCAAGCCAATGGGAGAAGCATCTTTTGTCAAAAACCATTACAACGTGGAGTCAATGTAGAAAAGTTTTCCTAAAAAATTATTTTTGAATTCAAGGACAGCTCGTTGGAGAAACGAGATTTCAAACTTCACGCAACAATGCATTGAAAGCTTAGGAGAAGCATGGCAAAGAATGAGAGGATACACTCTGCAATGCCCTCATCATGGATTCTATGACGAGTCTTTATTAAGTATTTTCTACAGAGGAGTCACGCCTAAGCATCGTATATTACTCAACGTAACCAGTCACGGAACCTTCTTAGGCCAAAAAGCGCAACATGGGATGACATTGGTGGAGAATTTAGCTAAAAGTTGACATGAGGTATGAAGATGAATACGATCACATGAGTAGATGCACTGATATCCATGAAGATGAGGAGAAAAGAACCATAGAACCACTGCACGAGAAGATAGATAGAATTTTGGATCAGCAGGAAAGGTTTCACCGTCAAGCAAATGGACTCGGAGGTTTCCTAGACAGCAAAATCTGTGCAAAGATAAAATCTATAGAAGATACGTTCCAGACAACGAAATGCAAGGGATTCTGACAAGTTGCCTTGGATCAACTTATGGAGGTCACTTCGCTACATTCAAGACGGTAGCTAAAGTCCTACAAGCTGGATTTTGGTGGCCTACTTTATTCAAAGATACAGACCGATTCATCCTAACTTGTGATGCATGTCAAAGAAGAGGAAACATAAGTCGAAGGAACGAGATGCCTCAAAACCCGATAATGGAGGTAGAAGTCTTTGACGTGTGGGGCATTGATTTCATGGGACCTTTCACGAACTCTCAAGGTAACAAATACATTTTATTGGCGGTTGATTATGTATCTAAATGGGTAGAAGTTGTGGCGTGTCCAACAAATGATGCGAAGGTTGTTCTAAAACTTTTTAAGAGCATCATTTTCCCGCGTTTTGGAGTTCTGCGATTGGTGATTAACGACAGAAGAACGCACTTCATTAACAAAACTTTCGATAAAATCCTAAGGAAGCATGGCATTAGACATAAGGTGGCAACAAAATATCATCCTCAAACAAGCGGACAAGTGGAGGTTTCAAACCGGGAAATCAAACCAATCTTGGAGAAGACGGTGAATATTTTACGAAAAGACTAGTTGCTTAAGCTAGATGATGCTTTGTGGGCTTATTGAACAGCTTTCAAGACTCCCATTGGTACAACTCCTTTCAACCTTCTCTATGGAAAGTCTTGTCATTTGCCGGTTGATCTAGAATACAAAGCTATGTCGGCTGTCAAGATGCTGAACTACGACATAAAAACCGCTGCGGAGAAGTGCCTAATGCAACTGAACGAGCTAGACGAGATTCGCCAAGACGCTTATGAGAATGCTCGGATATACAAAGAGAAGACTAAGACATTCCATGACAAGAGAATACTTCGAAGAGAGTTTCGAGAAAACGATCAAGTTCTACTATTCAACTCTCGTTTGAAGCTCTTTCTAGGAAAGCTCCGATCTCGTTGGTCTGGATGCTTCAAGATAAAGATTGTAACACCTTACAGAGCTATAGAGCTATGGGGCAACAGTGGAGAGAGCTTCAAGGTGAACGGACAACGATTAGAGCCATATATTAGTTCTAAAATCGTTGGCGGACGGGATATCATAGAGTTGGAAGATCCACCCGACCTTCTGAAAGAGTCTCAGGATCACTAAACCGGTAAAATCGTCGAGCTCACGACGTTAAATAAGCATTATATCTTTGTATATACGTTTTTCAATTTCAGTTTTTCGTATTTTTCTGTTTTTGTTTTTCTATTTTTCTGTTTTCAACATAAAAAATATATATATATAAATCAAGGACTTGAAAAACGTGGGAGCTGCAAACCCACAAACCCGATAAAAAAATTCATGTATGAATTTTCTTACTTCTTTACCCATTTTACGGTTTTATCTCACAACGCGGACGTTGTGATTTAAGTGTAGGCGGAGTCTTGCGATTTATGGAGGTAATTCTTTTTCCTTGACATTTTAGATGGAAGTTTTACCATAAGTTTTTTGCATTTTGAGAGATTGTTACACTTTTTTCCTCGTTCATAGGTTCAATAAACATGTGAAAAGGTTTTTAATGAGGTAGCAATAGAATTTGTTAATTGTGTTATTTGTGTTAATGTTTGGATGCTTTGTTGGATAGTGTTTGATCTTCACTAGGAAATTTGGAAAATCCATGAGTGGATAGACAAACCCCAAAAGGATCATTCTTCCGAATACTTAGACAAATCGGAGTTGACTTCTCACCCTAATGAACTTCAATTTTCTCGGTTTAGGGCTTGAGATACATTAGATGTGATACTTCTTTGAGACACTACAAGGCACGACTAAGTAAGTGTGATTCCTTTTTTTCTTTCCTTCAATTAAATAAGAAAAGAAAAGAAAGAAAAGGGATATAGAAGCGAACCGGGCTTTGGAAGCAACCACTTTCAATGTTCGCGTCTCAAGAAGACTTGTTCTTGAAAAGAGCCTAAACAAAAAGGCGATCGATAAAAAAAAAAATGATATCCCTAGAAAAGTAGGGAAAAATCGATCGACCTTGAAGTGAGAAAAGGAAGAGGAAAGGAATTGCACTAAGATGGTCTTGAGCTTACAAAAATCCGAAAGAGTAAGTGTTCATGTCCTTTGATCGATATTCCCAAGTTGAGAACCATGCTTCCAATAAAAAAAGGAGTCAACAATGAGGAGTATAGGATTAAGAGAGGAGCGGTTCGTATTAAGGTATTGCTATGCTTATGGCGAAGTACATGCAGTCCGGTATAGATCATTCAACTTCCATAAAGACGAAAAACATTTAACACAATAATGTCACAAGGTACAAGTTCACTCTCTTTATCTTTATCGTTTTTCAATAAAATAACTTCACTATACTTAGATTTTGTTTGCTTGAGGACAAGCAAAGGATAAGTGTGGGGGAGTTGATAGCACCCATTTTTACACGTTTGTATGCACTTATTTGGTTTAGGTTCATACATAGTAGCTAGCAATTAGGATAGTTTTGGTTTGTTTGCATATGTTTATGTGTTTTCAGGTACATAGAGCTAAACGTGAGTGTTTGGGGCGTTTATGGAGCGTACTGAATCCTATGGGAAGAATGGTTACATTGCTTAGATCATGTACATTCGGAGAAGGATTTCACAAAGTCCAAAGAAGGCGAAACCGACCCCAATATCGACCTGTGGGGGCGATATAAAGCCCGAAGAATGTCCAGGAAGTACTCTCGAAGGGTAGATTGACCAATCATGGTCGATGTGGAGAATCGACCAATAGAATCGACCTATCAAAGTCGATTCTGCTCCGAAAAATAAGGAATTTTTCAACATATGGCAACTAAGAACTTGGAATATTCGTTTTGATGCTTTGGTAACCCTAAAAACTCGACTTGGACGCCTCCAAAAGCCTGAAAACTATATAAATATGTTGTAATGCTTAGCCACAAGTGTGAGAGATTTTATACACAAAAAAGGATCTCAACATAACTCTTGTTCTTACGTTTTATTTATTAATTTACAATAGTTCTTCTTGTTTTGCAATTCCTCCATTTTTATTTACTGTTTCTATTGCTTATTATGGCTTCAATCTCATACCTTGTTATTGTTAGAAGAGGCATGAGTGAGTAGGCAGGAGCCCGACAGGGTCCCCCACTGAGTTGGCTATTTTGAGTTGACCGAGTTGCTATTCCCCTTGTGTACATATACATGATCTTTAGATCTCTCGGGTGGTTGATTAAGGAGATCTGCTAGTTAGAGTTTGATGTTAAAAGTTCTCAATCCGATTATCTACCTTTTATATGATTTCACTGTTAGATCTATTCTTATGGGAATAATTTAAGGGCTTGGTTGAATCTAGTAGGTGTGACTAAGTGTTAGGAAATTCTCTTTACCACGAAAGTGAAAAGAGGTTTCAGATCTATATAATTGGAGTAATAGTTAATCGATAAATCTATTCGTATTTGTGTGCTTTTCTAGATTAGCTCTGATCAAGTTAGTTTAGCATCATAGAATCTAGATATCATGAGAGTTAATCTAGATTTCGGAATTAGACAAGTTACGAGCTTAATTACTTTTGTAGGAATGCAACAGTTAATTAGGTTGGTCAAATAGAGATTGTGTTCAAGGCTTGTAAGAGTGCCACGAGAGTGGATTTTTACAAAGAGTTTAGCTTACCACGAGAGTGGACTAGACAACTTTTTATATTTCTAGATTGATAGATATTTGCAATAGGTTAAAACACATCATTCTTTCACCTTTTAGGTCAACTGCTTTATTAATTTTCTTACACTTATTTATTTTATTACATCTTTTAATATTTATTTTATGCAATTTAGCTATTAATAACAAAACTCCAAAAACTTTATTTTCAGCTTAGATTAGATTTATTCTTATAATTCCTATGTAGTTATTCTCAGTCCTTGTGGATCGATCCCGTGCATACTACGATTGCATCATCGTGCACTTGCGGTATTATCGGGTTAAACTCTCGAGATTCTCATCTCGGGTGAAATCTGTGAAAAAGTAAAAATCCTCCTATCAACAAACAACCACTAAACGAAGAACCATACACAGAGAAATCATCCATAAATACCTCAAGTACTTATTCAATTAAATCTGAAAATATTGACATCATGCACCGTTGAAAAGTCGCAGGTGCATTACATAATCCAAACGGTATTCTTCGATAAGCGAATGTACGATAAGGACATGTAAATGTCGTTTTTTCTTGATCTTGGGGATGTATCGGGATTTGAAAGAATCCCGAGTACCCATCTAAAAAGCAATACTGAGAGTTATTTACTAATCGTTCTAACATTTGATCAATAAACGGAAGAGGAAAATGATCTTTTCTAGTGGCAGCATTTAATTTTCTAAAATCAATACACATTCTTGTCCTGTAATAGTTCTAGTAGGGTTTAATTCATCATTTTCATTTTTTATTACAGTTATTTCACCCTTTTTAGGGACTACATGAACAGGTGAAACTCATATACTATCTAAAATAGGATAAATAACACCTGCATCTAGAAGTTTAAGAATTTCCTTACGCATTACATCTCGTAAATTTGGATTTAAACGTCTTTGAGGTTCAATAGAATTTTTAGATACATCTTCTAGATGTATCCTTGCATGCATAAGGATGGGGATATTCTCTTTATATCATCTAGAGAATATCCTATAACCTTCCTATATTTTTTTAATTCATTTAGTAGCATTGTGGTCTCATCATCGTTAAACTCATCACTAATTATGATAGGATATGTTGAATTCTGTCCAAGAAATGTGTACCTTAGCCCTTTTGGAAGTGGTTTTAGCTCTACTTTTGGTGCTTTGAGCTCGCTCCAACCGTCTTCTTAGCAAGTCTCGTCGCTGCTTCGTTCTATTTTGTCTTCTTCTTCTTCGTCACTCTCGGTTAGACTTGCACATGCCATCTCACAAGGAGTCATGTCAGTCATATCTTCAATCCGTAGTGTTTGGGAATTTTCACTTAATTCTTCGTGTTTGAGCTCAGCTTCGTCCCATTCTCCATTAGACAGCAAATCGAGATCATCTAGGTAGAAAATACAGTCTCGTTTTTTGGGTTTCTTCATCACCTCATTGATAGTAAACTGCATCACTTCATCATTTAGGTGAAGATTAATCTTCCCATTTCTAACATCGATGATGGCCCCCGCGGTAGCTAGGAATGGCCTTCCAAGGATAAGTGGATCTTTGGGTTCATGATCCATCTTGAGTACCACAAAGTCTGTTGGTATTTGGTATTCACCAATCATCACTGGAATGTCTTCAAGTAGTCCTACCGCGTTTTTATTGAGCGATCAGCGAGATCTAGTGACATCTTACACTCCTTGAATCGAGTAAGTCCCAACTTTTGTGCAATGCATAGAGGCATTAGATTCACACCAGCTCCAAGATCGCATAAAGATCTCCCGAATGTTATGTGACCAAGAGTGCAAGAGAGAATGAAATTGCCTGGGTCATCTAGCTTTCTTAGGATCTTCTTGTCGAGGATGATGGCACTGCACTCCTGTGTCAAGAACGCCACCTCAGTTAGCTCTTTTTTCTTCTTAGTCATGAGATCCTTGACGAACTTGCTAGCGTTGGGAATCATCGTCAATGCTTCTAGTTTCGCCATAGTGATGATCACACCTTTCATTTGCTCTTTAAATGCATTCCTCATTCTTTTCGCTATTCTCCCCTTAATTCTTCCCGGAAGAGGGATTTTAGGTTGATACTTTGGGAGATCGTGTGTCATTTGTTTCCTTATGCGAGTCTCGGGTTCCTTTGTTTGAATTTCCGTAGTACGAATGTTGGACTCCCAATCCTTGTCTGGCTTTTCCGTGATAACTTCTTCGACTTCTAGTTCCTCCTCGAATATCTTGGGGTCTCCCTTCTCGATTATTGGTTCTTCCTTCTCGATCATGATAGGTCCATCTTCTTTCTCGATGTTAACCTCTTCGCTTAGGTGGAATTGGTCTGAGCTACTTCCTACTCTTTAAAGTTATTGCTTTGACTGACGGTGGCTCTTCCTTCGTTCGCGTTTTTATATTCTAGACCATAGAGGCTAGGTCTTCGAATTTCTCATTTAGCTTGTTCCATTGCTTACCCATGATTGTAAATTCTTTACCGACCCCCATAACTCTGCTTGATTCTCCATCTAGAATGTCCTGAATCGCCTTCTCGATTTCATTTATCTTGGTCGTTAAGGGACATGTCTCCTTGTCGCCCCCAAGAAGAGAATCGACCGCTCTGGAACGATGGGCTTGATCGATGGCTTCCCCTGTCGTGGCATCGATGGTGTAAGGTCAATGCTCTTTCTGATGTACTCTCCCTTCGATGGCCAAAGAGAAACCATCGGCCACTCCTGGTCGATGGTGTTGCTCGATGGTTCCTTCACCAAAAATGTCGATGGTGGATGGTAGATGTTGTCCATCGGCTGGAAATCTGGGGGTCCTGGCATCGACCAAGTGGGGTCGTTGCTGCTATCCTTCATGTTGATTTGAAAAGGTAAAAGGATGTGTCAGACTTAGAAACATGTCCATTTTCTTGTGCAGCACCTGTATACTCCGCTTCTCCTCGTCTTCACAGTCAATAGCTTGTTCGTTTATTAAATCTTAGTATTCTTTATTATTTGTGTCACTCCTGCCTAGGTTCTCCACTAGTGTTTTCCTTCGATGTGCATCTTGTCCTAAAACATTTCTGCAGCTTCCCACATCAAGTAGCATTCAGTACTTAGGAGTGACTTCTCTATAAAATGTGCTTAGTAGGAACTCGTCAACAAACCCGTGATGAGAGCATTGCCTTGTGTACTCTTCAATCCTTCTCCATGCTTCTTCGACACTTTCAGTGTTTCGTTGAGTGAAGTTTGATATTTTGTTCCTCCAGTATGCTGTCCTGGCGCTTGAGTAGAATCTCTTTAGGAATGCTTTCTGGAATTGACTCCACGTTGCCACAGTCTCTGATAGAATGCTCTTCTCCCAATGACGGGCTTCACCTTCGAGTGAGAATGGGAATAAACGTAGTTTCAGGGCGTCTTTAGAGAGACCTTTTATGCGCACGATTCCACACACCTAGTCGAAGTTATTAAGATGTTCTATAGGGTAACGACAGTATATGAGATAGAAGACATGATAAATAATAAACAAAAGCTGTAAATAAAGCAATAAAAGAACAAGAAGAAGAACTAAAGAACATATGAGATTTCTCTTTAAGTAGTGGCTACAAAGTTGTGCAAAAAGTGAGAACATCCATATGATGAGGATACATGTGTTTATATAGTGCTAGGTCTGTTTTGGGGAGCCAAAGTCGTGCTTTTAGGTCTCTAGAGAGTGTTGGACGAAAATGAAGTTGTCCACTCATGAATCGCCAAGTCAGAAACTATCGTTTTTCGGTTTGAAACGTCAGCATCGACCGGCCAGGGTCGATGCTGCCTGTCGATGGTATGCTCAGGATGGGCATCGACCACTTCTGGTCGATGCTAGGGCCGTTGCTTTCTTTGTGATGCTCTTGAGATGTTTTTCCATGATGTTCTTGGCTTAAGTAAATGGCTCCAAAGTCCCTATGGCTCCATGTGGCTCCAAAATACTCTAAAAGTGCATGATTTCCTCCAAGTACCTATAAACACATCAACAAATGCAAATGCTCTAAAATAGTCATAAATGCTAGTTAAAACCTATGAAACTAAACTATATGCTTGCATGAAAGTATGTAAATATTAGTGTTATCACATACACAGAGAAATCATCTATAAACACCTCAACTACTGATTCAATTAAACTGAAAATATTGACATCATACACCGTTGAAAAGTTGCAGGTGCATTACATAGTCCAAATGACATTTTGCGATACGCAAAGGTACCATAAACACATGTAAATGTCGTTTTTTTTTATCTTGAGGATGTATCGGGATTTGAAAGAATCTCGAGTACCCATCTAAAAAACAATAGTGAGAGTGATTTGCTAATCGTTTTAACATCTGATCAATAAACGGAAGAGAAAAATAATCTTTTCTAGTGGCAGCATTTAATTTCCTAACATCAATACACATCCTATGTCCCGTGATTATTCTAGTAGGAATTAATTCGTCATTTTCATTTTTTACCACAGTGATACCACCCTTTTTAGGTAGAACATGAACAAGTGAGACCCAAGTACTATCTAATATAGGATAAATAATACCTGCATCTAGAAGTTTAAGAATTTCTTTTCTTACGACATAACACAAATTTGGATTTAATCGCCTTTGAGGTTCAATTGAATTCTTAGATTCTTCTAAATGTATTCTATGCATGCATAAGGATGGGAATATACCCTTGATATCATCTAGAGAATATCCTATTGCTTTTCTATATTTTTTCAATTCATTAAGTAAAAGAGAAATTTCATCATCATTAAACTCATCACCTATGACAGGATATGTTGAATTAGGACTGAGATATGCGTACCTTAGCCCTTTCGGTAGTGGTTCCAGCTCCACTTTCGGTGCTTTGAGTTCGCTCCAATCGTCTTCATCGCAATTCTTACCATTACTTGCTTCCTCCATGACTTCTTCTTATTCGTCACCTTCGGTTAGACTTGCTAAGTCATCTCACGAGGTATCATGTCCGCCACGTCTCCATTTTGTAGTGTTTGGAATTCTTCACTTAGCTCCTCGTTTTCGAGGTCAACTTCGTCTAACACACCATCAGCCAACAAGTCGTGATCGTCTATGTAGAAGACATGGTCCCACTCTTCAGATTTTTTCATCACTTCGTCAATACTAAATTGCATAACTTCGTTGTTTAGATAAAAATTGATTTTTCCGTTTTTGACATCGATGATGGATCCCGCGGTTGCTAGGAATGGTCTCCCTAGGATGAGTGGATCTTTGGGCTCGTGATCCATCTTGAGTACCACAAAGTCGGTTGGAATTTGATAGTCACCAATCATCACCGGAATATCTTCGAGTAATCCCACCGGTGTTTTTATCAAGTGATCGGCGAAAACGAGTGACAACCTACATTCTTTGAATTTTGTAAATCCCAACTTTTGTGCAATGGATAAAGGCATAAGGTTCACACTAGCTCCAATGTCACATAAAGATCTCCCAAATATCATCGGACCTAGATTGCAAGAGAGAGTGAAGCTACCCAGATCGTTTAATTTCTTTGGAATTTTCTTGTCGAGAATAATTGCGCTGCACTCGTGCGTTAGGAATGCTACCTCGGTGAGCTCTGACTTTTTCTTAGTCAAGAGATCCTAGAGGAATTTGCTAGCGTTGGGAATCATCGTCAAAGCTTCTAGTATCGGTAATGCATTACTCATTCTCTCCTCTATTCTCCCATTGATCCTCCTGGGAAAAGGAATTTTTGGTTGATAATTGTGCATATCGAGTGTGACCGGGCTCCTTACATGAGTGGCAGGCTCTCTATCTTTATCCAGTTTCTCCTTAACGACTTCTTCAATCTCGGGTTCTTCCCCGATTACAATAGGATCTTCTTTCTCGATGATTGGATCTCTTTTCTCTATGATTGGATCTTATTTCCCGATGATAGTCTCTTCACTCTTCTTTTTGATCGGTTGGTTAGGTGGGATCGGTCTGAGGTCCTTTCCACTCTTTAAGGTTATTGTATTGATCGTCAGTGCCTCTTTTATCTTTCTGGTTTCCAGAATCTGGATTTTTGAAACTAAGTCTTCGAACTTCTCATCTAGCTCATTACACCGTTGATGGACCCCTTTGAACTCTTCTCTAGCAGTTATAACCATGCTTGTCTGCTCCTCTAAGATATTCTGAGTCATCCCTTCAAATTTGTCTGTCTTTGTCGTCAAGAATTTGGCTTCTTCGTTTTTCCCACGTATAACATCGACCGCGTACGATCGATGTGCTTGATCGATGTCTAGTCCCGGCTTTACATCGATGGTGTACACTCGATGGTGTTTCTGGGAAGACCATTGACCTCTTGTGGTCGATAGTGTTGTTCTTCGTGACGTTTTGACGGGACGAAATGTTGCGTTGACTTCAGAATTTTGTCTAATTTTTCGTCTAGCGCTTTTATGGTCAGCTTCTCCTCGTCTTCATGGATGTCGATGTGTCTGTTCATTCGGTCATAGTCCTTTCCATAGCTAGCGTCGCTCTCGGCTAAGTTCTTTACCAACGTTATTTCGTGTTACGCGTCTTGCCCCAAGAAAGTTTTGTGGCTGCCTATATCGAGTACATACGATATTTAGGAGTAACTCCTCTGTAGAATATGCTCAGCAAAGACTCGTCACTGAATCCATGATGAGGACATTGCTTGGTGTATCTTTCAATCCTTTCCCACGCTTCTCCGAAGCTCTCAGTGTTTTGTTGTGTGATATATCATGGATTTTACCCGTTTTTAGCCATGATATAAGTCGCTTTATCGAGTCTTTCTAGTGCTTTTTCTATCATTTTAGAGTCTTTTCAGGTTTTAGCACGTTTGGGACGAAATTGGAGATTTTGGAGACATTTGGAGCCTTTTTGGAGCAAACCGAAGAAAGTACCCGTTTTGAAGCCTGAGTATCGATCGACACCATTCCGAGTATCGATCGACACCATTCCGAGTATCGATCGACACCATCCCGGTATCGATCGATACCGACGACTGACGCGGGATAGAGAGATATCCAAGGAAGAGAATTCTCACCATAAGAAGCCCAATACTTTCCCTTATTTACAAAGAGGCCCAGCTCGTGTTTTTAGACCTATTTAAGTAAGTTTTTAGTCATTAGGTCAAGGGGGCTGCAGACTTTTACTTTTCACTTTTATTCTGGAGCCACCATTGAGATTTGAGAGTTTTTGTGAGGGAGACGGATCCAAGACTTTGTTCAGCATAGAGAAGATCCCGAACCCTTGTTTTTATTCTTTTGCTATATTTAATTTCATGATCTATTCAGTTATGTTATTTGTTTCATCTATCATGTCTGAGTAGTCTCTTTTTAGGTTCAGGGTTTTCTCATATGGATTTCTCTGATTTATTATGATTGATTAGTTAGGGTTCAAAATCTGAATAGTTCTTCACCATAGGTTGTTCTCAAAGCTATTTCTAACCTGATCACTTAGAACATAAAACCTAGATTAATCGATTAGGCACGACAGTGCAATTGAGTAATCTGATAAAACCTAGGGTGAGCAATTGGATTATCTGCAAAGAGATTTGGTTTAATCGAATTGTGAACATATCAAACTTGAATTGATTGCTGGTTTACTGTGTAGGATTTGCAAAGAGATTTGGAATTTTAGACTTTAGACTTAGTTAGTTTTCGCAACGACAGTTGGTTAACTATACTTTCGTGTTTGAGTTCGAGAACGGCGCTTAATTGAATTGAACCTTAATTGATTAATTGTTATCTATCATTGACTTCCTGAGAATTTCCCTGAGCCTAGTTTCCCCTCATATAAATCAACCTAAGTTTAATTCGATCATTTGTTTTCTCGTCATTCACTGTTTGCTTAGCACAATCTGCATCTTTCATCTACTGAGTGAGTTTTCTTGAGTTCTTGTGTTCGACCCCTAACTTTACTGCAGCAACTGCTTTAGTATCATTATAGGGTATTAATTTGAGCATATCATTGTGTGAAGTTTGATATCTCGTTTCTCCAACAAGATGTCCTAGAGTTCACTTTTTAGGAACGCTTTTTGACATTCACTCCACGTTGTAACGGCCTCAGATGGAATGTACTTCTCCCACTCTTGTGCTTTACCCCCAAGTGAAAATGGGAATAAACGAAGTTTTAATGCATCTTCAGAAAGACCGTCTATTTTCACCATCTCACACAACTTGTCAAATTGATACAGATGATCGATAGGGTTCTCTGTTGATAATTCGTGAAACTTATAACCCTGGACCATGTTAATCAAGCTGATCTTGATTTCGAATTCAACTCTGACTACCGGTGGTGGCCAGATTGATATGTCTATATTTTACATGGTTTTAGCATACATTTATCACCCATTTAGCCTTGTTTAATAGCATGTTCTTAGCATTTGTTTCTAGTTTTGCATACTTAGAGTGTTTTGCATTAGGATTGCATGCATATTGCATTTTGGAGCTTTATCAGGTACATTCAAGGAGTATTGAAGATGCTGAGGTCAAAAGGAGCAGAAAAGAAGCCTGTTTTGATAGTTTGGAAGCTGGCTCGACCAACCAGCTCGACTAAGGTGCTAGAGTCAGCACAAAAGTTACCAATTTTAAGATTTTTGAGTCTGACTCGACCAAGGGGCTCGAGTATGAGGTCGGATTAGCTTGAGGTTACTTATCATGGGAATGGACTTAACTGTTTATGAATTTATTGTCTAGGGATTAGCTTTGCTTGAGTTTTGTTAAACTACCTAGGTAGATTAAGAGGATACACTAAGTCAATAACCCCATCCTTAGGAGCTTCTCTTGCTTGATTGATTTCTATTTTCTGCTTTTGCTAGTCTCTGTTAGTAACTATCGTTCTGTTAGCCTCTGTTAGTTTCTGTTATTGCTTTTGATTATTGCTTTCTTAGTTTGATGGTTTCACAACCTATTGCTTGCTTGGCTTGACTTAAACCGTTTGATTGCATCCTTTCTGGCTAATATCGCACCCATTTGGATTGATACCTTATTGTGCTACAATGACATGATAGTTCAATAGGAAATTGACTTATATCAATTTGGCGTCGTTACCATTTGGGTGTTGTTTGTTACATTTAGGATTTCAAATCGTTTCAGATCAATTTCTTTTCAGGCTACTCTGTTACTCACTACGTCTTTTTTTTTTGTCTTTGCATTTCAGGTATATTTTCGACTCGACCACGCCAGCTTGACCTCCCTAGCTCGAGTCAGCCCATCGAGTCCTCCTCCACCTGCATGCAAACGAGATCAAAAGGAAGCCAGAACCTCATCCGCTACCTCGACAATATTCACAAGCTACCACAACAGTTGAGAGAGCAGAAAGAACATCTCAGAGTAGATCAACAGGATCCACTAGAAATGCCTGACGATAATCCACCACCACACCCTGAACATGTGCCTTATCCGAGAAGGAAACGTCCGATCGGTGCGGGAGATGCTCCCAACACTCACTCCAATAGGCAAGGGATTGTACCTCCTACAGTCCAGAACAACAATTTTGAGATCAAGAGTGGCTGGATAGCTATGGTGCAAAGCAACAAGTTCCATGGACTGCCTATGGAAGACCTTCTTGATCATTTGGATGAATTTGATAGGCTCTGTAGCCTTACCAAGATCAATGGAGTCAGTGAAGATGGTTTTAAGCTGAGATTATTTCCATTCTCTCTTGGTGACAAAGCCCATCTCTGGGAGAAGAATCTACCTCATGGCTCTATCACTTCATGGGATGACTGCAAGAAAGCTTTCTTTGCCAAGTTTTTCTCCAATCCTAGAACAGCTCGCCTCCGGAATGAGATATCCAGATTTTCTCAGAGAGATGGAGAGACCTTCTGCGAATCATGGGAACGTTTCAAGAGCTATACTACTTAATGCCTCACCATGGTTTCAGCAATGAGTCCCTACTCAGCACACTTTACCAAGGAGTTCTCCCTAAGGTCCGAATGCTTTTGGATACAGCCAGCAATGGTAACTTCCTCAACAAAGATGTTGATAAAGGCTGGGAACTTGTGGAGAACCTCGCTCAATCAGATGGACACTACAATGCTGAGTATGATAGAAGTGTGAGGGGTAGTGTTGATTCAGAGGAGAGGACTAGGAAGGAAATCAAGGCTTTAAATGCCAAGTTGGATCAACTACTATAGCAGAGGAAACAGATTCACTTTACTAGTGAGGATACGGTTTTTCAGGTTCAAGATGGGGAGGATGATGGTCTAGAAGAGGTGAGCTATGTTCAGAATCAGGGTGGCTACAACAAAGGTTTCATCCACTACAAGAACAACCCGAATCTCTCATACCGGAACACCAATGTTGCTAACCCTCAGGATCAAGTCTACCCGCCTTAGCCACAACCGCCTCAGTCCAAGCCTTTTGCTGCTTATAAGCAGAATCAGGGTTTTGTTCCTAAGCCGCACTACTAGAACAGCTATCCGCAACAGGGAGTCATGGGTCTACCACCTGATTTCACATATCACCAAACTCCGTCTTCTTCAGCTCCGGATCAGAATGCTGCAACAACTCCTATAGGGTCAGGCAGCTGGTGCAATGGAATCAGCGAAGAAGTTCGATGAAATAAAAACGCAGATGGATTACACTTATAATGATCTTAACAGCAAGATTGAGACATTGAACTCCAAAATAAAGTGTATGGAGGGCAAGACTGCTTCAACTTCTAGCTCATCCCAGCTTTCAGGAAAGTCAGTCCAAAACCCAAAGGATTATGCTCACATCAACGCCATCACTTTAAGGAGTGGAAAGGAACTACCTGAGAGGGAAGGATCTGTTAAACACACTGAGGACAGTGAGGTTGAAGATGGGGAGGATTTGAGCTGTAAAAAGGATCAAAAAACTCGACTAGAGGCTAACTCTAGCACACAGCTCGACCACACTGGTCGAGCTAGCCCTCCACCTACTGTAAAACATGTTGTTTCAGAGAAAAAGAAAGTATCCTTTGCCCCTCCTCCTTACAAACCTAAATTGCCTTTCCTAAAACCATTCAAAAAGGAAATAATGGAGAAGTATAGAGCGCTTTTTGACAAGCACATGAGGGAAGCAGAGATTAGGATACCTCTCATTGACACCTTCTCAATGTTTCCTGCATATCAGAAATTCTTGAAGGATGCAGTAAATGAGAAAGCCAAGGAGATTCAGGGTATGGTGGTTTTGTGAGAAGAGTGCAGTGCTATTATCCAGAAGAAGGTTATCAAGGAGAAGCTAAGTGATCCTGGTTCATTCACTCTACCATGCTCTCTAGGTCCATTGATTTTCAAAAAGTCTCTCTGCGATCATGGAGCTTCTATTAGTCTCATGCCACTCTCAGTTGCTAAGAGGTTAGGATTCAGCAATTACAAACCTTGCAACATCTCTTTGGTGCTTGCAGACAGATCTGTTAGAACTCCTCATGCCATGTTACAAGATCTACCTCTACGGATTGGAACAGTTGAGATACCTACAGATTTCATAGTGCTGGAGATGGATGAAGAACCGAGAGATCCTCTGATTCTAGAAAGACCTTTCTTAGCTACAGCTGGGGCAGTTATTGATGTTCAAAAGAAAAAAAATCGATCTTAATCTTGGGAGTGATTTCAAAATGACATTCGACATCAAAGACACAATGAGAAAGCCAGCAATAGAAGGACATATCTTCTATATTGAGGAAATGGATCAACTTACTGATGAACTTCTGGAGGAATTTAATGAAGAAGATCACCTTCAAACTGCTTTGACAAAGAGTGGTAAGGATGGATACCTACAAGATGAGACCTTGGGTTATGAGATGATCTTGGACTCACATAAGGTTATGGAAGGGTCAGAAGTGTTTGAAGACCTGATTGGGGTTGAAACAGAGGTTTTAGCAGCAGAATGCACTGGCGCTAGCAACCAGCTCGAGCAAGCTGGTCGAGCCAGCTTACTCACTGCGCCAAACTCAACCACACAGCTCGATCCCCAGTTCGAGCCATACCTCTCTGCATCAGATGACTGGTCAGAACTCATAGCACCTAAGGTAGACCTCAAAACTCTTTCTTCTGGGCTAAGGTACGCCTTTCTTGGACCCAATTCTACATACCCAGTCATAGTAAATAATATGCTTAGTGATGATGAGTTGCATTTGCTATTGACTGAATTGAGAAAGTTTAGAAAAGCAATTGGATATTCTCTGGATGATATTAAAAGAATTTCACCTAGCTTATGTACTCATAGAATTCACCTTGAAAATGAATCATATGCTAGCATTGAACCTCAGAGAAGATTGAATCCAAATTTGAAAGAAGTGGTTAAAAAAGAAATCCTTAAGTTGTAGAAGCTGGAATCATCTATCCTATATCTGATAGTACTTGGGTTTCTCCTGTTCATTGTGTTCCAAAAAAAGGAGGTATAACTGTTGTTAGAAATGATAGGGATGAACTGATATCCACTAGAACTATCACTGGTCATAGGATGTGTATTGATTACAGGAAATTGAATGATGCATCTAGAAAGGATCATTTTCCATTGCCATTCATTGATCAGATGCTAGAAAGGTTTGCAAATCATCCTTATTACTGTTTCTTAGATGGGTATATTGGTTTCTTTCAAATTCCTATTCATCCTAATGATCAAGAAAAAACTACTTTCACTTGTCCATATGGAACATTTGCTTATAGGAGAATGCCTTTTGGTCTTTGTAATGCACCTGCTACTTTTCAAAGATGCATGACTTCTATATTCTCGGATTTAATTGAGGAGACTGTGGAAGTATTCATGGATAACTTTTCCGTGTATGGCCCTCTTTCTCCTCCTGCCTGTTGAACCTTTGCAGGGTGCTTACTAGGTGCGAGGAGACAAATCTGGTTCTAAATTGGGAAAAATGCCACTTTATGGTCAGAGAATGGATTGTCTTGGGGCACAAAATTTCTGAGAATGGGATAGAGGTGGACAAAGCCAAGGTTGATGTGATGATGCAGCTACAACCACCTAAGAACGTCAAGGATATTAAAAGTTTCCTTGGGCATGCTGGGTTCTACAGAAGGTTCATCAAAGACTTCTCAAAAATAGTCACACCACTCACTAGGCTATTATGCAAGGAACAAGAGTTCATCTTCGATTCTGAGTGTTCGAGAGCTTTCCAGCTGATTAAGGAAGCTTTGGTCTCATCTCCTATAGTCCAAGCACCAAACTGGGACTATTCGTTCGAAATCATGTGTGATGCCTCGGATTACGCTGTAGAAGCTGTTTTGGGTCAAAAGATTGAGAAGAAGTTGCATGTGATATACTATGCAAGCAGGACACTAGATGAAGCTCAAGGGAGATATGCAACAAAAGAGAAGGAGTTGCTAGCTGTTGTCTTTGCTTTTGAGAAGTTCAGAAGCTACCTAGTGGGTTCCAAGGTAATAGTCTACACAGATCATGCAGCGCTCAGGCATATCTATGCTAAGAAGGAGACTAAGCCAAGACTGCTCAGATGGATCCTTTTGCTTCAGGAATTTGACATGGAGATTGTCGACAAGAAGGGTATAGAGAATGGTGTAGCTGATCACTTGTCAAGGATGAGGATTGATGATCCAGCACCAATTGATGATTCCATGCCTGATGAACAATTCATGGATGTTATCATGATAGTAGAGGAAAAGAGACCCTGGTATGCAGATTTTGCCAATTACCTTGTAAGCGGCAAAATTCCTGAAGATCTTGATGCTTACAGGAAAAAGAAGTTTCTGAGGGATGTGAACCACTACTTCTGGGATGAGCCCTACTTATACAAGAAAGGTTCAGATGGTCTTATCAGGAGGTGCATAGCTGATGAAGAGGTAAAAGGAGTTCTAGAGCATTGCCACGGTTCAGTGTATGGAGGTCACTTTGCTACATTCAAGACTGTGCAGAAGGTGCTACAAGCATGGTTATGGTGGCCATCAATGTTCAAGGATGCTCAAGCTTTCATCACCAAGTGCGATCCTTGCCAGAGAATGGGTAACATCAGTAGAAGGAATGAGATGCCTCAGAACCTGATTCTAGAAGTTGAAGTGTTTGACGTGTGGGGCATTGATTTTATGGGGCTTTTCAACCCGCCTTCTTATGGGAACAGCTACATCTTAGTGGCTGTTGATTATGTCTCCAAATAGGTTAAAGCAATTGCCTGTCCTACCAATGATGCAAAGGTGGTTTTAAAGATGTTCAAGAGTATCATTTTTCCCAGATTTGGAGTGCCAAGGGTAGTGATCAGTGATGGAGGATCTCACTTCATCAACAAGCTCTTTGAGAATCTACTGAAGAAGCATGGGGTTAAACATAAGGTAGCTACACCATACCACCCTCAGACCAGCGGGCAAGTGGAAGTGTCTAACAAGCAAATCAAGGCGATTTTAGCAAGAGTGGTAGGGGTTTCAAAAAGAGATTGGTCTTCTAAGCTTGATGAGACTCTCTGGGCTTATCGGACTGCATTCAAAACACCTATTGGGAGAAAACCATTCCAGCTACTCTATGGCAAAGCTTGCCATCTGCACGTGGAGATTGAGTACACAGCATTGTGGACAATAAAACTTTTGAACCTGGATATCAAGACTGCTCAGGAGAAGAGAGCATTAGATCTGCATGAACTAGAGGAGATCAGGCTGGATGCCTATGAGAGTTCTAAGGTGTACAAGGAGAGGACTAAAGCCTTCCATGACAAAAGGATTCTGCCCAAAGAGTTCAAAGCAGGTGATCAGGTCCTCCTTTTCAACTCTAGGCTCAAATTGTTTCCGGGAAAGCTTAAGTCCAGATGGTCAGGACCATTCACCATCAAGGAAGTTTTACCATACGGAGCAGTCACCTTGATCAGAAAGAGCGGAAACGAATTCAACAGTGAACGGGCTACTATCTCGAGCTGAAGAATAAAAATTCAATCTTGAAATTTAGCTCAGCTCGACCATAACACTCGACCACCCATGGTCAAGTGCCCCCAAAAATTAGCCTATTTTGTCTTTTTGTGATTTAGGGTTTCTATCTCTTAGTATAAATACCCTATAATCGCTTAACACTAATTAACTCGTTTTTTAAGCTTTCTTCATCTGTTCTTCCTTCCTGGATCCTATAACTTTGAATCTACTTGTTATTTTTGTTTGAATCTTTCTAATCTATCTATTCTCTTCTTAATCTTTCCAATTATGCAAGTTTTTATGATTTCTGGGTTTGTGATTTTGATGTTCTTCATGTGTTTTGAGTAGTCATTAGGGTTCTTAAGGATGAGATAGATTAGGTGTTGAATCTTAGTCTCCTGGGTGGTTTAAGCGTAGAATTGTTTGATTCCTTTCTGGATTAGTGTTCTTAATGCTAATTACTCTCTGATCAATTGGAATTAGAACTTAGGTATTTCCACACCCAGAAGGTGTTTGATGAAATGCCTGACTGAACTAATTTCAGAGATTTACATTCCTAGCCTAAGGGATTAGTTGTCTAGGGTGTTTATTGACTTTAATAAGCTAAATCTTAATGCCTGCTAAGCTAGATTTCGCTAAAGGGATTTAGGTCTGGAACTGGATTAGCTTGAGGTTACTTATCATGGGAATGGACTTAACTGTTTATGAATTTATTGTCTAGGGATTAGCTCTGCTTGACTTTTGCTAAACCACCTAGGTAGATTAAGAGGATACACTGAGTCAATAACCCCATCCTTAGGAGCTTCTCTTGCTTGATTGATTTCTGTTTTACTGCTTTTGCTAGTCTCTGTTAGTACCATTTGGATTGATACCTTATTGTGCTACAATGACATGATAGTTCAATAAGAAATTGACTTATATCAGAGATTCCCGTGCGTTTACCGTGGCTTGTTGGCTCATCTGCCATGCCTAGTGTTTGTACCACCCTTTGTCTACGCACCATGTTCTCGTTCTTCTAGTCTAGCAATCAGTCTATTCCCAGCATCTCAAGTCCTTAAAACCTAAAAATTCGATGAATAATAACAAATTAAATAAAAAGTTAAAAAAAAAAAACTAGTTTTAAATTCAGAACAAATCTCTATGGTTATTGCGTCAGTCCCCGGCAACGGCGTTAAAAACTTGATCACAAAAGGTTTGTTACACCTTTTTTCACAGTTTTCGCCCGAGCGCTACTAGAAAGTTGTATCGAGAGTTTAACCCGATTATACCACAAGTGCACAGTAATACGTACAGGATCGATCCACAGAGACTGAAAATAACTTCACAGAGAATTCAGGAATAAATCTAATCTAGGCAAAATAGAAATATTTTGGGGGTTTGTTTCTAAGTCCTAAGATGCATAAAATAAATAACGATAATTAAATAAATAGAGATGATTTAAATAAAATAAAGTATAAATTAAATTACGTAAAATAAATTGCATAAATTAAATTACGTAATTTAAATAACATAAATTAAATGGTGTAAATTATATTGCATAAAATAAAGTGCGTAAATTAAATTACATAATATAAATTGCATTAAGTAAATTGCATTAAGTAAATTGCATAAATTAAAGTGCATAAAATAAAATAACTTAAATTAAAGTGCATAAATTAAATTGCGTAAAATAAAGTGCGTAAATTAAATTGCATAAAATAAATTACATAATTTAAATTACATAAATTAAATAGCAGAAATTAAATTGCATAAAATAAAATATCTTAAATTAAATAACGATTAAACAATAATAAAGAAAATCATCCCAAGGGTGAATGAGAACAAATCCAGAAATCTTCTAATATGAGAATTGATGTTCTTTAACCCTTCGTTAGTATCCATCGGTTTAGAGATGTTCGTATATCAATTAGTCCAGTCTCGTGGTATGCTAATTTCTCTGTAAAAACCCCACTCTCATGGTGTTCTACAAGCATTGAGAACGATCTCGTCATCGACCGGATTGACTAGCAATTGCAACTCTACGTCATCTCCTAACATGCTTAGTTCCGAGATCTTAATCCACTCTCATGGCATCAAGACTCTAAGGTGTTAAACTAACTTAATCAAAGCTAATTTAGATAAGCTCACAAGTAAGAATAGATTTATCGATTAACTATGATTCCAAGTATGTAGATCTGAAACTTCTACCCACTCTCCTGGTGTAGAGAATTCCCGAAACACTTGGTCACGCCTTTTAGATTAGACCAAACTCTTAGATAACTCCCAAGGGAGTAAATCTAGCCTTAGGAACACATACAAGGTAGCTAATCAGTTAAGAACACAAAACATCAATCTATAATCAGTAGATCTCATCATCGATCTCCACCCTAGAGATCTAAAAGATCTACTCACTCATAACTCCGAGGATGATGGCAGTATATGAGATAGAAGACATGATAAACAATAAATAACGAGAGTAAAATAAAGTAAAGAAATAAGAAGAAGAAGACCTAAAGAACTTGCATAATAAAAAATTAGAACAAAGAGTATTTTTGAGACTCTTCTCTCTAAGTGGTGGTGATAACACTCATATTTACATGTTTTCTTGCACACATTTAGCTTAGTTTTATATGTTTCTAACTTGCATTTAGGATAGTTTTAGTGCATTTGAATTTATTTATGTGTTTATAGGTACTTGGAGGAAATCGTACACTTTCATAGCATTTTGGACCTCAAGAAGCTATAGGGACTTTGGAGCTACTTGCCGGGCCAAAGAACATTATGAAGAAACATCTCAAGAGCCTCACAAAGGAAGCAACAGCCCTAGCATCGACCAGGGATGGTCGATGCCCATCTCTGAGAAAGCCATCGATAGATAGCATCGACCAGGGCAGGTCGATGCTCTGCCTCGGACCGAACTAGAAGCCAAAGACGAAGACCATCGACGCAAGCATCGACCACAAGGCTCGTCGACGCCCGGCCTGAAGAAGCCCAGCGACCACGAGCATCGACCATGGCCTGTCGATGCTGAGTCACTGCGTAGAAAAAAAAAACTTCGGTTAATGTGAAATGCAACTTAAGAAAAGCTTTGGGTCGAGTTTAAGAGCTTCCAGAGCCTTCTAAGGATGCTCTAGACCCCTCCAAGCAACCAAAACTCTATATAAACACACATTACCTCATTGTAAAATGGTTCCTCTCTCTTGTCCTCCTTTGGCCACTTTTGAGAACCACCATTTATGTTTTTATAAAAGTTCTTTAGTTCTTCTTCTTTTTCTTGTTTTATTTTGTTTACAGCTTTAGTTTATTGTTTATCATGTCTTCCTACTCATATCCTACTATCACCCTCAGAGGTATGAGTGAGTAGATCCTTTGGGGTATAGATCGATGATGGGATTTATGTTATAAGATTTCATATGTTTTCTGTTCTTAATCGATTCTAGCTACTCTAATATTCATTAATAATGCTAAGATATATCCTACGTGATGTGCTTAAGGTTATAACCAAGCCAGTAGGCAAGGTTATACGAATATAAGCCCTTAGCACCACGAGAGTGGGTTAAAACTTCAGACTTGAATATTAGAGAGTATTACTATGGTCGAGCTTGTTGTTTGGTAAAGTTAATCATTGATCTAGCCTTAGCTAAGTTAGATTAAAACCTTAGAAACGCTTCACCACAAAAGTGGGTTACGTTTCGGAAATAGATTTATCAATCACTTCGTGTATCCGAAAATACAAGGCTGTTTGGTTATGACATACCAAACGGAAGTTTAGGAACACTTAGTATTCGATGATTGCGTGTAATGCGTAAAAGTCGTCATGCGAGTGGATCTGACATAGTGACTAGCATACCACGAAACTAAACTAGTTTCACTTCGAATATCCCTATAATAACAAGCATAAATATATTAGGTAGAACATAAATCCTAAATATAAACTCTTTGAAATCAGTCTCATTTATCCTAGAGATTTGTTATTAATTATTTATTTAAGTTATTTTAATTTAAGTTATTTTATAATTTTGCTATTTAATTCATGCACCTTTACTTTCTGTTATTTATTTTATGCACTTTAATTTACGTTATTATATTTCTGCAATTTATATTTCCGCACTTTATATTTCCGCAATTTAATTTCCGTACTTTAATTTATGCACTTTTATTTTATGCACTTTATTTTCAGTTATTTATTTTATGTAATTTATTTATGCAATTTACTTTATGTTATTTAATTTACGCAATTTATTTTATACATAATAATTTAGTTATTTAATTATTGTTTATTTATTTTATGCACTTTAGATAATAGAAT
Source organism: Boechera divaricarpa (assembly GCA_026770425.1). Lineage (NCBI taxonomy): Eukaryota > Viridiplantae > Streptophyta > Magnoliopsida > Brassicales > Brassicaceae > Boechera > Boechera divaricarpa. The sequence continues at coordinate 5,624,621 of CM049186.1, read as the reverse complement.
TAAAACCAAAAAACAAATATAATTCACCTAGATTAGATTTACACAATCTCTGTGTGTTACTCACAGTCTCTCTGGATCGATCCCGTTTGTACTACAATTGTATTTAACCGTGCATTTGCGGTCACATCGGGTTAAACTCTCGAAACTACCCTGTAGGTAGCGCTCGGATGAAATCTGGTGATAGAGGAGAGCGTAACAACTCAATCTACATCAATTTTTTGGTGCCGTTGCCGGGGACTGTAACAATAGCCATAGGGATTTGGTCTGAATCTGAGACTAAGTTTTTTTCCTATTAAGTTTAATTTTTGCTTTTTCTGGTTAATAAACTCAAAAACTAAATATATATATATATATATATATATAGACTAGTTGCTGGAATTGATGGACGAGAAATAGATATATGGGACGAAGCTTGTCGAGCGGAAGCATCGACCATGCCAGGTCGATGCCCCGCCCATCGACCCACCCCACCGAGCACAAGTTGTCGGCGCTCTCCAGAAGACAAGTCAAGAAGCTATGCATCGACCAGCCATGGTCGATGCTAAACTCGAAAACAAAAACCGTCAACTTAGCCATTGGTCGAGCTTGGTCGATACTCATCCAGGAGTGACACTCAAGCTTTCAGAAGGGACCAATGAACTCTCAGAAGCAACATTCGATCGCTTGCATGAACCACACCAAGTCGATACACATCTAGAACTTGTTGAGATGGTTCCTGTGGTTCAGAAACATCTTCATGACAACATCCTTAGAGGTCCACTCCTTGTCACGATGAAAACGGTTACCGATTGGTCTAAACGATGAGCCTCGTTCACATAGGTGAACAATGAGATGATTTATAATGCAATCCCGACTGATAGATCCCCACCAAAACCTCTGCCAGAACCTCTCCTTTTCGTAAGATCGTCAAGTTCACGACGCTAAAAAAAACTATTTTATCCTTTTGATGCTTACTTTTCAATTTTTAAATTTTTACTTTAAGTTTTCAATTTCGTCATTTTCGTTTTTTGTTCTTCGTTTTTCTATTTTAATTTACAGGATATCCGCACCGTTAAGCAAAATAAAAATAAAACAAGGACTTGCAACCGTGGGAGTTACCAACCCAATTCGGTGATATCGTCGAGCTCGACGACATTAAAACGAGCGCACTTGAAAGGCATACTCATGTTATCTTAGTAGAACTAACACTAACAAATTTTCTTTCTTGCATATTTTTAGTTTCACGATGTCTTACAGGTTGTTTACCGTGCACGGTCGACGGAGACCCGCCAGCCAACATCGACCGACCATGCCGAGCAACCACGGTCGACGGCCACCAAGACGGACATCATCGACTGTCACCGTCAACCGTGGCCCGTCGATGCTCAGAAAAATTAAATTTTTTGGTTCAGTTAGATTAGTAATTAAGTAGACAAATATTTAGTTCTAATTTTTTCTAAATAATATTCATATACCTTTCATTATTAAAATTGGAAAATAAATGTGTTGCTATTTTGGTGAAAGTATTAATTTGTTTCACTTACTGGATGTGGTATCATGGTATTAAGCAATTAGGATAAAATTTATTTAAGTCTAGTTTTGCTTAATACCATGAGCCACATAATGGTGATTTGAGTATTGAGTTTGTTAATTTTGCAGATATTAAATTAAAAAAAAATCAAAAGTTCCACGGCCTAATTCACCACCACCGCGACCCCGAACAACATGCTCTCAATCTATGCGAGAGTCTACAGATAAAGCTATAGGGAAGAGTATAGCTAGCAGCTCACACCCTCGAGATGAACCAATCAGCAGCAATGATCCACCATTATTGGGGCGAAACAAATAACAAAGGAGGAAGCTGCGTTCCCTGAAGTTCACACAGACTCGGTTTCCAAATTTTGAGCTACTCAGGGAGTTCGATATCTATGATGATGTGGAGCTGATATTTCAGAACATGGGACTCGGTACCTTCTTCACCATGCCAAACGCAGCCTAAAGGGAGCCAACATGTGATTTCTTGGCAACCGCGAGGATTGACTTAGGAGACCAAGACAGTGATTCGTTGGGTTATATACTCTTTTTCCACGGGAATGAGGAGAAAGAGATCACGTTTGAGGAGCTGAATGACTTGTATGGTTTCCAGCAGGAGAGAAAATGGAAGCTCGCTTGTCTCAGAAACAAGCAAATGCAGTTTGGAACACCATAGCGAGCGGTCAGTTTAGATCAAGAGAGTCTAAGGCTTCATTGATCTGCAACCCTGCTATTCGCTATGCACATAAGGTGTTATCACATACATTTTTCCCTAGAGCTGAAACGGGAAATATGCAAAGGGAGGAGTTAGCTTTACTCACTCAGGGGATCAGACACTTGATCGTAGAATACAGTGATGGGACTTACCCAGAGGGGATTCCCGAGCAGCTTTGTATTGCCGTTGTCTTCGCCCAGAGGTTGGTCAACTATGGAGAGGTGGTGCGATAGACTAGGATGCCTAGCTTCACAGTGAGTATCGGTGGAGTGATTACACCTATTTTGCTACATTGCGAGGTCCCTTGTGGTGACATAGACGAGCCGATGTTGAGCATAGATGCTGGCTATCTCTTAGATAGCAAGATATTGATGGGTCGCCTTGAGGATAAGTACATCTACAAGTTTCGCGAATCAGCCATCAAAGGATCAGAACGCAAGGTTCTGCTACCTAACAGAGACATCACCACAGCTGACAATCCAGTGAATGTGAGCTTCATGCCAGGTCCAGAGTAGGATTTCAACGCAGCAGCTCACCCTCCCGTCTACAAAACCAGCACACGCCTTTCCGTCGAAAGAACAGGTAGCAGTCGCGATACATCGGGCGCATATTGCAGTGAGAGATACTATTTTGAGGTTTATGATGGACCTATCGCCTCTAAGGCATGTCGCCACTCTCATGAGAACATCTGCTTCCTCCAAAGGTGGAACAAATGGCAAGACAAGAACATTCGCTGACTAGTAAATGGGATGAAGAGTATGAAGCTTGAGATTCAAAATCTCAAGAAGAAGATTAGTGGATCGAGTAGCCAAACCGAAGGAGAGGAGTCACAGACTATAGCTAACTCGGACGATGACATGCCATTAGCACCGCATCACCATTCCATGCATGACATGCCTAACTCTTCTCAGGCCCTTCCGGACGCACCACGAACATCATCATATGAGGCACGCCGACGAGGTAAGCGTTGTACCATACATTCTCCTTCAGCCAGCTCGAGCAGCCCTCAAATGTCGTTTAGCACCTCCGAGTCTACTGATTTTTAGTAAGACATGTCTTTTCTTTTTTCTTTAATTTTAATTTCCTTTTATTTTTCCTTTTAATGTATTGTTTACGATGTTTTTTCCTCTTGATTTACTTTCACCGAGACGGTGAAAAATAAGTCTGGGGGAGGCATCGTAAATTTCTAATCTTTTTATGTTTTCTTTTGATTTATTTTGATGTATTTTGCTTTTATTATATATTTTTTTCATATGCATCTAGGAACAAAAAAATTGTTGTACTCTTTTTCCCTTAGTCACGGTTCAATAACTTGTGGCAAGGTTTTTAATGAGACAACAATTATTGAACTTTACCACTATGTTATCTATACTAATACTTTTTATGATTTTATGAGATTAGCAAATACGTTTCAAGCAGGAAAATTGGAAAACCCATAAGTGGATCAACAAATCCCAAAAGGACCATTCCCTCGGAGACTTAGACGATTCAAAGTTGACTTCTCACCCTAATGAACTTTAATTTTCTCGATTTGGGACTTGAGATACATTGGATGTGATATCTCTATGAGACACTGCAAGACACGTCTAATTAAGTGCAATTACCCTCTTCCTTCCCTTCAATAATTAGAGAAAATGATATAGGTATTAAGGAAGTGAACCTGGTGATAGAAGCTACCACTTTTAACATTTGCGTCTCATGGAAACATGTCCTATGGGGAGAAACGAAAAGAAAAAGGATATAGAAACGAACCGGGCATTGGAAGCAACCACTTTCAATGTTCGCGTCTCAACAAAACTTGTCCTAAAAGAGCTTAAGAGAAAAGACGATCGATAAAAAAAAAATGATACCCTAGAAAAGTAGGGAGAAATCGATCGACATTGAAGTGAGAAAAGAAAGAGGAATGGGGTTGTACTAAAATGGTCTTGAGCTTACAGAAATTCGAAAGAGTAAGTGTTCGTGTCCTTTGATCAATGGTTCCAAGTCGAGATATCACGCCTAAACTAAATAAGGGGAGTCAACAAAGAGGAGTCTGAGTTCGAAGATGGATGTGGCTCCGAACTAAGGTAACTTGCTATACTTATAGTGAAGTACATGTAGTACGCTTAGAGCTATCTCACTAAGTTGAAGGATATTAATACGATAAGATAATGTAAGGAAAGATGTTCAATATAGATATTGTGTAACTCTTTTCACTAGTTTAGATTTGTTTATTTGAGGACAAGCACAAAAGTAAGTCTGGGGGAGTTGATAACACTCATATTTACATTTTTTCTTGCACACATTTGCTTAGTTTTATATATTTCTAACTTGCATTTAGGATAGTTTTAGTGCATTTGCATTTCTTTATGTGTTTATAGATACTTGGAGGAAATGGTACACTTTCATAGCATTTTGGACCTCAAGAAGCTATAGGGACTTTGGAGCTACTTGTCGGGGCCGAGAACATTATGAAGAAACATCTCAAGAGCCTCACAAAGGAAGCAGCATCCCTAGCATCGACCAGGGGTGGTCGATGCCCATCTCTGAAAAAGTCATCCATAGATAACATCGACCAGGGCAGGTCGATGCTCTGGCTCGGACCGAACTCGAAGCCGAAGACAAAGACCATCGACGCAAGCATCGACCAAGGCTCGTCGACGCCCGGCCTGAAGAAGACCATCGATCACGAGCATCGACTGTGGCCTGTCGATGATGAGTCACTGCGCAGAAAAAGGAAACTTCGGTTAATGCGAAATGCAACTTAAGGAAAGCTTTGGGCCGAGTTTAAGAGTTTCCAGAGTCTTCTAAGGACGCCCTAGACCCCTCCAAGCCACCAAAACTCTATATAAACACACCTTACCTCATTGTAAAAGGGTTCCTCTCTCTTGGCCTCCTTTGGTCAGTTTTGAGAACCACCATTTATGTTTTTATAAAGTTCTTTAGTTCTTCTTCTTCTTCTTGTTTTATTTTGTTTACTGCTTTAGTTTATTGTTTATCATGTCTTCCTACTCATATCCTGCTGTCACCCTCAGAGGTATGGGTGAGTAGATCCTTTAGATTTCTGGGATAGAGATCGATGATGGGATTTATGTTATAGGATTTCATATGTTTTATGTTCTTAATTGATTTTACCTACTCTAATATTCATTCTTAATGCTAAGATATGTCCTACGGGATGTGCTTAAGGTTATAACCAAGCCAGTAGGCAAGGTTATACGAATAAAAGCCCTTAACACCTCGAGAGTAGGTTAAAACTTCAGACTTGAATATTAGAGAGTATTAGCTATGGTCGAGTTTGTTATTTAGTAAAGTTAATCATTGATCTAGTCTTAGTTAAGTTAGATTAAAACCTTAGAAACGCTTCACCACGAGAGTGGGTTGCGTTTTGGAAATAGATATATCAATCACTTCGTGTATCCGAAAACACAAGGCTGTTTGGTTATGACATACCAAACGGAAGTTTAGGAACACTTAGTATTCGTTGATGGGATTACGTGTAATGCATGAAAGTCGCCACGAGAGTGGGTCTGACATAGTGACTAGCATACCACAAGAGTAGACTAGTTTAACTTCGAATATCCCTAGAATGACAAGCATAAATATATTAGGTAGAACATAATAGAGATTATTCCAATTCCACAAAGATGAAAAGCACTTAACACAATAATGTCACAAGGTACAAGTTCACGCTCCTTATCTTTATCGTTTTTCAATAAAATAACTTCACCATGCTTATTTTTTGTTTGCTTGAGGACAAGCAAAAAGGTAAGTGTGGGGGAGTTGATAAAGCTCATATTTACATGCTTTTACATATTCATATAGACTAATATTATGCATTCTAGTTAGCATTTAGGACTATTTTATTGCATTTGCATATGTTTATGTGTTTATAGGTACTTGAAGCAAAATCGGTGTTTCTAAAGTGTTTTGGGAGCTTAAGAAGTCATATAGACTTTGGAGCTAGTTGTTCAGACCAAGAACATCATGGAAAGCTTCCCGAGAAGCTTCACAAAGGAGGCATCGACCATAGCATCGACCCCTCAGGATCAATGCTGGCCCTGACAGAAGAAACTCGAAATTCGACGTTTTGACCTGTATGCACTGTTTGGAGGCTTTCGGTCGAACGAGAAGGAATTAAGCTACGAAACGACTTGCTATGGAATCTTGATTCAAAATGGAAGCTCTGAGAGTTGGATCAGGTCAAGAGCTGCTCAGATATGATTTTTACAAGTCAGGTGACTCTGAACTTACCCGATTTGTACCTATGTGCACGGTTTGGAACGTTACGATCTAACCAGTAGGATACAAAACAACCTGGTATGGAATATTCATTCAATTTGGAAGCTCCACGAATTAGAATCATACCAAACCGAGATCAGATGCGAAAGTTATTTAACTTCTAAACCAGGAGATCCTACACTTGTCTTATTTGGCACCCTGCGAGTTTAATTCGCAAAAAGATCTTTCTCCAGGCTCCTTGGGCACGACCTAGCTTCCTCCTAAAGCCCTAAACTCTATATAAGCACATGTAATTCTCATTAGAAAGGGTTCCCACTTTTTACACAACTTTATAGCCACCATTTAGAGAGAGAAATCTCAAAAACATTATTTTGTTCTTAAGTTTTTTAATGCAAGTTCTTTAGTTCTTCTTCTTGTTCTTCTATTGCTATTTTTACAGCTTTTGTTTATTGTTTATCATGTCTTCTATCTCATATACTTCCGTCACCCTCGGAGTTATGAGCGAGTAGATCTTTTAGATCTCTGGGATGGAGATCGATGATGGGATCTACTGATTAGAGATTGATGTTTTCTGTTCTTAACCGATTAGCTACCTTGTATGTGTTCCTAAAGCTTGACTTACTCCCTTGAGAGTTGTCTAAGAGCTCGGCCGAAAATCACATGTGTGGCTGAGTGTTTCGGGAATTCCCTACGCCATGAGAGTGGGTAGAGGGGTTTCAGATATACATACTTGGGATTCTAGTTAATCGATAAACCTATTTTCGACTTGTGAGCTTATCTAAATTAGCTTTGATCAAGTTAGTTTAGCACCTTAGGGTCTTGATGCCGCGAGAGTGGATTAAGATCTCGGAACTATACATGTTGAAAGCTTGACTACCCTGTAGAGATAAAGTGGATAGTTAGGCCGGTCAATGATGAGATCGTTCTCAATGCTTGTAAGGGCACCACAAGAGTGGCTTTTACAGAGAGATTAGCATACCACGAGAGTGGACTAATCTGTATACAAAATCTCTAGACCGATAGATATCAACAAAAGGGTTAAAGAACATCAATTCTCGAATTAGAAAATTTTCGGATTCGTTCTCATTCACCCTTGGGATCGTTTTCTTCATTATTGTTTAATCGTTATTTAATTTAAAGTTATTTTATTTAAGTATTTTATTTTCGCATTTTTATTTATGCAATTTACTTTATGCAATTTAATTTAAGTACTTTTATTTATGCAATTTAATTTATGCTATTTAATTTTTGCACTTTAATTTACGCACTTTATTTTCCGCTATTTAATTTACGCAATTTATTTTCTGTTATTTAATTTATGCAATTTATTTTACGCTATTTAAATTCCGTAATTTATTTTACATACTTTATTTTCCGCTATTTAATTTACGTAATTTATTTTCTGCTATTTAAATTCTGCAATTATATTTCATGCAATTTATTTTACGTAATTTAATTCAGTAATTTAATTATTGTTTATTTAGTTATTGCTTATTTATTTTATGGACTTTAAATAATTAAACCTAAAACCCCCAAACTTTATAATTCACCTAGATTATATTTATCCTTAAAATCTCTGTGTAGTTATTCTCAGTCTCTGCGATCGATCCCGAACATACTACGATTGTATTTAACCGTGCACTTGCGGTAAGATCGGGTTAAACTCTCGAGACTACTTCCTAGTAGGGCTCTGATGAAACCTGAGACGAGGTGAAACAAAACCTACTATCAAGTTTTTGGCTACAAAAGTTGTGCAAAAAAGAGGAAACCTTTCTAATGAGCATTACATGTGTTTATATAGTAATAGGGCTTTAGGAGGAGGCTAGATCATGCCCAATAAGATTGGGGAAAGATCCCTTGTGAATTAAACTCGATGCCAAATAAGGCAAATGTAGGATCTTCCGGTTTAGAAGTTTAAGAACTTTCTGGTTTGATCTTGGATTGTTATGATTCCAATTCTTGGAGCTTCTATTTTGAATCAAGATTTCATACCAGGTCGGTTTGCAGTCTAATTCTTTCTAGTTCGATCATATGCAAATGCATTAAAAAATAGTTATAAATGCTAACTAGAATGCATAATATTAGTTTATATGAATATGTAAAAACATGTAAATATGAACTCTATCAACATGTTTGGTTAGTTCCGTATGGACAAACGGCTGGTCATCCGCCATAGTCTATCATCAAGGCAAGCCACTTCTTGCGGCCTCAGTACGTATCCATTTTCTACGGGTTGTAGTATTGACATAAGGTTTTAGACATCGTTTCGTCTGATGATTCTCTATATATAATCACATTTGATTCTTAGTTAATTTTATTCTAGAATTTTGGTATCCCACAAAACAAGATATCAACATAGATTTTTAGGGTAATAAAGGTTTGCTCTCGGTATGGATTTGTTATGTAAAAGATCCATAATTCGTAATCATACGTTAGTCTTATCTCTATGGAAAAAGATATCAACCTTTGGCAATAATTGTATTTGAAATCTTAGTGGTAAGACTTACAAATGAAGCCAAAAAAAGTTCAATCAATCTACAATGGTGAAGGGTCATTTTCATTGGAGGTAAAGTACCAAATTCGTTGTGTCTAAAGAGTGGGGTCTAACATTTTCATTATTAAAAAAAAAAACAAATTATTGTTGCAAAAACATATTAATTTATTTATCAAGCACATGCATATCCGAGTATGTTGTAAAGTATTATCATATTAAAATAATACTAAGTGTCTCTCCAACCGCATGATTGAAGATTAATTCTTATTTTCGTTTACTCTTACGAGTCAAACAAACTATACTTCTTTAAAAAACTTCTTAATGCAATGATTAAATTTGTCGGGTAGTTCGTTACTAATTCTTTCAAATTAACAAAATTATCATTCAAATTGGGATTAGTATGGTATTTGTTGTATCGACCGTGGGACACAAGCCTCACTTAAGCAAGGGGTAAAACCGTTATTTGTTTTCGTCAAACATCTTATCTTATCATGCCACAAACTACTTAAATTCAATTTCACATCCTACTCATAAACATCTTAGCCCCAACGGCTCAACGTGTAACATTCACGCAGAAACAAAAATGCATAAACCAAAAACGCAAAAAACATCTTTTGAATTTCGAAAAATATACTTCGAATACCCAATGAAAAATTCTTGCCATAAACGCAAATATTGGATCCTAATAATCAAAACTAAAGATCGAAAAGGATAATTTAGTGATATTGTGAAACCACGAGCTTTGCCCTTACCTTAACTAAACTAGCAATCTGAGAACGATGTACTCTTTTTGGTTTTATGGTAAAAGAATCTGGCGACTAACCACCTTAATTCATAGTTAATTGTTAGGATTTATTTGCTAAATAGCCGAATTTTGGAGCTTATTTTCAAAATAACATCAATAGAAAAATTTTAAATAACTGGAAATTATTTTTTCAAAGTTTGACAAAAATATATTCCGCATTCACACATGATTGTTGCTATTTTATAAAATAAAAAGTAATTGGGTAAAACTTTTTTCTCTTCTGAAACAACACTCGTCAATCGATTAATATATATATAGAAAAATGTTTCACATTAAAATAACTTAGTAATTGATCAAATAATGTATCATAAGATAGAAGAATCCTGTGTTATTTATTTTAAATGCATAAACTCGTATATATTTTGGAAGTAGATCATATGTTATTTTGCAAAAGAAAAAAAAGGTTACTTTGGAATTTTATATAAATTGTATGGTAATTTAGTATATTTACCATAATTTTTTATTCTAAATTCTGTCATTTTCATTGATAGTTACATATTGATGAAAGCAAACATAGAAAGACGACAAACAATAATTCGTCGCCATTATGTCTTTGCGCCGCTGAGGAGAACCGAAAGTCCAAAAGCTTTAATTTCAATGATTGATTGGTCCATTATTTGAGTCCTCCCTAATGGCCGATCCATTTAATGCTGAATGAAATAGTGAAAACAAATTTAATTGTTCTAGAAAATTATTTTTAATTTGAATACTTATTTGATTGCACAATATAAGAGATTTAACTTTTTTACAATATTTAAAGAATTAAATAAAATATTTATTTTAACTTTAATTTTTACAATGTTAAATAAAAACACAAATTAATAGATTTAAGTGTTTTTTGACCAAGAAGTAAAATAGACATAAAATGACAATGACTGTATTAATAAATGTGAAACTCATATATTTTGAAACAATTTTTTTCCTTCTAAAACATCTTAAAATTTTGGAACATATTTTTTGTAAGAAACTTCATTGCATTTTCAGTTTTTTAAAGATACCGAGACAGAACAGAACTTCAACTATTACCATTCTTGTTATCAAAAAGAAAAACTAGTACCATTCTTAGGAGTTGTTTGATGGGTAGGTAAGCAATCAATATTAGAAGAACAAATTCGGAAAAATACATGTAAATGAGGCATTTAGAAACTAATAATTAGGACATGCACAATAGCGAGCTATTTTATAGATAACTAAAATAATTATTTTGCATTCTTATATGAATATCTAAAAAGTATAAGTTGCATTTGTGTTAAAATTTCAAGGAAAAAAAAAAAGCAATTTTTTGTCATAAATTTTTCAGTTGCTCGGAAAATATGATACGGATTTTGCTTTTTCTAGTATGCTACGACTTAAAAGTATCTCACTAAAAACTAGCATAACATTTCAACTTTAGGGTAAACACCTTAGACTTCCTCTCTTCATTGTATATGATATATGATAACGCTCTTTCTATAGATCATGACCAATCGAGAAATTCATCTTGAATTAGATTTACCTTCACAATGACAATGTTGTTATTGTGGTTAATTGTCCCTTCTACTTCTCTCGTTCAATAACGATTCTATGATCAAAATCTGAACCATGAGAAAAAATTACACCCCATTCAGAATACGATATATTTTCCACAACTTTTCGTCTGCTCAACTGTTCTTAGACGCTTACGTCACGTCATTGAAAATATTAACCGTTTGTTCTTTTGAATATGCATTTTCCATCAATGCGCTCATCATATGTTTGGTTGATGGGTCAATCATCTCGAAATTTCCATTATAGAAAATATAAAACAAAGCTTAGATGATAACATCCCTTCCAATAACTTGGATTAGCTTTTATACCACTCTGATGCTTGTACTAAGAAGCGTACGTACGTAAAGGAGTGAATGAAATAGATATTGTAACAGAACAATTTTGAGACCAAATTAATATGGGTTGTGAGCTGCCTAATTTTAAACAACTTGTAGTAACCAGTTATACAAAAAGATACGAGATCTATACGATTCGGAAATATTAAGCCACCGTAACTGATATAGAAACACGCTAAGTTAGCATTATTGTAGCATAAAGTTGCCACCAACAAGAAATAAAAACGCTTCAATTCACCACAAATTGTTCTCTAAAAACTAAAAGATGAAAAAATGATCTAAAAAATCCAAGAGATAAAGACGCTTCTTTACTTAAACTCGTTAAAAGTTTTGCGTACATGAAAATAGTTCTCAATATAAACAGAAAAATAATCATGAACCATAATAAAAAGCTACATAATATGCATATAACTTGAAGAAATCGATCCAAAACAAAATTATAACATGCAATATGAGTGTTATTTGTTGGTTAATTCCCAACCGTGTTGCCCAATAAGCTACTAAAACCGAGTTATGGTTTAGGAGATAAGATAGACATAAGAGGATTTGGTGTTATCTTAATAAGTTTTGGTTATCATAATAATATTTGGTGTTATCTTTCTTGATAGGATTAGGAAAAGCTAAACCTATAAATAGAAGTCTATGGTGAGATGTGCCATAAGACTTTTAAGAACTTTTGTTGAGTTGTGACAAAAAGTTAGGAGAATAAGTGTGTTTAGTTTTGAGTTATTTTCTAAACATAAATAAAAGAGAGTTATTCTCTTGCATTGTTCTAAGACCTGATCATAACCACCTAATCTGCAAGATCGACAAGCCAATCTGAAACTGTATATTTTTGATCCGGTCAAAAGATCCAATCAAATATGGAGAGCTCCTTTGGCGATGGTTTCGCTCAATTGTCTGCACATTTTCTATCTCTTACGTTAATGTTAAATTCTTACAACAAACATATTCATCTTATAAGTTGTAGTTTGACATCGTTTTGAGATATGAGATATCTAATAACGGCATAGTCTATGTGAACAATTACGAACAAAACTTTCCAAACGCAAAAACTAAATAGCTAAACGTTCTTTCTATGTGATTGCGTAGTTGCAGTAAGGGTTCATGAAGATATTAAACTTTCCTAAATATAACTATAAAGAACCAATTTTATATGTTTTAAATGATCTAAATCAATTTTTTCATAGGTGGAAGATTTATCAAAAATTCAATTAGATTTATCTACCAAACATCATCTTTCAATAAAAAAGACATGACACTTTGAACTCCACGTGCTTCACAGCCAAGCATCCTGCAAATACGGATAAGCACAACGTACATACTAAAAACCATAACATCAAATTACACTACTACCCTCTCTTACACCATCTATGCATCACTGTTATAAAGTAAAAAATACATCTACGGGTAATTTCGTTACTATTACGCCACACCACTCAACAGAGAGCTCACCAGACCTACGAACATCACCCACCCACCACCTCGAAGATTCTTCAAGTTTCGAATATATAACAAAACCCTTCAGTCATTTACAAAGAGAAAGATTCTCCAACTTTTGTTTTTTTCTTGTCATAAAGAAAAAGAGAAACAGTTCCGGCAACAAAAAGCCAGTGGGATAATCTACAGTGAAGATGAAATTAAGAAAGCTAAAGAAAACTAAGAATTTCAAAAAGGTCCACACATTAATACATAATTAAGAAACAACCCCAAGAGTTTTCTTTTCATCAATTTTTTCACTGGTCGTTTCTTTTCTTCACCATCTCCTTATACTTAGTAATGGAATCAATCCTCTGCAACTTCAACTGATGTTTGAATCTGTTGATAAAGTCATCAGCTTTTGCATCTACTTCTTCATCAACTTCTTCCACCGTCGTAACTCTCGGCACTTTAACCGTCGCTGGCCGACGAGCCTCGACGGAGATTTCATCTTCTTGAAAGTGAGAGAAAGGAGACTTAGTGCTAGCTGATTTCTTCATCTTCTTTGGAAGCTTCGTAGGTATGATTCCAGCAGCTGGTTCAGTGTCAGATTTTGTCCTAGCGACATGGTTTAGATTGAGTTGACTATAAACTTCTTCAAGACTCGGACTTGTCTCTTCTTCTTCTTCTTCTTCTTCTTCTTCTTCTTCTTCTTCTTCTTCTTCTTCTTCTTGTTTTGACTCTACGGTCACCGATGGCGGTGGAGCTTCGATTATATTGGTGGGTTCTTGAGAAATGTAGTTATAAAGATTAAAAGATTTGATTCTGTGAAGAACAGAAGGAGATCTAGACAAAAAAGGTTGATTCTGTTCGATTGAAGCTGGTTGGTGAGAGTTGTTGTTGTTGTCTTCAGGTGTTGAAGGAGGAAACTCGAGATGAGATTTGTCTGGAGAAGTGAAGGAAGAGAAGTTTATGGATTTGAGACGGTGAATCATGGAAGGAGAGCGTTGGATCTGAGTTTGATTTGGGTCATTAGATTTAGAAGAGAAAGATGAGCTAATGGCGATGGTGCCTATCATTAGGTTGAGGAAGACGAAGAGTACGGTCGGTGTGAACCAACTGTACATAGCCGTTAGTACAGATTCCGACATGTCTAACATGGATTTGTTAGGTTGTGTTCTTGTTCGGAGAGAAAGGAGAAGAAGAGGGAGGAGGAGGATGGGTGAATTTGGTTTTTTTGGAAAGCAAATAGGAGCACATGTGGGAACTAGGGGTAGTTTTGGTATTTCCTGTTTTCACTTATTTTTCAACTTTGTGTGGTTTTTTTTTCGAATAGTGAGATGATGGTGGAGGACAAAGGAGAGAAGTGGAACATGCTTCTAGAATGTCACATCCACTACAATTTTGTTTGGTTTATTTCAATTTTCATTTTTCTTGGATTTAAGAAAGACTCATCACTTACAGAGGCTCTTCACCATACGGCAATAGAAGGTTTCTTTTTCTCTTTTGCGAATAGAAATTCATATTTGTGTGCCGACTTCATATCCTAAGTGATTATAGAGTGCCCTTTGTTTTTTTTTTTTTTTTTTAAATAAATATTAAATTCTATTCATTGGTTTGTATTTTGTACATAAAGTGTTATAGTTTTTTTTAAAAGTGAAAGCAAATTTAAACCTGAAAATTAATATTACATTATTAATTAATTTTTTTACGTTGTAAACTAGATTTGGATAGCATTCTTGTACTTTCCATCGCCTTGATCTTTCGTATTGAAGCTATGAAGTTCCAGACCTATTTATCGATCAACTTGTTTAAAATCTCCAATAGTTATTGAAGAATTGTCATATATCCTTGAATTCATTTCTCTCCATAAGTAATAGATAGCCGTTTGAACCAAATATCTAAGGAGGAATAGTTTGACACGAGACATTGTTGAAGTATTAACTATCACTAGGATTTGATCCCACTTGGAGGTGTATTCATCTACTAAAAGACTAGGCGCAAGTTTCCGCCATAGCGCAGACGCGGATCTGCAATTGAAAAACAAATGCTTTCAATCTTTTTCATCTTCTTTGCATAAGATGCATTCTGAATTGATTTTCGGATTCTATTTCTTCATTATATTCGCGGTTGATAATCTGTTGTGTATTACCAACCATGAAAAGAAAGCGAATTTCGAAGTTGCTTTAGAAAACCAAAGACCTTTGTACCAGCTCACTTTCGATGAAGGTTGTCGAGTAATGTCCCATGTGTTTTTCGTGGTGAATTTGGATGAATTTAGATTTGATAGAAGTATCCGAATGTCGCCAGATATGAACTTCCTCCAAATCATTTGTTTTGAGACCAACCAAGGCCGTTTCGATCTGATTTAGAAACTCTGTTCGATGGCGTCGTGATCGATGATGTTGTCTTACTTTGTCGATGGTTTCATCTAGCGAAATGCCGAGATCAATTGCCCCTCTGCTTCCCGTAACATATGTAAGTCTGCCTAGTTCACACCATGAGTCAAACCAAAAATGATGTAGATGCTCCATTTTTAACCTCCACAAACTTGATTCTAGTCTCCCGCTAGAAACAAAGTTGATTTCTCAATATTGATTCATAGACCCGAATACTTGGTGAACTGATCGAAAATGCTCATTACTCCTTCAATTGATATCTTTTGGCCATCTATAAATCCCAATAAATCAGTTGCAAAACACAAGTGTGAGACTTATGTTTTTGTATTTTGGTTGATAGCCTATGTGTTTGTTTGTCGTCGCTTCATCTATCATGCTGGAAAGAACATTCATGCATATCACAAAAAAATATGGTGATAATGAGCAGCCTTGTCACATGCCTCTAGAGCTTCCAAAGTATCTTGCAAGTTTTCCATTAACCTATATAAAGAAGGAGGCCATGGTGATGCATAATTCAATCCAATAAATGAATTTGTCCGGGAAATTGAGCTCTTTTAGCATGTTTAGCAAAAATGACTATTCAACTGAATCAAAATCTTTACTGATGTCGATTTTCATTGCACAACGTGTTGAGATTGTTGGCTTATGATAGTCTTTAAACAGTTCTTTTTATGATCCACACACTTTAAATTCTAAGACATATAATTAAGCATAGAGTGGTAGACAATACCCGTTTGACATTATATTTGTTACAGCCGGTTTGGATTTTTTTTTCCTTTTTAAGTTAAACACATTCTAATCTTTAAATTAAAGTCTCTACAATTGAAATCCAATTATACTTTCAGTTAATTAGATTTCCAACTAAACGCTTGTCGTTTCCTCTTTCCAAATTAATGGACTAGATATGAAAATTTGAAATTGAACTGAATCCAAAACAAATTAAATCTAGGTACAATTATTCATCTTAAACTGAAAAACATGAAGAAACAGAAATGCAAATAGCAACCAAAATGAAGCAAATCTAGTTGAACAAAGAAACATCTCTAACGCCAACCATTACTCTCGAGAGTGAACATAGGATTGCTCAGCAGTCCTAGTCTCTACCACATCAAACTCATCAGACAGTGGTTGCTGCTGAGGCATCGATGGCCGTCGCATAACAGGCCTAATTTGATTCACCATCAAGTGCCAATTTTCCCTCATATCTTTCGCCCGGAAAACTAGCTGAAGGACCATACGCAGTCATTGTAGCTACCGCAAGCACCAGTCCATGATGACCAGTAATATTCTCTCGGTAATGGCTAACAACACCCCTTGTGTTCGTATAATGGATAGAGTTATCGATAGTATAATTGTAGCTGTTATGATAAACAACACCTCTTGTGTCCGTATAATGGACAGAGTTATCGATAGTACAATTGTAGTTGTTATGATAAACAACACCACTTGTGTCCGTACAATGGTAATCAGACGATTACCAGTATTCATATATGAATGGATGAAATCATTCGAGGTGACATCCGAGGTGGTGTGGATACCGTGGCCCGAGGCAGCCAAGATGGCTGGCTCCGCATTACGGAGGAGCCAACCGACGGTTTCACCGTCAGTCTTGAACCCTAACTCTTGTGTCAGCTGGAAAATTTGGGAGGCACAGCTCATCGGAAGCCGGATGCGACGGTTACGGTCCGTGGATGATGTTTGATTCCTCCTTGCCTTTAGCTCAGTTTTAATTTTTAAGTGTAAGTGGTAAACTAAATTTCTTGTATATGGTTTATATAGAAGATTTTACATAAGAAAAATACAAAGCACTTCATTTTTGTTACGTTATGTATGGAAAACAATAATGGGTAACTAACTCATAAATATAAATAATAAGTATATTGTATATGGGATTAAAGGAAAAAAGGAGTTAAAGTTTTAGGGGGTGTTATTATAAAAATTATAAAAAATAACTATTTAAAAGATTTTAAAAGATTGCAAAAGAGTATCTCCAAAATATTGCATAATATTTTCAAAGATTACACAAGAGTATCTCCAAAGTATCTCAGAGTATCTCAAACTTTTATAGATTATTGCCCAAAGTATAGAGTCATCAATGCATCTTTGAATCTTTTTTTGCTTAGGTAAATAGTTTTTTTTTTTTGTCAACATAAATTTTTTTTTTTTTTTTTGGTCGACGTTTAGGGAAATAGTTATGATGTTTCTTTTATTATTGTCCCAAAACAATTTTTTATTAACTCACAGAGAATGCTTCGAGAGAATTTCAATTTGGATTTCAATAATCTATGAGCTCGTGATACATTCATGTCCGACTTTCATGATTCCATGTAAAGGGATTTGGGTTTCTGGAAAACAAATACAAGGTTTGGCCATAGGACAATCACAAAATCATTTTCGTTTTTTCACTTATTCAAAGCCAACATGAGTAACAAGATGAGTAATCTATTAGCTCGTGATTGTTATGAGAATTGAAGCCACCAAAGCGAAATGTCTACTATAGACGCTTATCGCTGCAGGTGCATGGATGGCATTCAACAATTTTTTAACCAACGAAAGAGAGGTATTAGAAGATGTATGGTTGGGGAAGAGGAGAACATGGAAGGCTCGGATTCGGTGACAATGACAAAAGCAGTAAAATGTTTCCACAAAAAAATAATAATCTTAGGAGAATACTTTGAAAATATCTTATTAGGTACAATACTTTTGATGATTAGATTTTGTGAAACAAAATATGTAGAATCAATAAACCAATAACATAATATTTTAATTCCATGACAAAATGAATTACTTTCATGTTATTTGAATAACACAAAACTTTTATTGACTTTATAAAATCATGAATCGAATACATCTAGATTTATAAAGATTTTAGATTACATTTTACAAATACATAAACTAATAACACCAAACTTTAATAAAGTTTTAAAAAATCTTAAATGAATAACAATAAAATCTTCGTAACATTTAAATCTTTAAAACTCCATCTAAATACACAAACCAATAACACCCCCTTAAAGTTATATAGGTAAATTTAAATGATCGGTCCACTTACTAATGGTAATTTTGAGGAAATTATCTAAAAACTTTACAGACCAAAGACAACTAATATATTTAATACATTGTATCACATAATATTCATGCATCTTATCTTATTTTTATTTCTATATTAAATTTGAATTGTTATTGAATTTTTATAGAAATGGATGATAACTCCAAATTTACTTCTGTATATTATTATTTTTTTTATCACCATTTATAGTTATTATTTGTTTTATAAGAAAAATAATTTAAGCAAAAATATTTGGTATTATAAAGTTTTCCTTAAACACATAAAAATGTTTAAAACAATAATGAACAAAGAGCGGAAAGAAGATCAATGAACGTTTGATATACAATACGCATTATATACATAGTATAACATACAAAAAAATATAATTTATAAATAATGAAAGTCTGATGGTAATTCTCATTTCCCAAATCTATTTTTGCTTTTAATGAAAGTGAGAGAATTTTTTTTTTTTACTTGGTTTATATATGAGATTTTCCCTAAATATATACATTAAAAATACAAGATGTTCCATGGGTGTTATGTTCATAGGGTAAAATTATTATAGTGTTATAGCTTTTAACAAAAAAAAAAAAGGAAAAACTATTACAGTGTTATCTATACAGGAAAACAGTCATTTAAATAAACAATTTAGGCCTTTTTGCCAAAATAAATACAAATTTTTTAATGAGCCAAAAAACATATTAACTTGGGGAAAAATTGGGGAAAAATGTCAAACAAATGTCCAACTATACCCAACGAACTATCGCGTGGCCAATTCAAACTCTCAACTTTAGGCCAACTTCCAGATTAAATATACAATGTTTATTTTCGTGTTCCAATTTGGGCATGCCGTTAACTCACTAATTTGACCGTTTAATTTGGTTGTTTGTTCCAAAACGAGGCGTTTTACTAACACCAATATCACTCTTTTCTTCTCATAAACTCGATTCATTTCTTCCAATTCACAAACGAACAAATCCTAATTTCAAAATCAAAGAGAAATCTAATATGCCTAGAACGAAATATCAAGCTCGCCGAAGAAGTGTGATGGCCGAAGATCTTTCTCCTCCTCTAGAGCCAGGAGCTCTCGCTGTGAATTCCGTCGAACAGCCGGTCCAAGCAGCTCGCGAATCTGATGAAGGTGATGACTGCGGCGTATACAACAATGAGGATTGCGATGATGTCGACTATGAAGCAGCTGATATGGGTATTGCCGAAGAAGACTGCAATGATTTCGAAACCCAGTTTGGAGTTCAAAACGATGAACCCGAAGGTAGTGATGCTGATGCTGAAAGTGGTGATGAAATCTGGGATGACAAGAGGATATCTGATCCTTTATCGTCTGATGATGAAGACGAATTTGAGGAGGACATTGGTCAATCTCAAGAAGCACCAGCACATGATCCTGATGAATTGTTACAGTTAGGTAAATATTTTGGTTCAATCTCAGATTTTAAAATTGCTATTTTGAAGTATTCATTGAACAATAGATACGACATCAAGCTATATAGGTCTCAGGCTTTGAAAGTTGGTGCAAAATGCTCTGATACGGATGTGAATTGCCCTTGGAGATATTATGCTTCGTATGAGAAGAAAAAACAAAAGATACAAATCAAAGTATTTGTGGATGAACATGTATGTGTTAGATCAGGGTATACGAGGATGTTGAAGCAAGGCACAATAGCTTGGCTGTTTGCAGATAGGTTACTGAAAAATCCAAAGCTTACAAAGTATGAAATGGCTGAAAAAATCAAGCGCGAGTACAACCTAGTTGTCATGAGGTTTGCGCGAAGACAAAAACACAGCTTTAAAGCTAGTCATGAAGCCCAATTTGCAAGGATATGGGATTATCAAGCTGAGATTTTGCAGTCAAACAGAGGATCCACCTTTGAAATAGAAACTAGTCCAAGTCCAACAGTGGGTAGTAAGCAGAGGTTTTATAGATTGTATATATGTTTTAGAGCACAAAGAGATGCTTGGAAGCATACATGTAGTAGACCTATCATAGGTATAGATGGGGCATTCTTGAAATGAGACATAAAAGGCCACCTTCTAGCTGCTGTTTGGAGAGATGGAGACAATATGATAGTTTCTATTGCCTGGGTAGTAGTAGAGATTAAAAATGATGATAACTGGGACTGGTTTGTCCAACTATTGGGGAAAGATTTGGGTGTAGGTGATGGAGCCAATGTTGCAGTAATCTCATATAAACAAAAGGTGAGTAATTATATAACATTTTTGCAATAATCTGAGATAAACATAAGGTGAGTACTTATAACATTTTTGTTTTTATTTTTGTTTTCAAGGATTAGTTAAGGATGTGCATAATGTACTACCACAATGAGAGCACTCGACAATGTGCAAGACACATTATGGACAATTGGAAGAGGGATACCCATGACATTGAACTTCAGCGTTTGTTTTGGAAAATTGCAAGGAGCTACACTGAAGGAAAATTCTATCAGAACATGGATGAACTATAGAGGTACAATCCTCATTCTTGCACTACTCTTCAGTACACAACTCCTCGGTCATTGTCTAGAGCTTTCTTTAGGGCAGGGAGTTGTTGTAATGATGTGTTGAATAACCTTAGTGAGTCTTTCAATAGAACCATTAGACAAGCCCGGAAAAAACCCCTTCTAGATCTGCTAGAGGATATAAGGAGACAGTGTATGGTTCAGAATGAGAAGAGAGCAATCATAGCTGGTAGATTAAAGTTGAGATTCACTAAGAAAGCACATATTGAGATAGAGAAGATGATAGAAGGCGCTAAGCATTGTCAACTCTATATGGCAAGAAATAATCTACATGAGGTTGACCATGGTGATGCAAAGTATAGAGTTGACATGAATGAGAGGACATGTGGGTGCAGAAAGTGGCAGATTGATGGTATCCTTTGTGTACATGCAACAACAGTAATTATAGGAAAAAAACAGAAGGTTGGTGATTATGCACACGAATGTTTTACTACAGCTAATTGGTGGCTTACATATAGGGATGGTATAGAGCTTGTACAAGGGCAATTAATGTGGCCAAGAACGAATAGGCTACAAGTCTTGCCACCACCATGGAGAGGTCCAAGAGGTAGGCCTAAAGGACATGCTAGGAAAAAAGGAGTAAATGAGACTTCTTCAACTAACACAGGTTATCACGGAATGAGAGGGTCATGACATGTTCAAAATGCAAGCAAGATGGACACAATAAGAGAACTTGTAAGAATGAGGTTGTATCTGTAGCAAAACGTCCAAGAGGTAGGCCAAGGAAGATTCAGGAACTAAGGGAGGTTCTGTTTGGACAAGGACAACTTCTTTCACAAGGACAAGGACAGAGAGATTCACAAGGACAATCATCACAAACATCACGCACATTTGAAGGTTGGAGACCATGGTTCTAGTTTGTTTCTGTTTCTTGGATGCTTGGAGACCATGGATTATGTTGTGTTTGTTTTTTCTCGGATTGTAATGTTCTGTTTTTGGATTTTTGGATTATGAAGGTTTTTTGGATTTCTCGGATTGTGAAGGTTTTTGGATTATATTGTTATGTTCTCGGATTGTATTGTTTGTTCTCAGATTGTTATGTTATGTTTTCGGACTGTTATGTTCTTGTTTATTGGATTGTCATAAAAGCATTGATGAGTATACACTAAAGAAGAGACAAGAACCATATTCTGCAATTTTTAGATAGCTTTACACAATGGTTTAGACATAATACAAGCTTTAATTGATACTAAACGATACAGACAATGCCAAACACAATTCTAAACACAATGTTAAACAACACAATTCTTAAACAACACAATGCTTAAACAAGGTTAGACAAACAAGGCTACGATACAAACTACGAAACACAATGCTACCACCATAGCCAATCATCAAACTATGAATTTCACGCTGCCTTGCTCTATTTTCGAATATCGCTTGCCAATTAACCTCTAGCAACAATCTCCTCCCTTCACCATATTGACTTTGCAATTCTACAATCTTCGGCAATGCATCTTCAATCTCTTCAAGAACAGCCTCCTCAACCCACTTAAAGAGATGAGACTGGAGGAAAATCAAGTAAAATCACTTAAACATATGAATGTAACTCACTTAGCGATATTAACCGAGTCACTTACATCTTTCTTGCTTTCATAGCGATAGAATCGTCTACCCGGATTTTCTTGGGTTCTCGCTGTGTAGATTCTAGCATCCAAGCCACATGAACACTTCGCCGGAATCCCTCTGTATATAACGCGGTTAAGGGTTGATGATTGGGTTGATGTCGCAGTTGAAGAACTCATCGTTAGAGTTTCTGATTTGGGGAAGAATCTGATTTGGGTATGAATTGGGGATGAATCGATTTGGGGAAGAAGAAGATTCGTTTGGGTTTATGAATTGGAAGAAATTTTTTCTGGGGATTTCACGATTTCACGAAGAAGAAGAAGAGAAATAAGTGTTACTAAAATGCCTCGTTTTGGAACAAACGACCAAATTAGTTAGTTAACGGTATGCCCAAATTGGAAAACGGGAAAAAACATTGTATATTTAATCTGGAGGTTGGCATAAAGTTGAGAGTTTGATTGGGTCACGCGATAGTTCGCACATAAAAATGGATTTTTGGCATAGTTGGACATTTATTTGACATTTTTTTCTATTAACTTGTGTTGACTCGGCCAATTTATTTATAAAATTAGTCAATTTTAACTCTTGTTTAATTAACATTAAACACCGTTATTATATAGTTCCTTGTGAATCTGAGAATTAGAAAAAAAAACCCCAATTCTCCTTAAATCCCTAGTCCCAAATCAGGCTCGAACTTCTTCGTTCTCTAGTTCTTCTCTATTTGAATCGCAAAGCTTCAACTGAATCGTGGTTTCTCTCCCTTCTCTAATTTCTCTCCCTCCGATTTAATTTTCTTATGACCTCAGTTTCAAGATGGCAAGGACGAAGCTACCAACACGTCGACGCAGAGAACGAGATGCCATTGAAGATGATGTAGACGGAGATGCGGTTGAGACGATTCCAGAAAACGATTGTGAGGTTATCGAAGATGATGAGCATGAGGGAATCGCCAGTGAAGAAATCGGTGGAGAGAACATTGTTGTACCCATGGAAGAAAACGCGGCTCTAGTTCTAGCAAACCACTTGGGAGATATTGTGAGCAATGATGTGGAGAGTGATGACAGTGGAGATAGACATATGAGATCCGTTGTCATCAGAAGATGAGGAAGAGGAAGCGCAAAGGTATACTCGTGAGGATTCAGAATCACAAGATGAAATTCTAGCATTGGGTAAGACGTTTGGTTCTTTTGAGTTCAAACAGGCGCTTCTCAGATATTCTCTGAAACCCCGATACGATATTAAGCTCTATATGTCGTCACAGAAGAAGATTGGTGCGATTTGCTCTGATACAGAGTATTCTTGTCCGTGGAGAGTTTATTGCTCCTACGAGAAGAGCAAACGCAAGACGCAGCTTAAGGTTTATGAGAATAAACACACATGTATCAGGTCTGGTTACTCGAAGATGCTAAAGAGTTCAACAATTGCCCAATTATTTGAGGAGAGGTTGAGATTGAATCCTAAGCTTACAGCTGTAGAAATGGCTGCTGAGATAAAGAGGATCTACAATCTGATAGTTACTGATGAGCAATGTCGACCAAACTTTCAAAGGCAAGAAGAGCTAGCCACGAAACACATTTTGCTCGAATTTGGGCTATAATAATATCCTTTTGTATGGACTTTGAAATGGTGGAAGACTAAAATAGTTTTGCTGCTTTGCCAACCACCACTGTCTTCCTCAGTGGTCTCACCGTCTCACTGTTTTGCTAAATTGGGTTTTTTTTCTTTCTCTAATTCTAGATTCACAAGAAACTATACAATAACGGTATTTAATGTTAATTAAACAAGACTTAAAGTTGACTAATTTTTATAATTAAAAATGCCAAGTCAACACAAGTTAATATGTTTTTTAGCTCATATTTGTTTTGGCAAAAAAGCCTAAATTGGTTATTTAAATGACCGTTTTCCATACCTATAACCCATGAGTTGACTTATTAATCTATTATGGTCGAAACTCATTTAACCCTGCAAAATCAATACACTAAAATCAAAATACTTCACCCACTAGAATTGATGGGTCATATTGGGTTGGATCGACCCATGCATGTTGACTTTATTCAAATGACACTTGATCGAAAGATTCAGTAGATGGTTATTCATTCAAAAACATGAATTTCCAAGTTTAGACTCATGCATTCTGCCCTCAAGCAAAACAGAAAACTAAGTTAGAGAAAGAGGTTTGAAAAACCTTAGAGATCTGACCTCTTACCGAAATCGCTGTAATGATCCTTTTTCCCAAGCGCCCACTGCTGCCTGATCAGCTCCAGATCTAACCACCATGTACTTCTCCGTAGGAACCCCAACTTCACAAGATTTCACTTACTTTCTCACACCAATATTCATCGAAGCTCTCATCGCCAGTTTCATCGCTGCAATTAGTGTTCAAGAACTTTCTAGATTCTTGCCCATACAATATCATAGCTAAGGAACCATTTATTCAACAACATTTATTGCTTTCCGGTATTCTTCATCTCCCCCAGACTTATTTCATAATCAGTTCTCATTAGATTTCAACAGCGCAGGTTTATTTGAACAGCATATACAAATCAAGGTCCGAAACGCGAGTATTGATAGTGTTTGCTACCGAATCCCCGGTTCTTACCCTCTCAATGTATCAAAAGTCTTAGGTGAATAATGGGGTCATAGGAAATTTTCCTACCCCTCTACTCGGCGGAAATCATTTCATCTTTTATATAGATTTTACCTGTTTTAACGCAAATATGTATCCAACAATTTTCACAGGAGAGATATACCACAATTTTCAAGCATGATGGGTTCCTTAGCCAGATATGAATGATGAATCAAGCTCTAAGAACACTAACCGCGTAGATGAAGTGCAAAATTTGGCTAAAGCTTGTGAAGAACCTTGCTAGAGACATGGGTGATTTCTAGCTGGCTGGTTATCCCTTGGATTTTTCATTAGTCGAACTGAAACTAATCCTGTAACAGTGGTCACTCAAAAGCAAAATCAGAACAACAAATTCGAGCAAAAGACAGAAAACTCTAAGTTGCTTTGACTCAATTAAACAAAATTTTTTTACAAAACAAAAATGAACACAATGTCAGTAACTACCTCCCCCAGACTTAAACAACACTGTCCCCAATATTTATCAAGCCCAGAGAAGGTGAAAGAAATCAAAGGACAAAACGAAATAGGTCAAGAACAAGAGGTGTTACCATAGAGCGGTGGTGTCGATCGATACCAAGGTGGTGTCGATCGATACGGAACAAAAACGACCATCCTTCTTCCGACCTGATTCGCAAGACACAACAAAACACAAAAACAAAAACTAATATTTATAGACTTACCAGTGGGTTGCCTCCCACTAAGCGCTCGTTTAATGTCACGAGCTTGACTTTGGCTAAGAGATCAGTCAGGACAAGGTGGAGGACTCACTCCGAAATAAGTTCCACAATCAGACATCTGCAGCTTCAAAGTTTTGCTCATTATATCCTCTTCTTTCTCTTTCATCTCCGGAGGAATGAGAACTCTAACCTTAGAGAAAGGTTTCGAGGTTCCCTTGCACTTCACCTTATATTCGATCGAATCTCCATCACACTTCTGAGGAATCAAAGTGAAATTAGCAGCACCGTTGATCTTCTTGCTCGTCGCCTTCCTCTTTGTTGCCTTGGTCTTCTCCACAACTTTCTTGCGGTGTTGGGGGGGGTTCATTTGAAACATCTGCGACTTTTGGTTCATCATAAGACTCATCGAGCAGATCGATCATCAGAGTCTCGCCCGAGGCAATGGTGATGCACGAGACATGTCTGGGTGCTCCTCCAGAAGGAATGGCATCGTAGAAGACTTCTCCGTCAATGCAAGAGAAAGAGATTCTCTTATTAGGCGTGTCCATGATCGCGCCAACAGTAGCCATAAATGGTCTTCCCAAAATCAAGGGCACCTTGGATCCTTGGCTCATCTCCACAACCTGAAAATCAGTAGGAATCAGACAATCTCCTATTTTAACAGGTAAATCAAGAATTGTAGCGTAAGGGAGTGAGCTAGAAGAATCCGCGTATGTGAGAAGCGTGTTAGGAGATTTTATATCAGCTTTCAATCTCTCGCAATCGCCCTTGACATGACGTTGACACTAGACCCCGAGTCAACGAGAGACTCCTTGAAGTTTACTCTAGAGATGGAGCATGGAACTGAGAATTTCCCTAGGTCTTCCCTCTTTGTCAAGCTGTCTCAGCGGTGGTGGTGTATCAGCAACGGGAGGTCCTGCAACCATTTTTTTGATAAAAACTTGCTTCTAGCAGCCTCCCACTCCTCTCTTGTCAGCTTGGGAAGAACAGGGTAAGGTAGCTTTGGTTTGGATACCCGTTCCTCAACCATCTCTGTCCTTTTCTCAGTTATTGATTCAGCCTGCGAAGGGTATCGACCGATACCAGATGAGTGTCGATCGATGCTGGAGTTTTGTATCGTCTCTGCAGGTTGGTGTCGATCGACACAGGTAGGGGTGTCGATCGATACTCGTGGAATGTCAGAATTCTTATCTTCATCTTCAGCGACCTTCGAATCTACAGCAGGTCTCGGGAAGTATCGATCGATACCAGGCAGGTATCGGTCGATACTAGTATCACTGACTACGAACACAGTCATCGCAGGCTCAAAATCCTCTTCTCTAGCGCTCGAGGTGATTGCATTGACATGTCCATGCTGTGGTTGAACTATCTTTCCCTTGACAGCTGCTGATGTCTGAGCTATTTGATCTTCCAGCATCTTCTGATGGATTTTGAGAGCGTCGATTTTCCCATTCAGATCAGTGTACACATTATCCAGCTTTCTATTAAAATCCACAGTCATTTTTTCTTGTCCCTGCAGAATCTGTTCCAAAAGGATCTCTGTCTTACTCTCTGTAGACCTCGGAGAATGCGGTTGATAAGATGAATTACCGTATTGGCGAGTAAAGTCATTGCTCTGAAGTGGTTTTTGGGCGAATTGTGTGGCACCAAAATCAGATTGGTTACCTCCAGACTTGTAACCACCTTGCTGATTGTTGTTGAAGCTTCGGTTGTTGTTATAACCAAATCGCTGACCCTGAAAACCAGAATCACCAATGTAGTTAACATCTTCTGCTTCATCTTTAATCTCCTCTACTTCCTCAGCGAAATGTACAGCCTTCTTTGTCTTCCCCACTAGCAGGTTGTGCATTGTGTCTAGCTTCGCCTGAACCTCAGCAATCTGCGAACTGTCAGCAAAACTAGTGAGCCTCTTCCGCTCAAAATCAGCATTCTTGGTGCTATTGCTAGACGCCAAGTTCTCAATCAGTTTCACAGCATCGGTTGGAATCCTAGTGTTGAAGTTCCCGTTGCTTGCAGAATCCAGTGCCATCTGATACCTCCAATCAATCCCTCTGTAAAAGATCCCGAGCAGCTGAACTTGACTGAAACCGTGATGCGGACAGTCTCTCTGGTAGGATCTGAATCGCACCCAAGCAGCCTTGAGTGCTTCTGTTGGACCTTGAGAAAATTGAGAGAGCTTGTTCCTGAGCTCCTCCGACCTCGCATCGTCATAGAAATTGTTCAGGAATGCGTTCTTGGTCTCGTTCCAAGTAGCGAGAGATCCGGGAGGTAGCTGCTTCAGCCAGTAAGCTGCCTCTCCACCAAGAGAGTATGGAAAGAGCTTACAAAAGAGATATTCCTGTGGCACTCCATTGTACTTCATGCTAGTGACCAAGTCCTCGAATTTCTCGATGTGATCCATAGGGTGCTCATGAGAAAGACCGGTGAAAGGGTGTTGTCCAACAAGAGCGAAGTAAGCAGGCTTCAGCTCAAAGTCATTCCTCTGGAAAGTCGGAATACGGATCGCTGCACGATTGGCATAGAACTGATCCGGTCGGTTGTACTCGCCAAGCGTCCGTTCAGCAACAGCTTGGGGTTGTGGTGGAGGAGGTAGTTGTCCACCTTCCTCATCATGCACCAAACCTTGTGGAAGATCCATCTCAACTGTAGTTCTTTTCCTTGTTCGACTCGTGCGTTCAAGCTCTGCTAGCTCTGAGTTGGAGAGATTGATCAGTGGTGTGTTCTTCGTTCTCCTGGTGGTACGCTGATGCATACACCTGAAAATCAAAAGAAAACGTGAAGATAAGTAACCAAAATTTAAAAACAGATGTTCAGTGTATCGATACCAATGGAGTATCGATCGATACTGACGACGAACTTAGACAAAATCGACAACTAAAATTCTAATGGTGAATTTTTAGAATCCCCGGCAACGGCGCCAAATTTGATATGCTCAAATTAATACCCTATAATGATACTAAAGCAGTTGCTGCAGTAAAGTTAGGGGTCGAACACAAGAACTCAAGAAAATTCACGCAATAGATGAAAGATGCAGATTGTGCTAAGCAAACAAATGATTGATGAGAAAACAAATGATCGAATTAAACTTAGGTTGATTTATATGAGGGGAAACTAGGCTCAGGGAAATTCTCAGGAAGTCAATGATAGATAACAATTAATCAATTAAGGTTCAATTCAATTAAGCGCCGTTCTCGAACTCAAACACGAAAGTATAGTTAACCAACTGTCGTTGCGAAAACTAACTAAGTCTAAAGTCTAAAATTCCAAATCTCTTTGCAAATCCTACACAGTAAACCAGCAATCAATTCAAGTTTGATATGTTCACAATTCGATTAAACCAAATCTCTTTGCAGATAATCCAATTGCTCACCCTAGGTTTTATCAGATTACTCAATTGCACTGTCGTGCCTAATCGATTAATCTAGGTTCTATGTTCTAAGTGATCAGGTTAGAAATAGCTTTGAGAACAACCTATGGTGAAAAACTATTCAGATTTTGAACCCTAACTAATCAATCATAATAAATCAGAGAAATCCATATGAGAAAACCCTGAACCTAAAAGGAGACTACTCAGACATGATAGATGAAACAAATAACATAACTGAATAGATCATGAAATTAAATATAGCAAAAGAATAAAAACAAGGGTTCGGGATCTTCTCTATGATGAACAGAGTCTTGGATCCGTCTCCCTCACACAAATTCTCAAATCTCAATGGTGGCTCAAAAATCAAAATCCAAAGTAAAGTCTGCAGCCCCCCTGACCTAATGACTAAAAACTTACTTAAATAGGTCTAAAAACACGAGCTGGGCCTCTTTGTAAATAAGGGAAAGTATTGGGCTTCTTATGGTGAGAATTCTCTTCCTTGGATATCTCTCTATCCCGCGTCAGTCGTCGGTATCGATCGATACCGGGATGGTGTCGATCGATACTCGGAATGGTGTCGATCGATACTCAGGCTTCAAAACGGGTACTTTCTTCGGTTTGCTCCAAAAAGGCTCCAAATGTCTCCAAAATCTCCAATTTCGTCCCAAACGTGCTAAACCCTGAAAAGACTCTAAAATGATAGAAAAAGCACTAGAAAGACTCGATAAAGCGACTTATATCATGGCTAAAAACGGGTAAAATCCATGATATATCACATTCTCTACAAGTGGACTGCAACTACAAGACTTAGCTCGTATATTGAATTTCTTTTCGTGCAATTGATTATGAAAACTTGTTAATCGTTTGTTTTAGTCTAATATGTTATTATGTCCTTGAGAATAACATACACAGATTTATAAAGATATGCTTCCCTTTTCAATTCACCTGACTGTATGGAAGATGAACTGAATCACTTGATGAGAATGCATCCCGTTGGTGCTCCAAACAATCTCAACTGTAATCAATGACATTCCTACCTCCACATCATCCAACAGTGTACACTCATTATCATACTCATCACTTAGATTCTTTCTTCTCCTTCTCCTCTTCGTCTCTATCTTCACTGTCTTCGTTTTTCTCCCAATCTGCATTTAATTTCAATAACCCAATCGTATACACTCATTATCATACACAAGTACAACATCTAATTATCTTAAAATTAATTAATAATGAAAATGGCCTACAATTTTATAACCTCCTCCATCGATGCCATCTGAAGCTCTCATCATGTTCATTAACATCGATGCCATATCTGAAGCCCGCATTCTCCAATCTTCCACTTGTGATCGTATGTTTTGAACCTAAAGTCAAGTTCGGTGGAAGTCACCTCCTCTGCTTTAACTTCAAATGTGTAGATATGCTCTGTTAAAAGTCGATCTATGTGATACTTTGAGATATTGAGATACTTGTGTTCGTCACTGATGTGAATCTGTACATAATCCGTTTCTTCCTCACTCATATCATCACCCGTTTCTTCCTTAAGCAGCATCATACAAGCCTTAAATCTCAAGGATGCAGGAAGACGCGACACATTCAACTTGATTTTAAAGGAACCCCCAGCAGTAACACGGTGATTGAAGCAGGCAGGCACTTGTGTACCGGGTAAGATCGCATAATCAGAAGTTGATGTGTGCATGATGAGATTTCTGGTTTCTTGATTTAAATTGAAGCATTTGGGAAAGCTCAGACGAATATTTGGATTGTTAAAGGAACAATCTAGTCTCTCAAGGGACTTACAATTATCTGCATCTATGTGAAATAGGGAATCTGAAAGTTGGGGGATTGATACCAGGTTGTTGCAGTTGTTGAGTCTAAGTACACGTAGACTCGTGATTCCCTTGACCCAAGGAGCAATTTCTTCTATATCTTCGTTCAAATGCAGCTCTGTGATGATGTCAAAAGCATGTGGAAATCTTTGAGGCTTTCAAAGTATGACATATGAAAGTCAACAAAAAAAAAGATAATCCCATGACATGATCGACAAAGGAACTTCTTTTATTGCAGTTCCTATAAGGTTGAGATACTCAATGTTTGTGGAGATCTCAGGAAAACTTTTCAACAGCGAGCAGTTTTTGAGATCAAGTCTACGGAGAGATTTCAAGTTGATGTTGGTTGGAAGAGCCTCTATCTTTGAGCATCCGCACATCTTCAACTTCCACAATTTTTGAAGGTTTCCTACAGAGGAAGGAAGCTCCACGAGACTTGAACAATTAGATAGATTAATCTCTTCGAGATTAGTCATATCTCCAATAGAGGAGGGGAGTTTCACAAGACTTGAGCATCCTCTACTCTCCAATTTCTCCAGATTTGTATTGAAAACTGATTCATACTTCAATCATGTAACTTTAGGATTATATAAACCACTTAATTAGGAACTAAAAACATTAGGAAATCAATCATTAACCGAAGAGATGCAATTTGTGCAACTCGTGCCTCTTCGTGTAACATTTGTAACCGCCACAACACTTGTGTTCGGGTTGCAATGTTTGGTCATTAGGTGTGTCTGTTTGGAGAGTTGTTTCTCTTCATTTTGTGTCTAAACCTATTATATATATATACTACAATGTCTGTAAACGTTTAACATGCAAAAGTAATAAGAATTGGTGTTGTTGTGATCCTTTCTTGTTACACACGAAATTGCTGAAGAAGAAGAAAACTGTTTTGTTTTGTGTTCTCTTTTTCATACGATTTTCATTTATACGAATTGGTTTCATATATATTGGATTCGTTTAAGTCTTATATGGTATCAGAGCCATGGATGCAGCAATGCAACATGTGATCCCAATCTTTAAAGGGGAAGCTTATGGGTTTTGGAAGATCAAATTGAAGATAATACTTGAAGCAAAGAAACTTTGGGATGTGGTTGAGAATGGAATCACCACAAGTGATGTCGGAGATGATGGACAGCCAATCACGGCCGCAAGGCCAAGTGAGGCCACTATTTTGAAAGATAAAATGGCACTACACATTCTACAATGTGCAGTCTCCGATGCCATCTTTCCCAGGATAGCGCCGGCTTCTAGTGCACAAAAAGCATGGGTGCTTTTGGAAACCGAATTTCAAGGAAGCAATCAAGTAAGAATGATCAAATTGTAAACCTTAAGAAGAGAGTATGAATGTTTGAAGATGGAAGAGGATGATAGCATAAATAACTTCACAAACAAGTTGATGGAAATCGGAAATCAACTAAGACTACATGGTGAAGTGAAGTCGGATTATCACCTTGTGCAAAAGATCTTGATCTCTCTACCAGAACGTTTTGATAGCATTGTAACCGTTCTAGAGCAGACCAAGGATCTATCAATTTTGTCAATGACCGAACTCATTGATACATTGAAAGCCCATGAAAAGCGAGTAGAAGTACGAAATGAATCTACTTCGGAGAGAGCCTTCTATACGAAAATGAAGAAGGGAAAGTATATGTCAAAAACGTCAAATAAAACGAAGACCAAACCATCAAAACGTGTTGATAGATGGTGTGACGTGTGTAAGAAGAATTCTCATGATGAGAAATCGTGTTGGAAGAAGATGAACAATGGAGTAATTCCTAAAGTGGAAAAGGGAGGAATTCGGTGTTTTACTTGTGGAAGACCAGGACATTTCTCAAAGCATTGCAAGACTAAGATTCATGAGGGAGCAAATATGAGTCTAGAGCAAGAAAATGATGACAAAGAAGAAGAAGAAAGGCACATGTTATTTAGCGCCATTCATGAAGAGTCATCACCAAGAAACTTCGATAACACATGGTTAATCGATAGTGGCTGCTCAAATCACATGTCAAAGGACTTGAGTATCTTTACTTCACTCGATCAAAGCAAGAAGATCATGGTAAAAGTGGGAAATGGACAAGATGTGATCGCTGTGGGTAAAGGAGACATTCAAGTAACAACAAAACATGGCACTCATACGATTAGAGAAGTGTTATTTGTACCGGCTCTTGCAAGGAATTTACTTAGTGTTGCACAAATGATATCAAATGGATATCGTTCTTGTGTTTGAGAATGACTGCTGTATGATTCAAGATCAACGAAGAAGGAAAATCATGGAAGTAAAGATGAAGAACAAGAGTTTTCCTATCAAATGGAAAGAGAACAAGGAGATTGCATTTGTCACAATGAACGATGATCAATCTAAGAAGTGGCATAGGCGATTAGGACATGTCAACTTTGACAAAATGAAGGAAATGCAAAGGCTAAAGATAGTGGAGAACTTACCTAAGTTTTCTATATCAAAGGAAGTGTGTGATGCTTGTGAAAGAGGGAAGCAATCTAGGAAAAGTTTTCCTAAGAAATCGCTAAGCACTACTAAGGAAGCATTGGAGCTTGTTCACTCGGATGTTTGTGGACCAATGCAAACACCATCTCTAAATGGTAACAAGTATTTCCTGTTGTTCATTGATGATTTTACTAGAATGTCTTGGGTATACTTCATGCAGAGAAAGGATGAAGTTCTTGAAAAGTTCAAGACATTCAAAGCTTTTGTTGAAAAGCAAACCGGTAAATACATCAAACAACTAAGGACCGATGGTGGAGGAGAATACTTGTCCAAGGAATTCAAGAAACTATGTCAAGGAGATGGCATTCATAAGCAAACGACCACACCTTACTCCCCACAACAAAATGGAGTTGCCGAAAGAAGAAACCGAACTATAATGGAAATGGCTCGATCTATGCTTGTTGATCAAAGTATGCCTAATTATTTTTGGGCAGAAGCCGTAGCTACTTCGGTTTACATTCAAAACATATTACCTTCTAAGACCTTGAAAGAAGACGTGACCCCATTTGAACTTTGGAGTGGAAAGAAACCAAACGTTGAACACTTAAGAGTGTTTGGTTGTCTTTGCTATGTTCAAATTCCTATTGAGAAGAGAAGGAAACTTGATGAGAAAGCAAATCGTGGTATCTTGATTGGTTATAGTCTTGAATCTAAAGGCTATAGGATATACTTGGCTGAAGAAGAAAGGGTGCAAGTATCAAGAGACATAACGTTTGATGAAAACAAAACGTGGTGTTGGGAGAAGAATGAAATAAAGATGTCGACTCCTTCCAAAGTTATCATAGACTTCTCCAACACACCAGCGGATCATCAAATGGACCTAGATGATCAAATTGAAGAAGTAATTGGTTCATTGTCTCAACTAAGAATCACAAATGATAGTGAAGACAATCAAACCGAAAGCGAAGAAGAAGTTGGTCCAAGAGGAATGCGATCAATAAATGAGTTGATACAACAAACCACAAATCTAAGTGAAGAAGCGTTTATCCATGAACGTGTATGATGCTTGCGGAGGAGCCTTCAACGTTTGAAGAAGCATCAAAACTTGAAGAATGGGAGAAAGCAATGAAGGAGGAAATCTCAATGATTGAAAAGAATAACACTTGGAGGTTAGTAAGTAAACCCAAAGATAAAAATATCATAAGTGTTAAATGGATATTCAAGGTGAAGACCAATGCAAATGGAGAGGTTGTGAAACACAAGGCAAGACTTGTAGCAAGAGGTTTTACACAAGAATATGGAGTGGACTACAATGAAACCTTTGCACCGGTTTCACGACATGATACTATTAGAATGCTACTGACATTGGCGGCTCAAAAGAAATGGACCCTCTACCAAATGGATGTCAAATCCGCATTTCTCAATGGAGAATTGAAAGAAGAGGTTTACATTCAACAACCACCAGGATTTATTCTAGAGGGAGAAGAAGAGAAGGTGTTTCGTTTGAACAAAGCACTTTACGGGTTGAAACAAGCACCACGTGCTTGGTATGGACGAATTGATGCTTACTTTGCGAAGCACAACTTCACAAGAAGTGTGAATGATGCGGCTCTATATGTAAAGAGAAAGAATGAAGATGTGTTGCTTGTAAGTCTATACGTAGATGACTTGATCATCACGGGAAACAACACAAAGATGATTGAGGAGTTCAAAAACGACATGAAGAATGAGTTTGAGATGACCGATTTGGGGAGGTTAAACTACTTCTTAGGATTGGAAATCACTCAAGACAATGAAGGATATTTCTATCTCAAGAGAAATATTGCATCAAACTTTTGGAAAAGTTTGGAATGAGCAACTGTAAGAGTATAAGGACACCACTCATTCCTCATGGAAAACACATAGAAGATGAAGATGATGAATTTTTTGAAGACTTAACAACATATCGAAGCATGGTCGGAGGACTAATGTATCTATGTGCTTCAAGACCGGACCTAACTTATGCAAGCTCTTATCTAGCAAGATACATGTCATCACCAAAGAAGAAACACTTCAAAGAAGCCAAAAGAGTGATGCGATACATTCAAGGAACTAAGGTACTTGGTTTACGTTTTAAGAATGTGTTCAATCCTCGACTTGTTGGCTATTCGGACAGTGATTGGGCCGGTTCCATAGAAGATAAGAAAAGCACATCAGGATATGTTTTCACCATAGGATTAGCCGTGTTCTCATGGCAATCAAGCAAGCAAAAGATCGTTGCACAATCAACCGCGGAAGCCGAGTATATCTCATTATGTTTTGCAGCAAATCAAGCGATTTGGCTACAAAGATTGATCAAAGAAATGGGTTTCAAGACTGAAGATGGCGTGACTATACTATGTGATAACATGTCCGCAATTGCAATTGGGAAGAATCCAGTTCAACACAAAAGAACCAAGCATATCGACATCATGTATCATTTTATAAGAGAAGCAGTGCAAGAAGGGCTAATTCGATTGGAGCATTGTTCAGGAGAAAAACTAGCTGACATACTAACCAAGCCCTTAACCGGATCAAGGTTTGAAGAACTTCGAGAAAAGATTGGCGTAACTTCGAAGATGATGAAGCATGATTCAAGAGGGAGTATTGAAAACTGATTCATACTTCAATCATGTAACTTTAGGATTATATAAACCACTTAATTAGGAACTAAAAACATTAGGAAATCAATCATTAACCGAAGAGATGCAATTTGTGCAACTCGTGCCTCTTCGTGTAACATTTGTAACCGCCACAACACTTGTGTTCGGGTTGCAATGTTTGGTCATTAGGTGTGTCTGTTTGGAGAGTTGTTTCTCTTCATTTTGTGTCTAAACCTATTATATATATATACTATAATGTCTGTTAACGTTTAACATGCAAAAGTAATAAGAATTGGTGTTGTTGTGATCCTTTCTTGTTACACACGAAATTGCTGAAGAAGAAGAAAACTGTTTTGTTTTTTGTTCTCTTTTTCATACGATTTTCATTTATACGAATTGGTTTCGTATATATTGGATTCGTTTAAGTCTTATAATTTGTGGCAGTTCCAATAGAAGGAGGGAGCTTTAGTAGAGTTGAGCAATTATTGAGATCCAATTTCCGGAGACTGGTCGCATTCTCGATAGCGGGGAGCTCCACAACACGTGAACAATTAATGGCATTGATAGAGGATGGGAGCTTCACAAGACTTGAGCAATTATTAAGATTCAATCGCTCAAGTTTAGTTGCATTGCCAATAGATGGAAGCTCCACAAGACTTGAGCAATTAGAGAGATCTAATATCTGGAGATTGGTCGCATTCTCAATAGAAGAAGGGAGCTCCACTAAACTTGAGCATCTTACAAGACATAACTCTTCGAGATTAGTGGCAGTTGAAAGATCGGGAATCTCTTTCAAATCTCTAGAATAACCCAAATCCATCCACCTGAGATTTTTAAGTTGCTGCATACACAAAAAGGAAAATGTTGATACGAGTGGCCTATAAAATTGGAGTTTGTTAACTACGCTAGAATTTTTGACTTACTTTAGATTATAGATTAAAAAAAAAATTGAAAATAGAAAGTTTTCATCAAAATTACGTACTTTAGTTTCTTCCCATAGCTTCTGAAGCTTGCTGTCACACATATCTAGTTTGACGAGAAACTCCGGATTAAAAGTAGGTTGCTAACATATGTTCTGGAAATTCTCCCATCGCAGTGATCTAATCTTTTGAGAATGATCGCAATCTCTCAGGACCATAATCGTAGATTTTTATGAATTGGAGATAAGACATTCTTTCAAGTGCTTTTTCACTTATATTCAATTCTTCCTCAGTCTCAGATACATCTAAAGTTATCCCTATAAAACGAATATTATCCTGAAAAAAAGAACCAGAAGAAATATAAGCAGAGATGGTTAGTTATCAAATAAACTCAATTTGTAGGGAGCAATGCAATGGCAAAACTTACTATTGTATCGTCACGGAGCACTTCACGTATATCCCTTGCATCAACCAAAAGCTGACGTTTCCTAAGGCCATGATAAATGAATTCCTTACGGGAAGTTTCTCTTCCGAATTGTTCTAGCAGAGTATGCATATTTATAAATTCTCCAAAATCGAGATCTCTATGAATGGATATAAGAGATCTCTCAGCTAAGACATGAAGACGTTGCCTCACAATCGATAACTTGTTTGCAAGAACCCCTTCCACTTCATGAGTTTTTCGATGATTGAAAAGGCATGCTATATAAAGAAATAAATATTTATCTTCATCACATAAAGCATCGTAACTGAACTTTATAATGCTCACTATTTCTCCATCAAGGTGATTCTTTAACCTTGGTAGTGTCTCTTCCCACTTCTGCTTGGACATACCCCGCAGAGCGGAGCCTAGAACCTTCAATCCTAAAGGGAGTTCACCAGCAAGGTATGTAACTTCCATAACAAGCTCACCGAAACCATCCTCTGGATGCTTTTGTCCAAAAGCATGCATACAAAAGATTTGAAAAGCCTCATTACATGATGGAAATTCCACTTTGTAAATATGATTGATCCTATGGGCGTTCAAAACTCTTTGATCTTCTGTTGTTATAATAATCCGACTTCCAGGACCAAACCAGTGAATTTCTTTCGCCAAGGCATTTAGTTGTCCTAACCGATCCACATCATCAAGAACGAGAAACACTTTCTTGCCTTTCAACCGTTCTTGCGCCACTCCTAAATGAGAAATCATGATATCTTTATGATTGATAATCAGAGACAACATTTGTTTTTGTAGTTGCAGTTGTGCATTGTACTCATCCAAACCAAGTCTTAGATAACATCCTTTGATATCGACCATGAGTGCACGAAGTTGGAATCTGTTGGAGACTTGGTCAAACAAAACTCTGGCGATGGTAGTCTTACCAATCCCAGGCGGTCCCCAAATCCCAATCATCCTTACTTCATCATCCAAATCTAGACGTAACAATTGTTCCATCCTTGCCACATGAGCTTTCATCCCAACTAAACCATCGAAATCTCTTGATGGTGTAGAGCTATTCAACATGTTTAAAACATTAGTGGCTATTTTTCGATCATGGCCGCTTCATCGCTTCTAACATTGATGGATATCAATTAAAAGTATTAATTAGTCTAGTCATGAAAAATTCCGATACACATCCAAAACATATGTATTTTCTTGTCTTGATATTTTGTAAAAGCTACAAATAAAACTCTAATAAGTAAATATCAATTAAGGAGATTAGAAATCAAGAGGACAAACCAGTTGCGAGAATGCTCTCCGGCGATTGTGGCCACATCCTCCAAAGCTTTTCTCCATGTCTCAATATGCTCTTTTGTTTTACCTTTACAAGTTTTTCTGAAGGCTTTTCCAAAATCTCCGGTCTGTTTCTTTATGTCAGTTGGATCCACTTCATAGAAAATGGCCATGACTATCTGACCCAACACTTCCCTGCACTTCATGATCTCTGCCAACTCATCAAGACACCACGAAGAAGAAGCATATTTCTTGGAGAGCAAGACGATCGCGATCTTTGATGCTCTGATAGCTTCTTTGTGCTCAGAACCGATCGACTTACTCCTCTCTATATCATTATCAATGAATGGGTCGATTCCCTTTCCCCTGAACACTAGAAGGATGTGGCTAAGAAAGGTTATTCGGACATCTGGTCCGTGGAAGCTCGGAAAGACATCGTGTTTCCAGTTTCGAGACAAAGAAGTTGAAGGAGATATAGTATCTTTGTTATCTTGTTGGAATCTGACATTTGTAAAACGCGTGAAGAAGCATACTGCAGCTGCGACTGAGCCAAGGAAAAAAGAAGAATTTATAAGTATGGTAAAGAGTGGATGAAGATTTAAGATGGATGGAGGAAGGATTAACAAAGAGGAAGAGGCTTTGTGTGAATGATACAGACCGTTGAAGACGCTGTTGGCACAGAAAGTCCATGGATGTTTCCAAGATAACTCATCCGGAAGAGTTGGAATCAAACTGCAATTCTCATCATCGTTCATTGAGCATATCTTTCTTCTTTTAACAGATTCGTTTGAGGAGGATTCCACATCCTGACCCGTTGCTTTCCTCTTGGAACAGCTCAAGCTCATTACAGAACCCATTGATGAATTCAAGAAGATTCACTGCAGCAATTATTATTTCTCACAATTAGGCGAATAAAATATACAATCAAGAAATGGTAATCGAAAACAAAAAATACCATCTCAGCATAACCATCAAGAACCAGTCCATCATTTCGATTCCACAGTGATAAAACCTTAAGTAAAACTTAAAAAACGTTGGAATTAAGTTCAGACTGTGAGGAGTAAGAGAAAAATAGGGACATGAAAATCTCACCGATGCAAGAAAAGACGAGAAATCTCCAGGAGTGGAAGAAACTTGGGATCTCTCTCTCGTAACCACACGGATGTGTTCCGGATTGATGGAGGAAGGATTTTAACAAAGAGGAAGAGTCTCTGTGTGAATGAATACAGACAGTTGACGACTCTATTGGCACAGAAAGTCAATATATTACGGCATTTATAGTGAGATTTCGTGGAAATTGTTTTGCTAACGAAAAAACCACTGTCGCTATGCTCCACCATTCATTGAATTTGTCGGAAGCCATATAAATGAAAAGTGAAATATGACTATAAACCAAACTATTATCATCTCAATTCTCAAACAACAACACCTCACGTCCACACATTCTTTTTATTTATTTTTGTCTGTCTCGTGGCAAGCTCAGATGTATTAATTGGCGTTCAGACACGTGGTATAGCATGTAGAAGCTCATACACAAAATAAAATACGTAAAAGATTATACCAAAACGCTCTGTTTTGCTTTGAGCTTTGGAACATTTTATCTCCATTGTTAAGAGTTAAATTCATGTGTATATCAATTGCTCTACCACTTAACTGAAATTAGA
Source organism: Boechera divaricarpa (assembly GCA_026770425.1). NCBI lineage: Eukaryota > Viridiplantae > Streptophyta > Magnoliopsida > Brassicales > Brassicaceae > Boechera > Boechera divaricarpa. The sequence goes on along the minus strand of CM049186.1, from coordinate 5,584,175 downwards.
AAATGTAATTGACCTTGACTGTTTATTACCGTTGCTTAAAAATATAATCAGATTCCGTTTATACCTGATTATACTTTCGGATTGTATAAACCATAATTTGCTCTTCCAGTTTTTAGTTTTTCTTCTGATTTTGTGCTTTTTGTTGTGTCTGATTTTTAAAAAATTATCTCCAGCAATTAGCTTTTTATGGGTCATCTTTTATCCTTGCATGTATTTTTTCTTGTCTACTGGGAAATCTTAATTAAAACTTCTCTCGATTGTGTAAACCACAAACCCTTAAATCTTGATCCACACATCTCCTCCGAATATAATTATCCGTTGCCTCCCAAGATCTTAATGATGTTGCGTCCGATGATGAAAGTGGCGCCGTGTTTTCCCAGCTTATTTCTGGTTGTCAAGCCTTTGATTCGGTGTGCGATTTTTGGGAAATTTTTAGATTTCGTCTGTAAAAGTTTATATATACGCCAAATAAAATATTACATTGTATACAAAAATTTAAGTTTTAAAACATTGAGATTTACCTCGTCAAACAAACTTTCAAAAATTAAAAACTTACATTGAGATTGGATCTCCTTATCACTGCCACTTCCCACTCTCCTGAATCTCAATTTATCTTGAGATATCTTAACCTAAAATGAGAATAAGGGGATGAGATGAGCAATCTAACATTGCTCAATGAGTCTGGAATTTATCCCAACACACGTTAAATACTACGTGTGATCAATCCAACATTATTATAATATACATGTTTAAGTATATATTATCATTATGTATTCAAACATAATCAGTCAACAAAACACAAGTTTTATTAATCTCAACAACTTCCAAACTCCAACTTTTCGTGATTCAGCGCATGTCCTTCTCAAAACTTCAATACTGAAAAGAATTGGATAGAAACCAAAATATGAGCTAAAGCTCTGTTCGGTGAAAAACTCTTATTTTTTTTTGTTAATTAACTGTAAAATATAGGTCTTACAACTTATATATAAAACGATGAAAGCCCTAATCATTGGGATAAACACTGAAAGCATCGGGATTGCTTACACATATTTTGCCTCAAATTTTCAGTCGTTGATTTTGCTCAAGATCTCGAACCGATTTTGCAGCCTAATGTTCGATTTCTCCTTTCTTTTCTTGTCGTCTTTCTTTTTTTCAAGTTCAGCCGTTGATTGGTCTTCAATTTTGGTCACACAGGATGAGAGCCCTTGATCTATGGCCGTACGAAGGTAGCTTCGAGGAAGCTCACCCATCTCTGCAACTTTTCCTTCTTCTTGAGACACGACAACGTTTCCTTTATTGGACTTATTGGGCTTTGAATCTGAACTTGGGCTTCTACTGCTAATAGCCCCTCTCAAACTAGGCGTAGGCGGAAGATCAACACCTAGTTTGAAGCGAAGATCGCGAAAGCTAGTCTTGGTAAGGGCTTGGTAAAGATATCTGCAATTTGTTGTTGAGCTGGTATATGTTTGACCAGCAATGATCCCAAAGCTACACGCTCTCTGACATAGTGATGATGAGTTTCAAAGTGCTTCGATCTCTTGTGGAAGGCTGGATTTGCAGACAAATAGACTGCAGATAAGTTATCACAATATAGCTCTGGTGTGTTGAACAGAGGGACTCCTAATTCCCGAAGAAGAGAACTCATCCAAGTTAACTCTGAGGCTGTGTCTGACATTGTTCTGTACTCAGCTTCTGTAGAACTTTTAGCAACTGTCTCTTGTTTCTTTGAAGACCAAGAGATGATATTGTTTCCCAAGAAAGTACAATAGCCACCTGTGGATCTTCTTGTGACTTTGCAACCTGCCCAATCACTGTCACAATATGCTCTGAGGAAACAATCAGTCTTGTGATTAAATGAGATCCCCATGGTGATTGTTCCCTTGATATATCGAATGATACGCTTAAGAAGAAGGAAATCTGAGACTGTTGGTGAGTGCATTTTCTGACAAACCAAATTTACTGCATATTGAATGTCAGGCCTTGTGAGTGTTAAATATTGAAGTTTACCTGCTAAACTTCTGAAATAGGTTGGATTCTCAAACAAAGTTTGTTGTCCTGCTGTCTGATCAGGTTGAAGAGGCAGTGGTGTTGGAGCAGTAGCACAATTTGTCATTGCTGAGACAGAGAGAATATCTTCAGCATACTTCTGTTGTGATAAGAAAAGCCCCTCTGAATGAAACTGTGCTTGAATCCCCAAGAAATATTTCAAAATGCCTAGATCTTTCATGCGAAATTCCTTGTTGAGCTCAATAAGAAGTCTGTCAAGGAGATCAGAGTTATTACCTGTGACAATCATATCGTCCACATAGAGGAGAAGCATTATCACATCCTTTCCGTGACTGTAAATAAAGAGGGAAGGGTCTTTCTTGCTGCAAACAAATCCAAACTCCAACAGGTAATCACTGAATTTATTGAACCAAGCTCTAGGACTCTGCTTTAAACCATATAGAGATTTGTGAAGTAAACACACATGATGTGGGTGAACTTTATCCACAAATCCAGCAGGTTGATGCATGTAGACTGTCTCTTTTAAGTCTCCATGAAGAAAAGCATTCTTGACATCCATTTGTTTTATATTCCACTGCATTATTGTAGCTAAGTGAAGCACCATTCTAATTGAAGCTGTCCTTACCACTGGACTATAAGTTTCTAAATAGTCAATCCCTTCTTCTTGACTGAACCCTTGAGCCACAAGTCTTGCTTTGAGTTTGTCCAAGCTTCCATCTGCATTTAACTTTGTACGAAAAACCCATTTGCTGCCCAACACATGCATATCCTTAGAAAAAGGAACAAGAGACCATGTTTTTGTATCATGACAGTTTTGGATTTCTTCATTCATAGCTTCTTTCCACCCTGAGTGTTTCATTGCTGCTGAAACCGTTCTTGGTTCTGGATAAAAAACTTTATGTGTCAAAAGCACATACCTTGGATTTGGCTTTGTAATTCCACTTTTTGATCTTGTCACCATTTGATGCTCGTTTGTTACTGCAGTTTCAGGTTCTAACACTGAGGATGTTGGAGAAGACTGATCAGACTGTGAAGCATTTATTTCACTTTGTGGCTGAGGAATGCTGTCGCCAATAGGATCAAGATCTAAGCTGTCCGTACGCTTAGAACATTCCCCAATCACAAAAGAAGAAGCATTCTGATCCGGCAAAGTTTCTGTTGTCTGAGTATCTTGAACTGAAGTAGTTGATGTTTCTTGATTTCTGTCTTGATTGTTGCTTAGAGGTTGTGACAAGTCTTGTGTAGGAGTAGAGTGGTATGAGCTTGTCTCTGCATCAGAAAGAAAAAAACTTTTGCCAAGCTTTTAGTAGTGGTGTTGTTGCAGGTTCTTGATAGTTTTGATAACTGCTACTAAAGGGAAACACATCTTCATTAAACCAAACATGTCTACTGATATATACCCTTCCAGTAGGTGGATAGTAGCACCTATATCCTTTTTATTTTTCATTATAACCGAGAAAAACACACTTTAATGACCTGGGATCAAACTTGTTTGATGCATAATCACGTAGGGTAGGATAACACTCACAACCAAAAATTCTGAGAGAAGAATAGTCAGGAGCTTTACCATATAGTTTCTCAAAAGGTGACACAGGCTGTTCTAAAGCAGAAGATGGAAGAAGATTGATGAGGAAGTTTGCAGTACAAAAAGCCTCAACCCAAAACTTCAATGGTGATTTGCACTGAAACATCATGGAGAGAGCTAACTCTGCTATATGCCTGTGTTTACGTTCTGCGAGTCCATTTTGTTGTGGCGTGTAAGGGCATGAGATATATTGTTGTATGCCCTGATGTTGTAGATGTTTAGATAGAGCAGCATTCACAAATTCACCACCACCATCACTTTGAAAGATTTTGATCTTGCAACTGAACTGATTTTCAACAAACTTTTGAAAAATTATGAATGTTGATGTAAAATCTGACTTGCATTTCAATGGATAAAGCCAACTATATCTTGAGAAGTTGTCAATAAACACTGCATAACAACTGAAACCTTGAACAGAAGTCATTGGAGAAGGCCCCCAGAGATCACAATGAATCCGCTCTAGGGGTTGAGTTGCAATGAAACTAGAAGCAGAAAAAGACATCCTAGTGCTTTTACCAAGTCTACAAGATTCACATCTGAGACCAGTCAGCTTATTTATGAAGATAGACTTAGAAGTAGATAGCATTTGTATGATCTGAGGATTAGGATGGCCTAAGCGTTGATGCCAAACTTCATCACTTGCAGGAGAGAGCCTTACTGTTGAAAAAGCTTGAACCTTAGACCCTTCTAAAACATACAGCCCTTTAGTTGTGCTTCCCAGAGTGAGAAGCTTCTTGGTTGCCTTATCATGTACACGAACACCATCACAGTCAAATTCAAAAACATAGGGATAATCCTTTGTTAATTTTGAAACAGATAGCAAAGACTTTGTGATATCTGGACAGACTAAAACCTCTTTCAAGGGTAAAATACCTGATGTAGAAGGAAGATTTGTACTCCCAGTGTGAGTAATTGGTAAGAAATTACCATCACCAACCATCACTGAGTCTGGACCTGAGTATGGTGTTGCCTGCTGCAGATGCTTTGGTGTATTTGTCACATGAGCAGAAGCACCTGTATCCGGAAACCACTCATGTCCCCCTTGCTCAGTCACATCAGTTATTCTTAAGGCTGTCATAGCATTTGCAATTTCTTCATGTTGATAGCTGTTGTTAAACCTATGCCAGCAACGCAGAGCAGGATGACCTCTCTTTCCACAGATCTGACATATCACACCCCCATCAGATCCATTACTGAAGCCATTTCCACCAGAAGAAGAAGTTAGCTGTTGGTGAAATCCTCTTCCTTTGGTGGTAAAAGCTCCTCTTCCTCTTCCATTGTTTGATCTGTTGTAATCTCCCCTGCCTTGGTAATTATTGTAAGAACCTGAGTCTGTATTTGTTCTGTTCACAGCATAAGCTAAATGAGGTGAAGGGACAACTTCATTTGTGTAACTGAGGAGACGATCTTCATAACCAGTAAGTTTTGGGACAACATCTTCAAAGGTTGGACATGGATAAGAGTCCATTAGAGCTTCAATACTTGTCTTGATAGGTTCATATTCTCTTCTTAACCCATGAAGAGCAGCAAAGATTTTCATCTTCTCAGGTACATTGTTGTCAATAGATGTAAGCTGATCACAAACTCCTTTAATCTCCTTTAGATACTCATCCATGGTCTTTCTGTCTTTTGTTGCAGTCTGAAGCTTTCTCTGAAGCTCAAACAGTCTAGAGGACGAGACACGGTTGTAGTGCGTTGCTAAAGAAATCCAGGCATCTCTTGACGTGTTTTTTCCCATGACAACGCTGAGAATATCTTCTGATAAAGACCCAAGAATCCATGACCTTACCACTTGATCTGTCTTGAACCAGCTAAGATACTCTGGATTTGGTTGTTCCAGAATCACTCCTTCTGCATTTGTAGTTGTCAAATTGAGAGAAGGCATTGCAATAGCTCCAGACACGAAGCCATATAAACCTTGTCCTGAAAGAAACGATTCAAATTGAGATTTCCAGAGAATATAGTTTCTCTCAGTGAGTTTTATAGTGACACAGTTTGAGATATTTAGAGCTGGAGTATCATAGACCACCATAGCTCTGATACCATGAAAAGAATTGGATAGAAACCAAAATATGAGCTAAAGCTCTGTTCGGTGAAAAACTCTTATTTTTTTTTGTTAATTAACTGTAAAATATAGGTCTTACAACTTATATATAAAACGATGAAAGCCCTAATCATTGGGATAAACACTGAAAGCATCGGGATTGCTTACACATATTTTGCCTCAAATTTTCAGTCGTTGATTTTGCTCAAGATCTCGAACCGATTTTGCAGCCTAATGTTCGATTTCTCCTTTCTTTTCTTGTCGTCTTTCTTCTTTTCTAGTTCAGCCGTTGATTGGTCTTCAATTTTGGTCACACAGGATGAGAGCCCTTGATCTATGGCCGTACGAAGGTAGCTTCGAGGAAGCTCACCCATCTCTGCAACTTTTCCTTCTTCTTGAGACACGACAACGTTTCCTTTATTGGACTTATTGGGCTTTGAATCTGAACTTGGGCTTCTACTGCTAATAGCCCCTCTCAAACTAGGCGTAGGCGGAAGATCAACACCTAGTTTGAAGCGAAGATTGCAGAAAGCTAGTCTTGGTAAGGGCTTGGTAAAGATATCTGCAATTTGTTGTTGAGCTGGTATATGTTTGACCAGCAATGATCCCAAAGCTACATGCTCTCTGACATAGTGATGATGAGTTTCAAAGTGCTTCGATCTCTTGTGGAAGGCTGGATTTGCAGACAAATAGACTGCAGATAAGTTATCACAATATAGCTCTGGTGTGTTGAACAGAGGGACTCCTAATTCCCGAAGAAGAGAACTCATCCAAGTTAACTCTGAGGCTGTGTCTGACATTGTTCTGTACTCAGCTTCTGTAGAACTTTTAGCAACTGTCTCTTGTTTCTTTGAAGACCAAGAGATGATATTGTTTCCCAAGAAAGTACAATAGCCACCTGTGGATCTTCTTGTGACTTTGCAACCTGCCCAATCACTGTCACAATATGCTCTGAGGAAACAATCAGTCTTGTGATTAAATGAGATCCCCATGGTGATTGTTCCCTTGATATATCGAATGATACGCTTAAGAAGAAGGAAATCTGAGACTGTTGGTGAGTGCATTTTCTGACAAACCAAATTTACTGCATATTGAATGTCAGGCCTTGTGAGTGTTAAATATTGAAGTTTACCTGCTAAACTTCTGAAATAGGTTGGATTCTCAAACAAGGTTTGTTGTCCTGCTGTCTGATCAGGTTGAAGAGGCAGTGGTGTTGGAGCAGTAGCACAATTTGTCATTGCTGAGACAGAGAGAATATCTTCAGCATACTTCTGCTGTGATAAGAAAAGCCCCTCTGAATGAAACTGTGCTTGAATCCCCAAGAAATATTTCAAAATGCCTAGATCTTTCATGCGAAATTCCTTGTTAAGCTCAATAAGAAGTCTGTCAAGGAGATCAGAGTTATTACCTGTGACAATCATATCGTCCACATAGAGGAGAAGCATTATCACATCTTTTCCGTGACTATAAATAAAGAGGGAAGGGTCTTTCTTGCTGCAAACAAATCCAAACTCCAACAGGTAATCACTGAATTTATTGAACCAAGCTCTAGGACTCTGCTTTAAACCATATAGAGATTTGTGAAGTAAACACACATGATGTGGGTGAACTTTATCCACAAATCCAGCAGGTTGATGCATGTAGACTGTCTCTTTTAAGTCTCCATGAAGAAAAGCATTCTTGACATCCATTTGTTTTATATTCCACTGCATTATTGTAGCTAAGTGAAGCACCATTCTAATTGAAGCTGTCCTTACCACTGGACTATAAGTTTCTAAATAGTCAATCCCTTCTTCTTGACTGAACCCTTGAGCCACAAGTCTTGCTTTGAGTTTGTCCAAGCTTCCATCTGCATTTAACTTTGTACGAAAAACCCATTTGCTGCCCAACACATGCATATCCTTAGAAAAAGGAACAAGAGACCATGTTTTTGTATCATGACAGTTTTGGATTTCTTCATTCATAGCTTCTTTCCACCCTGAGTGTTTCATTGCTGCTGAAACCGTTCTTGGTTCTGGATAAAAAACTTTATGTGTCAAAAGCACATACCTTGGATTTGGCTTTGTAATTCCACTTTTTGATCTTGTCACCATTTGATGCTCGTTTGTTACTGCAGTTTCAGGTTCTAACACTGAGGATGTTGGAGAAGACTGATCAGACTGTGAAGCATTTATTTCACTTTGTGGCTGAGGAATGCTGTCGCCAATAGGATCAAGATCTAAGCTGTCCGTACGCTCAGAACATTCCCCAATCACAAAAGAAGAAGCATTCTGATCCGGCAAAGTTTCTGTTGTCTGAGTATCTTGAACTGAAGTAGTTGTTGTTTCTTGATTTCTGTCTTGATTGTTGCTTAGAGGTTGTGACAAGTCTTGTGTAGGAGTAGAGTGGTATGAGCTTGTCTCTGCATCAGAAAGAAAAAAACTTTTGCCAAGCTTTTAGTAGTGGTGTTGTTGCAGGTTCTTGATAGTTTTGATAACTGCTACTAAAGGGAAACACATCTTCATTAAACCAAACATGTCTACTGATATATACCCTTCCAGTAGGTGGATAGTAGCACCTATATCCTTTGTATTTTTCATTATAACCGAGAAAAACACACTTTAATGACCTGGGATCAAACTTGTTTGATGCATAATCACGTAGGGTAGGATAACACTCACAACCAAAAATTCTGAGAGAAGAATAGTCAGGAGCTTTACCATATAGTTTCTCAAAAGGTGACATAGGCTGTTCTAAAGCAGAAGATGGAAGAAGATTGATGAGGAAGTTTGCAGTACAAAAAGCCTCAACCCAAAACTTCAATGGTGATTTGCACTGAAACATCATGGAGAGAGCTAACTCTGCTATATGCCTGTGTTTACGTTCTGCGAGTCCATTTTGTTGTGGCGTGTAAGGGCATGAGATATATTGTTGTATGCCCTGATGTTGTAGATGTTTAGATAGAGCAGCATTCACAAATTTACCACCACCATCACTTTGAAAGATTTTGATCTTGCAACTGAACTGATTTTCAACAAACTTTTGAAAAATTATGAATGTTGATGTAAAATCTGACTTGCATTTCAATGGATAAAGCCAACTATATCTTGAGAAGTTGTCAATAAACACTGCATAACAACTGAAACCTTGAACAGAAGTCATTGGAGAAGGCCCCCAGAGATCACAGTGAATCCGCTCTAGGGGTTGAGTTGCAATGAAACTAGAAGCAGAAAAAGACATCCTAGTGCTTTTACCAAGTCTACAAGATTCACATCTGAGACCAGTCAGCTTATTTATGAAGATAGACTTAGAAGTAGATAGCATTTGTATGATCTGAGGATTATGATGGCCTAAGCGTTGATGCCAAACTTCATCACTTGCAGGAGAGAGCCTTACTGTTGAAAAAGCTTGAACCTTAGACCCTTCTAAAACATACAGCCCTTTAGTTGTGCTTCCCAGAGTGAGAAGCTTCTTGGTTGCCTTATCATGTACACGAACACCATCACAGTCAAATTCAAAAACATAGGGATAATCCTTTGTTAATTTTGAAACAGATAGCAAAGACTTTGTGATATCTGGACAGACTAAAACCTCTTTCAAGGGTAAAATACCTGATGTAGAAGGAAGATTTGTACTCCCAGTGTGAGTAATTGGTAAGAAATTACCATCACCAACCATCACTGAGTCTGGACCTGAGTATGGTGTTGCCTGCTGCAGATGCTTTGGTGTATTTGTCACATGAGCAGAAGCACCTGTATCCGGAAACCACTCATGTCCCCCTTGCTCAGTCACATCAGTTATTCTTAAGGCTGTCATAGCATTTGCAATTTCTTCATGTTGATAGCTGTTGTTAAACCTATGCCAGCAACGCAGAGCAGGATGACCTCTCTTTCCACAGATCTGACATATCACACCCCCATCAGATCCATTACTGAAGCCATTTCCACCAGAAGAAGAAGTTAGCTGTTGGTGAAATCCTCTTCCATTGGTGGTAAAAGCTCCTCTTCCTCTTCCATTGTTTGATCTGTTGTAACCTCCCCTGCCTTGGTAATTATTGTAAGAACCTGAGTCTATATTTGTTCTGTTCACAGCATAAGCTAAATGAGGTGAAGGGACAACTTCATTTGTGTAACTGAGGAGACGATCTTCATAACCAGTAAGTTTTGGGACAACATCTTCAAAGGTTGGACATGGATAAGAGTCCATTAGAGCTTCAATACTTGTCTTGATAGGTTCATATTCTCTTCCTAACCCATGAAGAGCAGCAAAGATTTTCATCTTCTCAGGTACATTGTTGTCAATAGATGTAAGCTGATCACAAACTCCTTTAATCTCCTTTAGATACTCATCCATGGTCTTTCTGTCTTTTGTTGCAGTCTGAAGCTTTCTCTGAAGCTCAAACAGTCTAGAGGACGAGACACGGTTGTAGTGCGTTGCTAAAGAAATCCAGGCATCTCTTGACGTGTTTGTTCCCATGACAACGCTGAGAATATCTTCTGATAAAGACCCAAGAATCCATGACCTTACCACTTGATCTGTCTTGAACCAGCTAAGATACTCTGGATTTGGTTGTTCCAGAATCACTCCTTCTGCATTTGTAGTTGTCAGATTGAGAGAAGGCATTGCAATAGCTCCAGACACGAAGCCATATAAACCTTGTCCTGAAAGAAACGATTCAAATTGAGATTTCCAGAGAATATAGTTTCTCTCAGTGAGTTTTATAGTGACACAGTTTGAGATATTTAGAGCTGGAGTATCATAGACCACCATAGCTCTGATACCATGAAAAGAATTGGATAGAAACCAAAATATGAGCTAAAGCTCTGTTCGGTGAAAAACTCTTATTTTTTTTTTGTTAATTAACTGTAAAATATAGGTCTTACAACTTATATATAAAACGATGAAAGCCCTAATCATTGGGATAAACACTGAAAGCATCGGGATTGCTTACACATATTTTGCCTCAAATTTTCAGTCGTTGATTTTGCTCAAGATCTCGAACCGATTTTGCAGCCTAATGTTCGATTTCTCCTTTCTTTTCTTGTCGTCTTTCTTCTTTTCAAGTTCAGCCGTTGATTGGTCTTCAATTTTGGTCACACAGGATGAGAGCCCTTGATCTATGGCCGTACGAAGGTAGCTTCGAGGAAGCTCACCCATCTCTGCAACTTTTCCTTCTTCTTGAGACACGACAACGTTTCCTTTATTGGACTTATTGGGCTTTGAATCTGAACTTGGGCTTCTACTGCTAATAAATACGACCTGGTTACTCTCATAGCCACACAGGGCAAATGAGTTTGCAATCTCTTTATGTTACAGTCATAGTAACAATATATAACACAATAATTATCCGTTGGTAGTACAAAAACCTAAACTATAATCTCGTTCCTATGTGTCTTCATACTCACCCTCGGCATATAGAACAAGGACAAAAGATCACGGATCCCCAAACCTCAAGCCATAGATATCCAAATTCCACTTCCGAGTCTTTTACACTTTACCCGTTCATAAGTCCAATACAATTTCATTTACGCTAACTTTATAATCATATCATCACATAACTCACAACCATATATAACCACTAGGATACTCATTACCCTTTCATACTTACTTATTGGTAACGAAATGGTCACACACGGGCATTTATTCCACTAATGGTTTTGTTAACATTGTTAAGAAAGCCGAAATATTCTAAAAATAAGATTTTGGTTAGAAAGTTCTACAATATATTACGGATCAAATGGTAGGATGACTTTATTGAGAAAATTTTATTCTTCTATGACTTTTTCAATTTTACATAACCTCTCCTCTTACTTGTTTTCTAAAAACCCCATAATATCCTTAATGAAATCTGCATAAAATATTAATATTTTAAACTGAATAAAATAAATAGAAAAAAAATTAGTCGAAGTGGGACCTAGCCACACCTAGACAATTCTTGAAACATGATTTTTTTATTATATTCAATATTTGACTTTTTCTTAGATATAACTAATAAATCTGTGACATTTGGTTTAAAGAGAGTTTCTCGATGCAGTTATTTTAGCAGATGCGTCGTTTTGTATATAGAAAAGTCATAATTTTTGGTTGGATACAACTAATGATACAATTGAAATCAATACTAGTACAACTGAAATCAATGCCGGTATAACTAGATTAAAACTGGGTACAATACGTTTTGTTATAAACATCTAGTTCAAGCATATAATTAATTATATCTTAAATCTAAATTAAATTTTACTAATTGTATTTTGAAAATACATACGTAAAATATATTTTTTACACATATTTATATGATAATATATCTAAAAATAAGCTATATATTTGTTTTGAATAATAATATGACAAAATTTCAAAAATTAATCATAATAGTATAAGGTAGATGATGCAAAATATGATGTCAAAGTAAATTTCTAAAATTGGTTTTAAAAATTGTATTTTGGTACCATCTAAATATATTTGAATAAATTTTAAAATTATATAGTATTTATATCGGTATAACTAGTATTTACGTAGGTAAAACTAGTATGTATACCGGTACAACTAATATTTCCGTCAGTACAACTAGTATTTACGTCGGTACAACTAGTATTACTGTCGGTACAACTAATATTTACGTCGGTATAACTAGTATTTACGTCGGTACAACTAGAATTCTCGTCGGTACAACTAGAATCTCGTCGGTACAACTAGAATTCTCGCCGGTTTAACTAGAATTCTCAACAGTACAACTAGAATTCTTGACAGTTTAACTAGAATTCTCGTCGGTACAACTATAATTCTCACCGGTTTAACTAGAATTCTCAATGGTACAACTAGAATTTTTGACTGTTAACTAGAATTATCGACGGTATAACTAGAATTCTCATCGGTACAACTAAAATTTCGCATGTACAACTAGAATTCTCGCCGGTACAATTAGAATTTTATCTGGTACATTATTATTATAATGTCCACATGGCGCCGTCATTTATAAAATAATAATATAGTCCTGTCCACATAGCGCCGTTTCTTGCAAAATAATATTATTTTACTGTCTTTATAGCCGTAATTTGTAATAAAAATATTGAATAAATAGGCTAGTTGTACCAAATGGCGGCTCTAAGTTACCAGTTGATCCAAAAATGAGTAGTTGAACTTTTTTAGGATTTACGATATAATTAGTAAAACCGTCATTTAAATTCTTTTTTTTTAGTTGCACTTACGATTATAGTCACTTGATTTACATTCAAAACATATTTATATAATTATATGTATCAAATTGTGTAGTATGAATGTTTTGCATAAATAACTTGTCAAAATTCACAAAGTAACCATAAGAGTATATAGTAGATGTTGTAAGATGTTGATTGAAACCAACTAATTTTTTTAAAAAATTAACATTTCTTCTTTATACTGGTAATTATGACATGCATGTTTATTAAATGTTATATTTACTTAAAATATTAATTTTATAAAAAAATATTAATTTTTGGTTAATTAATTTGAAAAATCGTTATAAAATACTTTTAAAACAAATTAAAGCAAAATAAGAATATGATTGTACCAAAATCTAATGGTAGGTCACATAGAACTTATACTGCATTGTGAACAATCCACTCATACTTAAATTTGTTTGTGTTCTTTTGAACTTGAGCACCAACATCCCATGACGAGGCACAATTGTTTGAAGATCTCAGATGACTTTTTTAAAATCTCAGATGATCTTCTCAAGATCTCAGATGATCTTATCAAGATCTCTGCGAAAATTCTAGTTAAACTGGCGAAAATTCTAGTTGTACCGACGATTTCAGATGACCTTCTCAAGATCTCTGATGAACTTTTCAAGATCTTTGAGAAAATTCTAGTTAAACCGACGAGAATTCTAGTTGTACCGACGAAAATTCTAGTTGTACCGACAATCTCATATAACCTTCTCAAGATCTCTGAGAAAATTTTAGTTAAACCGACGAGAAATCTAGTTGTATTGACGATCTCAGATAACCATCTCAAGATCTCTGAGAAAATTCTAGTTAAATTGGCGAGAATTCTAGTTGTACCGGCGAAAATTCTAGTTATACCGACGATCTCAGATGACCTTTTCAAGATCTCTAAGAAAACTCTAGTTAAACCGGAAAAAACTGTAGTTAAACCATAAAAAATTGTAGTTAAACCATAGAAAATTTGTTTGTGTTCTTTTTTTTTTTGTGAACAAAATTGTTTGTGTTATCTTAAATTATGTATTTAGATTGAAACCAATTATTTTTAAAAAATACTTTCTACATGTTTTTCTTTATATTGCTAATTACGACATATTAAATTTTATATTTAACTTTTTATTAAATATTGTACTAAAAATATCAATTTTCTAAAAATATTTCTTTTGGTTAATTAAACTGAAAAATCGTTATAATATAAATTAGTTTCTATTTTTGTATTATGTATAAAATAAAAATATTGCTAAAGTTATTATGAAAACATTCTAAAATCAAGTTCACACATATTAAAACATTCTCAAGCTCTGGACTTCTTTTAGATGCTTAAGCTCTGGTACATTCTCAAAACCTTCACCAGTAAAGCAAATGAAAGGCTTTGATCCTTGAGGTGCAAATTTCTTGTCATAGGAAGACGATAGCAAAGATTTAAAGTTCTCAATCCCAACTTCTATAAGATCGTAGACCTGGTGATCGTACATTCTCTCAAGTACAAGATTATCAGGTAGTTTCTTCGTGTGAGAGCCATACTGCAACCATAACATTCACCAATGTTAGGACATAAATCAAACTAAGTTTGCTGATACATTTTCAAATGAATTCTTTAGGCCCGTTATTAAATTAGCCAGTGATAGAACAAGTTTCACTTCGGCCAATTTCATCAATAAAAAAGCATACAAAGACTAACAATACAGCAGCAGGATGAACCAAGGGCACAGGATAGACCATCTTTAACAATTTGATCTAAGCGTATCAAGAATCTATGTGAAATGTTCAATATCTTGCAATTTATAGCTACACAAAATCCATCTAAGTTTATAGAAAAATAACAAATCAAAATCTATGCAGAGACCTCAGTTTGCCACACCATAAAACAAAGCTATTCAAATTGATTCTTTTAATGAACAAATATCGAAAAAAACTTACCACAAAAATGCTATAAAACAAATATCGAAAAAAACTTACCACAGAGTGCATTTATTCTTGCTTGGCCAGAGTGAGCTCCAAAAATTGTAAAATAGTGCGTTTATGTAAAGAATCAAACCTCACCAAAAAGTGCATGATACGAGCTGGTAAAGCCACCAAAAAGTCGACCAATACGACATGCTTCTTCCCTAACTATCAAATCTTTCTCTAAGACAAGTTGCTGCAACCATTGTTCATGTGTGAGTGAATCACATATACCAATACTCTAAGCATTATTTGTAGAACTTGATTAGAGATCTATGAAAACAGATTCTTTCGACAAATTCTCTCACTAGAAGTTAAAACAGGCACCATCAAGGCCATGTTAGCGTCAACAATTCAGTATTCATACTCGTATACATACATCTGTTAAACTTCTTTCAGCAGTAGAAGAGAAGTACACCAACATCTCTAACAAAGCATATTGTTTGAACTTCAAAGACACTACAGTACTCAACAATGAGAGGTAACTAAGCATGGAAATTCAGCATTCTCTTAGAGAATTAGAGTCATTTTATTCACTAGAAAGCATTATAGACACAACCAGACTACAAAAATTGGATCTTTTCAGATTACTCAGAAGAATTCTGTAGATAACCACACAAAATAAGAATCTGAAAGAAGAAAAAAGTGGGAATTACTGAGTAAAGTACCTACAAACAAGATTGGGGATGAAATCAGCAAGGCGCTCGTACTCCGTGAGAACATTCCAAACGGATTGAGAATCAGAATCGACCAAGATTTCGCCTCTTATCCTCCGTTCCCTCCACGAGATCACATCCACCTCACAACGCACTTTTTTCTCTCCTCTCTTGTCGAAACCTAATCCACTCGCTCTCCTTAAACCATTATCACCTCTACCACCGGCGCTATGTCTCGTTCCGTGGCACCTAGCGCCGCCAATCGCGGTGGTGGAAATGGCCGAGAATACTCGAATCTGAGAGGGACATGGGAGCAATACACTTAAAACCACTGGTTCGTTGGTGAAATTGAGGAAGTCGATAGTGTGAACGCCATGGGAGAGATGTGGAATTTTGCTCACTGACATTAGAGAAAGGTGTTCGACGAAAATGGGGTAGTGTGGGGGAAGAAAGATAAATATTTGGTTTTGGATTTGGGGATGGATCCGATTGAATTCGGTTCTGGGATGGATCAATGGTTGGATCTGTAAATAAGTTGAACTTTCAAGGTTATTTGGTCTTTTAGCTAATTTTCGACTTGAAAAAAAATATAAAAGAAAATGTAAAATAAGATGGGTTATTTGGCATTAAATTTTTCCAGGAAGGTTATACGAGAATTTGATCCATAAATTACGGTATTTTTATTCTTGTCAAAATGAGTCTCGTCTTTTGTCCTACATGCCCGTCTTATTTGTAATTGTTCTTTAAATGTGGGCTTAAGCCCAAATGTCTTATGACTTTTTCGGCCCAAAGATGTTGTAAGGATAAATTCGCGTGCGAAAGCGTATGATGACTTTGCTAGAATTTGACACAAGATAATTGTTAACCCAGTTCGGATACTCGATCCTACGTCTGGGGTGAGAACCGTCTCTCACAACTTCCACTAGAACTTTTAGTGAATACAAGAACAACCACTCAAGCTTTAGGTTTTACAAAGAGAATTTAACCTAGGCTTTCTTGTGATGTCTACTTTTTCGGATACCTTATAACCCTAGGTATACAACCTATTTATAAGAAAACCAATACCCTAGATTTCCTTTTTCTTTTGCAGTTTTCCACATGGATAATGGGCTGGAGAAGAATTGGGCCTCATATTTCACAAACTCCACCTTGAGCTCAATTCTTTAAAACTGGCCCACCTGCAAAATCCTGATCCAACAAGTATCTCAGATCTAGAGTCCGATCCGCGACCCGCGATCCGCTCCTGCTTCCGACCCGCGACCCGCTTCTGCATCTGACCCGACCCGCTTTGAGAAAGGAAACCAAAAACGACTTCTCCATTTTTTTCGTTTTTTCTTCTTCATCTTTCTCACGAAACCATGACGATCTTTTTCACCAAAAACAAATCTCTCCTCAGTCTTGCTCTCATTCTCCTAGAACAAGCAAATTCCATGGCTACCTCTCCTTCTCCGGCGACACCAACCACCGGCGAGGCTCCACCATGTCCAATTTGCTTAGAAACCTTGAAAGGTAACAAACACGTTTTCTCTTCCTTCGTTTTTCTTGCTTGTTTCTTTCGTTTTGCTTCAATTTCACATACTTTCGGACGAAAAACTGACCTGCTTCAACCTCTTTCTATGTACCTTCGCACTCCACCTTGAGCTGATAACTACAGCTCCTCTTAGCTTCCAGGTAACTTAATATTTCCTTAAATCCTTTTCCATTATCTCAAATCAGAACACTAACCTTTTTCTTCTGATTTTGTGAGGTACTTTTTCTGATAATGGAGTTACGTGGAGCTGTTTCACGTACTAGGCGAGGTTGACAAAATTGCAGCAAACCTGAAATCCATGTCCAGGTACTGCTTCTCTTACAACGTCTGCTCGAACCTTGCTTGTGCCAACTTTAGGATCATTGTCTCTACTGAACATCCCATGTGACTTGATACCGAACTGATGTGAAAACCCCTTAGCTATCACCCTAGCTTGAACTTCTTGTTTTTCCACAATGCATGGTATCTCTAGTCTCTGTTTAAAGTACCACTTACTTGAGACCATCCTTTTCGTTTTACTTAGAGACTCTATGTCTTCTTTAGCATCTTTCCAATGCTTATTTTTCTTGCTTTCTATCACTTTTTCACATGTTTTAACTTTTGCATCAATCCCTTCTGTAGTAGCCAAAGCATAAGCCACACAACCAGAATCTTTAAATTCAACTTTTCCTGAATTTCCAGATTTTCTATCTTGAATTGATGAATATATTTTCTTAAAACCATGTGGTGTTGGTCCCTGCACCAGATTCTCACTGAAAGTCACTTTCTTTGACTTCTTCTTTATGACTTCATCTTTAACCCTGGAAACATTCTTCTCACCCTTAGAAACAGTGCCTTGTTGATAATAAAGCCCTTTGTGATATTTTCCAGATATCACCTTCTTATTATCCTTGTAGAAGTGCACCATGTACTCCCTTCCATCATACCTACAACCTGATTTTTCCAACATCCCATAAGAAATCAGATTCCTACTCACCTGTGGAATGTACCTCACATCCTTGAGTATCACCTCTGAACCATCTGAATTCTGAATTTTGATCTTTCTAATTCTCTTGATGTCCCCTTTAGTGTTGTTAGCCATAAGCACTTTCTCACCATTCAACTCCTTGAAGTCAAACAAGACTTTCTTATTTGATGTACTGTAGAATGTACAACCAGAATCCATAATCCATTCTTGCAATGTGTCATGCTTACTAACTTTCAACATCAATGGTTGCTTAGGCTCCACTGCGATATTCGCAGATTCTTTGGATTTCTTCTTCTCAGGGCAATCTTTTTTCCAGTGATCTTCACTTCCACATATGAAACAACCAGTGTTGCTATTGTACTTAGGCCTTGACTGTGACCTGCCTATATTCTTAGACTTTCCTCTTCCCTGCTGATTATTCTCCATATTGAACATGTTCTCCGACCTGCCTCTAGTATCAACATATAATCCTTGTCCCTGTGATGTTGGCCCACTTTCCAACAACTCCTTCTCTTTGGACTTAGCAGCTCCAGTGACCTCATTCAACTTGAGTGTGTCTCTGCCATACTTAAGGGTCTCCTTGAGTTGAGCAAACTTGTAAGGTAGAGAACTCATCAACAATATTGCTTGCACCTCTTCTGACACCTCCACTCCTAGATTGTGCAGATCAGCAACCAGCTTCAAAAAATCATCAACGTTCTCATCTATACTTTTGGAGTCATTTATCTTAAAAGTATATAACTTAAGCTGTAAGTAGATGCGATTAGGCAAAGATGTCTCCATGTACAGCTTGTTCAATGTAGACCACATATCTGCTGCGGTCTCACAATTGCTGATCTTCCTTAGGACTTGATTTCCCACATTCAAGATAATCAGATCCTTCGCCTTTTCTGATTTCTCAAACTTTGCTGGATCAATTTCTGGAGCTAACTCACTAACTCCATCATTTCCCTTCAGTGGATCCTTCTTAAAAGCTTCTAATTCTTCTTTGGTAGGGGCTGTATTTTTCAGCAACTTGTCATCTGTCAATATCGGCTTCAACCCTAAAACTCCAACGTGAACCAACATGCGAACTTTCCACAGAGAAAAATCACCAGTCCCATCAAATCTATCTACCTTGTACCTTGAATTATTTATTCAGCCTTCTGTTACGAAACCCGTGAACAGTACCACCGTGAACAGTGCCGCCGAAAAACCCTTATTGATTCTCTTATCAAATCATTCTAGCACTTGCAATCAAAACCTGGATTGCTCTGATACCACTTGTAAGGATAAATTCGCGTGCAGAAGCGTATGATGACTTTGCTAGAATTTGACACAAGAGAATTGTTAACCCAGTTCGGATACTCGATCCTACGTCTAGGGTGAGAACCGTCTCTCACAACTTCCACTAGAACTTTTAGAACAACCACTCAAGCTTTAGGCTTTACAAAGAGAATTTAACCTACGCTTTCTTATGATGTCTACTTTTTCGGATACCTTATAACCCTAGGTATACAACCTATTTATAAGAAAACCAATACCCTAGTTTTTCTTTTTCCTTTGCAGTTTTCCACATGGATAATGGGCTGGAGAAGAATTGGGCCTCATATCTCACAGATGTACATGTTAACAGCCCTGCTTCAAGTGTACATAATGTTTCTTGCTTCTTCTAATTTTGAAAATCCAGATACATCTTCATATGTTAAATTACATATTGTTTGAAATTAGGGGTGGGCACAAGGCAAATGCCTGCTATTTTAAGGATATTTGATATTTGATCTGCTTTGTACGAGTAGTAAAAAGTTATACATGTACTTAGCTTATTTGTTGTCAATAATTGGTACAAATTTTGAGAATCTAGATTTCTAAATTTTAGGGAAACTAATTGTGCAACAATTTTGAATGGGTAACCCTTTTTTTTTTTGGAGAATAAAAAATCAAAATTGATTATAAAATTTACAATTACTTAAGACCTAACTCAAAAGCAAACAACAAGGCTATGTAATCCAAATAAGGAGGTTCTTTTGTCTTTACAGTTCAAGGAACCCCAAGAAGGCAAGAAACAACAACATCATGGAGAGGCATGAAGACAGCCTTTAAAGACTGCAACTTTTAAAGATAAAGGTCAAGAAAATGTCTTAACAACTTGGTTTCGCTTTGAATGATACCTGTTAGAGTGTCCTCCTCACAACTACACCAAGAAAATGGTTTTTAATTTCCTTTATCATGGGCTTAGACCTAAATCAAAGATGTTGGTAGAGACAAAATTCAACAGCAATTGGACTGCAAGTAGTCGAGACTACGGAAGTAATTTTAGAAAAGCATGGCTCGAGAGAAAGAAAAAAAAAAGATACATGATATATAGGCATATATCGATCTAAACAATTTGTCACAACTTTTTATACAGTTAATATACTGTTAATTACGTATTTTAACAAGTTTGTTAAAGTTATTTATTTTTAAGAAATTAATTATTAAAATATGCTTAAAACACAAATAACTTCTTAAAATAAAAATGTAGACTTGTAGAGAAAAAAATGTCAAAAAAACTTCAACTTTGTCTTCTATGAAATATATGTAAATGCACGTTTCACTTGGTGTTGTAAAGATGCACAAAGTTGCTGGACCAACGTGAAAGCTGTTTCAGTCTAAAGGAGTGATCATCAAGTAAAAGCAGCTGACGTGGACTTCATCGCCAATTGGATAGATGATGTGGAGAACACAACAGAAGGAATATAATTTGGAAAGAAGATATTCGCATGAAGATTTGGAGTGATCTAAGATTGAAGTAATTGACCCAGAAGATCCTAAACCCTACGAATATAAAATGGGTTGCGGAGGAGCTTATGAGAGTTAGCCGTTCCAATATTGAATAGGTGACAATTAGCTTTTTCGTTAGAGAGAGACTAAGATTACTCTATTTCGGTGAGCAAAAAAAAAAAAGTGTGTTCTTTAGATATGTTTTTGCTTAAATTAGAAATTTTAGGTGACAAGTTAAAGTAGTTTATGCTTTGTGTAAAACCAATTAAACTAGTTGTAGGCTACTTAACCAGATTTCTAATAAAGTGAAATACTTAATGCTGCTGAGTTTTGGAAAAATAGTGTTGAATTAATCCGATTTTTTATTTAGTATCAGAACAGGAATCTGAACCAAGTTGTAACTTAACAACATGTGATGCTTTGTTATAGTCCTCAACTGCAAATTCCAAAACTCAACGAAACCGCAATTATGTTCCCGTGGAAGCTATCACAACCGTGGCATCTCTCATGATGCCTAACTCCAAGTACCACATTCACCTATTATGTCAATTAGTTTTCTCATAGGCAGCCACTTGTCTATCCAAAATCGAGTGGAAAACCCATTATTGACTTCCATTTCAATGAATTATATGGCTTGCAGACATAACTTTAGGAGTTTCCTCTAGATCCAAAAACCCATGGTGATATCTTTAACATTTAAAAAAAAAACCATTTCAAAGCAAATAAAGCCAAGCCCAAAATTTCATGTAAGTTTCGAATTTCGGGACAGTGATCGCCACACCATCATCACCAACTTTTCATCACCATTGCTTCCCGTAGGTCCTAGATAGTTGTATTTTTTTTTTCTTAACTCAGTTTGTTCTGGTTATTGAGTTTTTCAAATAAAATTTTAACGAGTCAGCTACACATTTGTCTTCTCTTTTGTCTTTCTTTCTCCTTTTTTTCCTCTACTTTCACGCATTTTCCTCTTTCTCTTTCAAACATTCCTTATCTGTATTGTGTTCTTTTTGCTTTTAATCAAACTAATCCATTAAACAAAAAAAAAAAAAAATTGGAATACCAAGCCCTCCTTCTCTAAGACGTGAACATACTTCCTTCTAATATACCTTGGTATATATGTTTGGGGAACCACTCCACATAAACGCTCCACAGATCCTTTCTATTTTCCTAAAACAATGTTTTGGTAATTGAAAAAGCCGAACCCCAAAAAGCAATAGTATGTATTTATATTGCAAGTGAGACTGTTCTCTTCCCCTTACACACATAATTGTTAGATAGTTTTTGATTATTCAGATTTCAGATGTTGATCTTATTTGTGTTACATACTCACATTTAATTTTGTAGTACTTCTATAATATTTCGGGGCAATTGAATCTCATAAATTGTCATGTGAATGCATTCATTGCTTCTCTTTCTTTCGTTCTGTAATAACCAAAAAATAAAGGACTTATTATTACATAATTAATAGATTTCGCGTAGGAGAATCACAAAAAGAGGAAAATAATTAGATTCGCCACAGTTTCAAACACCACCGTCACTAAAGCAAATAGACAGATCTAAAAAACCTTAAGAATCCAGAGTGACCAAGTTATCCCAAAACCCAAACTTACCCTTAGACCAACCTCAGATTTACGATAATGCCACTCTTCTCCCACCGCTTCTCCACCGCATCTTCCTTCTCCCCTCCGGCGTCTCCTTCTTACTACAGTAAACCCTCTTCGAAGGCCCATAAGCCGAACTCTTCTTCTTCTTCTTATGCTTCGTCTCGTATTCATGTAGCTATCATATTCTTCTCCCTTGTCTCTGTTTTCATCGGAGTCGCCGGAGCTATCTTCGCAATCTCCTCCTCCGCCGGTCCTGCTTCTGTTTATCGTTGCGGTGGATCTAAGGACACTTCTCGGGTTGTGTCTGCTTCAAGAAAGCTTGGAGGAGATGGTGGTAATGGTGTGGGTGTTGAAAGACAAAAACTTTTAGGGTTTGTTGGGATCCAGACTGGTTTTGATTCCGGTTATCGTAGAGCTGCTTTGAGGAGTACTTGGTTTGCTTCTGATCATGATGCTCTTCTAAGGTATCTAAACTCTCTTATCTTGTGTTATAGAATTATACATTGCTTTCAAATTCTGTTGTCAAAATCTGAAATGCTGGTTACTTCCATCAGTGAGATTCATCGATTTCTAAAGTTAAGTAATCCGTAATTGTAGGAGAAACTCTTCTATCTGATCTTGTTCCTAGATGGGTAACAACATGTAGTAAAACATGGCATGAGGGATTTTGTCACCTTCAAAGTCTTCACCTTTTGATGTCATAAGGTTACTTAAGAAAAACCAAGTACTAATCCGATTACTTGTGTTGTGACCCTGATGTCATAAAGTCTTCACCTTTAGATGTTATACCGTTAGTATAGCATGATGGGATTTTGTCACCTTTAAAGTCTTAACATCTTGATGTCATACGGTTACTTTGGAGATCTATTCGTCGGTAAATTGTGTTGGGCTTATTGACTTGAGCAGCTTAGTCTATGCGGAAAATGCAGTCAAATAAAATAGTTTTGATGTTTTGTTAGTTACTTGGAAAAGTGTATGTTCACCTGGAATTTACGGGTTTAGAGTTTAAGCAAGGGATCTTATTATTAACTCCTCGCATAAGCCAATTGTGATTTACTGCCTCACTTTCGTAGGATCCATTTACATCTGCTTATTTTGGATTTCTAATCCAATGTTCTGTTGTTGGTGTTGACTGGAACTCAGGTTGGAACAAGCGACTGGATTAGCTTTTAGATTCGTCATTGGACGGTCAAAGGATGCAAAGAAGATGGCTGAGCTTGAGAAGGAGATAAAAGAGTACAGAGATTTTGTGCTTCTTGATGTCGAGGAAGAATATGTACGACTTCCATATAAAACGTAAAATCCTGGTTTTAGGCACTGATCTGCCTTTTTTTGTATTTCTTGGGTGTTTGCATTTCATATCAATGACTGATTCCTTCTCCTCCTTCTAGGTTGGCCTTCTTCAAAGCAGCTTTTAAACTCTTTGAAGCTGATTATTATGTCAAAGCGGACGATGACATTTATTTGAGACCAGGTATTTTAAAGTGATTATTTCGGGCTGTTTTCTTCTGCATCACAATAGTATTAAAATTCTTTTTCTTTTGTTCAGATCGACTTGCGACACTTCTTGCCAAGGAAAGACTCCATTCACAGACATACATTGGCTGCATGAAGAAAGGACCAGTTATAACTGACCCTAAACTAAAATGGTATTAACGAGCCTTCTCAACATCTGCGACTGTAATTCTTTGCGGAGTTTATTGGTTTTGGTGACAGATATTTAATTTGTCAGGTACGAGAAACAGGGCAATTTGATTGGAAATGAATATTTCATACATGCTTATGGACCGATATATGTTCTTTCAGCCGAAATAGTGGCTTCACTTGCAGCAGCTCGGAATGGCAGGTTTGAAATGCTCTTGATTTGCCTCACTTGAAAATTGTGATATGCAAAATCTCATTATCGGTATTTTCGTTTCAGTCTGAGGATGTTTAATAATGAAGATGTAACCATCGGATCTTGGATGCTTGCAATGGATGTACATCACGAGGACAACCGTGCTTTATGCGATCCTCATTGTTCCCCAAAGTCCATAGCAGTCTGGGACATACCCAAATGCTCAGGTAACACAAATATGGTTTCACATAATAGCCGTCACAAGAATCAGTTAGCCAACCTTTTCTTCTCAAATCTTTAGGGCTTTGTAACCCGGAGAGCCGGTTAAAGGAGCTTCATAAGACAGATATGTGCTCCAAGAGTCCGACATTGCCTCCCGACGACATCGATCAGTAGTTTGTTTCAAGAGTTGTCCCACTTGACACTTGTTGAGACAGTTCTACAGAATATATGAATGATCTCACAAGCACTAGGGCTCCGACATCACTGGAGCTGTATAGGGAAAAGATGACTTCATAGTTCTTACGTGATTTGATTTTATAGTTGTTGCTAGATGTACCACATATATACTGAAACTATATATATTATAGACAGATACCTCAGTATTCCTTTTTGTAAAATTATATTTATGTGCCCATTATGGGCACTGGGTGATGATACATGTGAATCTTGTTTCATTTGTAAAAGAGATCTCATTCAATCTATTATTTAATAATTTATTTTGTTTAAGATCATGGTACTGTTCCAAATGATATTACCTTGTCAGCGCCGGAGATATATGCAAAAAGACCTTAAAATTGTAAGTTGCAAAAGAATTATTCTAAAGTAAATCATCTTTTATATTTATTTCAGAAGAATATGTCCCAAAAATGTTGATATGGCCGAGTTGGTCTAAGGCCCCAGATGAAGGTTCTGGCCCGATAGGGCGTGGGTTCAAATACCACTGTCATCATTTATGTCCCATAATAATAGAAAATGAAGTAAATGCTTTTGAATAAGGTATAAACGGTGACTGCGCAAAAATGAGAAAATTTGATATATAAAGTGTTTTCGTAGCTGATTTTTAAACGAAGAGTATACTACTATATATTTTAGGCTATAGCAAATCGTAATTATATAAAAATATCCCAAAATTATAAAATCATTCCAAAAAAAAATCAATCTACATCAAATCTATATTTTTTGAAAATTAAATCAACATTAATTTAATTTAATTAGTGTGTTTAACTAAATTAACAAAATCTTCACAAAATCTATTTTTAACTATTTTTCAAAAAATTTAAATAAATTAATTAATTAAAACGAAAATTATAATCTACAAAAAAGTAAAACAAAAATAGACCATCTACATAAATTGTTCCTTAAAACATTCCAAAAAAATATAATCTACGTAAAATCTCTTATTTTTAAAAAATTAAATTAATATCTAATTTAATTTAATTAGTATGTTAAATTAAATCAACAAAATTTTCATAAAATATATTTTAACTACTTTTCAAAAAAATTAAAATTAATTAATTAAAACAAAAATTATAATATAGAAAGAAGTAAAAACAATATAATTTTAACTACTTTAAAAAAAAATCAAAATAAATTAATAAAACGAAAATTATAATCTATAAAGAAGTAAAAACAAATCTATTTTTAACTACTTTTCAAAATATTCAAAATAAATTAATTAATTAAAACGAAAATTATAATCAAGAAAGAAGTTAAAAAAAATCAGACAATCTATATAAATTATTCCTTAAAATTTTCCAGAAAAATAAGAATCTACATAAAATCTCTTATTTTTGAAAAATTAAATCAACAAAATCTTCATAAAATCTATTTTTAACTATTTTCAAAAAAATTAAAATAAATAAATAAATTAAAACGAAAATTATAATCTAGAAAGAAGTAGAAAAAAACAATTAACAAAATAATTAATCACTAAACTACTCTTAATGAGAAATGATAATTTGTTCTTTTTTGTAATGGCAATATAATGTAAATATTTATACTTTTTAATATTTATTTATAAGTGTACTCCCTAAATAACATATAGGGGATGCAGTGAGATTTGTTTTGGTTAATATATATACAGTGTGCTCTTTGCATTTCTTTTTCTAATATGTAGTGAGTTCTTTTAATTTTCTTTTATCTCATCTGTAAGTTTATTTTCTTTAATGATGATACTATATAAATAAATATATTCTTAATTGATCACAAATATTGTATCTAGAGGAGATGTGGTATTAAGAAAGATACTAACTACGAGTAATCCAACAAATTTTATGACTAAAGCAAAACCTGTACAAAATTTTCAGGTTTGCTATGATCTCCTAAACATTATATGAAGGATGGTGTAGCTCTAGGTAACTCCATTATCGACATCAAACTCTCGTAGGAATAAGAAAAAAAAATTTATTGGTTTCATAGATTGTTCTTGTGTCCATAAGTAGAAAATATCAAAATTGATTAATGGGTTTAAGGAGTTAACTGTTAAGCATATGGAATTGCAATAAGGAGACACTGATTCCAATTTCCAGGTGGAGCAACAGATGGAAGGATTCAAGAGGAGTCATGTTAGTCTTCAAGTGTGTACTCTTGAATATGAGTAAATAAGTTGAGAGTAGGTATTACAGATGTTATATTGTTCATCAAAAACATATGACAGTAAAGAGATCGATATCAAATTTGTTAAAATTATACAGTATTAACTTAATTATTATAATCTTTTACTCTTGATTAAAGAAAATCAATTGATTTCAAAGTGCATTCATGTTAGACTAATGACATAAAACATTGGAAACTAAAATATATCACATTTCGAGAACTTTTTTCTACATAGAATTCTTCTTCTTCTTCCTTTTTTTTTTTTTTTTTTTTTTTTTATATCTACCAAAGAATTTATCATGCATTTAAAGCCAAAATAAAATGATTAATCCCCTATATATTATTTGGGGAGTACATTTATAAATAAACATTAAAAGTGTTAATATTTACATCACATTGCCATTACTTCAAAAAACAAATTTTAATCTCCCATTACGTAGATTGAATTTTTTTTGGAATGTTTTAAGAAAGAATTTATGTAGATTGTCGATTTTTGTTTTACTTCTTTATAGATTATAATTTTCGTTTTAATTAATTAATTTATTTTAAATTTTTTGAAAAGTAGTTAAAAATAGATTTTGTAAAGATTTTGTTGATTTAATTAAACACAGTAATTAAATTAAATTAAATGTTGATTTAATTTTCCAAAAATAAGAGATTTGATGTAGATTACGATTTTTTTTGGAATGGTAATGTTAATGTTAGTTTCTCTTTATAATATCAAATATATTAATAGTTTTTTAGTATAATTAAAAATATTAGTTCGTATCTGACTTATTTTAACATGGTGTAAAATTTAACATAACTATGTAACATTGTAATTTAATTTTTAAATCTATTTAAATTGTAAAATTTGATAATTAAAACAGAACAAGATATAATTAAAATTTAAATAAAAATTATCCAGAAACTTTCTGTTGCGAACAATATATCGCAATATCCAATATCGCTAATAGACATAATATCTTTCAACAGAAAAATATATTCTACGAAATCAATCTAGAATATTCTGGATTAATAGTTTCCAAAATATCTTAATTAATATCTTAGAATGTCGCTATCTTCCAAAATTTTACTTCTTTATTCGGTTAATTCAAAGAAAATATCATAGTTTATATATAATTTTTCCAACATAAAATTTCCAATATCGTCGAGTATGAAAGATTGATTTTATATTTCTTAATAGAAAATGTTTACGCGGATATTATAAATATTCGATATTATAAAAACTGATATTATAATTTTCCTAAAGTTTTGACAGAATTACAATTTTCTAATATCTTGATTTTATAATTTTCAAATATTTTGTTTTATAAATGTAATTTGTCCGTGATAGCACGGGATATATCTTAGTTTGATTAAAAAAAATATATAATTATCAATTGTGAAATGCTAACTCTTTGATACGTATTACCAGGTTGATGGGACATCATTTTCTAGGGCCCCCCGACCAAACCGCACTATCAAAAACATGAAATTAATAATTTCAAATTTAGTGGATCTTTTGATTAAACTTTTTGTTTTTTTTAAGCTGCAATCCAAATTTGGAGGGCGATGGTTCCGTTGTAAAATGATGATGAGATAAGTTCTCTGTGAAACACATCGTGCCACATAAGTTTATGTAATTATGTGAACCAAAATAATCATAAGCTCTTTATAATATATTTTATTAGTTTTTGTTTCTCTAGTTTGGAAAGCAAATGTATAAAAAACTTGTAGTCCACATATTCTCAATCTCTTCCACTTCGATTCTCTTCCATTCATTTTTTCCTCCAGGTTTAAAGCATTTTCTGTCTTACAAATGTGTATACAGTTGCAAAAGTTATGTTAACTTGTTTTCAATCTTTAAAAAAAAATTAAGGGTCTAAGAGAGTTAACTGAGCTGAGGGAACTAGTCACTAAAAAATGAGTATTAGGCTTGCGAGTTTGGTTTATATGGGACAAACGATTCGATTATTTCGGTTAATCGTTTTTAGTTTAAATTTTTTTACCAAAATTATTAAAACAAAATATCCGGTTTGGTTATCGGTTTTAGAAGAATAATGATATATTTTCTGTAAATTTTGGTTGAGTCAAATTTACTTTAGTGATTATATTTTTCTTAAAACAAATTCGGGTAACCGTTTGGTGTATATATCGCACGCCTACTTAATATAATGACAGAATGAACAATATGTATATACTATATAGTATTTTGGTTATAATGAATTGACTAAACTCAGAAATAACCATAATGACTGAATCACCTATATAATGACTGCATGAAACAATATAGTATTTTGATTATCATGAATTGACTATACTAATTTCTGTAACCATAATGACTGCATGAAGTAATGAACTATATTTATACTATGACTACGATAGTCGCAAAAATGTATCGTACTATCCTTCTAACGATTTAAAACCTTAGTTTATCCGCATTTAAATTTTTTAAGATTTTTTTTCGTCGGTAAACTTTTCATTTCACAAATTTAGTCGGTTACAATAGTAAAAATCGAACAGGATCGGGTCCTCAACCGAGTGTTCGTGATCGCATATTACATCCGATAATAAACTTAAGAAATTAAAATTCAAAGATTTGGGCTGATTGCCTTTGATAGACATTTCCTGGTGTGCCGAACTCATGCACATGAAAAACTTTAGAAGACTGGACTTAGAGATCTTGAGGCCCATTAGGTTTAGGGTGTATCCTTTTGTGACTTGTCCTGCAGCTGTGGCCGCCGCTACTGAAACCTATGTACTCCGGCCAACTTTTGGCAACAACCGCAGATGGTGAAAGGTAAGAATGGAGATTCGAAGCTGAGAGGTAACGATGGGAATTGACCGTTTCATGGTCGTTTTTCCTGTAACTGTTGGCGATCCGCCGCCTAGGGAGCTCTGTGTTTCTTCCGGTGGAGTTAGGCAGCTGTAGAAGCCGATAGCCTTTGTAAGCACAGCCTCATCAGTTCCTCTAGAGAGGATTCTGTGAGAATTTTTTAAAAGATGATTTTTGGTAGCCGGATAAACCAGTCCGACCCAGAGAGTAGCAGCAAGAGAATCGGTTTTGGATTACTGTGTTGAACATCGGGTTTAATTTCGTACTCTGCTCTGAAGAAGGTGGATATGATGGGGATCTTAGCAGAGTCGGTAAGGGTTCTTCTCCGATATTGAATCGAGAGAGAGATCGAATATACTCTGTATTTAAAAAAATACAGATTAATCTAACGAAGTCAAAAATTATACGCAATATTACATTTATACTTATTTCTAAACATTTTCAAAGTCACGTTAGATTTTAAAATTCAAAGTCATATACATTTGATTTAGTTTTTTTTTTTTTTTTTTGGTCAACAACTTATAAAAATCAATTAAATAGACTCATAAGTCTAAGCATGGAAAGCAGAGTTTACATAAGTGACTTGCAATTTTCTGTATTATGACACTATAAGATAAAATATATGAGCTTTCAAATTTAAAGAACGAGAAATAAAAGTTAAGGAAAAAAGAATAAAAATCTTTTGATCTTCGTGAATTTTTTCAAGTATATCTTTATCGTAAAAGTTTTGATTTGATATATTATTTATTAAAATTTTATAAACTTGACGGTAACGAAGACGGATTATATTGTGTATTATTTTTTTATTTTGTTGAATTATCCTGTATTTTTTAGAGATTAAATGTAAAGTTGCAAAAAAAAAAATGGTGATTTTGAGAATTTTTTATACAGAAATTCTTATTTTTTATAGAAAAGTGATAAATATTTTTTTATCAAGATATTGCATTATTGCTTCGATGCAAAATACGTGGAATCTATGCAAATAAATTTGTTTTTTTTCTGTATAGTTGCTAATTCAGTGGTTGTCACCAACCCCCCCTTCAAATCTAAAAACCACATAAATTATCATGTTTTTTTTTTTCCAGAAATATATTAATAAATCACATTTTTATCATTAAATTAATAATTACGAACCTCGAAACTATAATATATATATTATCACTAGCATTGCAACAGTGTGTCTCTCTACTCAGTTTAGATTTGCATTTCTTTTTTGGTTATGGAGCGTGCAAGGAGACTTGCTTACAGAGGGATCGTGAAACGTCTCGTCAACGAGAGTAAACGTCACCGTAACGGCGAATCGTCTCTTATCCCGGCGACGACGGTTACTCCCTCAAGGTATGTCTCCTCCGTCTCCTCCTTTATCCACCGCCGTCGTGATGTATCCGTCGTCGGAGCTGGATCGGCTTTTACCAGCTCCGGGAGGAAACAACAACAAACACGATCGATCTCCGTCGATGCTTTGAAGCCAAGCGACACTTTCCCGCGGCGTCACAACTCCGCCACACCGGAGGAACAAACACAGATGGCGAATTACTGCGGATTCGATAATCTCAACACGTTGATTGATTCGACTGTTCCGAAATCGATTCGGTTGGATTCGATGAAGTTTTCGGGGAAATTTGATGAAGGATTAACGGAGAATCAAATGATTGAGCATATGAGTGATTTAGCTTCGAAGAACAAAGTTTTCAAATCTTTCATTGGTATGGGATACTATAACACTCATGTTCCTCCTGTGATTTTGCGTAATATAATGGAGAATCCTGCTTGGTATACTCAGTATACTCCTTATCAAGCTGAGATTTCTCAAGGAAGGCTCGAATCTTTGCTTAATTTCCAGACGGTTATCACTGATCTTACTGGTCTACCTATGTCGAACGCTTCGTTGCTCGATGAAGGTACTGCGGCTGCGGAAGCAATGGCGATGTGTAACAATATTTTAAAGGGGAAGAAGAAGACGTTTGTGATTGCTAGTAATTGTCATCCTCAGACGATTGATGTTTGCAAGACTCGAGCGGATGGGTTTGATTTGAAAGTTGTGACTGCGGATCGCAAGGATGTGGATTATAGCTCCGGGGATGTGTGTGGGGTGCTGGTTCAGTATCCGGGGACTGAGGGTGAAGTGTTGGATTATGGTGAGTTTGTTAAGAATGCTCATGCTAATGGTGTTAAGGTTGTGATGGCTACGGATTTGTTGGCTTTGACAATGTTGAAACCGCCTGGGGAATTTGGTGCGGATATTGTCGTTGGGTCGGCTCAGAGGTTTGGTGTACCGATGGGTTACGGTGGTCCTCATGCTGCTTTCTTGGCTACTTCACAAGAGTATAAGAGAATGATGCCTGGGAGGATTATTGGTGTTAGTGTTGATTCTTCGGGAAAGCAAGCTTTGCGTATGGCTATGCAGACTAGGGAACAGCATATACGTAGGGACAAAGCTACCAGCAACATCTGTACTGCTCAGGTAAAAATGACTTCAAACTCTACATGATTTGATTGGTATATAACTTCTTACAGCAGCGTATACTGCTTTAATTATTACCAATAATTAAAGCCGGAAGAATTAGAGGTACCGAGAGCGGTACAACCATTTCTTATGTCTTCAAACTATTTAGCTATCGAGTATCGTTTTTTCTTCCCGTTACAAAAATCTTACCGGTAACAAATGTTTTACAGAGTTGGACTTTTTCTACGTTGTAATTAATTTTTTCACCTTTTTTACCTTGTAGGCGTTGCTTGCAAACATGACTGCGATGTATGCTGTTTACCATGGACCAGAAGGCTTAAAATCTATGGCACAACGGGTTCATGGTCTTGCTGGCGTATTTGCCTTAGGATTGAAGAAACTGGGAACTGCACAAGTCCAAGATCTTCCCTTCTTTGACACTGTTAAAGTTACTTGTTCAAATGCACATGCAATTTTTGATGCAGCAGCCAAAAAAGAAATCAACCTGCGTCTTGTGGACTCCAAAACTGTGAGTTTCTTCATATATATATTTCTCTTTGAATATCTGGATATGAATATTAACATTGATGGGATTTTTTCTTGTCCTTTAAGATTACTGTTGCTTTCGATGAAACAACCACTTTGGATGATGTCGATAAACTTTTTGAAGTTTTTGCTTCCGGAAAGCCCGTGAGTTTACTTCTAACTAATATCCATTCCTTTTCGCTTGTTTAATTTCACTTGGTCACTCTTTTTTTCCTGTTTGCTTGAAATACTGTTTTCTCCAACTCTCCAATGTACAAGGTTCAATTCACGGCTGAGTCTCTTGCACCGGAGTTTAACAATGCTATTCCTTCTAGCCTAACAAGAGAGAGCCCTTATATGACCCACCCAATCTTCAACATGTATATCACCTTCTTAGTATCTTAGATCATTTATTGCCTTGTGGCTTATTATTAAGTACCTCACATTTACTTTCTTTTTTCTTACATTTGATTAGGTACCACACGGAGCATGAGTTACTAAGGTACATCCACAAGTTACAATCTAAAGATCTATCATTGTGCCACAGCATGATTCCACTTGGATCTTGTACAATGAAATTGAATGCTACAACCGAAATGATGCCAGTCACATGGCCAAGTTTCACCAACATGCACCCTTTTGCTCCTGTTGAACAAGCACAAGGTTATCAGGTGAGGCCACATATTTGACTTTTCTGTCTTTAATTTGAAACATGAACTGATTTTTGTTTGCCTGCTTATAGGAAATGTTTACGAATTTGGGTGAGCTCTTATGTACGATCACTGGGTTCGACTCTTTCTCATTGCAACCTAATGCCGGTGCTGCTGGCGAGTATGCTGGGCTTATGGTTATCCGTGCATATCATATGGTAAATCCTGACTCCAGTTTCCCTATTTCCAATATGAACTTACACTTCAACAAATTTGGTGAATGGGTTAATGAATGATGCAGTCAAGAGGAGATCATCACCGAAATGTGTGCATCATACCTGTTTCTGCTCACGGGACAAACCCTGCTAGTGCTGCCATGTGCGGAATGAAAATTGTTGCTGTTGGAACTGATGCCAAGGGAAACATTAACATCGAAGATTTGAGAAAAGCCGCTGAAGCCAACAAGGACAACTTAGCTGCCCTTATGGTATGTATTTTCTTCTTTCTCACTGTAGATATAACCATTATTATCTTTGGGGCATTCCACTTTCTGATTCTGCAATATCTGTTTGAATATCAGGTTACATACCCTTCAACTCATGGAGTCTATGAAGAGGGTATCGACGAGATCTGCAATATAATTCATGAAAATGGAGGCCAAGTTTATATGGATGGTGCTAATATGAATGCACAGGTATGGTTTCTCTGCTGGTACAGATTATATGTTGACTGAAGAATCCAAAAGTTGTCAAATTTGAGAATGTTGTTTGGATTCCCAGGTGGGTTTGACAAGCCCTGGTTTCATTGGAGCGGATGTTTGCCATCTCAATCTCCACAAGACTTTCTGTATCCCTCACGGAGGAGGTGGTCCCGGTATGGGCCCTATCGGTGTTAAGCAACATTTGGCTCCATTCCTACCTTCTCACCCTGTGGTTAGTGTTAATTATCGTCTGTTATAATCGCTAATCCATCTTTCTGATTGATTGGGTTATCTGCTTTCTTGTTCTCACTCTATTTTCTCTGCTACAGATACCTACCGGTGGTATCCCTGAACCCGAGCAGACATCACCGCTGGGAACCATTTCTGCAGCACCATGGGGGTCTGCGCTTATCTTGCCAATCTCGTATACTTACATTGCCATGATGGGGTCTGGGGGACTCACCGACGCCTCTAAGATTGCAATTCTGAACGCTAACTACATGGCAAAGCGTCTGGAGGTACCTTCTCTTGTTCTTGCAACTCTTTAAAGAAAGTGAACTTCTCTCTCTTGTGCAACCTCACTTATGCTTTCTTTTTTTTCAGAGTCACTATCCAGTTCTTTTCCGTGGTGTCAATGGAACAGTGGCTCACGAATTCATCATTGATTTGAGAGGATTCAAGGTATGTTTCTTTATCTCATTTGAGTAAATGCTCTCATTTTTGGGTTGTAGATGATGAATCAATGTCTTGTCCAATGTCTTCAGAACACTGCTGGAATAGAACCAGAAGATGTGGCCAAACGACTGATGGATTATGGGTTCCATGGACCAACAATGTCTTGGCCTGTCCCTGGAACGCTTATGATCGAGCCAACCGAAAGCGAAAGCAAGGTAATAATGCCTTGCACGGCAAATCTATCAATCACTCAGCTCTCAGTCTCTAATACATGGCTTCATAATTTGTATGTATGTAATATTGCAGGCTGAGTTAGATAGGTTCTGTGATGCTCTCATCTCGATCAGGGAAGAAATTTCACAGATTGAGAAAGGAAATGCCGATCCACACAATAATGTTCTCAAGGTAAAGAAAAATTGAGGCTGCAATTTCAGTTCCGACTTGCTCTCATCTGATTCTAATGACCCTTAAAACACAAACACACAGGGAGCTCCACATCCTCCTTCATTGCTGATGGCAGACACATGGAAAAAGCCATATTCCCGTGAATACGCAGCCTTCCCTGCTCCATGGCTCCGCTCCTCCAAGTTCTGGCCCACTACAGGTACTTGAAAACTAGGGGTGGCGTTCGGTTTAATCCAATATTTGGTTATTATAAGTCGTTTCAAAATGTAAAATATGTGTGAAACAGGGCGTGTGGACAACGTGTATGGAGACCGTAACCTGGTGTGCACTCTCCAACCAGCGAACGAAGAACAGGCTGCAGCTGCAGCTGCAGTGTCTGCTTAAATGAAGCCACTATGAAGCTGTTCACACTTGCACCGGATCCAGAAACAAATCTTTACTTAAGGCTTTTACTTCTCTTCCTAGCCTCATCATCACTTTCACTTTCACTTCCTGTACAATGTACATACGTAGTCCTAAGTTATCCTTCATTTATCTAATATAATACATTTCTATATGTTCCACTTTCTTATACTTTTAACCTTTGATTCGGATGATGTGATCACCATCGCGGTTATATTTATGACATGATCTCTTTGAAAAAAAGTTTGAATTCCTTAGGCCATTAAAATAGGGTGGGCACAAAGCAAGTACATGCTATTTTAGGGATATTTGGTATTTGATCTGCATTGTACGACTCGTAAAAATTTGTACCCGTAGTTGGTTTGTTATATAAAAAAAGTAAAAAGTATCCGTAATTTCAAGTACTTGCTAAGGCTTATTTGCGGGTTATTTGCCCCGTCCTATGAATACATGGGAGTTATTTGTAGATCACATGCGAGTTTCTTCTACAAATGCGAGTTTCTTACGAATTACTTACAAATTACTTGCTATTACTTGTCGAACTTAAAATTCAATTTACAATTTAACGTAGTTTAAAGTGTATTTTTTTTTAAAAACTAATACAATAATAAAGATATGTATATAAAAATAGTAAATATAAAACAAGTAACATGTAAAGCAAGTTGCTTACAAGTATCAAAAATATATTACTTGTTACTTGCTCTGACAACGACGAGCATTTGTTTTTTTAAGCGGATACAGGACAAATAAGGACAAACAAAGTATTTATGTCCTTCCCTGTCATTTGTTGTTTCAGTTTATAATTAGGAAATTGGACAAAATAACCATAATTCTAGGTTTTATTTACAAATGTTGACATGTAGGATCTGACTCGCTGAATGTAGAGTAAAAAGTGGACATGACAAGAAAAAAAAATTAAAGAAAAAGAATCTAAATTCTAAGAGTGGTGGAAAATATCTACTAATTATTTAATATGTCGGTCATAGATATTTGTTATATAATTATTTTATATGTAAAAATAACCGACTTACCACTCCTATAAAAAGGAAGTTTGAGTTTCATCTTTGTACTACTAGAAAAACGAGACTAAAAAGAACAGAACAGTAAAAGAATCATTCTTCTTTCCTAAAAATCTTCATCTCACCCGACACTAGACATCTCTTATAAAATATAATATTTACTTATATAATATCATAATTAAATCATATCATATTAAATAATATTCATAACACGTTATCAGCACAAACCGCTCACTATCTGATCAAAATCCAAACCGATCTTTATCCGATTTAAGGTACGATCTAAGGTATGATTTAATTTATAATTAAATCAATTTTCAATTTATATATTATTGTTTATATGGAAGGCTATGCCTCCTCAATTATATGGTAGGATATGCCTCCTCACTTCTATGGAAGGCTATTCCTCCTAAATTGATTTAAATTATTCTATTATTTTTATGTTTTATAATGATTTAAATTATTTTGTTATAATTTACATATATTTATATATTATTATATATATGTGTAGATATCATGTCAAATTTGGCAAAGCTTGATATCGCTGTCCTTGATGTATTTGGAAATAATTATATAACATGGACATTAGATGCAAAAATGCATCTAAAAGCGAACGAGCTTCTGGACACCATTGACCAGACAAAAAAGGCCTCAGAAGAGAAAAAAGCAAAGGCCATGATATTTTTACGCCACTATCTCCATGATAATTTAAAAATTGAATACATCACGAAGGAAGATCTTGAGGATCTTTGGCAGTGACTCAAAGATAGGTTTGATCACAAAAAATATGTGATCTTACCAAAAGCCAAACATGAGTGGTTGAACCTCCGATTCATGGATTATAAAAGTGTAAGTGATTATAATTCCGCGTTGTTCGGAATTACTTCCAGGATGAAATTGTGTGGAGAAAAAATAACTGATAATAATATGATTGAGAGAACTCCCCAAACATTTCATCTTGTGAATGTATCACTACAACAACAATACCGGACAAAAGGTTATAGTAAGTATTCGGAGTTAATGAACACACTCCTAGTTGCCGAACAAAATAATGAACTCGTGATGATAAATTATAAGATCCGTCCTGTCGGATCAGCAACATTCCCTGAAGCGAATGTCCCATCTACACATAATAATTGGCAAGGACAGAGACGAGGTAGAGGTCGTGGTTGTGGTCGTGGACGTGGAGGCAGAGGTGGACAAGGAAGGGGATTCAACAATAATAGTTACAACGCGGAAAAGCCAAATAAAAGTTACAAAAAGAATGATAATACAAGCGCGGTAACTACTCAAAAAGAAAATATGTGTTACAGATGCGGAATGAAAGGTCATTGGGCACGTACCTGTCGTACGCCAAAACATCTCGCCGATCTGTATCAAGAATCCCAAAAGGCAAAAGAGAAAAATAGCAAAACCAATTTTGTCTCTGATGAGCCCGGATCTTCTTTTGATAATACTCATCTTGATATGGCCGATTTTTTTGTTGAACCAAGCGATGAATAATAAGATGAGTGTGGTCAATGTAATATAATATAATGTCTTTCTGAAGAAGACAAGAAAAATAAAAGTCTCAATGTATAATATGTTTTATATTGTAGTATAATGTTTAATATTTTTTAAAATTAAAATGAACCATTTATATTGATAATACAAGCGATTACAAATAACATTATTACATAAAATAATAAAACGAAATTAAGAACAAACTCTTCGTGGGTATACTCCTCAACGAAGAGCGCATAAATATAAACAATAATTAAAACTAAACAAAGAGTTAAACACAAGCAAAACATCTTCAACAATAAAAACTAAATAATTTTTTTAAGATGAATGAGATAAGATTTTTGTGTAAGTAAATAATGGATGAATGAGTATATTTATAGATTGAAAAATACTATTCCTAGCCATTTGAAAAATATAAAAATTTTGAAAAAAAAAAATTCATCATAACTGTTGGTGATATATTTATCGATCTGAAATTTTATATGTAATCAGTTGAATTTTAACAATTTCAGATAAATAATAAATTTTTATTTTTGATAATAAATGTTGTTTTAATCTATCTCTTTCTACTTTGACCCAGAAGATGTCAAAACTTATGAATGAAGATGGAGATATATGTCTCGCAGATAGTGCGACAACGCACACGATATTAAAAGATAAAAAAAAATTTCTCCGATCTTAAATTAAGAGAAAATGCAGTGAATACTATATCGGAAAATGCAAAAATTACTATGGGCTCCGGAAGAGCCTTGTTCTCAATGCCAAGGGGAACAAAGTTTGAAATAAATGATGCATTATATTCTCCCAAGTCTTATAGAAACTTGTTAAGTTTCAAAGATATCCACAGAAATGGATATCATGTGGAAACCAACAATAAAAATGATATTGAATATCTTTGCATCACAACAATGATTTCGGAGAGAAAATATATATTAGAAGAACTACCAGCTTTTTTTTTATGGATTATATTCCACAAAAATTAATATGATTGAATCATATGCCACGGTAAACCCGAAGTTTACCAATATATTTAAAGTATGGTATAAAAGGTTGGGTCATCCTGGTTCAATCATGATGAGAAAAATTGTGGAAAATTCTAATGGTCATCTATTGAAAGACCAGAAGATCTTTCAATCAAATAAATTTTTATGTGATGCATGTTCTCGAGGAAAACTCATAATTTGGCCATCACAAGCTAAAATTGGGAATGAATCACCATAATTTTTAGAAAGAATACATGGAGATATATGTGGACCAATCCACCCATCGTGTGGATCATTTCAATATTTTATGGTATTAATTGATGCATCTAGTAGATGGTCCCATGTGTGTCTTTTGACGACACGAAATATAGCATTTGCCAGATTTATTTCCCAAATAATCAGGTTAAAAGCGTAATTTCCTGATTATACTATCAAGAAAGTAAGACTTGATAATGCTGGTGAATTTACTTCACAAGCCTTTAATAATTATTGTATGTTACTAGGGATCGATGTTGAACATCCAGTGCCCCACGTTCATACACAAAATAGATTGGCCGAATCATTAATTAAACGGTTACAACTAATTGCTAGGCCGTTAATACTGAGAACAAAGCTCCCAATATCGGTATGGGGACATGTTATCTTACATGCTGCAGCATTGATACAGATTCGACCAAGTGCATATAATAAATAATCCCCATTACAATTAGCATCTGGTCAGCAGCCAAATATATCGCATCTCCGTGTTTTTGAATGTGCAGTATATGTGCCTATTGCACCCCCTCAACGTACAAAAATGGGGCCCCAACGGAGATTGGGTATTTATGTTGGTTATACGTCACCAAGTATAATTCGGTATCTTGAACCACAAACTGGTGACTTGTTTACAGCTCGTTTTGCTGACTGCCATTTTAATGAAAACGAGTTCCCATCGTTAGGGGGAAGAATTCGTGTAATTCCAAAAGATATTACATGGTATACACCATCATTGATATCTCTGGATCCTCCTACGAAACAACGTGAACTCGAAGTGCAGAAAATTATGCATTTACAAAATATGGCAAATGAGTTACCAGACGGGTTCGTAGATAAAAAAAAAAGAAAGGTGACAAAATCATATATACCGGCTGCAAATGTTCCCTCAAGAGTTGGAATCCCACAGGAACAAAATGATGCTAATAAAATAAATGAGCCTAAAGTTCAGTTAAAGAGAGGGAGACCCATGAGTTCTAAAGATAAAAATCCCCGAAAGAAAAAGACTACGGGAGAATCAAATTCACATAAAGAGGTTCCTGAAGAAACCCAAAATGAAGAAAGTCCAGAGGACTCAAATGAAGTAGTTCCAGAAGAATTACCAAAAGAAGATATTCTTGAAAAGGGACATGATACAGAAAATTATGAGATTTCCATAAATTATGCCCAAAATAAAAAGGTATGGGTAAAAAATGAGATAGATGATGATGATGGAATTTTCTCATATTCTGTATCTAAAGAAATTGATAATGAAAATGATGATCTAGAACCAAGGTCCATATCAGAATGTCAGAAAAGATCTGACTGAGAGAAATGGAGGATGACCATGCAAAATGAGTTAATCTCCCTTAATAAAAGAAATGTTTTTGGACCTGTAGTCACTACACCTAAAGATATAAAACTGGTTGGGTGCAATGGGTATTTGTGAGAAAACGAAATGAAAATAATGAGGTCACAAGATATAAAGCCCGACTTGTTGCTCAAGGTTTTTCTCAAAGATCGAGAATTGATTATGAAGAAACATATTCTCCGCTAATGGATGCTATTACGTTCAGGTATTTAATGAGTTTAGCAGCATCCCAAAATTTAGAAATGAATCTTCTGGATGTAGTGACAACATATCTATATGGATCAATTGATAATAAAATATATATGAAAATTCCAGAGGGAATGAAAATGTCTGAAGCATTGAGCTCAAAGTCTACGGATATATGTTCGGTCAAATTACAGCGATCACTTTACAGATTAAAATAATCAGGATGCATGTGGTACAATCGTTTAAGTGAATACCTTTTAAAGAAGGGTATGTGAATAATACAATATGTCCATGCGTTTTTATAAAGAAATCTTTGAACGGATTTGTGATCATTGCTGTTTATGTTGACGACTTGAATATAATTGGAACTCAAAAGGAGATTGAAGAGACACAAAATCACATGAAATCATAGTTTGTAATGAAAGATCTTGGAAAGACAAAATTTTGTCTTGGGCTCCAGATAGAGCACCTCCAAGATGGAATATTCGTGTATCAATCAAATTATACTAGAAAACTTCTCAAGCGCTTTAACATGGATAAAGCAACTCCTTTGATTACTCCAATAGTTAATAGACAACTCAATGTTGAAAATGATCCATTTAGACCATGTGAGGATAACGAAGAAATATTGGGTCCTGAAGTACACTATATGAGCGCTATTGGTGGACTAATGTATCTTGCAAATTGCACACGACCAGATATAGCTTTCGCTACTAATCTACTTGCAAGATATAACTCGTCTCCAACGCAAAGACATTGGAACAGAATAAAACATATTTTCCGTTTTCTCCAAGGT
Source organism: Boechera divaricarpa (assembly GCA_026770425.1). NCBI lineage: Eukaryota > Viridiplantae > Streptophyta > Magnoliopsida > Brassicales > Brassicaceae > Boechera > Boechera divaricarpa. The sequence goes on along the minus strand of CM049186.1, from coordinate 5,542,774 downwards.
ACAATTGACTTAGGATTATATTATCATAGAAATTCAAAATTTTGTCTAGTTGGTTTTGCAGATGCAGGTTATTTATCAGATCCATATAAGGCAAGATCCCAAACTGAATATATATTTACTATAGGAGGGACTGCAATCTCGTGGCGTTCTCAAAAGCAAACACTAGTTGCTACTTCATCTAATTATGCAGAGATTATATCACTTCATGAAGCCTATAGAGAATATATATGGCTCTGATCTATGATCTAACATATTCAAGAAGCTAGTGGAATAACCACGAATAAAGAACCTACAACCATATTTGAAGATAATGCTGCATGTGTCGCACAAGTTAAAGAAGGTTATATCAAAAGCGATAGGACGAAGCACATTCCACCAAGATTTTTCTCTTACACTCAAGAACTCGAGAAAAATGGTGAAGTCAATATTGAATATATCTGCTCCTGCGATAATTTAGCAGACCTACTTACGAAGGCACTACCCACCACAATGTTCAAAAAAGCATGTTCATAGCATAGGGATGCGTCATCTACGAGACTTATGAAGAAAGAAATATTTTTCAGGAGGAGAATATGTTATTGTACTCTTTTTCCCTTATCATGGTTTTTATCCCATTGAGTTTTTCCATTATGAAGTTTTTAACGAGACAGTACATATTAAATAATTAAGGGAAAGTGTTGGAAAATATCTACTAATTATTTAATATGTCAAAGTAAGTCGGTCATATATATTTGTAATATAATCATTTTATATGTAAAAGTAACCGACTTACCACTCCTATATAAAAGGAGTTTGGGTTTCATCTTTGTACTACTAGAAAAACGAGACTAAAAACAACAGAAGAATAAAAGAATCATTCTTCTTTCCTAAAAATCTTTATCCCTCCCCACTCTCGACATCTCTTATAAAATATAATATTTACTTATATAATATCATAATTAAATCATATCATATAAAATAATATTCATAACAGAGTAATTATTTTTCTTTTCTTTCTAACTTTCGTAGAGTTAAGTTTAAATCCACTTTTCTGGTCTAAAAGATACAAAAAAATTATCTCTTTTTCCTGACAAGTGGAAAATAAATGGACTCCAGAATAAATTTGTTTTTTTTTTTAATTATGTTTTCTTCCAACGTATTACCAATCAGATCCGTAATATTATATCCGCTAACAAATGAGGACATGTCACATAGCTTTGCCAAGAACTTTACGAAAAATTCTGGCGGCTATTGAAGAATCTATGTATCCCTTACCCTTACAAGCTGCCCAATGTAGACATTTGTTCACTTAAGGTCATTCTTCAAACATAAAAGCGAAAGAGGTTTGATCTTACAAGGGAACTCACATCTTTAGTTGGCAATTCCGGAGAAGGCATATTATTTTCCCGTGCAGTTTAACGTAATTTTTTTGGGTTTTCCGTAAAAAAAACTTGCCTCTGTGTAGTTTTTCGAATTTAGAAAATCTAATGTATGTGATCATAAAGGCTCCTTGATAACGTCATATTTTTATCCATTTTTGCTATGCTTTTATTAGGATTTTAATAAGGATTTTGTAACATCCGTGTTCCTTAGTCGTTGTAATTGTATTTGACTTATATTGTAATGAACCCTCGGGATAGTGTAATTGGATGGAATTAATATCATATGGATGTTCATCGGATTGTTGAGAAGGATTAATACATGATGCGGTATTTCATGTATTAGGGATGTCGAGTACATGATGTGGTATTTCATGTATAGACGGGTTTCACACATGATGTGGTATTTCGTGTGTCGCGGAGTTGAGAGCGAAGTATCGTTCCGTCTTGGTCCGGAGATTTTTGGGTTTATGTCATTTGATCCTAATATGTGGTTGGGGTCAATAGGATTATGCGATATTTAATCCTACTGACGGGTCATTGGGGTTATACGATAGTTAACCCTAATGAGGGGTCATTAGAGTTATGTGGTATTTAGCTCTAATGACGTTGGTTAGGATTATGTGGTATTTAATCCTAACCAGGGGGTTTACCGATTAGGGTCATGTGGTATTTGATCCTAATAGATCGGTAGACCGGGGTGGGATCCTATGATGATTGGATCTCACGGGGACTTAGTATATTAAGGTCCAGTGTACTGGATTCTAATATACTAGGTCGTTTGACGGACTTAACTCGTTCGAATCCGCGGATATTGGATTTCGACTTGTTCGAATCCGGGGATATTGGATTTCGACTTGTTCGAATCCGGGGATATTAGATTTCGACGAGTTAGCCGTTGAGTGACCACGTAGGATCTTGTGATGTTAGACCCGGGAGCGTTATTGAACCGAGTATGAGATGATACCGAGCTTAATTGGAGGCCCTAGGGGCGGTAGGCGGGTTGGTTCGATCGAAGAGATATAATCCCGAGTGGTTCGGTTTAGCGGAATTGTGCGGTAATTCCGGGATCTTGACGGGAATCAGAGAAATATTTTGAGATGGAAAGGTGTCTCGAGTATTGCGGGATAGTTGACGAAATTACTAAACCGAGCAGAAAGGATTAGGTGGAAGAATCAATTGTTGCGGTTTAATAAATTTGGTTTAGTTTGGTTTAATTGTGATTAAACCAATGATTATATACACAAACATGTATATATATCTCCCTCTCTCTTCTAAAAGGTTCTACACTCTTTTTCTTTTGTTTGGAAAGATATTTTGGCTGAAATAGAGAGAGGAGAAGAGAGAAAAAAAAAAAGAGAGAAAGAAAGAAGAAGAGAAGGAGAAGAAGAAGGAAAAGAAGAGATGGGCTTGAGAAACAGATTTTTGGGGTGAATTGAGAGCTTCGATCCGGGTATCAAACAAGCAGGGATTAAGTTGAACTTTTATGGGTAATTTCTTCAATCCCTTGCCTAGTTATCTACCAAATTTCGTGGGATTATATTGAGTGATTTGAGAGACATGATTTTTCTCCCAAAACCGCTCCAAACAGAACAGTTTCGTCGGGGTTGAGTAGAGTGAGTGTTTGGACACTCAATTCTCGTTCTTTTGAACTGAAATTTGGTAGATAGGTTGTTGAGAGTTTTATCTTGAAGTTCACCGAAGAATTTCTTAAATTTGATCTAGGGTAAAAGTTATGATCGGTTAAAGAAAGCCCTGTTTTTGGAGGAAGGAATCCGATTTGGGATTTGGATAATCCGAGTTTGAGAGATTGTTATCACCTCTTGAGAAGTGTTTTGGTGATCTTTTGTTAGGGTTTTGGTGCTACCTTGGTGTTGGCTAGGTAAGAGCCAAGAAGAAGTAAGCTTAAGGCTTGGAAACCGTCAAAGGAATGTTCTTCATTTCAACCGTATTCGAGGTGAGTGTGGAACCGTAGCGTAGTCATACAATTATTAGACTTTTCGTGATTGATGTGTGATGTAGGGCTTGACCATATGGGTGTGATTTATGGCTAGTCCAAGTTGTGTGTTGTGTGTGTGACGATAAAGCTCTATCATGTTATGGTTTGATTGTTTGCATTGCATGTTGATTGCGGTAAGTTTGGTAATTGTATGTTCGTGTCGTGGTGGGGACGGGATGACCACCTCACTAAGCATTATCAATGCTTACGCGCCTTTTTTCGTGCAGGTAAGGAGAAGTCTTAAGTAGCGGAGCTCGTGGAACCTAGGCCGAGTAGGAAGACGGATGATCTAGGCATAACGGGTTCCCTTTTTGCATCTTTGGTGTTGTTATAAACTCGTGTGTTTATGTTGCTAATGTATTGGATTTGTTATGATGCATTTGGTATGTTAAGGTCGTTTTGAATGCTTAAGTAATGTCTGGTTGGATGTTATTGTGTGTTGCTTGAGTGAAGTTGTTTTGGGCGCAGGACAAGGGAGAGATCGATCGATCCAAGTAGGATCGATCGATCCTGTAGGTTGTTTTCGAAGCAGAAGATTTCTGGCCAGTTTTTAGGGGTTAGGATCGACCGATCTCGGGGTGAGATTGATCGATCCGGCGAGTTATTTTGGCCAGAACGATCGGGTTATTTTTGGTTGAAGTTAAGAGATCAACCGATCAAGGTATGATCGATCGATCCGTTTTTGACATAAAAATTTTCGGACCGTTTTAGGGTGTGAAGATCAATCGGTCCACGGGTGATCGATCGATCCATTTTTCTTTGATTTTCTTCCGGGTCCTTTTTGGTGTTGAAGATCGATCGATCAAGCGGAGGATCGATCGATCCTTAAGAAAAAAAAAAAAAAATTTAAAATTGCTCTTTTCCTTTCTGCGCATCGGGGTGGGTCTTTTCAGATTTCAAGTGATATTAGTGTTTTCAAAGATTTTTTCAAATATTTGTAGTTTTAAGAGTTTCTACAAGTTTTTTGACAAAAAACACAAAATGCATCAAAACGAGTTTCAGAACAGTTTCAAAGCATCAAAAGTTTGACATCTATTGAAGGTCTTCATGCACCAAATTAAACGTTCTTGGAGTCATTGGAAATCTAAAAGTGTCAACTTTCCACCTCCAAGTGAAATCAGGCCAAATCCTTGAGCCATTCAGAAGTTATACCCGTTTTAGTAGAGACGTATCCAGCCGCGCCCGAAGAAGAGGAAGCCGCGGCCAAACACTTCTTCACCGTGCCTTGAAGCCATGCGTCTACGGCCAAGCTCACCTTTGCCATGCCTCCAAGCCCCTTTGCCACGACCAAGCTTTGACGTGCCTTCATTTAACCAAAACGACATCTCTTCATTGTTTTCGATCTCGAAAAGTCCTAAACCGACTTGTGAAGCCTCATGACCTATAAATACATGAAGACTCGCCCCAATTAAAAGGTACGCCTCTCAGGGACTCTAAGAACATTCTTCATACATAAAAATACAACAACAAGGAGAGAGAAAGTCGCCCTTTGAAGATCTTCACTTGTTCTTCTTCAATTTCTAGTTATATCGCTTTTGGGGAGATAATTTCTTCTGTAATTTTTAGAGAAGTTTCTCTGAACCCTTTTTGTTTATTCAAGGCTATTTTTATGCATATCTTCATGATTTCGTTTGTGTATTCGTTCATCATGTTTGAGTAGTCTTTTTTTGGTCTAAAGGGGTGATTCGAAGGGGAAATCATGGTTCAATGTTGTTAGGTTGTTAGATCCGGTTTTCATACATCCTTTAGGTTCTTCGACCAATATTTTACTTAATTCATGTTGCTTGATTGATCACTTATTACTGATTTCAGGGGATAGACCAACCAAAAGTGCAGAACTGTATGCCTTGAACTAGTTTGGAAGAGCGGATTTCGTCATTACCTGTGACTTGTTGAGTTATGGAGTGCCGTGAACTTATTTTATCTTTCTAGAATGCTTTCTTAGCTGCATCGTTGCCTTCTAATGGTTGAGTAAAAGAGTTGTTTAAGTATTTTATAATTGATTATACTAACCGTAGGTCTTTTATTCATTCGTGTATGAGTTTGAGAATCCGTTAAATGAAAATGATAGGTTTGATTACTTGACTTGTTGAGAACCATAATCCCTGGATATATTCCCAATTCCCAACGCTTTTAATCCCTGAATTTACTTTGTGTTTACTTGATTTCATTCTTATTTTCACACTTGCTAACCCAAAAACAAATCCTCAATTTATTTTCATCTTAGTTATATTTTGTTCTTAGAATTCATTCGTGTAACTTCACTCTCTCTGTGGAATCGATCCTTAAATACTACACATGAGTAGCAGTGCACTTGCAGCCTATTCATTTTTAAAGGTTAAAACCTGACCACACATCACTCTTTAAAAATACATACGAGGTTATATGGTGGGTTAAATTCGAATTTCATGGGTTTATTTATTTTTTATTTTTTTGCAAAATTGAAAGTAAACTTGCAAAAATGTCATTTGGAAGGTATTTTTTGCGTAAGCCCCATATTTTTGGTACCTAGGGCAATCTTCCGATAGCAGCGTTCACTGCTTGAAGCTTTTTGATAACGATGGCCCATCACGAGCGATCGAAAGATCCTAGAATATCCATACACCGAGACCCACATGGTGCCTTGCCCCCTCCAACTTTAAGGTCGAGATCTACGCTTCAAAGGCCAACCCCTCAGCTTGCAGCTAGCGATGTACCCATTAAGATCCTCCAATAGGAAAACACTCTTGCTCAAGTGGTCTAGGAGATTACACATCACAATTGAGACCCTCATTCTCTTCATTTGGACTAGGATTAACATTCACCCTATAGTAGATGTAGGCTTTGGTGCGAAAAACCATGTTACATGCCCTTATCAGCTGACAGCAGGTGTCGATGCATAAAGACCTTGTCCACAGGAGGGTACTCTTAGGAAAACCCTCAACATAAGGTTACCATTGGCAGCTGCCAAGACACCGCGAAGGTGCAATACCTTTTATAAAAATAATAAATCATAAGAGAAATAAGAACAACTGCAACACCACATCCCGAGTACGGAAATAAAAACGCGCGAAAATGATAAAATCCAAGATTTTAAAATTTTTGACTTATAAACCTTACTTAGTATCCAACCAACCTAATGGACTTATCCTCTAAGGCTCAAGTAGAACAACATGATCGATCGATCCACAGGTGGGATCCCACCTGTGGATCGATCGGTCAGCCCTAAGGATCGATCGATCTTGAACCCTTAAAATCAACCGTATAGAAATTGACCACTTAGGATCGGTCGATCTCGACCTCTCAAAAAAATCGGGACCAAAAATGACCCCTCAGGATCGATCGATCCCCCATGGGATCGGTCGATCTTGACTCCTTAAAAATGACCCTATAGGATCGGTCGATCCTTCATGGGATTGGTCGATCTCGAACCTCTAAAAACAACCGGCCAAAATTGGCCCTTCAGGATTGATTGCTCCCCCATGGAATCGGTCGATCTTCCCTTCTGTCCTGCAACCCGAAAATTAAACACATACAATTCACATACAAACAACCAAACTTATATATAACTGTAATCATTCAAGAACAACCTTATCACAACACTAACAAACATGCTAACAAGTCCAAAACCATTAGCAACACAAGGCCAAGTGAGCATACGAAACAAAAGTTACAAAACCCGTTTTAAACGCCTAGATCATCCATTTGCTTCGGTCTTGGTTCTACGAACTCCACACTTCATGACTTCTCTTTACCTGCACCAAAATAGGCGCGTAAGCATTGATAATGCTTAGTGAGGCGGTTTTTCCATCCCACAGCGATATACATATATAATCAAACACTCACCATAATAAATATGCAATGCAACAAACAACTATATTATGATAGAGCTCCATCACAACATACAACACAAGTTGGACTAGCCATGAATCACACCCATATGGTCAAGTTCTATATCACACACCAATTACGCAAAGCCAATGATTATATAATTTGCTACGATCACGCACTCTCTTCGATAAAGCTTCTTTAATGGTGAAAGATTCACAATGCTTTTGAACCTCAAAGCTTAATCTCTCTTGGCACAACACACCACCAAGATAACTAATAGAGGCCTGCCAAGATAGAGCACAAAAACACACTCTCAAGAGATTGATTGCAAGTCCTAAACTCGGATTGGCTAAACCTCCAAATTTCGGATTCCTCCTTCACCAAAAAAAAACAGAGTTTACTCAACCAATCATATCTCTTAATCTAGCCATTAAAATCTTAATCCCTCCGGTCAATCTTAAGATAGTACTATCAAGAGGGTATCTACCAATTTTTAACTCAATCCATCAAGATTTGAGTGCCCAAACACTTTTTCAAAATATCCGTTTGGTTAACAGCTTCTAACCCCAGCGGTTCTGTCTCACCAAAAACAACACACACCTGCAAAGCATTGATCATACTTACCAAGTCCTCCGCATCCCTTTTTGTACTCGAAGCTACACGCTTCCTGCCTAAGGCGTCAGCAACGATATTAGATTTACCAGGGTGGTAGGTTATCTTTAAATCATAATCCACCATAAGCTCCATCCACCTCCTTTTTCTCAAATTCAACTCAGGCTGAGTGAAGACATACTTGAGACTCTTATGGTCCGTAAACACTTGGATCTTACCACCATATAGATATGATCTCCATATCTTAAGCGCAAACACCACTGCAGCTAGCTCCAAATCATGAGTCGGATAATTAGCTTCATGTTTTCTCAACTGTCTCGAGGCATAAGCAATAATCTTCCCATGATGCATCAATACACAACCCAAACCGAACCTCGAAGCATCCGTATAAATCACATACGGTTCCTTAGGATCTGGTAAGGCCAATACCGGCATCGTAGTCAACATCTCTTTAAGTCTCAAGAAACTCTCTTCACACATCTGAGACCACACAAATGGAACATCTTTTCCCGACAACTTTGTCATAGGTTGAGCAATACTCGCAAAACCTTTGACAAATCTCCTGTAATACCCAGCCAACCCGAGTAAACTTCTTATCTCTGTCGCATTTTCAGGTCTAGGCCATTCTCTTATAACCTAAATCTTTTTCGGGTCAACCGAAACTCCATTCTCAGAAATCACATGATCCAAAAATCCGATCTTCCTTTGCCAAAAGCTACACTTACTTAGCTTAGCAAATAACTTCTGCTCCCTTAGCTTCTCCAACACTTTTCTCAAGTGCTTCCCATGCTCTTCAGAACTTTTCGAATACACCAGGATGTCATCAATGAAGATGATAACAAACTCATCCAAGTATTCCTGGAATACATCATTCATCAATCTCATAAATGCCGCTGGTACATTCGCCTACCAAATGACATTACCACAAACTCATAATGCTCGTACGTCGTTCTGAAAGCCGTCTTCTGAATGTCCGACTCCTTAATAGGAATATGATGATATCCAGAAGCTAAGTCAATCTTAGAGAACCAAGTAGCACCTTTCAATTGATCCAACAACTCATCGATCCTCGGGAGAGGGTATTTGTTCTTAATCGTCACACGGTTTAGACCTCGATAATCTATACACAACCGGAAACTCCCGTTTTTCTTCTTCACAAATAAAACAAGGGCTCCCCACGGTGAGCTACTCAGTCTTATGAATCCCTTGTCAAGTAGCTCCTCCAACTGCTTCTTAAGCTCCGTCATTTCCACGGGAGCCATCCGATATGAAGCTTTCAAAATGGGAGCCGCTCCCGGTTCCAAATCTATCAAGAATGGATCGGACCTCGCCGGTGGTAACCTTTTTAAAGGTTGAAACACATCCTCAAACTCTCTTACCACCGGAAAATTTTGAAGCGTTAACTCTCCAACTCCTTTGGGTATCAAAATGGTGGCAAGATACGCTTCACATCCCCTCTCGATCATCTTCTTAGCTTGAATAGCTGAGATCACCAAACATCCCGAAGTAGGTCTCACACCTTGATACACCACTTTCCTGAGATCCGTCTCAAACTCCACCCGTCCTCTATGACAATCTAAATGGGCCTTATACTTTCCAAGCCAATCCATGCCCAAAATAATGTCATAGAGTTCCACCGGCCACACAATAAAATCCGCCGGTTTAACTTCTCCGGCTATATGAACATCGACATCCTTCACCAAACTACGGGCTGCGAAAACTTGTCCACCCGCCACTTTAACCATTCTCAACTGCCCACTAGGCTCCTCTTGGAAGCCTCTTTTTTTAACCAATTCCGGAGTAATAAAATAATGAGATGCTCCGGAATCAAACAACACGTGAGACTTAACCCCTCCCATGTTAAAGGTCCCTATACATAATCTATTAAACCACCACAACAACAACGACAACATCACACAACAAAACAATGCATAAGGATGAGAATTCTAACCAGTGATCGGCTTGGAGTTGCTTCCTTCTCCAGACTCAATGCTCAGGGAGTAGGCTCGGGGAGTTACCACCGTCCGCTTAGATGGTGGAGCTTCTGACTTTCCTCCACCTTGCTGCAGCTTAGGACACGACGTCTTAATGTGCCCACCTCTTTACAATGGTAACAAGTTCTCACCTCCCCTTTAGGGCAATTATCAACCCGGTGATCTTTAGCCCCACAACCATAACATCTGGATTGTACACTAGAAGCACTAAAAGTGCTCTTGGAAGTATTCTCCCACTTCCTATTTTGCCCTTTTACGAACTGACCACCTTTTCCCGAATTAGAATTAAAAAACTTTTTGACTTGAGTCTGTGAGCTAGCCACCTTGGCCTCTTCCTTTAAGCCTTCCTCGATCATAGCCGCTCTCTCAACCAACTCGACTATCGATGCATAATTCCTCACAATGCATCTATTATTCAACTCAAGGCGCATACCGCGTAAGAACCTTCTCACTTGTGCCTTTTCATCCTCAAGACCCCTTCCCGCATATCTTCGGAGTTGGTTGCACTCTGTCTCATACTCTCGAACCGATTTAGTTCCCTGAGTTAATCCATCATACCAAGTAGCGGAACAACACTTTGTTCATAACCACGACAACACATGAAGTCTCCATCACGTGTCCACCCACCTCTTATACATTAAATCTGCATCATGCATTAGTCACCAAAATTAATTCAACCGAAAGCAACTTTTCATTATATCACATGAAAATACAACATTTGTAACCACTTGCGGTCACTATTACAATCTGTATAATAACTTGTACCGCAAGAAAAACATAACAACTTATATTACAAGGAAATAACTCGGACACGGATGTTACAACACATTCTATCATGTAAGAAACAGTCTTCTGACTCCCGAAACAGACAATATCAGGTTGCCCCTAATGAACATTTTGCAGAATATATACCTTTAGAGACTAGAGGATAAGGTCTTGTCCTACACATTTTTGGCAGATGAAGCCACTCCCTCAATTCAAATATTTTAACTTCTTAACACCAGATTCGGGTAGTAAAAACTGCAAATCAGACAGATATTCTAAAACTCCTAGTTGTGTTTTATTTTTGTTTTCTAGGTTTGATTAAGCAAAGGTCTTTTGCTTAAATATTTAACCCAGTTTTTAATAATTTAATTAGATAAAACAACCAAGGTTCAGTGTATCTATCTTCCTCGTTCTCCATTAATGAAATTTCTAGAACTAGAAGAAACGTTACTTAAAGAAAAAATCATATATAAAAGTTTTCTCTTTTACCATCACAATCCACAAAGCATCCGTTTCTTTCTCCTTCTCCGAGCTCTTGCATCACTTTCAGCGATTCTCTTTCTCCGCGTCGATCCTTTAGCCGTCGGCGTCGGAGTTTCCAACAGGTGAAATCGAAATACACACTCCACTTACGTTCCCTAATTTTGAGCTTATTGTTGTGATTTTGTGGTTTTAGATCTGTTTTCTAAGGAAATGCTTAGATGGGTTTTGTTTAGTTGCCGAAGATTTAGTGAAATTTACTGAGAAACCCACATTGCTGTTCATCCTGAAATTTTGAATTAGACTCAAATTGGGAGATTACTACCACATGCTTTCTTAAAAAGATTGAAACTTTTGCTTCATTTTGATCGAAAGATTTAAACTTTTGATTCTTTGAATATTTTTAATACATGGGTCTCTCTTTCTTTGGACTAATGATGAGACTGCTCCTGTGCTATTAGTAATGTCCCGTGGAAGAGTTCCTATGATGGACCTGAAACGAAGTTATGATGTTGAACAACCAGTCTCTGTACCGTCCATAATCGAAGATGATGGTGATGAGGATGATCTATGGCCGCTATGTGAGATTGATACCAAAAAGTTGAAATTCCCTTGCTGTATAGTCTGGACTCCTCTCCCTGTTGTCTCGTGGTTGGCTCCCTTCATAGGCCATATAGGACTTTGCAGAGAAGATGGAGTCATTTTGGACTTTGCTGGATCTAACTTCATCAATGTCGATGATTTTGCATTTGGTCCTCCTGCTCGGTATCTCCAACTCGATAGAACCAAGGTATCAGTATTTGCTTATCTATTCAATAGAATCTGGTTAAGCATGCATGGTTCATGAAACTGTGTCAATTCTGTATCTAAGATGAGACCTTTTTAATCTTATACGATGTTCACTGTATCAAAATGTGTGGGTTTGTTGCAGTGTTGTTTACCACGAAACTTGGGTGGGCACACTTGCAAGTATGGATTCAAACACACTGAGTTTGGATCATCAGTTACATGGGATGATGCACTGAGCACGAGCACACGTAGCTTTGAGCATAAAACATACAACCTCTTCACCTGTAACTGCCATTCGTTTGTTGCAAACTGTCTGAACCGTCTTTGCTATGGCGGCTCAATGGAGTGGAATATGGTGAATGTTGCTGTTCTGTTAATGATTAAAGGGAAATGGATCAGTGCGTCATCAGTAGTCCGGTCATTTCTGCCATGTGCTTTGGTCACCTGTTTGGGGGTTGCGTTTGTCGGCTGGCCATTCCTGATCGGCCTCTCCTCGTTCTCGCTACTACTCTTCGCCTGGTTCATAATTGCTACTTACTGTTTTAAGAACATTATTTGTTGAAGCAGTAAGAAAGAAATATAAATATGATGTACACCTAAATGATGTTAATCCTAAGAATTGTTCTCTTTTCCTTTCCGCACCATTAAGCTTTCAACTCCATTGAGCAACCCATGTTTTCTTCTCCCTAATTTATTCAGAGGTGATGTAAAAAAAAAATGGATCATTCGGAGGTCGCGATGACAAATTGAGTGGATTCGACGACATAGTGAATTTTAGAGTAGTTTTGACAACATAATGAGTAAAGTGACAAATGATCAAGAGTTAGATGCCGATGTGGTGTATTTTCGAGAACTTACATGAGTTCAAGTTAGTGAACTAAAATGGAAGAATGATATAGGATCATACTTGTTTAAAGACTCGATTTAAGGGTCTTTCAATGTATGCATTTATGTGTATTTTTACTTTGGGTCCTCTTTATGTTTTGACATAAGAGGATATTTATAGGATCATACCTTTACATATTCTTGGTTCTTGGGTTGGACATTTTCTTTTTTCGGTTATGGGCATTGTTATTGATACACTCTTTGGTTGGTGAGATTTGATAATATGACCAAGGCAAACCTAATACATGCATTATCACAAAGGCCATTTAAGAGTAATGTTTTTTCTACACTATTTTCCATATTCCTCATTTAATGAGGAATAACATAAGAAAAATATTTCTCCCCATAATTGATGAGGAATAAAGGGGAACATAAATTAAAATTACTCCTTGAAAATAGGCTATGAGGTTGGTTCAAAGGGTTAAAGCCTAAAAACCTAAGGATTTGGTCCAAAGGGTTAAAGCCCAAAAGCCTAAGTCTTTCCTCTAAGAAAATGAGCTATGGGTTGGTCCACACGATAAGTGGGATACCTCATAACATGGATAACATAGAACAATCGCATCACTGAACCTACCAGCCGCTAGACGTTAAATTATAAAGACTGGATAAAATTATTGTGGCGTAAAAGGTATAAAATGTCTAAAAGTGTTTCAAAGAATAAATGAAAACTATTGTTTTTTCCCTTCGTTAATAATACACAACAATTATGGTTGTTCGACAAAATTAGAAATTTTAAGAGGGGGAGGGAGAAGAAGAAAAAAAATGTCATTGAAAAGTGTGCGGGATAAAAGAAGAAAAAAAACATTGTATAATGGCTATAAAAAAAAGAGTAAATTAACCAAAATGCCACCTCTAAAAAATTATATTTATGTAAATGTCATTTTGTTTATCGGTATGTTTATTTATTTTTGTTTTTGGTTTTGGGTTTGCATATGATTTTAATTCCAAATTTTGTCAAAGTTTTACTTTCATCATCTCTCATTCATCGAAAATAAAAGTTTCACATTCGTCTGACTGTGGATCTAACACTTTACATTCTCTAAGTCTGGAATTGTGTTGTTTGATTCACGATGTAGATCATTTGTTTGTTTAATTATTTGGGTTTGCGATGTTGGTGAACAAATAACATAGTGGTGGACAAATAACAGAATGGTGGAAAAATAACGGAGTGGTGGACAAATAACAAAGTGGTGGACAAATAACGAAGTGGTGGACAAATAACAAAATGTTGGACAAATAACAAAGTGGTGGACAAATAAATGTGTGCATGTTCACAATATTGAATTCTTGTTCATTTCAATATTCGTATCCCCAGGTCGACGAAGGCTTCTGAGATTAGGTCTCCGCAGGTTGAAGGTTTTTGAAATTATGAGTATTGAGACATCAACTTTAGTACTTTACAGAAAACTCATATACATTAAAATGATGGACAAATTATTCGTTTTTGTCCACTAAGTTTGTTATTTGTCCTAACGAATTGTATTTGTCCATAATTCTTGTCCATATTTTCTTGTCCACTAAAATGAATTACTTGTCCACATGAATTGTATTCTTGATTTCTTCTTCCTCTATAATCGTTGGTGAAGAGAGCGATATATATATATATATAAATAGTGAGAGAGATGTGGTATAACGAAAAAATAATAAAAAAAAGCAGAAAAGAAGGAAAAAAAAATCAAACGATTACACTAGTAGAAAAAATCGATATACCCACGAAATACCCACGTATAATTTCGTGGATATGAAAAAATGTTACAATTTGCCACAAAATACTAGGCGTGATATGTTTGTCACGAAATTTTAAAAACCTGGAAAAATAAGGCAAAAATGTAAAACCCACGAAAGTATCGTGGCTAATAGACCAAAAAAGAGAAACACTTCGTTTAACTCTAATTATGTTGCAGCAACTATAAACTTTTTTCATCTCTCTAGAGGCGATTTTTTTGGTGATTAGGCTTTCCCTGTGCTCTCTCGCCGCTGCTCTCTTTTCCGGTGGAGGTTCCCAGATCTGATCCGATACTTCAGTTCCTCTTCTTCTCCTCTTCAAGATGATACCTCTTTCGTCTTTTTCTTTGCTCTCTTTTTCGTCTCGCTCTTAGATCTAGGGTTCTTTGTCCTAGATCTTCTCTTCTTTCCTCTGATTTGTTCTTCGACAAAGCTTCGTCGTTTTGCCCTTAAACCCTAGATCCGTCTCAGCCGCGAATTATCATCCTCAGTAAAATCAATCGAGCACGAAGAGACAGAAACGAAGAACGAGTAAGAGTCAGAAATAGGAAGAGAGTTCCAGTCCCCGCAAGAACAGAGCTCTTAGACGGTTGAGAAGCTCGTCGCCGTCAATCCCTTCAACCCTGAAATATGGATCAAATTCTGAGATGACCTTCCCAGAAAATTTTTATCCCCAGATAACCTATCTAATATTGCATTTTCTTTTAGGTTTATTTTTGAAGTTGAAAATCAGGTAAAAGACCAAATAACCTTGAGTGTTTAACTTATTTACAGATCCAACCATAGATCCATCCCAAAACCGAATTCAATCGGATTACCCACCCGATTCGACTTACAAATCCACTCTTCGTGTTCCTTGGCCTCGAGACCTTATCATCATCCTCTTCATCATCTCTTCACAACCAGAAACCCTAATTTCGCAATCAAATGTCAAAATTCTCAAATCGAAACCGAGGATCCAGCTCAACCAACGAAATCGAGCTCTCCAGGGGTAGGATTCGGGTCATCGGCATCTTCTTCTCCGGCTAAAAAATTGAGTGCGGATACATCGGGAAATAAGAAAGTGAAAGGAAGGAGAGTGGTGAATTGGCGTGCTCTTGTGGAGAAACCGGTGTTTATGAGCGAAGAAGCTGCGCCAAGGCAGAGGAGCAGAGACGAAACGAGAACGCGTTTCTTCTTACTTGGCTTGGGCTTGGTGGTGACTGAAGATATTTCTTTTGGGATAATTGTCGTCTTTTGAGTTTTGATCGGTGAAATCTTCAAGAATTTGTGCGAGCTACTGAGCACAAACCTTATCCGTTAACAAAAACCCACCGAGATATTCTCAAGCTACTGCAATGGAGGATAAAGCGCCGGCGTTACCGATTTCTAAAGATTTACCCCGGAAAATAATCTCTCTCTTGCCGCCGGTGAAGCTCATACGATTGCTCTGACCGGTATGAATTATAATAATTCCACAGCAGCTTCATCTAGTAGATTATAGAAATTCGAATTTCTCTTTTCTCTTATGTATTCTTGAGTTGAATTTTGTTCTTTGGAATTTTTTTTAAGGAGATGGATGTGTTTACTCATGGGGAAGAGGAATGTTCGGCCGTCTTGGTACGGGTAAGGATTCGGACGAGCTTGTTCCAGTTCGAGTCGAGTTCGAGTTCTCGGATCAAGTAGCTGGAGATCGGGCGCGGATCATTGGTATTGCTGCTGGTGCTTATCACAGTCTCGCTGTCTCAGGTGGTTTCTTCTATTCATATGTTTAATTTCACTTTTCTATTAGTTTGTGCTGCCGATTTGGTCAAATTATTTATTTTGAGAAATTTGAGAAATAGGTCGCTGTGATGATCAGAAAATTTATTTGGATCAAATTAGCTTCCTTGTTTGCATCCATGAACTTCCATTTGTGAACTAAAAAGTATGCTCGAGTTGTATTTGTATCTTATGCAAATGATGGTTACGTTTTAGCTTAATTAAGTTGGAGTTTCTTGATTTTGTTAATCGAAAGGGCTTGTGAGTTTAGTTTGTACCTTATAGGACCAATGACTTCACGTACGAGCATAAGCTTTGTTCCTGTTTATATGTATATGAAGTTGATATGATAAGGATCTGTAATGACCATTGTCTTGTCTTTTGTTTCTTTTGCCTTGTAAGCTTTTGGCAGATGATGGCTCGGTTTGGTCTTGGGGTTATAACATTTGTATCCTTTACCGGAGTGTTACCGTTTCTAGATTTATAGATGATTGATAACTACATCTTTTTAGTGTTCTGTTCTCTACATTGGCTGCTACAATCTATAATGTCTTCAATCTTTGACTAGTAAATGGATTGCCAACTTGGTTTTGATGGGGAATTCAGAACA
This sequence comes from Boechera divaricarpa, assembly GCA_026770425.1. Taxonomy (NCBI): domain Eukaryota; kingdom Viridiplantae; phylum Streptophyta; class Magnoliopsida; order Brassicales; family Brassicaceae; genus Boechera; species Boechera divaricarpa. The sequence continues at coordinate 5,526,007 of CM049186.1, read as the reverse complement.
AGGATCAATGGAGGGGATGATAAATGGAGATCTTCTTGCCTATGCTTTTTGTGTGTTGTGGTGGATGTGTATTAGGGGTGGGCAAAAAAACCGTAACCCGAAAAACCAAACCGAACCAAACCGAAATAAGTGGTTTGGTTTGGTTATGGTTTAGTCTAAAAATCCATTTGGTTGTCATTTTTATTAAGTTTTCGGTTTAGGTTTGGTTTGGTTAAAAACCGTAAAACCGAATGGTTATTTGGTTTTTAATAAAATTTAGAATAATTATATTTGTTTAGTTTATTATACTGTGTTTAATAATATCTTTAATTTTTTTCTTTATTGGGCTTGTAAATTATCAAACTTATAATTTTTTGTCTGAATTTTTTTTTGTAACTTTTGTTTTTAATAGGTTTAAATTTAAATTTAGGATTTGGATTTACGAAACAAGATTTGGATTCTATTATTTGAATCATGTTTTACTTATTAGCTTAATATATTATTTCTATTTTAGGTTTAAATGAAGGTACTCTAGTGAGGCGACATTCGTTCCTATATTTGATTAATTTTTTATGCAGCAAACTTGTTTTTTTTTTGTAAAAACATAGAATACTCTTAAAAACCGGAAGCAAACCGAAACCGAACCGAACCGAAATACATATGGTTTTATATGGATTTATTTTATATAAAACCGAAAAACCGTAAAACCGAAAAAACCAAACCGTAACCAAACCGAATTACATATGGTTTCCATATGGTTTCAATTTTTGTAAAACCGTAAAACCGTAAACCAAAAAAACCGAACCGAATCCAAACCGAAAAACCGTACGCCCACCCCTAATGTGTATTATATTCTAATTTTGGTTTAGTTTGCTTTTTAAGTATATTATAACGATTTTTCATTTTATTTTATTTTACTAATTATGTATATATAATAACATTTTTGTTCAATACATATATATATATATATATATTCATAAAGAAATGTGCTTTTAACCAATGAGAAAATTGTACAAAAATATATAATACGAAATACAAAAATAGAAACTAATTTATATTATAACGATTTTTCATTTTAATTAACCAAAAAAAATATTTTTAGAAAATTAATATTTTTCGTACAATATTTAATAAAAAGTTAAATATAAAATTTAATAAACATGCATATAGTAATTAGCAATTTAAAGACAAACATATAGAAAATATTTTTTTTAAAATAATTGGTTTACTCAAAATACATAATTTAAGAGAACACAAACAAATTTAAGTATGAGTGGATTGTTCACAATGCAATATAAGTTCTATGTGTCTTATCTTTAGATTTTGGTACAATCATATTCTTATTTTAGCATAATTTATTTTTAGAGTATTTTATAACGATTTTTCAATTTAATTAACCAAAAATATATATTTTTAAGAAAATTATTATTTTAAGTACAATATAACATTTAATAAACATACATGTCATAATTACCAATATAAAAAAAATGTAAAAAAATTTAAAAAATTAGTTGGTTTCAATCAACATCTTACAACATCTACCATATAGTTATTTTGTGAATTTTGACAAACTATTTATGCAAAAAATTCATACTACACAATTTGATACATATGATTATATATATATATATATATGTTTTGAATGTAAATTAGGTGACTATAATCGTAAGTTCAACTAAAAAAAAAGAATTTGAATGACGGTTTTACTAATTATATCGTAAATCCAAAAAAAGTTCAACTACTCATTTTTGGGTCAATTGGTACTTAGAGCCGCCATTTGGTATAACTAGCCTATTTATTCAATATTTTATTACGAATTACTGCTCCAAAGACAGTAAAATGATATTATTTTGCAAGAAATGGCGCCATGTGGACATCAAAAAATATTATTTAAAAATGACGGCGCCATGTAGACATGATTATATCATTATTTTATAAATGACAGCGCCATGTGGACTTTATAATAATAATGTACCAACGAGAATTCTAGTTGTACCGTCAAGATTCTAGTTGTACCGATGAAAATTATGAAAATTCTAGTTGTATCGTCGAAAATTCGAGTTGTACCGGAGAATAATTCTAGTTAAACCGGAGAAAATTTTAGTTGTATCGGTGAGAATTCTAGTTGTACTGACGAGAGTTCTAGTTAAACCGGATAAAATGCTAGTTGTACCGGCGATCTCAGATGACATTCTCAAGATCGTTGAGAAAATTCTAGTTAAACCGGATAATATTTTAGTTAAACGATAGAAAATTCTAGTTAAACCATAGAAAATTCTAGTTGTACCAGCGATAATTTTAGTTGTACCAGCGAGAAATCTAGTTGTACCGACGATCTTAGATGACCTTTTCAAGATATCAGATGACCTTCTCAAGAACTCTGAGAAAATTTTAGTTAAACCGGATAAAATTCTAGTTAAACCATAAAAATTCTAGTTGTACCGGCGATCTCAGATGACTTTCTCAAGATCTCAGATAACCTTTTCAAAATCGCTGAGAAAATTCTAGTTAAACCGGAGAAAATTCTAGTTAAACCATAGAAAATTCTAGTTGTACCGGAGAAAATTTTAGTTGTACCGGTGATAATTTTAGTTGTTTCGCCGATCACAGATGACCTTCTCAAAATCTCAGATGACCTTCTCAAGATCGCTGAGAAAATTTTAGTTAAACCGGAGAAAATTCTAGTTAGATTTAAAGTGGAACTAATTATATACTTAAACTAGATGTTTATAACTAAACATGTCGTACCCAATCTTAAATCTAGTTATACCGACGTTGATTTCAGTTGTACCAGTATTGATTTCAATTGTTCCATCGTTGATTTCAGTTGTACCCAACAAAAATTGTGAATTTTCTATATACAAAATGACGCATCTGCTAAAATAACTGTTTCAAAAAACCGCTTCTCTTTAAACAAATGTCACAGATTTATTGGCTATATGTGAGAAAAAGTCTCAAGTATTAAATATAATAAAAAATCACGTTTCAAGGAGTTTTACGTGTGGCTATAGACCTCAGAATTCAAATCTGAAAGATGTTTTGAAAACTTGAAAGTGAGATCTTTCCACGGATATAAAGATCGTCTTATGATTCCTTATGGTTGGAAAGAAAATTGCTCTCAAAGTTGGCTGCTTGAAATATTATTGTTTTCAGATCAGTTTTTGTAATTTGATCATAACTTTTGAACCACAACCCCAAATCGCGATCTGCTTTTTGTTGTGGCTTCGTATGGATGTTGTTAAATTTCCACCAAATTTCATAATTTTCTGGATTGGTTTGATACTCCGTTTCAGAAGAGAGAGAAACGAAGCTAAAACATAAAGAAGAAGAAGAGAGAGAAACCGTGCCAGGGAAGAAAAAAAAAAGAATAAGAGGGTCCCATTTCAGTTAATTGTCCTCGGCACCTGTTTTTTCTTTTACCTTTCCAATTAATTTTATTCTATTTAAAATAATAATATTTTATTGAGATTTCGTTAAAGGTAGTGTAGGGTTTTTATAAAATAAGTAGGAGATGAGGTTATGTAGAATAGAAGGAGTCATAGAAGGATAACTTTTTCCCATAAAGTCATCTCAGCATTTGGTCCTGAAATATTACCAGATCTCGAAAACTACGTCAACGAGCAGGTTCTTTTCCGGTTTCCCAGAAAATTTTAGGGTTTCCTTATGAGTTGATTTTAGCATTTCGCCTTATTTTGATTTCAGAGTAATTGAAATGTATTTAGCTTTCTATTGTAGAAATCTTCTTCCATTGATTGTTGTTGGTTTGGTTATACGATTTTCAGGTTACATCGCAAACGTAAAGTCTGGAATCAAATCTATGCTTGCTTCGGCTCTATCAGGTACTCTAGTTGTTTATATGAACATAATCATACTTGTTCAAAGATTTTTAGTGTCTCCTATCATTTACTTGTATTGTTTCTTTTATGCAGTTTGAGCCTGAGCGCATGCATACTCATAACGTGGCTCGAATCTTGGTAAAGGAATTTGGCAAACCACTTTCAGATTAACAATGTTCGTTGGCTTATGAATTACTCTCTCTGATTTTGTTTTCTCTTTTGTGAAGGCTCTTATGGCTATGCCAACTCCAGACCCGCCTTTGTCTCTTCCTGATTCCTGAGAGAGTGGTACTGTTCTTTTGCCTTTACTTCTTAATGGTTTGCTTTCATAGGTTTATGAGTTGACTCATCGCCAATACAGAGATAACGATTGTTCAAATGTTTCTTCTGTCGCTGATAATTGACAACTAGATAGGAGTATTTAAGTCATTAGTACTCAAATTTTTGTGCTACTCGAAATTAGTGAGTTCAGTCTCTATTCTGAGATAATATAGATGCACATTTTTGAATTGTGTTTTCAGCAAACGGAGGAGCAGTTCAAGACACTAATTGTTCTATCACACTACCTTGAGGTACATAAACATCAGTATTAGTTAAGATCTGAAAAGGTGTACATTGAGTATTTAAAACACTTGTTTTACTTTTGCAGACTGGGAGGTTCCAACAGTTCTGGGATGAAGCTGCCAAGAACCGTCACATTTCGAGGCTATTCCAGGTAACAAAGTTCTGAATCATAAATAAATCGTCTAGTATTAACAAAGTTCTGGATCTGGATTAGTTATTTGAGGATATATATTGTCTAGAAATGCCAGCCACGTAAGAACATGAAACGTTCAGCCTTCTTCCAAAATTTCTCTCTTTGTTCAATAATATATTTATACTTATATGCTTCTTAAAACATAATTAATTATACGATTTATTATTTGGTGTATGGCATGTTGTTGACAAACAAAAAATCTTTTTTCATTTTGTTATATGTTATGGATTAATCATATATGCTTCTAATAAATTAACTACTTATATGTTTCCTTGTTTTGTAGTAAAACTACTATTGGGAGCCTGATTTGGAGGATTTTGTATACCATTTCTGGAAAAAACGCACAATGCTTACCAGTGGTGAAGTCATAAGCCATTGATAATTTATATTATGTAGTTTTTATTTTGATTACTAAACGTCGTTAAACTGAACGTGTAATTTTAATTATGATTTCAATAGTAAATATTTGTGTTTTAAATTTGTATCCTTCTTATTTAATTAATGTTCTAATTATTTGGTTTTCATATTTATTGAAATCATTTTAATTAGTAATTTTTTTAAAAAAAGCAATTTTCCCACGTTTTGTCATGCCTCATGCGTGGCAACATAACTACGTTTAGCCACAAAATACCACTTTCGATTTACCACGAAATTCCATAGTAAAAACCATGGGTACTTTTTGTATTACCACGAATTTTATCGTGGGTAGGTCCCACAAATTATTTTGTGACAAATTTCCCACGTTTTTATTTCGTGGTAAATCGTGGTAATATTTGTCACGATCTGCCACAAAATTGTTTTACCCACGACGCTATACCCACAGAATAAATTTGTGGCAAATCGTGGCGTTTTCCACATTTTCTTACTAATCTTGTACCTAAATACCCACGTTTATTTCGTGGGTATAACGATTTTTTCTACTAGTGTTAATTCTCCGGTAAGTAGTTGGGAGTTGTAGAGGTTTATGCGTGAAGTCGGAGAAGTACGACGAAGTTTATTTGAATGAAGGAGTTTAATTGCTTAAGGTTTAATTGTTTGCGTTTATTAGTGTTTTAGCAAAAATCTGGTCCACCATAATTAATTTTTGTCCACCATATTTATGTAGTCCATTGTACTTTTTTGTCCACACAATATTTAGTTTATGTCAACCATAGTAATTTTACAATCCACCATAATTAATTTTTGTCCACCATATTTATGTAGTCCATTGTACTTTTTTGTCCACACAATATTTAGTTTATGTCAACTATAGTAATTTTACAATCCACCATCCGGAGTGGTGGACAAATTAACGAAGATCTGTTGGGATAAAACGGAATGGTGGACAAACACATCACGGAGTGGTGCACAAATAAATGACTATGTCCATGACTCCGTTTTATGTCCACCATTCTGTTTTTTTGTCCACCACCACTACTCAGGATCTGACATTTTATTTGTCCACTAAACTTGTTATTTCTCCATAATTCTTGTCTATATTTCTGTCCACAAAATGAATTATCTCTCCACATGAATTGTATTTTTTATTTTTTCTTTGAGGGAGGGGGAGACAGAGAGAGAAAGGAGAGTGAAAAAGATTAAAAGAAGAAAAAAGAAAAACAAGAAACGAGAAAAGAGAAAAAAGAAAGAAGAAATGAAGAAAGAGAGGAAAGCAGCAAGAGAAAGAAGGGGCATTTTTGCTAATTTCTAGAAGATCTTTAGCAAACAATGACATTTGGCATAATGTTTTGGATAAAATAGTATTTGGCAAAAGGTAGGAGGTAATAATGACATTTCACACAATAACCCCTAAAAGAAATCACTATATAATGAAAGATCTGATTGATTAAATAATATTTCACAAAAAAAAAAAATTAATTTTTTTGATGTTGAGTATATAATTTATGTGTTTATAGATTAAAAATATAAAAATAAGTATATATTTCCCTTTTGGTAATGAGTAAACAAAAAATAAGTGGTAAGAACGAGATATGAGTGGGTGATGTTGAGAGAGATAATTTATTTCTTTCAAAGCCTATCTTACAAAACGAACGTGTACGTTCGTACTTATAGAGCAAAATTTAGACAACTTCTGTTGCAACATTTATGAAAATTGGGTTCCATTACCATTCTTTTACACAAGTGTCTTTGACTTTTGTGACACATTGATGGTTGTTTGACAAAAATAGAAATTTTAAGTGGGGAGGGGGAAGAAAAAGAAAAAAACGATGAGAAAATATCATTGAAAAGTATGAAGAATATATCAAATACGATTAATCTTTCAAAATATTATCTCGTATTTTTTGTCTAAGAAATAAAAAAACAAAAGTTTGTTGGATAAGAGGAGAAAAAACCATTGATTTAAATAATTATAATGAAGGATTTGGGATACATTGAAGGATTTGATTGATTAAATAATTTTTCAAAAACAAGTTTTCCATTTGGGGGGGAGGTATATAGTTATTTTTTGTATAAAGTTTTAGAGAAACAAAGATTTTCCATTATTGATAAAAAAATATATATATATATATATACCATAGTTGGATGTCATTTTGAGTCTTTAAAAATATTTTTCATTATTTTTCATCTTTTCGAAATCCTGACACCTCAGGGTTTTTCACTGATCCATAGCATGTGGAAGAGTTATTTCTGTTTGGTTATCAAACCGTTCTTTTAGACTTTTCCACAACATTGTTAGGTCTTTCAACGCGCATAATGATGCATCAAATTTTCATCTAGATATCTCTTCAGAAAAATAATTGAGTTTACATTTTCATGGAGGACCGAAGTGTTTATCTCATTTATATTATCATATTTTTTTTTTCTTAGTCTAGACGAAGTTCCATATACGTTGTTCTTGATATATAATTTTCTCAAGTTATATAATAAAATAAAAATTAACGCATATTCCTCAGGAGATTTTATCTCCGACGAGTAACCCGTAAAATGAACAAAGTATAAAACTAATTACAAACACAAGGAAAGGATGTACCATTTTTCGTAAAAACAAAAGTTTTGTTGAAGAAGATTTTAAGAAATAATGCAAAGTGTGTGAAAGAAATAAATGATAGATAAATGTATTTATATATTCAAAAATATTGTTCATTATTAGTTAAGAAGCCGTTAGATAGTATAAAGTTTTGAAAAAATAAATATTGAAAATTAAAGTAAAAAAAATCAATATGAAAATTAAATATTTTATGGATCAAATTTAATTTATCATTTTCAAAGTGCAATGGGAAACAATGTTATGATGATAATGATGTGGTGATTAAATCATCTATATTAAGACGGCAAAAAAATGCAACAAATTATGGTGACTAAAGTCATCCATATAGATATTAAGTAATTAATATGGTGCATGGAGCAATCATAATAGAGACACATTAAATAATTATGGTGCATAAATCAACTATAGAAAAATACTGTAAATTAAATAATTATCGTGTATAAAGCAAGCATAACATAACGATATGAAATTAAACAAGTATAGTACGTCAAAGCGACTATGTTGTAATATAATAAACTAAATAATTATGGTGCTTAAAAAAAGCATAAGATAAAATATTGGAAATTAATAAGAGACAGCCGAGCCGTGCTCCAATAATAATAACGATTATATTTATATAAACAAACATTATTAAAGCATTAAATGAACGATGGGACGGCCAAGCCTAACTCCTGTAAATATAAATCCTGTTAGTAGAGTGATTTGATGATAACGTGTTAAAATTAAGTATATATTTTATATGTTTATAGATTATCAAAGATGAAATGTATTACCCTTTTGATGTTAAGTAAAAGAAAATAAGTTTTAAGAACGAGATATGAGTGAGTGATGTTGAGAGAGATAATATAATTATATCAAAGCGTATCTTACAAAAGGAACGTGTGCGTTTGTACTCATAAAACAAATTCCTACTGCAACATTTATGACGATTGGGCTCCATTACCATTTCTTTTACGCAAGTGTCTTTGACTTTTGTGACACATTGATGGTTGTTTGACAAAAATAGAAACTTTAAGGAGGAGGGAGAAAAAACATTATATGGATAAGTATTAGAACAAATGCAATATTAACTATATAAAAAGAGAAAAATTGTCATACCTTTGCAAAACTATTAGTTATAACGGTTGTTAAATTAACCACTGAAGCATGGAGTTGAGCAATCATCAAAGCTAGTTATCACTTTTGTTTTGACCATCAACTCATCGTCTTCACCAATTGTTTGAGTTTTAGCCGATTCAATTTCATCACTAATGTTCTCAGTTTCAGCCCTTTCAATTTCATCTTGTAGTTGTTGTAAATCGAAGACATGGTTGTACCTCGTCGAATTTCCTTGTCTGTCATGAACCGGATCCTCACAGATCAGATGAGGTTGTGCCTGAACGGCGAAGCAATCATCATCTTGCGGTCATAAAATCTCATGGTCTACACATGTTAATTTGTTTACACAACCCTTGTTTCTTTGTTAAATCAGTAATGAAATCAGTAGATATTTCATGATCGATACAACTCTGTTTGGTTGAGACCATGTAGATGTTTACACAACTCTGTTTAATTTCAAAGTTTAATGAAAGTTCGTTGACAAAAAAAAAAATTGATTTAGAGTTGTTTTAAAAGAGAAAATTCATTTTTCTAATGCCAACAAATTCGGATAAAAGGGTTTTGGTGCCGTTTACAAAGTATAATTAACAGATTTTTTGTCAAGTGTAAGTTATGTACAAAAACATATAATATATGTGATGATAAAGATGTTACGATATCAGAGAGAGTTATCAATATAGCGTAAATTATGTATTTTTCATCCAAATGAACTCAATGATTGTATTTGTCAATATCATTGATACTTGGAAATTATAAGTTTTTCAAAACTCTTTTAACAAAAGAAGTGAGAAAGTATTTTTCTCTCCATTTGTTATTAATAGACATCAGATTAATGTTTTTCCAATTCTTGTTTGAGTGTTGTTTGACAGAAGTAAAAATTTGAGAAGTGGAGAAGAGAGGAAAAAAGGATGGGAAAATTATATTGAAAAGAAGGAAGAGTACCAAACATTAATCTTTTATTAAATATTTATCTTATGTAAGAGGAAAAAAGTACATGATCGAGAAGAGAAGAAAAACTACCATATAATGAAGGATTTGGTTGATTATAAAACAAAATTCAAAGGAAATTTTTTTTTAATTTCTAATAAAAAAAAAACAAAAAATACTATAGTCGTCATGTCATTTTGACTATCTAAAACTATACTCCCTTGTTTTACAATATAAGAAATTTTAGCTAAAAAAAATTGTTTCAAAATATAAGAGTTTCACATTTATCAATGTATTATTTGTTTTTAATGCCTATTTACTTTTTTATTTTAACTAAAAGAGATGTGACTGTTTGTATTTTATAGTCTATTGATTAATATTTATTAAGGTTAAATTGGAGATTTTACTTGATTTCTTAAATATTGTGCAAAATGCTAAAACTTCTTATATTGTGAAACAGAGGGAGTATATAACTTCATTAATCTCAATAATTTATGGAAAAAGATTATATAAATAATTTTTAGATTGTAGAGTCGTTACGAAGGAGAAAAATCATTTTCCTGATGCCAACAAACTCAGATTAGAAGATTTTGGTATCGTTTACAAAGTGTACATTATAGGGTTTTTTATTAGGATAAATTATGTATAAAAGCACATGATATATGATAATAAAGGAATTACAATAACAAACAATGTTATCAATTTAGTGTAAGTTATATATTTCTTTAGCCAAAAACCCAATGATTGTATTTGACAATATTGTTTTGATTTTTGATAATCAAAACGACATGGCTAGGATTTTTGTTTTTTTAATTGTTTTTCCTCTTACAAAAAAATAATATTGACAACAAAAGTATGGTTTATAAAAAAAATAAAAACAAACAAAATATGTAGTTAATACTCTAAACTACTGTGTATTTGATTTATTAAAAAAAAAAAAATTCTAAACCACACATAGAGAGACATATGTCCCATGTAATGTAATGGGTTCTCACAGGGTTCTCAAAGTCTCTCAAATTAGAATCAATTCTCATTTTATCTCATTTTTCTTTTTTCAATATGAGAAATTAAATAAGATAGAGCTGATCTTACAATGAAAAGATAGAATTCTGATGTAGCAAAAGTCATTACCCACGAAATCCACTACTCATTAAAACCGAGGAGACGAAGCACATCTTTCGAACTATGGACAAATTCATAGACAATAAATCAGACGTTAAACCGCTATCAAGATCTTTGCCACAATTGACTATTTTATAAATAATATTTCAAAGACTGATCGGTCATAATCTGTCGTGACTTGGGATAAGATATCTTGGGAATCAAGAAAAATTAAGAGTAAAATTTCTACTCCCTTGGCATAACACTTCATCTGAAAATTTCTTATAAGATTGGATATAAAATTATTATTTGGAAAGACAAAAATATCCAAATAAATGTATTTTGATAGTGTTTTTAGGTTTGATGTCAAAAAGAAAAAAGATGTCGAAAAAAATATAGTATTTTTAGGTATCAACAATGAAGAATAAAAATTGTGAGATCTTACATCTAAATTTGCAAAGTATAACATCATAGGAGTTTCAGAACCTATCCAAACCAACACCAGTCACGGTTTAGTTGCAAGCTGCCAAATCTTGACCATCCCATCATCACTGGCCGAGGCAAGCAACCGGTTCCCCTCCTGTTGCATGTTACAATCGCAAGCTCAAAATCATAGACAACATAAATTTCTGCTAAACTTAGCCATAAGCACATGTACTTGAGCCAATGTAAGTCGAGTAATAAATGGCATCATCTCTCTGATCCTAAGACAAAGCTTCAGTATTATGTTCTAACTTCTAAGTCAGATTTATACGATGCCATATAGAAGTACTTCATCATTGCAACCATGTATCAAGTATGAAAGTATGCATTTGTGTCTATTACTTCATAAGAAACATGGAACTTACACCGGGTGACCATTGGACAGAGTTTACATCATTTTCATGTGCTTTATTTTTCTTCAGCAAAAGATTATATGAAGGTCCATCAACCTGATACACAAACAAATGACTTTAAGTGCAAAGATGAAGCAGAAATGTGTAATTATATAGTGGTAAACCATTCGCAAGACTAGGAAAAATGTAATCTGCTGCCTGCACTTGGTTTCTTGTACTGTGCTATGTAAGTTGGGCGTGTATATATGGAAAGATATAGCCATATTCTACTCAAGAACACATTGAGATAAAAAAAGATATCAGTTTCAAAGTGAAGCATAAGATAAAATTCTCTTACAGAGTCATGTTTGCTGTCCACAAACAACCGTATAGCATCATCGCCTGCTCCACTGGCAATAATGTCGTCGCTGTCAAAAATTTGAAAGAAAACGATAAGAAAACAAAACTTAAGAAAATCCAGAAGATATATAGTAAACTTCTGGAATTTTAAACTCAGCGTGGTCTCACGAAAGAAGATTGGAGAAGAAGACAATATAACTTATTAAAATGGTATGAATCCCTAATCTGGATACATTTGATCAGATGACTAGGAGTGCAATTATCAGGTACAACAAAGAGTTTTTCTTTTAGGCTGGCAGAGTTAGAATCTAGGAATTTAGGAGGTTACACCATGATTTAAAGAAACCAAACCCTTTAAAGGTGTCAATACCTTGACCAGTGAGCTGAGTATATGGTACGGTCATGATAACCAGAGAGTGTACAAAGATGAGTCCTGCAAAGTCCGAGCAAGTAATATTACATTAGTAAAAGTTGGCCGGAGAATTTCTTGGAGAAGTTACAAAATCTTGTAGGCTGCATATTATGTCAAGCTCTAAACCGTAAGAAACGAACAAACTCAATTACATGTAAGCCAAGATATTCTCACCAAGGTGCATATTCTTCCCCAGACTGCATCTTGGCAATATCTGTCCCCCATATCTTCAAGGTTAGATCATCACTGCAAAGTACACATTCAGGCAACCCTGCTATGGTCAGAACAATAACCCAGAGACAGATTACATTGCTTTTAGAATGCCTATGGGAGACAAGGGGATAAGAGATTCACTAACCTACAAGTGACCATCTTGTCCCCTGCAGCGTTAAACGAGATGGCCCAAACCGTAGAGGAGTGACCGCTGTGTGAAGAATAAAGGCACATATTAATCTACTACAAAAAGTAAGAGCCTAATAAGAAAAAAATTGAAGGCATATAAAAAACACACGAGTAGAAGATATACTTGTTAGATTCACCTAAGGTTTGGACACATTGATAATCACCATCATCATCTTCAGACCACCAAACCTGTGAGTAGCACGCGACTAACGCTATTAAATTATAAATTTTCTTCTGTTTTTTGTGTGTAACAAGTTTCAAGTTCTGCATCACTAAACCTAATCAGAGTATTCTCATTACCTTGATGGTGTTATCATAACTGCAAGAAAATAAAACATCCATGGTCGGATGCCACTGAACCATCTTCACATCTTGTGTATGCCCATTTAATACCGCAGCACAGTCATATTCATTCCCTTCAAGCACTTCCCAAATCCAGACAGACTTATCTCTACTACATGTTGCAAGGTAAGAACCAGATGCATTCCATGATACACTTTTGACTTCGTTTTCATGTCCCTGCATACAGTTTTTTAATAAGATTCTACTAGCCAAAAACGTGTGATACAAAGCATAAAGACAGTCCAAGAAAACCACCAAAAACTTTGAGCATAATGAAAACTGAATTATGAAGTAAAACTGAAAAACCCATGAGACTAATAGTAACTCTGATAAGTCAAGGAGGAACTAGATAACGGAACAAAGATTTCCAAAGGAGTTGGGTTGCTTCAAGAGGAGCTCAGCATTACAGATCAAGTAAGAACAAAGTCAAAAGAGCAAAAAGGAGCTGTGATACATTAGTGATGCTTTCAGGTTATCACAACAACTATAACTACAGATCAAGTAACCACAAAGTCAAAGGACCAAAAAGGATCGATCAAGAAATTCTTGTTACTGATGGAACAACGACTACAAGTCAAGGATTGGGCTAGAAAGTACCTCCAAAGTGGAAATACACTCAAACTCAGATCCGTAATTCTTCCAAATGCCAGTGGTACCATCAAAACTTGCAGTGGCCAATAAATGTCCTGAGGGTGACCAAGCACACGACCTCACAGTTCTTGAATGCCTATCTTCCAAAACTGTCTGAGCATTAAAATATACAATGAAAAGTTCATACAATCAACAAAGCTTTCTTGATATGAACTTACACAACAGTGGTCAACAAAAACGTCCTACAGCATATCCATTTCACTAGTCTACTCCAAGTACAAGGTCAAGTTAATCCCTTTATAGAATCGGAACAAAACCCACAAATTATAACGTCAAAACTGACCTAAAGAATCAATAAATTCGTGTAAATTGAATAGATTAGAACTTTCTCGGTAAAAAACGTTAGAACTTTCTTGCCAGAAAGAGAAAATAAGAGATAGAGACCTTGCAGGTCCAGGAGCGAGAGAGGGAGCTTTGTTCCCAGATTCGAACGGTATTATCGCCACTGCAAGAAGCAAGAATCGGTGAAACACCTTCGGCGTGAGAGGAGACGGGGTTCCAAGCTACGCTCCAAACCCGATCGGTGTGGCCTTCAAGTTTCTGAATCTCCACTAATTCCAAGTTCTTCTCCATTAAATCCATCTATCTACAACCTATGAGCAGCTCCAGAAAGGTTCGATGGAACGAACTAAGCTTTAAGGCTGACCAGAAAACCTTTAAGCTTGGAAGAGGCAAGTCGCGGTGGAAGTCGGTGGTGAATCGGTGGGTTTCACTGCTAGTCACGTCGATTAACGATGTACTGTTACTGGCCCATAACCAAAGGCCCAATTGAGAGGTCGCGGTAGCCCAATTGAGAGGTTTCAATAGGTAGAACCGTCCTTGTGGAATTTGTGAAAACCGTTCATAACAATGTTCAAAAAACCGTTCATAAAATCTTGGGATGTTAAAATGGGTTAAAAAATTTAGTGTTGACCCGGCCCATAAGAAAAAATAGAGATCCTAACTCTGTTTTTTAGTATGGGTTTATTTAGAATTAGACCCTAAATATTTTAGGATTGAAACGGGCTCAAATGGACTCATGTCCTGATTTTTTTATGAAATATTAAAATATGACAAAAATGGAGAATTTTAGTTTTGTCTCATTTCTTCGTCTACAGAATTAGTCAATTAGGGTTCACTTCAATTCTCCTCTCTCGACTCTTCTGAGTTCATAATTCGACGATGCTTGCTTATTCTGGTTCTGATTGAAATTAGTCTCTGGGCTCTTCTAGGTTCATAATTCGACTCGAGATTGGCTTCCTTGCGCACCTGGCTCCTCCTTTTGGGCATCATAATCTGTTGACGGAAGAAGAGTCTCTTTCTCATTCGTCTCCTTTTAGTTGGCCTTGTTCATCTTTCTTCATTCCTCCTCCAGGTATTGCTCTGATTTTTCAATTTCAATTTCAATTTCCCTGAATTGTATATAAAGCTTTGAGCTTTTGGACAAAGTTTAGACGAGCTGTATAATTGAGGGTTAGATTCGTTTCTATGATTTTGAATCGAATTTTGTAGAAAGTTTGGATCTTTTGGGTTTGTTAGGTTTGATCTCGTTCTCTGTTTTCTTTTGATTCATAACTGAAAAAAATCTCTGTTTGATCTGATTTTTGTAAAGTAAACGGTGGTGGTCAGTAGTGTTTTTGTTTGTTATCGTTTTTCATTAGACTTTCAGCAAATATACAGAGACTTTGTCATAAATTTGTATCAATGGGTTGGAGAAATATTTATAGAAGTGTCTCTTTGGATAATGAATTAATGAGAAAGAAGAAGAAGTAGAAAGAGGAGAAGCTGAAAAGATTTTTTATTTTATGAAATTAGCTTTCTGTGTTGTTTATTTTTATGAAATGTCTTCTTAATATTAATGTATTGCCAAATACGAAATAGAAGAGAAATTTGATACGTCCTTACACAGACATTTAAAAATAGAGAGACATCTATTTCAATATCTTTGCACGTGATCGATGTTTTAATTGTTTTTTGCTAACATATATCCAAGTTAGAGCAGAATATTGCCTTGTTTCTTACTTTTTGTTTCTAATGTTTTGTTTGCATTTGTTTGATTAATTTAAGGAGAAAAAACAAGAATGGATGATTGTTCTGGAGGTGGAGATGGATCACTTCCCATGGCTTCTCAGTTTGACATGGAGATGGAGATCAACGATGAAGTGGAAACTGAGAGACAAACACAAAGTGTTACTCAACCAGCTCAACCGGTACGTATAAAACGTGCTAAATGTTGGAAAGATTTTACAACTCTAGGACTAGATACAGATGGAAAAGAAAGGGCTAGATGTCATCATTGTGGTATTAAGTTGGTAATAGAAAAGACATATGGAACATCAACAATGAATCGCCATCTAGTGATTTGTCCAGAAAAGCCTGAGGAAAAGCCTCAGGCTAAGTATGATCACATGACTGATAGGAAGATGATTTCTAAGATAATCATATATCATGATTTACCTTTTCGATATGTTGAATATGAGAAGGTTAGGGCTAGAGATAAATTTCTAAACCCGGATTGTCGGCATGTTTGTAGACAAACTACTGCACTTGATGTCAAAAAGATATATGATATGGAAAAACTTAAGCTGATAGAGGTTTTGGCAAAACACAAGGTAGAGTGAGTTTTACATCTGATTTGTGGACATCCCGTAGTACAGTGATGGGTTATATATGTTTAATTGCGCACTATATTAATGATGGCTGGTTGTTAAACAATAAAATTTTGGCTTTCTGTGATTTTAAGCCTCCGCACAATGGTGAAGAGATTGCTAAGAAAGTGTATGATTGTTTGAAGGAATGGGGTTTAGAGAAAAAAGTATTTACTATCACTTTGGATAATGCTAAAGCAATGATAGTATGCAAAAGATTCTTAAGCATCGTCTTCAGAGTACAAATGGACTGTTGTGTGATGGAGATTTTCTGCATGTGAGATGTTCTGCCCATATTCTGAATTTGATAATGAAAGCAGGGTTGGAAGTAGCAAATAGTCTTTTGGAGAATATTCGAGATAGTGTTAAGTTTGTAAAAACAACTGAGTCAAGGAAAGAATCATTTGCAACATGCGTTGAGAGTGTAGGGATCAAAAGTGGAGCTGGTTTGTCTTTAGATGTCTCCACTCGTTGAACTCGACGTATGAGATGCTTGCTAGAGCTTTCAAATTCAGAAAAGCATTTGCTATTCTGAATTTGTATGAAAGAGGTTACAGTTCGTTGCCTTCAGAAGAAGAGTGGGACCGTGGAGAGAAAATTTGTGATCTCCTGAAACCTTTTAATAACATCACCACATACATGTCAGGAGTAAAATATCCTACAGCCAATGTTTACTTCATACAAGTGTGGAAGATTGAGTTGCTGCTGAAAAAATATGCTAATTGTGATGGTGTTGATGTGAGAACAATGGCTCAGAAGATGCAAAAGAAGTTTACTAGGTATTGGGATCAGTATAGTGTTATTTTAGCTATGGCAGCGGCTTTGGATCAAAGATTGAAATTGCAAATACTTAAGTCAGCTTATGACAAAGTGGATCCCATCACTTCTGAGGAAAAAGTTGAAATTGTTAGGAAAAATCTTAATTTGCTTTATGATGAATATACTAAATCTGCAAGTTTTTCGAAGTCTTCAACAACATTAACTCCCCATGAGCTTCTCACTGAATCACCACTTGAAGATGATTTGAATGATGTAAGTATATTTTCCATTCTTACTTCGTTATCATATTCATCATATGTTACTAATTTTGTGTGTATTTGTTATTTTGTATTTCACAGGATCTTTTTGAGCTTGAAAGTAGCCTCAAATATAGTACAAAAAATGGTAAGACAGATTTGGAAATCTATTTGGATGATGAACCCAAACTAGAGATGAAGACTTTTACAGATATGGAAGTTTTAGGCTTTTAGAAAGATAACCAGCATCGGTATGGTGTTTTAGCTTCCATGGCATCTGATTTGCTTAGTATCCCAATCACCAACAGTAGCATCAGAGTCAGCTTTTAGTGTTGGAGGTCGAGTGTTGAATCCTTACAGAAACCGCCTTCTTCCCAAAAACGTGCAAGCATTAATTTGCTACGTGGATTTGCAGAGCTAGAAGGTAAAATTTCAATATTAGCTAATATGTGTTATGTTGTTTAACTAACTTATATTATTAAATTACAGGAGACATTGAAGATAATTTTGATGGTAAAGATAACGATGTTATAAATATGGCAAGTAGCTCAAGTTGATTTTGGATTTGATGAATATGAGTTGATTTTGATTTTGGATTTGATGAATTTGAATTGTTTTTGGATTTAATGAATTTGAATTGTTTTTGGATTTGATGAATTTGAGTTTGTTTTTGGATGATGAAATATTAATACTATTCAGTATTGAGTTTAAAATTATTCAGTATTGAGTTTAAATTATTCAGTTGTGGTTTGTTAAAAATTTGTAAATTTGAGAAGGATTACAAAGGTTTAGGGCTCAAAAGGGTTACAAAAGGTGTAATCCTGTTTATCAATATATGATAGGGCTCAAATGGGTTAGGGTTCAAATGGGTTAGGACTCAAATAAACAGGGTCGGGCTGGACCCAAAAAACCCATTTTAACATCTCTAATAAAATCTTTGATGAATTTAGCGAATATAAGGTTATAACATCTTTAAATTCGTGTATAAGATTTAGCGTGTATAAGATTTCAGAATAAAATATTTTGGTGTGTATAAGGTTATAAATTTGGGGAATAAGTATAAATTTAAATTTTTTCTTAAAATCTTCCAAAACAATCACAATCTACACTAGATCTCTTATTTTTAAATGTAAGCTAACACCAATTAAAGAATATCCATAAATATTGAGACATATAAAGAAAATTAACCACTAATACTAATAAAAATTTTACTCTAAAACTTTTATTCTAAATCGGATGAGAAGATGTTTTTCTTATACTCTAAATTACGATTACGTAATCGTAATATAGGGATATATTCTCTTATTATAATAAAAATTTAACGATATTGTTTTTTTTAAAACCTAATTTATATTTCTATATAATACTTACTTTCCTCTCATTTCACCTCAACAAACCTAACATTTTTTTCTCCTTTTCACGCCAACCAAAAAAAAATGTCAATCTCGGTCAATTACACTTCTGTCAAAGATTTAAACAATTTAAAACATCTTGGTGTATTAGAGTTAAGATACTTTATTCTTAGACGTAATATGCCAAAGGAATAGGAGTATCCTTTGAAATGGTTTTATGAGATGATGGTGTAAGTTACACTAGCTATATAATATGGTTTAATATAATGTAAAATTTATGATATTATGATAAATGTTGATGTTTATTTGTATCTTATGTTCAGGGTAACAAAATTCAAGCAGAAATTAAGAAAGAGCATATCTCAAGATTTCAAAGATTGTGAAAAAGGAGACTGGAAGATTGTCGAAGGATTTGGAGTTACTAAGGCGACTTGACAATATAGATCAACAACTCATCTGTACAGAATAAACTTTCTATACATAACTATTTCCCTCGCCATCTATTTCAGATAAGATTTGGCTTGATTTGGTTGATTTTAGACAAATCAAGAATGGTTCATTAGATCAAAACAAACTGGTTGGTGAGTCGATTATATATATTTGATTCCATTTATACAGATAGCTTATATATATGTTTTTTTTTGTCAACTAACCTAGTGGTTTTAATAATCTCTTAACACTGTAGGGAGCAGAGTTCGAACCCTGAACCTGCAACTTAATGTGATAAGTTATAGTATAGATTTTAAATTTGTTTTTACACAGATGTGCTTGGTCAACTTGTGAATGTTGGAGAAATGCAAATCATAGATGTTCAAGGCAAGTCTACTAAAAATTTTGTATTTTTCTACTACAACAAAATCACTTACTTTTTAAATATCAATTTTATAATTTTGAATCTTAAAAAATATCAACTCGTGCTTAAGCACATGTCATAATCTAGTACAAGTTTAAAAGACTAACCAGGAGACCGATGAAAAACAAAGTCACCCCGGCTTATAAGGGAAGATATTATTTTTTGTATTTTTTGAATAAAATTATTAGGATTCAAATTAAATTACTAGTACATTTCATATACGTTTTTTTTTGTTTTATTATATTAACTAATCTTACCGTCGTACTATTTACATTTACATTAAGTAAAATATATGTATTTTTAGTACATTGTTACCTAATAATTTTGACTAGTGTTGTCGCAATATTATTTTAATTTAAGTAAGATGTATGTGTTTTTAGTATTTTATTATCTTCATTTTGACTAGTACAGTACTGTCTAAATATAAATAAAGTAATTTTTGTGTATTTAATATTTAGTTATCTTAGTGCGACTAGTGGCGGCGCTGTAATATTAAAATTTTAATTAAACAAAATTATGTATTATTAGTAAGTTACCAACTAATAAAATTGCCTGGTGTCGGCGCCGTATTATCTGAATTAAAGAAAAGTGAAATATGTGTGATTAATTAAAATTAAAATTTAAGATAAAATACTATTAATAGATTTATTTTTTAATTCATATAAAAATAATACAAAAATGATATTTTTATATTTTCTGTATATCTATTTGTCTAGTCTATATATGATGTTTTTTAATTATTTTTAGATCACTTACTTTTAACTTTTAAAACTTAAAGTGACAAGAAAACAAGGATCTCTTTACTTTTTAATCTCATTGATTTGTATTTACTTGTTAAATTTTCACTCTCTCTTTTTTTTTTCTAAGAAAAGTAGAAAAAGTGATATTAAAAGAGAGAGGTACTTTGGTCAAATGAGACAGACATGCTATAAGAATAACTTATAAAAACTGTAGAAATCACACAAACATGCACTCAGAATCAAATTTCAATCTTTACTGTTTGAGACAAAACTCCACTGTTTTCATTTTCCTTTGAAAATCAAGTAATAATTCGTCTAAGTACTTTTCCCCCTTTTGTTTGATCTTTTGTTGAGTTTTTGTTTTCCTGATTTCTCATATCAATCTCAAATTAATCTCACTGATCTTATACACAAGGACTCCAAATTCTTGCCATTTCGTTGAATACTTTTTTCTCATATATTGGGAAAAATTAGTTTTCTACAGCATGACTTAATGCACAATTAAAATACCACGTTAATTAGTTTTGTTCACTTTAAGCTTTAACAAGTTTTTTTTTCTTTTAATTATATGCATAAGGCCTCGGTGATGATTGGGCCGACATGTTTGCCGTTTAGCGCTTTTATATGTTTAATCAAAATTATCTGACCATCAATTATATATGCACGTTTCATCGAACAGTAATCGTCTTTGGTCTAAGCTTTGAGTCTGAATCAAATGTTGATTCCACTAACCTTGTTAATGAGATGATAAAAAATTCACAAATATTTATGATAAATGGATAGTTCAATTATGGTTTCTTGATCTTCAACTATGTTCTATTTGGTTTTATGAATTTGTTTATCGCTTAACTAATATGAATGTTGTTGTTGGAATCATTTAGCAGGAGAGATGCCTAAAGAAAATCGTATAATGTGTGAGTCAAGCAACAGGGTTAGAGTATCGCCATACCCGCTTCGGTCTTCTAGGACCAACAAACACAAGGCATCTGAGTCGCCTATTGAGACAGGATGGGAGGATGTGCGGTGTGTGATATGCATGGAACCGCCTCACAATGCTGTCCGTTTGACTTGCTCTTCCTTTTCAAGTGGATGTCGTCCTTACATGTGCGATACGAGTGTTCGTCACTCCAACTGTTTCAAGCTCTTCCGAAGAAACAACAGAAAAAAGCGCCTAAATCCCAAGACCTTACACTGCCCTTTATGTAGAGGAGAAGTCTCTGAGACGACAAAGGTGATGAAGACTGCAAGAAGATTCATGAATGCTAAACCGAGGTCTTGCACTGTGGACAATTGTGAATTCTCTGGGACGTATTGTCAACTTGATAAGCACTTGAAAACTGAGCATCGTGGTCTTATCCCACCAAAGGTCGATCCACAAAGGCAATCGAGGTGGGAAATGATGGAGAGACGTGATGAATACGTTGACCTCATGACTGCAGCTGAGATTCCGCATACACCCGAGGTGGTGCCACAACAGCTTCCCCACAGTCATCATCCTCATGTGTTTCAGGTGACCGTTAACGGAACCGTGTGGAATCTTATTGATTCGAGTCAAGGAGCGAGCAGATTTGGCCTTGCCAACTATGCTGCAATGCAATTTCTACCACTGAGCATGTTTCACGGTGGGATTCCGTGAAAAAAATCTAACTTGTTTAGTGAAAACCCAAAAATAAAATTTATGCAAAGAGTTGATGTCTCAATAGCTTTCTACTTTCATCAGTTGGAGCATAATGTAAAAAATTCTAATATTTAGGTTGTATTTCAAGCAATATCATCCATGTTAAGCTCATATCGTATGTTCCAAAGTAGGTCTAGGCAAAATACCCGTATTAAGAGGAACCGAACCGGAACCAAACCAAATTTGGAGGAACCGAAGTGAACCGAATAGTCATAAAAACTCGAATATATCATAACGTTTCTACCCGAATGACCTGAACAGAAAACCAAACAGATATTCGAACTATCTAGAATACAATTATATCTCAAAAATATTAGTTATATTTATTTATAATTATATATATGCAAAAAAAATACTCAATATAATCGAAATATCCAAAAATCATTAGTTATAACTGTCAAAATTAAACAATTTTTGCAAAATTAAACTAAATTTTTATTTTTATTTTAGTTATAGTTGTTGGGAACCGACTCGGACCCCAACAACTACCATAACCGAACCGAATAGTCATAAAACACTGAACAGGTAGTAAACATTCCTATCCGAATTACCCGAACCCGAAAAAATCAATGCCGAAAACCCGTATGCTCAGGTTTATTCCAAAGCTTTGTTAGGAATATCTTTACTTATTTTTTAAAATACACCAACTATTTGATGTATGTAATTATATCTTAGTTCAAATTATTAAATTTTTCATAAAATAAAATTACAAAATATGTTTTAAAAACTTATTTATTTCTGATTCTTATTTGATTTAGAAATTTTTAGAATTTTAAAATACTTTTTGAAACTATTTTAAATTTTATTTTTGAAGAATTTAAAGATATGTAACTTATTTCGGGTATATATATGCATATATATATTACAAAAAAAAATTTAGATATATGCTATATTTTATATGGAACTTTTCATTTTATTAATACTAGATCTATGCCCGCATATACGTACATAATTTGTTTTCTGTTTTTTTTTTTATAACAATTTAAGTAATTAGAATACATATTTATAATAAATTATTGACCGATAAAAAAAAATTATAATAAATTATTTCGAAGACTTGTCCTCTTCTTCTTACTTGTCCTCTTCTTCTTCTCCAAATAAATTTGAAGAAGCTCTAAGCAAAGTGTCTTTTCTCATCTTTGTACAGATGAACGAAGGCAGAAGTTTAGAATGCTCATTTTATGAGGCACCCAGAAAAGATCTCTTCCTAGAGATGGAGTGACAGTTTTGTTCTTCCATCGGTCATGACAAATACTTAAATCGGATCTCGTAGATTTTGTAAACAATTTTTTTCGTTCAGAGTATGACGAATATCTATCTTATTCCAAAAAAGAAAAGATCGACTTGGTTCTTTGTCAACGGTTGAAACAAATCTTGACAATTAATAACAGAAACATATTGATTATACGGAACAATGGATCATTTAGATAATGTGGTGTATAAAATCGGTCAAATATAAGATATTAACTAATGGTCATCTGCAAGGAAAAATAACCTCAAATAGGAGACTGCCACAAGGTGATTATTATCATTAATAGCAAATCTTCAAAAAACAGAAAAAGAAAAGACGCTCATGGGTTTAAAAAACCGGCTTCTCATCTTCTATTTGCGAACGATAAATTATTGTTTCGTACGGCAAATACTGATGAGTGTACAACTATTTTCAAAGTTTTACTACAGTATCAATTGTCTCGATCCAATTTAGGCACTTTATCCTACTCAAAGCCTGAGGCGTGATGTGTGGTCAGGTTTTAATCTCGAATAAACACAATGGATAGGCTGCAAATGCACAACTATTCGTGTGTAGTATTTAAGGATCGATCCCACAGAGAAAGAATGCTACTATATGAATCCGTCAAAAAAAAAAAAAAACAAAGTTAGGACTAAAATATAAAATTGGTTTTGGGGTATGTCACGAACGAAGTAATTAAGTAAATAAAGTAAACGAAAATAAGTAAAACACGAAAAGTAATCAATAAGACGAAACGTTAGGCGTTAGAGATTTCGCAGAGTTTTTCAAAAACTTCATTCAAGTGATTCAAGGATAATAAATCAATTACTAACAAGTTCTCAAACTCAGAACAGACAATACAACAAATCTATTTTTCGCTAAGGCTGATGGAACCATTGAATGATACAGGGATAAGTTGATTTTTTTTTTTTTTTTTTTGCAATAATAATCTAGTTAAGGGTGTTCATTACAACGAAACATTCGGCCCATAGCAAAGATGACTGGTTTTCGCATGTTCTATGATGTAGTGACTAAGAGTAATTTTGAGGTTCATTACATGGACGTTCACAATGTTTTCTTACAAGATCTTGATGAAGGATCTTGGGTTTGTTGACTTCTTAAATCTCTTTATAATTTGTGCCAGACTCCTCATTGTTGATTTACAAAATTAGCCACTACTCTCCGTCAATATGGTTTTGTTTAAACCTGGGCCGATTACTCGGTCTCTCCACCTTAGTCACGCATGATTTTTTTAAGGACTTTGGTCTTCTTAAATACTTTAAATCCATTTGGCATTTACTTATGCAAACGGAAATATTTTCTTGATATTCTAACTAAAATTGGTTTTCTTGGGTGCAAACTTGTAAGAAAAATTCGCGTGCGGAAACATATGATTTGCCTTGTTAGAATTTGACACAAAAGAATTGATCACCGAGTTTCCGGTCCTTAACCGGTACGTCTCGGGTGGGAACCGTCTCCCACAACTTCCACTAGAACTTTTAGTGAATACAAGAACACCACTCAAGCTTTAGGCTTTACAAAGAGAATTTAACCTGACCTATCTTGTGAGTCTACTTTTCGGATTACAAAACCCTAATGAGGGATGCCCTACTTATATAGAAAATTAACCTCCTAATTTTCTTTTTTTCTTGTAAGCTTTGAAAATATGTATTGGGCTGGAAAAGAATTGGATCCATATCATCACAAACTCCACCTTGGGCTTAATTCACCAAAACTGGCCCACTTGCAAAGTTTTGATCTAGCAAATAACTCAGACCCAGTAACCTTGGACGCGACCCGCTTCTGCATCCGACCCGCGTCCCGACCCGCTTCGAAAAGAAAAAAACGACTTCTCCAATTTTTTCTTTTCTCTTTGCTTCTCCCTCTTCCTTCGTTCTCCTTGCTTGTTTCTTTCGTTTTGCCTCAATTTCACATAAATCCATCACCTAACAGCCTCGATCGGTGTTTTTTCGGCTTGAATCAGCGTTTTTCGGCGAGTTTTGGCAGTGGAAGTTTCTGAATTCGCGAGTGCCGAGTTGACTGGGTGATTCGCGAGTTGACTCGGTGACTCAGTGAGTCAATTAGGCGAGTTGGACTTCTTCCAATTATGGACCTGTAATAATTTAACTGCAGCCCAAAACACATTTTTCTCTCAAGGCCTGCAACTTCTTCTGCTTGGTCCACTGAATTTCTGGCCCATCAAATCCAATTTTTGGTTGGTTATGGTCCACCAACCCTTGACTAGGGTCAACAGTCAACCTTTGTCGTTGACCACCATTGACTACCATTACTTGGTGACTCTCCGGTGTTGACCGTCGTTGACCGGTGACTCTCCGACGTTGACCGCTGTTGACCAGTGACTTTTGCGGTCAAAATTCCGGCGAAACTTATTTTTTCCAGAATTTCAAGATAAACTCTCTTGTATCCTTGAATATTCAAAACCTCATCAATTTCTCATGTTTTCGGACGAAAAACTGACCTGCTTCAAACCTTTTCCTTCTTGTACCTCACACTCCATCTTGAGCTGACATCTGCAACTCGTCCCCAACTTCATAGGTAACTTTAAATCCCTTGTTAAACATCCACTGTCTCAAATCAGAAAAAACTAACCTTGTTTTATGATCTGTGAGGTACTTTCTCGACAGTGAAGTTACCTGGAGCTATCTAACCTCTTAGACTAGGTTAACCAGATTGCAGCAAACCTGAAACACATGTCCAGGTACTGGTTCTCTTACAACGTCTGCTCGAATCTTACTTGTGCCAACGTTAGAATCACTGTCTCTACTGAATATCCCATCTGACTTGATATCGACCTGATGACTCCTTAACTATCACCATAGCTTGAACTTCTTAATTTTCCACAATACCTGGTATCTCTAGTCTCTTTTTAAAGTACCACTTACTTGAGACCATCCTTTTCTTTTCCCTTAGAAACTCCATGTCTTCCTTAGCATCCTTCCAATGCTTCTTTTCCTTGCTTTCTATCATCTCTTCACATGTTTTAACATTTGCATCAATCTCTTCTATAGTAGCCAAAGCATAAATCACACAACCAGAATTTTTAACTTCAACCTTTTGTGAATTTCTTGATTCTCTACATTGAATTGATGAACCTCTTTTTTGAAAAACATGTGGTGTTGGTCCTTGCACCAGATTCTCACTGAAAGTCACTTTCTTTGACTTTCTCTTTATAACTCCATCTTCAACCCTGGAAACGTTTTTCTCACCCTTCGAAACAGTGCCTTGTAGATAATAGAGCCCTTTGTGATATTTTCCAGATATCATCTTCTTATTATCTTTGTAGAAGTGCACCATGTACTCATTTCCTTCATACCTACAACCTGATTTTTCGACCATCCCATAAGAAATTAGATTCTTACTCACCTCTGGTATGTACCTCACATCCTTGAGTATCACTTCAGAACCATAAAGATTCTGAATTCTGATCTTCCCAATTCCCTTGATGTTTCCTTCAGTGTTGTTAGCCATAAACACCTTCTCACCATTCAACTCCTTGAATTCAAACAAGACTTCCTTGTCTAATGTACTATGGAATGTACAACTAGAATCCATAACCCATTCTTGTAATGTGTCTTGCTTGCTAACCGTTAATACTAATTGTTGCTTAGGCTCCACTGCGATATTCACACATCCTTTGGGTTTCTTTCTTTCAGGGCAATCTCTTTTCCAGTGATCCTCACTTCCACATATGAAACAACCTGTGTTGTTGTTGTACTTAGGCCTTGACTGTGACCTGCCTCTGTTCTTAGACTTTCCTCCTCCTTGCTGGTTATTCTCGAACCTGTTCTCTGACCTGCCTCTAGCTTCAACATATAACCCTTGTCCCTGTGATGTTGGCCCACTTTCCAACAACTATCTCTCTCTTTGGACTTAGCAGCTCCAGTGACCTCATTCAACTTGAGTGTGTCTCTGCCATACTTAAGGGTCTCCTTGAGTTGAGCATAATTGTAAGGTAGAGAACTCAACAACAGTATTGCTTGCACCTCTTCTGACACCTCCACTCCTAGGTTGTTCATATCGCAACCATCTTCAAAAAGTCATCAACATTCTCATCTATACTTTTGGAGTCATTCATCTTAAAAGTATAGAACTTAAGCTGTAATGAGATGCGATTAGGCAAATAGGTCTCCATGTACAACTTGTTCAACATAGACCACATATCTGCTGCAGTCTCACAATTACTGATCTTTCTTAGGACTTGATTCCCCACGTTCAAAACAATCAGATCCATCGCCTTTTCTGTTTTCTCGAACTTTGCTGGATCAATCTCTGGAGCTAACTCACTAACTCCATCCTTTTCTTTCTGTGGATCCTTCTTAAAAGCTTCTAATTCTTCTTTGGTAGGGGCTGGATTCTTCAGCAACTTGTCATCTATCAAGATTGACTTCAACCCTAAAACTCCAAAGTGAGCCAACATGCGAACTTTCCACAGAGAAAAATCACCAGTTCCATCAAATCTGTATACCTCGTACCTTGGAGTACCACGATGAACAATATCTGCTGTGAATTGTACTGCTGTTAATAGTACCCCCAAAAACTCCTTGCTGATTCTCTTATCAAATCTTTCTAATACTTGCAATCAAAACCTGGATAGCTCTGATACCACTTGTAAGGAAAATTTGTGTGCGGAAGCGTATGATTTGCCTTGCTAGAATTTGACACAAGAGCACCGAGTTCCCGGCCTCTAACCGGTACGTCTCGAGTGGGAACCGTCTTCCACAACTTCCACTAAACTTTTAGTGAATACAAGAACACCACTCAAGGTTTAGGCTTTACAAAGAGAATTTAACCTAAGCTATCTTTGAGTCTATTTTTCAGAT
The DNA here is from genome assembly GCA_026770425.1 of Boechera divaricarpa. Classification (NCBI taxonomy): domain Eukaryota; kingdom Viridiplantae; phylum Streptophyta; class Magnoliopsida; order Brassicales; family Brassicaceae; genus Boechera; species Boechera divaricarpa. The sequence continues at coordinate 5,498,000 of CM049186.1, read as the reverse complement.
TACAAAATCTTAATGAGGAATGCCCTATTTATATAGAAAATTAACCTCTTAATTTTATTTTTTCCTTGTAAACTTTAAAAATGTGTATTGAACTGGAGAAAAATTAGGCCCATATCATCACAAAACTATTTGGTTCCCTTACTGATCAAAACCATCGTTTGGATTAAGCTTCTGGCGTAGACATCTTCGATCCCGATAAATGCCGCCGCCTGATTGGCAAACTCATCTACATTGGCGTCGCCCGTCCAGATTTATCATATGATATTCATTTCTTATCTAAAATTATATATTTTCATAAATATTTTACAGTCATTTAGTAATGTTTCTTTCTAGTTTTGTCTTAGGCCCCCTAGATAGCTTAGCACGGTCCTGCCGAGAACTCAAAGGACTCTCGGTCAATGCATTTTACTTTAAGCAATCTATCTCTTCATCTTATTGGTTAGTATGATTTTGACTTTGTTGGTTGCCCTATAACACGACGCTCCTCAACTGTTTGGCTAATCCAACTTTGGGGACTCGAGAAAATAATAAAATTGTTTTTAATAAAATACAAATCAAAATTATGGTTAAAGGTCGCTTAGATTCGTTAAGTGGTACCTCCGGGTGACATTAATTTTATTATTGTTTCCTTGGAATTAGTAAAGTGATTGATGACTAGTTGTTGCCATTTTAGGCTAACCTTTCATTTAATGAATATAGGATAAACTAATGCACAAAATAACCAATAATTGATCAAAGTTTAGGGTTTTTATTAAATACTGAAACTTAGATCGAAGACTAATATTTTATTACTCATTGCTTCTCTACAATTATTTAATGAGATTTGCCCTTTGTCTTTAACGAGGTGATTAATTGACTAAGTCAAATCTTAGTTAACGAATTAGATTTTATCTTCTAATTGCACTGAGTTTTATGGAAAAATGCAAATGCAAACAATATTTCGAAAAATATAATAGTGTATGTGTTTAGATTTTATATAATTAATTAGATGATGATCTACGCTATGCGTGTAAGCAATTAAATATTAAGTTTTTAAATTTTTTTGTTAGACTGTTTTTGTTTACGGAATATAACTATTTTTAGTGTGTGTTTTCTTTTGTCAAGAGTAAACCAAAACACTATATTAATTTATGAATACAAATGTTACCTTTATATTTATGAATGATAAGAATTATAAAAATTGCAGATATAATATTTGATTTATAGTTTTTTAAATCTACTTTTTATTGAAATTAATTATATATTTTTCGTGTAAACTTCTTGATCCATTGGTCAAGAGTTTAAAGGTTTTACACCAGGTTTGGGGTTTGGTTATCAGAGAAAGCAGTTTTTTGTAAAGCTTATTGGAAGTACCATTAAGCTGTAGGTAGAATCGTGTGTCATGATCTCGTGTGTAGCGGGAATTAAGAACATGTCTATTGCGGAGAAGTCGTACATGCAGAACCGTTTATTGTATATTTAAGTATTATATAGGAAACTATGTGGAACTATTTATCGTAATCCACTTAATTTTTTTTTATGTTTATTTGTTAGTATCATTTATAATATTATAAAATGATTATTTTTTAAAATATAAATTATCACAACTCGGATCACTATCTAATTATAATTTAATTCATATTTTGTATCTGGGTTGGTATAACCTCACAATCTACACACTCGATCTCGCCTATACACGGACGAAGTACCTCCAATCGGTTTAGATTCGGCGAGAGGCTAGCTACGGCGGAAGTGGAAGGTGATCGTTGTGAGCGACGAGTTGGGCTTGATTCACGGACGAGGTCACTGAAGGAACGAGCGAGGACTTGTCTTGGGAAGATTTCGACCAAGGACAACCAAGACCCAAGATGGAACTAGACCAATGGAGAAGATTTTCAATCCAAAGTAAAGTTGAGAAATGGTTGAAGTGAATCTCGGCGGTAACAAGGGGGAGTGATAGGCGACCCACAAAGGCTATGGAATGACCTTTGATACAACCTAGATCCTTTGAGTAAGAGATACACTCAATCACTCTTAGGAAAAACCCTAATCTAGAGCAACCTCAATAGATTAGAAGAGCATAAAGTTGCAAACTTTAAGATTTGGGTAAATGATTGCTTAATTAATGAAAAAAGAGTCTTGCCTTATATAGGCTTACGAATTAGGATAACTTAAATGAAAAATAGGGCCTAAGCTAATTAGGACAAGACTTGATACTTAGGCGCAACATTTACATCAAATGACCCAACAAATAAACCAAGAGAAAAAAACAAGTCTCACAAGCAATAAGAAGAAGAAGGAAAATATATGTAGAGGTTTTTCTTTAGAGATAGGATCACAATCCTAGACTAACCAACTTGTCATGAACATTTCCAAGAGGTTAGCCTATGGAGATTGGATTGTGATGTTGTAGTCTTCATACCTCGTTAAAACCCTTTCCTAGTAAAAACCCGGTGGGAAAACTTAGGAGTAGGGAAAAAGTATTCTACTAACCTAGAGTCTTGGGGATGTCCTCACTTAGTGTATAGCGAGGACACACAAAGCTTTCTCTCCAAGGCAGCATGTCCGTGAGCTCATAATATCCTCCGATGGCTCTATTGACTTCTCTTGTCCACCATGTTGTCCTCCGCGTTCCTTGATGTGTTGCAAGTAGGTTTGGACCTCCTTTTGATAGCCTTTGGTGACGTTCCGAGTCACTCTCCGTGGTGGTAAGCTTGGCACCGCTAGTTCTTGTGTTATCTTGGGGTCATCATCTTCGTCCGGCGTGTTGACCGGTACGATGTCCACATCATTCCCTCCCTCTTCAAGAGCTTTGGTCCCCAAATTTTCTTCATCACCTACATCAAAAGGAGTCAAGTTAGCAACATTGAAAGAAGAAGAGACATTACTCACCCGGAAGTTCGAGACGGTAAGCGTTATCATTGATCTTCTCGATCACTTTGAATGGATCGTCTCCGCGTGCATCCAGTTTGTGCTTCCTCTTGTTTGGAAAGTGCTCGGGTCTAAGGTGTAGCCACACATAATCTCCTGGTTAAAGGATGACTTGCTTCTTCCTCTTGTTGGTCCGCTCCTCAACCCGTGCATTAGCCTTTTTAATGTTGTCCCAGACTTTCTCATAAAGCTTCTTCATTGTCTCGGCTTTAGTAGTCTCCTCTAGGTCCAATCTCTCAGCTTGTGGTACGGGTGTGAAGGTCAAAAGAGTGGTAGGATTGTACCCATATACCACTTCAAACGGCGACAACTTGGTAGTGGAGTGCCTAGCGGAGTTGTATGGAAATTCAACCCAAAAAATGCATTCTAGCCAATTTTTCACATTCTGCCCTATGGTAGCTCTCAACAATGCACCAAGTGTGTAGCTCACAACCTCCATTTTCCCATCGGTTTGTGGATGGTAAGTAGTAGTGTAGAGTAGTTGAGTTCCCAACTTCTTCCACAATGTATGCCAAAAGTGGCTCAAGAATTTTGTATCTCGGTCCGACACTATGGTCCGCAGGATTCTATGTAAGCGAACTATCTCTTTGAAGAACAAGAAAGCCGTTTGGGTGGCGTAGTTGGTCTTGGAACAAGGGATGAAATGAGCCATCTTAGAAAACCTATCCACCACCACAAAGATTGAGTCCTTATGCTGAATTTTGGGTAACCCTAACACGAAATCCATAGAAATGTCCACCCAAGGCTTAGTAGGAATGAGTAGAGGTTGGTAAAGACCATGAGGTTGCACTCTTGACTTAGCTCTCTTGCACTCAAGACATCTCCCACAATAGTCCATGACCATCTTCTTCATCTTTGGTCAATAGAAGTGTTCCTTCAAAGTGTTCAAAGTTTTCTCAATCCCAAAATGTCCCATCAAAGCACCTCCATGAGCTTTTTTCACTAGGAACTCTCTCATGGAACTTCGTAGAATGCATAGTCTTCTCTCTTTGAACAAGAACCCATCATGCAAGTAGAACTTGGTATAAGATCAATCCCCATGTCCCATAAAACTTTCCTTCAAATTCGGATCTTCTTCGTATAATCCTTTGAGAATCTCAAATCCAAACATCCTAGATTCCATGGTTGTAATGAGGGCGTGTCTTCTAGATAAGGCATCAGCAACTATATTCTCCTCACCCTTCTTATATTTGATCACATAAGGGAAAGTCTCTATGAACTCCAATCACTTGACGTGTCGCTTCTTCAAAGTTGTTTGTCCACTTAAGTGCTTCAAGGTCTTATGATCGGTATGGATAACACATTTTTTGGAGAGGAGATAATGTTGCCATGTGTGCATAGCTCTCACCAAGGCATAGAGCTCTTTGTCATAAGTGGGATAATTCAAAGTAGCTCCACTCAACTTCTCACTAAAGAAAGCAACCGGCTTTCCTTTTTGTGTCAAAACCGCTCCAATCCCTATACCGGAGGCGTCACATTCCACTTCAAAGGTCTTGTTGAAGTTGGGTAAGGTGAGGATTGGGGCGTGAGTGAGTGATATGCTCAAATTAATACCCTAAAAGATACTAAAGCAGTTGCTGCAGTATAACAGGGGTCGAACACAAGGACTCAGGAAAATCACACAATAAGCAAATTAGTGAAGATTAAGCTAAGCAATTCGCAGTTAATTAATAAACAGAAGAACGAAATATGATTGGTTGATTAAATTCAGGGGAAAGATCAGGCTCAGGGTAACTCTCAGGAAATCAAAGATAAATGATAATCAATCAACCAAGGTTCAATTCAATTAAGTGCCGTTCTTAAACTCAAACACGATAGTATAGTTGACCAACTCTCGTTGTGAAAACTAACTAAGTCTAAAATCTAGAATTCCAAATCTCTTTGTAAATCCTACAAATTAAACCAGCAATTAATTCAAGTTTGATATGTTCACAATTCGATTAAACCAAATCTCTTTGCAGATAATCAAATTGCTCACCCTAGGTTTTATCAGATTACTCAATTGCACTGTCGTGCCTAATCGATTAATCTAAGTTCTATGTTCTAGGTGATCAGACTAGAAATAGCTTTGAGAACAACCTATGATGAAGAACTATTCAGGTTATGAACCCTAACAAATCAATCATCATAAATCAGAGAAATCCATTGGAGAAACCCTAAACCTAAAAGGTGACTACTCAGACATGATAGATGAAACAAATAACATAACTGAATAAATCATGGAATTAAACAAAGGAATAAAAACTAGGGTTCGGGATTTTCTCTATGATGAACAAAGTCTTGGATCCGTCTCCCTCACAAAAGCTCTCAAATCTCTGTGGTGGCTCAAGAATAAAAGTCCAAAGTAATATCTGTAAAAAGTCTCTCTCGACCTAATGACTAAAAACTACTTAAAATAGGTCTAAAAACACGAGCTGGGCCTCTTTGTAAACAAGAGAAAGTATTGGGCTTCTTTTGGCGAGAATTCTCGTCCTTGGATATCTATCTCCGCACCAGTTGCGTCGGTATCGATCGATACCGGGATGGTGTCGATCGATACTCATGCTTCAAAACGGGTACTTTCTTCGGTTTGCTCCAAAAAGGCTCCAAATGTCCCCAAAATTTCCAATTTCGTCCCAAACGTGCTAAAACCTGAAAAGACTCTAAAATGATAGAAAAAGCACTAGAAAGACTCGATAAAACGACTTATATCATGGCTATAAACGGGTAAAATCCATGATATATCAGTGAGATGGTACTTGAAATCCAGAAATGACCTCTCTTGAGCTTCTCCCCATTCAAACCCAACATTTTTCTTGATGATGGAAGTAAGAGGCGCGGCTAGGGTACTAAAATCATTGACGAACCGACGGTAAAGACTAACTAGACCACGGAAGCTTCTCATTTGGCTCACGTTGGTAGGTCTAGGCCACCCTTGTATGGCTTCAATCTTTTCCAAATCTACATGAAGACCTTGAGAGCTAACCACAAAACCTAGGAAAACAAGTTCACTAGTACAAAAGACACACTTCTTAAAGTTAGCATATAGACCTTCATTCCTAAGAGTTTCTAGCACCAATTCAAGATGATTCACATGTTCAACCAAGCAAGTACTCTAGATCAAGATATCATCAAAATAAACTACGACGAATTTGCTAATGAATTGGCGAAGGATATGATTCATCAAGCGCATGAAGGTACTTGGAGCTTTGGTGAGGCTGAAGGGCATCACAAGCCACTCATAAAGACCATGATTCGTCTTGAATGCGGTCTTCCATTCATCACCCTCTCTCATCCTTACTTGATGGTATCCGCTTTTGAGATTGATCTTTGAAAAGATTGTAGCTCCACTTAGCTTATCCAACATGTCATCTAGCCGAGGTATAGGGTGTCGATATTTGATTATGATATTGTTGATAGCCCTACAATCAACACACATGTAGTAAGACCAGTCTTTCTTTAGAACCAACAAAACCAGAACGGCGCATGGGCTAAGGCTTTCTCTCACGTATCCTTTGTCCATCAAGTCTCTCACTTGGTTCTCAAGCTCTTTAGCCTCGTTAGGATTCACTCTATAAGCCGGGTGGTTTGAAAGTTGAGCCCTGGGTACAAATTTTATTTGATGTTCAATGCCCCTTAGTGGTGGTAATCCCATGGGTAGCTCTTCCGGAAAGATATCTCAAAAACGGTCTAAGACTTGTTAAAAAATCTCTCGGGGTAGCTCGACCGTGGTGTCACCTACACTCAATAATTCTTTGAAGACCATTAGCAAAACACTACAAGTATCATCATGCAACGATCTCCTAATGTCACTTGGAGCGATAAGAAAGTTAGATTTAGCATTACTCTTTTCCCTAGCCAATTTTAACTACATTTCATGCACTTGAGATGGGAGTAAAGGAGCTAGACTAATTCGTTTCTTAGCATGCATGAAAGTATAGTGATTTGTTCTATCATGGTGAGTAACTTCCTTATCAAATTGTCAAGGGCTAGCTAGCAAAAGATGGGTGGCTTACATTGGAACTACATCGCATAAAACATCATCACAATACTTACCAATGCTAAAAGATATCCTAACTTTGTCACTAATCCTCAATTCTGTCTTATCCTTTAGCCACCTAAGTTTATAAGGCTTAGGATGCTTAGTGGTTTCTAATTGCAACTTTTATACCATGTATTAACTAGGCACATTAGTGCATGAACCACCATCAATAATGAGAGAGCAAACCTTCCGTTTTACCATACACCGTATGTGAAAGATATTTTCGCGTTGAGCTATTTCTTCTGGTTCTTGAACGGTACTAAGGACCCTCATAGTGACAAGTAATTCTCCCACGTCAGGATATTCAACCTCTTTCTCGGTGCTCTCATATTTCTCTTGAGACTCTTCTTCATCTTGGGATTCATACTCGCCCGAAGGAGTAATGATCATAACTCTCGGGTTTGGACACTTCTAGCATAGTGTCCCCGTCCTCTACACTTGTAGCACACAATGTCACGGGTCTTGGGACCAGTAGGAGCTCTTCTTGGATCGACTCTTGGTTCCTTGGAAGGTTCACGTGATTTGGAAGGGAATCGTGATTCAATAGCCGGCGCTTTACCCTTATCGGTGTTCTTGGCGGCGACATAATTAGATCCCGAAGCTTGTGTCTTCCAAGTAGGATTGGTAGCAACCTGGTTTGGTTCTTCTTCTTGATGTGACCCTCTACTTGAGTAGACGAGTGTAGTAACTTATTAAGATCATTGCGGTCTTGGAGTCCATCAAGAAATTGAGCCATTAGTGTTTCTTCGGTGTCTTCTAAGTTGAGACGGTCCTTAGATGCTCAAATTCCTCATAATACTCTTCCACACTCTTACTCCCTTGAGTAAGCTTACGAAACTTTTTTTGTAGCCCTCGGTGGTATTGTGGAGGCACATATCTCCCCTTCATCATGATTTCCCATGATGGAACCGGTCCTTCTCCTTTTCTTTTTCTCTTGGCCGCGTCTCTATCCCACCATGTGAGGGCGTGATCAGTAAGTTGGGCGGCTGCATAGGACACTTTTCTTGGCTCATCATAGTTATAGACCTCAAAAACATGGTCCATCCTTCTTTCCCAATCTAAGTATGCTTCCGGGTCAACTTTTTCCGCAAAAGTGGGAGCCGTTAGCTTGAGACTTGGGGAGTAGACTCTTGGGTGATCTTGTTCATCTTTATCCCCATAATCTCTTCTATCTCTAGGCCTCACTTTCCTAGGTGGTGGAGGCTGAAAGTATTCTTCTTCGGAGATGTCATCAATTACCGAGTCATGGACCGGTGGAGGAGCCCGCGGTGGTGGATGTTCTACTCGAGCAAGTCGGTCCCCTATTTATTGTAGTTGGGTCTGGAGATTAGTAAGGATAGTGTTGAGATCAGGTGGCTCGGCCATAACTCATGACTCACCTTGCAACAACACAAGATACAACAAATCGCAATGTGAGTAGTCTTCAAACCGGAGTAATTATATCAATACTGAAGAAATATTAAATTCTGATTTACTTATATATTCAAGCACGTTTTCAACTCATAAATAATATCTCAAATTTCAAATTCAAAAAGCAAATGAAAATGAGCAGGACCACACACTCTACAATAGGCCAGCACACCAAAAAAAAACACAAAAAGGCAAGAGTACAATCAAAAGCAACCTAGTACTATCCAAAAAAAGCAATAAAGCTTATCATCTTCTCTAGAGGAGCAACAATGGCGACGATCTACCTCAGTAGCAAGAACAAGGATGACAAAATGATTTACACACAAGCTATCATGCATACTAAGCACCAAACCAATCGAGCAACCTAGCGGACGAGAAGAGAAAAAACCGAAGACAAAGACACAAACTTGGAAAGCGAACAACCAAAGAGAAAAAAAAAACAAAAAGAGAATAAGAAGGAAAGATACAACCTTTTCAGGACTTAGGCTCTGATACCAAATGGTATAACCTCACAATCTACACACTCAATCTCGCCCATACACGGACGAAGCAACTCCAATCGGTTTGGATTCGGCGAGAGGCTAGCTACGGCAGAAGTGGAAGGCGATCGTGGTGAGCGACGAACTAGGTTTGATTCACGGACGAGGTCACTAAAGGAACGAGCAAGGACTTGTCTTGGGAAGATTTTGACCAAGGACAAGCAAGACCCAAGATGGAACCAGACCAATGGAGAAGATCTTCAATCCAAGGTGAAGTGGAGAAATGGTTGAAGTGAATCTCGGCGGTAACAAGGGGGAGTGATAAGCGACCCACAAAGGCTATGGAATGACCTTTGATACAACCTAGATCTTTTGAGTAAGAGACACACTCAATCACTCTTAGGAAGAACCCTAATCTAGAGCAACCTCAATAGATTAGAAGAGACATAAAGTTGTAAACTTTAACATTTGGGTAAATGATTACTTAATTAATGAAAGAAAGAGACTTGCCTTATATAGGCTTACAAATTAGGGTAACTTAAATGAAAAATAGGGTCTAAGCCAATTAGGACAAGGCTTGATACTTAGGCCCAACATTTACATCAAATGACCCAACAAATAAACCAAGAGAAAAGACAAGTCTAACAAGCAATAAGAAGAAGAAGGAAAACATATGTAGAGGTTTTCTTTTAGAGATAAGATCACAATCCTAGACTAACCAACTTGTCATGAACATTTCCAAGAGGTTAGCCTATGGATATTTAATTGTGATGCTCCAGTCTTCACACCTCGTTAAAACTTTTTCTTAGTAAAAACCCGGTAGGAAAACTTAGGAGTAGGGAAAGAATATGCTACTAACCTAGAGTCTTGGGGATGTCCTCACTTAGTGTATAGTGAAAACACACAAAGTCTTCTCTCCAAGGCAGCATGTCCGTGAGCTCATAATGTCCTCCGATGGCTCTATTGACTTCTCTTGTCCACCATGTTGTCCTCCGCGTTCCTTGATGTGTTTCAAGTAGGCTTGGACCTCCTTCTGATAGCCCTTTTGGCGACGCTCCGAGTCAATCTCCGTGGTGGTAAGCTTGGCACCGCTAGTTCTTGTGTTGTCTCGGGGTCATCATCTTCGTTCCGCGTGTTGACCGGTACGATGTCCACATTATGGATACTACACCAAATTTATATCTGCATCAGGTTCGGTTCGACTTTTTCAAAAACTATAACCTATTTTCCATAAACGTAAATGAAGACAAATTCTTTTATGGATAATTAAATTAAGTGCTTTCTAAAAATGATCAAACATCGAACATCTATTATGGTAATACCTAATTATTAAATACATGTGCAATACTAACCTTGCCACGAAATCAAGGAATAATAAGAATTTTGTTAACTACAAGACAAAATATCCCAGCTCTGACCACCACCTTTCCTTTTTTTTCTTTTGAAACCCAAAAGTGAGTAAGCGGATTTGATTTAAATATTTTGTCTACTTATTTATGAATTTTTAATATCCAACAAAACTGAAATAGCATCTTCCCACACTTATTTAGTTATGGTAAATCCGAGTATGTATGCATGTATGATTACGAGGGAGGTGGTTGGATCCGGTCTGAACGTGTAGTAAGTGTTCACTGAAAAAATAATTATTTGCCAAATTAAACATTACAGTATGCATTATCTGATTTAAAGTTTACTAAAACCACCTCTGATTTAAAGTTTACTAAAATCAGTACTGATTAAAGATCTTGAGTTTAAATTACGTCAATGTACTCTTTAAATTATTTAAAAAGGAAAATTATGTATGCCGGAGATACCGCCTGATCATGGGCAAGGTTGTAGCAAATAGCTAGAGTAATGGTCGAATAAACGTTCATACTCTAAGGATACAAAAAAATGCCTCACAATGTTTTTCATAATAAATAAATAATTCCATTAACATATGTAGATGTCACATTAATTCTATAATTTTATACATATCGGTTATCGATAAGACGATAAATATGATTAAAACTCTTTGACAAAATGGGATTATAAATAAGAAATTATCGAGTTTGTGTATAAGTGACAGAACAAAAGTTAGTATGGACAATAAACAGACACAAAGGGATATATCCGTCCAAATTAAACAACACCCATAGATTTGTATTAATATAAAAACACACATAGCTCCCAAAAAAAGAAATGTCAATTTTATTCTCATCTCTTTCACAAACCCCCAATCTCCAACAAGAAGACCTCTCTTTCTTTCTCTGTCTCTAACTCATAGAACCCTAATTCTCTCCACCATAGACGTCACAGGTGTGATCTATTCATCACCATGAGCTCCTCCCCGGTCGTGAAAGGCCTAACCGAAGAGGAGTACAAAACCCTCGAACCGGTTATCAAAACTTACCACCGGTTCGAACCAGACCCAACCACTTGCACTTCTATCATAACCCAACGCATCGACGCTCCCGCCTCCGTGGTTTGGCCTCTCATCCGCCGCTTCGACAACCCCGAACGCTACAAACACTTCGTCAAAAGCTGTCGTCTCATCTCCGGCGATGGCGGCATCGGAAGCGTTCGAGAAGTGACCGTAATCTCCGGCCTCCCAGCCTCCACCAGCACCGAGCGGCTTGAGTTCGTCAACGACGACCACCGTGTTCTGAGCTTCAAGGTCGTCGGCGGTGAGCACCGGCTCAAGAACTACAAATCAGTGACGTCGGTAAACGAGTTCTTGAATCAAGATTCCGGCAAGGTCTACACTGTGGTACTTGAATCTTACACCGTTGATATTCCCGAGGGGAACACAGAGGAAGACACGAAAATGTTTGTGGACACTGTTGTCAAACTCAATCTTCAGAAACTCGGAATTGTCGCCACAACTTCACCTATGCATGATGAATGATTTTAAGATTCTTTTCTACTCCTAATAATTATTCTTATATTTCCCTTCGGTGAATTTTTTCTTCTTTCTGATGATTATTGATTATTTACTTAATTTGTGAGATTTTTCATATGACTATTTTTAGCAAACGTTTAATTTCGATTCTGTGAACGAAACTATTGTTGCATAGCGCATATCAGTTCTCTGTTTTTTTTCAATAAATGGCAAATCAAGAATTCTGTCATTTGATTCTGCTTTTTCATCATCTCTATTTTAAATTAATTTTGTACTATTTTTTAATGATGTATACTTCAAATTGGTATTTTACACTCTTAATACTGGTAAGTTGGTCTATAGTTTTTGCATTAGAAAGAGTCTAGAAATCTTGCAGGTTATCAAATAGCAAAAAAGTAGCGTAGAAATAATTTCTTGTCAAAATTTTTTTTTTAAGTTAAATTATTTTAATTTACCTTTATAGAAAACAATTATAGATATATAATACAAAACTTATAGTGGTTGTGTCTCCATAAAATTTGTATTTTTCTTTTTCCTTTTTTTTTTGAAAAAACAAAACTTGTGGTTCTCTTTAGTACTCCCTTTATTTCAAATTGTTAGATGTTTCAATTCTTTTCTGCTTCATAAAATCAAATGCTTTCTATTTCCAATGATAGATTATTAATTTTTTTAAAAATATACTCATACTATTTAATATATAAACATAACAAAGAACGTATTAATGTTGTAGTTTTAAAGAAGAAAAAAAAAAAGAGAGGATACATCCACGAAAAAAAATCATTGATTTCAATTAAAAGATTAGTAACCATTTTTTATATGATTAGTGGAAAATATTGAACCATGATGATTTGTAGTATAGTTATTTATGTTAATATTGTAATGATATCACCTTTCAAATTTATATTGTAATTATATCACCTTTCAAATTTAGTCCCCTATATTAAATGTTGTTAAAAACGGTAAACATTGAACTACAATTATTTTTCCAGTTAGTGCAAAATAATATAACCTTTTGTATTACAAAAGGAATCTAATGGTCTAGATTCGTGTAGAAGTTCTTTTGCCTTTCATTTCTTTAAAGTGCTGGAAAAAAAGAAGTGAGTCACATTATGCATGCAGCCATGTACAACTTCCAATGGTTGTGTCTCCACAAGTTGTTCTACCTTTTGAGATAGAAAGACAAATACAGTTTTTCTATTTCGCTTTTTTTTTGTTTTTGGCTCCAAAATGGCTTTAATGTAAAATGAAACTTGTTGACAGTGATTGCTGGCTAGAAATATTTTTTATGGACCTAGCCACTAAATAAAAGATCTCCAACTCGTGATGAACAAACACTTGACAGTCGTGGAAAACTTTGGTTTAAGTATTTTCAGAAGACTCTTTGATGCGAAAATCAATAACAAAATCTACGAGAATTGATCGAAAACATAGAAAGAATTAGACAACGTGAAAATTAAGAAGGGGCCCCATTGGTTTCTAACTATCTAACTACTCACTACCTTATAGCAAAGAAACCAAGTAATATACCCTTCGAATTATCCAATATTTTGTAAGATGGGGTCAAGATACCCTAAAACTGGTTCAAAAGATCAATAACTTTACTAAACATATAGCGCTAAGAGATGATCTAATCTTGAGTACATATGCCATTAAGAGATTCGTCTAATGTAAATTACATAGTGTTAAAGAGAGTCACCTAAGTCTTAAGAGCATTTTTAATTCAAATAAATATATTTATAGACTATTTTATACACCTTATAAGTGAGGTTGCGTCGGCTTGGAACTAACCCATCTAACCACCTAGCCAATTTAATTTATTCTGGGTTCTATTCGACCCATTGTTTAGTATGATTGCCACAATGTCAACATTCCTATATTGGAAGAAAAAAAACAAATTCGGACGCTTATTAATGCATTTCGAGTAATTGTAAGCCCCATTATTAAAAGAATTTCTTGAAAATGAATTTTATATTTCGCCGACCTGTGAGCCAACCTGAGAGAGTGTTCATGTGAGAAAAGTTCACATTCAAGAGCAACCCCACTTGAAAAGAATCGTTCTCTTTTTAAAAATTTTGTTTTGTTTTGTTTCTTTGTAAAATATTTCACACACTACGTTTGGAGTATCCTTCGGATATTAGTACACGACCATTTTTGGAGTGTCCTTCGTAAATGTATTTGTAACTAGTTGTTAGACACAAGATATGTTGTTACAAGATTAAGAGATGAGGTTCAAGCTAGTATAAGAAGTGTAGCAAGAAATATGATTGTTGATCAAGAGATGATGTTGAAAGCAATGAAGTGGAAGAGAGAATAAAGAGAAAGACACATCAGTGAAGAACTTATATGGTTCTGGGAGTGCAGACTTTAGTTGGTATGGAAAAGAAGCACGATGTTGCTGGAATAAGCTGGAAGCTGTTCTAGTCGAAAAAATTGTTAGCGAATGAAAGTAGCTGACGTGGATTCTAGAGCTAACTAAATTAGTGACGTAGAGGTTACAACTAATGGATCTTGGAAGGCTCGTGGATCTAACTTAGGGGTTTGATCATGGAGAGTAACTCATGCACCTAGGGTTCTATTGTGAGAGGCACACATGTGTGTGTGTGGTGTCGTCCCACCAGACAAGATGCGTTCTGTTGGTGGTTGTGGTGGAGCTATACTCGTCGGAAAAGACAATGAGTGGTAGTCTCCTTAATTCATCTACATAAGAGTGATAGGCACGGGTGTGTGTTGGTTATCACCGGCAATTGTATTTTGCATTCTTATGCTAGTGAATTGTTTCTGGACTAGGTTCCAGGGATGTAGGTTAACCGAACCCCGTTAACAAATCTCTGTGTCTTCTCTTTACTTTACGCACGTACCAATTCATTATACTCTCTCAATATACAAACGTATAGATCTAGGACAAATCTGGTTTTTCAATTGGTATCAGAGCGGGCATCTGTATAGATTCTGACTCAACAAACGGGTGTGGATCCTGAGGAATTGTCGCTAGAAAGTGAGATTTTTTAAAGCGGATAGAAGAAGATGTGGTGTTAATGAGCGTATAAAAAGAGAATCGATTTGAGAACGTGACAGAGGATTAAAGACACATAATTTCAAGACTTGTTGTGAATACAGCTCATGAGATTTTGGAAGTTTATGTCTTGCTTTAAAAAGTGATGAAGTTTTGGAGCTGAACTTAAGTGGGATGGTGTCTTGAAGGTTTAGGGCATGCGTTTATATTTCTCAGGTTATTTTCAGGAAGAAACAAGGGATTGGTTTTGGTATGGTTGGTTTAATTAATGTGAACCAAGAGATAACCAAAATAATTAGTTATGTCTCAAAAAGACTATGTTTTTTAAGAGAAGAAGAGAGCAAGGGCTAAGACATATTTGGGTTTTAATGAATAAAATATTACTCCACTAAAGCAACCTTGATTTCACACGTCAGAGATGAGAAGGATTTGAGATGTGAAGAAAATTTTGTCACCATCATGGAAGAGAATGATTGGATATTACAAGAGAAGGAGTCGATCATCCCAAAAGCGAAAATTGTAAGTTGTGTGCTTGTATTTTCTCTTGGGTTTTTGGCCCAAATCAGAGTCGTTTCAAGTTTCAGCATAAGGTTTTTTCATCGGAATCACTTCTGGACGTTTAAGAAAATTGTGGAGAAAGTTTTGGTTTTTGCTCACCAAGTGCTCGACAAAATGCCTGTTAGAGAAATTGTATTTGTTGATGTGATTCACAAAGATAACTATGATAAAACCTTGTGTGGATAAGAAAAGATTTTGTTATCTCTTAATAAGCACTCTCGGAGATGTGTTGAATGTGTGGCTCATGTTTTGGATATGTGCTTGAATGAAGCACATAATCAACAAGGGGGAGAAGACTGTTGAAAGCAAGAGTCAAGCTGCTTATTAAGCTATGAAGTTGAAGTTGGAGTTGACCTCTATTAGAATTGAGATCTTGAAAATCTCCGGAGATATAGAGAATTGGAGGAGTTCTTGCTGTAACAGTATGTTGTTGCTGAACGATGAGATGACGTAAGGTAGTTTCACTGGAGAAAATGAGGAGATAGTTGTGCGTAAAAGTGCGAATTAAATGATGTCGCTTTTCGTTATGAAGAAGAAATCAAGAAGCAAATGATTGATTATGAAGCTGTGGATGATGTGAAGAAATTAATCAAGAGAAAATGATGAGTCTAGTGGTAGTTTGAAAGGCGATAGAAAACCACATATTCAGATGTTTGAAGATGTTAAAGTTTTATCCGCTGCAAATCATCAGGTTTGTTCTGTACATACCATGGTTCTAGTCTCTTCGTTTTCTTGAGCTACAGGCCTTGGATTTTAGCTCTGAAAGATGCTATGAAAATTTGAGAGTGAGATCTTTTCAAAGATATAAAGACCAGCCTCTGGTTTCTTGTGGTTTGATGGGAAATTGCTACCAAAGTTGGCTCATCGCAGGTGTGTACTATTCTTAAACTGTCTTAGGAAATTGGCCATAACTTTCAAATGGTAAACCCAAATCTTGATCTGTTTTTTCTGTGACTTCGTATGTCTGCTGGCGATATTACCTCCAAGTTTCATAATTTTTTGGGTTGATTTGCTACTCCGTTTGGGTTCTGCGTCAAGACAGATGAAGTAACCTCACTATAAGAAATCTTTGATTTTGGAAAAAGAAACGATGTGTGTTTCTCACTATTTCAGGTTCAATAAGACGAATGAAATCTATGTGCATAAGGGTTATTGTTTAGACCAGAGTGAAGGTGAAAGAAATTTGAACTGCAAAAATGGAGAAGAGAATAATAATTTTCAGATCAAGAAGAAAATGCAGAAAACAGTTCTGAGATACCTTTGTCAAGGAAACGTTTGGAGATCTAAAAGTAATCCGATTGAGCTGAAATTTTATGGGGAGCTTCGTGCTATTACTGTCTTGAGATTCAACGATGGGATTAAATTTTTGGACGGTTGAATTGCGACTTACTCTAGCGTCTTTAGTTTGTTTTGGGCACATGCAATACGAAGTATCAGATTTTTCTAGTAGCTATGAAGACATGAAACGGACTACCAAACGAACTCATAATAAGATGTGGTTAGATTCTGGTAAAAGGGCATTGAATTCATTGTACGGGAAAATAGTTGAACAGTGGGATTAACAGATATCAAGGAAGAGCTTTTCATGATTAAATACGAAAGAGATCATAGATGACAAAGTGAAAAGTTAAAGAAGGCTGGAAGTACTTTTTTGTTAGTTGGGTTTGTGTACACTGCTGAGAGAACGCCAAGAAGGAAAAGCAATTGGAAAGGAGAATCCTACGTGATGATTCACTCTTGATGAGAAATTGGTCGGGATCAATCTGAGATGTGCTTAGAGTTGAGTAACTCCGATTAAGCATAACATAGTTAGCTTAAGTGACTTGTAGATGTTGGATTATCATTATTGAGAATTACTTATCAATTGTCCTTCTCCTGGTTTCAATTTTAGAAGACATCATGTTAAGCATGATTATGAGAAAGTGACTATCACATCAAAAGTCATCAGCTGGAGTTGATCTTATTATGTGTGAAAGCTTTGTTTATCGTATTGCTGCAAAGATGGATCCTCGGTCATTGGGAATGAACTTAATTGCAGTTAATCTTCACTAAACAAAAGTATTTCTCAGGTAATATTGTTGATACAACAATGATGTGCCTAATTGTTGAGAGTGCTCTTAATTGTCTTTGTTTTCACAAGTATTGCATCAAGCCCTTTGTTAGATTTTTGGTGTAGAGGTAGGCTATTTTTGGAATCTTCGAATATGTCTACCAAAATTTAGTGAAGTCAAAGCAACTATGATTGTCTGCAGGGTTCAAGAGAGGTTTAAACGTGTAATGTGAGGTTTTATCTTAGTTGTGCATTCTAGCAGGATGAGTTGAAGTCTTTGGTGATATTCTTCTTGAAATCTTTTGTGAGGTTTGTTGGTTTGTTATTTCTTGTATGGTTAATTGTTTTGAGTATCAGACTAAGCTAAAAATGAGGAGATTGGTTAGTAAGCAGAGGAGATTACACTAAAGTGGATGATTGCAAAGGTTGAGAGCTGATAAGAAACGTTTGAAAGCCTAGAAGAAGGGTTAAACTTTGTCAAATCAGTGTCAAGAGATATTGAACATCAAAACATGTCAAAGGTTGAGAATCAAAAGTTATTCATAGTTACTCCCAAGCTGAAACAATTGGGCCAGATGAGTATGGGGAGAAACAACGATGATTTCGTGGGCTTTCTTATGAAGATGAGAGGATTGAAATTGAGTTCATGTTTTAATATGTTGGTTAATATGCTTGATTTTGAAATCTGGTTATTTATGTTCTGCAGTGAATTCTCCAGCTCCAATTTTGATCTCTCAGGGATTTCTCGATGTTGAATAGTTATTGGCTAATAGTGTTGATTATGTGGTCGTTCAAGCAGGAGAGAAAAGTTATCAGATTAAGTGAAGTATATTGGGCTGATGTCATTGTGTCAGATTCAGTGAACGATATTGGGCTGATGTGTTGCGTTGAACTTTTCAGCTATATTGGATTTTAAAGATGAGTGTTTCAAGTGAGTATGATCATTGGATGAAATAAAGGAGAAGCATGATTGATGGATTCACAGAGTTGGAAAACAAAGAACAGTATATCTTCGTGAAGCATAGACACTTAGTCATTGTCTCAAGTGTGGTGCTTGATCGAAACACATTATCCAAAAAAGGGAGATATGGTCTTGATTACAAATCATTTATGGACAGCGTAAACTTTGAGTATGAGTAAGCACTCAACGTTGAAGATCGTCAAATTGTTAGTTACAAGGTGAACTTGTGTTCTAAAACTCAGTAACAAAGGGAGAGATTGTAAGTGTATTTGTAACTGGTTGTTAGACACAAGATATGTTGTTACAAGATCAAGAGATGAGGTTCAAGCTAGTACAAGAAGTGTAGCAAGAATAATGAGTGTTGATCAAGAGATGATGTTGAGAGCAATGAAATGGAAGAGAGAATAAAGAGAAAGACACATCAGTGAAGAACTTATGTGGTTCTGGGAGTGCAGACTTTACTTGTTATGGGAAAGATGCACGATGTTGTAGGAACAAGCTGGAAGCTGTTCTAGTCGGAAGAATTATCAGCGAATGAAAGTAGCTGACATGGACTCTAGAGCTAACTAAATTAGTGACGTGGAGATTACAACTGATGGGCCTTGGAAGGCTCATGGATCTAACTTAGGGTTTTGATCATGGAGAGTATAAATAGATCTAGGTAGTGACAGAAAAACTCATGCACCTAGGGTTCTATTGTGAGAGGCACACATGTGTGTGTGGTGTCGTCCCACCAGACAAGATGCGTTCTGTCGGTGGTTGTGGTGGAGGTACACTCGTCGTAAAAGACAATGAGTGGTAGTCTCCTTAATTCATCTATATAAGAGTGATAGGCACCGGTGTGTGCTGGGTATCATAGGCAATTGTATTTTGCGTTCTTATGCTAGTGAATTATTTATGGACTAGGTCCTGGGGATATAGGTTAACCGAACCCCGTTAACAAATCTCTGTGTCTTTTCTTTACTTTACGCACGTACCAATTCGTTATACTTTCTCAACATACAAACGTATAGATCTAGGACAAATCCAGTTTTTCATCCTTTGGATATTAGGATTGAATATATACCCGGTGAATTTTGTAGTAGTTTGGACTTCTACTAAATTTAACTTCAACTAAATATTTAGTTTAAAATGGTATTCGCTAAAATTGTTTTCAGCCCCCTTCAACTAAAATTGTCTCTCCTTTTTTCTTACAAAGTTCAAAATTTATGATATGAGTCTCGTGCATATGATTGTTTATTTTTTTGTTTCGCCAACCTGTTGTGCAAAGTCGAGATCCTTTAAACCTTTTTTTAAGGCTGAATAAATGCATTTGTTGATTCTGAAGTAAATACATGCTTTAGGTCCACGAGACCATAAAATTAACAAATTTAGTTATATACACCGATTCACTTGTAGAGTTATTTTTGTTTTACCATCTGTTTTTGTTGCCAACTCTTTTAATATTACATTTAATCACACTTGGGAAACTTAATTAGGGTTATAATGTTTCTATAACATTTAGTAGAATTCTATGGGTGTTAAGGAATATTTGTTCTTCGTTTCATAGACATAAATGATACTGGTAAGAGGAAGGAAAAAATATACAAATCCAACCATAGTCTCGTCTTCATATCTACAGTGCACTGCCTGTTTGGCTAGTATAGACTATAGAGACATCCCACGTTTGAGATACAAGTCTCCTATTTATAAAACCCAAAAATAAGTGGTTTCGCTTTCAGCAAATGATAAGTGTGATTTCATAAGTTTGTAAACGGTTTATGGATAGTTTTTATCTGTAAATCCATTCAAATCCATATATTATTCGAGAAACTGGCAAAATAATAATTTCCACATGTACTAGATGCAAATGAATGAAAAAGAACAAATATGATCAAAATCTAGAATATTCGATAGTCGATGATCATACTATAAGGCAAGAATCAACTTAGTTTAGATTCCATTTTCTAATTTTTTTTCCAGATTTAAATATTTAGAGAATAAGTTTTTAAAGTTTCAGACTTTTGTTTAACACTAGTTGTAACAAGTTTTTGTTTGAATATAATTTAACATTAGGTGATTTATCCATGTTGTGCGATGGATTTAAAATGTGTTATTAAGTATAAATCTATATTTTTTAATTAGATATATTATAAGATTTAAAGATTATGTATATCTTTTTATATTGTAAAATTTCTTTTTCAAATTAGTAATAATAATGTTTAGTTATACTATGAGCTTGATTGGGAAGACTTTTTGTAGAGCTTAATGCTCTTTAAAAGCAAATCACAATTTTTTAGAGCATTAAGTAGAGCATAGAGGACTCTTTAATGCTCTACACCTTAATGCTCTTTAATTGAGTTTTTCCAATGCTTAAAGCTTTTTAAATACTAAAAGACATGGTTGCATTTAATTATTAATATAAATAGGGTCATAATTCATACACATCATTTAACATAAATTTTATTTTCACGTCGAAAACATACAAACTTTCAGAGATACAAACTCTCGGTGAGTTTTTACAATTCCAAATAAGTAAAGTTTCGAAAACATGATGATCACGATACCAATTCCATACGCGTTAAAAAAACTTCGAAAACATGATTCTCATGATTCTGTTTTATATACATATATGACTTTTGTGTATCTTTAGTCTATTATACTTTTTGTATTTTGTATTGTTTTCTTCTAAAAAAATCCAAAATGAACATGTATACTTTAGTAATTTTGTACATAAATGCTCAGCGCTCTACCAATCAAGTTTTTAATTAAATCTTACGGGTTTTATAGCATAATATTTTTAGAGCATAATGCAACATACCGCTAATACTTTATTAAAAGATTTCCCAATCAAATCCTATATATATGTTGGCCAAAAAAGTGTAATAAATTTACTTAAAAAAATTGAGTAATCATCAATGTAAATATAAGGTTATTTTGCTAAAATGATTCTCAATTAATATATAGGGGATTCATACAAAAAAAAATACCATCAAACTCAAGTGATATAGATAAACACTACTGCTCTCAGAAATACTTTTTTTTTATGGTAATAACGATGTGATAGTCCAATATTATCTCTTCATCTAATTTACTTTTACTATAAAATATCTGTTTTCTTTACTCACACATTTAACCTTTGTATAAATATAATCTCCTCTTTATAATGAAAATCATCGCTTCTACAATTCTTATATGGTATCAGGAACCACAATAGATACCTAATTTTCATCTCTATGTTTCTCTCAAAAAATTTCTTCTTTTTCTTTCATCTTCTTCTTTCCAACGACTATGACTACTTCTGCCAATACTTCTCCGGTTGCCACCAGTGTCACTACTTCCACGGAAACTTTACCATCAACCCAATGGTCCCTGCTTCATGTCAACATAACAAATGTAACTAATCTTAATGCTTCCAACTACATCATGTGAATTTGTCAAGTTCATCATCTCCTTGATGAATGTGTCTTGGCTGGCCATCTTGATGCCTCCAAGCAGTTTTTAGATCTGATCGTCATCACCGATGGGATCGCCACTCCAAATCCACATGAAGTCTTCCACAATCGCCTAGACAGGCTGAAATATAATGGCCATATCAGAGCCATCTTGCTTTACATCCAACTAAATTTCTCCAAAGCAAACACCATGGCTAAAGTTTGGACAATCTTAGCTTCCACCTATGCCAACCAAACTGTGGCCACATCAAGCAGTTGAAGTACCAGATCAAACGGTGGACGAAAGGTACTAAAATCGTTGATGAGTATCTTCAAGATTTCATAACGCGTTTTGATCAACTCGCCCTCCTAGAAAAAGTCATAGCAGATTATATTGAAATTGTTCTAGAAGCCTTATCAGAAGATTACAAGTCTGCAATCGATCAACTTGAAGGCAAAGATGCTCCAACTACTCTCACTAAGCTGCATGAAAATCTCCTCAACCATGAGGTCGATTTCATTACCACTCCTCTTCCACAAGCATTCCCTGTCTTCGCAAACATTGCTACAAATCGGTTCAAGCAACATACCAAAAACAACAATCGTAACTAGTCTTGGCATTTGGCTGGGAAAAAAATACTTGCTACCCACCCATACCTGTTAGTGTCCCATATTCGTCTCAAAAAACCAAGTACCCGGACTACTTAAGGCAAGTAACAAGTAACATTAATAAAATACATGCAAGTATAAGACAAGTATCAAGTATTCAATTTTTTGGTTCTGTTTAGCTTGGTAGATATCCGTTACCCGTTTTTGCTTTTTACTTAATAAAAAAAATTATAAAATAAACCATATTTTGATTATAATAAAAAAGCCCAGTAAACTCAGGTTGGAGTTTCGGTTAAAAAAGGCCTGGTAAACTCAGGTTCGTTATTAAAAATTCCTTATGTCCCACCTCGAACTAAGGACTTGCATGAAAATTGTCTTCATCAATAAAAACGTCAACTACATAGTAATGCTTATTCAGTTGGAACTTTTTTTTTTGGTGAAATGTTAAATTCTATATCATCATCAAAGGAATAAAAGTTCTACTAAATGGTAATAATTACAGGGGGCTAAAAACTTGAAAGGAAAAAGAAAAGCAGCCGAAATAGAATTCTAGAAGAGAAGGAGCAGAAAGACATTCTGAAGGATAGGAAAGGAGATGATCTTTGAATTTTTGGTCGATTTGGCGTATCATGACTGACTCAGAAGTGGAGATTCCAGAGAAGATTCTTTTGTTTCGCTCCGTCCAAAGGGAATAGACCGTTGCTTGAAGGGCCAGCTTGAACAGGATCTGGAGAGCTACTTGCTGTCATCTTTGGAGGCGCGGGTGCTACTGGATACCTTGGTGACCTGGCTGAGTCTGGGTGCCTTGTTGTGCAAGCCAGCGCAGAATATCCTGAAGATGGGAAGGTACTCCTAGCAAAATCCTTGAGCTAATATAGCTCTAAATGTTACCTGAGAAGACGTAATAAAAAAAATAAATGTCCATGATTTTTAACAGCATTATCACAAAGAACACAATGGTTAGGAACTTGGAGACCCCATCCTGCTAATCGATCCCTAGTAAGAAGATGAGACAGAAAAGATAACCAAGTTATGAAAGCAAACCGAGGAATGGACTGTTTAAACCACACAGTTCCAGCCTAATTTACTATCGGAGAAAGGGTGCGGAGCTGCTCCCAAGTGAGTCTAGAACTGAAAGTTGGGGTCAAAGTGCCATTTGGAGACCTCCATAAGAAACGATCAGCTCCTCTTTCTGTATTTGGTGACGCATCTCCAGCGAGCGAAATTAGAAGTTGCTCAGTCTGAGAAGACCGAGCATGAGGCAGCCTCCATTCTCCAAGAGGAGCAGTATCTACAACACGAGCATCAAGCGGGAGTCGAAGATGTTTTGGATCCAGCGGACCAATGTATGTGATTAACTGCCCAAAATCTGTCCAAACATTAAACCAGAAGGAGGCGCTAGTCCCATCTCCAATGGAGCAGCGGAGGAAATGTGAGAGAATCGGCTTCATTTGTAACATGTTGTGGACTGAGGGGGAGAATCTAGGCGCATCTGAGATTGACCAAAAGCTTTTCCACTTAAAAATTTGGGCCTTGAGCCATGCTACCCATAAGGAGCCAGAGTTAGTGAAGAAATTTCAAATTCTTTTGAGGTGAAAGTCTTCCTCAAAATCCTCCATGTGACGAATCCCAAGCCCTCCTTCCGCTTTTGGCTTGCAAATGTCCAGCCAAGCAACACGAGATCCGGCTGCGGAGGTGGTGCTATTTTTCCATAAGAAAGCTGCGCAAAGGGAGTCAATTTTTGCATAGAATCTCTTGGGAAGGACGAAAACTTGGCTCCAGAAGTTGACCATCCCATAAATCACTAAGCTGATGAGTCTTATCTTTCCTGCAAAAGAGAGAAATTTTGCTGTCCAGACATGAAGTTTAGAGGTAATCTTTTCGAGGAAAGGCTGCAGAATTGCAAAGTTTATTCGCGAGGGACTAAGTGGGAGTCCCAAGTAGCAAGTGGGAAAGCTGTCAAGACCAGCAGCAGTGCTGAGATCTGTTTGTTGTGTTTCACTATAGCCACCGAAGAAAAGTTCTGTCTTGGAAACATTTATCCCGAGCCCACTTTGCTCTTTGAAAGAGTCTAGAACCGATATGATTCCTGCAAGAGAAAATCGTGATCTATCAGAAAATATCAGAAGATCATCCGCAAATAATAAATGAGTAAGAATTGGTTCATTGCATTGCGGATGTAAGATAAACTCCCCTGACGCAGCGGCTTTGTTGAAAACCTGAGTGAGCACTTCCATCACCATAATGAAGAGATACGGATATAGTCGATCGCCTTGCCTAAGGCTCTGCTTCCCAACAAAGAAGCCAGAAAGTTCTCTGTTGATGGCTATAAAGAATCGAGGTGAAGTGATGCACTCCTTGATCCAAAGAATGAAAAAAAGGTGGAAAGTTTTGAGCAGATACTAAGCACAAAGTTCCATCTGACGGTATCGAAAGCCTTCCTAATATCAACTTTTAACATCGCATTTTTTGGACAGGAGGCACACTGGTGGTGCCTTATCAATTCGGATGCTAACAAGACATTTTCTCCTAAACTTTTTCCTATCGGAAAAGCAGCTTGGTTTGAGGAGAGACTTGAGGCGGTTGGCAATGAGCTTAGAAATAACCTTGTAGATAAGGTTGCAAAAACTAATAGGCCCAAAATCCTCTAACTTACTAGCACTTGACCTCTTAAGAATGAGAGCAATAATCGTGGTGTTTAGATCTTTGAGGAGCCTCCCATTGGTGAAAAATTCACGAACAGCAGCAGTTACATCTTTCCCGACCAGCTGCCAAGATGTTCTAAAGAACTCCACCGGATATCCATCTAGACCCAGACTTTTATCCAAAGGTAAACTAAAAAGAATACTCATAACTTCTTCCTCAGAAACCGGCTTTTAGAGTTTTGTGCACTGATCAGCAGAGCAACAGAAGGGTAACAGCCTCTGGAGATTGGGAACTAAAACAGCAGAAGCATGGGGATCTGATTACCCAGAAATCTGAGAGAAATAGTTGACAGCATGAGATTTCAGCTCACTAGAATCCATAATTTTCCTGTTGTTTGAGTCGCAGAGGTAATGGATGTGGTTAATAGAGTTCATGTGCTTAACCGTGTTGTGAAAAAACTTTGTATTTCGATCCCCTAGATGGAGCCACCTTACTTTTGAACGCTGGTGAAAGAAATTTTCTTCGGCAGTTTTCAGGCGGTTCCATTTTGCTCTGACAGCATGCTCCTCTCTAGCTAGTTCCCTTGTTGGGCCAGAGAGCACTCTAGCTTGCAGAGAGGAGAGAACAGATTCAACCTCTTTGACTCTTGTTGTAAGGTTAATGTACGCTGTTCGGTTTAAAGCCCGAAGGACCGGTTTGAGAAGTTTGAGAGCCCGAACAACCTTGAATTGCCGAGTGCCTGTTTGTTCATCGTATTTCCAACCCTCAGCCACTTTTTCTGAATAGTCCAGATGATCATCAACATGCTTAAAAAATTTGAATGGTTTCCTGGTTGTCCTTGCATAAGAGGGCATGTTAAAAAGACACGGGGCATGGTCGGATTGAAGAGGCGCTAAGAAGTGTGCGAAAGAATCCGGGAAGCAATCGGCCCATATTCCATTTATGAATACATGGTCTATCCGCTTTACAATTGGATCATGATCCCTGTTTGTCCACCATGTGAAAGGAAGACCTTTTGCCTCCATCTTAAAGAGATTGGCATCCTGTAATACAAGGTTAATTGAGTCAATACCTGAAACGTCCACCTCTGAATTTGGATAAGCTGAGTTGTGGCTAGCTCACAAATCTAATTGAAGTCTCCCAAGACTGCCCAAGGTTGATTAGTAAGAGTAGTGGCTGAGCTTTGGTAGATGATTACTTGCCATAAGGTATCTCGCTCGTCAAGAAGGTTAAAACCATAAACAAAAGAAACCGTGAAGGAGAGATTCTCCGCTGCCAAAAACAAACCGCAAGTAACCATCTGCGCTGAGGAGGAGGAAATAGTGACGATGACTCTAGGGTCCCAAACAACTACTATCCGAGCCATGTCGTGCTCCGCAAAATTACCGACGATAGTTGTTCCGTCCGCTTGTCCGGCTCGACCCCAAAATTCTGACTATTTCAAAATCCGACAACCTCTTAGAACTCAAAATTGCCGACGATACATCAACTGATCCAAAAATTCATAACATCAAAACACCGACGATCAGCCCAAGCATTGGTAAATCCGACCTCAAACGTACATCCAGTACATAAAACACCGACGATTCGGGAACTACCCGACAAACTGACCGAGTCGACAAAATGGTTGCCCGAAGAACGGGTTTTACAATTCTCCCCCACTACAAAAGGATTCGTCTTTGAATCTAAACTCTCGGCTTATAAGCAACTTGCTTCTCCAACCATTTCTTGAAGTTAGCTTTCATAACTTCCTCGGGTTCCCACGTGATTTCCTCCTCACCATCACGGTCCCAAACGACGTCAATCCAAAGCACGACCTTTTTCTTAACCGTCTTGAATTTCGTGACAATAATCCTTACAGGTCTTCCCGTGATACTCATGTTACCCTGTAGGTCTGCCGGTACCACAAGTAACACTATGTCTCGAGGAGTTATGCATTTCCTTAGCATAGAGACGTGAAACACCATATGATAGGCGAACATAGATTACAGTAATTCCAATTTATAGGTTACTGGTCCGATCCTCTCCAGAATCTTGTACGGTCCTATGTACCTCGGAGATAACTTAGACTGCATCTTAGCCAGATCTTTTTCCTTATAAGTGATCATCTTCAGATAGACTAGATCCCCAACGGCAAACTCTAACTCTCTGCGATGCTTATCAGCGTAACTTTTCTAACGATCCTGAGCTTCTCTCATCTTAGCTCTCACAACTCTGATCCGATCAGACGTCTCCAAAACAAAATCTCTGCCCAGAATGGTACGTTCCCCCACTTAGGTCCAACAAACGGGTGTACGACAAGGCCGTCCGTACAGAGCCTCAAACGGAGACATACCGATACTCGCATGATAATTGTTGTTGTACGCGAATTCTGCCAAGCTAAAATGATCTACCCACTGATCACCCCAATCTAAGACGCAAGCTCTCAGCAAATCCTCTAACGTCTGGATTGTCCTCTCAGACTGTCCATCTGTCTGAGGATGATGAGACGTGCTCATGTGTACCTTCGTACCGAACTTCTTCTGAAGCTCTCTCCAAAACTGACCCGCGAACTTAGAGTCTCTGTCAGACACAATACTAGTCGGTGCTCCATACAAACGTACGATCTCCTTAACGTACAACTCGGCTTGTTTCTGTGAATTATCTTTCTTGTTGACCGCAAAAAAGTGAGCTGACTTGGTCAGTCGATCCACGACGACCCAAATAGCATCCTTCTTGTCACGGGTCGGCAATCCCGTCATGAAGTCCATAGAGATCATGTCCCACTTCCACTCAGGAACAGGTAAACTCCTCAACAAACGACCAAGAACCTGATGTTCGATCTTAACTCTCTCACAAGTCGAACAGCTCGCAACCCACTAAGCAACATCGCGTTTCATACCATTCCAATGGTAATAACGCTTAAGGTCACGATACATCTTCGTAGACCCCGGATGTATCGAAAACTTAGACTGATGTGCTTCCTTCAGGATCTCATCCCGCAAGCCTCGATCATTAGGAACACACACACGGCCATTAACTAAGATGGTATCGTTGTTAGAAGTCTGATACTCTGTCTTATCGTTCTGCGCGATCTTCCTCAAATTCTGATCCTTCTCTTGGGCAGTCCGTACCTGAATCAACAAATCTGCCTGGTCCGCGGCACCAAGGCCCAATGGCTCTACCTTATCCGTCAAGGCACATAACCTCAAGGTATTCACCATGCCGACAAGATATTCCATGTCCTTCTCTGTGTTAGAAGCCACTCGCTTCCTGCTTAGTGCATCCGCCACTAAGTTAGCTTTACCCGGGTGGTAAGCTATCTCAAAATCATAGCCGCTACGAACTCCATCCATCTCCTCAGGCGGAGATTCAACTCTGGCTGAGTAAAGATGTACTTTAAGCTCTTATGGTCGGTAAAGACTTGCACCTTCTCTCCATACAAATAAGATCTCCAAATCTTAAGTGCAAACACGACCGCAGCCATCTCAAGATCATGGGTAGGGTAGTTCTCTTCATGCTTCCTCAATTACCTAGAAGCGTAGGCTATCACCTTACACTTTTGCATCAACACACAACCAAGTCCAATCCTAGACGCATCTGTGTACACAAGGTACGGTTCATCCGGCTCGGGTAACGCTAACACCAGAGTACTCGTAAGCAACTCCTTAAGCTTACTGAAGCTCGTCTCACACGGCTCACTCCAAACAAATGGGACATCCTTCCCTGTCAACTTAGTCAAAGGGTTGGCCATACTCGCAAAATTCTTAATAAAATATCGGTAATAACCGGCCAAACCCAGAAAACCCAGAAAACATCGGTCGCGTTCCTCAGTCTTGGCCAATCCACAATGGCCCGAATCTTTTTCGAGTCCATGGATACTTCCTTATCCGAGACTACATGACCCAAGAAACAGATCTCACGCTGCCAGAAGCTACACTTCTTCAACTTGGCAAACAACGAATGCTCATAGAGCTTACTCATTACAGATCTCAAATGACTCTCGTGGTCCTCACGAGTCTTAGAATACACCAAAATGTCATTAATGAAGATAATAACAAACTCGTCCAAGAACTCTCTGAACACATTGTTCATCAACTTCATAAATGCTGCAGGAGCATTCGTCAACCTAAACGGCATAACCACAAACCCAAAATGCCCATAACGAGTCCTGAACGCAGTCTTACGAATATCCATCTCATCTATCGGAATTTGGTGATATTTCGAAGTCAAATCAATCTTGGAAAACCAAGTAGCTCCTCTGACCTGATCCAACAACAGCCCTTCTCCAACAAACGCTCAGCCTGAATGGCCGACACAATCAAACTCCCTGAAGTCGGTCTGACACCTTGGTACACTAGCATTCTCTTGCCCTTCTCAAAGTTCACACGTCCTCTGTGACAGTTCAGATGAGCCTTATGCCTCCCGAGCCAATCCATCCCAAGGATTACATCATAAGTCTCCATCGGGAAAATGACTAAATCGGCTCTCATATCCTCGCCACTGATCCAGGTAGACACGTTCAAAACCCTTCCCGAGGTCATCATAAGTTGTCCACCAGCGGCCTTAACAATTCCTTGGTGATTCTCAGTTTCCTTCTGGAATTCACCCTTCCCGATCATCCCCGGGTTCACAAAGCAATGTGAAGCTCCCGAGTCGAACAAAACATGGGTCTCTATTCCACCCATGTTTAAGGTTCCTACACAATCATTATTATGCTAAGAACCTAAAGCAACAACATACACACAACCGAAACATTTCACAAAAATGACAAATTCACAAAGATAAGCTTTTTCGAAACTCACCAGTGATCGGACGAGATGTGCTCGGACCGCTCCCATCTCCAGCCATAGAGTAAACTTGAGGCATGATTCTGGGCTTTCTAGGAGGTGGCGGTGGCACTGCCATGGCTCCTCTCTCAGATTTTTGCGCCAGTTTCGGGCACTTGTCCTTGAAATGACTCGGTTCCTTACAATAGTTGCAACTCTTGTATGTGTCTAGCTTAGGGCAGTTTTCAATCCAATGGTCCTTGCTACCACACCTGAATCAACCTCTACTCTGAAATCCAGAACCGCTCTCCACACTCGGCTTACCCGACAAGGTACCATCCCACTTTCTTTTATGTCCTGCAAAAGAATTTCTGGACTTGTTGCCCGCGGATCCAACCTGAGTCTTACGGTTACCATCAGCCTGGGCTTGTCTCCTGCTCTCCTCCATAACCAAACCAGTCTTGATTATAGCCGCTTTCTCCATAAGTTCGGTTAACGACTCATACCACGCAGAAAATGACGGATCTAAACTCGCTCGTCATCAAGATCCCTGCCACCATACCTCTTGAGGCTATTGAACTCAACCTCATACTCCCGAACATTCCTCGATCCCTGACGAAGATCCAATATCTGACCCTCCAAACGGTCCACAGCTTCCTGCGAAAAGTATTTGGCATTGAACTCCTCATAGAAAACTCTCCATGAGTCCACTCTACCACGACGTCTGACAACGCCCTGCCACCACAAATACGCCTCACCCTCGAGGAAGTGAACACCAATATCCGTCATGTATGGTTCAGGACACCTTAAAGTAGCAAAGTTTCTCTCAACTCGAGACCTCCACTCGTCTGCTTCCGTGGGTTTGACACCTCCCGCGAAACGATCAGTACCCAACTTCTGCATATGGTCCAGCATCTTCAGGTAAGATGGAACCCTGGGCTCAGGAACTCCTGCCTCAACACGAACCTCATCCTGATCCAACTCCTCAGGCACAACATTCTCTGCGACCCCAGCGTTTCCACCCGGTGGTGCCGGAGGATCCTGTCCAGCTACAAAAATTCTGGCCAACAACTGAGCCATAGTGGCCAACACAGGTGCCATAGCTATCTGAATAGCATTAGCAAACGCATCATTCTGATTCTCAACATCGCTTCCGGCAGCATTCTCGGCCGTTTCCCCATGGACTGAGTTATTTTCCGATCCCTCAGCGGCTCTCTCAACAGGACGCAAGCTTCTGGTCCTTCTAGCCATCTACAAGGTCCCCAAAATTCATAAACCAATCATCACAAATTTTTACGATAACTTTACAGAAATGAGTGAAACTTACCGCGAGACGGAGTGTCGAGATGATGGTTTTACTACACAATTACTAACATAATAACACAAATAACTCACAAATCCTAGAATCAAGCATGCTCTGATACCAAACTGGTATCAGACTATCAACAAAAACTCACCAAAAATGCACGAAAACTCTATCAAACCTAGAACCGTAAGGGCTCTGATACCAAACTGTAACACTCCCATTTCGCAAAATTTTAAAAAATTTCTTACTATGTGTTACTTTTCGACTTGCTAAGCAGGTTATTACGCAAAACGGAAGACTTGACAAATTTACCACATAACCCACAACAATTCCGAAAGATTAAGTCTAACAACTTAACTCAGTAATTTCACAATTTATTCTAACAACATTCTCAAATATTCTCAAAGCTCATAAATAACAATGCGGTACCAACATCGCCCACGAATCCAACCAAGTTCACCAGAGTACTCATGATAATGCAATAAAAAGTTAATAGTAAATTCTGTAAATTCTAAAACCATCCATCCACTTATGACACGTCCATGTTCCGCGAGCTCCTCAATCATGGTTATCTGCATTTGTAAGTCTGAATGCGTAAGCAAAAGAATTGCTTAGTGAGGTGGTCATCCCGTCTCACTAGGCTCAAGTATACAGATAAACAATGCAAACGATACGATATATCATGTATGATTAATGTAATGCAATGGATCCACAAACGCATATGTAATGAACGATATCAAAGCACATACCACAACAAAAGGATCCCAAACTGTCATGACACTCCAACGCATACCCTTAACCAAACAAGACAATCAACACCAACACATCAATATCACATACACAAGGCCACAGTTATACACTCACCTAAATGTTCACGAATTCAAGTCAAAAACACTCAGTAAGCTATCAACAATACACGCCAATACCTAAACACCAAAAGACCCGAGTTAAAAACTCGATTCCTCAAATAACCCGTAACAAACGATGATAAAACTGAGGTTACACACCCAGTCCTAACTCTCACAGCAACTCAAAAACAATCCTGAACACAAAAATGCCAAACAAAAATCGATTAGAAATCGATTCACAAAAACAATCACGAAATGATCTCAAAATGACCCCACGGGTCACTTACCCTAAACGATCACTTAACCACACCAAAGCAAGCTTAAAAACACCTCAGAAGCTCCATCAACACACGCTGAAGTTTCTGTCCAGAAACGACAACAACAACTCAATCAAAACGAAAACACCACAAAGTACCCGAATGACTTCAAATCGTAAACTCTTACCAAACGATGCAAGAGCCCAAAAACTACAGCGCTCGAACGACTTCTCCTGAGACAAAAAGCAAACGCTGGAGCCTACAACACACCACGATATAGCTCACAAAAATGTCTTAACAAAACGCAACAAACTCAAACCTAAAACGGCCACGAAAGAGCTTTTCTTACCAACGATTTCTGAGACAACACCACAGCAGCAACACAAGACTTTCTCTGGCCAAAAACAACACTCAACAGCCTAAAAAAATACGCCTAACAAGTTCACCAAAAACGCCCCAACAAAACACAACAAAACTCAAAGAGAAATCGCTTAGCCAAAACGCAAAGGAGCTCACGGCCAAGCTTCTCTCTCACGCGACCAAGCTCTCACGAGTTATCTCTTAGCAAAGTTACGAGCTCTCTTTCTGTTTTCTGATGATATGCGCGACCAGAGGTGAGAAAAGGAGACTTAAATATGCGAAATTAGGTTAAGTTTCTCAGGGGCCAAGTCTTAAGACCACTTACAGAAAGCCTCCCAAAATCACAAATTCAATAGGCCCAGAATCTCTAAAACACGATATTTTACTGAGTTTTGTACTTGCCAAAATCGGAAATCTATTTCAATAAAGTTTCCAAAATCTACATGATCACACACACGTATCGTATCCGTATGGGCGCTGTCTGTTCGCCCGCAGGACGCAGTCCGCATACCGTCCGCAGGACGTAGTCCGTACGTCTGCATATCGTCCGCAGGACGCAGTCCGTACGTACGTATCGTCCGTCCGCAGGACGCATCCGGACGACCCATCCGGACATATCCGTCCGTCCGTGTGCTGTCCGTACCGCATGTTCGCAGGACGACATCCGTCTGTCCCATCCGGACGTGTCCTCTCGACCGTACGGACACTGTCCATCCGTACCATCCATCTGTACCGTCCGTCCGTAACCTCCATCCGGACGTACCGCGGTACACGATCCTCGGCCACAGCCGACGGCCCGAACACCGACGATAGCGGATCCATCCGCACGACCGGCTCGTACCAAATACCGATGATAGCGGTTCCGTCCGCTCGTCCTGCTCGACCCCAAAAGTCCGACGATTTCAAAATTCGACAACCTCTCAGAATCCAAAATTGCCGACGATACAGGAACTAATCCGAACATTCAGAACATCAAAACACCGACGATTCGAACTCACTCGGTCCAGCCCAAGCATCGGTAAATCCGACCTCAAACGTACATCCAGTACACAAAACACCGACGATTCGGGAACTGCCCGACAAACTGACTGAGTCGACAAAATGGTTGCCCAAAGAACGGGTCTTACAAATTTCCTACCACAGTTGTCGAAAATTCGTCGGAAAACGCATTTTGATATCCGACCACTGTGGTCGGAAATTCGTCGAAAACACACATTCATTGAAACTATGATTGAATCATGGAATCGAAACAACAAAAGCACATTTTTGTCGAAAATTCGTCGGAAAACGCATTTTGATTTCCGACGAATTTTCGACCACACGCATTTTTATTTACGACGAATCTCCGACATCTAATTTCGTCGAAAATATTGGTATATTTTATCAGAAACTCGTCGGCAAGTTTTAATTATGTTTCCAACTAATTTCCGACAGATTTTCCGACCATTTACTTTAGTCGGAAAATTTCCGTTCTTCCGACGGATTTTTCTGGCGACTTTTCGACGATTAAAATTTAGTCGAAAAATATTTGAAATTTCTGACCAAAATATATTTCGTCGGAATTTGGTCGGAAATTCATCGGAATTGCATCAGAATTTTTCCGACCACTGTTGTGGTTGGAAACGGTAGTCGGAAACAGCCTTGTTTCCTTGTAGTGTTTGTGCTTTTTCTCGCAAAACAAACGGGTTAAGTTTGGCGGATCGAGATCATGGCGTTACAAAGAAAGCATCATTCACCTCGTTTTACATTGTCAGGTACGCAAATAGATATGAGATCTTATATACATCCATCAACCATCATATGCTTATCTCCTAACTTATAATACCCAACTAAACATTGCTTCCTTTTTGAGTTTCAACAAAAGTCCACAGAAAAAGTAAATCTCTTTCCAATCATAGGATGGAGAGTATGGAAGCCAAAGAGCGATCTGATTTTTGTAGATAAGATATGGTTGATTTATGATGTGATTAACAAAACATTAGTAGAGTCTAACTCTTGGCTGTAAGCTAAAACTAGAGAAAGAACATTTGAACCACACAAGAGAATACTCTATCCAAAGAAGTTGCCTCGTTCAAATTGGAACCCCAAAACTTTTCAAGAAGCTATTAACAGAGCTACTCAGTTTTGTTGCTTCGTAGATGCCTCTCAGATATAATCAAATAATCAAGCTGGCATTGGTTGGTATTTGCACAATAAGGATTGAAGGAAGATTATTACAGGATCTGGAGCTTTACAACGCAAACATCAATGAAAGCACAATCAGAGGCACTTCGCTTGGCTACACGAATATCATATGCGGTGATCTCAAGTTGATTTATAGTACTTTTTTTTTTCTTTTTTTTTTTTGTAACACAATTTATAGTACTTTTTAACAAAGCTTTTCACAGCAAAATACTCCAAGCTGGAAGCACCTCCCTATTGCAATCTTCTTAGCTGATATATCATAGATATCAAAGGCTTGTATATGTCTTATATATTATTTGGAAAGTACATTTATAAATAAACATTAAAAAGTGTAAATATTTACATCACATTGTCATTACATCAAATAACAAATCTCAATCTCTCATTAAGGATATTTTAGTCATTAGTTATTATGTGATCATTTAATTAAAATCAAAGATTATTTAAGGAAATTAAATCAAATATATTAGATTTACCTAAATATCCTTAAATATCGATTTTTCCTTAAATATCGATATTTTCTTAAATATCGATATTTCCTTAAATATCGATATTTCCTTAAATATTGATATTTCCTCAAATATCGATATTTCCTTAAATATCGATATTTCCTTAAATATCGATATTTCCTTAAATATCATATTACTTATTTACCTAAACCACTTACTGAATCTTTTATAATTATTATCGAGATTTTAGAGAAAAAAATACTTATAATAAATAACAAATTTAAAAATAACATGTATTGCATAAATTTTTAAATATCTTTTTGTTTTTTGTTTTTAAAATTAATCAAAATCTTTCTTAAAAAAAAGATATTATAATCGATAATGTCGATAAACATGTAAATATTCTCAAATATTTTATTTTGCAAAACCTAAAATTTACATTACATGTTTATCTTTATTAAAAAAAAAAAAAAACCTAAAACACATGATTTTATTGATTTATAGATCACGAGTATAAACCTTATATGTCATCATTATTATTTATACTCTAGATTACGATTACGTAATCTTAACAAAAAAATATATTCTTTCATTATAATAAAATCTTAACGAAAACTCATTTCAGCGTGTATAAGACTTCAGAATAAATATAAAAATAAATTTATAATTCCGAATTTTAAAAAATACATTAATCCGTGCTGTAGCACGGGACTAATTCTAGTTTAAGTTTATGAGCATATTGAGGAACGTAAACCGTGTTGCATATTTTTTGACTAAACAAGCAAGATTTAATTTCCAAAACTATGTAATAAGTTGATGACAAACAAAGAAATGCAAAAAAAAAATTCACTTCTATTATATAAAATAATGTCAATTAGGTCCTTGTGACCTTTTCAGTTCTTTTCAGTTTGGTCCTCGTGACGTTTTCAGTAAGTCATCTTGGCTTCTATAATTAATTCTTAGTGGAATTATAGGGGTGATTGATGCATAAATGGCTTATGTCCCTCAATCCCGCCTGTGAAATTGGTATGAGTGGTCTCGGTATCTCGATGGGAACCGTTGAGCCCTTGTAGGTTTGTTAGTCTTAATTGACACTTTGTATCATCAATGAGAGATAGTTCAGACTTACAAAAAAAACAATGTTGATTAGGGGTGTTCAAAATAGTAAAATTAAACTGAACCGAATTGATCCAAACCGAATAGAGCAATATGGTTAGATTTCGGTTCTATTATACAAACTCTATGGACATAGTTTTGTGAAAACTGTCACATACGCATATGGTTCGGTTATTAACCAATTAAACCGGAAAACACATAGTAAACTGTCACATACGCTTATAGTTTTTCTTAATATAGTAAACTAGTAATAATAGTATGCATTTAATATATCATATAAATTATATATATTTATTTCCATAGACATAGTTTAAGTCATTTAAAGATAAAGTAATAAACTGTTAACTAACAACTTTAAATAGAATTCATTTTAATACTTTTAAATTCTATTATTTTTAAATATTATTAAATATTAAAACACTGTTGTCTTTTCAAAAATATATACGTCCCCCGTGTATATGATAGGCTCGTTTTCGTCCAAAGACATACTTTCAAATACTTTTTTCAGATTAACACCTATACATTAGCAAAGCAAATTCACAAAGTCGTTTATTTTCTTTAACTGGAAACAAGAAGAATAGAAATAGCTCCTTTAGTTCGATTTTGTTTTCTAAGAATGGTTTGCTATTCTCTATGTTAACATTGATGTGTAATTGTATTGGACAATTTCGAGTTGTTAAATTAAACTTTAATTTAATTGTATTTATGCTCAATTTTATATTATATTACTTTGAATTAAATTATTATTTGTCCGGATTTAAATCCAAAGCACATAGATAATATAGATATGAATGATTCGAAATGAAACAACATATAATTATAGTTTATTCGGTTACCCTGAAAATTTGAAAAACCGTAAATATCAAAACTAAACCTAACCAAATTAGATATGATTTTCTGAAAAAAAATCTCAAATTCGTCAATTTTTACTATTTTATATTTTTATCTTTCATTTCAAAAATATGCAGATTAATCATATATTTTTGATTTCGTAAAATTAACTTGTATTTTTTTATTTTGCGAAATTAACCTGCATGTTTACTAAAGTCAAAATTGAAAAAATGGCTGACTTTAGAATTTTGTTTTCCAAAAAACCCAATTAGATATGGTTTTTAAACGAGAAAAATGAACCAAATGTTTCAGTCCTCCTGAAGCAATTACTTACGGCGGCGAATCAAATCGACGGTGAGTTCTTCAGACCCAGCTCGATTACATGTTTATGTTTGGGATCAATTCTGGAACTTTTTTCGCATATGATTCAGTTTTTGATAATTGAGGATTTAGTTTCACGCGATGACTTTCGATAGGATCAACGAATTGCCAGATTCTTTGCTAACAAAAGTACTCTCATACCTTCCGACCAAAGATTCCGTTAAGACAAGTATTTTATCGAAGAG
This sequence comes from Boechera divaricarpa, assembly GCA_026770425.1. Classification (NCBI taxonomy): domain Eukaryota; kingdom Viridiplantae; phylum Streptophyta; class Magnoliopsida; order Brassicales; family Brassicaceae; genus Boechera; species Boechera divaricarpa. Next base: position 5,460,384 of record CM049186.1, on the reverse strand, counting down.
ATGGGAGTTTCTATGGCTTAGGGTTCCTGTTCTTGACTTAAAGGTCAGCAATTTCCCTGACGAAGACTATGCGAGATTTATCGACAATTTTCTGGAGTTTAATCGAAATTCACGAATGCAAATGTTCAAGTTGAAGTATGATGAATACACCTATGACGATGATCGGTTCGCGGGGTGGGTCGGTATAGCGGTTAATCGCGGAATTCAGAATCTAGATGCTAAGGGTTTTGAGACTGATATGTGTATCAGAGAGTTCATGCCTCAGAACATTTATAAGAGCAATACGTTGGTGTCTTTGGTGCTTGTAACAGTGGGAATTGAGAATCCCGAGTTCCTTGTTTCTCTACCTTCTCTTAAGATCTTGCATTTAGAAGACGTTTGGTATTATGATGATCCTTTGATCATGGAGAAGATCATCTCCGGTTGTCCTGTTCTTGAAGATCTTATATTGATTAGGCCTATTGATTTTTGTAATCTAGATGTACTGCAGTTTCTTCATGTGAGGTCTCAGACTCTTAAAAGTTTTCTTCTCACGTTTGATTATAGTATGAGTGGTACATATTTTTCAGTTGAGATTGATGCTCCAAGACTCGAGTATTTGAATTTTAATGATAACCAATCTGATATGATTGTAGTAAAGAACCTGACTTCTTTATTCATGATTGATATTGATACTGAATTTAATGTTAAGTTTGGCGGCAGTCCTTTGGAACCGGAGGATTTAAGCAAGAGAGATACTATCCATGATTTTCTCACCGGTATATCTAGTGTAAGACATATGATCATCTCTCAGCGTACTTTAGAGGTAAATATGTACTTTGTGATCCATATATGTAACAAGAAATGTACTTTTGATTTCCTATAATGTATCCTTTTCTTTCTTCTTGCAGGTCCTCTATCGATATTCCAAATTGGGACCGATTCCCAAATTTGATAACTTGTATCGTTTACAAGCTGTGTTCTCTAGATGCATGTTGCAGTTGTTGTCCGTCTTTCTCGAGAGCTGCCCAAATCTGGAAAACCTCATCTTGGTAAGATTCTGTATGAATCTGTGATTTGGTTACTTCAGAACATCTCTGAATATATTGTAAATCCAGCTTGTGCGCTTGCAGGACTTTGCTGTTTCGACAGAGCCTGAGCAAGTTGGACTTACCTATGTCCCTCGGTGTTTGTTATCGAGTCTGGATAGTGTTGAGATTAGAGAGTTGATTATGGGAGAAGAAACAGGGAAGAAATTAGTGAAGTATTTTCTCAAGAATTCAGTAGTTCTCCAGAAACTCACTCTGCGTTTCAAAGATTCTTCGATAGCTAGCCAAGATTCGGATATCTTCAAGGAGCTTTATACTTTCACAAAGCGTTCTCGCAGCTGCGAGGTCATCATCATTCATTGACAATGTTTATAGAAAGATCAATGTAGTAATCGTTTGTTATGTTAGTCCTAGCATTTTCCAGACATTCGTGCGGATAATATTAACTGTAAATTGTGTTAATTTCTTCACTTTCTTGTAAGAAGTGATGATGATTGATGATAAAAAAGCAATTAAATTACGAAATACGTTAAGAAAGATTGATTTGCCGAATGAATGGTATTTTTTTATTTACAGAATGAAAAAATTACATTAAATTGCTACCACATTACAATTACCTTTATAATTTGAACTTGCTACCACATTACAATAACTCAGTTAAACTCACAAGCTAAACACATATAGCTAGGCGTGGGTAAAATATCCGAGCCTGAAAACCCGAACTAAATCCGATCCGAAACATCCGAACCGAATCCAGACCCGCTATTGAAAAATATCCGAATATGTTTACATGCTTAAACCCGAAGATCCGAAAACCCGAACCGAACCGAAAAATCCGAACCAAATCCGAAAAATCTGAATAAGATTAGCTAGTTCTGGTTATATGATCAGTCCAAAAAATATACTAAACCCAAACCGAACCCGAACCGAATATGTAAAATACTCTAATGAGATTCAACTTAAGAACCGAAAAACCTGAACCGAACCCGAATATCCAGGCATTGACATATACCGTCTTCTTGTAAACAATATTAACATGCATGTAGGTAATAATTCAGATAAGATGCTGACTAAACCGTGGATGGCTGGTTTCTCAACCACATATCGGGATGCCTCTCTATCAAATGTAACCTAAGCAACCGGTTAATTTGACTTGGTCAAGAATCTCAAGATAATTAAATGGTTCAACGTTTCGAATCAGAGTTTGAAATGAACATGTGGGACATGAACCAAGAAGAAGAATAAAAATTCAGTGGTCCTGTTGTAGACAAAATATGGACAAAAAAAAAAACAAGCCTAGCTTTTTAATTTTGTTGGCCACAGAATCTCTTTACCCTCTAAGCATTTCTAGTTTTAACCCCAAACATACGTACCTTTGTATGCATATTATTTTGTAAATTATAAAATGAGTTGGTGTTACAAAAACGGTATCAGGATCTTGAATTTGTTTTTACCGTAATTAAACGTTTAAATAATACTCTCTTACGTAGTCCGATGAACTATTGAATTAGGGTTTTTCTCGAGTGATTTAACTTGAACTTCCTATAAAAACATATGAATAAGTTTTTTTTTTGACATATTATTCGGTCAATTAATTGGACAATTCATACTTTTGTCGGGGATCATTACACAAATTTTTTTTTTCTGTATAGAGTTGGATAACACATATTCGCTCTGCTTCTAATTAATCCAAGTTTTAGGTTTTCATACATATTATAGAGCTTTTTGAAATGATATTTTTAATTTTGTTTTATTAGCTAATGGTGATAATCAATCCGTCAGAAAAAAGTAATTGTGATAATCATTTCAAACATGCATTAACCACATGTGGGAAGGAAGGAAGAAAGACATGCATGAGTCATATTTGTATTTATTATGTATCAAAATAGGATCAAGAAAAATTTCTTCATCTTTTTAATTTATTTTTGTATTTATTATGTATCAAAATAGGATCAATAAAAAATTTCTTCATCTTTTTAATTTATATTATTCTAATAATTATATATATAGAGAACATACATTTTCCAGAATATTTTTTTTTTCTTCTAAAACTTGCATTACTTAAGGTTTACAACATAGAAAACACAAATGATCAAGTTATACACACACATAAGAAGAAACGCTATATCCTGAAGATATAACATTGGGAACCATATGTTGGATTTATGATGAGTTTAAATTGGTTGAGGGGTTTGATTTGTGATTGTGATCTGATTCTAGGTTACGCACAAGGAATTACTGTTGTTTATATTGATATCTCAGTCAACATGATGTCTAGCGCATTGAAACATGCTATTATTGGAATCACTGCTCTGTTGAGTTTGAGGTCGTAGAATGCACGATAAAGGATTGCCTAGATAATTCGACCGATGTCATTTACTGTCGCGACATTATTCTACACATCCAAGTAATTAAGTTTATCTCATTTTTCTGTTGGAAGATTATCATTGTGAATGTTTATTCATTTCTCTCCCTTTTTTTTAAGGAAAAATTGATTTTGTTCATACCTTTCTACAAGTGGTTAACCAACAGTGGATGTGAATTCTAGACCGAAAAGATTTTGTTTGACCGGTGGAGAAGGAGAAGAGTATAAGTAATTTGCAATGGTATGAGATACAAAGAAAGTGAGAATGCTAAGAAAAGCAAAATTGCTGCGAAATAGGCCATTGGTGACCCAATATTCTTTTGTGTTTGATGCTTGATTTTGCTCTCCACCCTTATCATCCTTTATATATAGCTTTTCATTTTCACATTTAATCTTTGTACTTTTATCTCTCATGGTACTACACTGTAATTATGTCCAAGAGTCACACTTGGAACAAGAGTCCAACCAAACTGACCAATGCTATCCCTTTTCAGCGCGTATGTCCTAGTAATATAACCAATAAACCAGATTATTGTTATCTTCGAACCTTACTAAAGATGAATGAAATATCCATGTTGGTCCTATTGTTTTTCGTTTTTGGTGTTTTTTAAGAAATGTCTCTATTTTTTTCCGTGTGGTTTAACTATTATTTATTAAGTTACATTTACCTTTTTAAGAATTTTATTTTATGTTATTGGATTATTTTTTATTTTAATTATTTTGTTATGACATTTATTATTTTTTACGATGCCTATTTTATATTTATGTTAGTTATCAAATTTATTGCGTGAATCGTATTAGCAATTGTTTCATATTAGTGTATCGTATATGAATATTTAGTTGAAGTTGTTATATCTATGGTATAAATATATTCATCTATATTAAAAAAAAAAAAGTAAATTGTAATACGTTCTATAATCGATAGTACTGAAAAAAATATGTTTGAATATGAAAAACAAATTTTAACATAAGACACTTTTCCACAATTTCACTTGCCTGCGCAAGCCGCATGTAATTTTCCTAGACGAAGATAATATATTATTTATTAAATTAAATTTATCTTTTTAAGAGTTTTATTTTAAGTTATTGAATTTTTAATGATATTTATAATTTTTGGCGATGTCTACATTATATTTATATTAGTTATATATTTTTTTGTTTGACTCGTATTAGAATTTTTTATAATACTTTATTGTATACGGATATTTAGTTAAATTTGTAATGAATGTTCTATAAATTTAGTCATCTATATAACAAATAAACTGTAATATGTTATATATCGATATTATTAGTAACAAAAATCTTCTATACATTATTTGGGAAGTACACTTATAAATAAATATTAAAAATGTAAATATTTTCATCACATTGCCATTACATCAAAGAACAAAATTTAATTTTTCATTAAAGATATTTTAGTCATTAGTTATTATGTGATCATTTAATTAAAATCAAATATTTATGGTAACTAATTAAAATCAAATATTTATGGTAACTAATTAAAATCAAATATTTATGGTGACCAATTAAAATCTTATATTTATGGATACAAAAATCTATATTTATAGGAGATATTCTATTGAATATTTTATATATATGGAAAAAATTCCATAAATCTTTGCTTATACATTGTTCAAAATTTTGATAATATCTATATATATATATATATTTAGAATTTATCTTATTAATTTATAATCTATAAAAAATTATTATAATATTGAATCTTAACAAGAAAAAAATCAAACCGTGCAATAGTACGGAATATTTCTAGTATGTTTGAAAGTACAAAACAACTTTTGACGTAAACATTTATTTTTCTACAATTTCACTTGTTCGCGTGGATAATTTGAGTATGGTAAAAATATTTTACCGTAATTACCATTTATTTAACCAAATTCAAATCGCTCCGATGAATCCATTATTCTTTGTTCTTAGTCAATGATGACTGGTGTTTAATTTCATTGCCTCGAACTACTCAACAAACAACAACCCAAGCCACTTAATCTTACAAAGTCAAAGTCAACATTTTCTGTTTCTCTCTTTGCCGTTCCATCCCAAATTTATAAGTTCTAAACATGACGTTTCTTTATAGATTCCTTATTCCAAAAAAGAATTTGTAAATTAACCCAATTTGCATTTTAAAACATTTTTATTTATTTTGGTATTAAATTGGAATAATTGTTATCATTTTAAATATACACTAATATCCAAGATTATTGTATTGGTTTTCTTTTTTCTTCTTTTTTCGTTTTATATATTGGCATCCGTGTTTGGATATAGTAAATACGTCTTTTTGGCAAGAGGTTATGCAAGCCCACTTCGATTAAAGCATCAAAACTGAAATCCAAACACGCGGAATTTCTGTTTTATTTTCTAGGTATATTATATCCTTGTTATTTTGGAGATAAAACTTAGCAATTTATTCTCTCTTCTTATTAACCTTCATTGCAATAAATAAAATTGGATTTTAAAAATATATATTTTTTATGATATAAATAAAAATCTAAAACTGTATTTAATTATTCTTAGTGTCAAACAAAGGAAGTATATGATATAGATGTAATTAAGTAGTCAAAATCTGTTGTGATAATGACCTATTCTTTCTTTTAAGTCTAAACAATCATAAATAAGTTTTAAAATTAATGAGAATCTACTATATTTAATAACAAGAATAAATTGAATAATTATTTTGCTTACTCCTCACAATATAATAATGACAACTATAACAATATTGAAGAAATCATAACAAATATATCAAAATAGACGTGTATAAAAGGGAGTAATAACCGAAGACGTAAGAAGAACAAGAGATAAACACAATAGAAACTTAGAAAGAGACATAAACCTCTCTCTCCTCAAAAGCACTCTTTTTTTTTTTTAACGTTAAGCACCCTCTTGTCTCTATGGAAACGCAACTCTTAAACGCAGTCGCTGAATCCTTCCAGCCACAGTTGAATTTAATCAGCTTTGAAGGTAAAGATAACACCAAAACCAACGGATCAACCTATCCGGACCAGCCTTTGGAGATCGAATCCTTGGAGAATATCTTAAATTACAAGTTCAAAAACAAGAATTTGTTGCTGCAAGCGTTCACAGACGCTAGTTACATTGATGAAAAGTGCGATTCGTACGAACTTCTAGAACATTTAGGAGATTCGGTCCTAAATATGGTCATAACCTATGAGTTTATTAATCTCTACCCTAGAGAATCACCTGGTTCGTTGACCAAGCTCCGAGCCGTCAACGTAGACACCGAGAAATTGGCTCGGGTCGCTGTAAAACACAAACTCTACCGCTACCTCCGTCATAAGAAACCCTTGCTTGAGGAGCAAGTAAGTTACTTTCTTAGAACCCTAGTCATTAATTTATCATCTTTAAAAGTCCTAGTAATCAACCGTGTTTAATCTTCTAAATTTCTATTTGCTATCTTCGATCATGTCTTATTGCAATTTGGTTGATTAAATGATTAGATAATAAAACATGATAAAAGGAATTTTATCAACTTTTTGTTACATTTTGTTTTTACATTCTCTATTTCAGTTTCATCCACAAATTTGTCTCAATGAATGTTTTTGTTTATTTCATACACATTGGGCCTAATATATATTATATATCAAAAATATTCTTAAAAATAACATTTGTATTGGCTGTGTGTAATAAGTGAATTATATTAATGAGATATATGTACATATAATTAATATACGCAGATACTGGAATTTGTGAAAGCGATAGAAGAATATCCATTACATTCGCATGGTCTTTTGAAAGTCCCTAAATCTCTAGCAAACATAGTAGAGTCTACCATTGGAGCTCTCTTCATGGACTGCCACTCCACCGAGACCGTCTGGAAGGTAACTAACTATACATACATAATATCTTTCACAATAAGTTATAAATATCTAGCTACTAGATTCAGGTAATTGATAATTAATCCATAAATTTTTGTGTGTTGAAACTAAATATATAGGTGATAAAACCATTGTTGGAGCCAATAATACCTTTAGCCAAATTGAAGAACCATCCAATGACAGAACTCAATGAGATATGTCAGAAGAGGAACTTGAAATTGACGCCCAAAGACACATGGGAAGAAAATAAAACCTATTTTTTTCATATTGAGGATAAGTTGGTTGGATGTGGACACCATCTTGTCAAGAAAGAAACTGCTCGTAATTGCGCTGCAAAAAATGCTATCGACAATTTTTCTAGATTATTCGGAGACCTTTAGTTATATATATATTTGTATCAAAATTAATTTCTACAAGAGATATTGTATTTTCTTTGTATTTGAATCAACTTGAATAAAACTAATCTTTTCATTTTTCTTATGAATGATATGAATGAACCTCGCAATGTCGAAATTAAATGGTATAAGAACACCAAATGATAAGAGTTTTTCAAGCAAATGATAGGAGTTTTTTTAGCAAATATATATTTATATATATATATATATATATAAAAGATTTAGCAAATGATAACATTTAAGAACATGTAAAAGGCATATTTGAGTCATGAGGGCAAAGATTAAATTGTAGATATTCTCATTTAGAGACCGGTGATTTGTCCCGATAACATGTTTTCTACTTTGGACATTTTAATTACCTTTCAATTGGATCGAGTTTAATACAGATTTCTCTAAATGTCAGAAAATATGTGATTTTTCTCGTATATGTTAGTTTTCATTGTGGACATATAATCTATCAAATAAATTCATAATTTCGTCATATTTAGCGCATTAAATATAAATATATTCATGCAGGTGAATACCAAATAATTTAATTTTTGGAGGTTCATTTACATATTGCGTACTACAAGGCAGGGCCCAATTCTTTTGAAGATATTTTTTTACTAGTTTCATAAATACTTCATCTTCATTGTTTATTACCTAATTAACCTACAATTCTTTGTTGGTTACCTAACTAATCTTATATTTAAAGAGAAGAGAGATAATGAAAATTAAAAAATGTCTATCCTCTTAGCAAAATTCTTAGAGTAAGTTTTGGAGTTTAGGAATACATAATTTTTTCACTTATTTCCTTACGTGTTTGTGTGTAGGTTATACAACAATTAGTGTGGGTATTTAGTTTAATTGTAGTTTTAGATTTTAATTATGTAAGATTTAGGTTGTAGGTATATTGGTTGTGTGTAACTGCTATAGGTTTTGTATTGTAACTATTTTAAAATCAAAGCATGAATAATAATATTTGTTCAAGAATTGGGTGTTATGGATCATATGGAAAGCAGCTGATTCTAAAGCCGGTTTGGGATGGTTTTATTTTAGGGGAACATAATGCTATAATTGGAGCAAGAAGCCAAAGTCAAATTCTTTCTCGTCTACATTCAGAACTTAAAGCTCTTCTCTAGGTCATGTTTTGCACCATGTTATATGTGATTAATTTTCAAGCATTTGACACGAACTATTCAAAGTTATTTATACCCTTTGGAAGTTGGCAAGTTGCCAGCTTTTTCAAATTTTCTAAATGAGTATTTATTTATGTATCTTGAGTTAGTATCAATTTTCATTCACACATTATCGATTATATTTCCGTACTAATATCAAATAATTCAAACAAAGTAATAAAAAATGTAAATTATTTTAAATATACGTAAATTGTTTAATTATACAACATCACCTACAAATATCCAATTGTTTTAGAACGTCAAGTCTAAATCAAATCATACTAACAAAATTTATTATACAATTAGTTTAATGGGTGACTTTGCTAACTAACACTTCTATTAACGTTAATTAACGTAACTAGCAAAAATAACGCTTTCTAATAGTACTTTTAGAAAGTAACATTTCACTGTTTTTTAGACCATATTATCCTTACAGAAATGTAATCTTCTTTTTGACAAATTTTCTAGAGATTAACGTGACAAAACAAATTTATAGAAATTCAATTATATTTGGAAATACGTAAACACTCGTTTAATCATATATTATTAATTCACTAATATGACGGAAGGTAACGAATAAAAAAATGAGTATGACAAGCTTAAAGATGGATAACAACTATCATGATTTATGGTGTTTGGGTTACTTTAAATTATACTATTTAAAGTATCAATATGAAAATGTTACTATTCAAATAAGGAATATGAACTTTTATATAAATATTTACGTTAAATTCTAGCCAAAGACTGAAAAAACTGATTAATGTACATTATACAGATGCGTTTAACTATGTATTAAAAGAGAAAACGTAGGAAACCCAAACGGTCAAATTATACGTATACATCTAAAAAGAAATGTTATACTTTTTTAAGAATTTTATTTTATGTTACTGGATTATTTTTTATTTTAATTATTTTTGTTATGATATTTATAATTTTATACTATGTCTATTTTATATTTATGTTAGTTATCGAATAGATTGTGTGAATGGTATTAGCGATTGTTTCATATTAGTACGTCGTATATGCATATTTAGTTAAAGTTGTTATATCTATTGTATAAATATATTGATCTATATTTTTAAAAAGGTAAATTTTAATACGTTCTATTATCCATAGTATTGAAAAAAAAATATATGTTTGAATATGCAAAATAAATTTTAACATAAGACACTTTCCCACAATTTCACTGCGCAGGTAATTTTCCTAGACGAAGATAATATATTATTTATTAAGTTAAATTTACCTTCTTAAGAGTTTTATTTTATTTTATTGGATTTTTAATGATATTTATAATTTTTGGCAATGTCTACTATATATTTATATTAGTTATATATTTTTTTGTTTGAATCGTATTAGCATTTTTTATAATAGTTTATTGTATACAAATATTTAGTTAAATTTGTTATGAATGCTCTTTTTTTGGTTCACATTTGTTATGAATGTTATATAAATGTATTCATCTATATAACAAATAAACTGTAATATGTTCTATATCGGTATTATTAATAACAAAAAAATATGTTTGAATGTACAAAACCATTTTTTAACGTAAACATTTATTTTTCTACAATTTTACTTGTTCGCTTGGATAATTTGAGTATGGTAAAAATATTTTACCGTAATTACTATTTATTTAGCCAAATTCAAATCGCTCTAGTGATGAATCCATTATTCTTTGTTCTTAGTCAATGAGTGGTGTTTAATTTCATTGTCACGGACTACTGACTACTCAACAACCGAAGCCCCTTAATCTTACAAAGTCAAAGTCAACTTTTTGTTTCTCTTTTTGCCATTCCATCCCAAATTTATAAGTTCTATACATGACGTTTCTTTATAGATTTCTAATTCCAAAAAATCATTTGTAAATTTACCCAATTTGCATTAAAAAAAATTATTTATCTTGGTATTAAATTGGAATAATTGTTATCTTTTTTAACATACACTAATATCCAAAATTATTATATCGGTTTTCCTTTTGCTTCTTTTTCCGTTTTATTTATTGGCATCGGTATTCGGATATATTAAGCAGGTCGTTTTGACAAGAGAATATGCAAGTCCACTTCTAAATATATTATACCCTTGTTATTTAGGAGATAAAACTTAGCAATTTATTCTCTCTACTATTGGTCTAACAATACAATATAATATTATTTATGATATAAAATAGACCTAAAACGGTATTTAATTATTCTTAGTGTCAAACAGAGGATGTATATGATATATAGATGTAATTAAGTAGTCAAAATATGCAGTGATAATGACCTATTCTCTCTTTAAGTCTAAACAATCATACATAAGTTTTAAAATTAATGAGAATCTACTATATTTAATAACAAGAATGACAACTATAACAATATTGAAGAAATCATAACAAATATATCAAAGAAGACGTGTATAAAAGGGAATAATAACCGAAGACTTAAGAAGAACAAGGGGACAAACACAATAGAAACTTAGAAAGAGACATATCCATCTGAAACACCCTGACTTTATTTCAACAATAGGGAAGCCACAAGATAACTTATAACGTAAGTAATTCCATACTTAATTGGCAATAACCAACAAAATCCAGCAACTACTCCTCAAGGTTATCTGCAAGAGAAGAGAGGATTGAGCAATCTAGGATTACTCAGCGAAGGTAAGCCTTAGGGCTCACAAATTCTCCATACAAAAACACATTAGAAAGTCACAAAGTCTAAACATAAGACAAGCAGACTATCACGTGTCAACGACACACAACAATCAAACAAATGGAACCATGTTCCATAACCGCCACGCGGCCGGATACAACGTGCAGCGCACGCTATCCATCGTGCATACCGGATCCCTCGTGCCGCACACTTCTCCCATGCACCTTTGATTCATGCCTACCGGATTCTTCGTGCCGCACACTTCTTTCTAGAAAACTCGTCGGCTCGTCAGCCATCATGACCTACCCGCATTCCCGCGTCCATAGGCCAACACACAACTACAAGAATTTCTCCTTGTAGATATCTCCGCGGTTTAACCGCAACTACTCACACAATAATTATTTTACCACAAAATAACATGCATTTCATACAACCACGCAATATACATTAAAATATTTATTTTAATTTCTATCTCTAAAATACTAGTTATCTTTTAATATACTTTAAATAAAATATATTTATATATTTATAAATATTAATACACTCAACAAACAAATACAATTACTTATATAATATGTAACTCGTAGGTATATTTGGTTGAACCTTAAACTAAGTAATCTAACTAAATTTATCGGTATACGAAGAAGACACGACCTTGTCCTCACGTTAGCAATTCGGAAATGACTTCTCGGTTTAGGATTAATCAAAGTAGAATTCGGTTCAACAACAATCCTTAATCTGCATCGGTTTAGATTAACCGGTCAAAGATTAAATCAAATTAATCCTTTAAACCTTACCAAATCCTTAAACCTCGATTTAGCTAACTTCAGTATTTTCTCCATTAAATTAAATAGAACCGGTTTACTAATTAAACTAAACCAGCCAAAAATAATAATTTAATAACACCACCATTCAGCTTCACGATTACATAATTAAATCTGGTTCAATAGCAACCCAAATCAAAGCGACGTCACCACTCCACAATAATAACCACATCACTACTTCAACGAGTCCACGTACCACAACGAAGCCCACCATTCAGCTTAATTATCAAAGCCCACCATTCAACTCAATTAACGAAGCCAACAATTCATAACAAGCCCACGTGCACTTCTAGTTTTTGTATTTAATTAAGGTTGGGATCCCTGGTTTAACTCGGTTAAGGTCATGGTTTAATAATTAAATTAAAACAACCAACACAGCATCATCGTCGAGAAATAGCTTCGCCATTTAAACCTGGGCATGAGTACCCGTAATACGCCCGACTCGCTTGACCCGTCCCGTAAAAGCGGATACTCATCTCGTGCAAGTCAAGTAACAAGTTTCGGTTTTCAATTACTTGCAAGTAACGGGGTAAGTCCAAAGCGAAATTTTTTTTCCATTACCCGCCCCGTTATCTGTCCCGTACCATTATCCGCTACTCATTACCCGTTACCTGCAAAAATACCGGTTGTCCGCAAAAAATTACCCGTTATCCGTAAAAAAATACTCGTTACCCACAAAAATTTATCTATTACCTGCAAAATATACATGCTATCCGCCAAAAAATACCAGTTACCCAAAAAAAATTACTCGTTATTACTCGAACGGGGCGGATCAAGTATCAATGCGTGTACTTATTTTTGGGGCGGGTCAAGTATCAAGGCGGAACTAATTTTGGCGGGTCAAGTACCAAGGCGGTTAAAGATATTACTCGTACGGGGCGGGTCAAGTACCAAGGCAGGTAAAAATAGCGGGTATCCGCTCCGTGCCCAGGCTTATCGCCATTTACCTCTATCTGTAGCTTTTCTCGATGGTTTTGGTTGACGGTTCGAACGGCGGAGATGGTGGCTCGGCGAGATAGATTTGTAGCGGTTCAAGTGCACTGGTTAGATTAGTTCCACAATCTAAAGCAAATCAAAGTTTAGAACTAAGATTAGCTCACGGTATTACCTCTCCGGTGAAGATGATTTACATGGTGGCTCGGGCTGGACACGACGAATGTCTCCGGTGGCTTGCAGTTGACGGCTGAGGGTTTCTAGGTCGAGCTTTGGGATTTGTGCCCTTTTTTTTAATATACACATGCGGCAAAGTAAAGGTTTTGTTCGTGTTGGGCTCATCATTACGCTCGGGTTGGACCTCGCGGTTCAATTTCGGATTCGGTCCGTTACACCCTCTTTCCTCAAAAGCACCCTCTTGTCTCTATAGAAACGCAACTCTCAAACGCTGTCGCTGAATCCTTCCAGCCACAGTTGAATTTAATCAGCTTTGAAGGTAAAGATAACACCAAAACCAACGGATCAACCGATCCGGACCAGCCTTTGGAGATCGAATCCTTGGAGAAGATCTTAAATTACAAGTTCAGAAACAAGAATTTGTTGCTGCAAGCACAAACGCTAGTTATGTGGCACCATCTTGACAAGAAAGAAATTGCTCGTAATTACGTTGCAAAAAAATGCTATCGATAATTTTACTAGATTATTCGGACACCTTTAGTTATATATATTTGTATCAAAATTAATTTCTACAAGAGACAATGTATTATCCTTTTATTTGAATCAACTTGAATAAAAGTAATTTTTTATTTTTCTTATGAATGATTTGAATGAACCTAGCAATGTCAAAATTAAATGGTATAAGCACACCAAATGATAAGAGTGTTTTTAGCAAATGATAAGAATTTTTAGCAAATATGTATATATATATAAGAGTTTTTTTAGAAAAATATATTGATAAAAGTTTTTTATGCAAATGATAAGAGTTTTTTAGCATATATATATATATATAAGAGTTTTTTTTAGCAAATGATAACATTTAAGAACATGTAAAAGGCATATTTGAGTCATGAGGGCAAAATTAAATTTTAGCTATTCTCATTTAGAGACCGGTGATTTATCCCGATAACATATTTTCTACTTGGACATCTTATTTACCTTTCAATTGGAGTTTTATACAGATTTTTCTAAATGTCAGAAAATATGTGATTTTTTCTCGTATATGTTAGTTTTCATTGTAGACATATAACCTACCAAATAAATTTATATTTTTTTGTCATATATATTTGAATAGATTATCTGAATATTTAGCGCATTAAATATAAATATATTCATGCAGGTAAATACAAAATAATTTAATTTTTGGAGGTCCATTTACATAGAGCGTACTATAAGGTAGAGCCCAATTTTTCTGAAGATATTTTTTTTATTAGTTTCATAAATACTTCATCTTCATATGAAGGATCTCGACAATCTTAAGTATTTTTGGGGTATAGAGGTGGCTCTGTCGACTGAAGGTATCGTCTTGTCCCAACAAAAGTATGCTCTTGATATCGTCGCTGAAACTGGACTTCTTGGATGCAAACCCGAGTCTACGCCAATTGTTGTAAAATCATAAACTCGCAGCCAATGAGAGTCCATTTCTCGATGATCCCCGTAGTTATAGACGTCTGGTTGGACGTTTAGTTTATCTTCTCAATACAAGACCAGACTTAAGTTATGCTATTCATTTGTTATCTCAGTTCATGCGACATCCTTGAGAGGCTCATTGGGAGGTTGCCACGCGGGTTGTTCGTTTTCTAAAAGGTTCACCAGGTCAGGGCATTGTTCTACGAGCTGATTGTGATCTTCGATTATCTGTTTATTGCGATGTAGATTGGGCATCATGTCCCCTTACTAGGCGCTCTCTTAGTGCGTATGTTGTTTTTCTTGGTGGTTGTCCCATTTCTTGGAAAACAAAAAACAAAAGACAATTTCACATTTTTCCGCTGAAGTCGAATATCGAGCAATGGCTGTTGCAACAAGAGAAATTAAGTGGGTCAATAGCTTGCTCGATGAACTAGGATTATCATACTCCAAACCGGTGTGTCTTTTCTGCGATAGTAAGGCGGCAATACACATTGCTTCTAATCCCGTTTTTCATGAGTAAACGAAACATATTGAATCAGACTATCATAGTGTGAGGGATGATGTACAAGATGGTCTTCTCACAATGTTTCATGTTGGCACACCCGATCAACTCACAAATGTTCTAACAAAAGCATTAGGCAAACCGCAATTTGATCACTTATTGTCTAAGTTAGGTGTCATGGATCTCCACACACCGATTTTGTTGGTTTTGGGTTAGATGTTGATAAGATCAGATATTGTTAGGATAAGTCTAAATATTGTCTCATACTTTTATAAAAACCCCACAATGGAATCGATTGTCACACAACAAAAATATTCAGCGAAAGGCTTTCTTTCAGATTTTTAGGGTTCTCTTTTGTGCCTTAAGCTTATAACAAAAGCTTGTTAAGTCACTAGCCCTACTTCCATTTTGTATCTAAGATGTCTCAACCAAACGAAGAAAAAGCGAATGGCTAGTTAAAAATTTGAAATATTCAGATTCATACTTATAATGGACCATTAAAAATAAACGACATACACCCTTATCTTTTGTAAATATTATATTGTCTCACTCTATTTATGTTGTCAAAATTATTCATACATTGTTACAATTTTTTGAAAAAAAAAATTAATCCCGCGTTTGGTACATGTCATTTATCATTTTTCACTATTTTTGTAAGTGTAAACAAACAAATTTAGTATGGAAAATATAGAGTGTATCAACTCTTAACATAACTTAGAATCTATCTCTTTCACTTTTCCTCTTGTGTTTCGATCTCTAATCATTTACATAGTATGCTTTCTAATTTGATTGTCGAAGGACATCGAAAAAACAACTTTTGTGATTTCGATATTTACTGCTATTTTTGTAGTGTAGGTTTAAATAAGCTTACTTTCATAGTCAAATTAAAACTGCCTCGTGAAGATGAAACCCGAATCCAATAGAGATAACCGAAAATCACATTTAATTGAAAAATTGAGCCACAATAATTCTTTTTACTTAATAGTTATAACTAGGTTATTCCCGCGTTATACGCGAGATAAGATGTTTATAATATTTTTTTATAAAATTAATAAATTAAATAAATATTTATAATTATTTTAATAGTATATTATTATATAAATAATTAAAATTCAAAATTAAGGTTTTTACATATTTATGTTACTAATTAATTAGTTAGGTAAAAATAAAATCAGCTATAATTTTATGAAATATTTATTTACTCGATTTAATCAAATTTAGGAAACAATAAAACCAGCTATAATTTAATGGAAGATTTACTTATTCGATTTTCTATAAATAAATATACCTAATTTAGGTAAGATTATAATCTTTAAAATAAAGACAGTTTATATATGATTGATCTAATGACATATTATGTAATTAGTTTAGTAATTGATGTCCTATAAAATATATTTTCTAAAAATCACTTTGGCGACGACACGTAAACATAACGCTGATGTAATATTCGTACGTAAACATAAACTTATTTTGTTAAAATGATTCTCAATTAATATATAGGAGATTGATAATTTTTTATCGAAGCGAGACAATATATACTGTTTTTGTTGTGACGAATACTAAAAGCAATACAAAAAATATTTTTAGCTTTTTTTGTATCTGCTACTTTATACTACTTTTAATTATTTACGTATTGCTAACCGTTCTTTTTATCCGCTAAAATTTTTGTACCGTTTTGTATTATCAATCAGATCCAAAAATATTTATATTATCAATTGGATCAAAAAATGTAAAAAGTTAATAAAAGTAAAAAGGAAAAGGGGATTAAAAAAAAAAAAGTAAAAAAGGAAAAATATCTACAAGGTTTTGTCCAGATATATATAATCGCGTGTCCTCTCAGTCTCGTTGCTCCTTATCTCCGCCTCTTTCTAGGGTTTCTCTCAAATCCAAGCTCTTCAAACATGGCGGACGAATCTCAATACTCATCGGACACTTACTCCAACAAACGCAAATACGAAGAACAAACAGCTCCACCACCATCAACTCGCAGACCTACAGGCTTCTCTTCTGGTCCGATTCCATCTGCTTCACCTGATCCCGCCGCTACCGCCGTTCCTCCGCCGTCTTCTTACAACAGCGTTCCTCCTCCGATGGATGAAATCCAGATGGCTAAACAAAAGGCACAAGAAATCGCTGCTCGTCTTCTCAATAGCGCTGATGCTAAACGTCCTCGTGTTGAGAATGGTGCTTCTAATGATTATGGTGATAAAGGGTTTAGCTCATATCCTGGTTCGTTCTTGAAATCACTTAAACTTTTTGTGTGTGTGTTTTAGTTGTGTTTATGGAATTAGGGTTGAGATTAAACTTGTTGATTGTGATTGATCTTTGATTTAGAGGGTAAGCAGATGTCAGGGACGGCTCCGTCTTCGATACCGGTTTCGTATGGTAGCTTTCAGGGAACTACTAAGAAGATTGATATTCCGAATATGAGAGTTGGAGTTATAATTGGCAAAGGTGGAGAGACAATTAAGTATCTTCAACTTCAGTCTGGTGCCAAGATTCAGGTTACTAGAGATATGGATGCAGATCCTAATGCTCCTACGAGGACTG
The DNA here is from genome assembly GCA_026770425.1 of Boechera divaricarpa. NCBI lineage: Eukaryota > Viridiplantae > Streptophyta > Magnoliopsida > Brassicales > Brassicaceae > Boechera > Boechera divaricarpa. The sequence continues at coordinate 5,442,526 of CM049186.1, read as the reverse complement.
TTGACCTAACAGGCACTCCTGACCAGATTACAAAGGCTGAGCAGTTGATCAATGACGTCCTTCAAGAGGTTGTAGTCTCACTCTTTGTTGATCATTGTGTCTGTAACATAAACTTTTGCTAATAATAGTGGCAAAAGTTGTGTTTTTAGATGATTGAAAAAGATTGCTAACGCTGTATCTAATAATTTTTGGTTCAGGCGGAGGCAAGTGGTTCAGCTGGTTCAGGTGGAGGCGGCCGTAGGATGGGTGGACAAGCTGGATCTGATCAATTTGTTATGAAAATTCCTAATAACAAGGTACTCAATGCCCTGGAGATTGACTGATTTCTGTAACCTGTGTCTTGTATGTAATACACAAACTGTTCTAGGTTGGTCTGATAATTGGTAAAGGAGGTGAGACAATCAAATCTATGCAAGCTAAGACTGGAGCTCGAATTCAGGTTTGTATTTTTTTCAATTGTTCAGCTTTCTTGTGAAACAATAACATATACCAGGGTTCTGTTTGTCTCCAGCTGGTGAAATCTGATTCATCCCGTGGTAATTATCTGCAGGTTATTCCTTTGCATTTGCCCCCTGGAGACCCAACGCCAGAACGAACTTTGCAGATTGATGGGATAACTGATCAGATTGAACATGCTAAACAATTAGTTAATGAAATCATCAATGGCGAGGTATATTTGATTGTTGTGTTTGTTATGGATTGTGGCAGGCTTCTGCAGTGTCTATTTTTTTTTTTTTACCTGAAATTGATATTGTGTTGTGATTACATTATTTAGTTGTCATCAGCTTTAGGTTTATCTAGCGTTTCCCTTAATTTGTAGATGTCAGGCTCTATTATTCAGATAATAGGTGATTGTAGGTTATACTAGTTTCACTTAGTCAATTTATCGGATGCTAGTACTCATTGTGTGTATGATGAGCTATACTCTTCTTATGCCTTCATTTCCATTGGTATTAGCTCCACAATATCTGCATGCATAGTTCTTCTCTTCCACTTATTTGCAGGGGAAGTTTCTTTAAGAGACTTTTGGGATTCTCTTGACTTCTTACATATTTATTCATCTTGATATTCCTTATCATCATCTTGTTATTGAAGTTGCAAGAGATTATATGTTGCTTCTTCGTTTGTTCATTGTTTCCTAGTACCTTCATTCTGTTGCTATCTTCTTAAGGCAGTTTTTTTATCGACCTTTCCTTATATTTGCTTTTCATCTTTTTTTCATAATCCAAATTTACTATGTGCTGAACATGATTCTTCATGACTCCTACTACTAGCAAGAGATATTCTTAACATAGTAATTTTTCAAATTGTATTTTCATAGTAGAAAATTATGTTTATATTTATGAAGTATATGCAGACATCTATGTTTCATCGCTTCTGCTCACAGACAAGGTGGCTGATTCTACACTGGTATGGGTAGGCTTTGTGAGGTTGCTGAATAGTTTCAGTCAACCTGCTGTGATAGTATTTCTAAACAGTTTTATACAATAAATGTGACTTTTGTTAAATTGTGCTCCATTATTTTTTAGTCAAAATTACTTCCGTTCAGCTATTACTTCTAGTTCCAATAATCAGGGTATCACCAAAGATGGGCGACTTACATATGAAGACCTATTAGCCATTCTTTTGTGTCAATATTTTGCTAACCTAGTATCTGTTTTAATTCTGCCTTTTTTGCTTGCGTCAATTTTTCCTGGATTGTTTCTTGTTGAACCCTTCAGCCATAATTTATCCAGAGTGTTCATACCCCAACTTGGTTCTGATGACATGCTTCCATAAGTTTTGATATTGTTGAAAACGGCACTCATTAGTTCGTGTTAGATTCTGTTGCTGCATATACTTTGCCTTTCAGAACATAGGTTCCATTTATATATATGTTGCGTTTTTCTGCAAAAGCTTCTATAGTATTTGTGGTTTCTCTGGCACCCATTTTATCTCGGATAGGGAAAGGGATGGGCTTCTGCAGGAGTAACCCAATAATTTCAACAGTCAGTACGGTATGTAGGCATCCCCATTACCCTTCTAGAATATGATATGATCTTGGTTGGTCCTATATGGACAGATATTGGTAAATGACATAACTTTGTATGCCTCTCAATCTAGTCTTTTTTATCCGATTTATATGTCTCTGCCTCTGTGTTCATGTGTTTTTATGCTGTGTCGTCATTTTATTTGCCTGTGAAAAGTTACCTCAGCTAATTATTATTTTAATGGTTTGTTTTGCGCAGAATCGTATGAGAAACTCATCAATGGGTGGAGGCTATCCACAACAAGGTGGTTATCAAGCCCGCCCGCCATCAAGCTGGGCACCGCCTGGTGCTCCGCCAGCACAACCTGGTTATGGTGGTTACATGCAACCGGGAGCATATCCTGGTCCACCTCAGTACGGTCAATCACCTTACGGAAGTTACCCTCAACAAACTTCAGCTGGCTACTCCTCTACCTGGGATCAATCCTCTGTGCCACCATCCCAGCAGAGCGCGCAAGGTGAGTATGATTATTATGGTCAGCAACAGTCACAGCAACCAAGCAGTGGTGGTAGCTCTGCCCCACCGACAGATACCACAGGGTACAATTACTACCAGCATGCTTCTGGTTATGGCCAAGCTGGTCAGGGATACCAGCAAGATGGGTATGGGGCTTACAATGCCTCGCAGCAATCAGGATATGGTCAAGCTGCTGGGTATGATCAGCAACAGGGTGGTTATGGGAGCACAACTAATCCAAGTCAAGAGGAAGATACATCTCAAACCGCTCCGCCATCGTCGGCTCAGTCTGGACAGGCTGGGTATGGTACAAGTGGTCAACAGCCTCCTCAAGGAAGCACCGGCCAGGCAGGGTATGGAGCTGCTCCAACTTCTCAGGCTGGTTACAGCAGCCAGCCACCAGCAGCTTACAGTTCTGGATATGGAGCTCCACCACCGGCTGCAAAGCCACCAGCTTATGGTCAGAGCCAGCAGTCTCCAGGTGCTCCTGGGAGCTATGGTAGTCAGTCTGGGTATGCCCAACCAGCGGCATCAGGGTATGGACCACCTCCAGCATATGGATATGGTCAAGCACCACAGGCATATGGGTCTTATGGAGGATACACACAAGCTGCTGCTGCTGGTGGAGGTTACTTGTCAGATGGGTCTGGAGCCGCCGCTGCTGGTGGTGGTGGTACACCAGCTTCACAGAGTGCTGCTCCACCTGCTGGACCGCCCAAAGCATCCCCGAAAAGTTGATATGTTCATGGATAAATTTCAGCTGTTATACAATACAGGCTTGTTTGCTCTTATCTTGTTTTCGAGGATTTCTTAATGTTTGTGTTTTACATTTTAGTTCTGTAACTTTTTCTCTTTGAATCAAAGATAATGGGTAATGTTATTTGGTCTCACTGTGCCTTCTTTCATTTATTTCTAATTTACCCAAATTAAAAAGTAGCTTTCCAACTAAAACATATAGATTTGCGACAACCCAATCAATATTGCTTTGCCAAAATCTTTCCGCTTTAATTTTGGGTTGTCGCAAATCTATAAGTTTCAGTGAATGAGGTGATCAAGCATAAACCACCTATAGAGAACTTTCACCTTATAAGGTGATTAGGCATAAACCAAATTTTATAACAAAAGTTCTAAAAGATCTCATGTGGGTTTAGGCATAGAAATGTTTCCACAAACAAGTCTGTCACTTTATTCCATACATATATGTTTGTTAATATAAGCTGAAGCTTGTCAAGGAGAAAAGATGAGTATGTGAGAAGGCTGAGTGAAGTTGGGAGCAGACGATGATGTTCTTCACTCAACTTGTGAAAAACCTCCACCAGTCTCGGCCTTTGTCCTACCAAACAAACAGAGTTTGCAACTGAAGGATCTTCACATACGAAAGAAAGAGTAATTTGGTTGAGATTCAGGCTTACTTGTGATCTGAAGGATTTGGTCTAATCTCATATACGATTGTCGCAACAACATCCCTTTTCAACTGTTAAGACCACCAAGGGAAAGACTAAACAAACTACCATACCATATAATTGTAGCAACATTTGTACGCAAACTTACCTGGGTTGCTTCACCTTTGAACCCGATATAGCGTATTTGGGTTGTGTCACCTCCAAAGCTCTCAGGGAAATGCAATGTGATGTTCCCAACACTCTGGAATTTTGAATACCTAATCACATTCCACATTTTCAATGTATCAGGCATCTAACTTTTGACCAATTGAAGCAAAAGCATATATAGTTCAGTCAAGGATAATCCTCACTTCATATAGACTTCTTAAGATTTATAATATAAAGTCTGCAGAGTCTATTACAACGCAGACTACGCAGTGTATCGAAATACCTGGTCTGGTATTCTAAGACTCCTTGCAAATTTTCAGCTAACTCCCATTCCTTCAAAGAATTCACAAATGTTTCTGCATTAGTGCATTTGTCTTTGCCATGCAGTAAGCCAAATACTCACAAGGGAATACCTGAACGGCTTGCATACTCTCAGCATCTGAGAAGTCGATCCCTTCGCGGTTGATAAACCTAGTTTTGAGACAACAATTAGTTTTTCCAAATGAAAGAACAGTATGCAAAGTGTTGTAGGGTAGTTTACACATACACTCTCAACTTAGAAGGACTTGTTCCTTCAGGGCCACCAACAATTGATATGCTCTTGATCTTGACGTCTGATGTGAATCTACGATAATGGGCATAAATGAGCTGTCCATCCAAAAGTTCTAAAAAATTTCATACTAAGAAAACATGGACTGTATCTAGTTCTCTCAAGCTTCTTTCAAGTCAATGATCTGAATACACTAAATTCCTATATGCAAACCAATAATATTAGAAGAAATTTGAAGTCACTGGTCGGTAATTGAATGGACAAACACGAAACGGTGTATTCAGCCAGAAAAAGAAGGTCATGTGAAAAACAAAATGCCAGTTTTAAAAGGAACAACAAATAATTGACATACGGTACAAAAACAAGCAATTCAGGGTCTCCCTCATTGCTCTCCAAATGCTCCTGTAGACAAGAAAAAAAAAAATTCCTTTAGACATTATCACGCGTACAGCCTATATATAATTTCACTGCATATAAACACAGTATTTGACGAAGGGTACATATAATTATGGATCTTGCATCAGCCTAGTGTGATATGGTTGATGATATTTTTTTTATGTGAGCTTTAGGAATATATGTTGGCCTTGGTAGTTCTTATGGCATCATAAGGGTTGCCTAGTGCAGTAGTGCTTGAGGTAGCAAGCACGGTAGTGGTATATTAGCTTGTGATGCCCTACTAGCCTACAAGCCAGATTTTGGTATAATCATGTACTTGTGATGTATGGTACTGGATCCCTTCGACAATCTTTAAGGCTATCATCTCCATAAAACCAACAAGAAGTCATCCTTAAAATAAAAGACGCAAAACATAAAAGTTAATTGTGACAATTTAAAGTACCCCAGAAGACTGTAATCGCTGTTCCCAAGCTTTGAAGACTGATTTTGCACTTCCTGAAACAGCTTCATTCAGAGCAGAAACCTGAGACCAAGTAATACTTCTAGTTAAAAACTACTCTTGCTACAAAACCAGACACTGATTCACACAGGAACCCAAATTCGTAAAGTTCTGTATCTGAAAACACTAAAAATTAAGGATAAAAGGACATTAACCTAAATCAAACACCTCACAAGTCCCAGCGAGTCAATAATTCAGAATTTATTCCAAATTTACGCAGCATTAATTGGAATTTAAAATTGTTTTGGATTCATTAACCTAACAGAAACTACCTAGTTACAGATTAAATGGTGATGATTGAAGATTTAGAAAATATATGAGCAAAAACTGATTGTAGAGAAAGAGAAAAAGAGAGACCTTGGAAAGATCAATGTGTTTGTAGAGAGACCAGTCAGAGGAACACTCATGATCCTCGCAGTTGTGATCATGCGTACACGACATATTACCCAATCAGATTTTACTCGTTGGGCAAACACTAAAATCTGGATTTTTCGCCAAACTTAAAAGCAGTGAAGGAGAAGAAGGTGAACATCAAATCAAACTTAAAAGGCCGTCAAAAAAAAAAATCCGACTAAACGACGTCGTATTTGTTTGTGAAAACGCAGCGTTTTGTACGTCATACAACTAGACGGTTTAATTTTGGAAAAATTGTCAAACAAATGCTCAACTTTCAAAAATATCCGGATAAAAGTAGGACCTATCACGAACTTAATTTAAATTCTTAACTTACTTCCGACTTCTTTTTAAATCCTAATTGACGTTGACTTTTCTTTTAGTCATGTCGTCAAATGACTTAATTGAGCTTTTAGACCTGTTAACGGAAATATTTGTTTGACAATTTTTTTGTTTAATTTTGGTGTTTTTGATAAGGAAATCGTAAATGTCACCAAAAACAATCCTAGTTCAGATTAATCCCTTTTTCCAATAAAATGTTGATTCTGACTAGTAATTACTTAACTTAGAACAATCATTCTTCACATATCCCAAATTTAACTTACATCATTACAACATCTTTAGAACTTGATCAAGCTCTTTTCATAAATCTTCAAACCCACGCTCTAAAATATGAATATTTGCTAGCTTTGTCCAACAAAAAGTATATTGAATTTCACATTTTTGGGTTAGTTCGACACTCAACTTTTTTTTCAAAACACTTGTTACTTCTATCAATCGGTCAATATAGTATACTACCGGCCCGGTTCTGAGTATGTGCCTAAAGTACAAATGTACATAACCCATTATTCTTTTTTCTTACCAAATTTTAGTTTTATTTTAATGTCTCAACTATGAAACTTAGTATTATATGTCCGTAAAACTAGAATCCAAAATGTGAAACTTAATGTTATCTTTATATACATTCCAACAAAAGCTCATGATAAAAAACTTAAATGAGCCATATCTAGACTCCCATTAAACCAAACATAGGTTTCTTTATCCACCAATGGTATTAACCATGGAGGGTTTACAACTATCTAAAAACGCAAAATAAAGAGTGCAAGAGGAAACTATCTTAGCGATAAGATTCGCACACATATCCCTTGGCTCTCGTTAAACCGAAAGCATGGTTCCAATCCTTCACTCCGAAGGCCTCTCACTTGTGTAGCTCCTTAGTCTCGACCAAAGTGTAGGATACTTCACGGCCTAGAAAAATGTTCTGGAATCACTTTCGAAAATGACTTCCCCAAAACCTAAATTCTCAACACAAGACATAACTCAAAATTTGTCTCTTTAATTCTTTCTTTAGATTCAAATTTACCACATACAAAATTGTTTCTACAAGACTCATTCTGGCAAAAGGAAATATTAAATTCACAACAAATTTAACTTTGAAATGATTAAATGTACGTGGGAAGTAACATTACCAATCTCTATTGTGGGAATCAAAATTTAGAATTTTTGAGTTTCGAAACTAATAAACCGACTGACTCATTTTTCAACTAATAAACATAGATATACATAATTATAACGATTTAGGGAAAATGATCATTGAGTGAACGAATTAAGTCCGGTTACTTTACAGTGACATTTACGTTACACTACAGAAAACGGCAAAACATATGCATGATTAGTGCCCAAAAAGCCCAAACTAAACCTTTTTCTTTACCTTTTTCGCAATGAAACCAAACAACATTCATTAAAAAAATTTCTTTAGAAGAGGAAGGAAAGGATCTTATGTTTCCCCAACCTTGAATTGTTTAGCAATCAATCATAATTCATACTTCAAAAATTAAGTGAATTTTCTAAATGACAACGACCAGAATTAATTTAGGTAAATTACAAGGAAGTTGTCAAAACTAAAAAAAAAAAAAATATTAATAAAAATTAGGATAATAATATAACATGTAATTTTATTAAATATATTTCTAAAAAATTAAGATAATTTCATTCAACTCGATCACATCGGACCACCCTTTCTTCAGATTCGGTGAATTTAGTCAATTTTCACCGGATTTTCCGATTTAAAAGTCAGAAAATCCTCGTAACCCTTTCTCCTTCCTTTATATTTTTAGCCACGTGTTTGCCTTTTTTGAGAAAATTTATCTCTAGTGATTGTATTCACACATGATAAAATTTACCGAAAACAATATATATATCAGAAAAAATGAAACTTTTATAACAAAGATATACTAAAAAATGAGATAGCATAAATTTTTGAAAAAAGTTCTTTTACTTTTGCTTAAAAATACAACATGTATAATTGTATTTTTGGAACAATAAAAAAATGGTGGTACAAATTAGTGATATTGGAAGTTTCCTTAGTCAAGTAGTTGACCAATAGTTTATTAATATTTTTACACCAGGTCAGGGGTTTGATTCCCAAAGAATGTAGATTCCCAAAGAGATTTTAGAGCACTGCACACAACACCGTTCGTCGTGGTCTCATGTGTTACGGAGAAAGCTTGTCCATCGTGGAGACCATCCATTGTGGATCCGAATATTACAGAGAGTGCTCAATTGTGAAATCGTTATTCGTGGGAGCTGTTCATCATAGTCGTATGTAATGCAGTTGAAAATTATCGTTAATAAGTTTAGATCAAATATGTAATAAACGACAAAATAAAAAAATTAGTGATATCATCCATTTTTAATTTTGATCGTACTATCTTTTATTATCATTGTTTTTTGTTTTCATAATTATGCTATTTTTTTTTTACTGTTGTTTTATATACAACCAAAATATATACCGTCTTATGTCTTCAATAAAAACTTTTTGTTTTGTCAACCGTCTTCGATAAAACCAATATCGTTTTTTTATAATTAAAACAGAATAAAAACTATATAAAAACTCTTATTATATATTATTGCGTGTATAGATAAAACAAGTAATGGGCAGACGTTAGGTTGGCATCAGAAAGATTCATTGTATATTAAAAATTATAAATAGCAGTCCCCTCCCCGCCCCGTCTTCTATCCGAAGATTCTAATCCACGTCACCTTCTTCGCCGGAGAAATATCACCAAACAATGATCCGCCTCGCCATCGCCGTCGTCGTTTCCTTTCTCGCCTTCTTCCTTTCTCTAGTCGCCGCCTCTGGTGACGTCATCAGACTTCCTTCTCAAGCTTCTAAGTTCTTCCGCCGCCCAACTGAGAACGACGATGATTCTACTAGATGGGCTGTTCTAGTCGCCGGATCCAGCGGATATTGGAATTATAGACATCAGGTATCGACGCCGTGCTTTTTTTTTTTTCCGTCAACTAGAGATGCTCGGAAAGCAGGGGAAACAAAGTTTACATAACAAACTACAACGAATTCTGGCGCTACGACGCGGTGTTATTTAGTCAATTCTGGTGTTAATTTACATTTCTGATGGAGATATATCAACAAGATCCTTTTGATTTTGTCAATCTGAGATACAAGTTCTTGCTATAGTGGAATCTTAGGTTAATCGATGTTGTGTTTCTTTTTTGGAAACAATGAAGTTTTTGACAGTCTATGTTAGTGTGGTAGAGACTAATGGGTTTTGTAAAAATTGGTCAGGCGGATGTTTGTCATGCTTATCAGCTTCTGCAGAAAGGTGGAGTGAAAGAGGAGAATATTGTAGTGTTTATGTATGATGATATTGCTAAGAACGAAGAGAATCCAAGGCCTGGAGTTATTATTAATAGTCCTAATGGAGAGGATGTCTATAATGGAGTTCCCAAGGTTTTTTTTCTTTTCATTTTTTTGGATTTGTTTAGATCTTTTAGCTGCGGTTATGGATATTTGAAACGGCTTTGTGATTTGAATTGTTGGGTTTTGCTTGTGGCAGGATTATACTGGAGATGATGTTAATGTTGATAACTTATTTGCTGTGATCCTTGGAAATAAAACAGCTCTTAAAGGGGGAAGTGGGAAAGTTGTAGATAGTGGTCCAAATGATCATATCTTTATATACTATAGTGATCACGGTGGCCCAGGAGTGCTCGGTAAGTTCAATCCTTTTTTGTTGAAGTTGAAGTTTTTTTATTTTTTTTTGACGAAAGTTTAATGATTCAGTCTCAATGTTTCTTATCAGGGATGCCAACTTCTCCCTATCTATATGCAAAAGATCTAAATGATGTCTTGAAGAAAAAACATGCTTCTGGAACATATAAGAGCTTGGTACATTGACAAGAAGATTCTTCTGCAAATGCTTTCTTTGTCAGCTACCTGTGATTTGGCTTGATCATTCTCGTGAATGCAGGTGTTTTATTTAGAGGCTTGTGAGTCTGGAAGTATTTTTGAAGGCCTTTTACCAGAGGGTTTAAATATTTATGCCACAACCGCATCGAATGCAGAAGAAAGCAGCTGGGGTACTTATTGTCCTGGAGAGGACCCAAGTCCTCCTTCTGAGTATGAGACCTGTTTGGGTGACTTATACAGTGTTGCTTGGATGGAAGACAGGTATGCTGAAGAAGTATTATAATAAGAAAAGAATAGTAGGAGTATTCTGGATGAGTATCTTTATATAGGATCCTAATTCCTTTGCTATTCTTTGTTTTCAATGCACACAGTGATAATCACAATTTACAGACAGAGAGTTTGCACCAGCAATATGAACTGGTAAGCTTCGAGTTTTGTATATATGTGATTCAAGTGGTCTGGAACTTTTTCGAGTGAGAACTGTTCGTGCATTGAGCATCAAAACGATATTATTGTTTCAGGTGAAAAAGAGGACGGCAGGTTCTGGTTCGTCTTATGGTTCTCATGTCATGGAATTTGGAGATATAGGACTCAGCAAGGAGAAGCTCGTTCTTTATATGGGCACAAACCCAGCCAATGAAAACTTCACGTTTGTGGATGAGAATTCATCACTGAGGCCACCTTCAAGAATTACAAACCAGCGTGACGCGGATCTTGTCCATTTCTGGGATAAGGTTTATCCTACTCTCTTTGCTTCCCGGTGAAATCTACGGAGATATTGTATCTGGTTACTTAACCAAACAAGTGATTTTTCCATGTAGTATCGAAAGGCACCAGAAGGTTCTGCAAGAAAAGTTGAAGCTCAGAAGCAACTCCTTGAAGCAATGTCTCATAGACTCCACGTCGACAACAGCGTTCTATTGATTGGGAAACTTTTGTTTGGTTTGGAAGGTCCTGCGGTACTAAATAAAGTCCGGCCTTCTGGAAAACCGCTTGTCGACGATTGGGACTGCCTTAAATCTCTGGTACCCTTTTGCCTCTTCTTAAAACTCGCTATTTAAATTGTTGCATCAAGGTTTGGATAAACTCTATATGGTTAGTATTAAACAATGTCTTCATATGGTCAAAGAATCACATCCTACCCAATAGAAAAGGAAAGATCTAGTAGAATACCCCAAGAAAAAAGGAGCAATAGTAGTGTAGTGCAGCCCAACACACTATTTTTGGCTAGAGGATGTAAGACACTTGCATTGCCACAGAATTGGATTAAATACATCATAATTGTGATGCAAGACACAAAATACTTCGAGATATGTTAGAAAAAATCGTACTTTCAGTTCTCACTGAATGATAATACAGCTGAAAGAAAAGAAACAATATAAGCTTCTTGGCATGATCACATCTTCTCCTTCATGTGGTTGTTAGGTGAGAGCGTTCGAGAGACACTGCGGATCGTTGTCTCAGTACGGAATAAAGTACATGAGGTCAATCGCAAACATATGTAATGCAGGCATTCAGATGGGGCAGATGGAGGAGGCAGCTATGCAGGCTTGTCCGTCCATCCCTGCCGGTCCTTGGAGCTCTCTTCACCGCGGATTCAGTGCTTGATCCTCATCTCCCCTCAATATTTGTTTATATCCATTTATGATGATAATAACATCTGTCTATATCTTAATTCAAATTTCCTTACCAATTATAATCCTATCTATGTACACAATTTGATGTAAATATGGTATGCTTAAGTTCTTGGTATGAGACTCAGAGATAAAAGAAACAGTGATTGTAAGTATTCTCAGATAATCCTCATAGCAAATTCTCAAACTCGGGGAGTATTTGCAGTAAAAGCAAAGATAAACGTTTGTGTCCCAGTGATTTCAAGACTTTTAAGACATTTAACATACATAGATGAGGCTTACATAATACGTTTACATGGTACATATATTGAGAATAACATCTATCACAATTTTCTACTTTTGTAAAATACATATCTGAGTCGCAAACACAATACGGATAGAGAAGCTTAAGGGTTAGAGGAGGGGTCGTGGCGTTTACGTTCTTCTTGTATTGACCGGAAAATCCTGGCAGCATTCTCACTTGCGAGCTTCGCATTGTGAGGTACCACCTTTATCACTCTCGTCACTCCTCCATCCCTTGTTGTCTGAGTAACAGTTGTTCTGGTTGTCGTTGTGGTTGTTGTCATCATCTGCTCAGGTTCGTTGTTGATATTGTTGCTGTCATCAACGGCTGAGAATGGCTGAAAGGACTTGTTACCACTGAATCCCTCTACCCCACTTGGACTGCTTCCTGTGCTCCCTTGCCTGCTCTTTCTAGCCCGAGGGTAAGATTTTGTTGGCTGTTGCTGTTCCTGTGCAGCAGCTTCAATAACCGAGCTTTGTTGGTGGGTGTTCTGAAGATTTCCGGGATACCCAAACTGATTCATTTGCTCATTGGGTTGTTGCTGTTGTTGATGGTGGTGTTGTTGTTGGCCTGAGCAATAAGGGTTCATCATCGTGGGCATTATTCCATATGGAGGGAAGTAGCCATTACCAGGAGGTGGGAATCCAATGCCCGGGTGATACTGAGGCATTACCATTGGTGGGGGCATAAAATGACCATAATACCCTCCACAGACAGGCCCCGTATGTCCCATACCTGGGTGAGGCTTGTATATCAGCCCTTCAGAAGGAGACATTACAGGGATCAACCATTGCTGATTTCCTGAGGGAGGAGGCTGAGGGGGAAAGCAATATCCATTTGCAGATGGTGAAGCGGGTGGGTTGTTCGCAAAAGGCATGTAGTTGGATTGTTGATTATGACCTTGGTTGGACAACTTCCCAACAACGTTCTCAGCTGAGCTTTCCATTTTATGTTGGTCAGTCTTCTCCGAATCGCCCCTTTGTTTGACGACAACATGTGGTAGAGGAGGCTTTACCATAAATTCTGACGGAACGAGCTTCTTCACTGGATAGCTTTTAGCAGAAACTTTTCCAAGAAAATTGATCTCATCGAGCAAAATATCCGGTGATGCAGCAATAAGTTTTTGAACCTGATTATTACAGAAATAAAGCACAGTTGAAGACGTTTATAACAGAAATAAACAAATATTCATTGAAACATAGGAGAAATTTCTGAATGACTTTACCTTAATCAGTCTGTGCAACTCAAATAATTGAACCGCAAATACTCTTTGTTGACTGTAATGAGAAACGGAGTCAAGTCAATATGATGATCCATAAAAGGTTCCATAAAGAGAGATATAGTTTCTGTTAAACAGGTAATGGAACAATAGAATCGAAAATGAGATAGGAAAAAAAAGAAACAAGAATACATAGCTAATCAGCAATGATAGAAAAGCAAATCAACGAGTCCACGGACACGTTAAGCATAGATATTAGATAACCAGAAAACTTTCAACAAAAATAAAAATAAAAATTGTAATTGAAACTGAAGATACATAATGCAAGGGGTGGGTTTATTGAAATCTAGCTTACCGTGCGGCTTATCCTCTGCAAAATGTGATTCTCAGATATTTAACAAAAAGCAAGAAAAAAAAGCTTGTTATATGCATTGGTCATGAACCCTGACACCTTACCATAGCGATAAGAGTACATTGAACCTTAAAATTTGAGTTATGGAGTCTAAAATCCATAGAAACTCTGTAGTTCACAACCACACTAAGGATCCTCTTAAGCGGTGGCAAGAAGCAACTATAATTCTGCACCGTCATAAGACTCATAACTAGCTTTATGCATGGTTAACTAAAATTTAGATCCCGGGGTTCTCAGAAAAACATTTCCCTACCTGGTTCAACCCCTTGAATGACAAGTAGGGAAAATGTCCAAGATGACAGTGCAGAATTAAAGCAATACCAAACCGAGACAGGGACATGTTCCAACAACCAGATGCAAAGAAGACATAGTATAAAGCCATGAACTGTCTCGGCGGGCACCTTGCACAATGTATGTCAACAGAGAATGTCCTTCCCTGCTATAACATGATCCAACGTGTTAAATGCGTTAATATGCTACCAAGGGCTCTTCAACTAAACATATAATAGGACCGTTTTAGAAGGAATCAGGGGACTCTCCACTATAGAACCATCACTTCTCAAGTAAAAAACCCAAAATCTGTTCTCCCAAAATTAGACAGAATATAAAACCGAGTTATAATCATATATGTATATCAGCGATCAATTGCCTCGTTAATCATGAAAAAAACTGTTGGAAAGTGTTCTAGTAATGCGGTGATAGTGAAATATGCCCTACCACAGTCCTCCATGAAAATAGCAAAAAACAACAGATGAAGCTTCAGTAAAATTATGGAACAAAGCTTAAGTATTAACTTCTTGCAAAAATGTCGGTATCAAAGAAGGAGATGGATAAAAAGAGCAGAAAATAAATAACCAAGTTAACCAAAGTGTAAATTTCTAGTGAACTTACTTGGCAATAGCTTTCCTTGCTCTCCAGAAACGTTTTTGACCTAATACTCCCACAACCTCATCGGGAGAGACATCTATGCTGGATATAGAATCCACCATCGAATCATCAGAAACGTCATCACTTGCCTCTTCATTTATCTGCTGCAGAGAGGCGCATCCTCTGCTTCTGCTGTATTCATGACCATTATCAATGTCTTCAGGACTTCCATGACCCGCTTCTAAATGAATTTCCGTTGCCAAGTGAGATTCAGCTCCATTATCAGTGTCCTTCACACGAGTTTCGCCACCATCTCGGTATAACCGATTTCTAGACTCTTGTATTAAGGAAGCATTACAATCATTTACTCTGTCATAACTCGATGCTGAGTTTTCGAGATTCATTTCCTCTGTGACTGATAAATCTAAAGAGATTACAAAGCCACCTGATTTTGCATTCGCCTTGACCAGGTCCCTAACCTCAGGTTTTGAAAAATTAGCCAAACATACGTTTTGAAATTGAGTGGAGTGACGAGAGCTAGGTGCCACCAATGGGGTGTGTTTTTCATTCTCAATACGACTCTTGGTTCTGCCATGACCCTGAGATCTTCTTGAGTTGATAAATACTGGAACTTCGAAATCTTCTTCCTCTCTCATCATTTTCCTCTGATCATGTTGTGCCAAAGATCTCACATTTTCCATAAAGGACATTTGGGAGATAGAGTTCTCAGTTGCTTGGTTTGCAGCTGAAGAATCAAGATGCTGGGAAGATAAGTTTCTTTCCACACCACAAGACTGCAGAAAGGTGGGTTAAAAAGGATTATTTCCCATGTCCTTATCAAGTTGAATACAATAACCAGACTTGTAATAGCCTGAATGCTCAGAGCAATCACAAGAAGCATTCATGAAACTTCAGAACATAAAAAAATCTTTCACAAGAGAAAAACTAAAAGTATTGTTAAATCATCAGACTTAAATGATGGATGAGCTTGGTCATCAACATCCAGATCCAACCTTACATTACAAAACAATTCACATGAGCAAAACCCACTAAAGTCAAAAATCTACATAAATGTCTCTGAAAACCATAACCTTCTACTGAAACTATTGGGAACAACAAGAATGTTAGTTTAAAAAGATAAGCCGTTCTGATCATCCACACTAAGATACATTTGTGTCCACTAGACTCTGATTTGTGCAAGAATTCAATCCCAAAAGTTCAATCAATAAGCAAAAGAAGTTATTATGAGCTGATAACACTTGAAACATTGATCAATCAACCCCTAATTTTTCTTTTAAGGTATTTAACATCAGTTTCCACAACTCCAAACAACTATTATTAAACAAAATGAAGTAATACCTGACTACCAGGACGAACCAAAGTGGTTGTGCTACTACGGGGATTATGAAATAACGTCCCATGATCACCAAACCTCTGAGAAGGGATACTAAGCTGCTCATAAAGAGCCATCTTGTTTCTAGGAGGAGCTCTAGGCCCCCCTTTATCTGCATCATTCACATGAAGCCGAGGAAACATCGGTTCCAATATCTTCTCCTCATCTTTCCCTCTCTTCATCACCCAATTCACAACCTTTTCTTGCAAAAATTCTCAAAAACCCCCAAAATTAACTTCACACCATACCCTCCTGCAAGATCTTCCCTTTCTCCCAATAATTCAACCTGAAAATTGAAAAAAAGACACCAAATTTCGCAACAACAAACATCAATAAAACAAACCCACCAATCAAATGAAATAACTTAACCCAGCAGAAAATATTAAACCACCGACTACGATAGAGATCTCACCAATCGAAGTAAACGAAATCAAAAACCGAACTGATGAGAAATCAGACAAAAACCAAGTGAGTTTCCACGTGCTAATCGCGAAACAGAATCGCTGAATCAAGCAAAAGGAACAAGATTCGAAGGAAGAAGAAGATGACCTGTGGAGAAGATTGAGGAAAGGGGCAAAAAGAGATAGGAAAAGTGGGGTCTAAAGGAGAGGATCCTTTGGAGATATCATTGATAAAATCCATTTGGACATTTTCTGATTTTTCACCACCGGAAAGTGCGTGACAACGTGGACTCCTTTTGTAATATAATCTTTAAAAGAAATCTTAAAAACCTCATCCAATACTTCACTTTTTGTTTTCTTTTTAAGAATATGTAAGATAATCTAAAATTTCCACATAGTTTATAGAAAACTAGTTTTATAGCCTTTGTGCTATAGGACCGAAAGATAATATTATATTATATTTTATCTATATTTATATGAAAATATATTTTTTATATATATTTATCGTCAAATTTTTTAAGAAAAAAATAATGCATAAAACTTTAATTTGTATTTTTTGTGAATAAGCATATAAATTGAAATTAAATAAATATTTTAAAATAAAGGCTAAGTCTGGGGGAGTTGATATATCATGGTTTTTACCCGTTTTTTAGCCATGATATAAGTTGTTTATTCGAGTTTTTCTAGTGTTTTTTGTATCGTTCTGGAGTTTTTTCAGGTTTTAGCACGTTTGGGACGAAATTAGAGATTTTGGAACCATTTGGAGCCTTTTGGAGCAAACCGAAGAAAGTACCCGTTTTGAAGCCTGAGTATCGATCGACACCATCGAGATTTGAGAGCTTTTATGAGGGAGACGGATCCAAGACTTTGTTCATCATAGAGAAGATCCCGAACCCTTGTTTTTATTCTTTTGTTTAATTTCATTATTTATTCAGTTATGTCTTGTTTTTCATCAATCATGTCTGAGTAGTCTCATTTTAGGTTTAGGGTTTTCTCATATGGATTTCTCTGATTTATGATGATTGATTTGTTAGGGTTCATAACCTGAATAGTTCTTCACCATAGGTTGTTCTCAAAGCTATTTCTAGTCTGATCACCTAGAACATAGAACTTAGATTAATCGATTAGGCACGACAGTGCAATTGAGTAATCTGATAAAACCTAGGGTGAGCAATTCGATTATCTGCAAAGAGATTTGGTTTAATCGAATTGTGAACATATCAAACTTGAATTAATTGCTGGTTTAATTTGTAGGATTTGCAAAAAGATTTGGAATTCTAGATTTTAGACTTAGTTAGTTTTCGCAACGACAGTTGGTTGACTATATTATCGTGTTTGAGTTCAAGAACGGGCCTTAATTGAATTAAACTTTAACTGATTAATTGTTATTTATCATTGATTTCTTGAGAGTTACCCTGAGTCTAATCCTTCCCTGAATTGAATTAAAACAGTCATATTTCGATCACCTATTTTACTGTTTAACTGTGATTTGCTTAGCTTAATCCTCACTAGGTTATTTATTGTGTGATTTTCTTGAGTTCTTGTGTTCGACCCCTGATATACTGCAGCAACTGCTTTAGTACTTTTAGGGTATTAATTTGAGCATATCATGACCAAAAAAGAATTCCTTGAGGTTGGAGAAGCATCTTACATGGAAGAGATTTATTATTGAAAGGGTTAGTCAAGAAGATAAGAAATGGGGAAAAAACCAATGTACGGATGGATAATTGGTTAGAAAACAAACCTTGGAGAGCTCCCCTAAGGAAGAATGCTCTGTTTGATGTGGCTCTGAAAGTGTGTGATCTATTAGATCATTCTTCAGGACAGTGGTTAAAGAGGAAAATTGATCAACTATTTTTCAAGGAAGATCAAGAAAAGATACTGAGTATAAAACCAAGTACTAGAAGGGAGGATCTCTGGATTTGGAGGTACAATAAAAGTGGTGATTACAATGTTAAATCAGGCTACTGGTTGGCTTCCTCAGAATTTGATTCTCTGGTATGGCAAAGAGCAAAATCTCAACCTTTCCTGAATGGTTTGAAAAATGATGTGTGTAAATTGCAAACAGATCAAAAGATAAAGATCTTCATTTGGAAAAGTTTGAATGGAGCTCTGGCGGTAGGAGATTGTTTTGCAAAAAAAAGGAATTGGTGTTGACAACAGTTGTCAATTATGTGGCTGTCCAAATGAAACCATAAATCATGTTCTATTCTCTTGTCCTGCTGCTAGAGTTATCTGGTCTCTCTCATATACTCCTTCTCCATTTTTGGGGTTTCAAAGGAATGAAATCTTTGCAAATGTGCAACATCTGATTCTCAATAGGTTCAATTCATCTTGGCCTTTAGAGTTAAGAAGAAGATTTCTTTGGATATTATGGAGAATTTGGGAAAACAGAAATCTTTTCATCTTTGAAGGTAGATCTTTCCAACCTCATGATTCTATATCAAAAATCAAGGCTGATGCAGAGGAATGGTTCAATGCTCAAAATGATGAACAAGTTGTGATAGAGGAACAAAGTTCAAATTTGATGGTGAAGCACTCAACAATGAGAAACAAGGAAAAAAAGATATGGAGACGTCCTGAGGTCCATTGGTAGAAGTGAAATTTTGGGGAGTTCTTGGATCATTCGTGATGACTTAGGAGAAATTCTTCTCCAAAGTAGAAGAGCGTTCTCTGAGGTAAAAAATAAAGATGAGGCTTTTTCAATCTCTTTGTTATGGGCTATGGAAGGTATGATTAGCCATAGATTGAGTAAAGTCATCTTTAAAATCCAAAGTTCTATGATTCTTGGCTGGATTGATCGTCCAAAAGCTTGGCCAGCCTTCATAGATCAAGTGAAACAAGTAAAGGGAGTAATGATGCAGATAAAGGAAATGAAGGTTTCATGTGTTGAGGCTTCGGAAAATGTTAGTGCTTTTCTAATTGCGAAGAGTGTCACCTCTGATTATAGATTAAACTCATATGTATCAGTTGGTCATCCTGCTTGGCTCAAGGTTCTTTTTGAAAGAGAAAAGTTTCTATCAAAGTGATGTTTTAGTGTTGTGCTGAGCCTCTCTTTTGTTCTTTAAACAGGTTTTCAGGAAAGAGGTATATTTTTTGGGTTTGAATGATCTGAAACTTCTTGTTGTGAAGTAAGAGATGGGTGGTTAGATTAGACGAGGTTTTATAATCGTTTAATTGTTGATTTTTTGGCCTGTTTGATCTTTTTCTGTTTGAAACAAGAGATCGTGGTTATAGGTTTGTTGTAACCGTTAAACTCTAACCGGTTGGTTTAGTAATCTAATAGTTGACAAAAAAAAGATTGGTTTAAGCTAACCTATGAGGCTATAATATCCTCGATCGTCATATTTATTATTTAAATCTTAATTTTGTTTTTTCTCGGCCACTTAATTGTAAAGCTGATTTGTTGCTTTGATAACAAAGACTTGAGTTTTTTTTTTTTGTTTATTATTTTATTTATTAATTTGTAACATTTGTATTTCGTGGTAGGGATATCAAGTGATTATTTAGGATGTTCGGATGGACCAGGTAAAAATGATCAAGGCATAATTTAAGAAACTTAGCCAAATGGGGATATAGAGGATTGAATGGCTGAGTTATTTAAATATGCTATTCTCGAACAAAGTTATTATCGGGTGTCGGGTGAGATAACTTAGTAGTGATCATCGGGTGGGATGACTTAGTTAAATAGTTAAACGATCTTGTGACCATAGATAATGATCACGAAAAAAGATCAGAGAAAGGCTTAATCAAACTCGAGAAATATATCAAATGACTTAGCATGATATGGTTGAGCTGAACTAATTGGATTAGATGGATGACTAGCTAACCCAGCTAGGTGAGTTTGCTGGTAGCTCAATCCAGCTGAGTAAATTAATAAAATATTGATCTAGCTGAGTGGGTTGATCAGCTCAAAACCCGGGCTGGATTGATTTGTGTCTGCAAAATAAAAAGAGATAAGCGTTGGACATGTGTGGATGGCACATGTGCTAATGACAATTAAGTATCTGTCCAAGCGAATCAAGCGATGCAATTAAAGTAATCGTAATCTTTTGTTTTTTTTGTGGTCAACTAGTAATCGTAATCTTAAAAACATATCTACCACATGATTATTTGTGTGTTCTTTTTGTTGAGAGAATTTGGAAGATGATCATACTAGTGTTCAACTATGTAGTGAACGAGTGAACGATACATATATGGGATAAATGAAGGATATAGTTACTTTACTATCTGATCGGATAAAAATGTTATTTTCTTGTGATTCAGGGTGTTGATAAAAACAAAAGATAATGCGACTTCTATATCTCGGCTACATGCGTAGGTTTTTTTTTTGGGTTAAATTAGTCACTTTACACACTATCTTACTAATAAATTAGCATAGCAAATGGTGGCTAATTTTGAATTGTTTCATTTCTCTCCTACTTGTGATACAGAATTTTCATTTTACTAATTTATTACCAACATATGTTTTTTTCTTTCTATTTTTACTCAAATCAGTGACAATTGCAATGCGGTATAGTCAATAATATGTTTTTTTTTCTAAATGCCAACGCAAGTTGTAACGGACATTGGTTGTTAGTCCGATTTTGGTGGGAGAACATCCACAAAACAGAGGTATTATGTGGGTAGCGTGGAAGAGGATGCAACACTCCAAGAAAGAAAGAGGTTTATGATCCTCAGACTTGGAAAAAATCAATGATGCATTATTGGCCAAACAAGTGTGGCGCATACACAGTCATCCTAGCCGGCTCGCCTTTTAAAAGCCTGGTACTTCAAAGCAGAGCTGGCCCTGAGTTTTATAGGGCTACAAGGTAGGAAAAAAAGATGGGTCCAATAATTTTGTTTATTTAATAATTTTACTGTTAAAAAAAAACTTGTTTAAGTCATTCTTAAGTTTCGAACCTATGTCCCATGACAATAAAACTGAAGTTTTTAACCACTAGACCACAAGATATTTTCCTTAAAATTGGCCGAAATTAAATGATATTATTAGCGGCCGCAAGCATATGCTTTGCTTGGTTGGCCCTCATGGCCGGCTCTGCTTCAAAGATGAATCTACACTCCGACGCAACATCGAAAAAATACCAATCAACTAGTTAAAAGAAACGGTTGTGTATCAGTAGCATCAAATCTTAATAAAAGAGGTATTAAATGTGATGTACGATGTATTAGATGTGGGGCGGACGAAGAGATGTTTAACCATGTCTTCTTTGAGTATCCACCAGCAATACAAACTTGCGCATTATCTCAAATTCCATCGGCACCAGGGATTTTCCGAAATAATTCGCTTACCAAAGGAAGCAGAGACGTTGAGTTTTCTGTGGATCATATGGTATACATGGAAAGCTCGAAATAATAAAATCTCTGAAAATTTAGAAAAGGATCTATGCGACGTTTTTTAGATAGCAGAAAGCGAAGCCCGGATATGGACTACAACTCAATTAGAGTTGGTTAGAGAACCTCATCCTATTTTTTTTGTCCGTCATAGGGTTGAACAAATTCACATGATCTTGGTGTGTTATAGATGGTTCATGGAACGAACAAGACTTTTTTTCAGGACTACGATGGTATTACTCCAAAATGAATGACAAAGTGCCAACTTTGAGGGCTGCAATCTTCGAAGGAGTATTTCCCCACTACATTCCGAGTTGGAAGCACTAATGAGGGCGATGAGAAGCCTGATCGCTGAACAAAAGACTGATGTTATTTTCATCATGGATTGCTCCGAATTGGTGAAAATGGTGTCTACATCAACGGAGTGGCCGGCATTTGCGAATTATCTAGAAAAAGTAGAGAAGAGTAAAGAAGCGTTCTCATCCTTTTCTTTATCCTAAGTTTCTCGTAGTGCCAATGTAAAACAGATAAGTTAGCACGAAATGCCCGTGTTTTCCCGCATCTTATTTTATATGTAAACAATATTCCCAGATTTGGATTTCAGAGCCTTTCTAACAATATTTAAGTTATTGAAAAAAAAAAAAAACTAGTCAAAGAAATTTACAAAACATGCATTTGGCCTCGAAGATTGTTAACTAGTCAAAGAAATTTACCTTTTGCAGCAAAGTGGTAATGATCGGCTTATTTGACATCATAACAATTCAGGAAAATATAAGGCGATCAGGCTATTTGGTGGCCACTCATGAACCTAACTATAACGCCTCAACCGCCTCCGTCCGTGGTCCCACGCCCACACTCGCCTATGGATCCCACACTCATCGACGACTGGTTCGTTATTTCTGGAGACTTTAAAGACTTGTTTACCGATCCTACAAATCACCACGTGATATTTTTCCGTATTTTGTCCTCACTTACACGGTATCGGAAATCATTTTCCGATAGGTCACACATCCTTAAATTGCTCTAGCTCAAGCACATTTAACTCTGGAGTTCTCTCGCGATGGTTAACCGAAAAGATATGTGCACTTTGGTGACATAAATAGCCAAATCAATTCTTTTAAGTTCTCCTCATGCACCACCAAATTTCAAGATTCCGGGATGTTATACTAATTCAGAGAGTGAAAGAGAGCTCCAATCCATAAAGGTTCTAAAAACAAGAAAATGGAAGTTAAAGATAATGCCTAAACTCAAACACTTTCTTTGGGGAATTATATCGAAGGTTCTAAGGACTGCAACAAGTCTCAAATGCAAAGGAATTAGAATCGACATCAACCACACGTCCTTTATTGATTGTAACGTGGAGATTATCCCATGCAATTACCTTGTCTCCCTCTGTTAATAAGTCCATCAACGGTTTGTGAAGAGAAAAAATATTAAGAGGTTTTTGTATATGCAATATTAAAAAACCTTTCTAATCATCAAAATTATTTCAGTTTTGGATATTATGGCTTATTTGGAAGTAAAGTAATAATCTCATTTTCCAAAAACAAGAAATGAGTCCTTCAAAAGATGTAGAACTTGCAATTGTTGATGAAGAGACAAAATCGTAAAAATCAATTAAAAAGTCTCGTCTCTCTAAATATCAAGCGAACAAAAAGGCGATTTCTTCTCTCACCGGCGACGGTCCCTTGTCTCCGTCGTTGGCAACCCCAATGTCAAAGAAAAAGAAATCCAAGTCTAAGGGATCCTCAAGCCCGAAGACCTCTCCTCCCAAAAAACCCTCTTTTTCTTCTCCAGTTTTCCCTTCTGACCTAATTTCAGAGTCACTGAAATCTGCTTCTAAGACAAATTCAGCCTATGCAGCGTTGAAATCAGGCTCCAAGGAGATGATTTTCCTCCAGCAGCATCCAACGCCGCCTCTGTCTCAGTCGGGGCGGAGAGTCAAAATCGGACTTCAAGTGCAAACTCGAGCTCCAACACCAAAATTCAGCATAGTGCTGAATCTGCTAAGGGTAATCGGAACACCATGGGCTCAGATCTGGTGAAGAAAACAGTTGCTTACATCGTTGAGCAAAGTGCAAATCCAGAAGAAGTTCTATCTCTAAACTCTCTAACAGATCCTTCTTGATAAAGATTCTAACCCAGTCAACTAGGAATAGGGTTTTGGCTCAAGGAGTTTGGCACATTGAAGGACAAACGATGTTTGTTGCAGCTTGAGAACCAGGTTTGAAACCCATAATCGGGGTTTAAAGTCTGCACCTGTTTGGCTAGAATTTAGGGGTGTTCCCCCATAGTTCTTTTCGCGCGAGGGTCTTGAACATGTTGCAGGGCTAGTCAGACATCCGAAGTTTCTTCACCCAGCCCCAAAGAACTTGACGGACCTTGAATTGGCTAGAGTGTTCACAGTGGTTGACTTACTAAAGCCATTACATGAAGAAATCAACATGAGATTCCAAGGTGGTGAAACTCACCGTGTATTGGTGAACTGCCCATGGTTACCTCCTAAGTGTGATCACTGTAAAGAAGTGGGACACTCAATCAAACGATGCCCCCAATAACTTGCAATGACTGCAATTCCACTCTTCACGAAGCTAATATTTGCCCGAGGAAAAAGAAACCCCTCCCATTGGAAGAAACAATTAAGGAGAAGTGTTCTTATGATGCGGCTGGTCCGTCTAATCCAGCAGGAAAAAAACATAAGAAGAAAAAGAAGAAAAGTGCATTTGACTTAACAAATCTCATTAAGGTTCAACCCTTAGGGATCTTCCAAGCTCCAAGGAGGAATGGGTTATTAAATCTTCTAAAAAGAGAGAAATAACTGAAGGCAAGAAAAAGAAGGGTTACATCTCTCTTTCTTTTTCAGATAAAGATGTAGACTCTGATGACAGTGACAACTCTGATTCTTCTTCTAGCTACAAGTCTTTAGAGGAGGAATAGAGGAAGAAATGTACAAAAAAAACTCATGTTAAGAGCAATGGGAAAGCAAGCAGGCGCAAAAGGTAATTGAGTATCCCACCG
Source organism: Boechera divaricarpa (assembly GCA_026770425.1). NCBI lineage: Eukaryota > Viridiplantae > Streptophyta > Magnoliopsida > Brassicales > Brassicaceae > Boechera > Boechera divaricarpa. Next base: position 5,417,881 of record CM049186.1, on the reverse strand, counting down.
TCAAGGGGTAAAAGCCCCAAAAAATATTTACTATGAAGAAGGTAACAACTTTTTGTTGGAACATCTGTGGTTTTAATAATTCTACTAGAAGAAGTAGTTTTAAGAAGTGGTTGAGGCGAGTAGAAGCCCCTTTTGGTTGTATAGTAGAAACCCGGGTGAAAGAATATAAGTTTTTGAAGCTGGTAAATTCATCGTTGTACTTGTATAATGTAGCTGGAAGAATTTGGGTGATTTGGAGAAATGATATCTCCTTGTTTGTTATTTACAAATCTGATCAGATGATTGATTACTTGCAAAGTGGAGTTGCCAAGGCCGAGTAAGACTATCATAGTCACTTTTGTGTATGCTCATAACTGTCCTGAAAAACGAAAGAGACTTTGGGAGGATTTGAATCAGCTAGCAATGGATCCAGTAGTTAGCTCAATGCCATGGTTGGTTTTAGGTGACTTTAATCAAATAATTAGGAGAGAGGACTCTTCTACGGATATAAGAAAAATAACATAGGGGATGCATGCTTTCAGAGATTATTTGCAGAGTTCTGGTTTGTTTGATCTTTCTTACAGAGGTAACCCTTGGTGGAATAATCAGGAGAACAATCCCATTGCAAGGAAGATTGATAGAATTATGATCAATAGTGAGTGGATTCATGAATTTCCTCTCTTTTGGAACTTTTGAGAATCCTTTATTTTCAGATCATTGCCCTGGTTGTGTTCATTTGGGTCAAGAACTTGCTCATGTCAAGAACCCGTTTATGTTCTCCAACTTTCTGATGAATTACCCTGACTACAAAAGTGTCTTGGCAGATAATTGGAATGGATTGACAATCTGTGGGAGTGAACTGTACAAGTTGTCAAGAAAGTTGAAGCTTATGAAAAGAGTATTTAAGGAGCTAAATAAAGGGTCTTATTCTCAAATTGAACAGAGAGTGAAAGAGGTTGTGGAGGAGTTAGCGGAAAAACAAGAGGAGTTCTTGGCTAACCCAACTCCTATTCTAGCGGCTAGTGAGAAAAAAGCAACGAAAAAGTGGATGATTCTAACAGAGGCTGAGGAGAGTTATTACTTTCAAAGATCAAAAGTAAGATGGTTGGAAAAAGGAGATGGGAATACTTATTTTATTCATAAGATGATGGATTCTATAAAGGCTGCAAATCAGATGCACTACCTGTGGGATTATGAAAATAACAAGTTGGAGGCTGTTGAAGATATTAAAAGGCATTGTGTGGAGTTAAAACCTTTTGGGATCTATGATAACACTCATATTTACGTATTTTTATACATTCATATAAGTTATTTCCATAGGTTTTAGGTAGTATTTAGGACTATTTTAGTGCATTTGCATGTGTTTATGTTTTAATAGGTACTTTGGACAAAATCAATGATTTAAGAGTATTTGGAGCCATATGGATCTTGGAGCCAAGAACATCATGGCGAGACATCTCAAGAGCCTCAAGAAGGAAGCACCGACCTTACCATCGACTAGGAGTGGTCGATCCTGGTCGATGCTCGTCCTGGGCAAGCCATCGACAGACAGCATCGACCCAAGACGGTCGATGCTTTTCCTCGGACCCGAACTTAAAGCTGACGACGAAAACCATTGACGCAAGCATCGACCAGGAGCGGTCGATGCTCATCCTGAAGATCCACATCAACCAGTAGCATCGACACAGGGCCGTCGATGCTGACTCACTGGACAGATAAGAAAACTTTAGTTAATGCGAAATGCAAGATATGGAAGCTTTGGATCACGAGTTAATACCTTTCAGAAGCTTCTAAGGACGCCCTAGACCCCTCCAAGCCTCCTTAACTCTATATAAACATATGTAATGTTCATTAAAAAGGGTTCCCACTTTTTGCACAGCTTTGTAGCCATCACTTAGAAAGAGCTCGTATGTTATTTTGTTCTTAAGTTTTATTATGCAAGTTCTTTATTTCTTCTTCTTCTGATTCTCTGCTTTACTCTACTGTTTTTATTTATTGTTTATTATGTCTTCTATCTCATATACTTCCGTCACCCTCGGAGTTATGAGCGAGTAGATCCTTTAGATCTCTGGAATGGAGATCGATGACCAGAGATCGATGATGGGATAAACTGATTAGAGATTGATGTTTTGTGTTCTTAACCGATTAACTACCTTGTATGTGTTCCTAAGGCTAGATTTACGCCCTTGGGAGTTATCTAAGAGCTTGCCCTAATCCAAAAGGCGTGACCAAGTGTTTCGGGAATTTTCTAAACCATGAGAGTGGGTATAGGTTTCAGATCTACATACTCGGAATAACAGTTAATCGATAAATCTATTTTTAACTTGTGAGCTTATCTAAATTAGCTTCGATCAAGTTAGTTTAGCATCTTAGGGTCTTGATGCCATGAGAGTGGATTAAGATCTCAGAACTAAACACGTTGGAAGATTGACTACTTTGTAAAATTGTAATTGCTAGTCAATACGGTCGATCATTCTCGTGCTTGTAGAGCATCACGAGAGTGAGGTTTTTTTATAGAGAAATTAGCATACCACGAGAGTGGACTAAATTATATACGAAATCTCTAGAGCGATGGATACTAATAAAGGGTTAAAGAACATCAATTCTCATATTAGAAGATTTCCGGATTCCTTTCCATTCACCCTTGTGATCGTTATTTAATTTAAGTTATTTTATTCTATGTAATTTAATTTCTGCTATTTAATTTATGCAATTTATTTTATGTAATTTATTTACGCAATTTAATTTATGTATTTTAATTTACGCAATTTAATTTCCGTTATTTAATTTATGCAATTTACTTTACGCAATTTAATTTACGAACTTTATTTCATGTAATTTAATTTATGCACTTTCATTTACGTCATTTAATTTATTTTATTTAAATTACGCAATTTATTTTATGCAATTTATTTTACGTAATTTAATTTCTGTTATTTAATTTATGTTTTAGTTTATTTTATTTAAATCGTCTTTATTTATGTAATTATCGTTATTTATTTTACGCATCCTAGGACCTAGAATTAAAACCCCAAAACATTTATATTTTGCCTAGATTAGATTCACTCCTGCAATTTCTGTGTAGTTATTCTCAGTCTCCGTGGATCGATCCCGTACGTACTACAACTGCATTACTGTGCACTTGCGGTATAATCGGGTTAAACTCCGGGAAGCAAACTCGAAAAGTCTTTCCTACTAAAACTTTTTTTAGAGCATCATAACCTCTAGAATTAGTTCATGGAGACTTGTGTGGTCCTATTACACTAGCTACACCAGCAAGAAACCGCTATGTCTTCGCTCTAATTGATGATTATTCAAGATACATGCAGACAACACTTCTAAAGGAGAAAAGTGAAACTTTTGATCGATTCAAAAAGTTTAAATCTATTGTTAAGAACCAAACTGGTACAAAGATTAAAATTTAGAGAACCGATAGGGGAGGAGAGTTCACTTCAGCTGAGTTCAATGTTTTTTGTGAAGAAAATGGCATCATAAGACATTTGACGGCTCCTTACACGCCACAACAAAACGGTGTTGTGGAGAGACGAAACAGAACTTTGATGGAGATGACAAGAAGTATGCTAAAATCCATGAGCATACCAAATTACTTGTGGGGAGAAGCCGTACGACATGCCACCAACATCATCAATCGTGTTCCAACAAAAGCCTTACAAGACATGATGCCTTACGAAAGCTACATGGGTAAGAAACCGAATATTGAGCATTAAAAATATTTGGGTGCTTAGCTTATGCTAAGAAGGATATTGGACACCTAAAGAAGCTAGATGAGCGTTCAAGGTTGGTGATAAATCTTGGAACTGAGTCGGGTTCTAAGGCCTATCGTCTCTACGATCCGAAAGAGAAGAAGATAGTGGTGAGCCGTGATGTCGTGTTCGATGAAGACAAAGGTTGGAGCTGGAAAGAACTTTAACAACACAAAGATGGAGAACCAGGAAGGTTTAAGCTGGTTCGAGAGGAGTTCATTGATGTTGGAGCTGAACTGCTGCAGCTAGAAAATAAAATCGAAGAAGTCGATGACTCGCCATCACCGGAAACCGAAGAAGTAGCCAAAACAGAGCAAGAAACAGAGCATGATGATGTTGCTGCAAATCAACAAGGAACATAACCAATCTTGAGAAAGTCTACTCCACAAACATCGAAGCCTAAGTACCTTGAAGACTATGTTTTACTCGCCGACGAAGAAAGTAAAAAACTCCTACTCACAATCGATGGAGAACCAGAGAATGTACAAGAAGCTGAGAAATCAAATGAGTGGATGAGTGCAATGAGGGCTGAAATCGAGTCTATCAACAGGAACAATACTTGGACGTTATTAGACAAACCCAATGGAGTCAAAACTATCGGCTTAAAATGGATCTACAAAATCAAGAAAAACTTCGATGGTTCGATAAACAAATTCAAGGCGCATCTTGTAGCCAAAGGGTATGTTCAAAAACATGGGATAAATTACAATGAGGTGTTTGCTCTAGTGGCTCGAATTGAAACAATACGCTTGCTCATATCGGTTGCTGCAACAAATGGATGGGAGATTCATCACCTTGATGTGAAGACGGCGTTCTTACATGGTGAGTTAAAAGAAAAAGTTTTTGTGAGTCAACCCGAGGGGTTCATAAGAAGAGGAAAGAGGAGAAAGTGTATAGACTATCTAAAGCATTATATTGTCTACGACAAGCTCCTAAAGCATGGAACACGAAGTTGAATCGTATCCTAGAAGAGTTAAAGTTTAAGAAGTGCTTAAAGGAGCCATCAATGTATCGTAAGGCCGAGAACGAGAATATGTTGATTGTGGCGATCTATGTAGATGATCTTTTCGTGACAAGGACATCTTTAGAGATCATCAATGAATTCAAGAAGAACATGTCAGAGAAATATGAGATGTCCGATCTTGGAAAATTAACTTATTATCTTGGCATAGAAGTTATGCGAGATGGAGAAGGGATACGAATCAAACAAGAAGAATATGCTCAAAGAATTCTTCAAGATACAAACATGGAGGCGTGTAATCCAACACACATACCAATGGAGTTGGGTTTGAAGCTTTCAAAAGCAGAAGATGAGGCAGAGATTGAAGCTACAAGGTTTCAAAGAACAATCAAATGTTTAAGGTACTTGCTTCACACAAGACCGAATCTCTCATATTCGGTTGCGATTCTTAGCCGGTACATGCAAATCCCTAGAGAGTCACATGGACAAGCCATTAAAGATATGTACAAGGAACCACAAGCTATGGTTTGTTTTTCAAACGTGACGGGACAAAAAGACTTGTCGAATATAGTGATAGTAGTCACAATATCGACATTGATGATGGTAGAAGCACATCAAGCCATGTCTTCTAGTTTGGATCTTCTCCCATCACGTGGTGCTCACAGAAACAGCCCACGGTTGCTCTCTCTTCATGCGAAGCTGAGTTTATGGCGGCGACAATGGCTTTTTGTCGAGCTATTTGGCTCAAAGAGTTGTTGAGTGAGATATAAAGAAAGTTTGGAGAAAAGGTCATCATGAGGATTGACAACAAGTCAGCGATAGCTCTCACAAAGAACATGGTGTTTCATGGTAGAACCAAGCATATACTCTCTAGATATCATTTCATTCGAGAATGCGTCGAGAATGAGCAAATTGAAGTAGAGCATATACCCGGAGTGGATCAAAAGGCCGATATCTTGAAAAAACCTTTAGCAAGGATTAAGTTCAAGGAGATGCGAGCCAAGATCGGAGTGGAAGACCTCTTGATTTCAAGTTCAAAAATTAGAGGAGAGAATGTTGGATAATTAGACCGAAGTTATGGTTTGAGATATCACTAAACCGAGAAGGTTATGGTGATTAAGATAAACTTAAGTAGTTAGATAAGTTCAGGAATAAGTTTAGGATAATGTTGTTATCTTAATATGGTTATTCCTAATGGAAATATGAATAGGTTGTAGCCTATAAATAAAGAGTCATTAGAGGTTGTTCTAACAAGACTCAAGAGAAACAAGTTTAGTTTTGTGTGATTTTCTAAGCTTAATAAGAAGTGTGTTTTTAATTCTCTTGTGTTAAACCCTTAAAAGATAAGACACATGAGATGGATATATGGATTACAACTAAGAAACTTCTTAAAAAAATGATATGATACCGTTTAGCAACTACAAAGCTTACATGATTGGAGAGGATGGATACTATCACAGAAGTGGATCTCGGAGAATCTATATGTTGGCCATTTATGTGCTCTTATGTTCCAAATTCGGTGCAGATTCAGCGAGGTCTACATACAAGAGGCAAAAGGAAAGAATGGGATTATTAGTCCATAATATAGTTTCCATTACTTTTTCATTCTTATTTTTTTTTTGTCAATCGTGATATTCCATTCATAAGATTAAAACGTTTCGTTACAACATAAGGAAATAAACTCTTCCAAGTCCTTAAATGGAAGGTTTAAAACTACAGTAGTAAACAAAGACGACAATAAAACATGAAAGGATAGATCTTCGGAGAGCATAGAGCTTCGATGATAATTAACAGGGACAACATCTTCAACTATGGGGTCCAAATGCTTGGCGAGAGTGGCTTCGCAATTTCCGAAGGTAGACCAGAACGATACAACTTCGAGAAGTCCAATCAAGGTTCTCTTAGTGGCTGTTTGAAACGCAAAAACTTGACAGGAAGCATAATGCAAGAATCGTAGAACGGAACAGATCCGTACCAGAATTAAGGGGTAGACACCATTGCAAAGAATCGACACAGATTCAAAAATGAAATCGAAATCAATCTAAAGCGCGAATGATGCTCTGATACAGTACTTTCTCTTATTAAAAGGGGTAACCAATTTAATAAGGAGGAAATAATTGTGTACCAGACTAATGGTTTAGTGGCCTTGGTCCGAGACAAATGAAAGGAGATGCTACTAGGCCTGAGGCCCATTTGCATAGTGAAGCCCAGTTGTAATGTTCGCCCTAATTGATAATTCTTCCTGGTGCCTGCAGGCGAACGTCTTCTCTGGCGGTTGATCGGATTGATGGCAGCATAGGCAAGTGTGGCAGTTCCTGCGACAGATCGGAAGGTTCTCTGTCCGGTAGCGCGAACATGTTATAGAGAATGGAGTTTCTCTGTAAATTCAATTGGTTGCTCCGTAGAACAAACAATCGCTTCCCGCTGGGTTTAATCTGTTAAAAAAGAAAGATTAAAACCAAGACACGAGGCAATCTCACTCAAAAAGCTAACGCCATTAAAGAGTAAGAAGAAGCTTACGAGAGAAGAAGAAGAAGATTGATTTTTATTATTTTTTTCTGAATGAATCTTTACATTGAGTTAACGAGCTTATAAACTTGCTCAGTTAATGAGTTTCAATCTCAAACGTACACGTGTATTAAAAGTCTAACAATACTAATGACTCATTCTTAGCCGTTGATTCCTTCTCTGCGTTTCTCATCTTTGATTCTGCATCACTCTGCATCACATACTGCATAAAAAAACCTTGACCTCAAGGTTTGAAGTCTGGATATCGCTTTAGAAGATCATATAAGTACTCCCAAGAAGCTTCCTCTAAACTTTCATTTTTCCACTTAACCAAAACCTTTGTAGCAGCTTTACCTTGTCTATTCACCATCTTTCTTTCCACAATGAGGTCTGGTTCTTTAATCATCACATCTTGAATGATTGTTGGGAGCTCTTTGGATGCAACCACAGTTCCCACCAAGCCTTTTAATTGTGAAACATGGAACACAAGATGGATTTGAGATGAACTAGGCAACTCCAACTTGTAAGCCACTTCCCCAAACTTATCCAAAATATTGTAAGGACCATAATACTTCACATAAACGTAATCACCAATCTGAAAACTTCTTTCTGATCTTCTTTTATTAGCAATCTGAACCATTCTGTTTTGTGCCCTCATGAGATAAAATTTCAGAACCAAGATCATATTCTCTCTGTCTTGTAAGTTCCTTGCCACTACGTCAACCTTAGCTTCACCCGGTAGGTAAGGAAAATGGATTGGTGGAGGCTGTCCATAGACTACTTCATAAGGCGTAGATTGTGTTGACGTATGGTAATTGGTGTTATACCAAAACTCAGCTAATGACAACCACTTACTCCACAAATCAGGACGATCACTGCACATACATCTCATGTAAGTTTCTAAGCACCTGTTAACCACCTCTGTTTGCCCATCACTCTGTGGGTGATAAGCTGATGACATATTCAGAGAAACCCCCTGTAATGTGAAAAGCTCTTTCCAAAAGTCACTCAAGAAAACAGAATCTCTATCACTTACAATGCTTTGAGGGAGTCCATGTAGCTTATAAACATTATCCAGGAATGCTTGAGCCACTGATATAGCACTGTAGGGATGACTGAGTGCAATGAAATGTGCTGCTTTACTTAGGCGATCTACCACCACTAGTATCACTGACTTTCCAAATGATAGAGGTAAACCGTCTATAAAGTCCATTGAGATGTCCCTCCAAACTGAATCAGGTATTGGTAGAGGTTGTAGGAGTCTAGGAGAAGCAGATGCATCATATTTACATCTCTGACAGATAGTACAACTTCTGATGAAAGAGCTAATGTCTTTAGTCAACCCCTTCCAATAAAAAAGACTTTTAACCCTCTGAGTTGTAACATCTCTTCCTGAGTGTCCTCCTACACTTGATGCATGAAGCCATTCTAATATAGTTTGCCTCAGTTATGTATCAGCCGGCACCACCAACTTGTTTTTTTCTTCTCAACGTATCTTGAAACCAAGTATAATGCTTCACAGAACCTGATTTCTCTTTTACTCTGTCAATGATAAACTTCACTGCAGTATCATTTGCATAACCTTCTTTGATCTTAGTTAGCAAATCATATTGCACTGTTGTTATAGCCATATGTAGCACTTCTGTACCGTCTACACGTGACAGAGCATCGGCTGCAATATTGTCCTTGCCTTGCTTATACTGAATTTCATAATCGAATTCTAACAGCTTAGGAAGCCACTGTTGTTGTATAGGTGTATTTAACCTTTGCTCAAGCAAGTACTTTAGACTTCTTTGATCAGTTCTAATCACAAAATGCCCCATCAACAAGTAATGTCTCCATTTTTGCACAGCAAACACCACTGCTAAAAGCTCTTTCTCATAGATAGAGAAATGTAATTGTTTACCTTTTAAGTGGCGAGTGATATAGGCTAGAGGATGACCCTTCTGCATCAACACTGCCCTAATTCCGCTTCCACATGCATCTGTTTCAAGCTCAAAAGGTAAATCAAAACGAGGTAGAGCTAATACAGGAGCTTCACACAATTTCTGCTTCAACTTATTGAAAGCTGTTTCAGATTCTTCAGTCCACAGAAATGAATCTTTCTTTGTCAAATCAGTAAGTGGGCGTGCAATTCCACCATAACCTTGCACAAACCTCCTATAATAACCTGCTAAACCCAAAAAACTTCTCACTTGTTTCACATTCTTTGGTATAGGCCAGTCATTAACAGCTTTTACTTTGTTAGGATCTGTTGAGACTCCTTCTGAAATGTAATGACCCAAGTATTCCACACGATTTGTTGCAAACTCACACTTACTCCTCTTTGCAAACAGACTGTTAGCTTTCATGAGTTTGAAAACCTCTTCCAAATGATTCCAATGAGACTCCAAGGATGAACTGTATATGAGTATATCATCAAAAAAAATCAACACACTCTTTCTGAGTAAGGCTTTAAAAACTGAGTTCATCAATCCTTGGAATGTAGCTGGTGCATTAGTGAGACCAAATGGCATCACAATGTATTCATAGTGCCCACTGTGGGTTTTGAAGGTTGTCTTGTGAATGTCATTGGGATCCATTCGCACTTAGTGATAACCAGCTCTCAAATCTATCTTTGAATAGACCTTAGACCCTCCTAGCTCATCCATAAGGTCTACAATCAAAGGAATTGGAAACCTATCTTTTACTGTCATGTTGTTCAAGCTTCTATAATCAAAACACAGTCTCCAACTACCATCTTTTTTTGTTACTAGCACAACCGGAGAAGCATATGAGCTAGAGCTTGCTTGAATTATACCATTATCTAACAAATCTCGCACCATCTTATCAATTTCGTTTTTCTGATGCAGAGCATACCTGTAAGGTCTTTGATTAACCGGATTTGAACCCTCCATCAATGGAATTTCCATTGGAGCTTATCTATTTTGCCTTTTACTCCCAACTTGCTCCCATCTGCAACTTTAACTCTTGTTGAACCTGCACTTTTTATCTTACAGCTTAACCTTTTAGCTGTCATCTCATCAATAAAATTGTGAGTAGAGCCAGAGTATATGAAAATGTATATGATTGAATTCCCATAAGTTGCTTTCACTCTCATGGTGTGATAATCAGATATTCCAGCCACAGCATTCACAGAGATTTTTGCTATATCAACTCCATCACCATCGGATTCAACAATTTCTACCAACTCCTCACTCTCATCTACCATTTCAATCCAATACAGTTGATTCTTTTTGTGTTTACTCAGAAAATGTTCTATAGAAATTTTTTCATCACAGTAAAAACACAACCCTTTTGCTTTTCTATCTGCAAGCTCCTCATTGGATAGGAATTTTCTTCCCTGTGAGTTCTTGATGTTGGTTATAGCAGTTCCTACTTTCACTTCTGCATCTTTCTTGTACTGCAATAACCCCTTTCCTTGGTGGTTGTTTTGAGAATTCTTGTTATACCCACCAGATGACTTGATTGGTGGTGGGTGAGCTTGCTCATATAACTTTCCCAGAACGAAACAATCCATGATGCTTTTAGGTTGGAACATACGAATATGCATCTGAGTTTCTGTTCTCAAACCCGCCAAATATGCACTGACCAGATATTCTTCAGAGAGATCTACACGAGTTTTAATCATTTCAAACTGTTCTACTTTGAAGATCCACTCTTTTATATTCGACCCATCAAATCTTGGAAAGTCAATCTTTCCTATTCTTGCAAACACAGAAAAAGGAGTAATTTCGTTGTTTCTTATACCTGGATTCTGTGATTGCGCCGACGGTGAATGTGATACTCCTTCTTGAACATTACGCGGTTGTTGCGACAACAAAGCTCTCATCGATTCCATCAATTCGTTCTTAAATCCTTGTAATTCTTGATTCAAAAACTCCTTCGAAACCAAAGATTCATCTTGTGTTGATGGTGTATTCTGGTTCCGTGTCGCCATTGCTTTAGATCGTGTTTCTGCCATGGATTTCGAGGATAACTTGCTCTGATACCACTGTTACAGAGAATGGGGTTTCTCTGTAAATTCAATTGGTTGCTCCGGAGAACAAACAATCGCTTCCCGCTGGGTTTAATCTGTGAAAGAAGAAAGATTAAAACCAAGACACGAGGCAATCTCACTCAAAAGGCTAACGCCATTGAGTGAGAAGAAGCTTACGAGAGAAAAAGAATGATTTTTATTATTTTTTTCTGAATGAATCTTTACATTGAGTTAACGAGCTTATAAACTTGCTCAGTTAATGAGTTTCAATCTCAAATGTACACGTGTATTAAAAGTCTAACAATACTAATGACTCATTCTTAGCCGTTGATTCCTTCTCTGCGTTTCTCATCTTTGATTCTTCATCACTCTGCATCACATACTGCATTAGAACATCATGTGAGAGTCGGAGGGTTATTTCATGGTCGTAGCCCGAGATAGAGATGAGATGGAGGTTGTCATCACCGGTGAGCTCTGGACGCTGAGATACGGCGGCAGGTACCAGCGGGTAGGATCTTGTTCGAGACTTTATAATAGATTTGTGGGAGTTTGTGGGTGTGGCTAACACTCAACTCAGAGCGCCGATGACAAACGGAAGTGTCGGGTTTCTGAATGGAATGGCTACCAGGAAGAGAATCCCGAGAGAAAGTGACGATGGTGACTTTTCATCGGCGATTCCGTGGAGACTAATTTTTCCGGCGACTGGGTCGGGATGTTTCGTCGATGGGCCGATTTCTCAATTTGAAAATCGTCACTGTTGGAGTTGGAATCGTAAGAAGCGGCGATGTTTTCCGACGAGTAGCAGTTAGATCCGAGTCTAAACGGTTTCCACTGGTTTGCTGCAGGTCCGCAAACCGTGGGCTGATGTACGGTAAAATAACTTAGTGGTAGCTCTGCCGTAGCCGAGGAGAGTTCTGCATCAGATGCAAGCAAGGAAACACCGGCTTTTGGCTCGGTGAACCGTCTCCGGCTGCGCTATGCAAGTTTTAAAGAAAAACAGGAGTTTCTTTCCTGAAAGCTAGCGAGATTTGTCGAGCAAGTAACGGAGGAGCAACAACGGTAAAAAACTTCCGGACGCCGGCGAGCCATGGCTTCACCGGCGTCGGAGATTGGCCAAAGCTATGATTGTCTCGGGAACGTCGCCTGAGAGTGTTTTTGAAATTCAAAAAGTACTTCCATTACTTTTTCATTCATTTTTAGTTTTTTCTTCCATAAGTGTTTTCATATCCCTTTGAACAAGACAGGTTAATTATGTTTATTTAGTATATCAGGAGACACAAACATGAGTTCCTGATTACAAAGTGAACTTGAGTATTTATGGATCACAGAGTTGCTGGGTTTTCATGTTCTTTTGAAGTTTAATTACTTGATCCGGTTTTCTTGAACATAATATCGTATTGGACTTGCTCCTTTTTAGTTGTGATCCAACATTCTTAGTTGATACGCCCTGGAGGATTATACACACGAAGAAAAAATGTGTCGACCTTCATTCTACTTATTGCATGTGAACAAAGAATCAGCTTTTGCATATGTTACTAGTTCAAAATTTAGTTTATACGTCCTGGAGGATATACACACGAAGGAAGAAGCAAGGTAAGGAAGAGGAGGAGTGACACATGAGAAAACACAAGCTTGAAGACTCAAGTGGATAAGACTTTCTTGACTGGGATGGTCCCATTAATGTTTTTGGTCAAGATGGGGTACTTCAAGTGAAGTGGTTTTTAACAATATTAATCCTCGACAGATTTAGGGGTGTTATTCGATCATGTATTTTAATGGATTTTGAAATCTTTGTAAAATCATGTGTTATTCAATCACTGATTTTAAAATCATTATCAAAATCATGTGTTATTCAATCATTGATTTTAAAATCTTTATCAAAATCATGTGTTATTAGTTATATGATTTAAAATACTATTTAAAATCACCCTTTATTCAATATTAAAGATTTGAATATAGATTTGATTTCATATTGGATTTGAATGGATTTGAAAATCCATTTTACTTAAAAATAGAGAGGTTGAAATCCGTAGTCCCAACCATGTTATTTTGGTGGATTTCCAAAAAAGGGATATATTATTATTTTAAAAAACCAAAATCCAAAACAAGTGATACTAAAAAAAAAAATGAATCCAACCTAACAAATAATAATATCTAGTACTCTATAACGTTACGTTTAATCCAACCATAACGCTCATCAGTAGACATACTAACAAAGACTTCTTTCATCCCTAATTGGTGAATCACTTTAACCGCATCGTAACGAACATTTTCTTCCAAATTAGAGCCTTCTTTGAAGCTTCCCATACGTTATTTCTTTTCTCAGCCTCTCTTTGTTCAACTTCTCTTTGTTCAGCTTCTCTTTCTTGTATTAGATTGAAAAGTTTTTGAGTGATTGTTGTTAATGAATTTATGTACCAGTTCCAGAAGGTACGTACATGTCTTTTTATTGTAAATATGTTTTCTTCAATAAGATAAATGACTTATATTATTGTATTTCAGGAAAAATTTATGTAGTAGATTGTGGATCTCCAAATCGTCAAAACTTTTAGCTGCTTATCGTGGTGCTAGATATCATTTACAAGAGTTTTCTGGTCAAAATTCAGAACCAGCGGATGAAAAAGAGTTGTTTAACCATCGTCATGCATCCTTAAGGAACGTAGTTGAAAGAATATTTAGTATTTTAAATCTCGATTTCTAATTTTTTAAGTCTGTACCTCCTTTTTCTTATGAGACACAAGCAGAGATTATACTTGCATGTATTGGTTTACATAATTTTCCTCGAAACTTTTGTCGAACGGATAATTTTCCAGAAGAAAACGAAAGTGCAGAAGAAGTTTTTGAAAAAATTAACGACAATAGTGATGAAATTCTTACAACCCAAGACCAACAAAGAGAATATGCCTATCAGTGGAGAGATACAATAGCATCAGCTATGTGAAAAAATTCAACCGAGAGGTCATAAATGAGGACATGAAAGATTATTTATTATTTTTATATACTTTATTTTTATTTAATCATAATGATTATTTTGAAATCTCTTTTGTATGATTTTGAAATCTCATTTGTATAATTTTCAAATCCAAGTTATTTAACTTTCAAATCCACGAATTTTGATTTTAAAATCAATGAAAATCCATGGATTTCCAAATCTATTAAAATCCATGATTGAATAACCCCCGTTTAAAATTTTATCAACTTGTAACTGAAGTTGCCATAAACTCAAAAAGGATTTTAGCAAAAAAACTAATCCCCATACTATTATTTGGGAAGTACAAATAAGAAAATAACCTTAATATATGTTAATATTTACTTTTTTATGTCATTGGTATTAAGACCATTTGCTAATTTCTTATTAAAGTTATAGTTGTAAATTTAATTAGCACTTTAAAAACATAATTAAATCCTGATATTTCAGGATATCAATCTTTCAACTAAGGAATATTCAAAGATTCCTGCTTTTTTCACGCCAAACTTCTTTCGGCCCAACTCAGCCTGCTTTCCATGTACTCGTTGTTGTATCTCAAGTTTTGTCCACTACTACTACTCCTGAGCTTTTCAGAAACTACCAATCCCCTTTTGTTGAGCCATTTTCCTATTTCTTTTTCTAACGGTCTTGTGCCACATGACCGTATTAAAGACGTTGTTAAGAACTGTACTCTTTTTCCTCATTTGGTTTTACCACAATGGGTTTCCAAACGAGATTTTAACGAGGCAGCAACTTAACATCGCATTCTCTGCTTCATTGGCATCATTTGCCAATTCCTTTTTATCCATCTTTTGGTTTGTAACCGTTCGGGATTGTTTTTGTTTCAACCATTTTGTATATATTGCTCGTTAATATAATTATCACATTCCATTAAAAAATATTCAAAGATTCGTAATATCTTTTGGAAAATATATATATAGAAATAACATTTAATTTGTTGAATGACAAATAATAACATAACTCAAAATTATTATTTAAATATTAAAATCATTGCAATACTATATTCAAAACTTTTAAATGAAACTTAAATCTAAAAAATTCAATCCGCACTATAGCGCGAGATAGATTCTAGTAACATATTAATAGAGAGAACTAAAAATCATCTATTCTATGCTCTACCATTATTTCTGACAATAATACGATGTTTACCTAAAAGACAAATTCAAGAGGATTCCGAAAATCTAATCCAAACAGCGGATATATAAAACCAAAAATATATTTTAAACTTTTTTCTTATATAATTTTGAATATTTATTCCAACATTAAATAATAGCGTAAATCATTATATATATAATTGAAATTAATTAAAATAAAAATTACATTTTTACATGATTTTTAGTTGACTTTAATCAATTTTTTTTTGACACACATTATGTTAGATGGTGCATCATATGAATATATACATTTAATATAACGAAACTGAAAATTAATATATATATATATAATTTTTTTTTTGGTTAAATCCTGAAACTAATTGCTACATCGTTTTTTAATTCTACTTTTTGACATTAATCGCTACCGGAGTTGCCAACCAACACACCCAATAAGAGAATTACGGTAAAATTCTTTTATTCTTACCTCTTTACAGTTTTTATTACAACGAGGACGTTGTAATTAGTGTGGGGGAGTAGTGCGATTTATGGAGGTAATTTTTTTTCCTTGACATCTTTTGATGGAAGTTTTACCATAAGTTTTTCGTATTTTGAGAGATTGTTGCACTTTTTCCTCGTTCATAAGTTCAATAACATGTGAAATGTTTTTAATGAGGTAGCAATAAAATTTGTTAAATTGTGTTATTTGTACTAATATTTGGATGCTTTGCTGGATAGTGTGTGATCTTTACTAGGAAATTTAGAAAATCCATGAGTGGATCAATAATCCCCAAAATGATCATTTTTCCGGAGACTTAGACGAATCGAAGTTGACTTCTCACCTTAATGAACTTTAATTTTTTTCGATTTGGGGCTTGAGATACATTGGATGTGATATCTCTATGAGACACTGCAAGATACGTCTAAGTAAGTGTAATTCCCTTCTTTCTTTCCTTCAATATTTAGAGAAAAGGATATAGGTATTAAGGAAGTGAACCGGGTGTTGGAAGCTACTACTTTTAACATTCGCATCTCATGGAAACCTGTCCTAAGGGAAGTAATGAGCTGAGACCAGCGATGACATTGATGCACCAATGAGCCACTTGAAGAAACGATTCATAGATCCTGTAAACAGAAGGAGATTCCAAATACTAGTGAACTCCATCCCAGAGCACATTACCTTCAAGGACGCATGGAAACAATATCAATTAGGAAACTTATTCAAGGGCAGTGATGAGACGATTCAAGACATAGAACAACGTTTCCGAGGAATTAGTTTCTCGAGGAACTCCCAGCTAGGCCGACCACACCAACCAATGAAGGCAGATGACACGACTTGGTTCTATAGACGAGTAAGCAAGGAGAAGTTAAGCCAATTCAAACGACTTGTCAAATCACTCCCGGTAAACATAACCTTCGGTCAAGCTCTTCTCAAGTACAACCTCGATCTCTACTTCACGGACACAAAGGAAACCATAGAAGACATATGCGACCTTTACATGGAGACACGACTTAAAGGAGCAGTCATCACTCTCACTAAGCGGAAATATTCTGGACTTTACAAGGCATGTTGCTCTATACTAGGTCATGAATTTGGTGATGCTCCATGTGATTCTGGTGCCACCATAAATGTGATGTCCATGGAGAGAGCAAAGGCGTTAGGACTCAATGATCTAAAAAGATCAAACGTTTGCATCGGTCTAGCAAAAGCCGAGATTATGCAATCATACGGAGTAGCCAAAGACGTGATCGTGTGGATTGAAAACTGTCGTATACCTGCCGATTTCCATGTGATCGACATGAGGAAAGAAGATAATACTCCACTCATCTTTGGTGGACCGTTTCTTACAACGGTAGGGGCGGTCATCGATTGGACAAAGAAGAGAATCTCGTTAACATATGTGAATCGAGACGTATTCTACAAAGCCACACAGGCCGATTAAACGCCACCACCATCTCCATCTCCAGCCAATTCCGTAAGCCCGTCGAAAAAACGACGTTAAAATAACATTCAACCTTTGTAAATACATTTTTTATTTTAATTTTTGAATTTTTAGTTTCTCACTTTTCAAATATTTTTAAATTTTATGGTACTTTTATTTTGTTTTTGTTTTGATATTTTCTGTTTACGTGTTATTCTAAATATTTAGGTTAGTTAGGATTTTTGACAAAATCCCTACTATTTACTATTTTTTAGTATTATTTTTTTTATTTTTCGTTTTTGTGTTTTCTTTTTTTAGAATTTTTAATTTTTCAGGTGATAATACACCATAAAAACAAAAAATAAAATAAATCAAGGACTTAAACCCATGAGAGCTGCCAACCCACACACCCAATAAGAGAATTACGGTAAAATTCTTTTATTCTTACCCCCTTTACAGTTTTTATTACAACGAGGACGTTGTAATTTAAGTGTGGAGGGAGTCGTGCGATTTATAGAGGTAATTCTTTTTTCTTGACATCTTTTGATGAAAGTTTTACCATAAGTTTTTCGTATTTGGAGAGATTGTTGCACTCTTTTCCTCGTTCATAAGTTCAATAACATGTAAAAATATTTTTAATGAGGTAACAATATAATTTGTTAAATTGTGTTATTTGTGCTAATATTTGGATGCTTTGCTGGATAGTGTGTGATTGTTACTAGGAAATTTGAAAAATCCATGAGTGGATCAATAAACCCCAAAATGATCATTCTTCCAGAGACTTAGACGAATCGAAGTTGACTTTTCACCTTAATGAACTTTAATTTTTCTCGATTTGGGGCTTGAGATATATTGGATGTGATACCTCTATGAGACACTGCAAGACACGTCTAAGTAAGTGTAATTCCCTTCTTCCTTCCCTTCAATATTTAGGGAAAAGGATATATGTATTAAGGAAGTGAACCGGGTGTTAGAAGCTACCACTTTTAACATTCGCGTCTCATGGAAACCTATCCTAAGGGAAGTAATGAGCTGAAAAGAAAAAAGGAGATCGATAAAAAAAAAATGATACCCTAGAAAAGTAGGGAAAAATTGATTGACCTTAAAGTAAGAAAAGGAAGAGGAAAGGAATTGCCCTAAGACTTTCTTGAGCTTATAGAAATTCGAAAGAGTAAGTGTTCATATCCTTTGATCGATATTCCCAAGTTGAGAACCCATGCTTAGAATAAAAAGAGAAATCGACAATGAGGAGTCTAGGATCAAAGGGGGAGCGGTTCAAACTAAGGTGAGTTGTTATGCTTATGGCGAAGTACATAAGTACGGTAGAGATCATTCTAATTCCACAAGGTCGAAAAGCATCAAGCACAACAATGTCACAAGGTACAAGTTCGCTCTCCTTACACTACAAGAAAACTCGCTATTTGCGATGGAATTTTGCGATGGCAAATTTCCGTCGCAATTTGCGATGAATCCGCGATGGATTCGCGAAAACATTGCGACGGAAGAAAAAACCGTCGCAATTTTGCGATGAAAATATCCGTCGCAGATTTGCGACGATCTAGCGATATATTTGCGATGATTTAGCGAGGGAATGACAAGTTCATCGCATATCCATCGCAAATTTGCGATGAATTTGCGATGAATAGTATTGAGTAGCAAATTTGCGATGAATCTGCGAGGATCCTAAAAGTTCCTCGCAATATCATCGCAAATTTATCGCATATTTGCGATGCTACTGCGACGGAAACATTTTGCGACAGATTTGCGATAATGCCGACATGGTAGGAAGGTAGGTGGAACGCGTTTTAAATGATATGTACTAACCATTTGCGACGAACAAATCCGTCGCAAATATATCGCAGGTCATCGCAAATTTATCGCAGTCCATCGCAAATTTGTCGCAGTACATCGCAGATTCGTCGCAGATTTGTAGCAGTTCCCTCGGAAATTAACTTCCGTAGCAAATCCGTCGCAGATTTCCATAGCAATGCCATCGCAAATTTTCCCAATCTCTATAAATAGCCAAACGGATTTAGTTATTTTTCATAACAATTCAAACACCTATTCAACAATTGAGAGAGAAAAAAAAATATATACAGAATCTGAGTGAGTGAGTTAAAAAATGGCGTCCCAGCATGAAGTATATGAATTACGGAAGTGGATGTATAATCGAAAAGATCCGGAGACGAGGGAAGTGACAAAAGAGTATCGTCTCGGATTGCGAGCATTCATCCGCCAGGCCACTAATAACCCATATGCGAAGGGTGACGGTAACATTTTCTGTCCTTGTAGAACGTGCAAGAACAATCAATATTTGGAAATTGATACGGTGAAGACGCATCTGTATAACAGAGGATTTATGCCAAACTATTATGTCTGGTTTTCACATGGAGAGGGTTTTAGTCTTGGTGCAGGAAGTAGTAGTACGGGTGATGGTGTTGATCAACCGGGTTATACTGCTAATTATAACTACGGTCAAAACATGTTTGAAAATTATCAAGAGTCTCATCCAGAAAATAGGTATCATGATATGGTCACAGATGCATTTTATTAATCTATTCCTGCATTTGTTGATGAAACTAGGGACGAACCTAATGTTGAAGCACAACAGTTTTATGATATGTTAGACTCGCAAATCAACCTATCTATGAGGGATGTAGGGAGGGGTTATCTAAACTGTCACTGGCATCTAGGATGATGACAATTAAGAGTGATAATAACCTAACTGAAAATTGCATGGACGAATGGGCTGAATTATTTAAAGAGTATTTGCCGAAGATAATATTTCCGCTGAGAGTTACTACGAAATACAGAAATTAGTTGCGGGTCTTGGGTTACCATCAGAAATGATTGATGTGTGCATTGATAATTGTATGATTTTTGGAAAGACGACGATAAGCTGCAGGAATGTCGATTTTGTGGGAAGCCGAGATATCAACCATCTACCAGAAGGACCCGTATCCCATACCAACGTATGTGGTATTTGCCAATCACTGATAGATTGAAAGCGGTTATACCAATCAGAAAGGACATCGGCAGCAATGAGATGGCATGCACAACATACAACAGAGGATGGAGAGGTCCGACATCCGTCAGATGCAAAGGCGTGGCAACACTTCCAGACGGTATATTCTGACTTTGCTAACGAGTGTAGAAATGTCTATCTTGGCTTATGCACTGACGGTTTTAGCCCATTTGGTTTGTCTGGGAGACAATACTCGCTATGGCCTGTCATAGTGACGCCATACAATCTTCCACCAGAAATGTGCATGCAAAGGGAATTCTTGTTTATGAGTATTCTAGTGCCGGGTCCGAAGCATCCGAAGCGATCTCTCGATGTATTTATGCAACCTTTGATTCATGAGTTGAAACAGTTGTGGTATACAGGTGTACGGACTTTCGATCATTCACAACAACGTAATTTCAAAATGCGGGCAGTGCTAATGTGGACAATTAGTGACTTCCCAGCGTATGGAATGTTATCGGGCTGGACCACACATGGGAGGTTATCGTGTCCATATTGCATGGATCGATCAGATGCTTTTCAACTAAAGCATGGAAGGAAACCATGCTGGTTTGATTGTCATCGTCGCTTTCTTCCTATGCATCATTCTTACCGGAAGAATAAAAAACTATTCAAGAAGAACAAAGTTGTGCGTGTTCCCCCCCCAGTGTATATGTCAGGAACAGATGTGTTAGAGCAGATTGATTATTATGGTGCGCAGGAAACATGTAGACGTGGAGGAAATTGGCACACTCCGACAAACATGCCTGACGGATATGGGAGTTGTCATAATTGGCATAAGAAGAGTATCTTCTGGGAGCTTCCATACTGGAAAGATCATCTATTACGGCACAACCTCGATGTGATGCACATCGAGAAAATTTTTTTCGATAACATCATGAATACGATTTTGAATGTGCAGGGAACCGGCAAGAGTAAAGACAATTTCAAATCAAGGTTAGACTTGGCCGAAATATGCGGAAGAAGCGAGTTGCATATTACGAGGGATGGAAAATTACCTATTCCGATCTTTCGCTTGTCCGGGAATGCAAAGCAAGTGTTGTTTGACTGGGTTGCTTCAGAAGTAAAATTTCCTGATGGGTATGTGTCCAAATTCTCAAGATGTATAGAGCAAGGAAAAAAATTTGCAGGAATGAAAAGCCACGATTGTCATGTATTCATGCAGCGACTATTACCGTTTGCATTACTTGAGCTCTTACCGACACCTGTCCACGAAGCAATTGCGGGTAATATAGTAATACAGTTTTAATTAATGCTGTCCCATTAATTACTTATATATGTGTTTAACACTAATAAACTATACATCAATTTTCAGGCATTGGAGCATTTTCAGAGATCTATGCACACGAACACTTACAAGGAGGGCATAATGCAATTACACAATAATATCCCAGTGTTATTGTGTAACCTAGAAAAAATATTTCCACCCTCGTTTTTTGACGTGATGGAACATCTTCCGATCCACATACCACATGAAGCAGCTCTTGGAGGTCCTGTGCAATTTCGATGGATGTACCCGTTCGAGCGATATATGGGACATCTAAAAAGAAAGGCAAAGAATCTTGCAAAAGTTGAAGGATCGATCGTTGCAGGAAGTTTGACGGAGGAAACCTCTCACTTCACTTCATACTACTTTTGTCCTACCGTCAGAACAAAGAAAACTCGTGTTCGAAGATATGACGATGGAGGGGTTGCACCAACATATAACGTAGAGGTCCCAGATATCTTCGCCCAAATAGGGAGACTCAGTGGAAAGTTGAAAGAAATTTGGTGGGAAGACCACAAGTATTCTCGTGCGGCTCACAATTATATATTGCGAAATTGTGAGGAAGTACAGCCGTTTGAGAGGTATAATTTTATTTATTTCATATTTAAATATAAATCTAACAAGAGATATATGTTTGTTAAAAGAAAATTTTTTTATAGTGAATTCGACAGGCAAATGCGAGAAGCCTTCCCTGATTTACAAGAACAAGAGTACGAGAAGTACAAAGAACGTGATTTCGCTGGATGGTTAAAATACTATGTAAGATTTGATGTATAAATATATATATATATATATAAATGTATAAATATTTATATTTATTAATTCCTTTTTGGAAACTAAATAACATAATTTCGCAATAATATCATATAGGTAATGCATGGATGTGCAAACCAGCCCTTGCCTCTCTGGCTACACGAGATTGTTCAAGAACCCATTGCGAAGATCACTACTGCTCCAATGTACTTCAGTCGCGGTTACACTTTTCACACGTATGAGCATGGCTCGCAGAGGTCAACCGCAAATTATGGAATTCACGTGCCAGGTGAAAATGAATTCTACGGTATTTTACACGAAATTATGGAAGTATCATATCCAGGAATTATCGGGTTGAAATGCGTTTTGTTCAAATGTCATTGGTATGATCCAACGGTCGGTCGAGGCTTTCGCACAAACTCGCTAGGGGTAACTGATGTCAACGCAACCAAAATTTTTTCCAAATTTGAACCGTTCATCCTAGCATGTCAAGCAGAACAAGTGTGTTTCATTCCATATCCTCGGATAAGGGAAAGACAAGAGACATGGTTATCTGTGATCAAAGTGAATCCAAGAGGTCGAATTTATGGAGAAGTTGGTGAGGTGGCTATGCAACAAGAAAGATCAGCAGAAGTGTCTGTAGTTATGGAATCAACAGAAGATATATTTCATATTGATCGGCAAAACAGAGAAGTAGAAGAGATCAACATGGATGAGACAGGTCAAGATCCGGAAAGTGAAGAGTTCGAGGAGACAGATGACGGAGAAGAAACTGAGAGCGATAGTGAAAACTCATACGTATCTGAAAATGATTCTGAATAAATGTTTGTATTTTAGTATATGTTTCATGTATTAAACATAAAGTACGATGTTTTTTTATTATTTTGATTTAGTGAATTAGAATTTTATATGTTTGGATATGTTCATAAGATAAATGTTTTTTTTAAGTGTTTTCCTTTGTTTTTGCGATGGATCTGCGGCGGACCATCGCAGTTCCATCGCAAAGTCTATTCTCTTTTTTTTCCCGCGTCACAACTTGCTACGCGAACACCAAATTTTTAAAGCGAACTTTGCGATGGACTTGCGATGGATCCATCGCAAGTCCATCGCAAACTCTAATTTTTTTTACGCGCTTACGGAATTTTTAATTAATTTGGAAGAATTTTGCGATGGACTTGCGATGGATCCATCGCAAGTCCGTCGCAAGGTGCGAAAAGGAAAACCTAATTTTGCGATGGAGTTGCGATGGATTTGCGATGGATCTCTAATTTTATTTACCTTCTTCTTCCTCCTCATTTCGCGACATAAACGGACAAAATCGAAAACCTCCTCCGACCAACACCGCCGGCGTCTCCTCTCCTCGTCCTCCTCCTCCTCCGCCTCCCGTCCTCATC
Organism: Boechera divaricarpa; assembly: GCA_026770425.1. NCBI lineage: Eukaryota > Viridiplantae > Streptophyta > Magnoliopsida > Brassicales > Brassicaceae > Boechera > Boechera divaricarpa. The sequence goes on along the minus strand of CM049186.1, from coordinate 5,394,249 downwards.
CTCAGCCTTTCTCTCTCGTCCTCCGCCAACGGCGTTCTCCACCGCGGCTTCTCCTCGTATTCCGGCGTCCTCCTCCTCCGGCATCCTCCTCCTCCGGCGTCCTCCTCATCCGGCGTCCTCCTCCTCCGGCGTCTGAAGCCTCCTCCACCGGCGTCTCAAGCCTTCTCCTCCGGCTTACAAGTCCTGCGTAAAAGCAAGGTAAGAAATTTTTTTTTTTTTTGATTTAGTAATTTAGATTTTGTTATTAGGAATTATGATTTAGGTTTTAGAATTTGAGAATTATGTTAGGTAATTTAGATTTTGTTTTTAGGAATTATGATTTAGGTTTTAGAATTTGTGAATTATGTTTGGTTATTTAGATTTTGTTATTATGAATTATGATTTAGGTTTTAGAATTTTTGAATTATGTTAGTTAATTTAGATTTTGTTATTAGGAATTATGATTTAGGTTTTAGAATTTGAGAATTATGTTAGGTAATTTATGTTAGAATTAGGAATTATGAATTATGTTTTATAGTTGTGACAGATTTGAATTATAGTTGTGACATATTTGTTTTATAGTTGTGACAGATTTGTTTTATAGTCGTGACAGATTTGTTTTATAGTGGTAACAGATTTGTTTTATAGCTGTGACAGATTTATTTTAGTTGTGACAGATTTGTTTTATAGTTGTGACAGATTTGTTTTATAGTTGTGACAGATTTGTTTTATAGTCGTGACAGATTTGTTTTATAGTGGTAACAGATTTGTTTTATAGCAGTGACAGATTTATTTTAGTTGTGACAGATTTGTTTTATAGTTGTGACAGATTTGTTTTATAGTTGTGACAGATTTGTTTTATAGTCGTGACAGATTTGTTTTATAGTGGTAACAGATTTGTTTTATAGCTGTGACAGATTTAATTATATTTATGTTTAAAATGTTATGTTTAATTATAAATTAACTCTATCTAAAATAAAACAAATTATAAATATTTTCTTTTTAAGAACCCTTAATGGGGTTCTAGCATTGGAGTATAAAAATTATGAGTTTCTTAAGGGGGTTTCTTATCTTAAGTTTTATAATTAAATATTGATTAAGAAACCCATTTGGGTATCTCCATTAATGATGCCCTTAGGAATTATGATTTAGGTTTTAGAATTTGTGAATTATGTTTGGTTATTTAGATTTTGTTATTAGGAATTATGATTTAGGTTTTACAATTTGTGAATTATGTTAGTTAATTTAGATTTTGTTATTAGGAATTATGATTTAGGTTTTAGAATTTGAGAATTATGTTAGGTAATTTAGATTTTCTTATTAGAAATTATGATTTAGGTTTTAGAATTTGTGAATTATGTTTGGTTATTTAGATTTTGTTATTAGGAATTATGATTTAGGTTTTACAATTTGTGAATTATGTTATAAATTAGTAATTTTTTTTGCAGATGTCTCGATCGTCGAACGACTACACGCGATATCTTTCGCGTGGTGGTGGATCGACGCCGCCAACTCCTGGGGCCAGTTTCACTTCTCAGATGGGCTTGTCTACTATTCCCGACACTCATCATCAGTCACCCTCTCTTTTTTCAACGCAACGGCCGCCACCGAAATCTACACCGCCCACCATTTCTGACGCTGACCATGATCTGGTCATACAGGCGCTTCTTAATCAGCCAGGTCATGACCGTCTACCACATCTTGATCCTGACCGTCCTCGAGGGACTTTTTGGTAATTTCTTTTATTTTTTTCTCATATTTAATTTTGTAATGTTTAATACTATATTTAATTTAATTATCTTTTTACAAATAATTCAGGTTCGAACAAGACGGCTGTGTAGCAGCTAAGGTGCGTTCGATCCTGGAAAGAGACTTCAAAGAACCTCATGCTAATTGGACGCAGACTCCGAGATATGTCGTCCACCGGTGGTTCGAGGCATTCGCTGTAAGTTGCAAAATTTTATTTATATCAAAGTCTTATTTGTTATATTTTTATCAACATAATTTTTTTTTTTTAGCAATCATACCACTGGGATCATGTGATTACATCGAGGGTGCGCATAGAGTTTGAGAAAAAGTTGAAGGCTCGAATGTGTGACCAGGTGGGACGGTGGAAGAGCAAGTGGAAAAAAGAGGGCGACAATGCGATGCCTCGGTGGATGGAGCTTGAGGTCTGGAAAGGCCTCGTGGCGTATTGGTCGGATCCGAGGAGTGAGATCCGGAGCGGAAATGCTCGAGCTGCCCGCCTTTCGGATCCTGACGGGGACGGGTGTCATAAGCATCGTTCCGGACAGCTATCGTTTCAAGCACGAGCTCGAAAGATAGTAAGTTTTTGTTAATAAATTTTAAATATTTAAAATTTTACATTAAATATGTTTCCAAATTATTTATATATATTTTAGGCTGAGACCCGTGGAGACGATGCGACACCGGATTTGCTAGCCGTTCTTGAAGAGACGAAACGGCGACCGGATGGATCGTTTGTCGACGGGAAATCCGAGAGGCTCTACCACGACGTCACTTCCAAGATGCAGGAGCTGACTCAGGCTTCTGACGGTGATGATCCCGAGAGCACTGCTTCCGTCTCTCCGGCCATGAAGAACAAAATTTTTTCTGAGGTATGTCTTTAAAATTGTTGTAAATATTTGTAATTATGTTTATTATAAATTACAATAATTTTTTTTTTCAGGTCGCTCCCCGTAAAAAAGGGAGACTTTATGGTGTCGGTTCCTTGCAATCGAAGATTGACTCGTGCACTTCTGCATCGTCTTCAGCTTCATCCCGCCAGGATTCAGAAGCTCTTCAGACTATCATCCAGTCTCAGGCGAGCATTATCGAAGCACAGAGTCAGCAGATGTCCAAGTATGATAAGCTTTTTCAATACTTGGGCACGAAGGATGCGGATTTCGCACGGCTTCTTCGGGACGAGTTCGGAGATGACTCCGGTTCTGGTAGCGGAACCGGAACGGGGACCGGGGCCGGACCATCAGGATCTTAGTTTTTTTCCTGTATTAAAAACAAATATTGTATTTTCATTTTCTTAATATATTATGAATTTTATTTTATTTGGATTTTAATATTAAATTTAATTTAATTAGATTTTTTAAATTATATTTTAATTTTAATTTATATTTTATTTAAAATCGAAATTATATTAATTTATTGATATTAATATTAAAATCCATCGCAAGTCCATCGCAACATTGCGAGGGACTTGCGATAAACTGCTTAGAAACCATCGCAAGTCCATCGCAATATTGCGATGGATTTGCGAGAGGTTTTTAATGTTCATCGCAAATCCCTCGCAATATTGCGATGGACTTGCGATGGTGTTTTGCGACAACAACATTTACACGCTAATTCGTCGCTATACTGCGACGGATTTGCGAGGTATGTTTGCGACGGATTAGCTACTGTTTCACTCCGTCGCAAACATTGCGACGAATCTGCGATGATTTTCGATTTGCGACCCGTGATTTGCGACGATTTGGTGTTCCTCGCAAGTCCGTCGCATCAAGCCTTTTGCGATGGACTTGCGATAAATTGTTCCATCGCAAAAGCGGTATTTTCTTGTAGTGTTATTTTTACTGTTTTTAGCATTTCTTCACCATACTCTTAACATTTGTTTGCTTGAGAACAAGCAAAAAGGTAAGTGTGGGGGAGTTGATAGCATCGTATTTTACATGCTTTCTTGCATATATTTAGCTTAGCTTTATATGTTTCTAACTTGCATTTAGGATAGTTTTAGTGCATTTGCATTTGTTTATGTGTTTATAGGTACTTGGAGGAAATCCTACACTTTCATAGCATTTTGGGACCTTAAGAAGCTATAGGGACCTTGGAGCTACTTACCAGGGCCAAGAACATTATGAAGAAACATCTCAAGAGCCTCACAAAGGAAGCAGCAGCCCTAGCATCGACCGTGGCCGGTCGACACCCATCCCTGGGTAAGCCATCGACAGCCAGCATCGACCGTGGCCTTTCGATGCTCTGCCTCGGACCTGAACTTGAAGACGAAGACAATTGACACAAGCATCGACCGTGGCCTGTCGACGTCCATCCTGGAGAATCCCATCGACCACAAGCATCGACCGTGGCTCATCGATGATGAGTCACAGTGTAGAAAAAGGAAACTTCGGTTAATGCGAACTTGCAAGATATGGAAACTTAGGATCTCGAATTATGACATTCCAGAACCATCTAAGGACGCCCTAGACTTTCCCAAGCCACCTAAACTCTATATAAACTCATGTATTCTCATTAGACACAAGTTTTTTAGACTCTCTAGCCACATTTTGTCTCATTTTCAATAAAGAGTTCGTCTTTTAGGTTTACTCCTTTCTTATGCTTTTGTTTATGTTTATGCTTTGATTTATATTTTTGTTCTTGTTCTTTAGTTTCTAATTTACTGTTTTATGAACCTAATCCTTGTCTTTGCCGTCACCCTCGGAAAGACAAGAGAGTAGATCCTTTAGACCACTAGAATGGTAGTCGATGATGGGATTGAAGGTTTAAGATTCAATATGTATGATTGCTCTTGACCGATCTAACCACTCTAATATGCACTCTTAATGCTAAATCATGTCCTATGGGATGTGCTTAAGGTTATAACCAAATCAGTTGATGTGGTTATATGAATAGAAGCTCTTAGCACCACGAGAGTGCGTTAAAACTTCAGACTTGCATATTAGGGAGTATTGGTTAGTATAGAGATTGCTGTTTGATGGAGCATCTTAATGCTTGTCTAATTGTGGCCAAAGTTAGACAATGATCTCAGGAATACATCATCACGAGAGTGGGATTATATTCTAGAAATAGATCTGTCATTCACTCTTCGTCTTATACACACTTCTAACGAGAGCTAAACACTTGGTTAATCGGCTGGTAGTGTGACAACCCTAATCGATGTGTCTATCACACATAAGAGTAATTGATGATGTGATGCGTTTAATGCGTGAAGGTCGCCACGAGAGTGAGGTCTGACACAGTGTCTAGCATACCATGAGAGTGGACTAGCCTACTTCGAATATTCCTAAATTGACAACACAAATTAAAAGGTTAAAACATGAATCCTATAATCTGAAATCCCTGATAAATCGACTATCACCCAGTTAACTGTAAATAATTGATTTAGTATTTTATTTATGTTTATTTATTTATGTTATTTATATTTCTGCAATTTCATTTTCTGCAATTTATATTTTCGTAATTTAATTTATGCAATTTACTTCCAGCAATTTATGCACTCTAATTTATGCAATTTAATTTTCGCAATTTACTTTTCCGCAATTTAAATTCTGCAATTTATTTTCTGTACTTTAATTTCTGCATTTTAGTTTATGCAATTTAATTTCAGTATTTTATTTTTATGCAATTTAGTTTATGTTATTTATTTTATGTTATTTAATTTATGTCTTTTATTTTTAAGTATTTTATTTTAATTGCATCATATAGCTTAGGACACACCCCCTATTTTATTATTCTGCCTAGATTAGATTTGCATTTGCATTCTCTGTGTAGTTATTCTATTCTCTCTATGGATCGATCCCGTTTGTACTACAACTGCATTTAACCGTGCACTTGCAGTCATATCGAATTAAAGTCTCGAAACTACCTTATAGGTAGCTCTCAGGTGAAACCAGAGACGAGGTAGAAATAACCTCTGCATCATTACTCCACTTTGTGGAAACTGATAGGTCAAATACGGTTCATGTAACTTCTTTGTAAGTTGTAACTTTTCGTAATGAACGAGAAGTCGAGTAAAAAAAAAAAAAAAGAGTTGGTGAAAATATCCTGCCGATGGAGCGAAGCTTCCAAAGCTCTGATGTCAGTCTACTTTTTTGTAGTATTGTTGTAGATTTATCTTCTCTTTTTCTCCGGAGTTCCATAGGCCTTTAATCAGACCGATTCACCATCCACAAGGTAAGTGAATGGTGTCTCTGATGGGCGGCTTAGTTGTAGTCTCTTCCATTCGAACCCGCAACAGGATCTGGTCACGATATATTTAGTTATTGTTTTCTTCTTTTCGGATCTATGTCGGCTCAGTTTCGACACACCAGCACAGGTGTAATAAGTCGGTTTTCTACACATCACCTCTTATTGAAAGCAAAATCAAATTTCCAAAATTCCTTAATTACAAGAGAAGACATGAAGATCAAAAGAAGTTATGAAGTCATAGATTTTTCGGCGACGTTAGTTTTTTCTGTTTTTTTTTAAGTTTCGGTGTGTCGGTAGATGTACGAATAGTGGCAGTTTGTTTTTCTTTTTTTTTATTTATTTTTTTTTTTTTAACTCAACTTCTCATTCTTTACTAAAAGTAAAAACTTACAAGGAAATTACGGAAATCATGTATGGCAGATCGGTTTCCACTAGGTGAAGTAACCAATGAGAAATACAATTGTCCAAAACAGCAAAATACATATCCAACTTGTTGTCATAGCCAAAATAAAGTCAAATTTTACAAAAATATGTCGATTTAGACACGACGTTAACTCGCGTTTAGCGACGTTAACTCGCGTTTAGCGACGTTAACAAAAAGTTATAACGTCCTAAGAAATGTATTTTACCAGATTCAAACATCCTGCTGTTTTTTCAAACATCCAGCTGTTTCTGTTTCCTAGATTGAAAAGGGTGCCTCTCCTCTGTTCTTCTCTGGATGCTGAAGCAGTCGCTTTGGCTTGGGCTGTGTATTGTGTTTCTCTTCTTGGCTATATCAACGTAATCTTTGAGTCGGATAGTGTCAAATGTGATCAAGGCGGTGCAGGGTGTTCACTTGTGGTCAAGGCTAAGTAATTACATCACGGACATCATGGGCAAAAGCTTGGGAAAGGACTTCTCTTTCTCCCATATCTCTCGACAAGCGAATTCTTCTGCTGATGCCTTAGCTAAAGATATTAGTAGCTACCCTATGTATCACGCCTTTTTACATGTTATTTCTCTCGTTTGGTTAACCCAACTTTTGGGAATTGATCGTGCATGTATTGCCACATTTTACTAGTAACGGAAATATTATTTCAGGTGAAAGAAAAAAAAAGATTGAAAAAGGTGCTGTTTTGACTCAGCCTTTTTCGATGAGTCAAAACAAAGCCCTTTTTCAATTTAAGAAACAGAAGCAGGATGTTTGAATTAATATATGTGAAAAGAAAAAAAATTCAATCTACCACTAACCCTCGTTTCCTTCAACCCATCCGTTGGTGAATCAGCTTCGCTGCCCTGCTCGAAATGGCTTCGTCTTCTCCAACTCAGCGTATTCACGTCCCAATTCCTCCAGAACCAGGTCCCTTATTCTTCTTCAATTTGCTTCTCCATCCCTCAATTTTCGGATTCTTAACTCGCGTTTGATCATCCCACCAAGCTTTCGCTTCTAATCATCTTCATTCCTTGCTAATCGCTGTTTTAATTTTACCGTAATCGATCTTCTTCTCCCTCAGATTCCCCTAAATAATTTTTGTTTTTTTTTCGCCTTTGAATCAATTAATTGAAATTAAAAACAGCGATGAAATGTTTAACTTAACTCGTTCTTGGAACTTATAGATACAAAATTCCCAAGGCTGCTTCGTTATTAGTGCATTCATATGAGCGTTTTTTTGGTTTTGATCTGAATTGTCTTATTGGAATGTTTTGATTATGGATTAGATCATTTATAGTATCTCTGTTTTGCATCCTAAATTATTTTATTGTTTGTTAATTTACATACTTGTCATTTTTCAACAATATGTTTGTATTTGGGTTATGTAATGTAAGTAGTAGATATTGTCATAAATCTCTTGTCTCATGTCTTAGTTTTATTCTGCAGGAGGCAGGTCACTGACACAAGAAGCTAATGAGCCACCAGTGCCGATATCAGTTTCGTCGCCGAGCGGGAAACGAACCAGAGATCCGGAAGACGAGGTCTATCTCGATAACCTTCGCACCCAGAAACGTTATCTTAGCGAGGTTTGTTTGTTTTTAACTTCTGGTCGTTTTGTTCCATAATTCAACTTGTTTGCTGATTCTTGTGGGTTCCGAAATCGCCATTTCCAGATGCTTTCTGTTAATTCTATGGCTTTGCTTTCTGACACCGATTCCATAGCTTCTGTAGTTTTCTTTTATATGGTGTTTAAATGTCCTGAGATTTCGCTATATCATCTTCCTCATAGATAATGGCATGCAGTTTAAACGGACTAACAGTCGGAGACTCACTTCCTGTCAACATGTTAGAGTCTCCAGCTCGGTCTGAGAGCTTTCTTTATCACAGGTTTGAAAATCTCTCACCCGGATTTTGTGTTTGATCTTTTTGGCGTATCTGTGTTTATCAGAGTCCAAAGTTTTGGGAATAGATGTGATTGTAGTCTGTACTCAAAATGGTCTTGAAGTTGGTTTTTGTAAATGCCTAAAAACAAGGAAACAAGTATACAACTCTGAGTTGAAGATTGTTTTGTTTCTCTATCTCGATTCTTTATTTGAAACTTGATACCAGGAGATTCAAGCAGGCTCTAGTGGTGTTTTTTAGCTCATTAGAGACTCTGGAGTGGAGCATTTGTTGTTGAATATGGTTGTGAAGTTTCAACATAACTATCTGATGAGCTTCATTATATGTGTCATACATAACACAGGGATGATTTACCATTACAATACTCTCCCATGTCCGAAGACTCGGACGAAGCGAGATTCTGCGAGGACCTAACAACAAGCACTAGCTCATTGCAACCGGAGAGCCGCCCAACTAGTCCAGTTTCACCATACCGATACCAAAGACCTCTTACTTCAACAAACCCACCACACCCGTCATCATCAACAATCTCACACCATTCACATACATGTCCTACCTCCATGAGCTCCAATGCAACAACTACTACTACTCCACAGTCTCGCCATAGAGGATCAGACACAGAAGGAAGGTTTCCATCATCTCCCAGCGATATCTGCCATTCGGGTGACTTGAGGAGAACCGCTCTACTCAGGTCGGTTCAAATGAGGACACAACCATGTGGTTATACTTCAAGTCCAGGGCCAAGCAATATTGACGGTGAAGAGAGGATGTGTTCTAAGTCTATGGAAGAAGATAGAGGCTATAATAGAGGGGAAGAGACCTCTTACACTGAAGTCTCTATTAAGAGCAAGTCTTGTAAAGCATTGGACATGAGACTTTGTGAAAAGTGATGAAAGAGGCGAAGCCTTTGAAAAAGTCTTATCACTTTTCACATATTCATTTGTCAAATTCATATATCACTTTTTCACAAATATTTTTTAGTCAAGCTTAAACTTTAGTTTATAAAACCAACTAAAATGACGTGATATATCTTGAGAAATGGCCATTTTACAGTATCTATTTTCAAAAATGCCACCAAAGCAATTTGTTTTCAAAACTATCACTTTTTAAAAAAAGCGTAATAACCATACTAACCTTAATGATATCTCTCGTACTCTTTGGATCATCGCTCTCACGTCTTCCCTCATTGGTGTCCGAGCCGTCGTTCCGATTTCGCCTTTGATCACCGTTGATGTTGTTCTGATCTCGTCGTTCACTTGTGATGAAATCTTTTATAGATTTGTGATGCGTCCTGAGTTTTTTACTACACATATTAGATAAATAAAATCTTAATTTCTACACGCAAATATGCTGCAAGTACACAACTATCTGTTGTAGTACTTAAGGTATCTATCCACAGGGAATGTATTTTGAAAGAGAATTCTAACTAGAAAGTAAATAAGAGTTTGGTTTGTTTTTGGGTTTTTGATTTTGTTAACTAACTAGGCAAATAAATATGATAAGAATTCAAGGTTTTAAAGGTGTCGGGCAGCAGGGGTATCTTCGGCGTTCATGAATCTAGCTACTAAGAAAGTTTTGTGTTTAGGAATCGTACAGGGATCAATCGAACTATAGGGAAGTTCGATCGGTTTAGTGAAGAGTTCGATCGATCCTTATAGGGAATCGATCGTTCTCTTATATCTCAGATTCTCGAACTTGGAAACATAACAGTATATTAGGCTCTTTATTAGGATGTCTAATACCTAAGCTTAGTGTACTCGATTACTCAGTGTTAACAGGCAATCGCGTAACTAAACATATATTAATTACCGATTCGATAAGTTCACAAAGCTCTATAACTCAGCGTTAACAGATTATAACGTAATTGCTCGTTATAACGTAATTGCTCATCTACAGTAGCTCAGGAAATCTATCAACACTTTTGATGGAATCCTAATATCAGTGACTAAGTGATAAGTTTAGTTTATGCATTAAAATCAAATGAAGGATCAGAATCTATATTTATTTAAATCCTTAACACTAACATTTATACATTAATACATGCATACCCCTTCGTATAACCCTTTTAAACCCGACAAATGGATTACTCAGCCATGGCAAGAGTAACTTCGAGTGTTAGTGATGAAGACATGACATAAGAATGATTGAATGATTATATTAAGGAAGAACGATGACAAGAATGCGATGCAAAGCGTAAAGTACCAATCTTAAAGGCGTATAGCCCTCTCGTGCATGAGATTAATGTTTATAAGAAGAGAAGAGATGTGTGTTTGATGCAGGGGTTGAGGCTTTCCTTATATAGAGGTATTAGGTCGGTTTAAACAAGATATGGATGAATCGGCATCAAATCGGGAGTATCTCAAAATCTGTTACGAGGAAAAATTTGATCGATTCCTATGGAAAATCGATAGAGCACCATAGGGTTCGGTGTTCGGCTGATCTCTAGAGGAGATTGATCGTGCATCAAGGGGTTCGGTAGATCCTTTGTTTCTGTGCTTGCACCATTAGATCAAGATCAAACACCATTAGGTGTATTAGTGCTAATCAAACGCCTACTATAATTTTAGGTCAAGATAGATTCAATATGAAAGCATAGTTCTCTGCCTGCCCCATCTCCTCGTCTCCCCAAACTCCAACAGAACTCAGAAACATCATTAACAACTAAATTCTTATCTGGTTTTTTTCATGGATTTCAAAGGTATATTTGAGCTTTTCAAATGTATCTTTCACCTTTCAAAAGTATTGTCGAGCGTCAAAGATTTAACAATGAAAATATAATTACTTTAAAAAAACTTATTAATGTTATAAAACATCTTGTGGACTCATTAACCGGCCCCATTAGGCCCATTAGGGTTTTATCTTTCCCTTGTATCCCGAGACTCATATATATATATTCCCTTATCTCATTAATAAGATGGATCAGTTTACAACACGTTATCAGCACGAGTTGCTCCCTAAAACCCTAAAAACACAAAACGTGGTTACTGTTCATCCGGCGTTACTGTTCATCCGGCGTTACTGTTCAAAACCGAGGTCTTTAGCTCCCGGTTCTAGTCCGTATAACCCCTTAAGGTGAAAGGTAAATCCGAAACCCTAAAAAGCTAAGAACCAACCATCGAATTCGGACTAGAGAAAGTGTAACCATTAAAACGAATCTTGATTGATTAAGCGATTGTTATTGCTTGTGTGATCTGATTGCTTGACTCGTTTAAGTTGCTAGAAAAGTTATTATTGCTTAAACCAAAGTCGCAAATTCGAAAACACTTAGCCATGGCCGAAACTTTAAAAACCTAAAACCTAAATCGGATCAAATCCGAAATCCCTAAAGTATAATCCGATTGATTGAGGTTGTCTAGGTTGTTTTAAATTGATTGTTTCTATGATTGGTTACATGCTAAAATTGCCAGAAATCAAAACCTAAAATCGCATGAACCCTAGAAACCTAGAAAAGTAAGAATCCTATTGTAAATAGGAAAATCCTAAAAACTCTAAATCCTATTCTAAATAGGAAAAGTTTAATCATAATCAATAAAAGGAAAACCTAAATAAAAAGAGGAAATTATCAAATCCTAAATCCTAATTAAATTGGGAAATTTCGAATCCTATTCAAGACAGGGAAACCTTATAAAATAGAAATTTTTCCAAAATAGAAAGTTTCCCCAAAATAGAAAGTTTCCATAAATAGCAAATTTTCATTTAAGTAAAGTTTATTTTTCAATCCCATAACCCAAGAATCCTAGATTCATCAAATCTATTTTTCCGAAATGAATGATCACTTAATGAAATCAATTGCATGTTTTCAGATGTCGAACATTCAAAAGGTTGAATTCGAGGCACTCAATGTCTCAGGAGATAACTATCTCCAGTGGGCCCTTGACACTAAAATTTTCCTCAACTCCGAAGGCCTAGGTGAATGCATCATCGATGGTAACACCGCATCTCTCAAAGATCGGTTCCAGGCGATATTTCATATCCGCCATCACCTGGCCGAGAGCCTCAAAAATCAATATCTCACGATTGAGAATCCACTCGACCTTTGGGTGGCACTGAAAAAGAGGTATGACCATCAGAAAACGGTCTTATTGCCCCAAGCCAAGTTCGAGTGGAAGAACCTACGGTTCCAAGATTTCAAATCCGTTGACGCCTACACAAGGCTGATCACATGGATTACCAGACCTCAGACCTTCTTGATTGATTTCGACATTTAGATATTTTCTTTATATTGACAATATTTATTTGGGCTTTGTTTGATTTTGATTTGTGTTCTTCAGAACTTATTATTCGTACCTCTTGTCTATTAAAGTTATGAACGAGCTCAAACACATCATTGTGGTGGACAGTGGATCCAGCCATACCATACTAAAAGACAAGAGATACTTCATAAATCTCATAATAAAAACCGCAAACATTAGCACAATAGCGGGTACCTCGAGCCTAATAGAAGGCCACGGCCAAGCCCATGTGTTGTTATCAAACGGCACACATCTAGAAATACTAGATGCACTATACTCACCCAGTTCAAAGAGAAATCTATTGAGCTTCAAAGATATAAGACTAAATGGTTTCCACATCGAAACCCAGGGTGAAGGGAACAAAGAATCCCTACTGATTACTAAGATCTCACACGGCCATAAACAAGTCCTTGAGACTATACCCGCACTATCTACTGGCCTTTACTATGCTTAGGTCAGTACGATTGAGGCTAATATTGCTATTAAAGCACGATTCAAAGATCACACTATTTGGCACGACCGGCTTGGTCATCCCGGTACGAATATAATGCGTAAATTGATTCAAAGTTCTAAAGGGCACACCCTTAAAGAAAACCGATTTTTCCCTCAGCACCTCACGTGCACAGCTTGTTCACAAGAGAAGTTGATCACTCGGCCTTCACCAGTCAAAGTGTCTAAAAAGACCTTGAATTTTCTGGAACGAATCCAAGGAGACATATGTGGTCCGATCCACCCACCTTGTGGGACATTTCGGTATTTCATGGCTCTAATTGATGCATCGACCCGCTGGTCGCATGTTTGTCTATTGTCTTCTCGAAACCAAGCATTTGCTAGGTTATTGGCCCAAATCATCAGATTGCGAGCCCATTTTCCAGATTTTCCACTTAAGACTATACGTCTTGATAATGCTGGTGAATTTACTTCCCAAGCGTTTAATGAGTATTGTATGGCCATGGGGGTAAGGGTTGAACATCCCGTGGCACATGTCCATACACAGAATGGATTGGCTGAATCATTCATTAAACGAATTCAATGGATTGCTCGACCATTACTCATGAGGTCGCAGCTCCCGGTCTCAGCTTGGGGACATGCAGTCTTACATGCTGCTGAACTAATACGCATTCGGCCATCTAGTGAGCATAGATATTCACCATCCCAATTGCTAACGGGTCATGAGCCAGACATCTCCCATATTAAGATATTTGGGTGTTCAGTCTATGTACCCATTGCACCACCACGAGAACTAAAATGGGACCTCGAGAGGAGGATGGGAATATATGTTTGTTTTGATTCTCCCACCATTATCAAATATCTTGAGCCGACCACGGAGACCTATTTAAGGCCAGATATGCGGATTACCAATATGATGAATCGGTATATCCTGTCTTAGGTGGAGAGACACAAGCCGGTAAAGGAAATTTCATGGAATCAAACATCCTTACAATGGCAAGATCCTCGGACTCTAGAATGTGATTCGAGGTCCAAAAGATTATACACTTACAAGAGCTAGCTAATCAATTGCCGATTCCTTTGCTGACCCGAACAGAGTAACCAAATCGTACATACCAGCTTGTAATGCACCGATACGAATAGATGTCCAAAAAGGACAGACTCAAGTTGCTACAGAGTCGCATCACGTAATAAACGTGGCAGACCATTAGGTTCCAAATATAAGAATCCCGGAAACCAAAGAGAGGTGCAACGGTTGAAACCGGGATTCCTGAAATAATGAGACATAGCCACGGCTGAGATTCACTCTAGTGAACCGATACAAGAGGTTTGGGACGCCAAATCTCAAGGCTCAGAAGGGATCAATAATAATGAAATCTCTATCAATTATAGCATGTCTAGAACTCAATGGAACAGAAAAGATGTCGACATAGATGCAATCTTTGCATACAAGGTAGCACTTGAGGTTGCGCACACGCAAGAGGATCTAGAACCCACGTCTATAATTGAGTGCACTCGTAGATCGATCGGCTAAAATGGAAAGAAGCCATAAACGTGGAGTTAAACAGTCTAAAGAAAAGGAATATGTTTGGTCCGATCATAAGGACACCATCCGATACTAAACCAGTGGCCCAGAAATGGGTGTTTGTCCGTAAAAGAAACGAACTCGGTGAAGTCGTTAGGTACAAGACAGGGATAGCAGCACAAGGATTCTCACAAAGAAACAAAAACGAATATGAAGAGACTTATTCTCCTGTGGTGGATGCAACTACTTTTCGATTCCTCATAAGTCTGGCCATAAAAGAAAATTTAGATTTGCGGTTAATGGATGTTGTAACCGCCTATCTCTATGGACCACTGGACAATGAAATCATATGAGATTACCAGATGGCATCGAGCTTAAAGATAAGCATGCATCTCGAGATCAGCACTGCATTAGGCTGAACAAATCCTTATATGGACTGCAACAAAGCGGACGTATGTGGTATAACCGGTTAAGTGAATATCTCATCAGAGAAGGCTACAAAAACGATCCGATCAGTCCATGCATCTTTATCAAGAAATACGAAAACAAAAGATTTGTGATCATAGCAGTATACATGGATGATTTAAACATCCTCGGAACATCTGGTGAAATCGCCCAAACAGTAGAATGCTTAAAAGCAGAATTTGAAATGAAAGACCTGGGCGAAACTAAATTCTGTTTGGGGCTACAACTTGAGTACATCAAAGATGGAATCCTTGTGCATCAATCAGCATACATTGAAAAGGTACTCAAGAGATTCAATATGGATCAGGCCCACCCATTGACCAGCCCAATGGTTGTGGGGAGCCTCGGATTGGACAATGATCCATTCGGTCCAAAGAAGGACGATGAAGAAGTTCTCGGTCCTGAAATGCCATACCTCTGTGCCATAGGAGCATTAATGTACTTGGCTAGTCACACTAGACCAAACATCTGTTTTGCCGTGAGTCTCCTAGCTCGCTTTAGCTCATGTCCAACTAAAAGGCACTGGAACGGTATTAAACACATCCTAAGGTACCTACAAGGGACTAAGGACTTAGGATTGTTTTACACTAACCAACACAAGGATGGGCTAGTTGGTTTTGCTGATGCAGGATATCTATCGGATCCGCACTGTGCCAGGTCTCAGACTGGTTATGTTTTCACGCATGGAGGAACAACTATCTCATGGAGATCTATGAAGCAGACAATCGTTGCCACCTCATCTAACCATGCGGAAATCTTGGCCATTCACGAAGCTAGTAGAGAGTGTGTCTGGTTGCGGTCCATGACTCAGCACATCCGATCAAATTGTGGTATGAACGAAGATAAGGAGCCAACGGTTATGTTTGAAGACAACGCGGCTTGCATTGCTCAGCTCAAGGACGGTTATATCAAAGGGGATCAGACGAAGCATATTCTGCCCAAATTCTTCTTCACTCATGAATTACAGAAGGATGGTCAGGTCAAAGTTCAGCAGGTCCGATCAAGTGAGAATTCAGCCGACCTATTCACCAAATCATTGCCGACTTCAACACTCCGGAAGCTCATTTATCAGATTGGGATGCGTAGACTTAAGGATCTACAGTGATGCTTAAATCAGGGGGAGTAATGCGTGTTGTACTCTTTTTCCTTCACCATGGTTTTTTCCCACTGGGTTTTTCCTGGTAAGGTTTTAATAAAAATCTTTTTATTTTTAATATCATGTGAAATATAAAAAAAAAATTATTTAGTATTCTTAGGAAAAAATATATTTTAAATATTTTGAGAATAATACTATAGTATTTGCCGAGTTTATTTTCAACAATATTCTTAAAAAAATATATAACTTGAAGAAACAATTAATAATATCATCAATATCTTTTTAAAAAATTAATAATTCGTCATTAAACTTCCGAAATCGATTGTGAGAGCTTCTTTAACGAAAATCACTATCCAAATCTATATAAAAAAACTAATAATGTTAAACATAATAATAAATCAATGAATTCTATTTTCTATGAATTTTTACTTCTATGATTTGGAATATGAAAAATGATTTTTGAAACTCTTTTCATTATTTTATATGGCAATCCCAACCAAAAAGTTTTAGTTTTTTTTTTTGACTAACTAAAAAAGTTTGAAATATTATGTAAACTGAAGCTTTAATTCTTTTTGTGTTTTTCTTCAAGTAAAGACCAGGCCCAAGCTCAAGCCCAAGCCTAAATACAATCGCTTTTTTACCAAACCCGATTCCGTTCGGGAACCCATCCGTTAGTGAATCTGGACAGTCACCTCAAATAAAGTTGTGAGCTGCTTCGACGCTTTGATCGAAATGGCGTCGTCTTCTCCAACTCAGCGAGCTCACGTCCCGATTCCTCCAGAACCAGGTCCCTTTTTCTTCTTTCAATTTTCTTCTCTAACCCTCAATTTGCTTTTTGATCGTTTCACCAAGCTTCGTTACTAGTAATTATCTTCGTTCATTCCATTGTGATCGCTTAGCTTCGCTGTTCTGATTTCACCGTATTCGATCTGCTTTATCCCTCAGATTCCTCCAAATAATTTGGTGTTTTTTCGCCTTTTGATCAATTGATTGAGAATAAACCGAATATATGTTAACGTTACTTCGTTTCTGATCGAAAATGTGAGTTTAGCCGTCTATTTTCGCTCGTTTCTGGGAGAGTATAGGTTCCAAAATTTCAAGGTGCTTCATTATTTCTTTCTTGCAATGCATAATATGAGCGATTTTTTTTAATTTCATTTTTGATCGAGAAATGTCTTATGGGAATGTAGAATGTATGAGTTGGATTTAGATCATCTACAGTATCTCTGTTTGCAGCTTAGATTGTATGAGTTAAATAGTTTGCAGCTTAGATTTTGGTTTAATCTTTGTTTTAATCTAAAATGTCTTATGGAACTGTGGAATAGCGGAAAGATGAATGCATGACTTGGATATATTACTGTAACTCTATTCTTTAAGTGAAGCATAGATTGTATACTAATCTAGATGTGTTAGTTAGTTTGTTTACATTCTCATCATTTTCTGCATTTTGTTAGTATTTTTATTTCTGTTTTGATCTATAGACTGTGTACTAACAAGATTAAGCAGAAAGATGAATGCATGAGTTGGATTAGATCATTACAGTTTCTCTATTTGCAGCTTGGAGTCTATACTAAAAACTAGACATTTTACTTCTGTTACATTTTTTCATTTTCTGCAATTTTTGTTTGTATTTTGATTATGCAACTAGTGGATGTTGTCATAAATCTCTCGTCTCATGTCTGAGTTTTACTCTGAAGGGGGAAGGTCACCGACACAAGAAGCTACTGAGCCACCAGTACCGATTCACATAGTGACAGATCCGTTGCAACTTCCTGCTGATTTCCTAAACCCTTCTCCTGAAAAGAAATTGGTCATTGGTTTTGACTGTGAGGGTGTTGATCTCTGCCGACATGGAAAACTATGTATCATGCAGGTGACCTTTGATTTCCTTTACAAAATTAAATTTTAGATTATTGTTTACTCTTTGTGTCTTAGAATGTGGAGCATATCACAGAAAATTCACATGCGGTTTATGTCTTACCTCTCTTGGTAGTTTATAATTCTTACTGGAGATCTTGTCTTGGCAGATTGCATTCTCTAATGCAATATACTTGGTTGATGTCATCGAAGGTGGAGAGGTGCTTATGAAAGCGTGTAAGCCTGCACTCGAGTCTAATTACATCACAAAAGTTATTCACGATTGCAAACGTGACAGTGAGGTGTCTGAAGTTTTTGTTGGCTTGTTATTGTAGCTCATGACATATTTATAATTCGTGACAACATGGCTTAATTATTTTCGTACTACAGGCCTTATACTTCCAGTTTGGGATAAGATTGCACAATGTTGTGGACACTCAGGTATATTTTCTATGTGACACAAAGATCTCGTGCCTTAAGCTATTTTCTGTCTAAGAAACCTTGGTCCTGATTTTCTTGTACTATTTTCTGGCTTACAGATTGCATTTTCTCTGATAGAAGAACAAGAAGGCAGGAGGAGACCTCTAGATGATTACATATCGTTTGTTTCACTCCTTGCTGATCCACGTTACTGCGGTACATTTTAGATTGTCATGTTAGTTTTTATTTATGATTTATCTTAATATTTAATCCTCGTGGCATCTTGTTCTGGGCATGAATATACTGATTTCAGCTGAGCAAATGTTTATGCAAGTTCGACCTTATCTGTAGAGCCTGCTTTTTGGAACTTCTTGTTCTGGTTCATATCTTGCACCTTGAAATAGTGATATCGACATTTTGCCAATCATGTGGTGGTGAATCAATCACTTTACTTTTGTTTATTCGATTTAGGCATATCCTATGAAGAGAAAGAAGAAGTTCGTGTGCTCATGCGGCAGGTTCATTACATTTCTACTATATCTTTGCTAGTGTTTATGCTGAAATTATGCTTCCAGAATTGATAATGAGTTGTTTGTGTTGCCTTAATCTTTCAAATTTAGGACCCAAAGTTCTGGACATATAGGCCGATGACTGAGCTCATGATCCGCGCAGCCGCCGATGATGTCCGCTTCCTTCTGTATCTCTATCACAAAATGATGGGAAAATTAAATCAGCGGTCATTATGGCATCTTGCCGTTCGTGGTGCGTTGTACTGTCGGTGTCTCTGCTGCACGAACGATGCTGATTTTGCTGATTGGCCAACTGTTCCTCCAATTCCAGGTTTGTACGTACATTAAGAATGTAGTTCAGGACATAACAAGGTTACTCTCAGCAGTCAGTGAAGATATAAAAAAATCTTTCTTTAATTTTTTTATAATCTGTGTGGTCACACAGTTTCCTCATTAAGATCGTATATGCTATAGACAGAAAGATAAAGTGATGTTAGCTTCAATTGGTTTACTGATTGTAGTTGGACTTTTAAGTTTTGCAGATAACCTGAAGTCAGAAGATCAATGTCTCGAAGAAGAGATCCTGTCAGTGCTTAATGTTCCACCAGGAAAGATGGGACGTGTGATTGGAAGGAAAGGAGCATCAATTCTCGCCATTAAAGAAGCTTGCAAGTATAAAACATTTTGTTCGTGTTGTAGTAGTGCTAACAAGACATTTGATATCTGACTGTCATATAATACGAGTGATTTTTTTTGTCTAGCAGCGCGGAAATTCTAATTGGAGGGGCAAAGGGTCCACCTGACAAGGTTAGTCTTATTCCATTGGGGCACACAATCTCAACATAGTTCTAATATTTAGCTTTAAACGAGAGATTGGTGGAACCCAAATATGTAATGTAGTGTTTTGTGGTTAACTGGTTTGGTGCAGGTATTTGTGATTGGACCAGTGAAAGAAGTGCGTAAGGCGGAGGCTATACTGAGAGGAAGAATGATAGACTATTGAAGGAAATGAGGGTCCTTTGTAATCTGTCTCGTTGCCCCTACCAAAAACACTAAAACTCTCTTTAAACTTGGAAACTCCATGGTTCAGTACGGACCTGAGAGAGTCCCCTCTTCAATAAAAGTTACATCATTAACTTCCGTTAATACTGGAACTTACCATTCCATTTCCCATAGGGGACTTTATAGTTTGATGAAACAAAAAGATCATATCAGGTGTGGTTTATTGGCAAATGCAAAAGTATCTGATTGACCGTTTAGATTGATTTTAATAACTTTGTGACTCAAATTGAGAGTCTGAAACCCAATGTCGATTGCGCACAAACGGTCTTATATTGTGGTAGAGTAAAGTTCAAGCCTCAATTGGTTTGTAAGACCGCTCTGTTTCCTTTTGTGTTAGTGAGACTGATAGTTAAGACTTAAGAGTTTAATTACGTCTTGTAGGGTTAATGATTCGTAACCCGAAATTAGGCTTTATACGATTTAATTCAGATTTGTGTGCAAATTGAGAACTGATCTTTAAAATTCTAAACGCAAGTCTTACTACATCTATTAGAGTTTGTTATTGTGTAAAACTCTTTCATTAAACTAAAACATCATGTACAAGTGCTTAACCGTTCTCAATAACTAACTAAACTAACTCGTTTATCACATATATTAATATTTCTCTTCAAGATGGAGTATACGAAGCAACAAACTGATGTGCTTAACCCGATATTAACAACTAACCATTTCTAACTAAGTTGTTTCTCACATACATTAATAATATTTCTCTTTAAGATGGAGCGTAGAGAGATGAAATACCACCTTTGTCAATGAGAATCTGGAACTGTCATGGATATAGGTGTTGTTCGTTTGTTCATCTGCTATCAGATGATGTTCGTTTAAACACAATTAAAGATATCATTTAGATGTATTTGTCAAACTCATCCAAATTTTTTTTTTTTTAAATATGATGAGTTTAATTGGTGCATTCAGATGTATATGATTATTCCAAAATTATAAATGTCTAAAATACTCTCATTTACAATCATGACTTAACCATGGTAATTTTCTATAGATTTATCTTTTTATAATTTAAAAAATTATGAATTTACACCGGCATTTTGGATTGTAAATCAAAAATCGCGGAATTGCGTTATATTAAGATTTCCCAGTTATAAACAAATAAAAATAAAATTTAACATTATTCAAAATTCAAAATTATTTAATTTTGTAAGAAAAATATTTATTAAATTTTAAATATTTCATGAAAAGAAAAATTTAAGTTTTTTTTTTGTCAACTAGCCTAGTGACTTTATTAATCCTTTAACATCGTAGTGAGCAGAATTCGAATCCCGAATCTGCAACCTAATGTGATGAGTTTTCAGAGGTGGTCACCATTGTGTCACTTGACTCTCACAGAAAAATTTAAGTTTTATTTGGATTTATATTTTAAGTTTCGGTTAATATTAATCTAGCTTTTGGTTGTTGTAACCAAAACAAGTTTGTAATTTAATTCATATTACGGAGCAAATGAAGTTTGTAATTTTACGTGTAGAATATAGTTTCCTGATGGACCAAACTTAGATCCTAAAGTTTTGTACATGTCTATGAAAAAATCCACAGCCTTGAAATATGCTGAAATTCAATTTGTTTTACATAATGGATATTGTTTGATTTTTGGTGAAAAATTACTTTACATTGTAGACCAAATTTGGGTGTCTAGGAGATGATCCAGTCTCTCCGCGTGTCTGCGTTTCCTCTGGTTTCAATTGGTTCAAACAGATTTGGAATGTGCAAAGTGCTCCTAAAATTAAGACTTTCATGTGGAAAGCTTTGAATGTGCCCTTCCTACAGGTGAAAACTGTCTGAGAAGAGGTCTGCAGGGATCTCACTTATGTAAAAGGTGTAATAAATCTGAATCAGCGTTCCATATTCTTTTCGAGTGTGATTATGCAAAACAAGCCTGGGAGTTTGCAAACGGGAGTCCCTCTCCGATAGCAGCCTTCAGTTCTGTAGTAAATCCACTCGAAGAAGCTTTCACCCTTCACCAAAAACAGAAAAGTCCACCTCCATATGGACTGAGTATCACTTCACTTTACCCGTGGATCACTTGGAACCTATGGAAGGAAAGAAACAAATGGCTCTTTCAAGAAGAAGCCTTGACACCGAGAGTAGTAGTCACCAAATCATTGGTGGAGGCAAGAGAATGGGAAGGTCTCAGGCTGCTTTCCATTCGAGATTGACGGGGTGTAAAAGCTCTAGCAGTAGAAGAGGTACAAGTCAAATTTCTGACCAAAACTGTGTAATTCAAACTGATGCTGCTTGGAGACAGTTACCTAAAGTTGCAAGGTTCGCTGCAATTTTTCGTTTTAATGAAGAGATGAGCAAGCATACGTTCTACTGGGCCAAAGAATATATCCCATCTGCACTGCATGCTGAAGGTTTGGCAATCCTTGAAGCATTACTCAAAGCGATTGAGTTGCAGGTACCTAGCATTCGAATCCTTTCGGATTCTAAAGAATGCATCGAAGCCATTAAAGCTTCTAATCATTGTGAGTTATATGGTATCATTAAGGATATCCACCACTTTTCGAATCAGTTCGAGCGTGTCTCGTTCGAGTTTATCCCCCGCTCAGCCAACGTGTCTACGGATTTAGTTGTTAAACACTGTATTTCTTTTTTTTTTTGCTGCAAAAGAAACTTCTCTGTATGGTTCTGTTTAAGTTATTTTATTGAGATCTTGGTTTGACAAAAAAAAAAAAAGGGTTTTTAGACAAGTTTAATCCAATCGTAAATCAAATAATATAAAACGCATACATTTAAACCAAATTGAATAGTGGTTTGTTTTTTTCATATATTTCGCTTAATTTTGTTTTTTCTATTATATTTATTCAATCTCGACTTTGTCTCCCTCTTTTTTCGTTAAGGTTTTAAAATTAAGATTTTAGTCGAATCGATGGCTGAATCGAATAGCGAAATTGTGATTGTCGAATTGTGAGTCACATATAATATAAGCTTTTGATCTCTCTCTCTCTATCTCTCTCTCTTTCTCTCTAAATTTAAGATTTCTGCTTTAGATAGATAGTATCAAGCCATGTAAAATATCTTAAAATTTTTAAAATCATGGTTGAAAACAGCTAAACTAACTAATTAAATAATCAATTATCACTTTCAAGATTTTATCATAATTAAAATTATGTAGAAAATATCTCTTGAAAAAATTAATTATTTTTGGAAAAGTAAATATAATTGTTGATAAATTTTTTTTTATAAAAGAAACTATAAATAGTGATTTTATCCCAAAAAAAGTAGTATTACTATTGTTTGAAGCTCAAGCCGAAGGGTTTATTTTTTCATGGTGGAATAACCAAGAGGCAACTCAAGTGGCAAAAAGAATTGACCATGCGTTGATCAATGAGTTCTAGGCTGAAGTTTTTCCGGAATAGTATGTGTTGAATGTACTCACATTGATCATAAAGTGTGATGGAAGTGTTGAAATATAAAACAGGAAGCTGTGTTGGAACACGTTTCTGACGTTGTGATCCTATATGACATACTGGATGACAAAACAAGAAGCAGTATTGAAACGTATTTAGGACCTGTATAGTCCAATATGGCTCTCCCCTGGAAGTTGAATGGTCTAGTCGTTGGACATTTATTATTTTGTGTTCTCTCTCCTTGATGCAGTTGTTCCTCTTTTTTCCATGTATCTCTTGTATCTCATATATATATATATGCCTTTGTAAATGAAGATAATAAGAATATTGTTCATCTTCCATACTCTCTTATTTTATGTTCTCTCTTCTCATAATCTCACATTATGCTCATTTTCTAGATCCCCAACAATCAGACCATGCTGCTTGTCTTATGTGTGTACCTTCTCTCTCTTGGCGAACTACTAAGCCGTTCAAATTCTACCATCATATTGTTGATTACTCGAGATATGCAGAATCAGTTAGCACCTCCTGGAACAGTGAAAACATCATGGGTTCTTGACAGTTTAAGTTAGCCAAGTCTTTGAAGCTTATGAAGCCGGTTCTCAAAGAGCTAAACAAGTCTCTAACTTTAGCAACATCTCCTTGCGTGTGAAGGAACAGGCTGCTAAACGCTCTACATTGCAAGGTATATTGCTTACCTCCTCTCTTTCATCTGCTGCTATTGAGGAACATGCAGAGAGAAAATGGCAGGTGCTTAAAACGGCGGAGGAAAAATTCTACAGACAACCTTCTCGAGTTAAATAGATGCACCTTGGTTACAGAAATATTGCTTTCTACCACCACACAGTCATTCAACGTGCTTCAGTCAATCACATTTATTTCTTGGAGGATGCCTCTGACAGGAATATTGTGCTAGCTGAGGAGCTCAAAACGCATGCAGCTGATTATTTTATATCCATCTTAGGTGTCTCCCACACTCTGTCAATCAATTCTGATGTTGGTCAGCTGAGACCTCTTCTTCCCTTTAGATGCTCGTTGGCCCAACAACAAGCATTAATAAAGCCTATTTTTGAGGAGGAAGTAAGGAACACCTTATTTGTTATGCCATTGGAAAAATGCCTAGGTCCAGACGGTTTTTCAGTGAAATTTTTCAGAGCTTCATGGAGTATTGTAAGTGAGGATATCACTACAAGAAAAATGCCAGATTGCGAGGACTTTTGCGAGGAAACATATTTCCTCGCCAATTTGCGAGGAAATATAAACGGTATTGCGAGGATATAAGTTTCCTCGCTAAATTGTCGCCAAAAAATTAAATTTGCGAGTAAATAGCGAGGAAACTTTAGTTTCTTCGGAAAAACGTCGATAAGTTTGTAACCGTTGCGTTGTTTGCGACAACTTTAAGACAAAAAATATTGGTCGATAATTTTCGAAACTATAGCGACGATTTTTCGAGCGTAGCGACGATTTTGCGAGGAAAATAGCTCACAATATGACCATTATAAAATTGCCGTTATACTCATGATATTCCGTCGCAAAGTGGTCGTTAAAAACATATGTTTTCCTATAAATACAACACTCTTGAGTATGAGAAAGGATATAATCATATCCAATTCTCTAATTTCCTAAACTTTGTGTTTTTGTTTATATTTTATATAACTATGTTTAATATTTGTTCACTTTTTTTTTCAAAGAGGATATGTTTTATTTTTATAAATATGAGTTTTTAAATTTGTTTTCCAAATTTTGTTAATTTGTTTAAGTTTTTCGTAAATATGTCTAATTATTTTGGGAAATTAGGAGTTCAATTTTAATTTTTCAATTTTTTTATTTTTTATTTTTTTTGTTTTTAAAAGTATAAATAATAATATTCCCTAAAATATTATTAAAAAGTTAGCGACGATTTACAGAGGAATCCTAGTTTCTGAGAGATTTGCGAGAACATCTAAATAATAATTAAAAATGTAGCGACGATTTACAGAGGAAACCTATTTTCCGAGACTTTTGAGAGGAGTTATAAATAATAATTAAAAATTTAACGACGTTTTTCAGAGAAAAACATAAATTAAATTGTAGCGACGATTTACAGAAGAAACCTATTTTCCGAGACTTTTGAGAGGATTTATAAATAATAATTAAAAATTTAACGACGATTTTCAGAGGAAAATATAATTAAAACTGTAGCGACGATTTACAGAAGAAACCTAGTTTCCGAGAGTTTTGCGAGGACTTATAAATAATAATTAAAAATTTAGCGACGACTTGTAGAGGAAAAATAGTTTCCGAGAGAATTGCGAGGAAATATGTCGTCGCTAACCGTTATAAAACCTAATCTCTACCCGTCTCTTTCGTTCTGCCTCTTTAACAAAAAAACAAAACCTATCTTCGCCGTTCACCGCCTCTCCGTCTCTCGTCGCCGACGCTCGTTCTCGTCGCCTCTCGATCGCCGATTCTCGTTCTCGCCTTTCTTCGCCGTCACCGCCTCTCCGCCTCTCGATCGCCGACTCTCGTTGATCTTCGCCGCTATGCCTCTCTCCTCTCCGTCTGTCCTCGCCTCTCCGTCTCCTCGACTCTCCGGTTCGGCTCTCCGGCTCGCCTCTCCACCTATCCGTCTCCGGCACTGATGTCCCAATACCAAATTTAAGATCAAAGTATGTCCCTTTTCTTCCAGCATTGGAATCGTTTCTGTTATCTAATGAGATTGGCGTTTGCGATTCCCTTGCCGATTGTTTCATTCTTTTCTCCTGTGGTTCGCATACAATGAACTTTTCAGCTAAACTGTAGCATTGGGTTTATTATGAATGGGTTTATTTCTCTTTTGATTTGGAACTTTTACCATTGTTAGATATTATCATGTTCTTGATATGTACAAATAAGAGATGAGAGCATTACGAAGTTTTTTTTTAGGCTTGGGGAAGCTAATGACATGTTTATGCCTTCTGATGCTGATTTAATTGATTAGGGATTTCATTGATCTTAGTGCTCTTTTTAGATTTGATATTCTCATGGTTGTGTTTTGAGAAATGCAGATTCCTCCTTGGAATTTGGAGATTTTGTTTGCCATTGTTCTGATGTGATTAAACAAGAGAAGAGAGCAGTACAAGTTATGGTTTAACGGGTTGGGTAAATCAACAGTGCTATGACTTGCTTAGAGTTCATGTTTATGTTTTCTAATGCTGATTGTTTAAGTTTCACATATCTAGCACTGATCTTGCTTAGTAGGATCACATGATTAGGTTTTAGAGAATGGCGAGTCTCAATTTTCGACACTACCTGTCTTTTTCTTAATTATGTTTGTGCAGCCTGGTAAAACTCTGAGTGTAAGAAAATGGCAAGCTGCATTTACAACAGAAGGGTTCCTCGATATTGGCAAAACTCTAAATCGAATCCGACGAGGGGTAAGTCTCAAAACATTGTTTGCAAAAATCATTTATATTTGGTCATGCAAAAATCACTTATATTTTTAATCCTTTTGCTTGCCTTTTAATAATTTCATTCAAGAAATCAAGAGTACATGGTATCAGATTGCGTTTCTTATCATTCCAATCCGTTTGCTTGCTTTCTTGACTGGTCTAGGGGATCCATCCATCGATCAGAGGAGAAGTCTGGGAATTCTTACTTGGCTGTTATGATCCAAAGAGCACATTTGAAGAAAGAGAGCAAGTCCGACAACGTAGAAGGTGAATTTTCCACCCATATAAACAGTAACTTAGTTGGCACAGAAGGATAAAGAGATGGCGCAACTCAAGTCATCTTTGGAGTATCTGAGTGGTATTGTGAGGCAGCACTTTCCCCTTCCTTTCGCGAACTAATGATCTTTTTATTTCTCTTTCGTTTAATGTTTATATGATGTTGAACTTAGACTTAATGTTTATAATATTTTCAATTGTACTTTGAATTTTAAATTGGTTTATATGCTCAGTTTAGAATTATAATTTTGTTTATATTCTATAATTTTTTGTTTTTAATTTAATTAAAAACAAAATGAAAAACATAATTTATTGATTTTTAAAAAATATTATTTTCCGATAGCCCTCGCAAAATCCTAGCGAAATAGAGTATTCCTCGCTAATTCCTCGCAAAAAGTATCCTCGCTATTTCCTCGCAAATTGTTTCCATGCTAATTCCTCGCAAAACTGTCCTTGCTAATTCCTCGCAAATATTTCTTCGCAAATTCCTCGCAAATATTTCTTCGCTAATTCTTCGCTAAATCAACGATATTATCGACGATTTATCGAGAAAATGAACAGTAACGACGACGGATAGCGAGGACTCTCAATTCGTCGCTAAATGATCGCTATAGCCTATTTGCGACAGATTTTAGAGGAATACTGTCCTCGCAAATCAGGCTTATTCTTGTAGTGTATGATTGAGGCAGTACAAGAATTCTTTTGGAATGGTAGGTTATTAAAAGCCTTCAACAACACAGTCATTGCCCTTATTCCAAAGAAATCAGAAGCTTGCCGTTTGGAAGAGTATAAACCCATTAGCCGTTGCAATTTGATTTACAAGATCATTTCGAAGATTGCGGCAGCGCGTCTAAAGCCGTTGTTACCAGAATGTCTATCTCCCAACCATGCGGCTTTCTGTAAAGGAAGAAGCTTAGGAGAAAATGTTTTACTTGCCTCAGAGCTGTTAAGGAATTACCATCTTTCGTATTCACGTAAATGTTCTATGCTTAAAGTTGATATTCGGAAAGCCTTTGACATAGTAAGTTGGGAGTTTGCAACATCAAGATTGTATTTCCACTCCACGGTTCTCTGTCCCATTTAATGGTCAGTTTGTTTGGTTCTTTGAGGGGAAAAGGGAGACCCACTCTCTCCATATCTTTTTATTATGGTGATGGAGCCGTTAAGACAAATGCTAAATGCTGCAGAGGTTGCGAAGAAGTTTGAGATACATCCCAAGTGCGACTCCCAAAGTTACCCACTTGGTGTTTGGTGATGATTTTCTGGTTTTTTCAAGTGGTTCTCATTCGTCTATTGATGGTATCTTGCATGTTATGAGTAGATTTAGGGATCTATCCGGACTGGAAGTTAATGAGGCAAATTCTGCTCTCTTCTTTGGAGGTTATACGGATGTTGAAGCTGCCTCCATAAGTATATGACAAGTATAAAACTAGGCACTCTTCCTACCCGCTATCTTGGGTTTCCACTAAACTCTTCTAGAGTTTCCTATCAGACCTTACAGCCTTTCTTGGACCGAATCACAACCAAGCTTCACTCATGGATAATCAAATTTCTCTCATTCGCGGGAAAGATTAAATTTGTTTCTTTAGTGATTTATTGTATGGTGTTGTTTTGGAGTCAAGTGTTCACTTTGTCAAAGATGTTCTATGCTAAAATAGACTCACTTTGCTCCTCCTTTCTCTGGAAAAATAGAATGGAGTCAGCCACGGGAGCTCGTGTCTCGTGGGCGGATAATTGAAAGCCAAGGCTTGAGGATTTTGAGAGTGTTTTCAGGCTCAAGCGATTGTGGAAATTCTTCTCAGTCCCGGGGAGTCTATATATGGGTTGCTTGGTTGGAGAGCAACATCTTGAAAAAGAAGAGTTTCTGGATTTTAGAAGATTCTCCTAGGTTTTCTCCTGCGGTTAGAGATATGCTCCAATTGAAACAAGAGGTTTTGAAGTTCTTGAGCTGTCAAGTAAGAGATCGGGTGAGAGCCTCGTTTTCGTATGATTGTTGGACAAAACATGGCCAACTAATTACATAGGTAGGAAGTTCAGGTCCTAAATCATTGTGGCTAAGAAGAGACGCAAGAGTTTCAGATGCGGTCTCATCGGGAATGTGGTGCTTACTTGCGGCCAGATCGGACAGGATTGAGCAACTGCTCTTAACAATGCCGCAGCTGCAAGTGCCTGATACTTCTCTAGGTCCCGATGTGTTCTCTTGGCGCCTTTCAAACGACAATTACACAAGAAAATTCTCCACCAAGGACACGTGGAATCAGTTACGGCGGGTTTCTCCAGAGGTAAATTGATGCTCTATGGTTTGGTTCAAGCAAGCAACCCCAAGGTATTCATTCATCACTTGACTTTTTTCTACTTGGAAGACTACCAACCAAGGATAGGCTGTCACAATGGGGAATCGATGTCTCGCTTACATGTCCACTCTGCTCCTTGGCCGAGGAATCACATTCCCACCTCTTTTTCAACTGCCAGTTTTTACAAGCGGTAGTGCGTCCCTTTCTTGATCGAATTTACCCGAACTCTATTCTGGATCTACAAGATTTAGCTACTTGGCTACGTCAATTCTCTCAACCTAACCAGGCCAAGTCTCTCACTATCTTCAAGTTGGTGCTCCAACATCTATCTATACACTATGCCGAGAGCGCAACCAACGAATCTTCACCTCTACCTTCATTTCGGAATCAGTTCTTCAAGGAGCAATTGATCGATCACTTCGAGATCGCCTTCTTTCCTACCCGGTCGACGAAGGTTTCGCCACCTCGACGGCACACGAAGATCCAGATGGGCTCCATTCGCTTCCCCTAGAAAGGTTTCGGAAGCGCTAGCTATTTCCAAACCTAGAGGTTGTGATGACACCAACATTTTCCAGCAGATCCAAAAGTTGGATACACTTAAAGAGGGTACCTATTATAACACCGAGACGTTGCATATATATGAGTGGGGAAGTCATATCTTTTATGGAGGACCAGTATTAATTTGCCCATACGCATTCATGAGTCGTCAATCTAGATTGAGTTTATTTTTTATTTATTTATTTCTATTTTATGGGTTTCATTATTATTTAGTTTGTTTTCTTATTTTAATTTGTTGGTTTAAGTTTTTGTGTAAAAAATCTGTTTGTAATGAACATTTTACAATAAATATCTTATATAGCATTTAAATTAGTCTTAATTAATCGTAGCGCAGCGCAAGTTATTGTAAAATAAGTGTTTCTGCTCGGATGAGGGAAAAAGGATCACTTTCATGATTGAAGTAAAGCTTTGCAAACAGTATATTATAATTAAAATATATGACCAATATTTTTGTTGTTGTCAAATGTGATCAGTTTATGATTTTGTAAATGTGTAAGAGAGATAATATGTTCATTTGAATGCGTCGAGTGTAATAATTCACAAATGATATTGGATGGATTCATAGTCCATAGACCGACTATAAATGTTTTGTGTTTGACTGTATTTTGGCGACTTGCCAAATTTTAATATTCGAATTTGAATATAACAATTATTATTGAAAAATATTTTGTTATTTAAAATTTATTAAATCATAAAATGATTTATTTATTTTGATAAATATTCTAATTAGATAACATAGTTATTTTTAATTATCTATTTTACAATTAATTGTAAATGCCAAATATATTTTTAATTATTTTTCTATTAATTTCTGCGTAAATGCCAAGTAAAAAGTTGGAATATTTTTTTTGTCATATAATTTAGTGATTTATATTTTATTTTAATATTCCAATTATAAAAAATTCATTAAATATAATAGAAAATTTCAAATAAATTTGGTAATAAAGAAAATTCAAAATATATAAATTTGGTAATTTTAGATATTAAAAATCTTTTACGTGTGTTTGGCAATTGGTTCTGAGAAAATAAAGATAAGTAGTACTTGAAATTAAAAGTGTTTGACAAGAAATATAATATAATTAAAATTTTTAAAAAGTTAAAAAGATGAGAAAATTTGTGGGTTTGTCACATCAGCAACAATGATTTTCTTTTAATATATAGAAGATTATGCAAACATAAAATAAATTAAATCTCAATTAATTATATCAATCTGCTATTATTAATATTATTAACATTCCAATAAGAATGTGTTTTTTTATTCAACTTCATATACAAACAAATAAATCCAATCATTATAAGATATGTAAACCCATCTATTAATTTTACTCATTAGTATTATTTATATTATTAACATGTAAAATATCATATGAAATTTTTAAAAACATACACCGCGGGTGATTAGCTAGTTTTGTTATTAATTTTTCAACAAAACATTTTACTGGTCTATCGTGTGTTAAGTTTGTTTGAGTTTTTATCTTAAATTTTTGTACTAATTATGTATTTTTAATTTTATCGTTTGTTATGTCATTGTATTTTTTAATTTAATATGTCATTGTTGCAATTTCAAAATTTTAAGTAACTTGTTAACCAACTTTTTGATATAAGTTTAACTATAAAATTAAAACATATAAAGTTGTTCATGCATTAATGAAAACATATTACATTTGAAGAATCACTTTGTAAATAAAAAAAGTTTTACTCCAAATTTAGAAAACACTATTTATGAGTCATTAGTATATTTTTAAAGTGTGATTTAGTATACCACTGGAAATGGTTTTCAGAGTTTTTCTAGTATTTTCTTGGACCTATTTTCTCTCATTCATTGTTGAATATTTATATCCCCTTGACTATTTAAACAAAAAAAAAAATCGATAACAAAGAAACAACTTGAATATTCTTTCTCAAACTAAGATAGAAAATCCAAATACATTTGAAAAGTAATTACAAAATGATATATAACATTAATAAACAATAAAATAAGGCCGATGACAAATAAAAACAAGTAAAATACAAAATTGCAGAAAAGCCAGAAGAATAGTTCGCAATTACAAATTTATCATTTATTTCTAACTCTTTTTTTCTTTATCATCCGTTGTATAACGTCAATAAGATCGAATCGCCACGTCCTATAGCTACAAATCTGAAAAAAAATCTCCAAAACACTTTATTGGTCTATGTTGTGTTAAGTTTGTTTGAGTTTTTATCTTAAATTTCAGTACTAATTTTGTATTTTTAATTTTATCGTTTGTTATGTCATTGTATTTTTTAATTTAATATGTCATTGTTGCATTTTCAAAATTTTATTCAACTTGATAACTAACTTTTTAATATAAGTTTAACTATAAAATTAAAACATATAAAGTTGTTCATGTATTAATGAAAACATATTAAATATATGAAGAACCACTTTGTAAATAAAAAAAAAGTTTTACTTCAAATTTAGAATAACACTATTTATGAGTCATTAGTCTATTTTCAAAGTGAGATTCAGTATACACCGGCAATGGTTTTCAGAGTTTTTTAGTATTTTCTCGAGCCACTTTAAACTTGGCAATGAACGAGGCATCGGCATGGTCGACCGCTCAAATAATAGAGCAATTACAAGAGAGGAAGAACGGCCCAATTATGGAAAACAATACGGGTACACAAGTTACCAAATGTTATATTGATGGATCCTGGAAAGACTGATATATTTTCTCAGTGATGGGCTGGTATACTTCCCAAGAAGATGGATCTGAGACGCTTATGAGATCCAGAAGCATTTTCAAGCGATTGTCACCACTCCATTCAGAGTTGGACTCTTTAGTATGGGTCATGCAGTGCATGTTGTCATATCAGAAGACTTCGGTGGGTTTTTATACAGACAGTTCCGAATTATTGAAGACGATAGCAACACCAGGAGATTGGCCAGCTTTCGAAGTGATTTTAGAGGAAGTGAAGAAGAACAAAGAAGGTTTTGCGTTTTTTCCATTAGTCTAAATTTTCGCAATTTGAATGTAAAAGCAGATAATTTGGCACGTAGTGCTAGAATTTATGTTCACGATGTAAGTTACATAAACTTTGTATCTCCGGTTTGGATTTCCAAACTGTTTTAATTATATAAGTTGCTGACAAAAAAAAACTATTTTGAAAAAAAAAATGATAGTAAAGAAACAACTTGAATATTCTTTCTCAAACTAAGATACAAAATCCAAATACTTTGAGAAGTAATTACAGAATGATATATAACATTAATAAACAACAAAATAAGGCCAGTGACAAATAAAAACAAGTAAAATACGAAAATGCTAAAAAAATTGCAGAAAAGCCAGAAGAATAGTTCGCAATTACAAATTTATCCATTTTTTAACGCTTTTTTTTTCTTCTTCATCATCTGTGTGTAACGTCACTAAGATCGAATCACCTTGTCATATTCACACACCTGAAAAATCTCCAAAAGACTTTATTGGTCTATAGTGTGTTAAGTTTGTTTGAGTTTTTATCTTAAACACAGTACTAATTATGTATTTTTAATTTTATCGTTTGTTATGTCATTGTTGCATTGATTACCAACTTTTTTGATATAAGTTTAACTACAAAATTAAAACATATAAAATTGTTCATGTATTAATGAAAACATATTAAATTGGAAGAATCACTTTGTAAATAAAAAACGTTTTACTCCAAATTTAGAATAACACTATTTATGAGTCATAAGTCTATTTTCAGAGTGAGTTTTAGTATACCACTGGAAATAGTTTTCAGAGTTTTTTTAGTATTTTCTCATGCCTATTTTCTCTCATTCATTGTTGAATATTTCAGATATCTTAACTATTTTGAACCAAAAAAAATGATAGTAAAGAAACAACTTGAATATTCTTTCTCAAACTAAGATACAAAATCCAAATACATTTGAGAAGTAATTACAAAATGATATATAACATTAATAAACAACAAAATAAGGCCAATGACAAATAAAAACAAGTAAAATACGAAAATGCTAAAAAAAATTACAGAAAAGCCAATAGTATGGTTCACAATTACAAATTTATCCATTTTTTCTAACGTTTTTTTTTCTTCATCATCCATTGTATAACGTCACTAAGATCAAATCACCTTCTCATATTGCTACATACCTGAAAATCTCCAAAACACTGTACTGGTCTATGGTGTGTTAAGTTTGTTTGAGGTTTTATCTTAAATATCAGTACTAATTATATATTTTAAATTTTATCGTTTGTTTTGTCATTGTATTTTTTAAGTTATTATGTTATTGTTGCATTTCAAAATTTTAATTAATTTGATTACCAACTTTTTGATATAAGTTTAACTATAAAATTAAAACATATAAAATTGTTCATGTATTAATGAAAACATATTAAATTTGAAAAATCACTTTTGTAAATGAAAAAAAAAATTACTCTAAATTTAGAATAACACTATTTGTAAGTCATTACTCTATTTTCAGAGTGAGATTTAGTATTTCAGAGTTTTTCTACTATTTTCTCTAATTCATTGTTGAATATTTGAGGCTATTTTGAAGAAAAATATATCAATAGCAAAGAAATTACTTGAATATTTGTTCTCAACCTAAAAAAATACAAAGTTCAAATACATTTGAAAAGTAAATTACAAAATAATATATAACATTAATAGACAACAAAATAAGGTTTATGGCAAATAAAAACAAGTAAAATTTAAAAATGCTAAAAAAAATTGCAGAAAAACCGGAAAAACAGTTTGCAATTATAAATTTATTCTTTTTGTTTTCCTAACGCTTTTTTTTTTTTCATCACCCGTTATCTAACGTCACTAATCGCCACGTCATAATATAGCTACACACATGAAAAATCTCCAAATATGCACAAAAATTAAAAAAGTCGAGTCAAATCGGATCGAGTCGCCACGTCATCAAAGACTTCAGTTAACAGAACCGAGTTTAACTCATCCGAGTGAGTTTTCTCTACTGAGTCTTGCATACATCTCCGCTCTCAGCTCTTTCCCAGATTCCACAAACTCCATAGCCGGAGCTATCTCAAACTCCCTTATTCCCGGCCATGTCGGCGCCTGAATCGGACGCAGAGAAGACGAAAAAGCTAATCTAACTCCAGATCTCATCGGAGAACTCCACGAACCACCTCCGTTCAATTGCATCTTCCTCATCGACGCAATGAGTTCACCGGTACTCGGAGAAAGCGGCGGTGATTCCGACGGTGGAGAAACGAGAATCGAAGTCGGAGAAGTAGCTAATCCTGAAAATCCAAGATATGGATCTAACGAACAAGGTAAAACACGTAACTGCTCCGTCGTATGAGCGAAGAAACATATTTTTCTCCGGCAACTCGTTCCATCTTTACACGGCTGAGTTCGATAACGAGAAGGATGAAGCCAACACTCGAATACACCATGAGCGAACTCACACGAATCACCTCTTCTACAACTTCCTTTACGAAACTCAGGACAAGCCGTACTGGAGTAATGAAACTTCCTCGGATCTCGTCGTCGTGCTTTCTCTCCGGTATGTGCGAACGGACACTCGGTCCAATCATGAGATCGGCCTCTCGCGCATCGCCGGATCTTGAACTCGTACATACGAAACTCGTCGGTGAGTGATGACTCGTCTCCGCTTGATGAGTCGGAATCGTTTGTTAACTCGTTTGACGGGAGGTAACGGAAGAGAGGAGCGAAGGAGTCGAGATACGGTGATGGTGAGTGTGGGTAATCGTTAACGCCGTTAAGGTTAACGGAAGAGAATGGTGAAGAGATCGTGACCGTTGGATCGTTGATTCGATCCCATTGAGGGATCTCGATGGTCGGATGTGGTCGGTTATTATTTTCTCCAATCATCATTTTTTTGTTGTAAGTAAGTGAGTTTAAAGAAGAGAAAGGTTTGTCTCCGTCTTATAAACTGCTTTATTTTAACTATGGTTGGGTCAAATATTAACCACAGTAAAGTTATAAAAATCTTGACCTTATCTACAATATCGTACGGTTAAACTATTAATAAGCCAGAGATTGAGATTATGACACGTTGCAAAAAAAATATCTCCAATTTGTTTTCATTTTTTTTTCCAAATTTGTTTATTACTCGTAGCATTTAATCTCTTTTATATTAATTATGAATCATTTTATTAAATCAATCATATATAAACTGTTTTTATTTTAAAGATTATAATCGTATCTTAATTAGTTTTAGTTATTTATGAAAGATGGAATAAGTAAATATTCCATAAAATTATTGCTGGTTTTACTGTTTTTTAAATTTGATTTAAAAATTTTTATTTTTAAAAAATATTATTTTAACTAAATAACTAGAAATTGTTCCGTGCTATAACACTGCTTAATGAATATAAACAAATTGGATTTTTTTAATAATAGAAAAAATTAATAATAAAATATCTGATTTTATTTTGTGCAAATCAATATCCGATTGTGCAAATAAAATTAAATCAGATTTTAACAAATCCGATTTTTTTGAAATATTAACAAATCTTTTTTGTAATATTAACAAATCCTATAAAAATATATGATTATTAATAAATCCGATTTTTTGGAATAGTAAAATTTTTTTTTTTGAAATATTAACAAATCCGATTTTTTTGGTAACATAATAATCGATTATTAACCAGTCCTATTTTTTGAGAATAGTCAAAAATCATTTTTAGAACATTAACAAATCAGTTTTTTAGTTAACCATAAATTAAATTGATTTCATTAAATGATCACATAATAACTAATGACTAAAATATCCTTAATGAAAGATTAAAATTCGTTCTTTGAAATAATGGCAATGTGATTTAAATATTAATACCTTTTAATGTTTCTTTATAAATGTACTGCACAAATAATATATAGGGGATTAATTAGTAACATAAATATGTAAAAACTTTAACTTTAGATTTCAATTATTTATACAATAATATACTATTAAAATATTTAAAAATATTTATTTAATTTTTTAATTTTATACAAAATATTATAAAAGTTTTATCCCGCGTATAACAGGAGAATTACCTAGTTTATTATTAACTAGTGATATAGTTCTTGATAACTAAAAATTAGGATAATTAAAAATAAATTAAATTGATACATTAAAATAAATTTCACATATGATTTATTGTCCTTGATAATTTTATGATTTATAAAGATCAAAATATTCAATGTCTTTCTCGAGAATCCTGAAAAATAAAGATACTTCAATTGCCTAGTCGAAGTAGACGATGCTGATTAGTATTTTGTAAAAAGTTTATTTTATTAAAGTTATAAATAATAAACTGATTTTCAATGAAAAAACAAGTAAACATATGATTCTTATTATATCGTCTATTATATCATTATTACATTCACGAAAAATGAATTTAACTCTGTGCAACACTTAACGAATTCACAAATGAATCCCCAACATATAATTTCATTTGTACCACTAAGATCTACAAGAGACAGTTCTACTGAAAATCTCCATAATGCACATTTAACGTAAAATCTAAAAAATTATAAACTATTTATGTGTTTATAGGATAAAATAATATACATTTATATATATAGTGCATAAATTTGGGTTACAGCTTTTCTGCATGTGGTCTCTGGAACAATCATAATAGATTAACTGATGGGAGTATATTGACATACACCAAAGAAGAAATTATAAAAGTTCAGGAAAACGCCAAAAAAATGTACTCTAAAAAATCTTCGACGCTTAAGTTAGAAAAGGTATGAGAAAGGGTTTGAAATTACTATGTGGGTTAATATATGTTGTACTTTTCCGGATAAAGGTTGGGACTCGAATGGGGGATCACTATAAATGGGTTCGAATGTGTATTATAAGGGTTGTCCACCTTTCCCCATAAACCATAAACATTATAAGGGTTCGACGTCCTAGTTTTAGTATTATGCCACCGCATATTGGCAAAATTATGACTCGTTTGTACTCCTTTAAGAGATGTGCTAGCTCGTTGCGTTTCTTCAGCAGTTTTCCGTACATTTTTTTTTTCGTATGGTTAGATTTGTAACGACTGAGTTTTGTGTAGCAAACGATACTCTTTCCCAAAAATAAGCAATTTAGACAACGTTGGAATATTTTAAGGTTTGGACCACTGTTCCAATATTGTGTATTAGGGTCCACTGCTCCGAGATCCACTTGATTTTTACTCTTCCATTTATTTTTTATTGTTTGAAACAAAGGTTATCCATTAAGGGGAACTTATCTATCCCACGTGGACTGCTCAGCGCTCACTGCCAAAGATCCGCAATATTTGACACATAATTGTCACTAATCCCACCATTAAACAAATCACAAATTGATTAATCTGAATTTAAAAACCAATTTGACCACTATCAGATATGGTTCGGGGGACAAAATCCTCTTAAATCTCACCTAACTTTTTTTTTTTTGGGTCAACTTTTTCAATGCAGCCCCACCTAACTTTTATTAAAAGATAATTTTTGGTTCGTGGCTATTTAATTATAAGCCAGAATTTTTCAACTTTTGCTTCACTTACAAGCTGGGTCTGATCATGGATAAACAATGATTATCACAAGCTATCATAATGACTAAAAGAAGCATGATCGTTATCAGTTCTCAGTTCTTTATGCATAAACTATTGATAAAATTATAATAGTCACGAGATGATTGATCGAGCACGTTAAATATTTTCTTTATTGATTGTAAGAGTTTAAGATTACGGTATTATGCGTCTAAACCAAAAATCAAATAACTTATATAGTTAAAGTGAATACACATTTTATATTAGTAAAACATTCAAATGATTTAAAATTTGTACCTTTCTCAAGTGTTTAAAAATGCTTTCAATTAAATAATGTTTTAATAATTTTATATTGTAATACCATATTTTATCAAAAATATTTATTTTTATATTTTGAAAATTTTTGTTAAAATGCAATATTTTTGAACAATAATTTGAAAAGGGTACATTAATATGAAAATTGTACAAATGATACACTTAAAAAAAAAAAAATGAGTGTTATCTTTATGTACTTGCAGAGTTTTGGCAGACTCTACCTTATCACTAGAATGTAATAGTGGCATACCGCATCGCAAGATCTGGCGCTTGACATTAGTATGTAGGGGCACGCTATCTGCAGGATCTTTCTTGACATTAGTTTGTTATATTCCTATCATTCTCTTCGTAGACTCTATCTTAAGTTTGTTATAATAGTAGCATAATCTTTGCAAGCTCATTATATAATATAAGTCTTAAGTCTCTCTTCACATTTGCGACGTAAACAATTTCTTCTTTTTTATTCCTTTTTCCATATAATATAAGAAGACCATTATATAATTTGGGATGGAGATCATCAAATAAAATGGTTATAACGTGTTTCTTGTCACTCGAGATATAATGGCTAAAATGGCTGTAAAGGCATAGCAACGTCTATTCATGTGTCTTTTGGTTTGAACAATTTGGTTTTTACAACATTAGAATGATATGGTCTCTTTTTTGGTATACTCTGCTTTTAAAATGGTCGACTATGAATGATATGATGCAACATCTTACTTAGTTTCACAACCAAACACAAATAACCATGCTAAAGAGGATCAAGCAGCAATGTTCAGAATCATAACCACATGA
The DNA here is from genome assembly GCA_026770425.1 of Boechera divaricarpa. NCBI lineage: Eukaryota > Viridiplantae > Streptophyta > Magnoliopsida > Brassicales > Brassicaceae > Boechera > Boechera divaricarpa. The sequence goes on along the minus strand of CM049186.1, from coordinate 5,354,937 downwards.
AAAACACCACGCAATTTCAAGTTCAAAAGAAACACCAACAATATAACTGAAAGAACAAAAACATAAGAAATAAGTTTTTGGTTTTAAGGTAGACACACGAAGATACAAAGACACACTCTCACCTCCCCTAGAATGTTTGAGATCATGTTAGCCACATACTTCATCACTTCCATCCTCATCCTCTCCCTCCTTACTACCCACCTCCTCTTCTTCATTTACTTTATCAGCCTCCTTTCCTTCATTTCCTTTAGCAGTCTCCTCTCCTTCACCACTTAAGGCATATTCTCCATCCCCTACCTGAGTAACATACTTATATAAAAACTTAACGACTAAAGAGATTAGGAGATATATAGAGAAGACTAGTAAAAATCACTCTGAACATGTATGATTTTCGCAAGACCAATCAACTCTTCAATATCAGCTGCAAGAGAGACAGAAGAGTCACTAGGGAAGACATCATCCAGAGACAAAAAAAATGAAAAAGAGACGAGTCTAACGACAAGGTAAGTGAACAGATAAACCGGTTCCTTTGATTTTCCCTTGGACGAAGACACAATAGAGAATTTTCTGAGACTTAGAAGATGAACTAGAGACCAATTTTTTGGATTGAGATTTCTTAGAGCAGGAAGTAGATCTAGACGCGTCTGGGACAGAAGAAGTTGTCTCGTTGTCAGTCATGGAACGACGAAAACTAGTGTAATATTTCGTTATTGTACTATGTAGATGGTCTGGTTTAGAGAACTAGTGTAATGTTTTGAAATATTATTTGTGTTTGATCTTCTCGAAATATACTCCGTTTCAACTCCAGATATTGCTAGATTAGCGAAGATCGTCTTCCCAAAGAATGCATGTATTTTCAAACCAAAATCAAAGAGACTGTAAACATTCTTAAACCAATATCCAAACAATAAAGTTACGAAATTAGCCGTGGATATCGCTTGGATCTGTGGAAAAAAAATCGTGACATTCACTAGTGAAATCGAATATTTTGTTTCACCAAATGAAAATTGAAACTAATTAGAGATTTTGTTTTTCTATCAAAAATTGATGACAAACTAAAAAAAGTAAGAAATAATGACATATATATTATTATTTTTTTTAAAAAGTACATTGCATTTGACCTTAAAAGTATATCATTTCTACAATTTTCCCATGAAAATAACCATCTTCAAATAAATGTTCAAAAACATACTATTTTGACAAATCTCCCATATATATTTGATATAAATTTTTGAGATAATTACCTCAAACAACCTCTATTTATTTTGATATTACTAGACCAACCTTCAGTTAGATTATAGATTAAAAGATAGGATGTAAAGACATCAAAACCATACCCTTAGTTTTTAATTACGAAAATGACATAAAATATATTTTTTTTTAACAAGCAAGATAGATAATGAGGAAGATGGCGAGAGCGAAGAAAACGGCGAGATCGACAAAGATGACACCGAGGACGCCGCCGTCGCTGCCGACGACGACGATAATGACGGAGACGACACCGAGACTGCCGTTGCCGCTGCCGACGACGACGACAACGACAGAGAAGGATCTTTAAAAGGAACGCTTGAAGAGGACAATTGACGCTAAAGGATCTTTAAAGGAAACAACACCGACAACGACGACCACGAAAGACCTTTTAAGGGAAAGATTAAGGAGGAAGATGATGTTGAACCTTCGTTTTTATCGTCGTGACATTAGTTGATAATATCGATATGGTAGACTTTGGGAAATATAGAAATGGTAGACTTTATTGATGTGATGGTAGATTTTATTGATATGTGATGGTAGATTTTACTGTATGCTTAGTAGACTTAATTGTGTGCTATGGTGGTAGAAAACAGTAGACTTTACTGTATATTATGGACTTTTACTGTGTGCTATGGTAGTCGGATATGATAGTCTTTTCGTTATGTGATGGTAGATTTGTGGTTTATATGGTAGTCGGATATGGTAGATTTTTTGTTATGTGACGGTAGATTTGTGGTACTTTATTGTAGTCGGATTTGGTATAATTTTTGTTATGTGATAGTAGATTTGTGGTACTATGCTGTAGATTTTACGGTAGTCGGATATGGTTTACTTTTTGTTATGTGATGGTAGATTTGTGGTACTATATGGCAAACTTTATGGTTGTCGGATATGGTAGACTTTTTATTATGTGATGGTAGATTTGTGGTACTATATGATAGACTTAATTGTAGTCGGATATGGTAGACTTTTTGTTAGGTGATGGTAGATTTGTGGTACTATATGGTAGACTATATCATAGTCGGATATGGTAGACTTTTTCTTATGTGATGGTAGACTTTATGGTGATATGGTAGACTTTGTGTTATGTGATGGTAGATTTGTGACATTATATGGTAGACTATATCGTAGTCGGATATGGTAGACTTTGTGTAATGTGATGATGGATTTGTGGCAATATATGGTAGACTTATAGTTTACCTCCATTGGGAATATAAAAGTCCATCAAAATTCAGAAAATATAACAACTTAAAGTTGTTCTAGTAATTCTGAAAGATTTAAGATCTCCTGCAATAAGACCTAAAGTCTACCAAATATACAATAAACCTACCGTTTCATGTAGGGATGGGCAAAAAACCCGGAACCGAATACCTAAATCGAACCTGTCCGAAAAAAACCAGAACCGAAACCAAACCGCCACTATAAAAATACCAGAATGGATAATGTTTATATGTTTTTGAAAATCTGAACCGAACCCGATATCCGTGGGTACCCAAAAATACCCAAAATTTAAGTATATATATTAGATATATTGGATAATTTGGATATTTTGATAGATTAGGGAAAAAAAGGAACCAATTTTTTTTTTTTTTTTGGATATTTCAATTATTTTTGGGTAATTCGGATAGATTTCGGTAAAATATAACCAATTTTTTAGTTTTTTTTTCATGGTATTTCAGGTATTTATGAGTAATTCGAGTATATTTGGGTACATTTGGATAAATTTACCCGAACCTGAACCAGAAACCAAATTTTTTTGGGTATTTACTGGTTCTCAATTTTTAAGTATCTACCTGACCCGAACCCACAAAGAACCGAACCAAACCTGACCCAATTTTTACAAATACCTGAAAAGATCCTCAACCCCTCTATCCAAATACCCGAAACCCGAATAGATCTGACCCGAACCCGAACGGATACCCGAATACCCAGAACTAGTTTCATGCAAAAGTCTACCTTAACCAACTCAACCGAAAGTCTAAAAAGGTTTGATAAATATACTGTGTCACATCAAAAGTCAACCGTCAAAAGATCTGCAAGTAAGTCTACCATATAATGAAAAAAATCTACCATATGTTACATAAACCTACGTAAAATGACTAAAGTCTACCTGAGATTATAAAGTTTATCAAGAGTCAGTCAACAAGTCAACACTGGTAGCGAAATCTACCGTAAAATACCACGTAAGTGTAGCATAACATAGAAAACAATATATACCGTAACAATCCAACACAAGTCTACCGTTTCGTCTAACGAAGTTCTATCGTAACAATGGTAGACTTTTCTATGTAAGTTGACCATAACAGAGAAAACAAAAGTCCACCGTAAAATTTCATCTAAAATTTAACGTTTCGTTTAATAGAAGTCTACCGTAACACCGGGTAAACTTTTCTATGTAAGTCTACTACTGCATACAAAACAAAAGTCTAACGTAATATGTAATATAAAATCAACCGAATTAATACAAAAGTCTACCGTCATTGATCCGATAGAGTATTGTTTTGGTGCGGTGGGTTTTTCGTAAATAAAAACCATCTTGTTCTACGTGGCATATATTCGATAATGATATTACGTTTTTTGCCAACAAACAAATTGAGGACAAAACAGTATATTAAGTTGTTTTAGTTATTTTAAAAGAATGAGGTTGTTTTAGTTAGTCACCAATTTTATTGTTTTAGCTATCGACCCTAAATTTTTAGTGCTTACGTTTGTATATGTCTGTTTCTTTTTTTTCGTGTAACGCCTATTTTGTTAGATTGTAAAAAGGATAATACATTGTTTCAATCAACAATCTAGGAGGGATCGAGAAAGTTAAATACAATGAGTCCATGAAAGGAACTTCTTTGCTAAAAGATCTGCTGTTGAATGAATTCTTCCCTCGATTGACATGACCCAATAATGAAAATGGGAGCTTCGTCATCCAGTATCGTATATCTTGAAGAATACTTGTGATGTCACGATGATCTCCTCTTTTGTTGATTAGATTCTTGAGTTCCACATTATCACTTTCAAACCATACATATCTTAATCCTTGCGCCCAAACTGTTTGAAGAGAATGAAGGAAACGGAAAGCTTCTGCTTGTAAAAGTTGATTGTGATTGATGTAGTTTGCACCAACCTGATATCAAATGACTTCCATTGCATGCTATTTCGAAGTATTCTGTTCCTTTCACATGACTGCTATCATAATTACATTTCACCCATCCCTCTGGTGGTGGTTCCCATTATGATACTAGTAATATATAAATGTTATAATAATGCGGAAAATAAGAAAACAAATATAATTGTTGACGAAATGAGAAAAGAAGGTTGATTCAATTTTAGTAGATAATTTTCATATATTATAATTTGACCAAGAGACTTCCGCTTAAAGAGACTCACGCGTCATCGAGCACAAGAGCCAAGAGGACCATTTGAAGATAGGTTTAATGGAAGGAAATCATAACATGGAAAGCCTCTATAAAATTTATTAGTATCCACTAATACAAGCCTCTACAAGAATCTAGTTCGAAAGTACAACTGCTCTAGAAGACTGCATTGCTCAATACAAGCAGTGAATGTTGTCCACCTCAACCTCTCCACACGTTCGGAAAGCATACATGTGCAAATGTTTTGGTGCGATGGTTCATGAACATATAGTGGATCAAATTCTGATTTGCCCCAAATGGACGAGCAACGTTTCTTCTTTCCTGAACGTAAAAAACATATTCATAGAATAGTTTGCAAGCACTCAAAATTTGGGAAAACAGAAAATAACATTTCACATATATCTTTTCAAAAAAAAGGCCAAGAACAGTACAGAAAAACATACGTAGGATATAACATCAAGACTCGTATCATTATTAAACTCTAATGATTAGTTGTTGTGGTTTGGTGTGTTTGCGGATGCGGATGCGCAAAATGTCCCAACTCTTTCGCTTTCTCCGATATCCTCATCCTCGCGTAATCCACTTTATCCGCTCCCATCGGGTGTTTTCCGGTAACGTACCTATAGATCCATGTTAACGCCGTCGCTGCAGCCACCCCACAGCCACCTGAGAATAAGAATCCCGCCGTTAAAAGCCCCATCGTTATCACGGCGGGTACCAACACCGGGCTGAACAGAACCATCAGTGGCGTCGCAACGATCAAACCGATCACCGTTCCGGTTAGTGTTAGTCCTGAGAGCACCAGGAGTGATAGGCCGATCGTCGCCGCGGTTAGGAATCTCACTATCTGCCGAGTGGATGGTGATGAGTCGTGGAGATTCCGCATCATTGGTTGTTGGTGATGTTGATCTGCCATTTCTTTTTTTTTTTCTCTAGAGAAATTATGAACTCAGGTTCTGTTTTGTTTTGTATCTTTGTGATTTGTGAATGATCAAGACTTGACGAATATAACGGAGTAACGAAATGTGACACGTACGTGGTGAACAATGAGGCAATAGAAAAGAGTGTAACGCGGACGTGTCAGCTGTGCATGGAGCTACCTTGACGAGGTTCTGACACGTGATTAGTCAGTTCCGAATTAAATCTCATCCTCAACTATTTTTAAGCCTATTGGGCTACTATTTGGGTTTGTAGTGACTGTATCCGTGCTAAGTTAGAATAGTTTCTTTTGGAAGTGTCAAAAACTAAAGGGTGGGATTTTCGAAGTTTGGTTTGGTTTCGATTCAATTTTGATAAAATTCTGGCCGAATTCAATTGAGTTTGGTTTAAGTTGTGTTTAGTTTGATTTTACTCGATTTAATTAAGTTCAGTTTGGTTAAAAAATTCAGTTAATGAAACACAAAACCACACTTAAGACGAAAAAAGATAAAATGCATGAAGAAAGTCCCAACTCCAAAGTATTCTACCGAGAGATGAAAAAGACCAAGGCTTTTTTTTTTTGCTTACTCAGTTCCGAATTAAATCTCATCAAAAATGATCATGAAGCTTATTAGGCTACTATCTGGGTTTGTGGTGACCGTATCCTCGTGAAGTTGGAATAGTTTGTGGGGTAATCGGGTTAGGATTATGATCATAATTAATAAAATGAAAATTAGACTTATTTTTATCGTGTAGGTTAAGGTAAATATGATTCTTATAAGATTTGGTGTTAGCAAATCTTATCAATATTAATGTCTTAGTGTGGAGGCTTCTCCCTATAAATATCAGTAGCTTTGTGTGCTTTAATATATTGAGAATCATAAAGTTTAGTTTTTGTAAAATTTTCTAAACACTTAATAAAAGAAGCGTAGTTCTTTTATATCGATTCTTGACCTATAATTGGTATCAGAGATTTCGATTGTGATCAAGACCAAAGGCACGAGGAGGTGATCGTTGGTTGAGGAGGATAGAAGACGTGACATGGAAGAAAGACAAGTGACGGTACCCTCACGAGGAAAAGAACCCGGACAATCTTCGGTTCAAGTTCCGATGTTGAACTCCACGAACTATACCGTATGGGCGATGCACATGATGGTGGCGTTGAAAGTTCATAAGGTATGGGAGATCATCGAACCAGGAGGCATACATGCGGAGAAGAACGATGTTGCAACAACTCTGTTGTTCCAATCGATACCCAAATCTTTGATTTTGCAAATCGGTGAGCAAAATACGGCCAAGGTTATATGGGACGCAATAAAACACGACACATGGGAGCTGATCGTGTTAGAGAGGCTTGTTTGCAAACGTTGAACGCAGAATTTGACAGAATTTTTATGAAGGACTCGGATAGTATCGATGACTTTGCGGGAAAGCTATCGGAACTTTCATCAAGAAGTGCATCACTAGGTCAAACTATTGAGGAACCGAAGTTGGTGAAAACGTTTCTCAAAAGTTTATCAAGGCACAAATACATATATATCATTGCATCACTCGAACAAGTCCTTGACCTTAACACTACGGGTTTGAGGATACTGTGGGTCGATTAAAGGCATACGAAGAGCGTATCGGTGAGGAGACACAAGGAGAAGATCAAGAGAAATTGATGTACGCAAACTCGGAATCACAAAGCTCGCGTGGAGGTTTTGGTGGATTCCGTGGAAGAGGTGGTCGCAGTCGTGGAAGGACCAACACACAACAACAACTAACCGGAGTTATCGTGGACCAAAATCAAAATCAAAAGAAGGATTACTCTAAAGTCGTGTGCTATCGGTGTGATAAAAAGGGACATCTCGCCAAACATTGTCCCCAGAGAACTCAAAAACAACAAGAAGCTAATGTGCTGGAGACACAAGAGGCGGATGGTGCATTATATATGCATGAGGTTGTTTTGTTAAATGAGGAAAAGGTAATACCGAGTAATCTTGAAGTCGTTGGAGGAGATGATAGCGTTTGGTACTTGGACAACGACGCAAGTAATCATATGACCAGAAACAAATCATTCTTCATGGATTTAAATGAAAGAATCATAGGGAGAGTAAGATTCGGTGATGGTTCGAGTGTGGAGATAGCTGGAAGAGGCATAATTATATTTGTTTGTACGTCCGGAGAACAACGGTCGTTGAAGGACATTTATTACATACCGGATCTCAAACACAACATACTTAGTCTTGGACAAGCTACTGAAAACGGTTGTAAAGTGCGCATGAAGGAGGATTATCTGACACTTCCCGATCCATGTGGAAGAGTTCTAGTTCACGTAACAAGAACTCTGATAAAGTTCATATTTACATGTTCTCATGCATTCATTTATTATAGTTTTATGCATTCTAACATTCATTTAGGATAGTTTTAGTGCATTTGCATATGTTAATGTGTTTATAGGTACTTGGAGCAAACATCATGCTTTTGGAGTGTTTTGGAGCCTTAAGAAGCCATGAGAACTTTGGAGTCACTTATTTGGGCCAGGAACATCACGAGAAGCTTCCCGAGAAGCTTCACAAAGCAGCATCAACTAGGGCATCGACCGTGAGGGATCGATGCTGAGTTGTGACAAAGACCATCGACCAGACATGGTCGATGTGCTTCTCCAAGATGAGCATCGACCCTACGTGGTCGATGCTAGCCCCGACGGAAGAAACTCGAAATTCAACGTTTTGACCTGTCTGAACTGTTTGGAGGCTTACGGTCGAATGAGAAGGAATTAAGCTACAAACTGACTTGGTATATAATCATGACTCATCAGAGAAGCTCCACGAATTGGAATCATACCAAACCGAGATCAGATACGAAAGTTATTCAACTTCTAAACCGGAAGATCCTACACTTGCCTTATTTGTTCTTAACCGATTAACTAACTTATATGTGTTCCTAAAGCTATCTTTACTCCCTTGGGAGTTATCTAAGAGCTTGGTCTAATTCAAAAGGCGTGACCAAGTGTTTCGGGGATTTTCTACACCCTGAAAGTGGGTAGAGGTTTCAGATCTACATACTCGGAATAATAGTTAATCGATAAATCTATTTTTAACTTCTGAACTTATCTAATTTAGCTTTGATCAAGTTAGTTTAGCATCTTAGGGTGTTGATGCCATGAAAGTGGATTAAGATATCGGAACTAAACACGTTAGAAGATTGACCACTTTGTAGAATTGCAATTGCTAGTCAATCTAGTCGATGACGAGACCGTTCTCAATGCTTGTAGAGAACCACGAGAGTGAGGTTGTTACAGAGAAATTAGTATACCACGAAAGTGGACTAATTTATATACGAAATCTCTAGACCGATGGATACTAACGAAGGGTTAAAGAACATCAATTCATAGAAGATTTCCACATTCGTTTTCATTCACCCTTGTGATCGTTTCCTTTATTATTGTTTAATCGTTATTTAATTTAAGTTATTTTATTTTATGCAATTTACTTTCCATTATTTAATTCATGCACTTTATTTTATGTACTTTTATTTTATGCAATTTAAGTTCTGCTATTTAATTTACGCAATTTACTTTATGTAATTTAATTTACGCTCTTTATTTTACGTAATTTAATTTATGCACTTTAATTTATGTCATTTAATTTATGTTATTTAAATTACGTAATTTATTTTATACACTTTAATTTATGTTATTTATTATATGCACTTTAATTTACATAATTTACTTGACGCAATTTACTTTTATGCAATTTACTTTCTATTATTTATTTTACGCAATTTATTTTCAGTAATTTAATTATTGCTTATTTATTTTATGCATTTTAGATAATAGAATTAAAACTCTCTCAAACATTTATATTTTGCCTTGATTAGATTCACTCCTGCAATCTCTATGTAGTTATTCTCAGTCTCTGTGGATCGATCCCGTACGTACTACAACTGCATTACTGTGCACTTACGGTATAATCGGGTTAAACTCCCGAGACTACTTTCTAGTGGTGCTCGGGTGAAGCCTGTGAAAGGTGTAACAAACTTTCTGTGATCAAGTTTTTGGCGCCGTTGCCGGAAACTAACGCAATAGCCATAGAGATTTGGTTTAAATCTAAGACTAGGTTTTTTTTACTTTTTATTTAATTTGTTTTTATTATTCCATTTTCAGGTTTTAAAGACTTGAGATGCTAGGAATAGACCGGTTGATGGACCGGGAGAATGAGAATGTGGTGCGTAGACAAAGAGTGGTACGAACAATAGGCATGCCCGACGAGCTAATAAGCCATGGTCAACGCACGAGAATCTGGCCACCACCGGTAGCCGGAGTTGAATTCAAAATCAAGATCAGCTTGATTAACATGGTCCAGGGTTATAAGTTTCACGGATTATCAACAGAGAACCCTATCGATTATATGTATCAATTTGACAAGTTGCGTGAGATGGTGAAAATAGACGTTCTTTCTGAAGATGCACTAAAACTTTGTTTATTCCCATTTTCACTTGGGGGTAAAGCACAAGAGTGGGAGAAGTACATTCCATCTGAGATCGTTACAACGTGGAGTGAATGCCAAAAAACATTCCTAACAAAGTTCTTCTCGAACTCTAGGACAGCTCATTGGAGAAACGAGATATCAAACTTCACACAACAAAACACTGAGAGCTTCGGAGAAGCGTGGGAAAAGATTAAAAGATACAGCAAGCAATGTCCTTATCATGGATTCAGTGACGAGTCTTTGCTGAGCATATTCTACAGAGGAGTTACTCCTAAATATCGTACGTTACTCGATATAGGCAGCCATAGAACTTTCATGGGGCAAGACGCGCAACACGGAACAACGGAAGCTATGGAGAGGACTATGACCGAATGAACAGACACGTCGATATCCATGAAAACGAAGAGAAGCTGACCATAAAAGCGCTACACGAAAAGTTAGACAAAATTCTGAAGTCAATGCAACATTTCATCCCGTTAAAATGTCACGAAGAACAACACCATCGACCACAAGAGGTCGATGGTCTTCCCAACAACACCATCGAGCAGCAACATCGAGTGTACACCATCGATGCAAAGCCGGGACAAGACATCAATCAAGCACATCGACCGTATGCGGTCGATGCTATACGTGGAAAAAATGAAGAAGCCAAATTCTTGACGACAAAGACAAACAAATTTGAAGGGATGATTGTTACAACTGCTAGAGAAGAGTTCAAAGAGGTCAATCAATGGTGTAACGAGGTAGATGAGAAGTTCGAAGACTTGGTTTCAATAATCCAGATTCTAGAAACTAGAAAGATAAAAGAGGCACTGACGATCAATGCAATAACCTTAAAGAGTGGAAAGGAGCTCAAACCGATCCCACCTGAGCAACCGATCAAAAAGAAGAGCGAAGAGACTATCATCGAGAAAGAAGATCTAATCATAGAGAAGGGAGATCCAATCATCGAGAAAGAAGATCCTATTGTAATCGAGGAAGAACCCGAGATTGAAGAAGTCGTTAAGGAGAAACCGGACAAAGATAGAGAGCCTGCCACTCATGTAAGGAGCCCGGTGACACTCGACATGCACAATTATCAACCAAAAATTCCTTTTCCCGGGAGGATCAAAGGGAAAATAACGGAGAGAATGAGGAATGCATTTGAACAACAAATGAAAGGTGTAATCATCACTATGCTGATACTAGAAGCTTTGACGATGATTCCCAATGCTAGCAAATTCCTCAATGATCTCGTGACTAAGAAAAAGAAAGAGCTCACCGAGGTAGCATTTCTAACGCACGAGTGCAGCCAGTTATTCTCGACAAGAAAATTCCAAAGAAATTAGACGATCCGGGTAGCTTCACACTCTCTTGCAATCTAGGTCTGATGATATTTGGGAGATTTTTATGTGACCTTGGAGCTAGTGTGAACCTTATGCCTCTATCCATTGCACAAAGTTGAGATTTACAAAATTCAAGGAATGTAGGATGTCACTCGGTTCTCGCCGATCGCTCAATAAAAATGCCTGTGGAATTACTCGAAGACATACCGATGATGATTGGTGACTACCAAATTCCAACCGACTTTGTGGTACTCAAGATGGATCACGAGCCCAAAGATTCACTCATCCTAGGGAGACCATTCCTAGCAACTACGGAAGCCATCATCGATGTCAAAAACAGAAAAATCGATCTTCATCTAAACAGCGAAGTTATGCAGTTTAGTATTGACGAAGTGATAAAAAACCCGTAGAACGAGACCGCATCTTCTACAGAGATGATCTTTACTTATTGGCTAATGGTGTGTTGGAAGAAGTTGAGCTCGAAAGCGAGGACCTAAGTGAAGAATTCCAAACGCTACAAATAGAGACGTGGCGGACATGATACCTCGTGAGATGGCAAGTCTAACCGAAGGTGACGAAGAAGAAAAACTCATGGAGGAAGCAAGCACTGGTGAGACTTGCGATGAAGACGATGAAGACGATTGGAGCAAACTCAAAGCACCGAAAGTGGAGCTGAAACCACTTCCTAAAGGGCTAAGGTACGCATATCTCGGTCCTAATTCAACATATCATATAATAGTAAGTGATGAGCTTAATGATGATGAAATTTCTCTTTTACTTAAGAATTGAGAAAGATAGAAAGACAATAGGATATTCTCTAGATGATATCAATGGCATATCCCCATCCTTATGCATGCATATAATACATTTAGAAGATGAATCTAAGAATTCAATTGAACCCAAAGACGTTTAAATCCAAATTTGTGTGATGTCATAAGAAAAAAAAATCTTAAACTTCTAAATGCTAGAATTATTTATCCTATATCCGATAGTACTTGGATGTCACCTGTTCCAAAAAAGGGTGGCATCATTGTGATAAAAAACAAAAACGATGAATTAATTCCTATTAGAACTATCACAGGACATATGATGTGTATTGATTTTAGAAAATTAAATGCTGCCACTAGAAAAGATCATTTCCCTCTTCCATTAATTGATAAATTGTTAGAACGATTAGATAATCATTCTCACTATTGCCTTTTAGATGGGTATTCGAGATTCTTTCAAATTCTAATACACCTGCAAGATCAAGAAAAAACGATATTTACATGTCTTTACGGTACCTTTGCTTATCGAAGAATGCCGTTTGGACTATGTAATGCACCTGCAACTTTTCAACGGTGCATGATGTCGATATTTTCTGATTTAATTGAATCAGTAGTTGAGGTATCTATGGATGATTTATCTGTGTATGGTTCTTCATTTGGTGGTTGTTTGTCTAATTTTTGCAAGGTGCTTAAGCGTTGCGAAGAGACGAACCTCATACTGAATTGGGAGAAGTGTCATTTCATGGTGAAAGAAGGAATCGTTCTTGGACACAAAATTTCAGAAAGAGGAATCGAAGTTTACAAAGCTAAAATCGACGTCATGACAAGCTTAGGACATCCAAAAACGGTGAAGGACATACGGAGCTTTCTACGCCATGGTGGGTTCTATCAGAGATTCATTAAGGATTTTTCTAAGATAGCTCGGCCACTCACCAGCCTACTATGCAAAGATGTTGAGTTCAACTTCGATGACGCATGTTTCGAGGCATTCCGATCAATCAAGAAGGAGATAGTGAGTGCACCGATAGTACAACCACCGGATTGGGAGTTGTCATTCGAGATAATGTGTGATGCTAGTGACTATGTTGTAGGAGCTGTGCTTGGACAACACAAAGATAGAAGGTGAATGAAATCTATTACGCGAGTAGAATGCTAGACGAGGCGCAAATGAATTATGCTACCATAGAGAAGGAGCTTCTAGCGATCGTATTTGCTTTTGAGAAGTTTTGGGATTACTAGTCGGTTCTAAAGTCTCATGCACACGGATCATGCGGCTCTACGGTATTTGCTCGCTAAGAAGGATGTAAAACCAAGGTTACTCTGCTGGATATTACTCCTTCAAGAGTTTGGTTTGGAGATAAATGATAAGAAAGGAATAGAGAATGGAGTAGTTGATCACCTTTCTCGAATGAGAATCACTGATGAGATCCCTATTGACGATTCACTACCGGAGGAACAAGTCTATGCTATTAGGGTGCTTGTCAACGAGCACTACCTCAACAAAGAGAAGCTGCCTGATCTCATCGTCAACTACCTCGCTTGTGGAGAGAAGCTGCTTGATCTCATCGGATATCATAAGAAAAAAAAATTTCAAGGAGATCACTGATACTATTGGGACGATCCGAACCTCTACACGTTATATAAAGATAAAATCTATAGGAGGTGCGTTCCCGAAAATGAAGTACACGGGATTTTGACAGGATGTCATGAGTCTACATATGGAGGATATTTCGCTACATTTAAGACAGTAGCTAAGGTTTTACAAGCTGTATTTTGGTGGCCGACCTTATTCAGAGACGTTCACCGCTTCATTCTAGCTTGTGATGCATGTCAAAGAAAGGGAAACTTAAGCCGGAGGAACGAGATGCCTCAAAACCCGATAATGAAGGTAGAAGTCTTTGACGTGTGGGACATCGATTTCATGGGACATTTCCCAAACTCTCATGGTAACAACTATATCTTGGTGGTAGTTGATTATGTATCTAAATGGGTAGAAGTTATGGCGTGTCTAACAAACGACGTGAAGGTAGTTCTGAAACTCTTTAAAAGCATCATTTTCCCGCATTTCGGAGTTCCGTGAGTGGTGATTAGCGATGGAGGAATGCACTTCATTAACAGAACTTTCGATAAACTTCTACAGAAACATGGCGCTAGACACAAGGTGGCGACGCCATATCATCCTCAAACAAGCGGACAAGTGAAGGTCTCGAACCGGAAAATCAAATCAATCTTGGAGAAGACGTTGAATATCTCACGAAAAGATTAGTCGCTTAAGCTAGACAATGCTTTGTGGGCTTATCGAACAGCTTTCAAGACTCTCATTGGTATAACTTCTTTCAACCTTCTTTATGGGAAGTCTTGTCATATGCCAGTTGAGCTGAATATAAAGTAATGTGGGATGTCAAGATGCTGAACTACGACATCAAAACCGCTGCGGAGAAGCGCCTAATGCAACTGAACAAGCTAGATGAGATTCGCCGAGACGCTTAAGAGAATGCCCGGATATATAAGGTGAAGACTAAGGCATTCCATGACAGGAAAATACTTCGAAGAGAGTTCCGGGAAAATGATCCAGTTATATTATTCAACTCTCGTTTGAAGATCTTTCCGGGAAAGGTCTGATCTCGTTGGTCCGGACACTTCAAGATAAAGTCTGTAACACCTTACAGAGCTATAGAGCTATGGGGCAACAGTGGAGAGAGCTTCAAGGTGAACGGACGGAAGATCCACCCGACCTTCGGGAAGAGTTTCAAGATCACTGAAACGATAACATTATCGAGCTGACGACGTTAAAAAGCACTCTATCCCTTGTAACTACCTTTATAAATTTTTTGTTTTATTTTTCAGTTTTTCGATTTTTTTGGTATTTTTCGTTTTTTCTGTTTTCCTTTTTGTGTTTTAATTTTCAAGTGTCCTTCACCATTAAAAAAAAATAAATAAATAAAATAAAAAAAAAAACAAAACAAGGACTTGCAAACGTGGGAGCTGCAAACCCATGAAACCGATAAGAGAATTCCGGTATGAATTTTTTTACTTTTTACTCCTTTTACAGTTTTATCTCACAACAAGGACGTTGCGATCTATGGAGGTATTTTTTTTTTCTTGACATCTTTTGATGGAAGTTTTACTATAAGTTTTTTTGCATTTTGAGAGATTGTTACACTCTTTTCCTCGTTCATAGGTTCAATAACATATGAAAAGGTTTTTAATGAGGTAGCGATATAACTTGTTAATTGTATTGATGCTTGGATATTTTTTGTATAGTGTGTGTGATCTTTAGTAGGAACCGTGAAAAAACCATCAGTGGATCGACAAACCTCAAAAAAATCATTCTTCCGGAGACTTAGACAAATCAGAGTTGACTTCTCACCCTAATGAACTTTAATCTTCTCGGTTTGGGGCTTGAGATACATTGGATGTGATACCTCTATGAGACACTGCAAGGCACGTCTAAGTAAGTGCAGTTTCCCTCTTCCTTCCCTTCAATAAGTAAAGAAAAGGATATAGGTAATAAAGAAGTGAACCGGACGTTGGAAGCTACCACTTTTAATTTTCGCGTCTCATGGAAACGTGTCCCATGGAAAGAAAAGGATATAGGTAATAAAAAAGTGAACCGGGTGTTGGAAGCTACCACTTTTAATATTCTTGTTTCATTTAAACATGTCCTATGGAAAGGAAAGAGTTGGAAAGAAAAGGCGATCGGTAAAAAAAAAATGATACCCTAGAAAAGTAGAGAAAAATCGATTGACCTTGAAGTGAGAAAAAAGGGGAAAGGAATTGTACTAAGACGGTCTTGAGCTTACAAAAATCCGAAAGAGTAAGTGCTCATATCCTTTGATCAATACACCCAAGTCGAGATTTCACACTTAGAATGAAAAGAAGAGTCAACGATGAGGAGTCTAGGTTCAAAGGAGGAGCGGTTTGGATTAAGGCGAGTTGTTATGCTTATGGTGAAGTACATGAAGTATATTAGAGATCATTCCGCTTCTACTAAGACGAAAAGCACTAGCACAACAATGTCACAAGGTACAAGTTCACTCTCCTTATATTTATTATTTTTTAATAAAATAACTTCATTATGCTTAGCTTTTGTTTGCTTGAGGACAAGCAAAGGATGAGTGTGGGGGAGTTGATAGAGCTCATATTTACATGTTTTCATGCATTCATTTATAATAGGTTTATGCATTCTAACTTTCATTTAGGATAGTTTTAGTGCATTTGCATATGTTTATGTGTTTATATGTACTTGAAGCAAAACTCATGCTTTTGAAGTGTTTTGGAGCCTAAAAAAGCCATGGGGACTTTGGAGTCACTTGTTTGGGCCAAGAACATCAGGGGAAGCTTCTCGAAAAGCTTTACAAAGCAGCATCGACCAGGGCATCGACCGTGAAGGGATCGATGTTGAGCCGTGATGAAGACCATCGACCAGGCCATCGACCAGGCATGGTTGATGTGCTTTCCCAAGATGAGCATCGACCATGTGCATCGACCCTACGTGGTCGATGCTACCCCAGATGGAAGAAACTTGAAATTTGACGTTTTGACCTGTCTGCACTGTTTGGAGGCTTACGGTCGAACGAGAAGGAAATAAGCTACAAACCAACTTGCTATGGAATCGTTATTCAAAATGGAAGCCCTGAGAGTTGGAATCAGGTCAAGATCTGCTCAGAATAAGAAGATATGATTTTTACAAGTCAGGTGACTCTGAACTTATCGGATTTGGACCTACGTGCACGGTTTGGAACATTACAATCAAACTAGAAGGAATTAGGCTGCAAACCAACCTGGTATGGAATCTTGACTCATCAGAGAAGCTCCAAGAATTAGAATCATATCAAACCGAGGTCAGATGCAAAAGTTATTCAACTTCTAAACTGGAAGATCTTACACTTGACTTATTTGGCATCCTGTTAGTTTAATTCATAAGGGATCTTTCCTCAACCTCCTTGGGCACGACCTAGCCTCCTCCTAAAGCCCTAAACTCTATATAAACACATGTAATGCTCATTAGAAAGGGTTCCCACTTTTTACACAGCTTTGTAGCCATCACTTAGAGAGAAATCTCATATGTTCTTTTGTTTTTAAGTTTTATTCTGCAAGTTCTTTAGTTCTTCTTATTTTTCTTCTATTGCTTTATTTAATGCTTTTGTTTATTGTTTATTATATCTTCTATCTCATGTACTTCCGTCACCCTCGGAGTTATGAGCGAGTAGATCCTTTAGATCTCTGGGATGGAGATCGATGATGGGATCTACTGATTAGAGATTGATGTTTTGTGTTCTTAACCGATTAACTACCTTGTATGTGTTCCTAAGGCTAGATTTACTCCCTTGGGAGTTATCTAAGAGTTTGGTCTAATCCAAAAGGTGTGACCAAGTGTTTCGAGAATTTTCTACACCATGAGAGTGGGTAGAGGTTTTGGATCTACATACTCGGAATAATATTTAATCGATAAATCTATTTTTAACTTGTGAGCTTATCTAAATTAGATTTGATCAAGTTAGTTTAGCATCTTAGGATCTTGATGCCATGAGAGTGGATTAAGATCTCGGAATTAAACACGTTAGAAGATTGACTACTTTGTAGAATTGCAATTGCTAGTCAATCTGGTCGATGACGAGATCATTCTCAATGCTTGTAGAGCACCAGGAGAGTGGAGTTGTTACAGAGAAATTAGTATACCATGAAAGTGGATTAATTTATGTACGAAATCTCTAGACCGATGGATACTAATGAAGGGTTAAAGAACATCAATTATAATTATTAGAAGATTTTCGGATTCGTTCCCATTCACCCTTGGGATCGTTTTCTTTATTATAGTTTAATCGTTATTTAATTTAAGTTATTTTATTTTATGCAATTTAATTTCCACTATTTAATTTATGCACTTTTATTTTATGCAATTTAATTTTTGCTATTTAATTTACGCAATTTACTTTATGCAATTTAATTTACACACTTTAATTTCTGCAATTTTATTTATGCACTTTATTTTACGCAAGTTAATTTATGCACTTTAATTTATGCCATTTAATTTATGTTATTTAAATTACGCAATTTATTTTATATATTTTAATTTATGTTATTTATTTTATGCATTTTAATTTACGTAATTTACTTTACGCAATTTACTTTATGCAATTTACTTTCTATTATTTACTTTACGCAATTTTTTTCAGTAATTTAATTTTTGCTTATTTATTTTATGCATTTTGGATAATAGAATTAAAACCTCCAAAACATTTATATTTTGCCTAGATTAGATTCACTCATGCAATCTCTATGTTGTTATTCTCAGTCTTTGTAGATCGATCTCGTACGTATTACAACTGCATTACTGTGCACTTGCGGTATAATCGGGTTAAACTCGCATGATTATTTTCTATTAGCACTCGGGTGAAACCTGTGAAAAAAAAGTATAACAAACCTTCCGTGATCAAACTCCTAATCGGCTTTACAAGGCAAGCATGAAAATTGGGAGAATTTTGTGCTTACAAATCAAGGAGGATGAAATTGGAGATGGCATCAACGGCTCGGTCACGTGAATTTCAGGTCACTAAAGATGAGGGAGACAAGGACATGCTGATAGGTATGCCGAAAATTGAAGTAGAAACTGAAGCGTGTGCGTCTTGCTTGGCGGATAAGCAAACTCATTTATCGTTTCCTACCAAGACAAGTTTTCGTGCTACACAAGCTCTCGAGCTTGTACATGTAGATTTATGTGGGCCTATATCACCATCGACACCCTTAAAAAATAGATATGTGTTTGTTTTGATTGATGACCATTCGAGATACATGTGGAGTATACTCATGAAAGCTAAGGGTGAAGCATTTGAGAGGTTTAAACATTTTAAAGCTATGGTAGAGATGCAAATCGGGAAGGGAATTAAAACGTTTAGAACTGATCGAGGAAGAGAATTCACATCGACTGAGTTTAACATATTCTGTGAAGAGAATGACATCACACATCACTTAACCGCACCTTACACACCACAACAAAATGGAGTTGTTGAAAAGCGCAATAGGACTTTGATGGAGATGACCAGAAGTATGTTGAAAAGCATGAGACTTCTAAATTACTTGTGGGGAGAGGTAGTACGACATTCAACATATCTCATTAATCGTGTTCCCACAAAGGCTTTGGAAGATCAAACACCATACAAATACTTGTTCAGCAAGAAACCAAACATAGAACACTTATGGGTTTTTGGTTGCTTGGCTCATGTGAAGAATGAAGACATTCATCTTAAGAAGCTTGACGAGAGGTCAAGGCCACTAGTGAATCTTGGAACAGAACCTAGTTCAAAGGCGTAAATGTTATATGATCCGAGTGGAAAGAAAGTGGTGGTGAGTTGAGATGTGATTTTTATTGAGAACAAGGGTTGGAATTGGAGTGAACATGAAGAATGTGGTGATTCTGGTATGTTCAAGATAGTTGGTGTTGGTGAAGGGATCATTGATGAAAACGTCCATTAGAACGAAGAAGAAGTTGAGGACGAGAACGATGTTGCTGAAACACAAGAAGATGTGTTGGAACAAGAAAATACATAAATCAATTCTCAACAAGGGTTAAGGAAATCTACAAGACAAGTCTCTAGACTCAAGTATTTCGATGATTATGTCTTGATGGAAGAGTGTGAACAGTTACTGTTGACAGTGAATGGTGAACCGGAAGTTTATGAAGAAACTAAAGGTACTAAAGAGTGGATTGAGGCGATGGAGGCTAAAATTGACTCGATCAACAAAAACCAGACCTGAAAGCTAGTTGATAAACCAAAGGAAGTCAAGCCAATTGGACTGAAGTGGGTTTACAAACTTAAGAAGAATGCGGATGGAACCATAAACAAGTACAAAGCGAAATTGGTGGCTAAGGGTTATGTTCAAAAGGCTGGGATTGATTTTGATGAAGTGTTTTCTCTCGTATCTCGTATTGAAATTGTCAGATTGCTCTTGGGTTAGCCACGATGAGAGGATGTGAAATATATCATTTGGACGTGAAAACTACAATCTTGCATGGTGAATTGAAGGAAGTCGTGTATGTTACTCAACCCGAAGGCTTTTGTAAAGAAAGAGAAGAGACAAAAGTATATCGATTATTCAAGTCTTTATACGGTTTACGACAAGCTCCTCGAGCTTGGAACAATAAGCTGGATCAAGTTCTTAAAAGGTTGAATTTTCAAAGATGCGCAAAAGAACAGGTTGTGTACTGTAAGGAAAAGGGACATGTCAACAATGTTTAAGATGATAGATTTGGAAAAGCTTACGTAGTACCTTGGAATTGAGGTTGAAGAAAACAAAGAGGCGATGATTATTAAACAAGAGAGTTATGCCAAAAAAATTTTGATTGATACAGGTTTGGAGACTTGTATTCCAACTCATATTCTGATGGATGCTAACTTGAAGCTGACCAAAGTTATTGAAGAACTGGAGATAGATGCAACAAGATATCGTAGGACAATCGGGTACTTGAGATACTTGCTTCATACGCGGCCGGACTTAGCATTCTCAGTGGGAGTATTAAGTCGCTATATGCACAATCCGAGGGAGTCACATGGGCAAGCCATTAAACAAGTGATACGATATGTCAAAGGCACCACTAGTCTTGGAGTGAAGTTCAGACGTGGGAAAAAGACAGAATTGTGGGCTATAGCGATAATAGCCACAATATAGATCTTGACGATGGAAAGAGCACAAGAGGTCATATCTTTTACTATGGTTCAGCACCAATTACATGGAATTCTCAGAAGTTACTAACAATAGCTTTATCATCTTGCGAGGCTGAGTTTATGGCAGCTACAACGGCGGTGTGTCAAGCAATTTGGCTTCAAGAAACTCTCGGAGAAGTGTTAGGCATGGAAAGCAAGAAAGTGACAATACATGTGGACAACAAATCAGCTATTACACTTACTAAAAACCAGGTGTTTCACGGCCGAAGCAAACACATACTCTCCAAGTATCACTTCATCCGAGAATGCATTGAGAATAGCCAAGTCGAAGTAGAGCATGTCCTCGGTACCGAGCAGAAGGGGGACATATTGACTAAAACTCTAGCTAGGATCAAGTTTAAAGAGATGAGAACCATGATTGGTGTGGAAGACATTAACTCGGATTCAACGATTAAGAGGGAGAATGTTGGGGTAATCGTTTGAATTAATCAATAGGAAGGTTCTAATCGTGTTAGGATTATGATCAAAATAAAATGGAAATTAGACTTATTCTTATCATGTGGGATAAGGTAAGTATAATTCTTATAAGATTTGGTGTTAGCAAATCTTATCAATATTAGTGTCTCAGTGTTGAAGCTTCTTCCTATAAATATTAATAGCTTTGTTTGCTTTGATATATCGAGAATCATAAAATTAAGTTTTTGGGAAGTTTTCTAAACACTTAATAAAAGAAGCATAGTTCTTTTATATCGATTCTTGACCTATATAGTTTCTCTTAGAAATGTCAAAAACTTGAGGTAGGATTCTCGGGTTCGGTTTGGTTTCAATTCGATTAATTTGGTTGTAATATAATTTTACCAAATTCAATTAAAGTTAATTTGGTTTGTGTTGTGTTTGGTTTGGTTTATCTTGGTTTGGTTTAAATTCGGTTTGATTTTAGTTTTTGTTTAAAATAAAAAGAATCAGTTAAAAAAACACAAAACATTATTTTGACGAGGATAAAAATGCATGAAAATTTTCCCGCCTTGTACCATGAGATGAGAAAAACATAAGTTTTTTTTGTCAACAGTTCATTTAAATTTAAAACTTTTTAGAAATCCAAACCGGGAGATTAGAGTTTACATAGCTCACCTCTTGCAATAATACTCTAGCATTTACCGCTAATTTATCTGCTTGAACATTAGAGCGACGTGGTATAAAAGACACTGAGAAAATTACAAAACCTTCTTTGAGCTTCTTGTAGTCGTCTAAATACATCTGGAACGCTGGCCATTCCGTTGGGGCATGCACCATCTTCACTAGCTCTGAACAGTCTGTGTGGATATAGACGTCTATTCTCTGGTGGGCCAATAAACACTCCATTGCCCAAATCAGGGCCTTCAGCTCCGCATGAAGCAGATATAATACCTGAAGAATGCTTCTTGATCCCATTAGTGCGTCATGTGCTTCGTTTTGTATACAAATTCATCCAAAGCCTGAGAAGAGGTCAGAATCCTTCCAAGATCCATCTATAAAATAGTGAGTGCCTGACGCCGTGGATTTGTTTTGCTCTGTAGCACTAAATTGCGAAACTTCCTTCTCATGGGGCACCTGAGCACCACACCAAGGTGCGGCTTTACTTTTGGCCAATTGTTAAGTATCCCTGGGATCAGTACCATGAGACCGCTTACTGGCATATTTTGGATAATTGAGACATCATATGGCTCCACAATGGCCTTAAGTAAAGGCAAATTCTAAGTTTGGGTTGAATGGTCAACCAAATGGTTAACTTTGAAAGAGGAATAATAATTAATTCTCTTACATGTAGCTGCCCTCGGGCATTAGGCAGGAGTGCATGGATCATTGAATACTGCAATCAAATGTCCTGATCCTACCCGTTTAATTAGTCCTTTTTCTACCAAAGAGCGAGCTTGGATTATGCTTCTCCATCCATAAGATGGAGAATAACACTTGTTGTTTTCCATGGGATCTCCAAAGCGGTAATATCTACCCCTAAGGACCCTGGCCAACAATGATTCTTTTGCATCCATCAATCTCCACAATTGTTTAGCTAGTAAAATTGTATTAAAATCCTCGATGAGCCTAAATCCTAGGCCTCCAGTAGTTTTTGGGCCACATAAATTTTTCCATGCCATCAAATGCATCCCGTGTTGTGTTCCATTGGAAATCTACCAGAACCGAGAAATAACGCTTGATAGTTTTCCAACCAATACTTTGGGTAAACGAAAACAAGACATAACATATGGATAGTGCCGAAGCCACTAATTTAATTAAAACTTCCCCCTTTTGAAAAGAATTTTGATGTCCAACTGTTAACCTTGTCCTGAAGCCTTTCTCTTACGAAGGCAAAAATTTAACTTTTACTGCCTCCCAAATTTTCAGGGATACCTAAGTAGGAACTCATCCCTCCTAATTGTGTAATTCCCAATATTCCTTTCAAATTATTTCGTGTATCCTCAGGAATCCAATGACCAAATTGTAAAGATGACTTTAAGAAATTGATCTGTTGACCAGAAGCATTTCCATATCTTTGTAGTATTCCTAATATCGTCCTGCATTCGTCAGGGGTAGCTTTATAGAAAAACAAACTATCATCCGCAAACAACAAATGAGAGATAGGTGGACTATCTCTTGAGATTTTTAAACCCGTAAGAGATTTCTCTCTCTCTGTCTTTCGAATATTTGCCATTAGTGTCTCTGTGCATAATATGAATAAATAGAGTGATAGAGGATCCTCTTGTCGTAGACCTCTAAGTGGGAT
The DNA here is from genome assembly GCA_026770425.1 of Boechera divaricarpa. Classification (NCBI taxonomy): domain Eukaryota; kingdom Viridiplantae; phylum Streptophyta; class Magnoliopsida; order Brassicales; family Brassicaceae; genus Boechera; species Boechera divaricarpa. The sequence goes on along the minus strand of CM049186.1, from coordinate 5,331,406 downwards.
TATTCTTCCTTGAGGACAGCCATTAATCAGCACTTTATATTGAACCGATCGAATGCACCACATCATCCAAGAAATCCATTGTTCAGCGAAACTCATTTTCCTGAGAATGTTTTCAATGAAAGACCATTCTATCCGATCATATGCCTTACTCATATCTGTCTTTATTGCCATATATTTGCTCTTACAAGATTTATTTGTTCGAAGCCCATGAAATATTTCTTGCGCAATTAGAATGTTATATGTGATCATTCGTCCTGACGCAAATGTTGATTGTGTTTATGAAATTAGCCTGGGTAAGATCTGTTTCAACCGTTGGCATAATACTTTAAAAATAATTTTGTACCCCACATTACATAAACTTATCGGGCGAAACTCAACCATACGACTAGGTCGTTCCTTATTTGGGATGAGACATATGTTTGTCATATTTAATCTTTTATCAAAATGTCCTTCATGAAAAAATTATTTACCAGATCCACCAATTCGCTCTTTATAATTGACCACGATTTTTGGTAGAACAGAGATGTCATCCCATCCGGACCTGGTGTCTTGCCTGGATTCATCATAAAGAAACCCCGGCAGACCTCTTCTTCTGAGGCTCTAGCCGTAAAAACCGTATTCATACTATCTGTTACCAATGATGGAATCTCATTTAAAACTTACTCAGACCCCGATGGACTTGATGATGTAAAGATATCCTGAAAATAATTGATAGCTACCTCCTCAACTTGTTGATCTGATGCGACCCATTCATCTAAGCTATTTAATAAGTCAGTTATCCTATTTCGTGCTCTCGTTTGTTTCATTTGGGCATGAAAGAATTTTGTATTTTTATCTCCTTCTACTCTATATAGGCTTCCTTAAGTATTTTTGATATTTTCCTCAATTCCGGTTGTGTACTATTATCATTTTTTTGTAACTCCTCCAAAGCACTTTGCAATTTCTTTATTTTTTCCGATCCATTCTCAACATTGTGTTTCCGCCATATAGATATCTCCCTTCGACAATTGAAAAATCTGTCTACAAAGTTTTGCCCTGACGAAACCGTTGGGGTTCCCCACCCCATGTATATTGCTTCCATAAGTCCTTCTTTGCCTATCCAACGTTTATCAAACCGAAATTATTTGCTCCTTCTTTGTTTCTTGTCCAATATATTAGTCATTACAGGTCTATGATCAGAACCCACCATTCCTAAATATTCCAAGTATGAATGAGATAAACACTCATGACAATCTTCGTTTGCCAAAGCCCGATCCAATCTACATCTAATTATCCCCGATGGCCTTCGACCCCGCCAAGACATATTGTCCCCAAGGTGAGGGAACTCGAGAAGACCGCAATTTGAAATCATATTGTTAAAGTGTACAAAACTTGAGTGATGCCTCGGATTTCCTCCGCTTCGTTCATGATTTCCAGTTATTTCATTAAAGCCACCGATGAGGAACCAGAGACTATCCCGGAAAAGACTCATCCTGGTTAATCTTTCTCATACTTTATCTCGGTGTTTAGGAACCGGATCCCCATAAATAAATGACATGTAAACATGTTTACCTTGTATCATTGTCTCGATGTCTATTATTCTGTTATCCGCATACAAAATTGTTACATGTGAATAATTGTAATAAAGAAATGTCAGCCCCCCCCCCCCCTCCCCACTTGATCCATTTGGTTCGACTGTATAAATATTATCATAGCCAAAATGAGTCTGGATATTTTGCGTGAAATGTAGTTTCTGTTTTGTTTCCGATATAAATAAGAATTATGGACGATGCTTATGCCATATCTCCTGTAAGTAACCGATGATCCACTTTGATCTCAATCTTTGATAATTTTAACTGATAATTCGCATAATTAATTATATATAGATTTCGGTTTAGATATCCCTCTGACCCAACTAGAATATCTGAAATAATGTAAATTAAACTGCGAGGGATAGAGAAAGCCACTATCTCGTATCATTTTTTCCGTTTGTGAACCGATACAATGTTGAAAACCCAACATGGATATCCAATTATAAACCAAAAATGTCTTTTTCTTTTTCCTTTTTTAATATATAGTAAAACCATGTAAAACTATAATAAATGATTAAATAATAAAATTATGCAGACATAATTATTAAAAATTAAAAACCAAATCAAACCCCCACGTTGTCGTATTTCCCCTCCTCTTAGCCCAAAAAGCTCGCCTCCGGACCAATGGGATCAAACGTAACCATTTTGTCATAACCCAGGTATAATTGTAACCGGTTAACCAGGTTAGGATTTTGATTTGTTTCAGCCAAAAACAAAATTTCTGGTCGATATTTCTTCACAATTCCCTTAAATAATCTATGGTCCAACTACTCCCGAGACCTTGACAATTCCAACTTAAAATTTTCATAATTTGTATCAATTGATTATAGGCCACTGTATTCGAATAACCAAAAACGAAATAATTTTTGTGACATGACCAAATTGATCCATCTATCTCCGAAAATCTAAAGGACTCCACACGAATTAAAGTGTAAGCATTCGTCAAATCTTTGTATAGTGGGCCATAAACGAGTCCATCGAGAAATAAACGTTCCCATTTGAAACCATATTTCGTACGTGACCATAACCACTACATAATCATGAGTTCCAGTTATAAGCCATGCATCAAGCGTGACCATACTCACTTCGAAATCGTAAGTTAATTCATACCAGACGTTGTCAAGCTTTAAAAAACACTTCCAGCACAAGATCACATAAGTAGTAAAACTCCATATTTTAAAATAAAATTACAAACCAATATCCGAAGACAAGTGAACCGAAGCCAAACTCAGAACCACCAACGGTATCAAATCTCGTATTATAGCCCCCATGAGCTAACCAAGAGTACGTTTACCATTATCTCTTCCCAAAAATATCACCATAGTAAACACTCTTAATGTAAATTTTCCTAATTCCCATCGTGTCTCAATGGGGCCATAATTAATCATCCAAAATAAATGGTTATAACACCGCCAAATTGTTCTGTACCTATGCCTAATGAATCCGCAATATTGAATTACCAATCCTAGATTGCCATTTCTGTAAGAAGGGCCTGACAGCAGACAAAATCTCAGCCCTTAGATGATGATCATCTCTCCTGCAAATACCGCAGATTCCAAAATACTCCACATTTAATTCCCGTAATCGATTCCGGAAATCTATCACAGTCCTTTCCTTATTCGCCTCTGTCACCTCCAAAATTACCTTTTCCACTTGAAAGAGTATAACGAAACCAAAACGGTGAATTACCATTAACTGTAAATTCAAAAACAAGACAATCACCGCAATCTCCGAACCTGTTGGGAACCCTTTGTGACAAAACAACTCATGAGCTACACATAAAAGTTGCGCTTCTTTTTTTTTTTCTCACTTTTCTAAACCAAAGTTTTATTTAATTAATTAATAAATAAACATGTTGGTTTATCGTTCGGTATGGTTTTAAACTAAACCATTCGGGTTGAAGAAAGATTAACCGAGAAGATTTGAAGATTAGCTCTGTTTTCGGCGGTTTCCTGGCGCCTTTAGCTTTTGTCATCTCTTTGGAAAGAATCAACGAGTGAAGCTTGTTATAATTTTAAAGATCCTTAGTTGTAGCCTTTAGTTGTGTTTCTTCTGTGTTTTTTTTTTTGGTCATCAGTTTCTTCTGTTTTTCTGATGCCGATTTTGTGTTACCAGACTAGAGCTTTGGGTCCTGTGTTCTCGAGGCTTTGTTTTTGTTAGTTTTGGTTTGTAAAATGTTTGCAAGTGATTAAAAAAATTACGTCGTTGTTGTTGTAGCCTCACATCATCGTCACTCAAGAACGGTCCAACTAAAATGGTGGTCCCAAGTGTAAAAAAATTGGAACCCTTTTAAATATTTTTTAAAATTTAAAAATTATTATACATACAATTTTGAATTAGAATTTAATATATAATAATCAAAAATATTAAAAATTGGAGGTCTCTTAAAAACATAATCCTAATATATAATATTAAAAATTGGAGATCCCTAAAAATCCAAAAAAATTAGGGACCTTAAGCATGTGCTTACCCTGCTTATGTTATGGGTCGGGTATGTCACCACTGCTAATCTTTACGGTCTCAATTCCGTCTCTTGTGATCGGATGCGAAACAGTGTTATCGCAAAAATCTCAGTACGTGATACTGATCCCATTGGCGGTTTGTTTAGTTCTTGTAGTATATGTTTTACTTCTGAGGCTAGTACCAGTTCACATCAATATCAATCGTGAATTAGTAATTTCCGGACACTGTTAGAAACTATCAGAACATTTCTCTTCATGGTGTTGAATATCAGAGTGATAGGATCCAATCAGTCCGGGATTAATGGAGCACTGGATCCACTAGACACGTTTCAATTGTTAGATTAGAAAACTCCGTAGAGATTATTATTCATCGATGCCAAATATATATAGATTACAATATACCAATGAGATCCTATCTATACAAAAGGAATAATTTTATATTATTGACATATATCCAAAATCTCGTAGGATCTTAACTATATAACTATATGATTGACAAGAAATAAAGAGATCCGATCATCGCTACGACGAAGAGAAGAATCAGTCCAAAAGAAAAAGCAACTATTTGGTGTAAAAGCATATGTAGTCAATATTAGACAATTTTGTAGTCAAGAACGACGATATCATATAGGAATTAATTCTGAAAAACAAAAATAATAGATTCTTTAATTTGTTAGCGAGTAAAGCTTTCTTTTTGAATCAAAAGCATCATTAAAATTCGCTTTTCCATCGTTTATACAAGAAAAAAAAAGTTATTAATTTTTTTAAGAAAACTTCTGAGTTAAAAAAGGGAAAAATTGTCAGATTAAATGGCCAACTATGCCAAAAACCTATTTTAATGCGCATATTATTCCAAACCCTATTAAAATCATCAACTTTAGGCAAACATCCATTTTAATTACGTAAGCTTTGATCTTGTATTCCAATTTGGGCACGACGTAAACTCGACATCGTTCCGTCAATTTATGCCGTTTGTTCAAAATGGTGAGTTTCACAAAACCTTAATTCTTCTTCTTCTTCTTCGAGAAATCCTCAATTCGCAAAACCTCAAACCTAATTTCAAAATCAACAACAAATCGGGATGGTGAGGACGAAATCTCAGGCGGCCCGAAGAACTAGAAGCGTGATGGCCGAAGATCTTCTTCCTCCTCCAGATTCGGAAGCTCTCGTTCTGCATTCCGTCGAACAGCAGGTCGAATAGCCAGTCGAACAGCCGGTCAAAGCAGCTCGTCAATCGGATGAAGGTGATGACTACGGCATATACGACGATGAAGATTGTGATGATATCAACTATGAAGAAACTGATATGGGCATTGCTGAAGAGGAATGCAATGATTTCGAAACCCAGTTTGGAGTTCGACATGATGAACCCGAAAGTAGTGATGCTGATGCTGAAAATGGTGATGAAATCTGGGATGACGAAAGGATACCCGTCCTTTATCGTATGATGATGAAGCCGATTTTGAGCATGACGAAGACAATGGTCAGCCTCAAGAAGCACCACCCGAGGATCCTAATGAATTGCTACAGTTAAGTAAATATTTTGGTTCAATCTCGGATTTTAAAATTGCGATTTTGAAGTATTCATTGAAGACGAGATACGACATCAAGCTCTATAGGTCTCAGACTTTGAAAGTTGGTGCAAAATATTCTGATACGGATGTGAATTGCCCGTGGAGATGTTATGCTTCGTATGAGAAGAAGAAACAAAAGATACAAATAAAGGTATTTGTGAATGAGCATGTATGTGTTAGATCAGGACATACGAAGATGTTGAAGCAAGGCACAATAGCATGGCTGTTTGAAGATTGGGGATTTCTCGAAGAAGAAGAAGAAGAATTAAGGTTTTGTGAAACTCACTGTTTTGAACAAACGACATAAATTGACGGAACGATGTCGAGTTAACGTCGTGCCCAAATTGGAACACGAGATCAAAGCTTACGTAATTAAAATGGATGTTTGCCTAAAGTTGATGATTTTAACAGGGTTTAAGATAATATGCGCAAAAAAATGGGTTTTTGGCATATGGGCAATTAATCGACATTTTTTCCGTTAAAAAAGGAAAAACTTAAATTTTTCTAATATTTTTAATTAATTTAAAATGATAAAATTTAGTGGGCAGGGCCAGCCTGCGAAACCATGGGCTTAACCTCTGGGCCTATAACTGTATCATCTCGGGAGACAAATTTTGAAAAAAAACTTCGATGCAGATATTAACACGTGGCAGTCTCTAGATTCGACCGTTGCTGCTTTGCTGGTTTACGTCATTTCCCCTTTATAAAATTTCTCCATTGGATCTGTATTGCTTTGTAAATTTGATCTCTCTTTCTCTCGCTATCTTGGCTCATCGATCTCTTCCATGGGGATTTCTACAGAGACGCAGCAAAATGTAAGAAACTTGGTTCTTGGTTCACGATTCCTTTTTGGTTCTTTTGCCATAGGATTTAAAATAATTATCTATCTCTCTTGTTACTTCCTTGTTCGTTTTTGTTTTTCTCTGCATTGGTCTGTTTTGATGATCTGGGATTATCGAATCTTGTTTCTTTCTAATTCATTCTACTCTGTTTGATTTGAAAAAAGAATTGTTGGTAAGGTTTTGAAGATTTCGAGCAATTTCATCCGAGTATTAGGGTCAGGGATCTTTGATTGATCGACATATCTTTTAAGTTCAATTTCTAGAGCGACTATAGTGGATCTTGTTTTGTTTTAGATGAACAGAAGAATTGGGTTGTGTAAACTTGGTTAGAATTTGGAGATGTGGTTCAAGACAGATTGGTATCTTCTTATGATTATTTGTCGTTTTGATTAAGTGTTTCTGAGAGTGGATTGGATTGTATCTTTGTGATATTGTTTCAGGCGGCTTTAGAGGCTGCACAAAAGAGATGGACTACAAGCGATTTCGACGTTGGAAAGCCTCTTGGTAGAGGCAAGTTTGGCCATGTTTATATAGCAAGAGAGAAACGGGTTAGTATCTTTATAATTATGTTAAACAAGGAGAAGTAATTTGATGTCTTTTTAACAAAGCTGAACATATATGCATATATCTGCAACAGAGCAATCACATTGTGGCTTTAAAGGTTCTTTTTAAGACTCAGCTTCAACAATCTCAAGTTGAACACCAGCTTCGAAGGGAAGTAGAGATTCAATCTCATCTTCGACATCCCAATATTCTACGGCTCTATGGTTACTTCTATGATCAGGTGTGGTGTTATGTGTGTTTGGAAGAACTTCTTGTTGACATACAATTTTTGTCTCTCTTAGAATAACACACTTTCTGGGATACCATTTGTTGCAGAAAAGAGTTTATTTGATTTTAGAGTATGCAGCTAGAGGTGAACTTTACAAAGAGCTTCAGAAATGCAAGTACTTCAGCGAACGTCGAGCAGCAACTGTAAGTCCTAGTGATATTGACCTTGTACTACCTCTGAATCTGAAATCTGTGTAGTCTTTTCTGTTCACATTTCTTGTAGTACAAGCTCATACCCATTACGTTTATTGTGGCAGTATGTTGCGTCATTGGCAAGAGCCCTCATCTATTGTCATGGAAAGCACGTAATTCACAGAGATATAAAGCCAGAAAATCTATTGATTGGTGTTCAGGTAACAAATCAAATCTGTTTATCCTGTTCCATCATTGGCCATGTGACTGAAGTTAACTTATATATTTATTTATTCATGGATATATACTATCAGGGTGAGCTCAAGATTGCAGACTTTGGATGGTCAGTACACACATTCAACCGCAGAAGAACTATGTGTGGCACACTTGATTACCTTCCACCTGAGATGGGTAAGAGAAAGCTCCCAGTGTGTTTCTCATTTAATCTCTTCTGCACCCAGGTAATTTGACTTTTCTGCTTCTGGATTTTACAGTGGAGAGTGTAGAACATGATGCGAGTGTCGATATATGGAGTCTAGGAATTCTCTGCTATGAATTTCTATATGGTGTCCCTCCTTTTGAAGCCAGGGAGCATTCGGAGACATACAAAAGGTAACCTGTTCATTAAGATTAGGATGGGATTAGTATGATGTTGTGGTTATCTAGATTAAAGAAGAGTTTTTGCTACAAATGCTACAGGATTGTTCAAGTAGATCTCAAATTCCCTCCCAAACCCATTGTGTCTTCATATGCAAAAGACCTGATTAGCCAGGTTTCCACTCGCTTTCCTCGTAAATCACTCTTAAGCGTTTGTGCATTTGAAGAGTGAGTTCTGATTTTTGGTACTTTCTGATCAAACAGATGCTGGTTAAGGAGTCTACACAACGTTTGGCTTTGCACAAGCTTCTGGAGCACCCGTGGATTGTCCAGAACGCAGATCCATCAGGCCTCTACAGAGGTTGAAGCTTCATGCTCTTCCATGCAGATAAAAAGACTGCATTCTTGTGGCACCAATTACTAAAAGAAATCTGACCAACCCATAGTCTATATATATATATATATATATAGATATCTAGCTATGTTGCAAAGTATTTGTAGCTATGTTGCAACGAGATTCGCAATACTTGAGACCAATTAGTTTCGAATCTTACATCACTTACTTTGTCTTTTAAATAAAAAGTTTGGATGGGGTTCAAACTAATACCAGCGTTTGTGATCGGATTGGGCATTGTATATCTAAATCACTCCGTGAACCAACGGCCAATTTTACAATAGGATACGGTACCTACAGAGTAAAGTAACTTCGTCTGATGACACTGCAGCTAGATTGATATGAGGTCAAAATTGAACAAATACAAGATGAGATGAGTTTTGTTCATATGAGATCCGGACCATTTTTGTTGATATCCAGCCACTATCACCTAGTGTGTGTGATAACTTTCCAGCAGAAAGATGCAACCACAAACGAATGAAAAATTAACGAACTAAAACAAAAACAACAAGAGACATTCTGCAGTCGATCATTTTCCTTTATAAGGTGAATGAGAGAAGAATGAACAATGTTTTTCTTTTTATAATCTATAAGACAGAAGAATAATACCCACTTAAAAAATTTGAAGTAGGTGTATCTTGTACTTAAATCTGGTGGTGGAGTCTCAGAAAGCGTAGCGGTAGATGGCATCAGCAACACCATCTTGGTCGTTGCTAACACCAATCACATCAGCCACCGCCTTTGTCTTTTCTGCACCATTGCTCAGAGCAACTCCCAACGAGGCCAGTTCCAGCATCTCTATATCATTTTCTCCATCCCCAATCGCCATTATCTGATTAAAAAATCCGGTTTGCTTCATCAATTATCTTAGTCTTGAACAAATAAAGCAAGTAAATTGAGTCTTGGAAGCTTGAGTTCAGGGGTGGACATTCAATTTATTTTGTTTGACTTCTACCTACGCCTATTTGAGTTCCTTTAAAGTGCCGTAAAAAGATGCTAGCTTATTACCTCATCTGGTGAAACGTCAAAATGATTGAGTAGCATTTTTACTCCATTCCCTTTAGAGGTTCCTGGTGGAACTATCTCTAGCATGTCTGATTGAGATTGAACAACATTTGCACGGTCTCCAGTAGCTTCTGACCAATACGGACGGATAACAGATGAGACCCCCTCGGTTGTGTCCATAAATAACACTTTCTTCGGATATACAGGAGAACCAAACATCAGTAACTCGGCTTATACGAATATAGGAAAGCAAAATATAAGTTCTGACTCCGGGAATTACCTGAATGTCAGCTTCAGCTATAAGTTGATCAATCGACGATATGATTTCGGCCTGTTAACACAAAACATGTAGAGATTATGCAAGAAGCTTTTAAATCATAACTAGACGGGGAGAGAGCATAACAGTTTCATTAACCTACCTTTGGCTCATTGTAGATTGTGTGAAGAGAGTCGACAAGAGGGTGGTCAAACAATGTCAACATGCGATCCTGGCTAAATGCAATGAGAGGAATCTGATGCTCCAAAGAATAGAGACATGTCTGCATATTACAAATCAACATTTTAGCATGTATGAAATAGAATTCCTCGAACTCAGTTATTCAATCACGATGCACAGGGATAATAAGCTGAAGCATATCATAGGTAGTTAGGTAGTTTTTTGCTGCTTCATATGGTAGAGAACTATGATGCAAAGAGACTGGTTCCAGAATTCTAATGCATGTTGTGAACTAATCCGAGGGTGTGAGAATCAAGTCTGTGCTGGTCGTTGTAGTCTAAATCCTAAATGGATTTACCTCTCTGCAGACATCTCGATCCAAGTTTCCTCTATACACTTCTTTCCCCTGTCTACCATAGACAAGTAAGCCCTGTAATTAAACAGATATTTAGCGAGACTACATTGATATGGGTGCACCTCACCAGTTCCCTGATATTAGAGAAAGTAGGAAACCTGAACAAAAACGCCTGGAGAGGACTCTGAGACAATGCCATCAGATCCAGTTAGATCAGCCATCTTCAAGCTTCTGATCGCACCTGGGCGGGACTGTAATATATATATAAGTTTAGGAACAGATTCCATCTCCAAAGCATCTCAAAGAAGAACAAATAACAGAAAATAAGGGAAGACATAGTTGGACATATCAAAGAACAGTCCAACCATGAAGTCTTTGTAAAACTGCTGTCTTCTCACCTTCCCCGTAGCTATGATGACTTTAACTCCCCTCAGCAAGGCTTCTTTTAAAGCGTTTGCATTTGCCTCCGAAATCTGACTTTTACTGTTAAGCAGTGTGCCTAGTAGCGTTCACATCAAAATCCCATTAGAAAGAATAGAAAACTGAAAGCAACAACTATACATTGTTGAATATGTAACCGTACCATCCATATCACAGAATATATAGGAGAACTTTGGTTTGTACAATCTTAGGCTATCCCCTTCCTTCCTGCCTTTTAACAGTAGTCTGTAAGTTTATCTTAGCAAGAACATGAAGATAGTATATATATAGTATCCCCATTGAAGAGGGGGAAGCGTAAATGATTGTTACACAGTTGGTAACAAGTAAACACAAGAACAATACCATCTGATTTCTCCGGCTGAGATTTAGCTGTTTTTTCAATGTCATATGCACTCTGAATGAGTCCTTTTCCTTTCCAGCCAAGGCTCTTTAGCAACAACTCCTCCTCCTCCTCCATTTCTTTCTCAGCCTCTTCGCTGATCTCATGATCAAAGCCCAGTAGGTGTAGCAACCCATGAATCTTTGAAAAAACATTAAGATATCAGCAAATAAAGGCTGCAACACAAATCATATGAAACCATTGCCTGATTAAAAACAAAATTGGCTCCTGCCGTTCTTTTATCTTTTAGACATTATGGAAACACAGCACTGACTTCTTACATGGTTTAATAAAACAAAAAAGATCAAGAACAATACATTTAAGCAAAAGAAAAAGGAATTAAAACAAAATTCTTAGTAATTACACGAGGGAAAATCCCAAAAACCACCTAAAAGGATCCACATTTTACTTCTATGTTTTGGTTCACAGTAAGTCAGTAACAGATTCAAACGCCACATCTATTAACCTACCACAAGAATGCGTATCTCATCAAGAAGAGTGTGCCCTCTCTCTGCAGCCTGCCTTGCAGCTGTCTCAACAGAAATGACAATATCTCCCATCATAAGCTACACGATAAACGACAAGAGTAACCATTTGGAACCACACAGTTAAAACCAGTGAATGAAAAAAAAAAAAAAAAAAAAACAACTCTTAAGTCTTTTACTATTGGAAGCTTCAGCTCAGGGACATGTTGTGACATGGAAAGCACATCTGTAGCATGATCTTCACCCCTCCACTCTTTGTTGAGTTTACAAATGAAGTCATCATTGCAAAGCATGACTGATAAATCGACAGTTTCATATCCACCAAGATCTTCTATATCAGTCTCTCTTGTTTTATACTTTGAATCTTTCAAACCATTAAAAGCCAACTTCATTGCCATAGGGACATTGAGACGAAGCATTTCCGCAATATTCTACATTGATTGAATTTGATAAGGATCCAAAACAACACAACTTAGAATGGCTAATTGAACAAACCAGAGCTTATGCTAGTCCAAATTGGATTATAAAAGAACGAACCTGAATCTCAAGATCATCAGGAAGCTGTTCCTCGATGCAGATACTAACACTAAGCTCCAATTCCTGTTTCTTCTTGGGAGCTCTCCTCCTCATCTTCCTATATTCTCTCCTCTCCGCAAAAACCTGACACGGCGCCTTCGGAAGCTTTCTCCACTCTCCTCCGGTGCTGCGTAGGGAGTGGAATCTCCGACAGAACATCGAAGAAAACGCCGAGGAAGAAACATCGAGACGATTCACAAGAGCAGTTCTCGGGGAAGAGCGTAAGAAGTTGGGTTGGAGTAGAAGGAGAGTAGCGCGTGGCATTTCACGCGCTTCTGCAGAGCAGAGACGGTTATGGCGGAGGATTGGGCAGACACGAGAGAGCATTGGAGACGCAGCCTCAGAGGGAAGGAGGCGTTTCTGCAGTCTACTACAATTGTGCAATTAAGGGTGGGCGATACAAACCAAATCGAACCGGGATTATTCAAATCTAAACCGAATTGTGTCTTATCATGAACCGAATAGTAACATTTTAATATCGAACAAACCAAATATACTAGGCCTGCGCATTTGAATATTCAATTCGGTTATGGGTAGAATCCATTCGGTTCTGGATATTTCGGGTAAAGGAGTTTATTCTGTAGGATCCGTTCGGATATTTTAGAATTTTGGTTCGGTTTGGTTCCGGTTCAATTTTGGTTCGGTTATGTGTATCCGGAATATCGGAAAAATTGTTAAATTTGAATAAAATTTGGTTAAATTTTGACAACTATAACTACGAACTTTCGGATATATTGTTGACAAGTATAACTGATATATTTTGGTTTATAATTGTAATTTTGGATAATTGGGTTATATAAAGTCTAAATATAACTAATATTTTAGGTATATAATATTTCGGTTTTCAGTTCGGTTCATGTTTTTTGGATATAGGAGTTTAGAATATGTTCAGGTATTTTGTCGGTTTTAGATTCGGTTTCGGTTTCATTTTTTAGGTCGGTTTTGGTTCGATTTTTTTGTTCCGGATATTTTGTTCAGACATATTGTTAAGCCTTAGTTTAACAAAGAAACAGAAAAATGGAGGATCAAAGAGGAATAAATAATAGAAGAAGATCTAAGAAGGAGATGAGGGTAAGAAGCAAGAGGAAAAAAGGAAATATGTTTTGATTACAAGCAATCTTCTTTAAACGACACCCATTTCATAAGAAAAACTACAAGCATTCTTTCTTAGAAGACACACTTCATAAGAAAACCACAACATGCTTAATTATATATTTAACGATAATATATAGACTTTGGATGCTACAGAGTCTTCTAAAGCTTCTTCCTTGATCTCCATAGCCACTTTGATTTGGAATCCAATTCATTTGTCTCCCCTGTTTACGAGTCCTCCTATTGATACAAGCCAACGGGACCGCGAGCTTATCAATACCCTCCCATAATGAAGACAACTTGTACTCAAGGTGAGAGTGAGGAAACTGATCGGATGTACTAGGTTTGGGTTTATGGTTCTTTCGATTCTTTCGGTTTTCGGTTATCCGAAATCAATGATTTTCGGTTGAATCGGCGAGATTTTAGATTTAGTTCGGTTTTCGGTTATTTCGGTTTATTTGTCAATAACCGATCGATTAAGCGAAATCTTTGTTTACATTTTAAGCCTTATGTTTATTTCGGTTTTTGGTGTTATGGGTTTTTTTGAGCCCGTTAAAGGCCCATTAGCCAATTGAATACGGTTTTCGTTCATAAAATCTTAGGGCTCAGTTTAATTTGTTTCATTTCAAGAGTATGTTGTTCATTTCTTTCTACTGTTTGGTTCTATCGATCTTCAGCAAATCATCTTGTAAGCTTCAGATCTCGAGGTGGTTCGTGCTCCGCTTCTTCCCGACGTCACGGCGGTTCTTGCGGCGAGGCTATCCATTACTAACTGAGGTACGATGTTTCTCATCTCCCTCCAAAACTCTAAGTTGTACTCCTTTGCGTCGCCGATTACTCTTTCTTCCTTAATCTCTTTCTCTCGCATCCTGATTTTCAGGATTTCTACCCTCTCCAATCGAAATATTCATGGTTTTTTTAAGAATTGATTTTGGATTTAAAACCTATTTCAGTAGATTTGATAGTTTATGGAGCTGAGCTTAATGGGCCTTTAACGGGCTCGAGATTTTTTGGGGTTTTAATATTTATTTCGGTATTTTACTAAAAACTGAAAAATGAACCAAAAAAACAGAACCAAACTTAACTATATCTCGGTTTATTCGGCTACAATTTTTATCGCCGAAAAAACCAAAAACCGAACCAAATTAACCGAACAAACCGAAAACCCAAGACTAGGATATACGGTGTAAAGGTTGCCAAGTTCCCAAGTGCTCTCACCATTTGATTAACACTTTAGGGCCTTCGTCATTAGCAGTACTGCGGATTGCTAGAATCTCTTCTGGTTCCGTGACCCATTCAAAGTTAGAAATCAAGGTTGCGGGTATCAGTTGAGCTTGAATGGAAGTTGAGCTGAGAGATATGGAAGACAAGATGTATGGAGCTACCTTGGGGAAGTTGCTGCATGTCAGGGACTTGGCCAATTCGCTGTATTGCCTGGATGGGACCAAAGAATCGCGGTGCTAACTTCTAGTTGCAGCGTTGAGCTACTGTAACCTGCTCGTAGGGTCGAAGATTTAAATATACCCAATCTCCAAGTTGAAATTCCAGCTCCCTGTAGTGTTTGTTTGCAGATTTTTGCATCCTCGCTTGCGCCATTAGTAGATTTTCTCGCAAAGTCGTGAGTAACCCGTCTCGTTCTTTCAACAATTCCTCTACTTAGGCATTAACTGTTGGAACATCACCAAACCTCAATAGCTTGGCGGCTCTCTCCCATAAACAACTTGGATGGAGTCATTTGTATTGCAGAGTGATATGAGGTGTTGTACAATTATTTCGCCCACGTTAGCCATTAAGCCCACATCTTTGGTTTTCCACTAACAAAACAACGAAGGTAAGTCTCGAGGCAACGATTTAAAACCTCTGTATATCCGTCCGTATGTGGATAGTAGGCGATGATCTTGTGTAGAGCGGTTCCATGAGCCTTGAAAACCTCAGTCCAAAAGTGACTAACAAACACCTTATTGCGGTCTGATACCATTTTCTTAGGGAAATCGTGAAGGGGAACCACTACTTGGATGAACAACTCAGCAACTGAACGGGCAGTAAACATGTACTTGAGAGCAGGAAAGTGCCCGTACTTGCTCAACCGATTCACTACAACAAGTATAATATCAAACCCCTTCAAAATTGGTAATCCTTCAATAAAATCCAAGCCGTTTTTCGACCAAACCTGAGATGGAATAGGTAAAGGAGATAAGAGACTAGCTGGGGATAAGGTAGAGTAATTGTTTTGTTGACACACTTGACAACGCTTCACAAACTCAGCCACATCCTTGCGTAAACCCTTCCAATAAACCTCACTTGTCAATGTCTTGTAAGTCTTAAGTACTCCTTCATGACCACTTATGGGACTGACATGAAATTGTTCCAACAATTTTGGAATGAAGGGAGATCTAGTGGAATTACAATTATTTCCATCCTTGTATAATGTTCATGCGACAATGTTGTACCCAACCACTGTGTCTTGGCCATTATCGAGCTGATTCCAAATAAGTTGAAGATCATAATCTGCTTGTACCTGGCGTCGTTCTAAAATACCCCAAGGGTTCATATACAAGTGTTTAGTTATTACGTAAAACCTTTAATTTTAGATATCCGATTCGAAAAAAATACCTTAGCGAAACTCGACTCGTCGTCTTCCTTCACGAAGACAAAGAGTGGAGAAAAACTATTAAAGACAATTTTCTAGCTGCTAAATTAGTTATGACACAGTGCCAATTCTTCTTCGAATTTATCTATTAGAAGGTCGACAACATATTTTGCCTTTCTGAAAATCTCAACACAACGGTCCCAACGCTATGTCTGCTGATGAAGGGTTCTTGGAGCCACGATATACAGGCACTTTTCATGACGTTTCTGGCAAGCGAACCATTGACTCAACCATCGAATCAATCATTAAATGCTCGTGTACAAAAAACCATATTCACCTAACGTAAAGCACGCTCTTCCGGCTTAAGATGCTAGGCATATTGCACTAAGGCGGAACATCACGATGCATCATCCAAAAGCATCTTATAATTGGTCTGATACGATTTGAGAGATTCGACCCACATAGTCGGTCCTAAAAAAGTGTGAACTGCAAGCAAAAAAACTATGTAAGGGGAGAATTTGAACACATTTATCTTGTACCTTCTTCAATAGTGTCTGTAACCAACTTACCTAATCAATATTTTCATAAAAAAATAACCGAATAAATCGATGGATTTTGAGTTATATATTTTTGTTGATTTAGAAATCTAAAAAAGATTTAGAAACTCCAATGAATTAAAAAACCAGTGTGAATGTATTTGAACCTTTGTATTTTTCAACTTCAAAACTTTTTTTTTTCAACTAAATGTTCTCATTTGATTAAATAGGGAAAAAAACTCCAGAGTATAGAGGATATGAGAACTACAAATTTCATAAGAAGATTACAAATTGAGGTAATGGGCTCACCAGGTCCGGGCATAAAACAAGCCATTTCTTTTGTGATGGTGGCCCATCAACATAAAGGTCTAGGTTGAGCTTGTTGGGCTTGTGTCCCAAGCCTTAGAAAACTAGGGTTTTCCCTAAATTGGTTGTGCTTCTGTCAATGGCTGCGTTCGAGGAGATCCGGTGAGATCTCGATGGTGGCGCGGCAGGAATAACTTCGCGAGGTAGCACCACAAACTACCTCGATCGATCTGCTGACCACAAACTACACTAAGCTCACTACTAAATTCCTGTCAATTTAAAGCAAAAACCGATTCAGAAGATAGAACAAACATAGCTTACACTCAGGCTGAATAATTCTGGAAATTGCAGGTTTTTCTCTGCAGAAAACAGGTTTACAAACGCAAGAGAATCTTGAGAACTAACCGTTAGAATCACGATCCCACCACTGAATCTGAAGTTCAGAGTGTCTGGAGCTTGCCTACCAAAAATTAGAACGATCGTTGGTTCTCATCGGACTGGTCACAGTTTTCTTCTCAGAGAGCAGTTTTGGAAAAAAAGAATAACTCTTTCGATACCTTTAAGAGGATCAAATTCTAACATACCCTCCCAATCAAAAAGTGGTTCTACTTTACCCTAAGAAAAAATTAAATTTATTTATTTATTTATTTTTTAAGTCAGAATCGATTAAAAGACAAAATTATCTAACCCCTTTTAACTTATTTACGACCGAATCGAAGATCCAATCGGATAAAACCCATATATTCGGGTCACCCAAATCTGAATCGGGTAAAAGTTAAAAATTTTAAAAAATAAAGGCTCGAATGGAGGATATCCCGGCGGAAGGAGGAAGAAGAAGGCTCGAACCCGACGGAAGGAAAAAAAAGAAGGCTCGAACGGAGAACCCACGCCGCCTCCGGTTGAAGAACATAACCCTTCTCCGCTTGTCGTACAAGAGACGGATTCCGATTATCCTCCTCCTCCACAGATAACAGAGGTAATTGGTTGCCTAATTAGTTGATTTTGGTAGTTGAATTGCGAATTTGAAGCCAAAATAAACTGCACAACTAGGTTTCAATAGAAATAACTATGTATGCGATTTTTTAGATCTAGATATCAATAGAAATAACTAAGGCGATTTTGTAAAACTGGGTATCAGTGGGAATAACTAAGCGTAGAGAAAGGAACAACTGGGTAACACTATGTCGTTTGGTACAACTAGATATCAGTAGGTATAACTAAGCGTTCTGGTAGAACTGTGTATCACTAGATACAACTGTTATTAACATGTGTGTTTGTTTTACAGGATAATGAGGAGGATACAGAGTCTCTTCAACCTGAGCTGTTCTTCCCACACACAGAGTATTGCAAGACCATTAAGATAGCCTCTAAGTGTAAGGTTAAATCAACACTCAAAGCTTTGGAGATACTTGGACGAAACGAAAAACTGTGGTTTTCAAATCACTCTCAATTCAAGCACATTTGACACATGCCTAGGTGATGGTGATGGTGATGGTGATGGTGATGGTGATGGTGATGGTGATGGTGATGGTGATGGTGATGGTGATGGTGATGGTGATGGTGATGGTGATGGTGATGGTAATGGTGATGGTGATGGTGATGGTGATGGTGATGGTGACGGTGATGGTAATGGTGGAGGAGATGGAGATGGTGATGGTGATGGTGACGGTGATGGTAATGGTGGAGGAGATGGAGATGGTGATGGTGATGGTGGTGGTGATGGTGATGGTGATGGTGATGGTGACGGTGATGGTAATGGTGGAGGAGATGGAGATGGTGATGGTGGTGGTGGTGATGGAGACAGATTGGGAGAAGAAGACTCAGAAACAGATGAGGAAGATGAATTTATGTTTAGAGCATATGGTAGAACTACTATTAAGGCGGCTATGAAAGCCATAGAGGAGAAGGGTGCAACTGAGGCGGCTGCTGCTGACATGGGACAAGAGGAAGAAGAAGAACAAGAAGAAGAAGAGGAAGAAGAAGAACAAGATGCTGAACAAGGAGAGAAAAAAAAAACGCTTGCATCCATCCTTCGAGATTGTAGTGCAAAACGTAAGGCCAAGATGAGTGCAAATCTGCAAAACACACCGATTATGAGGCCAAGAAGAGGCCAGCCGTCGAAGGTCAAGGAGAACAAGAAGAAGAAGGTAGTTTAGTGTTTAATGTTGGAATTTCATATTTTCTGTTTTATGTTGTTGTTTTCAGAATACTTTCTGGTTTTTATGTTGTTGGTTTTTTGTACTTTGGGATATCTTTTAGTTTAATATGTATTTTAAATTATTTCTGACTAGGTACAACTAGTACAACTAAGTATTTGAAATTATTTCTAACTAGGTACAACTAGTACAACTATGTAGAACTACTAAAACTAGTAAAACTAGTACAACTGGTACAACTATGTTGAACTAGTAAACCTAGTACAACTATTACAACTATGTATTTGAAATTATTAATAATAAATCATAAACCCTAAACCCTTAAAAATAATTAAAAAAATTATTAAAATATTATTAAAAAATTATGAAAAAATTATTAAAACAATAAAAAATTATTAAAATAAGTATGAACACATGTGTTCACACTACAAATATAATAAAATAATATTCAGTTAGTTGTACTGAGTAATCTAGTAATACCCATTTATACATAATTGTACTTTTGGTTTTTTCAGGTTTTAGTAGTTATACGATATTTTTTAGTTACTTTTTTAGTTGTACAGATTACAATAGCTAATAATATTATTGTTAGTAAACTTTGATCAACATCATAATGACCTAAGTGTTTAGGAAAGACTCATATATGTCTAAGATATTTTCAAATGAAAACATAACATTTTGATTTTTTTTTTTTATTAAATTTGATATAAGAATTAAATTGTTAAAGTAGCAATATATATATATATATAAACAATTTCGATATTTAAAAATTACATATAAATATAATTTATATTGGTAATAGTTATATTAGTAATACTAGTGGTGTTTTATTTATATAGTTATATTAGTAATACTAGTGATATTTTATTTATATAGTTATATTAGTAATACTAGTGATATTTTTTTTATATAGTTATCTTAGTAATACTAATGGTATTTTCTTTATATAGTTATCTTAGTAATACTAGTGGTATTTTCTTTATATAGTTATCTTAGTAATACTAGTGGTATTTTTTTATATAGTTATCTTAGTAATACTAATGGTATTTTCTTTATATAGTTATCTTAGTAATACTAGTGGTATTTTTGTTATACCTATTAATACAAAACAATCCAATACAATTTTTTTAAAACAAAACACAAACAACATAAATTATCACTCATCTTCGCCACCACTACACTCTTCTTTGCCACCACTAGACTCTTCTTGGGTACCACTACACTCAAACCACGAATCCAAACCTCCAGTCTTGCTTCTCCTCCTATGCTCGTGTTCTCCAGCTGATGGATACCTTGTTACTTGGCGTCTTCCTCTTCTGCTGACATAATTCGGAAGAAAGGCAACCTTATCACGTACATGATCAGGAACAGTCCACTAATATGTATGAGGAACCAGATATATCGTTTTGCAGTAGGCTAATGCCCAATGCGACATCCAATAATACTTGGAACACAAATCATGTATATGCATTTTAGTATCTGCGTTCTTCCTTGCTTCCATAAGGGCGGCTATTGCATGCACACACGGATACTTGTCAATATCAAAACGCTTGCATGCGCAAGTCTTCATCTTCAAATCTACCAAATAATAACCACATCCATCGCGTCCATGCACGTTGTAGAGAAGGAAGAAACTGTTTAGAACAGTCACCTCCAAAAACTTCGCTTTGGCGCACAAAGGATGCAACTCGGTCTCAATATAAGGCACCAACATATGTTCTTCGGTAGAAGCCTTCTGATGTTTGTTAAACCAATAAGATAACTTATCAATAATCAAATCGATCATCGGTAAAAGAAAGTATTTCCTTGCATCCTTGAAAACACCGTTAAGAGACTCAACAGTATTAGTGGTATAGATGTCGTACCTCTCTCCTGGAAAATAATATCTTGCCCATTTTCAAGTTTCTTCACAACTTGCATCAATATATATCCCTGCCTTATGATACCTTTTCTTAAAAGCATCAATATATATCCCTGCCTTAGGATACCTTTTCTTAACTTGCATCAATATATATCCTTGCCACAGTTATCTTCAGTAATACAAATATTCTTAGTAATACCAGTTATATTCAGTAATACAAATATTCTTAGTAATACCAGTTATATTAAGTTATAGAAACATTCATAGTAATACCAGTGATATTCAGTAATACAAATATTCTTAGTAATACAAGTGATTTATTCAGTAGTACGTATTTTTCGAAGTAATACACAAAATCGAACTACGATTCTACATATCCGTCACTCACCCACTACAATATCTCCAAATTAATGATGTATATTACCTCAAACGAGCTTCAATCAACGAAACGAGCTTCACTCAAGCTCTAACCTCCAAGCTCCAATGGCGGACAGAGATGGTTCAAAGCCTTCAAAAACAGCGGCCAATGGAAAAAACAAAGCTCTTTTGGACCTCCTTTTTGACCTCCAATGGCAGATATAAGCTTCAAAATCCAAATCTCTAATTTTTTCTTTCAAAAACGATTCAATGCGCCACAAATGGAGTAAATGGGATGTTTGAAGATGAAAAAGAATGGTATAGTTTACTATTGGGAGTGGGACCCATTATGTTATTTTATTAAATTGTATGAGGATTGTTTTTATTAATATTTTAATCAAGGGTAGTTTTGTGTTTTGTTAAAAAATGAGTGGATAAAGGGTATGTAGAATAAGGGTGGGTAATTTAGAATGATGTTTGAAACCAAAGGACATTCTAGCATTTGATCCACCTTTAAGAATCAAAACTTCCCTTAGTGGTGACTATATGAGAGGCTGCGACAAAATAGGAGGGCTTAGGATAAGTTGATGTGTGAGAAGTCTGTTCTACCCCTCTTTTTGACTGGACTTGGATCGATTTTGAGTTTTGGCCCATCTTATTGGGTTTGGGGTGTTACACCTTGGGCTTCAGAAGAGTTCTTTGGGCAATCTCGAGACAGATTTCGATCCGGACGACGGAGGCATGCCGAGCCGGCGGAGAAACAGCCATGCCGCTCCGGTCTTGTTAGGAGTATTGTGGTCGCTGATAGCCACCAATTCTGAAAAATATGCTTCGGTTTCTTCGTCACTAACGCTCGAGAGGAGAGTCACCTGCCGGAGCTCGGTGACCCGAAACTTTTTAAAATTCAAAATCAACACTAAATCCACTAACACATAATCTAATTAATATTTTGCATTTTAAAAACAAAACATATGCTAATTTTAAAAAAAAATTATCAAATCAAAATCTAATAACCAATAAAGAATCACTGGGCTTTCGGTTTATTCGAGTTAATCGGGTCGGGTTGTTCGGTTTTTCGGTTTGTTCGATAATTAGAAATCCAGCCGAATTAAACCGATTAAATATTCGGGTCGGATCGGGTCGGTACTCAGGTTAATCAGATCGGTTTATCAATTTTCAATTGGATCCAAATTGAACCGAACACAATTCTAATTTGTTTTTTTTTTAACCTGAATTGA
Organism: Boechera divaricarpa; assembly: GCA_026770425.1. NCBI lineage: Eukaryota > Viridiplantae > Streptophyta > Magnoliopsida > Brassicales > Brassicaceae > Boechera > Boechera divaricarpa. Next base: position 5,309,190 of record CM049186.1, on the reverse strand, counting down.
ACCAAAATTAACCAAAAATGTACCAAATTCAACCAAAATTAACTGAAACACAAGTCTAAAGTCTAAACAACATCAATTTTAGCATTTTACACCGAATCACAACTGATGAACTGAATCATCATCAAAACACAAGTAAACAACATCAAAATTAACCGAAACACAAGTCTAAACAGATTCACTTCAAAGTTCAAACATAAGTGTTTTTAAAAAACAGAATCACTACTTAAACGGTTAAACCGAGTTTAAATCATCACTTCTAAGCCAAAATTAACCTGAATATATACAAAAAAAAAAAACAGATTCAATCATTCAAAGCTTAACTTGTGAATTAGTTTAACAGATTCAAAACAGATCCAAAGCATTCAAAGTTTCAAAGATCCAAAAACATATCCAAAAACATAAACCTGTGACAAAAAGCCTTCAAACTTCAAAACATCACCCCAAACTCTAAACTCCATATGCAAACCTGTGACAAATGTCAATATATAAGCATTGAAACCAACAGAAATAGATCCAAAACATAAGTCACGAAGAGATCCGATTTCTAATGATCTAGAGTCTTGAAACGAAAGAAATAAATATCTAATAATGGTTCTATTAGAAACAAATTTGGGACCAGTGAAACATTTTAGTCTTTTGCAGTATAAAACAATGACTTGTACTAACTTTATAGAGAGTAAGGTATGGCTATGAAAATTTGTTACTGATACGTCTGAATACACTTCAAATTATATATACATAAAAAGGTCAAAGAAAGAGGCTCGTAGTGTTCAATTACAATCAGATCATGGTCCAAAATTAATCAAAATTTTGATTTCAATCAAGCTTGTTGGATGACTTATAAGTCAATAAGCAATATTATGGGGGAGTTATTGGAGGAAAGAATTTGAGAGAATATAATAGAATGTTAAATTCTAATGTTATTCAATTAGACATTTTTATAATTCTTTAAAATTCTTGTGTTATTGGATTAAATATTTATGAAATTTTTTCAAAATATTTTTAATTCAAGTGTTATTCAATTTGTTAATTTTTTAATTCTATTAAATTCTATTGTTATTCAATGATTTTAAGTTTTGTACGCTAATGTTAATTGATAGGAATTTAAGAGAAAAATTATTGAATTTTGTGAAGGATGAATTCCCACCTTTTAACCTGTATAGATGGTGAGAATTTCTCCTTTTTTTTTGTTCTTCTTTGTCGTCGGAGAGATTGGAGTTAGAAATCATCTCTCGCTGGAAAATTCCTCAGTTCCGCCAGAACACAAAAATTTCAGCTAATGGATTCTTTGGTTCGAATCCAGTAGCTTCAAAGGCCATGGATTTATAGTCTCCTCGTCGTTAAAACGAGGCAACCATCAGAGTAGAAGAGAAGAGAGAACAGAAAGACATAGGAGAGATAGGCTTCGCTCGACGATTTCTTCAATCTCTGAAAAAAGGTAGCTTCTTCAATTCGACGTTATCTCTTTGAAATTTGATTGGATTAAGCTCAATTTGTATCATTACCCAGTTATAGCACAAATTAGGGTTTCTCGTACTGATTTGGGGATTTGGTATTCCCACTGCACCAGATTCTTCAGTTTGACTGGTTATCCAATTATGTGTTCATCTAATCACGATGTGGTCTTTTTTTGTGGGTCTTACTTACGTATAGAAAGCTTTTGCGTTAAATCCTCTGTAATGCGTAAATATATATATGTCAACGTGTTGATTCTTGGGTTTAAGGATTTCATCTCCGTGAATCCCAGTACTCATTCTCTGTAGTGTAATCATTTTGCTGCTCGTAGTTGTAATGGTGTTTGTTTGCCTTTCTTTTGGAAGCTCTGACATATTTTTGTGGTTAGTTTTTTTTTTTTTTGCATCGTTTGCCACTTAGCCTCTTGTTCAGAAGATGGTTTGAGTCCTTGTCAACGTTATTCCATGGGGTATGGGCACTGAACTGTTTCAAAACCTGTTATTGATAATGGGTATGAAGACAGTGATGATGAAATAATCAAAACCTTCTAGTTATAATCATTATATTGTGGATCATAATAAGAAACGTCAAGTACCTTCCAGAAAGTAAATGTGTTGTTGTTGAAGCTCCTTTTGAGTTAATAGAGGAACGTCTCGTTCTACTATCTGATCCTTTATTATCCACACGCATAGCTGAAACCTCTTTCTCCATTGCAGCTACTTCTCTTCTCATCTTCTTTGCTTCCACTTTCATCGCCTTTGTTAGTGTTTCAACCTTCTTGGCCAACATCAAAAAGCAAACACAAGCCCAAGTACTATCTACGAAGAATGAATTGTTTTTTTGTCAAAATTCTATTGATATCTTTTAAATTCTATTGATAAATTTCTATTCTATTATATTAAACTATTGAAAAATATTATCATACAATAAAAATCAAATAATTAAAAGTCTTTCCAAATCCTTGAAAATCTATAGTTTATATCTCTAATTCAATTCATCCATATTCTATTAAATTTTTTCATCCAATACCCCCTCCTAAAAGTTTCATATCCTTTCTATGCACATATTTACACCTTTTTCCGTTTCTTATTGTATATAATAAGTTTATGATGAATAAAAAAAATCATACACAGTCTAGTCATATAAGAGTCTTCACCAAACATTTTTATTAATTATCAACTGGGAGGAGTTTAAACCAAACTCCAGACTAAACATCTAAACGTATTTAAAAACTAAAATTTTGTAAAATATTTTCATCACTCGAAACTCGGAAGTCGTCGACATTGGAACCACTTCCCACAAACAATTACGAATTGATCTGAACATTAACTGGGATTTTATCTTTAAAATTGCTATAAAACTATATTAAATTATCGCATAAGTCATGACTCATAAACAAACCATGATTTTCAGACTCATAAACAAACCATGATTCTCAGACTCATAAACAAACAAATCGAAATCGAAATTGGGGAAAAAATTCGGATTTCGAAATTAGGGTTTGCGAAAAGGGAAAATGAAAAATCGAACCAAAAACACAAATCGAATGTAGATTAACCACAGAGAATATAAACTGAACAAAAATCGAAGAAAAACCAAACAAATAACGAATTTATAAATAAAAATTGATTCACAAAACTTAATAAAATCGATATCACAGAAACCATTAGAGTTTACCTTCACTCGATGGGGATTTGGTTCGATTGAAGATGAATTTGAAGTCGGAAATCGATTTCTTCGGCCGATTATGACTATAGAACCCAATCGAAATCGCAGTCGAGAGAGAGTTTTCTGTTTTTTTTTTTTTAAAAGGTTTGTGTTGTGATGTATCGTGGAAGCACGAGAAGTCGAGAGGGATAAAAATCAAAACTGGTTAATTAACTTCGGTTTACAAATAACCGTTCGGTTATCTACTGCCGAAGCGAACCGACCCGATAACCGAACACCAACTTAAATTATACCGATCGGTTTAATGGCTTTTTCTTCTTCGGCGCCGATAACCGAATTGGTCGGGTTGTTCGGTTCATTCCGAAAACCCAGGCCTTTGAATAAACCTTTTCTTAAATTCCACTAACCAATACACGAAAGAACGTCCTCTTCCTTTGGACCAAATTCTAGTATGCCCCTAAAAGTTGAAATTCATTCTAGTTTGCCCCTTGTAAATTAGAGGGAGAAAATGACTATTTTACCTTTCAATTGGGTTATATAGTTGTAAATGTAAGTAATATCAACGAAAACACGGTAGCGCAGATGGTAAGGCACTGTACGCGCGACCCGGGCGACCTGGGTTCGAAACCGAGATATTACATTAATTGGGAATAAATAGGTATAACTGGGTACAACTATGTGCAGCGGTATAACTGGGTATAACTAAGTACAACTACGTGCAACTGTACAACTAGGTATAACTGGGTATCTAGTTGTATCCAGGTCAGGGGTATTTTCGGGTTTTCATTAAATTGAGGGGCATGAGAGAATTAATTTCTATCTTTAGGGGCAAAATAGAATTAGTTTCTATCTTTAGGGGCAAACCAGCAATTGATCCTCTTCCTTTCGTGTCCCGTATAGCTTCTCCATCTCTCTCTCTCCCCCTCCTTTGAACAAGTCAAATTGATTTTAATCCGTTTGATAATTCCTCTTTCTTTGACTATCCTTTGAAATTCTAGTCGAGAGCTTTCCCTATCCATCGATTTAGGGTTTTCGATTTCGTTTTCGAGCTTTTCTCGCTCTTCTCTCTCACTTTTTCTTTCCTCTTTTCGCTCCTTTCTCCTTCCGCCATGACTCCTTCTTCCGTTAGATTCCGTAATGATCATGATCTGTGTTCTTAATCAGGTCGAGATACATATATTCTTGTGCTGTTGTTGTGCTTGGATCGCTTAGGGTTTTCTGGTGTTTACGCGTTTTTGTCATGGTGAGTACTCAACAACGCACGAACGATGGTTCCTCTCCACCGGTGGTAAAAGCTCTTAAGAGCTATGGTATCACGAAGCCACTTTCCGTTGCTGGACCTTCGGCGGCTGATGTTAAGCGTAATTTGGAACTGGAAAAGGTAGTTTTGTGTTTGATTTTTCTGATGAATATTTTGCTTCCCTGACCAATGTGATTTTGACATACTTTTTGGGGTGATTCTTTTGAAGTTTCTGGTTGATGAGGGCCTCTATGAGAGCAAGGAAGAAACTATGCGGAGAGAGGAAGTTCTGGTGCACATTGACCAGGTGAATAATTGCGTGTTTTGTTGATTGGCTCTCAATTACTGAAGTTGTTTTCTTTTCAGTGTTTAGGCTAAAGATTTTGATATTGTAATTATATAGCAATATGTAGTCTAGGCCTTCTATTATTTCTTTTGGCTCATCTGCATGGCCATGCCAACTCGGGTGACTTATAGGCGCCAAACCTTGGTTTGATAATTAGTCTACTTTATTGGAATGTAGATTTTGGGGTTAGCTGCTTTCTTTTTCGATGTTGAATAGGTCCCATAATGGTGTTTACTGTGCCTTTATAATGGTCCAGTTTTGTTTACAATACTAGGTTTTTCATCTAACATAACTTTTTCCTCAAATGTCTTGTATAGATTGTAAAACACTGGGTGAAACAGTTGACTCGTCAAAGAGGCTATACAGATCAGATGGTTGAGGATGCAAATGCTGTTATTTTCACTTTTGGATCTTATCGCCTTGGAGTAAGTGCTCTTTAAGTTTTGAGTTTAAAGTTCAATTGCATCTAATCTGTTTGGGGAAAGGTTATGACTTACTTGGATCATAGATTTTCCGTTGGGCCTTGTGAATATCACGGGAATCAAGAGAAGCAATATTGTATTCGTGTCTACATTACTAGTATTTGAGGGTGAATTTTTTTGATTTTCTTGACTTGCAGGTACACGGACCTGGGGCTGATATTGATGCTTTGTGTGTTGGCCCATCTTATGTTAACCGAGAGGTAACTATTGAATCACGTCTTACTGATGTAAAGGTCTGGTATGTAGTTTAGTTGCTAACAGGTTAATTTTACAGGAGGATTTCTTCATTATCTTGCGTGATATATTGGCTGAATTGGAAGAAGTGACTGAGCTTCAACCTGTTACTGATGCCCATGTCCCAGTTATGAAATTTAAGTTCCAAGGAATATCGATTGATCTTCTGTATGCTAGCATATCGCTTCTAGTTGTCCCACAGGTAACATCAATATAGCATTTTTCAGTTGCTGTTGAAACTTAGGGGGTGGTTGACGGTACCTTTTTGTTATCTTGGATTTCGTTTGGTGGGTTTGGTGCTTTGATTGCTTGTTGATGGTCACAGATAGTGTCAGAAATTGTTAGCCTTAGTGAACACGGAGATGTGGAATTGCCGTGTTAGCACCATCAGGCTTGAGTTTATATGAGTACTGAGCTGAGTTCTTGCCAATGTTTATAATTTCTTGCTGAGTCAGATCTCATGTTTTTCTGGATTCAATTTATTAACAGGATCTGGATATCTCCAACTCTTCTGTGCTGTGTGATGTGGATGAACAAACTGTTCGTAGTCTTAATGGTTGTAGGGTTGCTGATCAGATTCTTAAACTCGTTCCAAACTCCGAGGTAAACGTCTTGAATGCCAGTTGTGTTTGTTATTAACTAATGAATCCTGTAAGCCACCTCTGATGTGATGTGCAAATGTAGCACTTCCGGACAACATTAAGATGCCTGAAGTACTGGGCTAAGAAGCGTGGAGTCTATTCAAATGTAAGGTGGTGTCTTTCTGAATATTACATTTGTTGAAAATATTCTTAGGTTAAAGCTCTTGTAATCTCTGTTATATTGAGCAGGTTACTGGATTTCTTGGTGGCGTAAACTGGGCACTTCTGGTTGCACGCCTGTGCCAGCTTTATCCAAACGCTATTCCTAGTATGTTGGTTTCTCGATTTTTTAGAGTATATACACAATGGCGCTGGCCGAATCCGGTCATGCTTTGTGCAATAGAAGAAGATGAGCTTGGCTTTCCTGTCTGGGACCCACGAAAATATCATCGTGACCGCTATCATCTGATGCCAATAATAACTCCTGCATATCCATGCATGAATTCTAGTTACAATGTCTCTCAAAGCACTCTTCGTGTTATGACAGAGCAATTCCAGTTTGGTAACACGATCTGCCAGGTTAGGGAGCAAAACACCCAATTTTGTTAATGAACAGTTTACCCCGGATCCTGTTGCTAAGTAATTTTATATGCAGGAGATTGAGTTAAATAAACAACACTGGAGTTCCTTATTTGGGCAATATATGTTCTTTGAGGCATATAAAAACTACCTTCAGGTTGATGTACTAGCGGTAGACGCCGAAGATTTATTGGCATGGAAAGGTTGGGTGGAGTCACGGTTCAGGCAGCTGACCTTGAAGGTAAGATAGCCTTATGTTCATTTGATGTTGAGGAGTAAACCTTCCGTGTCTTCAGCTTGTTCTTTAATTTTTTACTGGTAGAATATACAATGATTTAAGGGTTCTTCTTCTTCTCTTTTTTAATCCAATAATGCAGATAGAACGAGACACAAATGGGATGTTAATGTGCCACCCTCAACCAAATGAGTATGTGGACACATCCAAGCAGTTTCGACATTGTGCCTTTTTCATGGGCTTGCAGAGGGCAGAAGGATTTGGTGGCCAAGAATGTCAACAGTTTGATATACGTGGAACAGTGGAAGAGTTCAGGCAAGAGGTAAACATGTATATGTTTTGGAGACCTGGGATGGATGTGTATGTTTCTCATGTTCGAAGACGGCAGCTTCCATCTTTTGTTTTCCCAAATGGATATAAAAGGCCTCGGCAATTAAGGCACCAGAATCAACAATGCAGAGAACCTGGTGAGGAGGGCGCTGATTCTTTGTCCGACTCTGTTGAGAGATATGCGAAGAGAAAGAACGATAATGAAACTATGGATACCAGGCCAGAGAAACATAAGAAGCATGCATCTCGTAGTCCACATAGGCTGGATGCAGTTTCTCCTGACATCAGTGCTATCACTACTGGTGGGACTCCTCAGATTGTCATTGTGCCAGGTCCTAGAGCTGAATGCTTAGTAACTGCAGATCTTGTTTGCAATGTTAGAAGTCTTCCTAACGTGGAAGTTGAGGCTGAAAAATTTATCAGTAAAAGCACGGAACTCATAAAATTTTCTCAGTGTGAGCATAACTCTGGTAGCGAGCAAATCCTGGAAGTAGATAGTAAGGCTGTAGCTCAAGGTTATCATGACTTGGTTGGGCCTGGAGGAAAACATGTGAGACCTGACTCTAGTGCTGTGCTAGCATGTGAAGGTGGGCAGAATAAAGAAATAGGTCGTGATATGGGCTCTGAATCTATCAATGACACTGACACCCAACATCTTCCAATGCGACCAAATCTAAAAGTGGATGTTGATGAAGTTGAGAGGGAAACCAAGTCGGGAGAAATTGCTGATGGTGTTTTGTGGAATGGATACTGTAGGCGGAACCTTGATCATGAGGTGAGTTTTTGCTGTTCGATGATTATGATATAAGAACCGTAACAAATTGGTAAAATGTCTTGAAAGTACTGGGATAGTGATCATGGGTTGTTACAGGTTTTTTTGACTCCTGCAAATTTGGATTCAGCTGTGGAACACAGGAACTTGCATTCAGACGGATTGCTCAAAAGTAGCTTGTCAGAAGAACTTCAGGTTTTTTATTCTAATTCATGTCATTTGGTATTAAATTTATGCGTCTGTAGTTTTTTTTTTGTGTTTGATAGCTTGTTTGAGATTTATTTTTCATGATGCCAACGATTTATATAGTTTGTGACTTGTGAGTGTCACACCCACTGCATGACATGTTGAAGGGTGACCTTTTGCTTTATCTTTAGAATCAAGAAATATGAGATAACAAGCTTAAATTAGAATGTTGTGTTGCTTAAGTGATCAATTTAACGGTCTCTTTTTCTTTCTGAAAGATTTCGATCAATTTTCATTGACAGGTCCTGCCCTGCCATGCTTTATTTTGTATTATTGCATACTTATTAGCCTTTTGAAACTAGGTTCTTTTCTCTTTCCAGATCACTTCTGACTTCTCTCCTTGTAAATTTTATTGTGCCTTAGTCAAATCCTTTGCTCAGAGGGATGGGGAAGCTGGAAGACGGAGCTAGGTCAGAATCTTTGCAGAATGCAATGATGAGGCATGTTGTTTTGCAACCCATTACTGCTTTATGCCAATCATGATATCTTTATATCTTGTTTTGGTTTTCTTGGTACTTTTTATAGCAGCAGGAGGTTGAGCTTGAAGTCCATAGTGTGAGCCCGCAATTGTAATGACAACCGGAAGTCAAGAAAAAGTAAAAAAAAAAACACAAAAATGAATAACAAGAATCAGAGCAACCTAGTGTTTGCTTTGTACAACAGTTTCAGAACTCGACACTATTGGTAAGTGCACCTAATTATGAAAACTAAACGCTTAAAAAGGACAAAAAAAGAAGAAAAGAAAAGAAAAAAGAGAACAACTTTTAAATGATTTTGTTTGTTGGATACTTCTTGGTGGGATTGTGAGTATCCAAACTCTGGGAAGAGTGAGCTTAAATAACGAGTTTGGGATGCAAAAGACATGCATTGTTCGATACTATGCTCCAGGTGAGATGTGGAGCTGTGCTTTTGTCTGAGAGAAGAAGCCAGTGAGATCACCATAGAACAAGGCAACTGACTTAATGTATCTGTCTGCCTATTCAGGTTATTTCAGACTTGTTTCTGTATTTTATATGCTTTGAGATTTTGGATCTTTCAATGTTATACAATTCTATGCATAAAATTCTCTCCTGCTTTCTGATGTCTGCTCGTTGTTAAGTAATTCAGTCTGCGTGAGGTTTCTGAAAAAAGTTGAGAGAAATAGAGAGTGTATCTATGGATTTATGATGACTTTTTATGAAAAGATACGTTTGACACAACCCTAATCACCAAATTATATCAATATATGTCCTTTCTCTGGTTTATGCGTGTAACTGTGACTATGATAATTGAACTGATCACTCAAGTGATGAACGAGTTGTTTTGGTGTTTATTCTGTGACAAATTGTAACACAACTAATTTTAATTGGTGGAGGCTTTTTGCAAGCTTAAAAGCAAAGTGGATACATACTAAAGGAGGAAAATATTGTGAGTGCACCTCTCTGTTTTGAGCAAAAGGTTGATCAATAGAGTTATTACATAGTGATAAACTTTGAGAGATCACGGTAAATGCAAATAATAATAATAATAATCATAACTCAAGAATCAATAAATATTTGGCCCAAATGTAACTCTACTCTTTTCTTGTTACTTCAAAAACGCCGACCACAAATATTAATTGGCACTATCTCCTCGAATAGAATCCCATAGCTTGGTATACATTGCGCATTGTAACATCCCCTAACTCCGTGGCTCTGTCCGCACCTTCTGACAATACTTTGTCCAAATACGCTGGTTCCGCTGTTATCTCCTGATAACGGGCCTGACACGAAAACATATACGAAACCAAGTATTTCACAACTTATGCCTATGAAATGCCCTTCTAACCATTTACTTATACAAGCTGCAAAAACACCTATAATTTTTCTTTTTACGGTTTGATGAGATGAAATGGTACAAACTCGAAGGAAGACATTGGATTGGTTAAAAGGTTTTGACGTCACAGACCTGGATTGGACTCAGATGTTCGATCAAAGCATCTGCAATGAGAGGCTTAAATGTACCCCAGCTCATATCTTTGCATTCTTCCATCACTTCCTACAACCAATTAAAAATGTGTTCACCAGATTATATCTCAAGTAATCATTGTGGTCAAGGTAGTAAGTGACATGTGAAAGCATCTCCGTGAACCAAATCTTTAGAGTCAAACATTATCTCTTTCTCCATACCTCTTTCGTCTTGCCTGAAACAATCTGATAAACCGTGAGGAGATTGTTGCATTCAGGTCTTTCAGCATTGTCAAATTCAAGGCTGTTGAAACAACAGGCAGAAACTTTCCATATTAGATTTAAAGTTGAAATGGTAACAAGAAAAAGGAAAAAAAAAAACTTGTGCATTGCAAGAAAAATTTTAGCGGCATAATTAGCACTCACCCTGCAAATGAGTCTGTCTTGCACCGTTTTATCTTGTCTGCAATCAACTATACAATTTTCGAAAGGAGGGGGATCACAAATGGATTTAGCAGCAAAATAAAGAGCATATATAACCAACATGAAAAAATGCTATTTTAAAAGCCTTTCTAACATCAGTGAGTTCATTTCACTTACATCTTTTGAGTCAAGGAGATTAATCCGGGACTGATCAGAAGGTGCAGACTTGGACATCTACAAGATTACATGACAGTAAGAACTTGGCGACAAGTATGAAATTCCTCTGAATCATTTGAAAACAACAATAAGCAAAGCCCAAAAATTGGATTAGTTCAATATGATATTCTGAAGTCGAAGGATGAAAAAATCTATCCAGACCACAGTTAGGGAGGCGAGTCACAGAAGTGTGTAAATCCTTAGAACTTAGCTAGAAACTAGAAAGAAACAGACTAGCTAGTGGTAAAAGTCTATTCGATGTTAAAGAACATGACGGATTATCTCAATATATTTCCAATAGGATTTGTGAACGCTATTCATCTTCTCTAAAATTTTATTTATTGAACACCAATAGTGACGCAACTGCCGAATGCAGAAAGAAATTTAAATGATAAGAAACTTGAAAGTAGCTGTGAATGAAAACATTCTACCTTTGAAAGACCATCAGTAAGAGACATAACACGTGCTCCAGCTTGTGGTATGAGTGGCTCTGGTATCTACAAACAAGATAAATATGAAGAGCGATTAACTATCTGTGATAAATAGACCTACAAAGCCACACAATGAGGATAGACAAAGCATTTAGAAAGTCTCACCTTAAAGAGCGAACCACCGCGCCTGGAAATGAAAACCGACAATATTATACGGATGAGGGGATACAAATGAAGGGGAAATTAAACCATTAAGAAACATGAATAGCATAGATCATAAGGACTTGTTTGAATGGTATACTTAACATACTAAATGCACAAAAAAAAAAATTATACCCTCCAAGCTTCTTCCACTTCCTTCCACCATATAAATGATTCACACGCTGTGCAATTTCGCGCGCAAGTTCTAGGTGCTGCTTCTGATCCTCACCAACAGGGACAAAATCAGACTGCAGAGGCATGGGGCAGAGAACCAAACAATTCAGCAAAATGGTCATCCCGCATGCAATCAGCATATATTTACATGTACGTTTTTAACAGGACAACGAAACAATCCCAAATATGATCGCCGAAAAAAATCTTACATGAGCTTAGCTATATAAGATCATTATTTTATTTGTGTTCCTTTTTCATTACATAATTGCAGCACACTTTAAAGCATCACCTGATACAAGAGGATATCAGCAGTCATCAGATCAGGATAAATTAACAAAGAGGCACTTGCATTCTCACCCCCCTGCCAAAAAAGGACGAAAATGGAATCAGTAAACATAATCATATATGGATAGAATCACATACTAGACACAGCTTTATAATTGTTATTATCAGAGTTATGCAGCAGAAAGACTACGCTGATTGTGCTGTTTTTATGCCCAATACATTACAAGATTACAAATGGTATCTAACTAGTAACACTAAGAAATCAACAACAAACCTTGAAAAGTATTACGCAGATTTCCCTTTTTATTTATTTGAAGCACATAATGGTGAAAGAGAATAATGTGATAAAACCATGAAGCAACCATATACGCACCTCTTTGCGTGATTTCTCTTTGAATTGAATCATTTTCTGTAGCCATCCAATAGGTGTGGATGCACATAAAAGCCACATTAACTCCACATGAGAGCGGACGTGAGATTGCACAAATACCGAAGCCTTAGACACGTCAATACCACATGCTAGATAAAGTGCTGCGGTATCCCTAGTTGCCTTTCCTAGTTGTTGTGTATCATATGGAAGTGTTATCTACATAGATTAAAAAAGATATAAACAAATACTGCAAGTGAAATACTACCCAAACAAACTTTTGAAAGGTAGATAATTCATACCGCGTGAAGGTCTACGATAAAAAAGAGTGTTTCATATGTATCCTGCAAACATATAAACACAAAACGCCTGAAAAGAGAAAGAAAGATAAATTTTGTAGCAACCAGAAAATATAAATCTGAATCCTTTTCCTAAAGTCTTTAACTTTACACCAAACCATCTAAAAAAGTGATTAGTTTTGCAAATGTCTCATACATTGGTGAATGGGAAAGTCATTCGAAACCAGAAACACTCTGTTTTTTTTTTTTTTTTTATCTTAAAGCCTTTAACTTAACAACAAACTGAATCCATTTCTTAAAGCCTTCAACTTTACAACAAAGCATCTAAATTTGATGAATGTTGCAAATGCTAATGCTTATCGACTGACTAGAAAAGAGAAAGAACCTGAAGAGCAACCCAATTTTTGATAGCGCCGAGATAGTTTCCTAGGTGAATTGATCCTGTAGGCTGAACTCCAGAGACCACACGTTTCCTGCCATCAGGAGAATCAAAGTAGACAAAAATTGAATAAAAAATTCAACAGAGAATGCAGACCTAAGCAATTGAAACTAGAAGCAGGTAAAGGAAAGATTTTTACTTCACAGAAGGAGAAGTGTCCTCGGTGGCGGCAGAGCAACAGCATAGGAACCTTTGCCCAGCGACCTGAATGGGAGAAAAAGAGTCGGGGAGAGGGGTGGGTTTTGTGAGGAATCTAGTGCGAGACCCGAGACGAGAGAACCTGGAGGTAGAGAGGATGAGGAATTGAGAGAGAGTCGTGGCGTGCCCCATTCTCGTCTTCTTCTCTCTCACTCACTCTCGGAGAAGATTGGGTTTTTATAAAGGAAGGAAAGGATGGGTTTTTGAGTCCGTGAGGGTCACGCGGCTTAACAACGGACAAAGTCAAAACCACAATCGCAACCTCTCCAAGCAAAAACAGTTTACTCACTTATCCTTTTTTTTTTTGTCAAAAATTAATCGTGTTTTAAGTAGTGATACAATTTTTTTTTTTTTTTTTACGCCTGATACTCTGATACAATTTATTATAAATATAAAAAATGGTAAAAATTTTATATCCACTGACAATCGGGATACTGAAATCAAAAGAGACGAGAGAGAAATGTAGCATTGCTTTGTTGCTAAAGTTATATTGTTATGTGAGAAGTGAATTATATTTTTATTATTGTTTATCCGGATATATTTTGCTTTTTTAATGCAGTTTTCTGTTGATACCTTTCGTTGTTAATGTACCATAACTCTGACCTGGTTGGTGTAGAGTATAAAGCCAGTCAAGATTAGCATCCAAAGCCTTACACATATCATCTTCAAGGCTTATGTTTGTCTTGTTAAAGATGAGGTTATTCTTAGATTTTCAAAGACGCCACATAATTCCAAAAAAGGATTGTCTTTTGCTCAATGCTTAACATTGCCACCTCCTGCATATCATCAATTGAACCTAATATATTCCAAAGTCTGATTGGTGGCCAAGTTTAAAACAAAGTGATTGAGATTTTCGTAGAAAAAGGATAAGAGAGAAGGTAGTTAAAAGATGGTAAGAGAAATAGATGAGTAATTTTGAATAAATACGATTCAACGGTGATTATGATTGGTAACTAACGGTTGAAAAATTCTTACAAAAAAAATATTAAAAACTAAATATTTTCATTTAAGAAAAAGTAAAAATAAAATACATTTTCTAAAATTTAGAAAAGAAATATAAATTTTTTGAAAATCAAACCGTCTTTTAAGTAAACAGACGGTTTGTTTCATCTTACAAACAGACGGTTGTTTCACTTTATTGGTTACAAACCGTTTCGTTTCATCTTGTAAATGTCCGCTACAATCACAAATTGTGATTCTATATAATCATCAACCAAAATCACCCTAAATATAAATGCAACCGCAAATAAACAACAATTTCAGAATTATTCCATATAATTTGTAGAAAAGTCAAAAAGATGTTTTTTTTTTGAGTTAAGACATTCCTAATACACACTTATGTTTTCAACTTAATAATAAAATGTAAAAAATAACCTAAAATTCCCTCTTCTAAATCCTTCCACACTCAATTCAGACTATGGCCTCCCATTGCTCCATGAGAGTAATCCTCCTCAGATTCTCCAATGGCGTCTCTTCTAAATCCATTCTCAACTCCACTAACCATCGTCTTCTTACTATGAACAACTCTTTCTCCTCTCTTTCCTCAATCTCGCCTCACACTACTTCGCATTTCACGGCGTCAGCTCATCAATCAGATGACCGGAACTGTCGCAAGCTTCAAGTCAGAAAGATTTCGATTTCAACTCCTCTATGTATGGGTCGTCGATCTTCCAAAATCGCTGGTCGAAAGGTTCGTTATACTTCTGAGTTTGTAGGTTCATAGCTTTGATGATATGATAAATTTAGTTCCAATTTGAATGATTAGAAGTGCTTTGATGTTATTACTAGGTTAGTAATTAAAAATTGACTGGTTTTGATAAGTCTAGAGCTCGTAATTGTTGATGCCAACCACGTGTTTGATGAAATGCCTCACAGAATGAGTAGGTTTGATCATGGGTTTATACGAACAAGAATCGTGTCATTGCAAAGAGTTTAACTTGCAGGTTTATGTCAATCTTGAAAAAATATGTCTAATTCATCATATGTTTATATTGTGAAGCCTATAGTCAAAGTGTCTCTTGCTAGTGTAGTATCAAAATCAGAAAGTAAATACCAATATCCTCTTGAAACTTGTGGTTGCTTTTGTAAATGAAAATCACATATTACAGAACAACACAAAAAGAAATATATTTTCAGGACAAATATTGTATTTAAGAACTCTGAGATTGAAGTTTTTGGTGAATACAGGGGGCTCAAGATTCAAAGAAGGCGAAGCTATACTGTAGAATTGGCAAGGAGGTTGTATCTGCGTAAGTCTTCAACATTTTTACCAATGTTGTATCTTTTGTGTTGTTATTAAGTAAAACTTGCACATTAGTTGTAGATATAGAGGCTGTTAAGTTTGTTGGATTCAACTTCTTACTTCGTTGTGGACCTATGCTTATGACAATGAGTATCATGTGTGGGTTATTATCATGCAGTGTCAAGAAAGGGGGTCCTAACCCAGTTTCAAATACCGCTCTAGCTACTATACTTGACAAAGCTAAGGAACTGGATGTACCAAAGGACATTGTGGAGCGTAATATAAAAAGGGCTTCTGAGAAAGGGCAAGAAGCTTTTATAGAGAAGATTTACGAGGTTAGGTCATGAGTTTCAATTCTAGTTTTATGTTTGCAAGTGGGGCCGTTATGGTGAATCATCCTAGTAAGGTTGGGAAATGGCCTGGTAATTTAAAACCTATGAATTGGTTTTAGATCATCATTCTAACCTGGCCAAGTATATGGTTACTGAACCAAACACAACTTCACTACCTTAGTACCTAGTTCAATTTGACGATTTCTTTTGCAGTACCAAAATTCCAGTTCCTAGTTATCATTTCTTTTGGGGCCGATTATAAGATTTGATGACTCTAATATAAACTTGTTTTCTATGCTTTAGGTATATGGCTATGGTGGAGTTAGTATGGTAGTCGAGGTCTTAACAGACAAAATTAATCGATCAGTGGCAGCTATTAGATCGGTTGTTAAGGATTATGGGGGGAAAATGGCTGATTCAGGATCTGTCATGTTCAAGTTTAGACGAGTTAGGGTAGTGAATATAAAGGTCACTGAAGCTGACAAAGATCAGCTCCTTATTATTGCTTTAGATGCTGGAGCAGAGGATGTTATTGAGCCCCCAACTTATGAAGATGATACTGATGAAGATAGGGAAGAAAGGTATACACAATATAATACGTCCAATCTCTTTAAAAACCTGAGTTTCTCAGCATTTCTTTTCTTCCGGTCAGTATTATGTTTATTGTTTTGTTGGTGATGAAACCTAGGTTGTGTTGGAGTTAGAAATAATCACTTCTTAAAACGGGTTAGAAGTTTCTTCCAGGATTGAATCTAAAAAGGAATCAAGTGACTGAGGGTAGACCTAGTGCATTTTCTTCTCATAAATTGAAGCTAAATTACAATAAAGCTTTCATACCATGCAATTTGAATCAAGAAATTCATCTTGCCACATACATATGGGTGTGATGAGATGATCCCTAGATGACTCATAACTATACTTTTATGTTCTTCTTGTTTCATTTTTTTTTCCTTGTCTCTCTATTTGTTCAGGTACTACAAAATTGTAACTTCTTCTGAGAACTACTCAACGATATTATCAAAGCTACGTGATGAAGGAGTGAACTTCGAGCCTGACAATGGCTCTGAACTGCTCCCTCTGACAACAGTTGAGGTAGTGTTCTCTGCTCTGTACTGTAACCTCTGCGCCATACCCTTTTCATCATGTCTAATACTAGTCGTCGATTCTAATCTTCGTATCGTCAACATGTAGTTATCCTCTTTTAAAGTGTTAAATACGTTGTAGATTGCATAAAGCTCATGGCCTCATGCCCCCTATGACCTCTTGTTCTTGGTGTCTCTGATTTCTGGATATCTATCTCAAATAGATACACTTACATTGAGAGATTTCATTGTATTCGTCGTTCTTTCATTTTAACTTCTCATTCCCCACAATAAGAGTTACACCCTATCAGTATTCATCAATCATTCACTCGGAAAATGTGATTACTCGGGATTGTTGTTGGTTGTTGCAGGTGGATGATGAGGCCATGGAATTGAACAAAGAGCTTATGCAGAAAATACTAGAACTTGATGATGTTGATGCTGTTTATATCGACCAAAAATGAAACAAATACGTTACAGGAAGCTCCACTTCGAGATATGTGAATTTGAAGCTCACGAGGAAAAGTGATGATGATGTCAATCTCTGAACTGGTTTTGCTGAACTCTGCATATATTCTGAAGAAGGGATGGTTTTGGTACACATTTACATTTCACTTCTTCTAGTTTCCAGTTTAAAGCCATAAAATCGAAACTATTATACCTTACAATAGCACTATTATATTAGATATATTGTTTTACTTCTCTGATGTGTTTTCCCATTCCTTCCTCTTTTTTTTTTGGTCAATACCACTGTAATGTGTTGAAAGCTGAGATTAGTTTTTAATTTGATCTAACTCAGCCAAGAAAACTCTCGTTTGACAAAAAAAAAAAAAACATGAAGCATAATCATAAAAAGCTTAAACCTCTAATGAAAGGAAGTAAGGGTCTTCAATCTACATTTTGGGTTGCTTCGATTCGAGTTTTTCGATTTTTGGGATTTTGGTTTTGTTAAAATAATATTTAAAGTAAAACCTAATCGATTATATATGATTTGATACCGTTTCAGTTTGGATTCAGGTTTTCGTCATATATATATTCAGATTTCAAAAAAAAAAAAAAAAAAAGTTTTTTAATCGTTTTTTTCTTTTGGTTTGCTATGGATTTAGATTCATTTTTTTCAAATGCAAAAAAAATGAATCCATTTAAATAATATATTGAGATGTGCACGCTACAAGCAAACAACCCGATTCCTACAAGAGTTTTCCCTCGAAAAAATTGTCAAAAATAAACGGTAAGAAACAAATTTTGGTCAGAAATTTTCGGTGGGAAAGTAGTTGAAATGTTTTTCCACCGAAGTTCTTTTTTCGTAGAAAATATTTTCGATGGACTTTCCACCACTTAATTGCTCACCACCACATATGGTTCGGTTTTCGGATTGATTGTTTTGGTTTGTTCGAATGAGATCAGTATTTGGATTGGTCACCACTAAGTAAAAATTAGCATGTAACTAAGAAACTAAGCTAAACAAAAAAGGAATTTTCTGTTATTGTCACTGGTGCCAAACCCCATTCAAACAATTTTGTCAGAGCGGTGAAGTTTGAACCACATAACAAAAAGTGAACTGCCGAATTAAGCTGGACATAAAAAATGTATAGAGCAGTTGGACCACTTGATCGCCAACGTTAGACTTCACTTCACGACGCCCATGAGCTGTTGTTTGTTTCATATACAGTTGATCCTACTCCAAATTCCTCTGCAATAAACGCAACACATCATCTCTTCAATCGGGCAATTTATTTTTCCAAAAAAGCGTCTTTCTAAAACAGTAGAGAATTACCTCAAAAGTGCAAACCAATGGCTGTATGATGAGAGGAATTATACAAGAATTTAGCCCCACAAGAATTTTTGTGGAGTATATGTAAAATTGCATTTCAATTGGGGTCCCTTGAGCCTTTAAACAAGGCAGACAAAAATTACGAATAAAATTCTTATCTCAATTTGGACCACATTCAGGAAGCTGAGAACCACAATCATAACAATACACTATAATACAAAAATACACGAGAAATAACTGTTAGATAAAAATACCGAAATTTTGCATGATTAGATACCATAATATATAACCAAAATTTTGTTATCACTATTTCATTTATAAATTCTTAATTATTTCTATTCAAAAAATTTAATACGATTATTAGTTAATTTTAATATATCTGTGTTATATAGAGAGTAGTTATCTAGTATTTAAATATTAACTAAGGGGGTGTTATTGGTTATATGATTTTTAAAGAGTTATAAGTTTTGAAAAATTTAGTGTTATTCAATTGTAAATTACAAAAACTTTACTAAAAGTTATGTTATAGGTTTAATATTTATAAAAAGTTGTGTACAGATATTAAAAGTCATGCGTTATTGCATTGATGATTTAAAAAATTCACTAAAAGTTATGCGTTATTGGATTAAAAAAGAGTTTAACTAACTTTTTGATTCTATTAAAGTTTAGCATTATTGATTTATTGATTTTAAAACTTTTTGTTCAAGTGAAACAACTTTTAAAAACTTTCAAAATAATAGATGGTAACGTGAGGTTTTCAAAATCTACAACAAATATTTACAAAGATTAAGAAAATCTCCGAAAATCTATAGAGAATATATAAAATCTTTTAAAAACTCTCTAGATTTCTAAAAACTCTTTGAAATTCTGTAATTATCATAATCACTAAGATTCTACCTAAATCACTATCGAATAACATCCCCTAAAGTCGTATCCGCGTAGTAAAAGTATTTATGTTTACTGGCTATTTTTGTGAATACGAAAAATTGTCAAAACATGATTTGTGTTCAATGCAAAATCATTAGTAAACTCTTGAGAAAACATTCGAAAAATTATAAATGTTAATGTAGAAGGAACACAAAACACAAAACAGACAATTTATAACGAGGCTCAACAAATGTCTATTGAAATAATTCTTGAACACAATTACAGTTATTCAATCTCGGGTTTACACGACTCTAAGATCTCGTTTCTGATCTATTTCCAGCCCCACTATATGATCCCTAAGATCAACAATGATTTAAACCCAGGATTCTCACCTAGAAATAGACTTTCACCCTTTGATCTCCAAAAGTGACAAAAGGCTACAATACTTTTTCTCTCTTTTACAACGTTCTAAGGGCTATTTTGCTAAGCCTTAGAGACCTCATTCTTATAAGAGTTTCGTGCTTCCGACCCTTCTTTGCATATTCCATTTAACTTTTTTTTTTTTTTTTTTTTTTTTCAAACTTTTTTAAGCAAACTAAAAATTCTAGAAAAATACAAATCATAAACCCAAAAAGGCTAAAAATAATTCTATAAACTATAGCTTTTACAAGATTTTTCTAGACTAATAACGAAGAATTTAGAAAGCTCAATTATCATATATGGTAATCTTGATTGTTGTCACAACTTTGAACCATGACACGTGAGTTAGGTTTCATACATGTGTTCAATCCGTGCTCTAGGAACGCTTCTAGCCGCCGATCAATTTTCATAACCTAATTGGTCGTCGCTTCATCCCTAACTCTATTTCAAGCACCACCAGAAAACTCTATTGCCGAAAAGACTTCATTTCGCAGCCTAATCCGGATGGATTAAGCCCACAAAATGGAGGACTGAAGAATTCTATCAAATAAAATAGAGGGTACAAAGAGAAGATTCAACAAAGATGAATCCCATAACCGAATTTTTTTTTGAAGACTTTCATAAATCAAGATGTACCCTTTTAGAAACTTCGAAACCCAATATGATACCAAAACGAAAATAATCAACTAATACACATAAGATAAAACTTAAATACTCCACCAACAACAACAGAGGGTCAAAAGAAAGCTGAAAATCGGCCATAAACGGAAACCGGGATTAAACCAGAAATGGAAGACGCACAAACACAAACGAGAAAGATAAGAGATCGGCGCAGATGTAAGGCAAAAGACGTATCCCATTAAATTTTTTTAAATATCTTCAAGATTCTCTTTTTTTTTTTTTTTTGCGCTTTGCTTCAATAAATATCCTAAGAACATGCCTCCGATATATCTTCATAACTATTCAAAAACAATGACATGTAGACAAAATCTGCATCACTGTATCAGAAAAAACAGAATCCTGTGTTGAATCTTGTATCACACAAAAGTTAGATTTTGTACAACTTCCTTAACTTCTTTAAGTACTTGAGCTCAAATGGTCCAATACACACAAATGTAACTTCTTCTTCGTTTTTTTTTTTTTTTCCTTCTCTTTTTTGTTAAGGGATTATAAATGTAACATATAGTATATGAACGTTGAAAATGCATACAAATTCATAAGTCGGTAATGGTTATATCGTCATGATTGTCATTTTATCCTTTTGTTCGATCACGCTGATCCATTCCTTTTTTATTGTTACAATTAATTCATTGACAAGGAAATCATAAAAGGAGAGTTGCGCCATGTTTTTTAAGTGCTTGTTTTTGGACAGTCCTGTCGGTGATAAATTTATATAATAATGTAATATAATTTTTATTCTTCTTATATAGAGTAAATTGTTCAACTAAACATAAATCTGTTTATCTTTTTTAAAAAACTGGTTTCATAAATATGTTCATCGCAAACTTAATACCCATCTATTTGAAAACATTACTAACAAATGCTCTTTTATATTTGAATATTTGTTTGATAGAATAACATGTTATAGTGTATACACAAAGAATAAAATATATTTTATATGTACAAACAAATGTTATTTTATGTTTGTTAAATAGGACAACACATTATCGCTTAAAATATACATATTCATTTCGAGTAATTTGTGTTTATCAAACCGAAATTTACATCATGATTATTGGATTTTATTTTTCTTATTTGTATAATAGCAATAATGTGTAGTAGCTACATACGTTTTTTTGTTTTGTGTGATAGAGATAATTTTCTAAACAGACTTAGATGATGGGATTGTTACAAATCCATCAATCATTTCAACAAGAAAACAAAAGAAAAATCTCGAGAGTTAACTATGGGACGTCGATTCTCTCTGATCACCAAACAATTTATGTTGAAGTTTAAAATTATATTTAATTTTTGACTCATACTTTCCATCTAAATAACAAGTTAGTTAATCATAAAAAAAAAATTTATTTTTTGATTTATTTAATCTATTCCATGAACGGAAGAAAGGGGATACACGTTACGCCACAAATATTTAAAAAAATGGCAGATCTACTCACTCTAACAATAACCGAACCGGATCTGGTGTATCATAAGGAATTTGCTTTCTCTATTGAATTCTTTCGGATTGGATCAAAAACAATTCTTGAAGGAGGTTTTCAACTCCAGGGATAAATTGAAAAAGAAATCTTTAGTTGATGCGATATTGAAATTGTTATATGCCTAATATTTGAATATTCTAATGACCGGGATGTACTGAACAAGATAACCTGAGGGGCCGAGGGCTGATAATGGTCGTGAACATGGGTGTGTAGAGATACACGAGCATGAAATATGTTGTATGTGATTATGAGAGTATAAATATGTGATTGATGTGTGTTGACCAATATATATATATATATATGTGATTGATGTGTAACAAGCATGAGACTATGTGATTTGATTTTATCAAAAAAAAAAAAAGGCTGTGAGTTGATTGTATTTTCGATTAAGTAGTTTTGATGATTATTGTGTTCATTTTTTTTGTTTTTTCTTTTTTTGTCAGTGAGCGTCCTCACTGGATAATTTACTATCTATGCTTTCTTTTGGAACGTGAGACTATGAAGACCATTTGATTTTTTTTTTTTTTTTCTCAACACTATGAAGACCATTGATATTTGGGTATTTCAGATTATAGGGTTTTGGAACTATGGCTTATAAATGGATTGTAGCCTTCAAACGTTTGAATATTGCTCTTCAGTTTCAATATTTCGGTTTTCATTTTTGACTGCCAACTCTCAAAGGCAGATTATACTCTAATTGTTTAATGAAAAAAAAACAGACCTATTTTTTGTGTGTATGCGGAGTGGAAATACCTGGATCCATGGCTTAAATAATTACAGTATATGTTAGGCGTTTTGAGCAAGTTCATCTCCTAATTAATTATTATGCTATAAACCAAAATCGAGCCCAAACCCGAGTTATTTGAACACAAGTTTGAAATATCCATTATGAATTAGCATATTTATTTTGTGATTTTTTATCGGTCAATTTTTATTGTTATGATGCATAATTTTTTTTGTAGTATGCTTTTTTTGTTGTTGTTTTTCTATTTTTAGCCGGATGATTTGAGCTCCATTCTAGACTCTTGACTTCAACCTACCATTCATATATACTTCGAAACTTACAAAAATTAATGAAACGTTAAATTAAATAGTTAATAAAGGACTGAAAATGACGGTAAAGAAAACGTAGCGCAGTAGAGGGGACACGCTCATGAGTGAGATAATCCGACCAATGAAATTTGAAATGCGCCCAAGTAATGTCTTTATCTTCCCTTTTTCTTATATTCCAAACTTGGAAAAAGCTTATAATAATAATGCACATGAATCTAAAACTTGATTCATACATACGTGACGTTGCTAAAACCCAACGAGGCAACGAGTACTATTCCTTAACAATTATTGACAACTTTTTGTGAAACTAGTTTCTATTAATCATAGCAAAACGATAATTGTTTATACGTACAGCTGTCGGGGGATTGCCTCAATTGGTTCTTTTTCTTGAGGTCAGTTTTATGCGAAACATGTTTAGAGATAAGTTGCAGAAATATCTCGCCCACAATGTGGTGCTGAGGAGGATACAAACACTAGGACGATATGGTTCCTGGAAGATCTCATATCTACCGTGTATGGACCTAGCCGTGCCAAGAGCTTTTAGTGCCATAGACAAAATAAAAATATATAGTTCAGTGTTTAAATTATTTTATAGTAACTATCATAAAAATGTATTTTAATGTGTAAAAAAATCTTAAACGAAATAATTTACAAATAAATTGTTGACACTACAAATCAAATCAAATATAAATCATTTTGTGACGAATAAAAAATATATAATTTTGATACAAATATGGTGTTTAATATAAACATGTATTCTTTTTAAATCTAAAGAAGTATAAACAAAAATAAATGTTTGCTAAAAATGACTTAAAAAAAAAGAAGTTGGTAAAAATGAAAGAGAGGAATTTGTGTGGTGGAAAAAAAAACAAATGCATGGACAATAAAGACTAAATTAAATTTTAAGAAGAAAGATGGACTAATGATTTTTGAATTATTGTGGGCATTTAAGGACAAGAAAAATAAATTAACAACCATCTTTACCGATAAACAACATAAAGTAAAATATTTAGTAAATATGTTTCCTTAGTTTTTATCTAAAATTTAATGTCGTAAGCGGTTGCTTCATTTTTTATCGCACGGCCCTGTGTATGGATATATATTTGTGTGACAACTCAGTTATAGATTTGTTGATGTGATTTTTTTTGTGGGGGGGCTGTTAAACACGTCTCCTCCGTATTGTATTACCAATCATCAAGCTTTATTGAAGTGTTCTAACGGTAAATTATTAGCGTAGGACTATAGATATTGTGATATATTTTTATAAAAACATTGTCAGCACATTGTTTCATTGTCTTCTAAAACATTGTTAGCACATGTTTCATTGTAACTTTCTAAAAGATTATTATACCATGCCCAACATTTTTGTTTTTTAAATGAATGTTAAATTATATTCAAGGCAAAAAAAAAGAAAAAAAAAAGAAAAAAAACGTTTTTACATTGTGAACATTTAGACCATCTACAATGGAAACATGTGTCTTAATAATTTTTAAGATTAAATTTAATATAAATTTGCAAAAAATTAATAAAAAATTGAGAGACATGTGTCTTGCAGAAGACATTGAGAGACATTGTCTCTTTTCTTTACAAATTTTTATTCTTTTAAAATTGAGAGATACATACTCTATGTGTCCAATGTGGGTGCTCTTATTGTACTTGATAAGTCAAAAGTAAATTGAACTTTTCCCGAAAACAATGTACGTCGATGGTCGTGATGCAAACCAGAGCACCAGTCCATCTCCATAGCAGAAATCACCTGCATCTCCAATAGAGCAAAGGCGGTTTATGACTGTTTTGTCGATAAGCTTGATTAAGCGAGCAGGTGAAGTGTGACCCTATCCATGCCTATACATGCTAGTAACATTCTAAAAGATCTATTATACCATACCCAACATGCAAATTCACCAGTAATTTTTCATTTGCTATGGTGCAAAGCGCAATATTGTTCTCATGAATCATGAATCATGTATCATTGTAGCTTATTAGATTGTATACTAAACCATATAAATATGTAGATGCACATTAATTTTTATTTAACTCTATAATAAACTTGTTAGTGACTACTAACCACATTTTTTATATCCCAAAACGGCCATAACAAACAGCGGTACGTCAGATTGTGGTAACTTTGATTTACATGTTTATGTACGTAAAAATACACTTGGATCCATAATTATATCCTGCCACTTCTGGCTAGTTTTAAAATGAAATTTAAAATTTTCTTTCCCATGGTGAGATTAAAGCTACAAACGCCGAAAGTGGAGATTCAATTCTTTCTTTTTTTTTTTTTTTTTTGAATAAATGTTAAACACTATTCACTCAAAAAAAACGTTTTGTACAACTAGTGCAATGTTTCAGAAAAAGAGAAATTGAAAGTGGAGATTAAATTCGTCATCAACGACAGTAAAAACATAGGTAAACATATGTCTCCGATGATGAAAATCCATCTATGTTGACAACAATCACTTCTTGCTGCAAATATTCTTAAATGATTCCATTACTAAAATTATTCACATCCCTATAAGAATACTCTTTAATGATTACATCACTAACAAAGAGGAAAAAACAAATTATTCACAACACAATAGGAATTGTCGGAAAAAGAGGGATAATGCAAAAAAAAAAAAAATTGTAATATATACATTTTGCGGTTTCAAAAAAAAAATATTATACATATACCGAAGAGATCTATATATATGGTTAAAGAAAAAAAAACGAATTGTAAAAGAGAGGAGAAAACACAACTTTTAACTTTCTTTCCAAGAAGAAGTCTTACTCGTAATTCCACAACAAGCTTTCTTGGGGAAGGGGTTCCAAGATTACGGAATCATCTCCGTACGTAAAATCTTCTTTGGTAGCATCTAACCATGGGGACATCGACACCAGACTCTCCAATGAGTCGAACAGCCCAAAATCGTTTTTTACATTGTTGTCAAGACTCGGCAACTCCACGATTTCATCTAGCTCCTCCGAGAGCATAGAAGACAAGGACAAGGACGAGTACGAGGATGATGATGAGGATGAGGATGAGGATGAGGATGAGGACGACCCGTTTTCAATCTTCTCAGTCTCACACCTAGTTTGCGACGGCGTTGTTTTATCTTGGAGATGGAACGGTACAATTTTGAAATCCATATTAGCGGCTTTGACGGCTGCGGCCTGGATGTCCTGTGGGCTGAGCGAGACGGGTTGTGGCAGATAATCCGCGAGCTCGGGGAAGTTGAGGATCGCGGAGCTTCCTTTGATACTCAATGCCGCAACGTCGTGGGCACGCGCTGCCATCTCCGCCGTGGGGAAAGTCCCGAGCCAGATTCTTGATTTCTTACGAGGCTCCCGAATCTCCGAGACCCATTTCCCCCAGCTCCTCATGCGGGCACCACGATATAACACTGTTTCTTTGGCTTTATCCTTTATCTTCTTGGTGGAAGAACATTCCGTGTCGGAACCATGAGACTCCACCATTCTTCTCTCTCTCTCTTTTCGTTTTGATGTCAAAGTGTTCGAAAAATTGTGTAGCAAAGTGTAGAATAAGAATTAGTTGCTAGGCAAAAAGGATTGAGACAATTTTGGGTGTCGGTGTGAAATAAGAAAGTTCTTGTTTGAACGGTGATATAAACGAGTCATTTTTATGTTTCTTTTTTCCAATTATTTCCATACTACATATATAGTGTGTGTGGGGTCGTATAAGAGAGGTAGTGGGGGTGGGGTATTGTTTACTAAATATATAGAGGGCGTCAAACTATAATGACCTTCGTCGATGTTGAGAAAATCGCATAAAACAGTCGACATTTTATTTGATATTAGACCGACCTTTTTAATAATATGCGTTTGAAAAATTGGTAAAAAGACATAAAAACCAGTTTTTGATTTTTTAATTACAGAATTGCCATTAAGTTTTTTTTTCTCATAAAAAATAGTGATAAAAAATGGCCAGTAGCTTTGCATGATATCAAAAATGGCCAGTAGAATTGCCATTCGGTCGTGTAAGGTAGTTTTTACAATATTCAAGTATTTTGAATGATATAAGACACAAAAACTTTAATTAAAATAATCGAAATTACCTTCTTTTTTTATCAACATCTATGTGATTCTAAACGCGTTTAAATTAAAGTGTTTGTATTATTTCAGTAATGGAAATTATCTCCTGAAATTAAAAAAAAAATCAAAATCATGTTTTTCTTATTCTTAAAGAAAACAGAGAATATTTTTTCCAAACAAAACTATTATTCAATAAAAATCAATTGTGTTTTTTATAAGATATCAAGGCACATATTTATATTTGCAAGACTATTAAAAAAATGTAAATCTAATTTAAAGAAAACAAGAAAACTAAAAAAAAAAAAAAAAAAAATAAAAAAAAAAAAAAAAATAAAAAAAAAAAAAAAAAACAGTAAGTTTTCCATTTAAAAAGAAAATAAAGATACGCTCTATCAAATATACTATAACTTTTATATTTTTTAAACTATATGAAATGAAAAAAAAATAGAGTATGGAGCCCGTGCCCTCACACCCATTAACCTATGTCCACCTGGAAAAGGCATATGTTTCTCTAATTTCTCCATACACCACAAACCCTAATTTCGTCAACTCCTCAGACATTCGATTCAGAAATGGCGTACGCTTCTCGCTTCCTCTCCAGATCTAAGCAGGTCTACTTTCTCCCTTGATTCTTCTGTATCATCCAAATCCGAACATTTGCTTATCCTTTGTTTTGATTCTCTTCTTCGATTTGTTTGATTTCTAGTTTTTATGGGTTTCGATGCGATGATTAGTGTGAGACGGTGTTGACGGTGGTGAGAGCCTCAAGCGTGATATGATAGAGCTTCAAGAGCTTTTCTCTAAGCTTAATCCCATGGCTGAAGAGTTTGTTCCTTCGTCTCTGATTAAACAAGGAGATAACGGAGGACTTAACGGTGGTTTCTTCACCTCTGCTGGTTCTTTCTTCCGTAATAATAGATTTGCTGGTGCTGGAAATGGCGGATACGGTAACAAAAATGGTTGTTTCCGACGGGTAAGAGACACCGGTTTGCGTCTAAATTTGTCATATTTGGGTGTTTTGAGGTTTAATTTCACTGAATTGTGTTAGGGTTTTTGTTAATTGGTGCTTTTAATGTAGGATAAAATACTATAGGGAAGGGTTTTCTGTTGTTTTGTTTAATCTAGGATTCATAACTATGGATAAAGCTGTGATTAATTTTCGTTGGTGATCTTCGAAATAGAAAAATTGTAAATTTGAAAGCTTGAATTTTGCTTCCAGAACCTACCTTATATGTCCATATCATTTGTTTTGATTGTGAGTGTGTGTGTGATGTAGAAGAAGAGCCTTGGTCAAGGGAAGTGAAGGATGAACGCTCGAACAAGCATGGCTCAGCGGAAAGATGTTATCCGTAGAACTGTCTATGTCTCTGATCTCGATCAACAAGTTTAAAAGCTTACACCTTTATTAACTTCTATGAATTTCCTCAGACTTTTGATCTTGACTTTTTCTTTGTGTGTTTTTGGGTGTTATAGGTCACTGAAGAGCAACTTGCTGGTTTGTTTGTGAGTTGTGGACAGTTTGGACTATCTTCTTGAAGCTCTCATTGATAAACTCCATATTTGTGCTTGCTTGTGTATTTACTGTGTTTAGTTTTAGCAGGTTGTTGATTGCCGAATATGTGGTGACCCAAACTCAATGCTTCGGTTTGCATTTATCGAGTTCACTGATGAAGGTATAATTTGTAGTGTGTGTTTAGAGTGGACAAGCATTGTTGTTACTATTATTGACTCGTGTTTTACACTTTTTGACAGAGATGTTGAAGGGTGCCTTTTTTGATATCAAGAACAAATTCTAGGTTGTAGTTGATATTCTCCGTTTGTTAGTCTCTCTCTCGCTTAATTTTTGGATATAAATTTCGTTGGTAGATTGGTCTACAAATATGGTAGATTTGTATTGTATGTTATGGTAGACTTTTACTGTATGTTATGGTAGACTTTATTGTATATTATGATAAATCTTATTGTATATTATGGTAGACTTTATTGTATATTATGGTAGATTTTACATGTCTGTTGGTAGACTTTTTGAGTTTAAACCCTAAACTGTAAACCCTAAACCCTAAACTGTAAACTCTAAACCCTAGACTTTTTGTTTAAGTATGTTGTTATGTTATGTCTTTTATTTTTTGATGATGGTATTTCTATTCTTTGCTATGTAAGGAATCTTAATGACTTTTTGAATGACAAAATTCTAAGTAGAAGACAACTAAATGTACAAAGTTTTAGTAAACACACAAAAAGTTATAGTAAACATGATAATATAACACACAAAAACGTTTGCTGATGAGAGGTTTAGAAGATATTCAACAAACTGAGAAAAGTTTGCTGAGGAAACCCTTCTGATCTAATGACTTCTGTATTTCTCTTTATATTAACTTCCTAATTCTAAAAAACATTTTCATTTCTTATCAAAAATCCTTGGACCTTTTTCACTCTGTGTATCTACCAAATCTCTGTAACTAGGGAGGTAGATTTTGGTCTTGTAATAATTTTTCATTCATGAGTTGTAAGGAAAGCAAATCTTGGATTCAATGCTGGTGTAAAGTACTAAAGATACAAAAAGTCTACCACTATGGGAGGTAAAAAATTTTACCACCATGGGAGGTATAAAAGTCTACCACAATTCACATTAAAATCTACTCCATCGGAAATATAAAAGTCTACCAAAATTCTGAAAGTCTACCAATTTTTTTTTGAACAACCATTTCATTTCATACGAAGAGGGCCTAACCCGAAGATACAAAAGAACGTAACGCACACTTTGCAAGCGAGTCCGTAAAGAAGTTTTTGAGTCTAGGGATAAACGTAAAAACAACATAAGAGGCCAAAGCCGAGAGGGAATCAATGTCAAACAAGATTCCATAAAGTTCTTTTTACCTTGAGCCCGAAGAGAGGGCTTTAACAAGAAGTTGAGAGCCGGAGCGGATTTCAAAAGCTCAGAGACCTTGAGCTAGAGCTTGGTCCATCGCACTTAGAACCGCTGAGGCTTCCGCTAGCAAGGGGGAGCCGATGAAATCAAAAGTTTTTGTACCGGAGTGGCGCGTGTTTGTATCGGGAGTCCTCCAATTCTATCCTTCGATGGCTTTCCTAGTTGCTCTATCCCATGCTGCATCAACATATATGTTGATGGATCTCCGATTAGATGGTTGGTTAGATACATGAGACGATTGTGGATGCTTTGGTGGTTGCGCCAACTCCCATTCTCTGGCGTCGGATATTGCTTTAGAGATAACTTCTGATGGAGAAAAACTACATTCTTCAAAGATAAGAAGGTTCCTAGTTGACCAAAGAGACCACAAAATCCAAGGAAAGAGAGGAGTTAGAGTTACTCCGGTAGGTGGAAGTGACGTTAGCTTCATTGACAAAGCTAAGACTTCATGGATTGGAAGATCCGGGCTTGGTGACGCAGCTTTGTAAAGGAGTGCTAAATCCCAACAAGAGGAGGCAAACCAGGATCCGAAGAAAATGTGAGATGAGGACTCAACCTCACCACAACGAATACAAGTAGGCTCCATATTTACTCCTCGATGGCAAAGGTTATACCCGGTTGGTAATGCTTCATGAGCAAGTTTCCATAGAAACGTTTTGAGCTTTGGGGACAAGTGTAAAGACCAAATGAGATTGTTCCAATCAAAGTTAGTGATAGGCGTTTGGTGGTGAGTTTCGTCGTTCACAGAAGCATGATAGCCCGACTTTGTAGAGTAATCGCCGTTGGTGGTATGGATCCACGCGACCGAGTCTTTTGCTCCTTTCTTACTTGGTCTTAGGGATAAAATATCGTTGGCGTGATGGGGCAGGAGACAAAGCACTTTTCCATGGTCCCAAGCTCCATCGCTTCCCAAAAAAGTAGTTACCTTGTCATTTTTTGAAAGCTTCGTTGGAGGACCGAAAGGCTTACTAACTTCATTTACGGAAAGCCAAGGATCATTTCATATCGAGGTTGATTTTCCATGGCCAATTAGGTTAGTGATGTGAGGTCGTAAGAGATCCCTTCCCAAGAGAATACCTCTCCATCCGAGAGACGCGTTAGCTGATGCCGGTGAGAGCATGAATTCATCATGTTGACAATATTTGCATAAAAGCACTTTGGCCATAAAAGACGTAGGTTTTCGAAGGATGCACCAACTTAACTTAGCTAAGAGCGCGTCATTGAAGTGTGAAATATCTCTAAAGCCTAGGCCACCTAGACATTTGGGTAGGGCTAGTTTCTTCCAAGCAACCCAACACATCTTCTTCTTTTTTGGTTCATCCCACCAAAATCGTGTTAATGCCGATTGGATTCTCTTACAAAGACTTTCGGGTAACTTAAAGCAAGTCATGGAATAGGTAGGAATGGAGGCTAACACCGCTTTGATCATCATCATCTTGCCCGCGCTTGAGAGAAATCTCGACGACCAACCTATCGTCTTTTAGTGAATGCTATCAACTATTGCGGTGAAGAGGAATTTTTTTTCTCCCAAAGTGTTCCGGTAATCCTAGATATTTCCCGGAGCCACCTTCATTGCAAATTAAAAGAGTGTTTCTCACCAAGTTGTTAGTGGCGGAAGCGGAGAAGGTGATACCCGATTTCGAAGGGTTGATCTTTTGTCCCGAAACTCTTTAGTAATTTGTGCGGATATCCTTGAGAGTGTTACACGCAACAACATTTGCTTTGCAAAAGAAGAATGTATCATCCACGAAGAGGAGGTGATTTATCCGAGGTGAGGCTCGGTCAACTTGAATGCCCACTAAGATTCATCGGCGTGAGCTTTTTTGCAAAGCCCAGAGAGAACTTCGCTACAAAGTATGAAGATGTAAGGTGAGAGGGAATCCCCTTGCTGGATCCCTCGTTGGGGAATAACCTCCCCGTGGGCCTCATTATTAAAGAGATAAGAGTATGAGACGGAAGTAATGCATTCCATGATCCAATTGACCCATTGGTGGTGGAAGCCGAATCTTTCTAGAACATACCGTATGAAGTTCCATTCTAAGCGATCGTAAGGTTTACTCATGGCCATCTTGACCGCCATGAAGCCAAACTTCTTTGCTGTCGAGGTTTATAGATAGTTAAGCACTTCATGTGTGATAAGGACATTGTCGGAAATTGTACGACTCGGTGATATGTCTATATTTTACATGCTTTGAGCATGCATTTATCATCTATTCGGCCTTGTCTCATAGTATATTCTTACCTTTTCATGTCATTTGTTTCCAATTTTGCATACTTAGAGTGTTTTGCATTAGGATTGCATGCATATTGCATTTTAGAGCTGTATTAGGTACATTCGAGGAATATTGAAGACGGTGAGGTCAAATGGAGAGAAAGAAGGAAGGGAGAGCTTAACTCGACCATGCACTCGACCAGGAGACTCGAGTGGAGCACAAAACAGAGACCTTGGAACCAGACTCGAACAAGAACTCGAGTAGAGAGTCGAGTGGAACCAAAGAAGAGGACTTGGAGACTGACTCTAGCCAGCAAGTTGAGTCAGTACCTCGAGTCTGCACCAAAGACTGCACCTTGAGACCAACTCGAGCCAGCCACTCGAGTCACTACCTCGAGTCCGAAATAAAGTTACCATCTTGAAGCCAACTCGAGCAACCACTCGAGTCCACCACTCGAGTCCGCCACAAAGGTGCCATCTTGAAGATTTTTGCCGGACTCAACCCCCAGCTCGAGTGCACCTCCGAACTTAGCTATTTTGTCTGTTTGTGAGCTAGGGTTTTGCCCAAATCTATAAATACCTTGTATTGCCCTCTCGACAAAGGGGGTTGTCTGCTGGGTTTTTCTCTTCTCCTAAACTTTGTTCTTGCTTTGTAATCAAATTCATTTTAATCTACTTTGTATTTGTGTTTGATTCTCAGTAGTCTCTCTATTTTCATCTTAATCTTTCCATTTATGCAAGTTTTAATGATTTCTGGGTTTGTGTTCTTGATGTTCTTCATGGGTTCTGAGTAGTTTCTAGGGTTCTTAAGGATGTGTTAGATTAAGTGTGGAGTCTTAGTCTCCTAGGTGGTTTAAGCTTAGATTACTTGAAATCCCTTATAGATTAGTGTTATTAATGCTAGTTTCTCTCTGATCATTTGAAATTAGAACTTAGGCATTTCCACGCCCACCAAGTGTTTGATGAAATGCTTGAACCAACTAATTCTAGACATTTACATTCCTAGTCTAAGAGATTGGTTGTCTAAGGTGTTTATTGGCTTTAATAGACTGAATCTTAATGCCTGCTAGGTTAGATTTCACTAAAGAGATTTAGGTCTGGAACTGGCTTAACTTGAGGTTATCTGTCATGAAAGTGGATTTAGCTGCTGATGAGTTTATTGTCTAGGGTTTAGCTCTGTTTGAGTATGTTAAACACCTAGGTAAATTAAGAGGAAACACTAATCGATACCCCCATCCTTAGGAGCTTCTGTCTAGTTGATTGGTTTCTGTCTGCATTGTTTCTGTAGCTTCTGTTAGTAACTACCAGTCCTGTTAGCTTCTGTTATTAGTTTCTGTAATGCTTTTAATTATTCTTCTGTTAGATTGTTAATCTCATGATCTACTGCTTGGCTTGACTTAATTTGGTTTGATTGCATCCTTTCTGGTTAATAGCTCACCCATTTGGATTGATACCTTTCTATGCTACAATGACAGTGCATTAGTGAATTGACCCATATCAGTTTGACTTATATCAAATTGACGTATATCAATTTGGCGCCGTTGTCATTTAGGTGTTGTTTGTTACATTTAGGATTTCAAATCATTTCAGATCAAGTTCTTTTCAGTCTAGTTTGCTACGCACCTTGTGTTTCCTTCCTTGTCTTTGCATCTCAGGTACTTATACACGTCACTGTTCTGACTCGACCCACGCACTCGAGTGCCCCGTTCGAGTCAGTCAATCGAGTCTACCTTCACTTGTATGCAAACGAGATCAAAAGGAAACCAGAACCTCCTACGCTACCTCGACAATATTAATCAGCTACAAGACAGTTGCGAGAGTAGAGAGAACACATCAGAGTAGATCAACAGGATCAGGTGGGAATGGAAGAATACCCACAAGGACAGAACGAACAAGGACCTCCTCCGAGGAGGCCAAGATTGATTGGAGCAGGAGATGCTCCTAATACTCACACTCAGAGGCAAGAGATTGTACCTCCTACAATCCAAAACAACAACTTTGAGATCAAGAGTGGTTTGATCGCTATGGTGCAAAGCAACAAATTCCATGGGTTGCCTATGGAGGACCCTCTAGATCACTTAGACGAGTTCGATAGGCTTTACAGTCTCACCAAGATCAATGGAGTCAGTGAAGATGGTTTCAAGCTATGACTCTTTCCATTCTCTCTTGGTGACAAAGCCCATCTGTGGGAGAAGAATTTACCTCATGGATTGATTACATCCTAGGATGACTACAAAAGGGCTTTTCTTGCCAAGTTCTTCTCAAACTTAGGGACAGTAAGATCTCCGGATTTGCATAGAAGAATGGTGAAACTTTCTGTGAAGCTTGGGAAAGATACAAGAGCTACCAATCTCAGTGTCCTCATCATGGATTCAGCAATGAGTCCATTCTTAGCATTCTTTACAGAGGAGTTCTCCCAAAGATAAGGATGCTACTAGATACAACCAGCAATGGAAACTTCCTAAACAAAAATGTTGATGAAGGCTGGGAGCTAGTGGAGAACCTTGCTCAATCTGATAGGAACTACAATGAGGATTATGATAGGAGCGTAAGGAGGAATACGGATTCCGGTGAGAAGTATACCCAAGAAATCAAGGATCTTAATGAGAAGTTGGATAAGCTCTTCCTAGTCCAGCAAAAGCAAGTTCACTTTGTTAGTGAAGAAGGGCGACTTCAAGTTCAGGATGGGGAGAGCTATCAGCTAGAAGAGATAAGCTATATTCAGAACCAGGGAGGCTACAACAAGGGTTTTATCAACTATAAGAGCAACCCAAACCAGCAGGATCAGCTCTACCAACCTCAGCAGCAACAGCTACAAAATAGGCCTTTTGTTGCTTACAACCAAAATCAAGGCTTTGTTCCTAAGCAGCAATACCAAAGAGGTCATCAACAGCAAGGAGTCATGGGTCCACCTCTGGGTTTTGCGCAACAAGTTCCACCGTCTACAGCACTAGATCAAGAACTCAAGACAATGATGCAACAGCTACTCCAAGGTCAAGCAGCAGGTGCTATGGAAGCAGTAAAGAAGTTTGCTGAAGTGAAAACCCAGATGGACCACACCTACAATGATCTCACCAGCAAGATTGAGATACTGAACTCTAAAATTAAGTACCTGGAGAACACGGCTGCCTCCACCTCTTTCACAAAGCCTATTGGACAACTTCCAGGAAAAGCAATTCAGAACCCAAAGGAGTATTGCAATGCAATCTTTTCAATGAAAGCAAGTCCCATTGCTGATCATGAAGCTGAAATTAGAAAAATTGAGACTTTGCTTTATGGTTCAGATGCTAACACCAATGCAATCACTTTGAAGAGCGGAAGAACGCTCCCAGTAGGAGAAGGAACTACTCCAATCACTGTGGACATTGAAGACCAAGATGGAGAGGATTTGTGCCAAGAAAAAGTTTAACTTGATCAGCCGAGTATGGACTCGAACAGAGCACTCGATCAACCTGTTCGAGATCAATCTCGAGTTCAGCGACCACCTGCTGAAAAATCAGTTTCTTCCAAAGAAAGGAAATCACCCTTTGCGCTACCTCCATACAAGCCCAAACTTCCATTCCCAGGAAGATTCAAAAAAGATAAGGACGTAACAATAGTTGAATACAAGGGTAGTGTCGATTGCATTGATTCACCAAGCATGACAATGATTGAGCATAAGTCTCTCCCCAAGCTTGGGAATCCCGGTATGTTCTCCATAACCTGCTTTCTTGGTGATTTGGAAATTGAGGATGCTCTATGCGACTCTGGTTCAAGTGTGAATGTCATGTCCCGTGAGATGTTAAAGAGTCTAGGGATAAGAAGCATCACTCATCACCCATCACTCATCACTTTTGGAGACGCTCATTCACGAAAGCCATTTGGTCTTCTTGAAGATTACCCACTTAAAGTTGGGGATTGTATAGTCCCAACGGACTTTGTTGTTATGGAAATGAAGAAGGCCAACAAGCTCCCACTCCTCCTTGGAGCTCCCTTCCTCAACATTACTGGTGCAAACATGGACTTCAAGAACCAAAAGGTAGTTCTTATGAATGTGAATGACAAGGTCTACTACCCAGTGAGAGCTTCTTCCAACAAGCTATGTGGCACAATTACTATCAAAGATGATAGCTACCGTGATGAGGAAGTAAAGTACATTGGTACAATTGAGAAGGTCGATGAAGCTCCATCCCCAAAGGTTTATGAAGAGAAAGAGAAGTCTCTGGAAAGAAAGGATGGAGCTGAGAGCACAATGAATGCGCAAAGGGTCAAGCCATTCATACTTGGTCAGATCATTGCAGAGGAGACCTCAGTTCCCCTCCATGAACCACCCTAGACCTAATAAGGAGGTGAAGTCAAGCTTAGAGACTTTAAACAAGCTCACTTGGGAGGAAGTCTCATGTCTATCCTTGTACATAATGCTTTAGATTATTTTTGGTATTTAATATGTTATTTAGTGTTTTTGTTTTGTAGGAATAATTAGAAGAGAGTATGAGCGCTAAATGATGAAGAAAAGAACGAGAAAACCAAACACGTGACAGACTCGAACTGGCCCACTCGAGTCAGCCGGTCGAGTCAGTTTTGGCGCCTATTTTCAAATTCAAAATCCAACTGACTCGACCAACAGACTCGAGCCCCAGGTCGAGTCAGTAGCCGAGCCAGCATCCTAGCCTGCTTACACTAGGGAGAGTATGGAGGAATCAATAACCTCCTTCTTCTCCAACCCTTGAGGTACCAGCTCCATCTATTCTTGTACATATCATTTGCATTTTTCTCCATTTTTGTTGTTTTTTAAACCATCCATCAGCTTTTTATTACATAAGGGACTGTGTAATTTAAGTTTGGAGGAGGGCTTACGATGTGTTTGACATGTTTATTGTGTTCTTATTTTTAAATTTTGTGCATACTTGAGTCTGCATACATCTAAGGCATATAAAAACCATACAAATTTGAAAAACTTTCGAAATACAAACAAAAAAAGAGAGTGTTCATGTAGTTGCATTTGCATTTTAGGATTGAGTCTAGATTCTTTTCATAGAGGGTTTTTGCATATGCATAGGGGATTATGATGATTATAACCTTGTAAGCATGCTGATTCTATAAGATAATCTCAATGCCCTTGTTTCTAGTTGTGTGATGCATTGTGAATGAACTTGAAGTAAGACTGCACCATACTTTGAATGCACAACTAGATATCTTGTCTCAATTGAAGCATGCTGTGATTTGACACCATTTCCTATCTAATTGAACTTGAATTTGACTTGTAATTATCTCGATTATGCATTACATCTGAACTAATGGATACCAAATACATATTTGGATTTTCTTTCACCTGTTTACCACTCTTGCTAATCCAAGTAGCTGTTCTCATCCTTAGAACAGTTTTCCTACCCTTAACCTAGCCTTCTTTCAAGCCATGTTTACTTTATTGAGCGTGTAAGGTCTATTTTTGAATGAGCTTGGCAGAAAGTGTTAGGTTTGAGCCGACAAGGATAGAGTCTCATGTAGTTCTGGTTTGCAATTTTCGAATCAGATATAGGTGGGAACTTGATTATTGGGTATAGGGCTTGGTTCAGCAAAAAGAAAAAAAAAATTGAGAGAAAGATGAAAGAAAAAAAAGGGTTAAAAGTTTTTAGGAGAGGAAAAGCTGAAAGTATATTGATCTAGTAAAGGATTTGGGGCTGTGCTGAGAAGAAAAAAAGGGAAAGAAAGGTAAAAAGCCTAATGTCTTAAGAAAGAAAGCCTAAGCTGGGAGTGAAAAACTCCTAATCCGCTAGAAGTCTTAAGAGCCTCTCCTTAGAACAAGAACAAGAAAAAGAGAATGAGTTTTGATCCAAGAAAAAGTTCAAGGCAGAAAAATGATTGCCAAGAGTTAAGGGTAGAAATAGGATATTTTTCTGGGTTTAGAACTAGGAGGGTTAAGATTACTTGTGTATCATTGGTTATATGAGAATCGATCCTTGTATGCATAGGTTGGTTCTTACCTTTAGCATTCTGCTAAAGGTCATTCCTTTTCTTGAGTGATCCCTATTTTGAAATGATTAAACCATGTGAAAGGGACCATCTTTGTCTCTTAACCCTACCCTTAGCCAAATGAGTTCATTGAAAATGCATAGCTTGATTCATGGTTTCTGCTTAATTGAATGTTAAAGGGAATGATAGATTTTAATGCATGTCTAGATTGAGACTAAACGAAATTGTGCTGTGAAGAGTATGGCTAAAGTTTTTAAGTAAAGTTCTAACATCCTGCATTCTAGAACTAGCAACTTGGACATTGATATCATCTATTTTATCAGCATGCTTTGGTTCTGAATCCCCACCTTCAAACCTCTCCTCCATCTTATACTTGTCTGTTTGCTTGAGGGCAAGCAAAGACTAAGTTTGAGGGAGTTGATATGTCTATATTTTATATGCTTTGAGCATGCATTTATCATCCATTTGGCCTTGTTTCATAGCATATTCTTACCTTTTCAAGTCATTTGTTTCCAGTTTTGCATACTTAGAGTGTTTTGCATTATGATTGCATGCATATTGTATTTTGGAGCTGTATCATGTACATTCGAGGAATATTGAAGACGGTGAGGTCAAATGGAGAGAAGGAAGGAAGGGAGAGCTTAACTCGACCATGCACTCGACTAGGAGACTCGAGTGGAGCACAAAACAGAGACCTTGGAACCGGACTAGAACAAGAACTCGAGTAGAGAGTCGAGTGGAACCAAAGAAAAGGACTTGGAGACTGACTCTAGCTAGCAGGTCGAGTCAGTACCTCGAGTCTGCACCTTGAGACCAACTCGAGCCAGCCATTCGAGTCCACCACTCGAGTCCACCACAAAGGTGTCATCTTGAAGATTTTTGCCGGACTCGACCCCCAGCTCGAGTGCACCTCCGAACTTAGCTATTTTGTCTGTTTGTGAGTTAGAGTTTTGCCCAAATCTATAAATACCTTGTATTGCCCTCTGGACAAAGGGGGTTGTCTGCTGGGTTTTTCTCTTCTCCTAAACTTTGTTATTGCTTTGTAATTAAATTCCTTTTAATCTACTTTGTATTTGTGTTTGATTCACAGTAGTCTCTCTATTTTCATCTTAATCTTTCCATTTATGCAAGTTTTAATGATTTCTGGGTTTGTGCTCTTGATGTTCTTCATGGGTTCTGAGTAGTTTCTAGGGTTCTTAAGGATGAGTTAGATTAAGTGTGGAGTCTTAGTCTCCTAGGTGGTTTAAGCTTAGATTACTTGAAATTCATTCTGGATTAGTGTTATTAATGCTAGTTTCTCTCTGATCATTTGAAATTAAAACTTAGGCATTTCCATGCCCACCAAGTGTTTGATGAAATGCATGAACCAACTAATTCTAGAGATTTACATTCCTAGCCTAAGAGATTGGTTGTCTAGGGTGTTTATTGGAATTAATAGACTGAATCTTAATGCCTGCTAGGTTAGATTTCGCTAAAGAGATTTAGGTCTAGAACTGGCTTAGCTTGAGGTTATTTGTCATGAAAGTGGATTTAGCTGCTGATGAGTTTATTGTCTAGGGTTTAGCTCTGTTTGAGTATGTTAAACACCTAGGTAGATTAAGAGGAAACACTAATCGATACCCCCATCCTTAGGAGCTTCTGTCTAGTTGATTGGTTTCTGTCTGCATTGTTTCTGTAGCTTCTGTTAGTAACTACCAGTCCTGTTAGCTTCTGTTATTAGTTTCTGTAATGCTTTTAATTATTCTTCTGTTAGATTGTTAATCTCATGATCTACTGCTTGGCTTGACTTAATTTGGTTTGATTGCATCTTTTCTGGTTAATAGCTCACCCATTTGGATTGACACCTTTATGTGCTACAATGACAGTACATTAGGGAATTGACCCATATCAGTTTGACTTATATCAAACTGACGTATATCACCCGGAACAAAGGCCGATTGATTTTTCAGAATCAAAGCGTTTAGGAGAGGTTGAAGACAGGCCATGAGGATCTTTGAGATGGCTTTGTAAGCTACATTACAAAAGGCAATGGGTCGGTAGTCCGCAGGTTTCTTCGGATTTGATATCTTTGGAATGAGCGGACATGAGTAGTATTTAGTATTCTCGGCATCAAACAGGAAGAGAAAAAATATTATATTTCTTTCACCAAATCGGGCTCCACAATGTCCCAATGTTCTTGAAACTAACTTGCCGAGAAGCCGTCGGGTACCGGAGCCTTGTCCCAATTAATATTTTGGAAAGCTACTTTAATCTCAAGAGATGATGGAGGCTGGATGAGAAGCTCGTTATCGGCGGCGGTAATCATCGGGGTAATAGCGGATTCAACAATCTCTTTTACCCTTTTTTAGTTCAGGTTGGAGGTGAAGAGAGTTGAGTAAAAGCCAATGATGGTGGAGATAATGGCTTTTTCTTCATATTGGATTTCTCCATCAATGTTTTCCATCAAAGAAATTTGATTTCTTACCCTTCTTTTTTTTTGTAGCATGGAAGAAAGCGGTATTCCTATCTCCAAGGGATAACCAAAGCGTTCGACTACGTTGTCTCCAAAAGCTCTCCTACGCTAAGTATGAGTCGTTTAGTTCCTTTGAGGCTTTTGTGACCTCTTCACTTGAAGATATTGGGTCACTCATGATTCGTTCAAGCTTCAATTTCGCTTTATCGATCTCCACTTGGTTGTTTTTAACGAATTCCTTACACCACAAGGAGATTGCATGATGAAGATAGGATATCCGGTCCAGGGTTGAAGCATTGGGTTTCTCATTCCAAGTCGCTTCCACCAATTTCCTTATATCCGCATTATCGTTTTATTACGATCAAAACGGAAGAGATTTCCTCTAATCTTTTTCTTGGGTCCGAAATAAGTGAATAGAGGTCGGTTGTCGGATCCTTCAAAACGCATATACTCACATCGGGCACGCGGAAAGGACACGGCCCAAGAGCTATTAGTGATTATTCTATCTAACCTTTCTTGAATCGTATGGTGGTGGCATTTCCCTTTCCAAGAAAGTTCATTCCCCAAGTGTCTAAGGTCAAAGAGGTCACATTTGGAAAGGAAAGAGCGGAACTCTATAAAGGAGAATTCAGATCGAGGAGGGCTGCCTCTTTTTTCCTCATTGTTGAGAATTTCGTTGAAATCTCCGGTTAGAAACCACGGTTCCTCCCTTCCTTCACCGGTAATACCTAATAAATTCCAACATACTTTTCTTTTCGCAAGATCTGGTTCACCATAGACAAAAGAAGCCAAGAAAGATGATCATTTGTAATTCACTTTGGTGTCAATCAAGTTACAAGAAGATGAAACAACCTCAAGTGATACACTTTCATTCTAAAGAAGAATAAGACCTCCTCCTTTACCATGAGGGGAAACAAGATGGTGAGACATGTATCCTAACTCGTTATTTTTCTCTAAAACAACTTCATTCATATTCTTTATCTCCATGAGGAAAATGATATCGGGAGCTTTCCGCTTAACTAGCTCCTATAGTCTCCAAATTATTGCAGGATTTTCCAACCCACAACAATTCCAACTTAAAATTGTTAGGGAAGAGGGTTCCACGGTTTGTGAAAACCCGCAGATTTTGCCCCTGATGGAGTGTTAACAAAAGGGATTGTCGGACATGACTAGGCCCCGAAAGGTTCTCATCATTAAGAGGGATAGGTTTGTGACTTTTGGAGCTTGAAGCGGATCCTCGTTCTCTTCTAGGCTGAGCAATTTACATTGACATATTTCCTAGTGACTTCTCGAAGATCTTGTAGCACTTCTTCAGTAGCGGCTTCCGAAGGGAGAATAGTTGGAAAGTCCTCAAGGTTGAGGTTCGGTTCAAGTGGGGGGCCTCTAGTTCGTGAAGAGCCCATCCTGGTTTTTTCCGGTGAGGAATTCCGAGGGGTCTTCTCCCTCCATTCAAGAGTAGGAGAGTGGCAGTGCCGATGAGAGGCGGAGTGCTTCTCGGTTGAAAGAGTTTTGTTTCGGTAGTAGAAAGAAGGGCTTGCCCTTATCGAGGAAGGTTAAGCGACTCTTGTTGCTCTTGTAAGAAGAGAGCTTGGTTGGTTCGAGAGAGGGGAGTGCCTTGAAGTCAAGTGTCTTCTTTCCGAATCACGGGAGAGAGATTTCTGAGAGAGATGATCAGTGGACGGTTTTGCTGAAGAGATTTTGGGTCCAAAAGGACGTCTGTATCTGTCTCGCCTTAGCGAGAAGGATTCTTCACGGTGATGCTGAGAAGACGCAGGCTTAGAACACGCCAGATGTTTACCGTGAGAGAGTTTGGTAGGTCGGGATTCTATGTGAGGAGCCCCAGTCCGAAGCGGAGTTGGTGGAGGTGGGAGAGCTGGTGGAGCTTTGGAGTCACATTTCCCCGCATCATGAAGTAGACTTGCACAAACACTACAATGGTTTGCAAGCCTTTCGTATTCAAGCTAGATTGTGGATTCTCCTCCGTTTGTGAATTCCACTACAAGTTGTTTCATCAAAGGCTTTAAACCATTAACCATCGTTCTCACCTTAGCCGTAGAGCCCGAAATATCTGCTGAAGAGGCATTCCCTGTTGCATCTCTAATGTCTAGGAGCATCTCCTCCTTCCAGTAGTGCAGGGGGAATCCCTTAACTTTAACCCAAAAAGGA
The DNA here is from genome assembly GCA_026770425.1 of Boechera divaricarpa. Lineage (NCBI taxonomy): Eukaryota > Viridiplantae > Streptophyta > Magnoliopsida > Brassicales > Brassicaceae > Boechera > Boechera divaricarpa. The sequence goes on along the minus strand of CM049186.1, from coordinate 5,266,386 downwards.
ATTTCGTTCGGGAAAAAGTCCGAGATGATCGGCTCCCATTTTTGTATGATTACGATCCACTTTGCGAAATGGTATGGGCATTGATCTAGAACTTTCTGAAGATCGTCTGGGTAGTCAAAATGGAACTGGAAGTAGCCGTTCCATAGGTCCGACCCAACATCTTTGCCTCTAAGTGCCCATTTTTTAGAGATGAAAGGGATGAATGACCAAAGTCGCTGAACTTTTGGGTTTGTAAGCCTGCCAATGAGTGTGAGTTCGTGTTTCTGAATCAGATATGAGTTATCAAGAACAGGGGTTCAGATCCGCTTCAGTGAGGAGTTTGCTTCCATCGCGATAGCTTTGCCTTTTGACTCGTGGGGGTAGTGTGGGTTCATGTTGTTTAACGGAGGAAGACTAGGATCCTTAAGGGGATCTAGATCCTTGTCGAGCCGAGTGAGAGAAGTGTGAGGAACGAAGCCATAGGGAAAACGAAGGAGGGACAAGAGCTCGCCGCCTCCTTGTTTAAAACTGGAAGATAGCTTGACGAAGAACACCGGATCGTACGGAAGAAAAACAAAGGACGAAAACACCGTAGCCTCTGTTTGAAACTGAAGGGGCAGAGCGGCCACCGAGGAAGAAGAAACAATTCTTGCAATAAAAGCAGAGGGGTGAAGAAGAGTTCACTTCATAACTTAGACCGGAGGAGGCTTCTACAATTAAGGTTTCTTCAGTCTCCCATCACCTCTGGAACCTCCATTGGAAGAAAGCAGAGGAAGGGTGGAGAAGGAGGCTTAGGGGAGTGAAGAAGGAGAAGAAAGGGGACCATCAGAGCTCTCGCAGTCAACCGGAAGCAAGATTCCTTCAAAAATTTTCCAAAAAGAGAGCAGTTTCATAAAAACAGGTAGCTATCTACCCGGTTTTAGGACAGAAAAGGAAAACTTTTGAAAACTTGGGAAACATGCCTGGGAAAAAATCTCAACTGTACGGACGTGCGAGATTTTCTTAAACATGCCTGGGAAAAAATCTCAATTGTACGGACGCGCGAGATTTTCTTTCCAATGTATGATGGAAAAAAGTACCTAACTCTCGAAATTGAAACTGAAATTCCCGAAAGTCTACCAACTTAAGTCTTCCACTATATGACCAAAGTCTACTAAAACACAATAAATCTACAGTGTGAGGAAAAAGTCTACAATAACTAACTCACCCGGAGTCTACCATCAATAACGAGATAAATCTACCACAGGTTACAAAATCTACTGTCGAGTGACTTAAGTCCACCAAAAAATCAAAAGTCTACAAAAAAAAAGTCAACAAGTCAACACTGGTTTAAAAATTTATCGTCACAGAACATGTAAGTCTACCGCTGCATAGAAAATAATATATACCGTAACATAAAAACGTAAATCTACCATGTCTTCCAGTTAGGGTCTACCTTAACAATGGTAGACTTATCTCCGTAAATCTACCATAACTGAGAAAACCAAAGTCCACCGTAACATTTCAACTAAAATCTACCGTTTCGTTTAATAGAAGTTAACCGTAAAACCTGGTAGACTTTTCCAAGTAAGTCTACCACTGCATACAAAACAGAAGTCTACCATCATAGCTCTGGCAGATTTTAGTTCTGACGCGCTTATGTGGCAAAAATTCATTAATGACTTTTTCGATATTACGTTTTTTGCCAATAAACTATTTGAAGGTAAAACGGTCATTTAAAACAAAATTAGGTCGTTTAAGTAATATCCAAATATAAGGTCGTTTTAATAAGAAAGTTTAAAAATGGAGGTCGTTTTAGCGATCCACCCTTTAATGTTTGAGAAGATTTTTTTTTTTCAGCCAAGGTATTCAATTCATAAATTAAGTTTCGTTACAAGAGAGAGAAATAAACTCTTCCAAGTCCTCAAATGGAAAGTTTAAAACTACAAGAGTAAACAAAACAGATAATAAAATAGGAAAAGATAGATGTTTGAGAAGTTTTATAATTTAACATTCATACAAAAGGAAAAAAATGTTTGAGAAGGAAAATTAACGATAAAAAGCCTTAATTTTCGTTCAATCCATTTAAAAACTTTCAATTAATTTTTTTTTCGGCAACTTATAAATTAAAGAGGCTTGGAAATCCAAACCGGATGAACAGAGTTTACATAACTAACGGTATGAGCATATAACCGAGCACTAAGAGCTAGGTTGTTGATAGAGCGTATATTTACATGTTTTCATGCATTCATTTAGTATAGTTTTATGCATTCTAAGATTCATTTAGGATAATTTTAGTGCATTTGCATGTGTTTATGTGTTTATAGGTACTTGGAGTAAAATCCATGAATTCGGAGTGTTTTTGAGACCTAAGAAGCCATAGGAACCTTGAAGCTACTTGATGGGGCCAAAAACATCATGGAAAGACAACTCAAGAGCCTCAAGAAGGAAGCATCGATCTTAGCATCGACCAGAAGTGGTCACCACTTAACGAGAAATCTCAAATACTCTTTGTTCTTAAGTTTTTGTTATGCAATTTTTCCAGTTCTTCTTCTTGTTCTTCTTATTGTACTTCTATTACTTTATTTACATTTTTTATATACTTCTGTCACCCTCGGAGTTATGAGTGAGTAGATCCTTTAGATCTCTAGGGTGGAGATCGATGATGGGATCTACTGATTTAAGATTGATGTTTTGTGTTCTTAACCGATTAATTACCTTGTATGTGTTTCCAAGACTAGATTTTACTCCCTTGAGAGTTGTCTAAGAGCTTGGTCGAATCCAAAAGGCGTGACCAAGTGTTTCGGGAATTTTTTACATTATGAGAGTGGGTAGAGGGTTTCGGATCTACATACTCGGAATAATAGTTAATCGATAAATCTATTTTTAACTTGTGAGCTTATCTAAATTAGCTTTGATCAAGTTAGATTCGCATCTTAATGTTTTGATGCCATAAGAGTGGATTAAGATCTCGGAACTAAACACGTTAGAAGATTGACTACTTTGTAGAATTGCAATTGCTAGTCAATCCAGTCGATGAAGAGATCGTTCTCAATGCTTGTAGAGCACCATGAGGGTGGGGGCTTTACAAAGAAATTAGTTTATCACGAAAGTGGCCTAATTTATATATGAAATCTCTCGACCGATGGATATTAACGAAGGCTTAAAGAACATCAATTCTCATATTAAAATATTTCCGGATTCGTTCTCATTCACCCTTGGGATCTTTTTTTTAATTATTGTTTAATCGTCATTTAATTTAAGTTATTTTATTTTATGCATTTTAATTTCTGCTATTTAATTTATGCACTTTATTTTATGTACTTTTATTTTATACAATTTAATTTATGCAATTTACTTTTTGCAATTTAATTTAAATACTTTTATTTTATGTAATTTACTTTATGCAATTTATTTAATGTAATTTAATTTATGCACTTTAGTTTATGCAGTTTAATTTCCGTTATTTTATTTATACAATTTACTTTACGCAATTAATTTTATGCAATTTAATTTACGCACTTTATTTTATGCAATTTAATTTATGCACTTTAATTTACGCCATTTAATTTGTTATTAAATTCTGCAATTTATGTTATTAAATTTATTTTACGTAATTTTATTCAGTAATTTAATTATAATTTATTTAATTATTACTTATTTATTTTATGCACTTTAGATAATTAAACTTAAAAACTCCCAACCTTTATATTTTTTCTATATTAGATTTATTCCTGCAATCTCTGTGTAGTTATTCTCAGTCTCTGTGGATCGTTCCCGTACGTACTACAACTGCATTACTGTGCACTTGCGGTATAATCAGGTTAAACTCCGAGACTACGTTCTAGTAGCGCTCGGGTGAAACCTGTGAAAAAAGATGTGGCAAACCTTCCGTGATCAAGTTTTTGGCACCGTTGTCGGGGACTGCAGCAATAGCCATAGAGATTTGGTCTGAATCTGAGACTAGGTTTCTTTCTATTTTCATGTTTTGTTTAATTTTTGTTTTTGAATTTTCTGAGTTTTTAAGACTTGAAAAGTGTTAAGGATGGAGCAGTTGCTGGACTGGATAGATAAGAACGTGATGCATATGCCGAGAGCAACACGAATAATAGGCATGACCGACGAGCCAACAAGCCACGGAAACCGCATGGGCATACAACCACCAGTGGGAGATGTCGAGTTCGAAATCAAGGTCGACTTGATTAACATGATCCAAGGTGAAAAATTCCAAGGTCTATCAAAGGAGAACCCTATGGATCATCTGGATCACTTCGACAAGTTATGTGGGATGGTACACATAAATGGCCTCTCTAAAGATACACTAAAACTTCGTCTATTCCCATTCTCACTTGGGGGTAAAGCACATCAGTGGGAGAAGAACATCCCATCGGAGACCATTACAACGTGGAGTCAATGCCGGAAAACGTTCCTGAAAAAGTTCTACTTGAACGCTAGGAGAGCTCATTGGAGAAACAAGATATCAAACTTCGCACAACGAGGCACTGAGAGCTTTGGAGAAGCGTGGGAGGGGATTGTAGAGTACACCAGACAATGCCCTCATCCTGGATTTGGCGATGAGTCCTTGCTGAGCATATTTTATCGGGGGGTGACTCCTAAGTATCGTACGTTACTCGATGTAGGAAGCTGCGGAGCTTTCTTGGGGCAAGACGCGCAACGTGTAAGGAAGTTAGTGGAGAATCTAGCCGAGAGTGATGCAAACTACGGAGGAGACTACAAACACACTGACATATATGAAGACGAGGAGAAGCTGACCATGGAGGCGCTACACGAAAAATTAGATGAGGTTCTGAAATCGGCGAAACATTTCGCCCTGTCAAAACATCGCGAAGAACAACACCATCGACCACATGAGGTCAATGGTCTTCAAGTAGCACCATCGAGCAGCAACATCGAGCTTACAGCGTCGATGCAAATCTCTCAGTAGAATCCATCGAAGGACGATATCAATGAGGCGAGATTGACGCTTTTTCAGAGAGAACCATCGAACAACACCATCAACCAGGAGGGATCGATGTATTTCCAAAAGATCGAGATAAAATAATGCATCGATCAGAGTATCGACCATACTCGGTCGATGCAATATCTGGAGACACCATCGATCAAATCCATCGACCTAGTACGGTCGATGCTTTTTTTTTTGGGTAACAAGGAGACAAGTTCTTTAACAACCGAAATGGGCAAACTTGAAGTGATGATTCAGAACATTCTAGATGGACAATCGAGCAAGGGTGCAGAGGTGAGTAAAGGATTCTCGAGCACTGATCAAAGATGGCGTGAGCTAGATAAGAAGTTTGAGGATTTAGTTTCTAAAGTCCAAAAACTAGAAACCAAGACATTGAAGGTAACACCAAAAATCAATGCGATAACCTTGAAGAGTGGAAAGGAGCTTAGACCTATCCCACCTAAGACCCTACCGTTGAAAAAGAAGATCATATCATCGAGAAAGAAGATCACATCGCAATACTCGTGGAAGGAGTCAGGTGACACTCGACGTACACAATAATCAGCTAAGATTCTTTTTCCGAAAAGGATTAAAGAAAGAATAGCGGAGAGAATGAGGAATGCATTTGAACAACAAATGAAAGGTGTAATCATCACTATGCCGATACTAGAAGCTTTGACGATGATTCTCAAAACTAGCAACTTCCTCAAAGATCTCGTGACTAAGAAGAAAAAGGAGCTCACCAAGGTAACATTCCTAACACACGAGTATAGCGCTGTTATTCTTGACAATAAAATTTCGAAGAAATAAGACGATCCGGGTAGCTTTACTCTCTCTTGCAATATAGGTCCGATACCATTTGGGAGATCTTTATGTGATCTTGGAGCTAGTGTGAATCTCATGCCTCTATCCATTACACAAAAGTTGGGATTTACAAAATTCAAGGAATGTAAGATGTCACTCGATAAAAACGCCGGTGGGATTACTCGAAGACATTCTGGTGATGACAGGTGACTACCAAATTCCAACCAACTTTGTGGTACTCCAGATGGATCACGAGTCCAAAGATCCACTCATCCTAGGGAGACCGTTCCTAGCAACTGCGGGAGCCATCATCGATGTCAAAAACGGAAAAATCGATCTTCATCTAAATAATGAAGTTATGCAGTTTAGTATTGACGAAGTGATGAAAAAACCCAAACAATAAGACCGCATCTTCTACATAGACGATCTCCATTTGTTGGCTGATGGTGTGTTGAACGAAGTTGTGCTCGAAAATGAGGAGCTAAGTGAAGAGTTCCAAACGCTACAAAATGGAGACGTGGCGGACATGATACCTCGGGAGATGACTTACGCGAGTCTAACCGAAAGTGACGAAGAAGAAGAAACCATGGAGGAAGCAAGCTATGGTAAGACATGCGATGAAGGCGATTGGATCGAACTCAAGACGCCAAAAAGGGAGTTGAAACCACTTCTGAAAGGGCTAAGGTACGCGTTTCTCGGTCCTAATTCACCATATCCTGTCATAGTAAGTGATGAACTTAATGATGATGAAATTTCTATTTTACTTTGTGAATTGAGAAAGTAAGAAAAGCTATATGATATTCTTTAGATGATATCAAGGGTATATCCCCATCCTTATGCATGCATATAATATATTTAGAAGGTGAGTCTAAGAATTTTCATTGAACCTCAGAGGCGCTTAAACCCAAATTTGGGTGATATCGTAAGAAAATAAATTTTTAAACTTCTAGATGCAGGAATTATTTATCCTATATCCAATAGTAATTGGGTATCACCTGTTCATGTAGTTCCTAAAAAAGGTGGTGTCACTGTGGTAAAAAATGAAAATGACGAATTAATTTCTACTAGAACTATAACGGGAGATAGGATGTGTATTGATTTTAGGAAATTAAATGCTGCCACTAGAAAATATCATTTTCCTCTTCCGTTTATTGATCAGATGTTAGAACGATTAGCAAATCACTCTCACTATTGTTTTTAGATGGTATTCGAGATTCTTTCAAATCCCGATACACCCGCAAGATCAAGAAAAAACAATATTTACATGTCCTTACGGTATCTTTGCTTATCGAAGAATGCCGTTTGGTTGTAATGCACCTGCAACATTTCAAAGGTGTATGATGTCGATATTTTCATATCTAATTGAATCAGTAGTTAAGGTGTTTATGGATGATACTCTGTGTATGGTTCTTCGTTTGGTGGTTGTTTGTCTTATTTGTGCAAGGTACTTGAACGATGCGAAGAGACAAACCTCGTACTTAATTGGGAGAAGTGTTATTTCATGGTGAGAGAATGAATCGTTCTCGAACATAAGATATCGGAAAGAGGGATTGAAGTCGACAAGGACAAGATCGATGTGATGACAAGTCTAGGGCCTACAAAAACGGTGAAAGACATACGAAATTTCCTAGGTCATGCTAATTTTTATCGAAAATTCATCAAAGATTTTTCTAAGATAGCAAGACCACTCACCAACCTGCTATGCAAGGATGTCGAGTTCAACTTCGATGACGCATGTTTTGAGGCATTCTGATCAATCAAGAAGGAGCTAGTGAGTGCACCGATAGTACAACCGCCGGATTGGGAATTGCTGTTTGAGATTATGTGTGATGCTAGTGATTATGCAGTAGGAGCTGTGCTAGGACAACACAAGGATAAAAAGCTGAATGTCATTTATTACGTGAGTAGAACACTAGACGAAGCGCAAATGAATTATGCTACTACGGAGAAAGAGCTTCTAGCGATCGTCTTTGCTTTTGAGAAGTTCCGTCAATACCTAGTCGGCTCAAAAGTCATAGTTCACATGGACCATGTGGCATTAAGGTATCTACTTGCAAAGAAAAATGCGAAGCGGAGACTACTCTGATGGATACTACTTCTTCAAGAGTTCAATTTGGAGATAAAAGACAAGAGAGGAATAGAAAACGGAGTGGATGATCATCTTTCTCGGATGAGGATCGTGGATGAGATACCTATTGACGATTCGCTACCAGAAGAGCAAATCTACTAACTATTAGAGTACTTGTTGGCGAGCACTACCTCAATAAGGAGGTGAAGAGCATCAACGCCATTAAGGATAAATCACCATGGTACACTCACATCGTCAACTATCTCGCTTGTGGAGAGAAACCGCCTGATCTCGTCGGATATCATAAGAAGAAGTTTTTCAAAGAGATCAACCGATACTATTGGGACGACCCAAACCTCTACACGTTATGTAAGGATAAAATCTATAGAAGGTGCGTTCCCGAAAATGAAGTACATGGGATTTTGACGGGATGCCATGGATCTACGTACGGAGGACATTTCTCTACATTCAAAAAGGTAGCTAAAGTTTTACAAGCTAGATTTTGGTGGCCAACTTTATTTAGAGATGCTCATCGATTCATCCTAGCATATGATGCATGTCAAAGAAGAGGAAACATAAGTCGAAGGAACGAGATGCTTTAAAACCCGATAATGGAAGTAGAAGTCTTTGACGTGTGGGGCATCGATTTCATGGGACCTTTTCTGAACTCTCATGGTAACAACTACATCTTGGAGTTCCAAGAGTGATGATTAGCGACGGAGGAACACACTTCATTAACAGGACTTTCGATAACCTCCTACGGAAGCATGGCGTTAGACATAAGGTGGCGACGCCATATCATCCTCAAACAAGCGGACAAGTGGAGGTTTCAAATTGGGAAATCAAAGCAATCTTTGAGAAGACGGTAAATATTTCAAGGAAAGATTGGTCGTTTAAGCAATATGATGCTTTGTGGGCATATCGAACAGCTTTCAAGACCCCCATAGGTACAACTCCTTTCAACCTTCTTTATAGGAAGTCTTGTCATTTGCCGGTTGAGCTCGAGTACAAAGCTATGTGGGCTGTCAAGATGATGAACTACGACATCAAAACCGCTGCGGAGAAGCGCCTAATGCAACTGAACGAGCTAGACGAGATTCGCCTAGACGCTTATGAGAATGCACGGATATACAAAGAGAAGAATAAGGCATTCCATGACAAGAGAATACTTCGAAGAGAGCTCAGGGAAAATGATCAAGTTCTATTATTCAACTCTCGTTTGAAACTCTTTACGGGAAAGCTTCGATTTCGTTGGTCCGGACCCTCCAAAATAAAGTCTGTAACACCTTACGGAGTTATAGAGCTATGGGGCCACAGTGGAGAAAGCTTCAAGGTAAACGGACAGCAATTAAAGCCATATATGAGTTCAGAAATCGTTGGCAGAGGGAGATCATAGAGTTGGAAGATCCACCCAACCTTCCGGAAGAGTCTCAAGATCACTGAGACGGTAACCTCGTCGAACTCACGACGTTAAAAAAACATTATATCCCTTGTAAATATGTTTTTCAATTTTCAGTTTTTTTTTCCGTTTTTTTAATTTTTTCAGTATTTCTTCGTTTTTTCGGTTTAACGTTTTTGTGTTTTATTTTCAGGTGTTTTTCACCATAAAAAAAAAAACCAAATCAAGGACTTGCAATCGTGGGAGCTGCCAACCCACGAACTTGATAATAGAATTACGGTATGAATTCTCTTGCTTTTTACCCCTTTACGGTTTTATGTCACAACGCAGACGTTGTGATTTAAGTGTGGGGGGAGTCTTGCGATCAGCTGAGGTACTTCTTTTTCTTTGACATCTTTTGATCGAATTTTTACCGTAAGTTTTTCGCATTTTTGAGAGATTGTTACACTCTTTTCCTCGTTTATAGGTTGAATAACGTATGAAATGATCTTTAATGAGGTAACGATAGAATTTTGTTAATTGTGTTAATTGTGCTATGGTTGGATGCTTTTTGGATAGTGTGTGGGATCTTTGGTAGGAACTGTGGAAAAACCATCAGTGGATCGACAAATCCCAGAAGAATCATTCTTCCGGAGACTTGGACAAATCAGAGTTGACTTCTCACCCTAATAAACTTTAACCTTCTCGGTTTGGGGCTTGAGATACATTGAATGTGATACCTCTATGAGACACTGCAAGACACGTCTAAGTAAGTGCAATTCCCCTCTTTTTTCCCTTCAATAAATAGAGAAAAGGATATAGGTAATAAATAAGTGAACCGGGTGTTGGAAGCTACCATTTTTAACATTCGTGTCTCATGGAAACCTGTCCCAAGTAGAAAAAAAGAAAAGGATATAGGTGATAAAGAAGTGAACCGGGTGTTGGAAGCTACCACTTTTAATATTCGCGTCTCATGGAAACATGTCCTAAAGAAAGGAAAGAGCTGAAAAGAAAAGGCGATCGATAAAAATAAAATAAAATGATACCCTAGAAAAGTAGGAAAAAATCGATTGACCTTGAAGTGAGAAAAGGAAGGGGAAAGAAATTGTACTAAGACAGTCTTGAGCTTACAAAAATCCGAAAGAGTAAGTGTTCATATCCTTTGATCAATACTCCCAAGTCGAGATCTCACACTTAGAATGAAAATAGGAGTCAACAATGAGGAGTCTAGCTTCGAGGGAGGAGCGGTTTGAATTAAGGCGAGTCGCTATGCTTATGGTGAAGTACATGAAGTACATTAGAGATCATTCTGCTTCCACTAAGACGAAAAGCACTAGCATAACAATGGCACAATGTACGACTTCACTCTTCTTATCTTTATCATTTTTTTAATAAAATAATTTCGCTATGTTTAGCTTTTGTTTGCTTGAGGACAAGCAAATGATAAATGTGGGGGAGTTGATAGAGCTTATATTTACATGTTTTCATGCATTTCATTTAGTATAGGGTTATGCATTCAAACATTCATTTAGGATAGTCTTAGTGTATTTGCATGTGTTTATGTGTTTATAAGTACTTGGAGTGTTTTTGAGTGTTTGGAGTGTTTTTGAGTCCTAAGAAGTCATAGGAACCTTGAAGCTACTTGTTGGAGCCAAGAACATCATGGAAAGACATCTCAAGAGCCTCAAGAAGGAAGCACCGACCTTAGCATCGATCAGGAGTGGTCGATGCTCATCCTGGGCAAGCCATTGACAGACAACATCGACCCAGGGCGGTCGATGCTCTTCCTCGGATCCGAACTTGGAGCTGATGACGAAGACCATTGATGCAAGCATCGACCAGGAGCGGATGCGAAATGCAATATATGAAAGCTTTGGATCTCGAGTTAATACCTTCCAGAAGCTTCTAAGGACGCCCTAAGATTCCCCCAAGCATCCTAAACTCTATATAAACACATGTAATGCTCATTATAAATGGTTTCCACTTTTTGCACAACTTTTATAGCCACCACTTAGAGAGAAATCTCAAATACTCTTTGTTCTTAAGGTTTTGTTATGCAATTCTTCTAGTTCTTCTTCTTGTTCTTCTATTGCTTTATTTACAGCTTTTGTTTATTGTTTATTATGTCTTCTATCTCATATAGTTTTGTCACCGTCGGAGTTATGAGTGAGTAGATTCTTTAGATCTCTTGGGTAGAGATCGATGATGGGATCTACTGATTAAAGATTGATGTTTTGTGTTCTTAACCGATTAATTACCTTTTATGTGTTCCTAAGGCTAGATTTTACTCCTTTGGGGGTTGTCTAAGAGCTTGGTCTAATCCAAAAGGCGTGACCAAGTGTTTCGGGAATTTTCTACACCATGAGAGTGGGTAGAGGGTTCCGGATCTACATACTCGGAATAATAGTTAATCGATATCTATTTTTAACTTGTGAGCTTATCTAAATTAGCTTTGATCAAGTTAGTTTAGCATCTTAAGGTCTTGATGCCATGAGAGTAGATTAAGATCTCGGAACTAAACACGTTAGAAGATTGACTACTTTGTAGAATTACAATTGCTAGTCAATCCGGTCGATGACGAGGTCGTTCTCAATGCTTGTAGAGCACCACGAGAGTGGGGTTTTAGAGAGAAATTAGTATATCACGAAAGTGGACTAATTTATATGCAAAATTTATAGACCGATGGATGCTAACGAAGAGTTAAAGAACATCAATTCTCATATTAGAAGATTTCTGGATTCGTTCTCATTCACTCTTGTGATTGTTTTCTTTATTATTGTTTAATCGTTATTTAATTTAAGTTATTTTATTTTATGCAATTTAATTTCTGCTATTTAGTTTATGCAATTTACTTGCTACAATTTAAGTACTTTTATTTTATGTAATTTAATTTCTGTAATTTACTTTATGCAATTTATTTTACACAATTTAATTTATTCACTTTAATTTATGCAGTTTAATTTCCGTTATTTAATCTATGCAATTTATTTTATGCAATTTACTTTACGCAATTTATTTTATGCAATTAAAATTATGCACTTATTTTATGCAATTTAATTTATGCACTTTAATTTACGGCATTCAATTTTTGTTATTTAATTTCTGCAATTTACTTTACGTAATTTAATTAGTGCTTATTTATTTTATGCACTTTAGATAATTAAACTTAAAACCCAAACTTTTATATTTTGCCTAGATTAGATTTATTCCTGAATTCTCTGTGAAGTTATTCTCAGTTTTCTGTGGATCTATCCCATACATACTACAACTGCATTACTGTGCACTTACGGTATAGTCAGGTAAACTCCCGAGACTACTTTCTAGTAGCAATCGGGTGAAACCTGGTGAAAGAAGAGGTGAAACTAATCCTCTCATCATTTGTCTGCTTTACCATTTAAAAAACAGGAAATAAGATAAATAGAAAAAACTCTAAACGCTCTTTTATCTTCTTCATCTCTTCTAAGGCTAACGCGAACGCAAGCCAATCTTCTAGTGAGGCTGCTATCTTCACTAGTTCAGTGATGTCTATGAGGTAACCTACGAATGTTCTCTATTGCAATAACATACACTGCATGGCCCAGGTGAGAGATTCCAATTCCGAGTGCAGTGGGGATAAGCTCTTTTATGTACTCCTTGAGACCAAGATTATCCCGCCACCACCGTCTTGCTCTGCAAACAAGACCATCCCTACAAAAGCATCTATTTTCTCCTAGGAACCATCTACATAACAAATTGTATCTTGTGTTCCCAAGTTGTCCTATAACGTTGGGTAAACCACATTCTCCAGAATCTGGCTCTCTGTTTGAGCTTCGATCCAGGCTGACGCCTCACTCATTGCTAATTTTATAGTGTCTCTTGGATCTGTGTTCAAATTCGAGAAAACTTTATGATTGCGTGCCTTCCAAATATACCAGATGACCCATGGAAAAATTAGCTCCTTATTAGCTATTGGCAAATGCCAAAAAAATAGTCCAGATTTGTGAAAATTGAAAGTGTTGTAAAAATTTCTTGTGGTGTAGGTATCTTGGATAACGCCCACGTTTGTAATACTGGTAGACATTCGAATAAGGCATGATTTACTGTTTCTAATTTAGCTATGCATCGTGCGCACTGTGGTTCACAGTTAATATGTCTAGATCATAAATTAGACATAACCGATAGGCAATCTGATGAAATTTTGTCTGATATTTTAATTTCCAGCAAAATGCTTTTAAAGATTGTATAGTTGGTCCAAAAGTACGCTGCTCTATTCCGCTCATGAAATAGTCTCTTGCGATTCTATAACCCGATTTAACCGTTTATTTTCCTGATTTGGTGAAGTGCCAGTCCATTGAGTTTGGTTTGTAATTGAAAGTGATGGACATCTTTGGTATGATAGATGCATCGCCTGGATGAATAATAACCCAAATTCATTGCATAGAGATTAGGTCAACGAAATGATTTACTTTGAAAGAAGGATAATAATTATACCTTTTAATTAAATTCTATATAAAAAGATCAATGCTTCGACCAAATTTTTTTCCTCTATGGCTCTACACATATAACGAATGAGAATTTTTATTTTGTTTTTTAATGTCGGTTTGTATGTATGCAATTTGTTACAGTGTATGTCAGATGATCTGTTTTGTCTTTCCCAGAAAATGGAACTTTCGTCTTAAGTCCATAAACGGAGCTAAACGAAGCCAGAGCAACAAAATTGAAGTTGATTATAAGAATATTTCTACAATTTTCCTAGAGAACCCATAGTATATTTATTTATTATTCTTTTTGTCAGGTTCAGATTCGGGTAATGTTACCAGATTTTGTCGTGCAATACATCGGAACAGTGACAAAATAATAATTATAGGTGAGATAACTTATTTTTGTTTGTTTATATCACCATTCAAATTTAATTTCTCGTGTAGGTATTAATACATTAATAAAGTCTAAATGTGTGATCATGTGTTGGGTTATACTTTTCGTAGCTAACAATGATTTTTTTTTCAAATATTTATAGAATGATTTTTATCCTCCAAAATATATTTGGTTGAAAAGTTCCATTTGCTATTAACAAACATTAAAATTTATCTGTTTCAATGTAGAATATAAAGTAAACCTATAAAATAAATATTATATATCGTAGATTCTTTCGTAAACACAATACAATATGGATTTTGTCAAAAAAAAGAAAAAAAAAAAAGAAAAAAAAAGACAATAGTATTTAGCATTATTTATATAAATGTTGAATAACTCTCGAGCAAACAAACATTTTTGATGAGGACATCCAACCAATGGTTCTTTCCAAACATATTGGGCACGATTTGGAGACCCTCTACACGTTTAACAAACATCCAAGAGTGCACAACTTCATGCCCAAACTGTCTAGATACAACGAACCTTTATGCTTTCCTCATTTGGTCCCAAAATCAAGAAATAAATGCAATATCAATCAAGCTTTTGATTGATTTATGCTAATTGATTTATAATTTATGTTGATTGATTTATTATTAATTATTTTGTAAAAATGTGTATAGGCTCTATATAAGTTTACTCCCACCATTGTAAACATCACGAATCAATTTATCAATAAACTCTGAGAGTTTTAGTACAAAGTGTCTTTGTTTTTCTTGGTTAGTCTTGTTGTTCTATTAGGTATTGCGCGTGGTTTTCCCCTTGCCTAAAGTTCAGCCGAGTGTTTTGGATTCTAGTGCGTGGTTAGCCCCAGGAATCCCAAGCCTCCCCACCCTCATTCGGTCTCATCACCACCGAAGGAGACAACTTCATCTCTACCAAAGCCCATCTTCCGCAACAAAGCTTGTCAACTAGTTGACATCTTGTAATCAATAAGATTTGGTGGATTCCAATCTTATATCAATTTTCCTCTAGGCATATTAGGATCGAAGATTTTTATTTTGTTTCTTATGTTAATTTCTTTCAACTTCTTGACATCTTTCTTTATTTCATTATATGCATCAAAAAAAATCTACAAATTGGAATTATAATTTTTTTTACTTAATTATTTCCATTATACAACTTTGATTTTATCGGAAAAGTTAAAATGTTTAGCATTTGTGTTTCGATCAACGCTAGATAGATGAAGACTAGATGAAGGGTAAATACATTTCGATTCAGTGAGGAATGAGTTTGGGATGGAGCCTCAGCTCGAACATTAAGTAGTAGATTTGTATGCTTGTGTAGACAACTTAGAAGACGCAGTATCATTCAGCAAATTCCCATGAAGCCTCATGCTGCTGTTTAGAGTTCTTTGCTCCACGCATCTAGAACTTTGTTAGACTTTGCTCATTCAAAGTCACGTTGTGTTTCAATGGATCGGACAACTCACAGATTTTACTCTGTTTTGCAAGTCACCGTTTTTGTTGTGTTTTCTGATTTCTTGAGTAACACTCAATTTCTTACAATGAAAACCACACGTTTTATTATTGATGCACATAGAGTATTTATATACATACATGACTCATGTGATGAACGGACACATCACTTCCGAATCATTACAACTTATCAGACACAACTTATCGAAGAGACACAAGTTTCATTATAACCGCTTGCGGTTATAATGTTTCTTTCGTATCACCACCTTAGACTTATGTAAACCTATTACATAATTAATTAATATATTTATAATACTAAGTTAAGAAATAACGATGAAGGCTTGATCACGTCCAAAAAACTTAGGCGTGCTCGACGTAGAGACTGCAAATCACGGGGAATATGTCCTCTTGTCAAACATATATGCAGATTCAAAAAACTGGGTTAATGTTAGTCACGTTAGACAGTCAATGAAATCTAGGAGATGTAAGAAAGCAAGCAGGGTGCAGCGTAATGGAGGTCAATGGGGGAAGTCCATGAATTCTTTTTCGGAGATAAATTGAGGTGGTTTGAATGGATATCTAAAGGAGGCTGAGACTTTCTGGGTATAAGGCAGACACGACCCCGATTATGTTTGACATAGATGAAGAAGAGAAAGAGGATGAAATTGTATCTGCATAACAAAAACGTCGCGATTGCGTTTTGGTAATGATGAGTTTGAAAGAAGATGTTCGGATTAGGATTATAAAGAACCTTCAGTTTATGGGGAATGTCATCAAGTTTCTATGATGATTTCCAAAGTTTTGACAGAGATCTCATTGTGAAAGACAGAAACAGGTTCCACCATTTCAAAGAGGGTCACTATTCTTGCAATGGCTTTTGGTAAATCATCTTCTATGCTTACTTGACTTTATATAATCGGAGAGTTTTTATACTCAATAATTGGAATAGATAGACTAAGGTTAAAAGAGATCCATCTTAAAGGACCAAAAGAAAAGATTTATGAGATCAAATAATACATCTTAAAGGTTTATGACGTACATAGCATAGATTCAAACACATTTAATTCAATAATGGTTGCTCGTCGTCAGTGACTGGGACAGGAGGACGGCCTATGAGGACGTTCTCGTAGATGAAACCGGCCAGTCCACCACCAATCAGCGGTCCAACCCAATATACCCAATGGTCAGTCCAGTTTCCAGAGACCAAAGCGGGACCAAAAGACCGGGCTGGGTTCATAGAGGCTCCAGAAAAGGCGCCGCCTGCAAGGATGTTGGCTCCGACGACGAATCCTGTGAGAAGTGGGCCAAGCCCATCAAGGGATCCCCTCTTGGGATCCACCATAGTGGCGTAGACAGTGAAGAGAAGCGAAAATGTTAAGATAATCTCCCATATGATCCCTTGGGTGTAACTCATTCCACTTGCCAACGTGTGAACCGGAGTTCCCTAATCAAAAAGCGTAATTGTAAAATGTCAAAATACGTTATAAATCGAACATGCCGAAAATAAGTCATTTTCTTTGTAAGTGTATATAATTGATCAATTGTAGCAGAGTTATATATTAAAAAATTATATAACTATGAGAATATACCATGAATGAGAGAATATACGAAATAAAATAAATATATAGATAAGCAATTGAAAGTTGACTAAGTTACAGAAACAGTAGAATCATGTGAACGTGTAATATTGTCGGTACTTCACATGTCTTTTAGTAGAGTTAAAAGATGTTGATTAAGAATTAATTAATTCTGGTATATTAATTAGATTATGTACCATTCCTCCGGTTAGGTAACTGAGGAGGAAGCAGGCTGCGGTGGAGGCCAACAACTGATCAATCCAATAGAGGAATGCTTTGAAGACGCTGATGCGGCCACCCAAAAGTAGGCCAAGGGTAACGGCAGGGTTGAGGTGGCCACCGGAGATATGGCCCGCAGATATCATTACTGCCACAACCAATGCATGAGCCACCGCGACCGCGAAAAGTCCCACCAATGTGTTTCCGGCTAAACTGTCTAAATCATGAACAAAATAAAAAGGTTGTAAATTGAAGTGCATCACGGTATCAATAACCAATTTAAACGACTTGGTTTGTTAGAACTGTAGAAAACCGGAAATTAACATGGTAAGATCAAACTGTAACAAAGAGCATGAATGTTAATTTACCCGCGGCCATGGCGGATCCTACTCCGGCGAAGACAAAGAGAAAGGTGGTGATGAATTCAACAATGAGGGCTTTAATACAGTCCGGCTTAGCCGCCTCGTTATGGTCCCCTAACTCGATCTTCTTCATGTCTTTAGAATGAATTTAAAAGTTTTAAACCAAAGAAATTTTGATAGATAGTTTTAGTTGATGATGTGCGTACTATATATAAGAGCTATTTATAATGACATTTTTTCAATAAAAAGGATAAAAGAGAGAGAGTGAAAACAAAAAGGTAAGGGAGCACATGAAATGAAATTATTGTATGATGATGATTGATTTGGTACGAAAGTTGACTTGTATTATGTTCTTTAGTGAGATTTGAGATGTATTACTTTCTTTGACATATTATTTTGGAGATTGAGTAACAATTTGACATATACTTACATATTAAAGTGCTCTGATTGATGTTCTTTAAAATCAAAGGAAGTGTTATTGGCATGATAAGTTTAAACTATTTCCATTGGATTTAAAGTACGTTAGATTGTAAAAAAAATAATTCATTTACAATGATTGGTTATTCATTTTATAAATTATCATAGACTTTTACAATCCAAGGCATAAGAGTTAGAGTTGTGTCAACAGTGAGTGAAATAAATTAAAAAAAAAATCAGGAGAGGATGATGAATAAACAAACGTAAAATAAAAATTTTAAAAAAATCAAGTAGTTGCATACAGAAATATAAAAACAAAAAGAATATATATATCTAACCAAAGAATTTGTGGTATTCATACAAGAAATAACAAACGTAGGTATATTTAGATTTGGAGATACAGATGTAATCTTTGTCAAATAACTGATATTATGGAACATATGCTGAGGCGATGAAAGAGTCGACAATACGGAGCCATGCTCGACGCCAAAGAAAATCAAAGCGCACATAGGTGAAAGAATGCATATCGATGCAATGACATAAGTTGACACATTACTAAAATAGAACACCAACATGTGAATAGCAGCTTCATCGTCTTCTTTTTCTCCTCTATTACTTGCTTCATCTGATCTCTTCCTAGCCTCACAACTTTTATCGGTCGGTGATCCACAAAGAAGAAGATTGTCTAAGTAATTGTTCTCGTCAAAGATGTTAAATTTTGGGAATAATTGCTGATAAATTGTTGTAAGACACGTCGAATACATCAAGGATCTAGCTGAATTCCAGAATCTAACAGAATTTAGTGGAGATTTCTTGTGGAATAACTTAGATGTTAAATGGTAAAAACTGAATGTAACTTAATTTATGATAACTAAATAAATTAATTAAATAAACGTATAAAAATATTCAAAAAATGAAAAAATAAATTGCCAACAAGATTCGTTAAATAAAATAAGAAAATATCAGTTCAAATTTGATATATTTAAGAATCTTATTAAGCAGAAGAGAACAACATAATATTGCAAAAAACTGCAACTCGTATAAATTTAAGGTGAATTTTGGCGGAAGTTAAAATTAATACATTTAATTATTTTATCAAACATATTTATCATGTAAATGTATAAGTTATTAAAGTCAAATATTATGCTACACTTTATAAAAAGTTTAAATATATTTTAGTTTACAAAATGTTTTCCCTAACTCGATCTTCTTCATGGCTTTAGAATAAATTTGAAAGTTTTAAGCCAAAGAAATTTTGCTGGATAGTTTTAGTTGATGATGTGCGTAATATATAAGAGCTATTTATAATAATTTTTTTTTCAATAAGAAAGAAAAAAGAGAGAGATTGAAAAGAAAATGGTAAGGGAGCACATGGAATGAAATTAATTTATAATGATGATTGATTTGAGTTTCGAAGGTTGACTTGTATTATGTTCTTTAGTGAGATTTGAGATGTATTACTTTCTTTGACATATTGTTTTGGAGATTGAGTGTTATTGGTTGGATAAGTTAAAATAATTCTATTGTATTTAAAGTACGTCAGATTGTTAAAAATTAATTCATTTACAATGATTGGTTTTTCATTTAAAAAATTATCATAGACTTTTACAATCCAGGCATAATAGTTAGAGTTGTGTCAACCATGATCAAAATAAATTATAAAAATAATGGAGGATGATGAATAAACAAACGTAAAATAGAAAAAAATAAATCAAGTAGTTGCATACAGAAATATAAAAACAAAAAGATATATATATATATGTAACCAAGGAATTTCTGAAGTTCATAAAATTAATATTAAAGATAATAATGTTTTGGTTAGGAAAGTTAATTATTTCATCCATTCTACAATAATTTCCCACATTCTACAACAATTCCTCAACAATTTTATTGATGTCAAATGATGTAACATAATTCTAATTCCAGCAATTCCACAACAATTCCTCAAAAAATATGTTATCATTTACACCCATAATGTCTATATTAAAAGAGTTTGAAATCTCATGTTATTCCAATAAAGACTTAGAATGGTCCACTAAAATCTTGTGTTATTCATGTTTGATAGATTATCATAAATACCCTTATTTGAAAGAGTTTAAATGAATCTGAAACTAATTTTCTATGTAAATTATAGCAATCAAAACCAACCTCTCATTCCTAGCAGGTGAACAATTCAATGATTTTAATTCTAAAGTACATCTAGGAGAAAACATAAATTTATTGTAAACATTAAGATGCTTATAATATCAAATATGGGTTATAGTCCTTTTACGTTAAACAACCAAGTTCTTCTTAATGGATCCGCTGGCCCATTATGAGACAAAACAGAAATGAGATTTTGGGTCTCAAGGCCCGTTTCAAGTTTCTATGGTTTCTCCGGAGGGGGTATTGGATGAAAGAATTTAATAGAATATGGATGAATTAAATTAGAGATATAAACTATAGATTTTCAAGGATTTGAAAGACTTTTAATTATTTGATTTTTTATTGTATAATAATATTTTTTAATATTTTAATAGAATAGAATAGAAATTATCAATAGAATTTAAAAGATATCAATAGAATTTTGACAAAAAAAAGTAGTACTTGGGCTTGTGTTTGCTTTTAGATTTTGGCCAAGAAGGTTGAAACACTAACAAAGACGATGAAAGTGGAAGCAAATAAGATGAGAAGAGAAGTAGCTGCAATGGAGAAAGAGGTTTCAACTATGCGTGTGGATAATAAAGGATCAGATAGTAGAACGAGACGTCCCTCTATTAACTTAAAAGGAGCTTCAACAACAGCACATTTACTTTTTGGAAGGTACTTGACATTTTTTTATTATGATCCACAATATAATGATTATAACTAGAAGGTTTTGATTATTTCATCATCGCTGTCTTCATACCCATTATCCATAGCAGGTTTTGAAACAGTCTCAGTGTCCATACCCGATGGAACAACGTTGACAAGGACTCAAACCAACTTCTGACCAAGAGGCAAAGTGGCAAACGATCCAAAAAAAACAAACCACAAAAAAATGTCAGAGCTTCCAAAAGAAAGGCAAACAAACACCTTTACAACTACGAGCAGCAAAATGATTACACTACAGAGAATGAGTACTGGGATTCACGGAGACGATATCCTTAGAGCATCTCCAATGGTGAAAACCCCATTAGGGGTTCTTAACATTTTTTTATTATTATTTTGTTTTAATCGAAAAAAAAGAGTTCTTAAAATTAAGAAACTATATCTAAAACCTCTTAAATAAGAAACCGGTTTTTAACATGAGTTTCTTAACGCACGGTTACCGATGCAATTTATAATATTTTAATGCTAAGAACCCTTCTTAAGAAACCCATTTTTTTACCATTGGAGATGGTCTTAAACCCAAGAATCAACACGTTGACATATATATTTACGCATTACAGAGGATTTAACGTAAAAGCTTTCTATACGTAAGTAAGACCCACTAAAAAAGACTACATCGTGATTAGATGAACACATAATTGGATAACCAGACAAACTAAAGAATCTGGTGCAGTGGGAATACCAAATCCCCAAATCAGTACGTGAAACCCTAATTTGTGCTATAACTGGATAATGATACAAATTGAGTTTAATCCAATCAAATTTCAAACTTCTTCCTTCTTCCAGAGATTGAAAAAATCGTCGAGCGAAGCCTATCTCTCCTCCGTCTCTCTGTTCTCTCTTCTCTTCTGCTCTGACGGTTGCCTCGTTTTAACGACGAGGAGACTATAAATCCATGGCCTTTGAAGCTATTGGATTCGAACCAAAGAATCCATTGGCTGAAATTTTTTTGTTCCGGCGGAATTGAGAAATTTTCTGGCGGAATTGAGAAATTTTCCGGCGAGAGAATGACTTCTAGCTCCAATCTCTCCAACAACAAAGAGAAAAAAAAGAAAGACAAAGAAATTCTAACCATTTACACACGTTAAAAGGTGGAAATTCATCTTTCACAAAATTCAATAATTTTTTTTTTTAATTCCTATCAATTAACATTAGCGTACAAAACTTAAAATCATTGAATAACAATAGAATTTAATAGAATTAAAAAATTAATAAGTTGAATAACACTAGAATTAAAAATATTTTGAAAGAATTTCATAAATACTTAATCCAATAACACAAAAATTTTAAAAAATTATAAAAATGTCTAATTAAATAACACTAGAATTTAACATTCTATTATATTCTCTCAAATTATTTCCTCCAATAACTCCCCCTTTGCTCCTAGTGACCCTGTTTTCCCAGAGGCGGTTGCCAAAAACGTTTTTCCTGTGGAGATCGGCAATATTCCGGCAGGCGGTAAAGTGAGGTTATGGTAGCGAGATCTCGCCGTCCATGTGCTTCGGGAGGGTTCATCGATTGAGATTTCCGATGTGATCTTCATTAGCTTTTGGTGGTTGTAAGGACAATCAGCGGAGACGTGTAGCGGCGGCGAGAAGGCGGCCGTGTCGCACCGGTCATGGAAATGGTTGGGATGGCTTTGATGGCCTCCAAAGTTCTTAAGATTTCATCGGATCTACTCTCCTAGATTTGTTTTGAGGCAAGGTCCCTATCATCAAAGTCGTGGCTACTCCGGTTTACTTGAGATGATTCCAGCGTGGGACGACAACTTTTTTCTGGCCAATGACTTCGGTTAACAGTGGTGGGGATCTTGGTAACCGGTCGCGATGTACTAGCTCCAGAGGGTTCGATGGCTCCAAGATGCAATAGTTCTACCGGAGATCCGTTGAGCATGACTTTCGGCTTATGGATCTAGGGAGTAGTCGACGGAAACAGCTGCCTAGAGGTGGCATCGGTGGTTCTCCCCTGGTCGTTGATTGAGAGAGGTGGTGGAACGGAGCGTACCAGTACTTCCTTGGTCTTTGACCGGGAGAGTTTGTTGATGGGACTCGACGTAATTAGAAGGAAGACAAAGTATAAGAAGAATAGGAGCGGCCCAGGGGTGACCGCCGTTACCGTCCAGAGACTTAGAGACTGCGAATGCAACCGCGACTTCAGACTGGTTGCTATCTTCAGTTTTCGTGCCCGGGAGCTCCTTCCCCCTTACCCAATTCTAATATTTTTTAATATTAGTTTAAAGTTGTGGACAATGGACATATATCCACAATTCTAACATTCTTTTATTTTTTTTTCCAATTTTTGGTTATTTCTTTTTTTTTTTAGAAACGAAAAGAGAGACTTTGAAGGTAAAAAGAAAAGAGAAGTTGGTGGTGAGTTATTAAAAAAGCAGACGCTTTATTTTTGGATGACACTTACTTTGTTGTGGCAACAGAAAAAACATAAAAATAGTTCTTTGTTCAATTTATATAGCTGTTGAGTTCAGAAGAGATTACGTTTGGGAAATAATGTTGTTGCTGTGAGTAACAAGATAACTATGATTAAGAGGAAGTAAAACGTGTGTAATTTACTTGGTCACCTTTGTTAAGTTGTTAGATAGATGTAGTAGAACTTGTGTAAAAGTTATACTCTATCTTGAACTTGTCTTTTATTAGTGCTTTTACAAAAAAAAAAAAAAAATTGTAACCGAGAAGTAGTGGTTAGTTTGAAAAAATTAACTGATATGTTAAATCATATTTCGTCTCTTTATTTTTTAATAATTTACTCGCTTTACACTTTAATCATTAAAACTAGTCTCTTAGTAATTGTTTTCTTTTTAAACCTTATATCGAAATAACTTGATATCACCGCCAATGTGATCTAAAGTCAATTTTTTTTATGTTTTGTCCAAGTTACAGCTTGTTCCAGTTTTGAAAAAGTTTCCTTCCAATATGATCTTTCATGCACTATGGATCATCATTTAACTTGTTTGCATCCAAAGACATGTCTTTTTTAAATCATATTTGGAAGGATTCAAAACAACAAAAGCATAGCAATAAACACACAAAGACTCAACGCAAAAAAAAAAAAACAAAAAAACACAAATGACCAAAAACAACTATAACAGAACATTTAAACTATACTTTAGAATATGAATGTGGAATTTTTTTTATAAGCTACCTTTTAAGGAAGATGTACGAGGAACATCACTATGCCGACTCACATGCATATCGTGCAGCAAAGAGCTATTTCCCCCAAACATTCTCCTATATAGGTCTTACGAAAAATCGACATGTGTATATTTTAAACACATATAATTTGAATATATGGTATATGAACTTTTTCATATCTTCATTATTTCATTTGTTTTATATAAATTTTTAAGTTGTACTTTAGAGAGTATAAAAAGAATTGTTGGTTTTAAATTGTTATAATATTTTAATAACTAATATATATAATAAACGATTTATAATGCTTATGCAATGTTATCAATGAATAAGATATATTTTTTTTATTGATAACATTGCATAATATCTTCCTTATTTCATTTGTTTTCCATTGGCTGCATACGAACTCGGGTGACTATTCTACTAAGTCAGGTTACTTTACTGCGACGGAGAAAGAAATATCTCCTCACGAATCTTCCCCTGTTTCGGAGACGTTCAATTGGCACTCTCAGGTCTGGAATACACATTGTCTTCCGAAGATAAAAACGTTTGTATGGAAGGCCATCAACGAAGCTCTACCCACATGAAGAAATTGTAGCATCAGGGGCTTGCAAGTTTCTCCCCTCTGTATCCGATGTAATAAGTCTGAAAATACCTCGCATATTCTGTTTGAGTGTTCCTTTGCGTGCCAGGTTTGGGATTTGATAGCTTGGAAATCTCCTCCACCCCCATTACCACCTGAACCAGGGCCGGTCCAACAAAATTAGTGGTTCGAAGCGAAAAAAAAATTTGGAGCCCCTTTTAACTGTAAACAAAAAAACTTTAGATCGTAAAATAAAACATATTTGCCGTTTGAAATTTTAAACAAATATCGAAAAAAAAAATCAAAATAAAACCTACTTAGTAAATATACCCCTCCTTGGATTCTTTCCTGCAAAATCGTTCAGCAAACTCACATAATCTATTTCTTCAACCATAGTTCTCTCGATTGATAATAAAGCTAATCCGTTCAATCGCTCTTGCGACATAGTAGACCGCATATAATTCTTGATAAGCTTTAGTTTGGAAAAACTTCGTTCGGCTGATGCAACCGACACTGGAATGGTCAACATTATCCTGTAAGCAATTGATGTATTTGGATAACAACCTTCCATTTTTCTTAGAAAGTCCAACACATCAATAGGCTTTCTTAAATCTGATGGTAATACTTCTCGAAGTACTTTTAATTCTGAAAATAAATCATCACCATCTATATCAGCTTGTGCACCATTTCTCAGAGAAACTTCAAGTTTCATGCACGATTCTCTCAAATTATCTTTACCTATTGATATTATCTTTTTAATATCAAACAAAAAATCAAAAGTTTTTTCATAACTTTGGAATTGTTCTAACCTTGACTGAAGAGAACTTAAAGCTTGATCCATGAGGGCGGCAAAGTAATCAATTCTGAAATGCTCTTCTGGCAGTAACTCAAGATTTTCATAATCTTTCTCAGGATTCTCATCAAACTGTTTTTTCCTTCTTATGAAGAGCTTTTTTTTCTCAAGAAATTTGGTTTCAACCTCCATAGCTTCTGCAATTTTTGTGGCTTCAGATTTTGCTGAATCAAAACCAGTTTCCCGATACTTCTGAAAAAACGAAACCAACCCTTTCAACTGTTCGATGGCGACATTCATATCAATGTTTTCTGACTACAAGGTTTTGCTTACAGCATTGACAACAGATAGAAGATCATACCAAATAACCATACCAAACAAAAACTCAAAATTTCCAATACCGTGTGTTTCACTTAGTGCTAGAGATTCAACTTCATTTTTTGTTTTTGGATCATCACAATCTTCTGCCAAGGAAAGTAAAGCATCTCTTATTGCAGGAGCTTGGAATCGTATCGCTTTGACACTTTCAACACGACTCTCCCAACGAGTTTGAGATAAAGACTTAAGTGTTAGGCCTTTTACCATCTCTTTGAATGCATCCCACCTGTTTGTTGAAGATGAAAACAAACAATATATTTGTTGAATAATACCAAAAAAACGACATTGCCCTTTTTGAAGAAGAAGCTATATCACAAAGCACAAGATTCAAGCTATGACAACCACATGGTGTGTAAAATGCCCTTGGATTAATATCAAGCAACCTCTTTTGAACTCCTTTATTTTTTCCTTTTATATTAGATCCATTGTCATAACCTTGACCTCTCACATCATCAATGTCCAACCCCAAATTAATCAATGCCTCTTGAAGTGTAGAGAAAAGTTCTTCTCCAGATGTATCATTCACAATAAGGTATGTCAAGAAAAATTCTTCGATTTTAGTTGACGTTGAACATCGACGCATCGAATAATTAAAGTCATCTGTTCTTTGTGACTAACATCTGGAGTACAATCAATAATCACTGAAAAATATTTGGAAATCTGAATCTTCTTTACGATCTTACTTCTGATATCATTGGCCAGTAGTTCTATCAACTCATTCTGTATTCTATGACCAAGATAGTGAGAATAGATTTCTCCTTTTGCAATCCGTCTGACATGCTCCCTCATGACTTGATCAAACTCTGCAATCATTTCAATAAAACTCAAAAAATTCCCACTATTTTCTTCCCCAATCTTATCGCTATCTCCTCGGAATGCTAAATTATTTTTAGCAAGCGTCTTCACCACAGCAACAATTCTCAATAATACTTCCTTCCAATGATTTTTCTCTTTCATTCTTTCTTGTTGAGCACACTTATCAATCGTTTGATCTCTCTTTAGTCTAACTTCTAATTCTGTCCAACGAGTCATACAAGCAATGTGATCATGACTACTTTCGTGTTCTTTGAGCCTCTTTGAAAGATTTCTCCAATCACTATACCCAGTGGTCCCTAATAAGATAACTTTGTTCTCACGTCTAAACAACTTGCAACAAAAGCAAAAAGCTTTGTCTAATGATTTTGAGTAAACCAACCATCTTCTGTCTTGCTTCTCTCCATTGACCATAACTCTTGTATAAAACACATGAGAGAAGTGTCTTCCATTATCATCCTTAGGAAATCGATAATCAGATGGTAACCTTATAGGAGGTCCTTTTTCAACTAATAAATCTCTCATTCTCATACCAATGTTTTTCCAATTCCCAGGATCTGAAATATCTAACACTGGCTCTTCTCCTTTTTTACTTTCATCTTCATTCTCAGCAATATCATCAACGTCTTCTTTTTCTTTATTTCTTTCAGTAGCAGAATATACTTCACAGTCATCAGCGTCTTCTTTATTAGTATCTACTTCACCATCACTGGTGGTAGGATTTTGAGGTTTTTTAAAAAACCTGAGAAGAGAATTTTCTTGAAATTTTGCATAATCTTCTCTTCTCTTTTTTTTTTTTTTTTTGACATCCAGGTTTCTCTGATCTTTTACCAAGAGTCATTATCTAAAGATTTACAAAAAACAGAGAACCAAAATTTCAAACGTTAACAGATTAAAATTATAAAACATTAAATAAAATCATGTTTAAATTGAAAGAAGAGAATTGAAATAGAACAATTAACCTTAACTGTGTAAATCCCTTGTGATTTTGGATCTCTGAAGGCTGTTCTCAAGTTTCTGAATCCTGATTCCTGAAATAGATAAACTCCCAAAAATCTTTAAAATTTCCCACTCGTATCTTCCTTTGATGAGAAGAAACTAAGAAATCTTAAATCGGCGTGATGAACTCATTCAATTTGATGCTATATTGGCATATTGCTATTATGGGTTATTGGTGCTTCGTCAATCGTCAGAAAGACTACGCTCGTTTAGAGATGGAACAGACTTAAGACTTTTTGTCTTTCATAACAAAAATTTGCTTGTATTTATCTTTTAAAAATTGTTAATTAATTAACAATGGTTCGTTTAGATATATTATATTGGGCCCCAGCCCACATCATGACATCAACTTTGACTATTGTTTTTTTTTTTCTGGTTTTGTGTTTTGATTTTTTTTTTTTTGGTTTTTTTATTTTATTTTTTTTTTTTTTAATATAAAGATAAATAAATATTTTTCAAATCAAACCTATTATATTTATAATTTTACTTAAGAAAAAAAATGGGTAAAATGGGACCCTTTTTAAAACTAAAAAAATTGGGAACCTGTTTATGCTATGGGTCAGGCCTGCCTGAACCTCAGAGACTGGATATAACATACGGAGCTTTTCTGAGGCTGACCGGCCTTCCTCCTTACGGCATCTATAAAGGTTCGCTCATTCTCTGGATTTTATGGAATCTGTGGAAAGCCCGCAACTTTTTTCTATTCCAAGACAAGTCTATAGCTCCTCGAGATTTAGTCACAAAGGCTTTGATTGAGTGGCAATCCTCTCAAGTAGAACACACTCCACCTTCCCACAAAACGCCTGAGTCAATCCATCACCCTTCGCTACAGCTTGTCACCAAGATCTTTACAAACGCAACTTGAAAGTCAGAGGAAAAAGCTGCAGGTTTTGGTATCTTCATCAACGAAAATGATTTGGTGGGAATTCCCTTTCGAAATTCCTCTGTTAAAGAGAGCTAAACTCTGTCCTCTAAGTTTGTTTTAATGGAAATCTTTGCGTGACAAAAAAAAAGAAGATATAAACTTTTTTTATTACAGTTTTCAAAATAATAGAAAAAACAAAATTCAGATGATAGTTTCAAAGCACACCCAGGCATATAGGTTCTTTTAACGAGCTTTGTCCCATGGCGCGCAAGGCGCAACGCCTCTTTGACACGAGGCAAAACCGATTTAAATGCACATATTAGATGATTGGTTTCTTTTTAAAAATAATAAAACCTTCGAAAGTTATAATAAAATACCAAAAACATATAATCCAATCCATATCATAGAAAAATAGAAAGAAAAGCAAACACAATGGTTCTTAAAACAATAATAATCTAAAAATCATTATTGTTGTACTCATAATTCTCTTCATCTTATAGAATATCTTTATCGAACACATCTCCACCAAATTTTTCTTCCATCTCATCATCATCAACCACCAAAACCATACCACTAGAAGGAGGCCTACGGATTGTTTTGGAGCCACTTGCAATACTTTATCATCTTTCAACTCCACTTGAATTTATTGCTGCTTTAGTTGCATAATTAGGATCACTGGCTCTCGCGGCTTGGCCCAACTATATTCCATGTCAAGTCATCATTTTTAAACACACGATCATCATCTTCATCATTAGATCAGTTCCTATCAATTATTCCAACTACCACTCATTGTTGTCATCAATTTTATCCAATGGAATAGGATTAATGATATCTTTTCTCCTGTATCGACGTTTTCGAGGACGATTATTTTTCACAAATACCATGTCATTTAATCAACTGTGGATGAATCGATTCATTTTTTTGGTATGAAACTGTTAAAAATATAATCTAAGTTGCATAATGTTTTTTTATATATAATGTAATTAATAGAATTAATGTTTCTTACAAGTTAAAAAAAAAAACTCCAATTCCTCTCACAACCGGTGGCACTAGAAGTGAGATTAAGAACTTTACTAGCAAAGTTCTTGAGGTTTGAAGCTGAAGATCTATAACAAGACTATCATTCCGCTATAAAAAGAAATAATCTTTAGTTTCCATGTAATATAATTACATGAAAATGTTAGATTCGAGAATTATTATCTAGTGATTTTGAAGTTCTTTGCCTAATTTTAATATGATGACCACAGAAACATGTACCATTTTTAAATGCATTCAACTCAAATAGTAACTTGTCTTAACTCTTAATATCTGAAACCAACTTTCCAATGCAATCATACAAATGTTTCACAACTTATCATCATCTGGATGCCCATATTGGATTTCTAGATTTAAAAAATAGCTGGCTGCATGCAAATGCCGATGGAGTTGACACTCCCATCTTTTGTCAATGAACTCAAACGCCTTTTGATATTGTTCTTCTTTCATATAAAAGTCTTAATAATTGTCCCCATAATCGATCCATGACTACATATGTGTATCCCATAGGTGGATTTTTCTTCCCTCCATCAACCATTCAAAGTACTTCAACAAAAGGACATGTCAACTTCAAAGCGTATAAAACATATTTCCAAAATTTTTATTGCAAAATAATGCTCTTACTTTATTTTCTCCTGCTATGTTTAACAATTTGGAATTATTCCATTTTTGAGAATGAACCATCTTCCTCAACTTGTTATTATTGTGTTTGTGAAATTGTGCAAGCGTGATGAAAGTTGTGGCCAATCCTGTAATCGTCGGTCTATGCAAATTCTTTTAATTTGTGAACTTCTTAATCATGTTCACAAGAGAAATACGGTTATAAATATAGTCATTCATGTATATGCAATTCTTTATTGCAGTTTAACATGTGAGATTTTTCCAATATCTTCCGACATTAGGTTAATGTAATGCACCGCACATGGAGTCCAATAAAGATTTGGTCTTTTTTCGCCTTTAGTAATTTCCCTGAAGTTAATATTTTGTCTTTATTAAAATAGATTTAATAAACAAAAAAATTATTAAATATTAAAAACTTAAAGAGATAAATTATATTTCTTATCGGTTTCACATAGTTGGATGCATTGTCCCTCACCACTTGAACAACATTTTTCTCTCCAACTTCCTCAACCATGGTATCAAGCAATTGAAACAACAATGAGACATCGTTCACGACTTCTGACACATCCATATATTTCATGAAAACAGATCCATTTGTAAAGTTAATAGAAGAGTTAACAATATCCTTCTAGACAACTGAATCACGCCATTGATCAGACATGATTGAAAAACCTTTAGATGCCTATTCCTTCTTGTGCTCCACCATTTGACTATGAGTTTCATCTACTTCTTTCATAAGGAGAAGAGCTCTTAATTCATATATGTTTGGCGGCTTTAATCTTGGACCATATTGTCCAACTAATTCAAGCATATCTCCAAAACTCTCTTAATTTACCGCGTTAAATGCAACATTAGCATTACAAAACCACTTAGAAATACGTCTACAAACTTTCTCTCTTAATTCTTTATCACAAACTCCTAACATTCCTTTCTAAAATTCAATAAATCTACAGTAGTAGAAGTTACAAACGTCTCGTTTTTTTGTCTTGGTTTTTAAGATAAGGAGGCTAACCTTTGTTCTTTGGTTCACAATTCATATCCCCCTCACCATCATATTACCAAATTCCTGAGGTGGTGGCATCATTTGAGTATAAACTTTTAGTTATGCATTTTTCGTCATTAATGATCTTATTTCTTTCCTAAAATACTCCAGACGGTTAAGGCATTCACTCGCATTCCTAAAACCTTCAACCACGTAATGTTATAACGACTAATTTTCCAACTAGTTTTTAGCACAAAAGTTACAGTTCTAATTGTTTATGTTGGAGGGATTCGGAATGCCATATTTCTTTCGTATTAATTTCGCTTATTGTTCTTTGTAAGGCTCAGATCATACATGGAGAGAGGAGAACGTGATCACTGATCCAATTACGAAAACATAAAATAAATATATATATATATATATATATGCATATTAATAAAACAGTAAAATACACAAATTTACTTAATCCAATTGTGAACGTGACTACAAAGGGAAGAGATGAGATGAGTTTTGAAGGCGAGTGCATTATGGATCACAGTTTACTTTCAATTTTCGATTTGTTCTCCTAATTGTCTTTTTTACTAATAATTTGTTTTATATTATAATTATAACATCATAAATGGTTAAATATCAAGCTTAAATTATTGAAATAATTATCAATGGTCATTTTTAATGACCGCATGTTTTAACCATACAATTTCACAAATGACGTTACATGCATATAAATATTATGATAATAAATAGCACTAGGTGTTCAAAAAATGATCTTTTGTAATCAACATAATTAGACATTCACTTCAATACCGTAGAAATCACATATTATATGTGAAGATAGCCAAAATCAAATTAAACTTTCATTTGTTTATATTATTAACATAGTTGTGTATTACAGTCTTAAATGTTATTTTTATAGTATGTTGAACACTAAAGTTTTTCATTTGATCATTATAATAAGCTTTAAAAAATTTTAAAAAAAAATTGTATTAAAAATCATAGTCATAGAAATGGCATCATATTTCATGCTATGGTCACTTGCTTAAGCGGATGTACGTAATAGGTGCAAAATCTCTTTATAAAAAATTAACTATAGCTATGAATTTAAGCTTAAAAACTTAATATTTACACTAGATAAAATACAATAATGGTTAAAGATGACTTACGGATAAATCAAAATTAATGTAAAATAGTGTCATTTGGAATTTTCCAAATCTTTTTGATGCTCGTGGAATTTGAAAGATTTTTATGCTTTGAAATTTAGTTAACTATTTGATATCTTTGTGTTTAGAATAGCATTTCTACAGTATTGAAGTTTCATTTGATTTTTGCTATTTTCAAAAATAATATGTGATTTCTACGGTATTGAATTTAATGTTTGATCATGTACGTTGATTACAAAATATTATTTTTTGAACACGTAATGTTGTTTATAAATTTTAAATTCTCGTTCGAATCTTTTGCATTTTGATGATCTTAATTATATATAACATTTTGATGTGTTAGAAAACAAAAAAAAATAGTTGCACCCTTTTTCAAATAATTTATGATAGTTACTTTGATAAATTGAAATTTTGTTTAAATTGGAAAGTTTCAACTATGAGTGTTGATTAGTGGCAGAGCCACTTTGAGTAAGAAGGGAGCAGTTGCACCCACCAAAATTATTATTTTTTGTTTTTATTTGTATGTATTTTTAAAAGCTTATAATTTTTATTCAAAATTCTTGCACATATACCCCCAATGTTTTAAACAAAAAAATATATGCCCCCATAAAAAAAAAATTCCTAGATCCGCCCCTGGTGTTGATTATATATAGTGATTCATCACTTTGTCATATAACTAGTTTTGAAATTAGTTTATGGTGGAATTAAGGTAAATTGAACTAGTTTGAAATTAGTTTAGGTTATAGTCATCTATTATTTGTCTTAGTTCCTATCAAGGAGGCCACCGTCACAAACCGTACGAGGCCCATAAAGCCCAATGTTAAGTCATCTCCCTTTCAGCCCATGAAGCCCAATGTTAAGTCATCTCTTTCTATGCAAAATCGAGACGGTGAGATATGTAGAGCAGAAGCGGTTACGATCAAAACTGAGAATCAATTTCAGATTTTAAGCAAACTCTCGGATGATGACACGTAGAGTTTTCTAATGTTTTTGTTAAGATCAAAACGTAGTATAAAGATTGTATTGTGTTACGATTGAAAAGTTAAGGAAGAAAATTTACAGAGAGTTCAAGAAATCAAAACTTTCTTCTTCCTCTTTCATGGTATCAGAGCTAATGGAGCTCAGCGTACAACCAACCTTGAACATCACAAATCGTGTCACGGTGAGGCTTACAGAGAGAAATTACAATATATGGAAGATCCAATTTGAAAGTTTCCTCTCCGGTCAAGGTTTGCTAGGTCTCGTCAATGGTGAAATACAATAGCCAGCGGCGACTATACAAATCACCTCCACCGATGTACGAGAATCTCAAGTTCTCAATCCCGATTATCAATTTTGGCTTCGATCAGATCAGGTTGTGCGTTCATGGATCTTGGGATCTCTTTCTGAAGAAATCTTGTCAGAGGTAATCAATACAACATCTCAGGATGTTTGGTTATCTCTTGTAAACCATTTCAATAGAGTTTCTTCTTCACGTTTGTTTGAACTTCAAAGAAAATTTCAGACTATTGAGAAAAATGATAGATCTATGGCTGATTACTTGAAGGATATCAAGATTGTCTGTGATCTTTTATCATCTATAGGGAGTCCGGTTAATGATCAGATGAAGATCTTTGCGGCGTTGCACGGTCTTGGCCAAGAATATGAGCCGATTAAAACATCAATTGAAGGACTGGTGGACTCAAATCCTTCACCTACTTTCGAAAGTGTGATTCCACGACTTACTGGCTTTGATGATCGATTATTATCTTATGCTGATAACTCTGCAGTGACTCCTCACATGGCGTTCAATACTCAAAGATCTGGACAAGGTTTCAACTACGGTAACAGACGCAGAGGAGGTCGAGGTAGAAATGGATACTCTACTAGAGGCAGGGGTTTTTATCAGCAAATTTCATCTTCCTCAGGGGAAACTAGGCCAGTGTGTCAAATCTGTGGCAAACCAGGTCATGTTGCGTTAAAATGTTGGCACCGTTTTGATAATGCATATCAACACACACAGAGATACCTGCTGCTCTTGCTGCACTGCGAATAACAGATGTGACTGATGGTGCGGGACAAGAATGGTATCCGGACACCGGAGCTACAGCCCATGTCACAAATTCACACCACCAGTTGCAGCAAATCAAACAGTATGGAGGATCAGATACAGTCATGATAGGAGATAGTAATTCTCTACCAATTACACATACTGGTTCAAGTACTCTATCAACCGTGTCAGGTACTCTACCTCTCTTAGATGTTCTTGTGGTTCCTGCGATTACCAAACCGTTGCTGTCAATTTCAAAACTCACATCAGATTATCCGTGTAAATTTGTATTTGACTCTGATAAGGTTCTGGTCAAGGATATGGCAACGCAGAAGCCTCTCACTCAGGGTCCAAAGCGTGACGGTCTTTACGTGTTGAAAAATGTATCTGCTCAAAGTTTCTTCTCTTCCAGACAACAGACCGCTTTAGATGAAGTCTGGCATAAACGCCTTGGACATCCAAACAATAAAGTCCTTTAACACTTAGCATCTAGTAAAGCTATCAATATCTCTAAGATAGTAAATAGGACGTGTGAGTCATGTCAATTGGGAAAGAGTAGTAGACTTTCTTTTTCAGATTCTCAATATAAGGCTTCAAGGATTCTTGAGAGAATACATTGTGATCTTTGGGGTCCATCTCCTGTATAATCTTTTCAAGGCTTCAAGTTCTATGTAATTTTTATTGACAATTGGTCTCATTACTCCTGGTTTTATCCCTTGAAAGCAAAATCTGACTTCTACTCTACCTTCTGCAAATTCCAAAAACTTGTTGAAAATCAATTCACCTGCAAAATTCAAAGTTTTCAGTGTAATGGCGGAGGTGAGTTCATTATCAAGAGATTTCTCACACATTTGGCTCAGAATGGCATTCAACAACGTATGTCTTGTCCCCATACGCCACAGCAAAATGGCCTAGCTGAACGAAAACATCGGCATCTCATTGAGTTAGGTCTTGCGATAATCTTTTCTGCAAATTGCCTCAGAAGTACTGGGTTGAGGCTCTCTTCACCGCAAATTTTTTGAGCAATCTCTTGCCGTCTTCAACATTATCGACGACTAAGACTCCTTTCGAAACAGTTTTTGGAATAGCTCCTAATTACACTGTGTTAAGAACCTTTGGCTGTTGCTGCTATCCGACTCTCAGAGATTATGCATCAAACAAATTTGATCTTCGATCACTAAAGTGTGTCTTTCTTGGATATAATGACAGATATAAGGGATATAGGTGTTTGTTTCCAACCACTGGCCGCGTCTACATCAGCCGGCATGTATTGTTTGATGAAACTAATTTTCCATTTGAAGACACTTATGCTCACTTTCAGTCCGGTGATGCTACAAAATTACTAGCCGCTTGGAGGACCACTTTCCTGTCATCTCTGTCAGCTCCTGCAACCATGTCCTCCTCTGGTTCACCTACAGACACACATCAAGCAGTCATGCGAATTCTACGGCCTTAGGTTTCAGCACCTGTAGCAGCTTCTCATTCTCCTGAACCTGCAGTTTTACCAAATCCGGACCCTGCAGCCTCACAAACCTTAGTGCCTGCACTCTTACAAAACTCAGAACCTACACTCTTTACCAATGCAGACTTTCCTCCATTGGCACCTTCTTCTCACAGTGTTCATCCCCAACCAAGTGATACTCCATACAGTCTTGATCGTATGGATAACAATGATTCTCAGTCTTCTCCTGTTTCTCCGGCTGTGCCTGCTTCCCTTAGTGAACTGCGGAATCCCGCTTCTACTCACTCTATGGTCACTCGTTCAAAAGCCGGCATAACAAAGCCAAATCCCCGGTATGTTCTTCTCACGGAAAAGGTATCATATCCTGACCTTCAAACTGTTATCGTAGCTCTAAATGACAGTGGTTGGAAAGCGGCAATGATTGATGAACTCAATACTTGTGTGGAAACAAAGACTTACTCTCTTGTCCCTTACACACCTACTATGAATGTGTTGGGTTGTAAATGGGTTTTTAGAACAAAATTACACGCTGATGGCTCCTTCAACAAGCTTAAAGCACGTCTTGTTGCAAAAGGGTATCACCAAGAAGAAAGAGTGGACTACTTAGAAACATACAGTCATGTTGTTCGTACCTCGACCATACGGCTAGTTCTTCACATTGCCACTGTTCGAAAATGGGAGTTACGTCAATTGGATGTTAAAAATGCGTTCTTACACAAGGATCTAACTGAGACGGTTTACATGCTGTAACCGACTGGCTTTATTGATAAATCCAAGCCCAATCATGTGTAGCAGCTACACAAGTCTCTTTACGGGCTCAAACAGTCCCCGTGTGCTTGGTATGACAAGTTTAGATCTTACCTCCTGGAGTTTGGCTTTATATGTAATATCCAAGACCCTTCTCTGTTTGTCTATGCCAAAGGAAAAGACATGTTATTGCTGTTGTTATTTGTCGACGACATTATTTTGACCGGTAGCAGCTCAGCTCTACTTTCTACTCTGCTCCAAACACTTCACAAAGGATTCAAGATGACAAATATGGGTCCCCTACACTATTTTTTGGGAATGCAGGTTCAGTCTCATTACTCTGGCTTGTTCCTCTCTCAACATAAATATGCTAAAGACATACTCAGTTGGCTGGAATGTCCGATTGTGCTCCAGTCTCCACTCCCTTACCTTTACAGTTGCATAAGGTCCCTTTTCAGGATGAAGCATTCTCTGATCCTACATACTTTCGATCTTTAGCTGGCAAATTACAGTATCTCACTCTGACTCGTCCGGATATTCAATTTGCAGTCAATTTCGTTTGCCAAAAGATGCACTCTCCTACAATTTCAGACTTTCATCTCTTGAAACGTGTCCTTCGGTACGTGAAGGGTACTTCTGCCATGGGAATTCTCTTTGCTAAGGACATAGATTTTACATTACGAGCCTACAACGATAGTGACTGGGCTGGATGTCAGAACACTCGTCGTTCTACCGGCGGATTCTGTACGTTTTTAGGGGGCAACATCGTCTCTTGGTCATCAAAGAAGCAGCCTTCTGTTGCAAAGAGCTCCACCGAGGTTGAATATCGCTCTCTCTCTAACACTACCTCTGAGCTGACTTGGATCAACCATATGCTTCGTGACTTACATGTTCCTCAACCAAACCCTCCGGAACTATATGGTGATAATCTCTCCTCTATCTACCTTGCAGCTAATCCGGTCCTGCACTCATGGTCTAAGCATTTTGAAACGCATTATCAATATGTAAGGGAGCGTGTGGCGCTCGACTCTCTCGTGGTTAAACATGTTCCTGCTCATCTGCAACTCACAGACATTTTCACTAAGTCTCTGCCGGCTGAGTCCTTCTGCAATTTACGGTTCAAACTTGGTGTCGCTTATCCACCTACACTAAGTTTGCGGGGGAGTATCAAGGAGGCCACCGTCACAGACCGTACGAGGCCCATGAAGCCCAATGTTAAGTCATCTCCCTTTCAGCCCATGAAACCCAATGTTAAGTCATCTCCTTCTACGCAAAATCGAGACGGTGAGATATGTAGAGCAGAGGCGGTTACGATCAAAACTGAGAATCAATTTCAGATTTTAAGCAAACTCTCGGATGATGACACGTAGAGTTTTCTAATGTTTTTGTTAAGATCAAAAAGTAGTATAAAGATTGTATTGTGTTACGATTGAAATGTTGAGGAAGAAAATTTACATAGAATTCAAGAAATCAAAACTTTCTTCTTCCTCTTTCAGTTCCAACCTAAACTAATTTCTAAACCATTTATATGACAAAAAGGATAAATCATTGTATATAATCAACATTCATAGTTAAAACTTTTAAAATTTCAATATTATCAAAGTAATTGTCATAAATTTTTGAAGAATGGCGCAACTATTTTTTACGGTTTCTAACACATCAAAATGTTATACACAATTAAGAACATCAAAATGCAAAAGATTCGAACGAATATCTAAAATTTATAAGCATCCTATTGTTGTCAAAATTAAAAGAGTAAATTTTTGTAAACTTCAAATCATTCTATAAATGTTTATGTTTTCAAAATATTAACATATTCAAAAAGTAAAAATTACTTAAATGATGTAAAATTTGGTCAAATGTCTGAACAGCCAGCATATATGGAGTCCCGTAACAAAAATTACACAATTCATTACAACACCCCCAATGCTCACTACGTCGGTCGTTTCTTACATTTATTTAAATGTCTAAACAACCAGCAAGTATCGAAATTCTATTCAAAACACAAAAACATCAAATAGTTAACTAAATTTCAAAGCAAAAACGATCTTGTCAAAATTCAAACTCATCAAAAAGATTTGTAAAAATCCAAATAACATTATTTTACATTTGTTTTTAGTTTACCTATAATTAATTTTGATTTACCCGTAAGTCAACTTTAACCATTATTATACTTTATCTAGTGGGGACATTATATTGTTAAGTTTATATTCATAACTATAGTTAATTTTCTTTTTCTTTCTTATAAAAATGTTTTGCACCTATGTATGTAGATTCGCTTAAGCCAGAGAACATAATATGAAATATGATGTCATTTCTATGACTATAATTTTTAATACAACAAAATTTTGTAAATAAAAAGCTTATTACAAACATAAAATAAAAGTTAAAGTTAAAGTTTAACCTGGATATTGATACTTCAACGAACTCAATGACCGATAGGTTAAAGTTCTAACTTCAATCCGATTCGAACTACTTTGTGCAAAAAGTTTTGGATATCGCACAATGTGATCTTAGTAAGATCCTTCAGGTCGCGGTCATTGTCGCCTTGAAGATGTGCCTGTCTTAATTAATTTGATCGCTAACCCCATTTTTGGGATTGTACTTATGTTTTTGTCCTTTCATCGAGTTGTTACTCACGTTATGTTTTATTTTCCAGTTATGCTTGTAATCTCAAATTCTTCCCAAACTCTTCGAATGAAGATTCTAGAAAGAGTTTGTTCTCCAATGTAGTAACTGCTTAAATTAATGAAGTTTTTGTTGTCCAAAAAAAAAAATCAATTGAAAAACTTTAGTGTTCAACGTACTATAGAAAAAACATTTAAGAAAGTAATATACAACGATGTTAATAGTATAAACAAATATAAGTTTAATTTGATTTTGGCTATTTTCAAATATAATATGTGATTTCTATGGTAGTGAAGTTAATGTCTAATCATGTTGATTACAAAAGACTATTTTTTGAACACGCAATGTTGTTTGTTATCATAATATTTATATGCATGTAACGTCATTTGTGAAATTTTATGGTTAAAATATATGGACATTAAAAATAATCGTTGATAATTATTACAATAACTTAAGTTTGATATTTAACCATTTATAATATTATAATTACAATATAAAAGACATTACTAGTAAAAAAAATTTATTGATAGAACAATAATATATATTTCACTATTTAAATCTTATATGTAAGGTTGACTGTAAACCTAGCCAATTCGTAAAAGAGTATTATTAATATAACAATAATATATATCTTACGTATAATAATAATATATATCTAACTCTTTTAAATCTCGTATGCAAGGTTTGCTATAAACTCATATTTATATATATATTATGTATATATGTGTGAATCTTATAGGAAGAGATTTGTATATATAACTATATGCATATGTGAATCATATCATATATGTATATATACATATATTCATCTCTTTGCTCTTAAATTAGTATATAGATATATATATATATATAGTTGTGTGTATTACTTTTTAAAAGAATGTTTTTAAACACTGATGCAAGCCGAATATTACACTAACCACAACATACAATAGCAAGTGCATAGTGATGTTTTGTAATAATTAGATATCGTTTTACGGAGAAACAATGATACACACATTATAGCTATAATGAAAGTATTACTATGATTTTGTAATTTCAAACATGATTTCTGATAAAATAAACGCATAAAGTAAATAAATCATAAATATTAGTCATGAACAAACGAGCAAGAAAAAATGAAAGTAACAAGATTAAGCTAAAGTTGTCAGATGCGATAAATCAAGATAATAAATATATAAATCACAAATTAGACATTTTGATTTAGGATGATTACCAATTTATTCAATAAGTTAGAACAAACAATAAGCACAAATTTATGATAATGGGAATCTAACAAATAATGGAAATCATGGAAATCAACATCCTTATTAGCTGCAACATCCTAAAGATCATTAGATCCATTCTGGACAGTAAAGATCAAACTTTTTATAGTCCAAATTGCCGCTATACATATCTTCTCCAAAATTTGCATCATCATTACTCAATGTCTATCAATCATTTTAGGGTAGGTTATGCCATAACCTCTAATCATAAACACTCACACTAGATTCAACCTTCAACATTGTAAACAACTCACATGGTTGACCTACGAATGTAAGTACCTCGCCATCTGAACAAAAGTTTTTTCCGTTAGTATTTTCTCCTTTCTAAAATTAGTTACTAATAAAAATGACAACGTTGTTGAAATTAGCAAAAACAAAAAAAAAAACTCCTCCAAGTCGTCTATTTTTTCAGTTTAATTAGTCATCTCCACAAAACGCAGATCAATCATACGAAGTCAAAAACAATACGCTATATAATCGTTATGAGTATTTTCTAAATGTTTTCATGGTCACATACAATAGATTTTAGAAATTCTAAAAGTAAATTTAGATTCTCTGTTGTTAGGTCTTCGATTTGATATATTATTTATCATTATTTTACAAACTTGATAGTAAGAAAGACGGGTTATATTGCATATTATTTTTGATATTGCGGGGTTGAATCGTATTTTTCAGAGATGAAGGGTAAACTTATAAAAAGTAGCGACTTCGAGGATTTTTTTTCAGAAAGCCCAAAATAAAATACAGTTGAACTACGTTCAACTCTTTTGTATATTTATTTAAATACTAGCCGAGCATGGTAAACTCTTACTATCGAATTATGAAAATTTCAAAATTTTCAGACCGACAAATCTTACTTCATCTTACACGCATTTTCCCTATACAAATTCTTATATATAAAAAAACAGAAGTCAGTCGACAATTATGAGTTTGATACGTGTCATTATAAATATTATCCATCCACGATCTCTGCCCACAATCTATCTCTCCTATATCTTCATGTTTTACGTTCGATTACAAAACTACTGTTTCTATCATCTCCCTAAAACTATTACATCTCACAATCGATGCACTATGTAACTCTTGATTTTCACTTGGCATCTTCTCTAAAAAACTTTGTCTGTTTCTTTTTGGTAAAGAACATTATTTGTGTTATTTGATTTGATCACCGTAAAAATTGTATATGTCTGATTTGTTCATATTTTCATATATTTGTTCATATCTCTCCTGAATCATCTCTACGAGACACAACCACCAAACTAAGGTAATTTTACGAGTTCTTTTAATAGTTCTCATTACATTCATTATTATATTCATTGCAGATTTTTATCTTAATATATGTTTCTGGAACCTTAAAATATATTAAAATTATTATATCTAAAAAGGTTTTCTTATTTTTCTTCTTCATTTGTTTTTTGGTCAATAAATTAATTTAGTTGAAAATATCCTTTTGTCAACATTTAATTAAAAAAATATTCCTAACTAAGAATTAACATATTAATTATTATGTTTAATTATAACAAACTGTAATATAATGAATGATAATTTCTGGTGATAAATTATCGTAGAACTACACTATATTCATTTTTAGGTAGGCATATATGTAGGTTGGCATAGCACTAGTACCTACATAAATCAATATTCAAACCAACAAATATAGGACTACACTCTAAAATCGTTTTTACCTTATTTTCGTTTCAACAAATACGGAACCCAAATCTCCTCATTTATGAAATCCAGAGTTCAACGGGCTTACACCCAATTAATCAAACTCTTGCATAAACCCATCAAAATCTCATTTGCTTTTTATTCGTGATTTTTTTGTTTATTTCTTTTGTTTGGAGAATTAAAAAAAAAAGAAAAAAAAACGCAGTTGTGGAAAAGTAGTTTCACTTTTCCACGTGGAATTTGAGTTAGCATTCACCAACAAGTTAGCATTCACCAACAAGTTAGCTCAGAGATTTAGATCAATGGGGGTCGTAGTCAAATAATTTTTTGTTGTTATAATTTTTAAGTTTTCAATTCAGTTTGTGTAGTTTTAAGTATTGTTCGTTAATTCGAGTATAACTCATCACGTTGGCAGTAATTACGGTATAAATCACACTTTTCCATAAAATTATAGTTCAAATTTTAATATCCTAAACAAAACTTTATGATTCTAAAGCTCCATTATGTTTATCAATGTTTTAAATGAAGCTTACCCTTATTCTGATATGGATAGGCGTAGCAAAGCCTTCCCAAGACTTTCAAAGCCTTACTTTTCTTGTCTCATCATTTAGTTTGGAAAATCTATCTTCTTTTTTAAACAAAATTCACCATCATTATAGGTAAATTGTCATGAGAGAACTCCAAATTTTAGTGTTTCAGAATGAGTTACTTACTAGAAACAGATTTTAGTATTGTGCGAGTAAGTACACGTTTTTCGAGCCTACATCAAACCGGAATGAGGGTGGAGTTCACGAGCCGATAGCAGGTGTTGTGGCCCACAGACCATAGTGGTTGGGATATTACAAGTGATATTAGAGCCGAATTCAGAAGAGTATGTGTACATGTGGGCATATATCACAAGCTGATGGTTTTAGTTCGCAATCTGGACGTTGTGCTATGTGATTGTGGTGGTCAGCGATACTCCGATTTATGAAAAACGGTAATGCATGTGGAGATTTTAAGAAAATTGATTTGGCCACCTTAAAGAATTGAAAGACTAAAGATGGATGATATATCGAAAAGCGATTTTTAGTATTGTGTAAATGAAGAAAAAACATGAAAAAATATCTTGTAGTAATCAATTAGACTAGTAAACAAGTCTTTGGAGATCCTCCGAATAACAAATTATCAGATGAAGATGAGGCCCAAGGGACAAAAGCGGGTGTGTAGACTCACAAATTGTGGCAGTCGAGGTGTTATAAAACCATCCGTATTAAATTACTTGTTAGTTAAATATAATTATTTATAAATAAATATCTTAAACATCAAAAATCTCGAAAACGACACCTAGCTGAAATAATTAATATTAGCAGTATTCAAATACTATTATCAATTTTTAATCACAAAATAATATATTTTACTTTATTTAATACTTTTTATTAATATTAATTTTTTTGACATCACCTAATAACACATGTAAATCTCTCTAATGTAATATTGTTAGTGCTCTCTCCATTTCAATTAAAGACAGATTTTCACATATTTAGAAAACTAATAAACTTTCTATTATATTCATTGGTAATATATTGTGTAATATTATCTCTCTAAATAATAAATTAATATTATAGGGCTGAATTTGAAAATTTGGTTTAAAAATCTACATTAAAAATGATATTCATTATGAAATAAAATTTAAATTCTAAGACGATAATAATTATGGAACACATGAAATGTTATTTTTAAATTCTCTAAATCTTACTTAATAAAAAAACTTATACTAGTTAATTTTTTTTTTTGGCGATATTTGTTGAAACTTAAAACTGTTTGGAGATCCAAACTGGTGGGACCGAGTTTACATAGCTCACTTCCTGCGATAATACGCGTGCACTTACCGCTAAGTTATCTGCTTGTATATTAGACGGACGTGTTATATAGGATACTGTGAATGCTGCAAAACCATCTTTGAGCTTCTTATAGTCATCTAAGTACATCTTGAACGTTGGCCAGTCTCCTGCGGCATGCACCATCTTCACTAGTTCCGAGCAATCTGTATAGAAATTAACTTCAAATCTTCGACGGGCCAACAAGCATTCCATTGCCCAAAGTAGTGCCTTCAACTCCGCGTGTAGTGGTGATAAAGTCTTGTATGTGCTTCTCGAGCCCATTATGACGTCTTGTGTGTTGTCTTGCATGCAAATCCATCCCAAGCATGATAGGAGATCGGAATCCTTCCATGATCCATCAATAAAACAATGAATGTCTGCAGACGTCAAATTTTCCCTTTCCGTAACCCTAGCCTGAGAATCGTTACCCTCGGGGGATACGTGAGCTCCACTCCAAACCTCCGCTTTGCTTTCCGCCAATTGTAAACTAATTCTAGGATCAGTATCCTCACTCCTAAACACTTTGCTATTTCTAACTTTCCAAATGAATCAAATAATCCACGGAAAACTGTTTTCCGAATCGGCACATTAAAATGAAAGAGATAGTCCAAATTAGCAAAAAGAGAGGATGTTGGAAAATTTCCTGGACCAGATGGTATAATAGATAGTGCCCAAGTCTGAAGAGCCGGTGGGCACTCGAAAAGAGCGTGGTTGATTGTCTCTACATCTGCTCCACATCTAGCACAATGAATACCACCCTTGATACCTCTTGAAATTAAGTTAGACATTACCGGGAGACATCTTGATAATGCTTGCCATAT
The DNA here is from genome assembly GCA_026770425.1 of Boechera divaricarpa. Taxonomy (NCBI): domain Eukaryota; kingdom Viridiplantae; phylum Streptophyta; class Magnoliopsida; order Brassicales; family Brassicaceae; genus Boechera; species Boechera divaricarpa. The sequence goes on along the minus strand of CM049186.1, from coordinate 5,221,634 downwards.
AAAGTGTTTTATCTTCCAAGGACAATTAAGTTTTCAGCAATTAGCTTGTAAGGGATGAATATTTGGAACATTTTTTATTTTCCAATTGTCTTCTGAGACAAATTCTCTCATCACCACATACCCTGATTTCACAGTATATAAACCGGATTTGGTAAAATGCCAACCTAATTTATCCTCTTTGTAAAGACTGCTAACTGGCAGACTCTGGATAACTGATAAATCAGAGGGTTCCACAATGGCCTTAAGTAAAGATATATTCCAAAATTGTGTTGATTGGTCAACCAGATGGTTAACTTTGAAGGAGGAAAAGTAATTTATTCCCTTACATGCTACTGCCCTCGGGCATTGGGCAGGGATCCATTTATCATTCCATACTGAGATCGAATGTCCTGAACCTACCCGTTTAATGAGCCCTCTTTCTACCAAAGAGCGAGCCGAAATTTTGCTTCTCCATAAGAAGGAGAGTAACTTATAATATTTTCCATGGGATCTCTAGAGCGGTAATATCTACCCCTAAGAACTCTTGCCAATAGAGATTCTTTTGCCTCAATTAATCGCCATAATTGTTTAGCTAATAAGGTTGTATTAAAATCCTCAATTAACTTAAAACCTAGCCCTCCCTTATTTTTTGGGACACACAATTTTGTCCACTCCTTCCAATGCATCCCTTTTTGTTTTCCATCGGAACTCCACCAGAAGCGAGATATAACGCTAGTTAATTTTCCAACCAACGATTTGGGTAAACGAAAACAAGACATTACGTAAGTTGGCAGAGCTGATGCCGTTGATTTAATTAAAACTTATTTCCCCCCTTTTGAGAGAAATTTCGTTGTCCAACTGTTTACCCTGTCATGAAGCCGATCTCTTACAAAAGCAAAAAATTGGCTCTTTCTTCCTCCCATATTTTCAGAGATACCTAAATAGGTGCCCATTCCTCTTAGTTGTGTGATGCCCAAAACTCCTTTCAATGTATTTTGAATATCTTCTCGAACCCAGTGACCAAATTGTAATGAACATTTCGAGAAATTAATCTGTTGACCAGATGCATTTTCATATCTCTGTAAAATTCCTAAAAGCGTCTTACATTCATCCGAGGTGTCTTTACAGAAAAATAAACTGTCGTCCGCGAATAACAAATGAGATATTGATGGACTATCTCTTGACACTTTTAAATCCGTGGGAAATTTCTCTCTCTCCGCCTTTCGGATATTTGCCACTATAGCCTATGTGCATAATATAAAATAAATATGGTGAGAGAGGATCCCTTGTCGGAGTCTCCGTTGGGGGATTATTTTTCTTTGAGGACAACCATTGATCAAAACTCTATATTGAACCAACCGAATGCACCACATCAGCCAAGAAATCCATTGTTCAGCAAAACCCATTTTTCTAAGAATACTTTCAATGAAATATCACTCTAATCGATTATATGTCTTACTCATATCTGTCTTGATTGCCATATACTTACTTTTACAAGACTTATTTGTTCGGAGGCCATGAAACATTTCTTGCGTAATTAGAATATTATTTGTGATCATACGACCCGACACAAAAGCCAATTGTGTCTCTGAAATTAGTCCGACTAAAATCTTTTTCAACCGTTGACATAAAACCTTAAAGATAATTTTGTACCCCACATTACAAAGACTTATTTGACGAAACTTAACCATACATGTGGGTCTTTCCTGTTTTGGGATAAGACAAATATTCGTCGTATTTATTCTATCATCAAAACTTCCCTCGCGAATAAAATTATTAACCAGATCCACCAGTTCTCCTTTTATTATAGACCATGATTTCTGGTAAAATGGAGTTGTCATACCATCCGGACCAGTAGCTTTCCCTGGATTCATCATAAATAAAGCTCGTCGGACTTTTTCTTCTGATGCTTTTGCCGTTAGAGTCGAATTCATGTTACCCACTACCAAGGCTGGGATCTCGTCTAAAACATCTTCAAATCCAGAAGGGCTTGTTGATGTAAAAATCTCTTGAAAATAATCAACGGTTACCTCTTCAATTTGTTGATCCGTTGTGACCCATTCGTCTAAACTAGCATATAAGCCCATAATCCTATTTCGTGCTCTCCGTTGTTTTACTTGGGCATAGAAATTTTTTATGTTTTTAACTCCTTCCGCTAACCATTGATTGCCACTTTTTTGTTGCCAAAATAATTCCTCTTCTCTATAGGCTTCCTTGAGAGCTTTTGTTATTTCCATTAGTTCCGTTTGTGTACTATTATCGTCTTTTTGTAGCTTGTCCAAAACTTTTGTAATTTCCTAATTTTTTCTGATCCATTTTCGACATTGTGTTTCCGCCATATGGAAATCTCTCTACGACAATTTGACAATCTGTCAACAAAATTCCGCCGTGACGAACCTGTTGTGGTACCCCAGCCCATGGTTATTGCTTCCATAAGACCATCTTTTCCTATCCAGCGTTTATAGAACCTAAGTTGTTTGCCTTTTTTTGTTTTTTATCCAAAATGTTTGCCATGACGGGTCTATGATATGAAACTATCATTCTTAAATATTTCTGATATGAATGGGAGAAACATTCGTGCCAATCTTCGTTCGCCAGAGCACGATCTAGTCTACATCTGATAATTCCGGATGGTCTTCGACCCCGCCAAGACGTACTGTCTCCGAGGTACGGGAAATCAATAAGACCATTATTTGAGATCATATTGTTAAAAGGTACAAAGCTTGTGTGGTGCCTTGGACTTCATCCACATCGTTCGTGATTACCGGTTATCTCATTAAAATCACCTATGAGAAACCAAGGACTATCTTGTGAGAGACTTATCCTGATCAATCTTTCTCATACTCTTTCCCGGTGTTTAGGTACCGGATCCCCATAAATAAATGACATATATACCTTTTGACCTTGTAACTTTGCCTCAATATCTATGATCCTGTTATCGGCATATAACACAATAACCTGTGAATAAGTATAATAATAGAGTGTCAATCCCCCGCTAGAGTCGTTGGTTTCAACTGTGAAGATATTATCATAACCAAAATGTGTCTCAAATTTTTGCGTGAAGAGCAATTCCTACTTTGTTTCCGATAGAAACAAGAATTCTGGTCTATGTTTCTGCCATATTTCCCGTAAGTAACCAATAATCCAATTTGATCCCAACCCTTGACAATTCCAACTAATAATCCGCATAAATAAATAATTGTGGGTCTGGTTTTAGATATCCATTTATACCAACTGGAATTTCTAACATAAAACATGAGAAAATGTGAATGATATAGAGAGCCCCTCTCTTGTATCGCTTGTTTTGTACGGAGTTCATCTTTTTTGAAAAAACATCAAAAAAGCCCATAGAACATCCAAAATAAATAATCTTTGTACACCTCATCCTAAAAGAATTATTAACAGCTCACAATGTATTCTTATGCCCCACCATGGTATCCATAATTAATCCCTTTACCCGTGTATTTGACTTTGAGCAAATTAGTTGGATTTATACCAAAATAATTTATACCAAAATAATTTATACCAAAATATCCTATAGATATGAATTTCGAATCTGTAATATCTCGACATTACTTTGTAAATTATTGACGTTGCCATCGAATTCCATTTAAACCTCTTTCCTTCTCTGTAACTTTCCATTTCCACACTCCTACAATAGGAAAATTAAGTTCTTTCCATTTCGAATCCAAACCAAGATGAGCATATTGGCGCATTGATTGGACCTTCCATAGAATGAATAATTCCCCTTTATTCCGAAGTTTCCTAAATTAACGACCATCATCAATGTCGTTTTGACCTCCCATAATCGCCTCCAATCTCCATTAACTCTCCTAATCTCATTCATTACTTTCCATTTCAAGTTGCTCTTTTGAAAAGACAAATTAAATGACTTTTCATACTGGAATTCCAATCAGATAAGCAGCTCCGCCATAAACCAAAAAAGCTTAATCCCAGCCACTGCAGACATTCGCCTTTTAGAACCGACGAGACAGTAATCCAAACCACTTCCACGGAGAAAGCCTCCTTAGCCCTATGATTCCGTCCCCCATCATTCCCGATCTCTGAAGCTTTGTGAATCGCTAAGCTCCTGGCATAATTTAATACCCGTCCCTTGTCTAGAAAAAAATCTTTTACTGATTCACGAATTTCATTTGCGTCCATGGGAACTCGCTGATTATGAAACAGAGTCAAACTGATAGCCGCGACATCCTGTTCCCTGGATACCTCTGCCCACAAGTGTGTATTGAGATTCAAAGACCTCTGGACTAATCGTCCTCCGATCAGCCGCTGACTCCAATCAAAGAATTGATTAAAGGAAAAACCAATTCCTAACCCCAAAAATCATGTCCACAATTGTGTATTGAGATTCAAAATTCTCTGAGTTAACAGTCCTCCAATCAGTATGTAACTCTGACTAGAGAATCGATTGAAGAAAAAACCAATTCGGAACTCCAAAAAACCAAACCCTACCGTAGCCAAAACCAGACCCAACCATCCTTGATCTACCTCTCAGGAAAACCTTTTTAGTCTACAAGAGGAACAGATCGAGATCCAGGAGAAAAGAGAAGAAGAAAGAGAGTCGTTTTTCCCGGCCGCGTGAGACAGCACCGGAGGGAGGAGATACGGCGGAAACTCAGCCTTCATGGCTGGAGAGAGTTTTCCCCATAGTTTCGAATTAAAGATGTAAAAAACTTATACTAGTTCTACTTTCTTTTTAATATTATCATAATTATCTTTTTTTTTTTGTTGGTCCAAACTAGTTAGCAAAGCTTATGATTTTTTAGACAGCACCCGTAGACGCTTTAATTGATTTTTTTCTATATCCTAACCTCGAAAATAAATCTGGATTTCGACCTACAAAAAATTCAGTTTTAAAAATATATAGTCTACATCCTTCAGCTCATTGATTTAAATTAATTGCATTTTGCAGGGGTCAGTGTTTGGTTTAACCGGTTTTTTGGTTCAGTTTAGTTGGTTTATTGGATTGTTCGGTTTTGATTTTTTCTGCCGAATTGAACCTAATAAAATATCGGTTCGATTCGGTTTATGGATTTTTCGGTTCGGTTTGTTGATTTTAATATTATTCCGAATTAAACCAAAGTTGAATCTAAATCAGTTTAAAAATCCGAATTAACCAATTAAACTGAAATTTCTGTTTAAAAACCGCATAAACCAAAATAAACCGAAAAACCCCAAAAAAATAAAATAAAAAAATGGGAGAACGGTCTGAGCCCACCCCAAGTATGAGTCGATGGAAATACCATACACGAAGTTTGGGGCTCGATCCAATTGAATACCGATTTAAGAATCACGGTCCAATTGCATACCAAGTTTGTAAAATTGGTCCAGCTGAATACCGATTTCAAAATCGTGGGTTTACTTGATAATTTATAAAATTATATATAAAATCTCGGATAAACTTTTGGTTTAATTAATAAATTACGAAAACTAATTAAAAATCTATTAACCCAATCCTAAAATCGATTTTAACCCAATCCCAATCCCAACCCAATCTTCTTCTTCTTCTTTTTCTTCTTTTTCTTCTAATACATGGATTTACAAGCTAATAACAGAGGTTTTGAGAATGAGTTTTTTTTGGAAGAGATCAAAAATGGCTGAATTATCCCACCAATAACTCGAGCATGTCGTCAGGAGTTAGAAGTGTCGTTCCTCTGATAACCAGGTTAATGTCCCGTCTTCCGCTCTCTGAAACAGGCTCTTGAGCTTCCAAAACCTTTGACAATGGAGGAAACAGAGACTGAAACGGTTATTACAAAGATAGACCCAACACCGGTGAATGCTATTTTTGTGGTGAAGAAACTAACCTCTCGACCATTGATTCCTCCAATGACAAAGACATATGAATATGGGCTAATTCTCATTCTCCTCCACCTTCGCCACAAAATCCACCGCCTCTAGAATCATTGCCACGCCGTCGATATTTTGGTTCTCCGTCGTCAACGCAACGTCTGAGAATGGAAACACCGGCTCCATCGTCAACGCAACAGTACCGGACTCTCCGGCGGAAGACGGGAACGTCGGTCAAATGCTCTATGTGAGTTCACATATCTACTCAGTTCAATTGAATACTTGAAATTAGTGGAGATTATTGTAGCTCGATTTTAGGAATTTTTAGGGATGAAATCGATTTTAGGTATTAGTAATTGGTTAGATTGGTTGGTTAATTGGTTTAGGATTGAGTTTTCCCTTCTTACCGGTTTTAAATTTTGGTTTCCGTAATTCATTAATTAAACCAAAAGTTTATTCGAGATTTTGTATCTAATTTTACAAATTATCAATTAAACCCACGATTTTGAAATCGGTATTCAATTGGACCGATTTTACAAATTTGGTATGCAATTGGACGGTGATTCTTAATTCGGTATTTAATTGGACCGAACTCCAAACTTAGTGTATGGTATTTCCGTCGACTCATACTTGGAGAAGGTCAGACCGTTCTCTTTAAAAAAATAGAAAAATCTGAAAATTCCAAAAAAAACATAAAGATTCAGAAACTCAAGTTCCTCAAATTCTCAATCACAAACTCAATATTACTCAAATTCTTAATTCTCAATTGAAGAAGGACGGAGAAGCCATGTCTTTAGCAATTTGAAGCCATGTCTTTAGCTTATTTGAAGCACATTCTTCACGTCACTGCCACAAAAACATCAAGAACAGAAGGTTATTATTTCGTGAAAAAGAAGGAATGAGAAGGAGAAGGAGAAGCAGAAGGAGAAGGAAGAAGGAAAAGGGGCTAAAGTAGAAGGAAGAAGAGGGAATAGATCTAGGTTATTCTTTCTTGAGGAGAAGAGGGTAGAAAAGAAGGAAGAAAAAGTGATGTTTAGGGTATAAATAAATCTAGGGTTTTTTGTTTTTATAAGGAGTCTCCCTAAACAAAAAAAAACGATTGGTTTTGATGGACCGAACCGAGAACCGATAGTATTTTTAATTGTTACCGATCGGTTTCCATGTCACTAAAGATTCGAAACTGAAACAAAAATATTTCGGTTCGGTAGGTTTGGTTTAACCGGTTTTCACCGAATGCCCAGCCCTAAAATTTTGTGTTAGTTAGAGACTGATGAAGCATAAGCATTTAGGACAAGCTAGAGATTCATTGATTCCTCATAATAGCAGATAATTAGAGTTGGAAAATACTATTTTCAGTACTTATCAAAAGCTCTTTTATCCAAAAAGAACAAGTAAATAAATACCAAGCCTTAGTAGGCTATTTATAATAAAAAATTAAAAACCATTGATAAAATCCAAAACAGTCATGGGATTTTAATGAAAAACTTCTCAAATGTTAATATATCCATTTCAGACTATTCAACTAAATTATTAAAGAAAAAACCTCTAAAGTATCGACTATTCCGATCCATTTTAAGCCTTTCAACTAAATTATTGATGAACCCCCCCCCCTTCCTCAATTAGATCCGCTAACAAAAAAATACTCCCCCATCTATAATATCCTCAAAACTCTAAACGGTTGTCATCAAATTATTTTACTTTATTAAAATATAACATATATATTTTCCATATACAGAAAAAAAAAATATGGTGTGTATTTAAAAACAACATCAGAGACATGATACAATCGATTAGGAATCTGAAACAATAAATCAATATAACTAAGATATCGCCTCCTAGGTTGCCTAAACTGATGAAAGTTGACAAATCTAGGTAAACATTTATGAATTAAATGAATCTTTGATAATAAAAGAAAGCACAAGGACGTAATTCTATAAAATGTTGACCAAAAAAGAAAAGCACAAGGACTAATGACGGTTTACACTTTATATGATTTTGAAATTTTTAAATCTATATTTGAGATTTTTAAAATTTGCATGTTTTTTTTAAACAAACACTACGTTGTTTAATGTATAAAAAAAATATACATGTCTTCTTTTAGCAACTAAAACCACAGAGTATCAATTAAAACATATGTTTAGACGGAATTATAGACAAAAAGTTTTTTCCATTAACGGATCTTTTACTTGATGATTTTTTTTATAAATAATTTAGTTTGAGGGGTTTAAAATGAAACCATCGTTATTTGAGATTTTCTCGCAAATAATTTAAAATTTTTTAAATGAATCATTTTGGTATTTGAGCTTCAAAATTCCAATAATCTCGTAATTATTTAAACTAATAAAAATATCAAAGATTATAACAAAAATTATTTGAAAATTTTCTCGCTGCAACAAGACCAGCCTATTACCGTGGTCCGTACTAATAACTTGGCAAACGCGACGACTTGGGTGTAATCATTTACCTCGACTTCGAATGCCGTCAAGAAAATGTCTGACGACATCACAAAATTTTATAATCATCCCAGAAAAAGTCTACCGTCAATGTTGAAGGTCTTTATACGTCCATAAGACAAGATGTATTTCTCTAGGTATGGAGAAGACACTGAAGGAAAGGGAGGGTTTGATGTTTCGGATATTAAACCCGGTATACGTGTGGGTTTGTTAACACGTGCTGGAGATTAGAGTTTTCTAGAAGCATCGTATATATACTTAGTTCTGGGAAAACGGCCAAAATCTATCCGCCAAAATCTATTTAGACTCGTAATCATACATGATCTATGACACCCGGCTTTTTCATACATGAACCATCAAATATTTCAAATTTTAATTCTGAACTATGTTAATTTAGCCGATTCATATCTGAAATATGACATCCGGCTTAGATTAAAATTTGAAATATTTGATGGTTCATGTATGAAAAAGCCGAGGTCATAGTTCATGTATGAAAAAGCTGGGTGTCATAGTTCAGGTATGAATCGGCTAATTAACATAGTTCAGGATTAAAATTTAAAATATTTGATGGTTCAGGTATGAAAAAGTCGGGTGTCATAGTTCAGGTATGAAAAAGCATATCGCAAATAGTCTGGGTTGATTTTGGCCGTTTTCCCTACTTAGTTCTCTGTCTTAAGATCTTATCCTTTTCTTTGTAAGCGTAACATAATTTGGTTGGATTTAGACTTTTAGTGGATTAAATCATGAATATTCATTTCACTTAATCTTTGACCGGTTAACTTAAACTAATGCAGACCGAGTTTGGTGGTGAACCGGATTTCATTTCAATGATATCTAACCAAGAAATCAAACCTAAATTGCTAAAGTGAAAAACGAGTTCATGTATTCATATACTTATATATTTTGTTAATTACTTAGTCTAAGGTTAAGCCAAATATACATACAAGTTATATATTTTGTGAGTAATCCGTATTTGTTTGTTGGGTGTATAAATATTTATATAAATATATTTTTGTATAAATTATAAAAGAAATAATTAATATCTTATAGATATAAGTTAAAATGAATATTTGATGTTTAAAGGAATATTTGGATGTTATATATATTATAAGTAATCCGCACTTTTTTATCTTCTTCATATACTTATATATTCCGTTAATTACTTAGACTATGTTTAAGTCAAATATTTATTTTTAACTTCTATCTCTAAAATATTAAATATTTTCTTTATACTTTAGACAAAAATATATTTATATAAATATTTATGCACTTAACAAATAAATATGAATGATTCAATATGTAACTCGCTGATATATTTGGTTTAACCTTAGACTAAGTAATTAATGGGATATATAAATATATGAAGAAGACACGAACTCGTTTTTCATCTTAGCAATTTGAGTTGATCTCAGTTTGATCTCGCAGGAGTGAAATCTGGTTCAGCACTAAACACTGTCTGCATCGGTTTAGGTTAACTAGTCAAGGATTAAATTAAATCATAAATCTTGATTTAATAAATTTAAGTTGACTTTGTTGTTTCCTTAATTAAATTAACTAGACCCGGTTTAATAATTAGACCAAACAAGGAGAAGTGTATGTAGTCAAGTGCGGCCTTCACTACCATATTTCGACACAGCAAACCGCTATAACCCGTAGTAGGGATTGATTTATGGATCGGACTTTGTCGACCTGATGATATCGAAAAGAAAAGAAAATTAAACCAAATCAAATATAATAATCCCATTCACATTTTACCAAATATATATATATATAATAATAATCCCAAAATCACAACAAACGCACGACTCTACAATTCACTTCAAGTTCGCACAACACCACAAATCAACTCACAAATTTTGGTTTATGGACTTAGTTACACGAAAGATTTCTTGGTTTAGTTGGTTAGGCTCTCGGTTTAATAATCAAAAACAAAAACAACAACTTCATGGTGACTGCCTGACTGGTGAGTTCAGCGGATTTGGGTTTCTAAGCCTGTCTCGGGAGTTGTGCCCTCCTTTATACACTTGAAAAATAAGATTTTGCTCAGGTTTGACTACTCGTTAATGGGCTTGATTTGGGCCTAACGGTTCGGTACTCGGGCCGTTACACCAAGGCTATGGTATCCCCGAGAAAGCCCTGATCATGATCAATGTATACGAGATCGCACGTGATCCAAAACTCTGGATCACAAAACACGGGGCTACACTTTGAGCTTCTACCATTTAGTTCTTCATCACTAAATCTAAAATGAAACAATACTCAATAAGAAAAAAGGATTCTTATATTTTATACCACATTTTAATGTGTCCAATTTTCTAGTAATTTTTGTGCTTTTTCTTCTAATGTGTCCAATTTTTTAGAAATAATGAGTTTTTCTTGTTGCTGTTGTCTTGTTTCTTGTTAACTTCCGGGGGGAGTGTATCTATCATCTTGTAACCTCCGGGGAGAGTTTATCATCTTATATTTTGACGAATTTAAAGTTCAAAAGCAATATAAATGTTTTAATTTTTAAGATGATTAAAACATAGTTATGTGCGGACGAGAATAATTAATATACATATAATGATCTATGGAATAGTAAATTATATTTTGAACAAGAAATGGTTATTTAACTATCTTTTGTATATTTGTATGTCTATAAAATTATACCATCTGCTTGCACATGTGATTATTTCATGTTGGAAACATCCATAAATTGTTCTATATGAGTCAAATTATTAGGAAATTTATACCCATAAACTGGCATCATGCTAACCGAATAGCATGTGTTAAAGTTGTCCTTATCCCCGTCAGCTGTCAAAATATAATGTTCTCAATCGCCAACTAATTAGAAGACTATAATTCATTAATTTTGATTGGTTTAGGAGACTATTTACTTTACTCCTTCTGTTACATTTTAAAAGATCTGTTACCAGCAAAAATAGTTTTTTCTTTTCTTGTTAAATGATATAAAACATAAAAATTAAGAAACTAAATATATTATCTAATTTTGCTGAGCTTACATAAATTGTTTTCATGTCCCAATTACTGTAATTTTCAAATGATATTTTATTATTTTACCTTAGTATATACGGTAATTAATTTAAATTACATAATTGTCTAGTTTTCTTTGATCGCCAATCATTTAATCTATTTTCAAACCCTTCAACTAAGAGAAAATTTCTCAAATGATAGATTGTAATGAAATATTTTCCCTCCTTGCTCTCAACTAAATTATTAATGAAAAAGCTGCTCATGTAAAAATTCATAAACAAAAACAACCCTCCTTTCTATGTTTAACATCCTAAACGAGTGTCGTTAAATTGATATTCTACATTTTGGTTTGTTAAAAACGACAGTTTTTGTTTAAAAACAACATTTAAAACTTGATGCAATCGATAATAATCTGAAATGGTCCATCAATATGACTAAGATATTGTTTTCCAAGCTGACTATAACGATGAAAATTGACAAATTCCTGTAAAAATTTAGGAATTAAACGTATCTGATTTATAAGAGAAGCGTGACGACAATTGATGGTTTACACAATGTTATGTATGTCAAAAGAAACGTAAAAACGTAATGTTATTTACACACATTTTTATATATACACTGTTATGAACTAGAGAATTTTATGTTACAAACTAGAGAGAGTTTTAGAGAGATAAAGTTTAGAGAGATAAAATTTCTGTTCTTATTCATTTTCTTCTTCTATGCTTACATATATATAGAAGGAGAAACTTAAAGACGAAGTAACTTCGTAGCGAAGTAACTTCGTAGCGAAGAAACTTAGAGACGAAGTAACTTCGTAGTGAAATAACTTAGCAACGAAGTAGAAGATATTAGATAATATTAAATAAAGATATTTTCTAACACTCTCCCTTATTTATTTAATATGTACTGCCTCGTTAAAAACTTTGTCATGGAAAAACTCAATGGGATAAAAACCATGATAAAGAAAAAAGAGTACAGTAACATATTCTCCCCCTGGAAAACACTTCTTCTTTATATATCTCGTAAATGACGCATCCCAATACTATGAATATGTTTTTTGAACATTGTCGTGAGTAGCGCCTTCGTTAGGAGATCTGCTGAATTGTCGCTTGAGCGGATGTATTCAACACTGATTTCCTGATTTTTCTCGAGCTCTTGTGTGAAAGAAAAAAACTTTGGTGGAATATGCTTCGTTCTATCGCTTTTGATATAACATTCTTTAATTTGTGCGACACATGCAGCATTATCTTCGAATATGGTTGTGAGCTCTTTACTTGTGGTTATGCCACTAGATTCTTGGATATGATGGATTACAGATCTGAGCCACATGCATTCTCTACAGGCTTCGTGGAGTGCTATGATCTCTGCATAATTAGATGAAGTAGCAACTAGTGTTTGCTTTTGGGAACGCCACGAGATTGCAGTCCCACCTACAGTGAATATATATCCAGTTTGGGATCTTGCCTTATGTGGATCTGATAAATAACCCGCATCTACAAAACCAACTAGACAAAATTTTGAATTTCTTGGATAATATAATCCTAAGTCAATTGTACCTTGAAGATAACGGAAAATGTGTTTTATTCCGCTCCAATGTCTTCGCGTTGGGGACGAGTTATATCTTACAAGCATATTAGTAGCAAAAACTATATCTGATTGTGTGCAATTTGCAAGATACATAAGTCCACCAATAGCGCTCATATAGGGTACTTCAGGACCCAATAATTCTTCGTTATCTTCACATGGTCTAAATGGATCTTTTTCAACATTGAGCTGTCTATTAACCATTGGAGACTTGGAGTACTCAAAGGAGTCGCTTTATCCATATTAAAGCGTTTGAGGATCTTTTTAGTATAATTAGATTGATACACGAATATTCTATCTTGGAGGTGCTCTATCTGGAGTCTAAGACAAAACTTTGTCTTTCCAAGATCTTTCATTTCAAACTCTGCCTTCATATGATTTCGTGCTTCCTCAATCTCCTTTTGAGTTCCAATTATATTCAAGTCGTCAACATATACAGCGATGATCACAAATCCATTCAAGGATTTCCTTATAAAAACGCAAGGGCATATTATATCATTAACATAACCCTTTTTTAAAAGGTATTCGCTTAAGCGATTATACCACATGCGTCCGGATTGTTTTAATCCATAAAGTGATCGCTGTAATTTGACAGAACATATATCTGTAGACTTTGAGCTCAATGCTTCAGTCATTTGCACCCCTTCTGGGATTTTTATATATATCTCATTATCAAGCGATCCATATAGATACGCTGTCACTACATCCATAAGATTCATTTCTAAATTTTGGGATGCAGTCAAACTCATTAAATACCTGAACGTAATTGCATCCACTACTGGAGAATGTGTTTCTTCATAATCAATTCCCAGTCTTTGAGAGAAACCTTGGGCAACAAGTCGGGCTTTATATCTTGTGACCTCATTATTCTCATTTCGTTTTCTCACAAATACCCACTTGCACCCAACCGGTTTCATATCTTTAGGTGTAGTGACCACAGGTCCAAAAACATTTCTCTTATTAAGGGAGATTAATTCATTTTGCATGGCCATCCTCTATTTCTCCCAGTCAGATCTTTTCTGACATTCTAATATGGATCTTGGTTCTAGGTCATCATTCTCATTATCAATTTCTTTGGATGCTGAGAATGAGAAAATTCCATGATCATCATCTATATCATTTCTTACCCATATTTTTCCATTTTGGACATAATTTATGGAAATCTCATATTTTTCTGTATCATGTCCCTTCTCAGGGATACTTTCTTTCGGTAGTTCTTCTGGAACTATTCCTTTTTCATTATGTAGTTCTTCAGCAACTACTTCATCTAAGTTTTCTAGATTTTTCTCATTTTGGGTTTCTTCTGGAACTATTTTATGTGAATTTAATCCTCCCATTGCCCTTTTTCTTTCGGAGAATTTTATCTTTAGAACCCATGGGTCTCCCCCTCTTTAACTGAACTTTAGGCTCATTAATTTTAATAGCACTAATTTGTTCCTGTGGAATTCTAACTCTTGATGGAATATTTGCAGCCGGTATATATGATTTTGTCACCCTTTTTGTATCTACAAACCCATCTGGTAACTCGTTTGCCATATTCTGTAAGTGCACAATTTTCTGCACTTCGATTTTACGTTGTTTTGTAGGAGGATCCAGAGATATCAACGATGGTGTATTCCATGCAATATCCCTTGGAATTTCACGAATTTCTCCCCCTAACGATGGGAACTCATTCTCATTAAAATGGCAATCAGCAAAACGAACTGTAAACATATCACCAGTTTGTAGTTCAACATAACGAATTATACTTGGTGACGTATAACCAATATAAATATTCAATCTCCATTGGGGCTCCATTTTGATACGTTTAGGAGGTGCAATAAGCACATATACTGCACATCCAAAAACACGGAGATGAAATATATCTGGTTGCTGACCAGACGCTAATTGTAATGGGGACTACTTATGATATGCACTTGGTCGAATCTGGACCAATGCTGCTGCATGTAAAATAGCATGTCCCCATATCGAAATTGGGAGTTTTGTTTTCATAATTAACGGTCTAGCAATAAGTTGCAACCGTTTAATCAAAGATTCGGCCAAGTCATTTTGTGTATGAACGTGGGGCACTGGATGTTCTACATCGATCCCCAGTGACATACAATAATCATTAAAGGTTAGTGAAGTAAATTCACCAGCATTATCAAGCCTCACTTTCTTGATAATATAATCAGGAAATTCCGCTCTTAACCTGATTATTTGGGAAATGAATCTCGCAAATGCCATATTTCGTGTCGTCAAAAAACACACATGGGACCATCTATTTGATGCATCAATTAATACCATAAAATATTGAAATGGTCCACACGATGGGTGGATTGGTCCACATATATCACCATGTATTCTTTCTAAGAATTCTAGTGATTCATTTCCAATTTTAGCTGGTGATGGCCGAGTTATGAGTTTTTCTCGAGAACATGCATCACATAAAAACTCATTTGATTGAAAGATCTTCTGGTCTTTCAATGGATGACCATTAGAATTTTCCACAATTTTTTCATCATGATTGAACCAGGATGACCCAGTCTTTCATGCCATACTTTAAATATATTGGTAAACTTCGGGTTTGCCGTGACATATGATTCAATCATAATAATCTTTGTGGAATATAGTCCAGAAGAAAAAGCTGGTAGTTCTTCTAATATATATTTTCTCTCCGAAGTCACTGATGTGATGCAAAGATATTCAATGCCACTCATATTCTTAGTCTCCACATGATATCCATTTCTGCGGATATCTCTGAAACTTAACAAGTTTCTATTAGATTTGGGGGAATATAATGCATCAGTAATTTCAAACTTTGTCCCCCTTGGCATTGAAAACTGAACTTTTCTGGAGCCCATAATAATCTTTGCATTTTCTGATATAGTAATCATACGAGTTTCTTTTATTCTAAAATCGGAGAAATACTTTTTATCTTTTAATATTGTGTGCGTTGTCGCACTATCTGCCAGACATATATCTTCATCCTCATTCATAAATTTTGATATTTTTCTCAGATTGGATAAAGATTGTTTTGTGCTTGGATTAGATAAGGAGCGGCTCGTGCTGATAACGTGTTATGAACTAGAGAATTTTTTATGTTATAAACTAGAGAGAGTTTTAGAGAGATAAAGTTTAGAGAGATAGAACTTCTGTTCTTATTCATTTTTTTCTTCTATGCTTACATATATATATAGAAGGAGAAACTTAAAGACGAAGTAACTTCGTAGCGAAGAAACTTAGAGACGAAGTAACTTCGTAGCGAAGAAACTTAGAGACGAAATAACTTCGTAGCGAAGTAACTTAGTAACGAAGTAGAAGATATTAGATAATATTATATAAAGATATTTTCTAACACACACATATCGTTTTATAGTAGGAAAAACGTAAAATATCGATTAAACGCATAATACATGACAAACCCATAACATAGTGGTTATGTAAACTTTGCAAAAAACGCTCTCAGGCACATCCTTCAAAAAACTCTAGATCTGCAGCCAAACTTGCAGCCGCCGGCCTTGGGCAACGTCTGTCACAGACGGCGTTGCCCTTTGCTCTTCCTCTTCCAGGTCTCTGATTTCTCCGTCCTGCTCCTCGTTCTCTCGTTGTTTCCGCCATTCAATAGATCGTTTTTCTCCCCGGCGTCAGGGTCCGCTGATCACGGACCATCCACACCATGCCGGAGGAGCACCGCTTTCACAACCCCCCACCATGAGAACGCTGGAAGCTCTATGCCACCGTCAATCTCTGGTTCCGTCTCTCCGCTTCCACCATCACTCTCTAGGAGGTCTACTCTAGAAGGCCACTGGTAAATCTTCAATTTTACTCTACTGGCTTCTGGACTAACCTTGTAGAACTTTGCCCAGATAACTCCTTCGCCGTTTGCCGTCGTGACTGAGAACATCGCGCCGCCGTCGACAAAGAGCTTCTAGGACGAACCTTCCCGGGTTGTGACCACGAAGATCTTTGCATCATCTCGTCCGGTTTACTTAGTGGAGCCACCGTGACGGGATGCCGTTCTGAGCTTCCCACCACCTTGAACCTCTGTGTTCTCCTTTCGACCGTTCCTTTCTTGGTGTTTGGATTGGTTCAATTCTCGGGTGAAAATCCAGAGAGCTTTTATCGGCTAAAGCGAGTTAATCTCGCCGCCAAAACCTTTTCAGGTGAATTAAGGTTTGTCCCTCGGGTCTTTCGATTCTATGTTGACTGCTGAACCAACTCTCGGATCTGTATCCGAAGAAAATCTATTTTTACCGGTGAAAAGCTCCTGATGGTGTCGGAGCTGGCTGCACGGCGGCTAGAAACCCTAGCTCGTCTAGATTGCTTCCTCCGTTTCTCTTTATGGGCCTTTGGACCTGTTTAAAAAAATTTATCATGTTATGTTTTGTTGGGTCTTTTAACCCTTTGTCTGTTTCTGTTTTGGATCTGCTGTAACTTTTACTTATTGAATGAAAATATTGTGTGACAAAAAAAAAATCGATTAAACGACATATGTTTAAGCAAAACTATTTTTCATCATAATATATATTATTTTATCATGTACAGAATATAAGTTTACCAATTTTTAATAGGTTGTTTTCTCTTAAATTGTTTTTGGTTGTCAATAATAATTTTCTCCCTTTGTAATGCTTAAGAGATTGAAATTTATCAAATAGGGTCTTCAAAACATGGACATAAGTTAATAATTATAGGTCATAAGTGAATAATATGTCATCTCATATTATGTTATAAAAATAATAATACTTTTAACTCATGTATCTAATTTTGCTGATCTATACATCTTGTAAAATCAATAAAATAGGACATTATTCCCACAAATAATTATTCACAATTTTTTTCTTAACAAAGTTTGTCTTTCCTGTTTCCACATATGGGATACTTATAGAATTCTACTCGTGGGATTTCGGAATCTGTCGTCTGTGCTTCCGCCGGGTCCTTTTTTTGGTTCTTGGGGTCCAGGTCCTTTGTGTGGTGGAGGGCCTTTGGGGTGGCACTACAAAGCGGTATTAGCGATGGGTAAGAGCGACTACAAGCAGAGTCGAAATAAGTTACGACGATATTGTGACAAATATGCAATTTATTTGTGTCCGAATAATTTAAGTCCTAGATTCGTCGGTCATTAGTTAGAATAAAATAAAATACCAAAATAGTAGCAGTATTGCGATTAGGTAGCGACTAGACTTGTACGTTTATCCATACAATTTTAATTTTTTCTTTTTTGTCAACAGTTTATATTAAATTAAAAAGGCTCTGTGAGCCATGTCGGAAAAACAGAGTTAACATATGAAACTACACCTGACTGAAGTATGACGCTACGAGCTAGCAAGTCAGCCTTAGAGTTTCAGAAACGAGAAATAAAAGATAGTGAGAAAAAACTGAAATGACTTTTGATCTTCATAAAGTCCTCCAGGTAGACCGAGAATGCTGGCCATTCTTCGGGAGTTGATACCATCTTCACCACTTCTAGGCAATCTGTGTGGAAATTAACTGACTTCCGATGATATGAGAGCATACATTGCATTGCCCAAAGAAGCGCTTTGAATTCAGTATGAAGGGATGCCAGACTGTTTCGAACATTTCTTGCCCCCATGAAGTCTTCAGTATCTTCTCGCGTCTTGCTTGTCCATCCTAGACCTAAAAAAATATTATTCTCTTTCCAAGAGCCGTCTACGAAATACTGAAAATCCAAGAGAACCGGAGAAATCGAGGTGGGGTTATGCGTTCTTGTTTGAAAGGCGGTATCACCCTCAACATTCTATGCTAACTCCCATACCAAAGCCTCGGATTCCGTTAATTTCACAATCTCTCGGGGATCTAAGTTTGAATTCGAAAACAAATAATCATTTTGAGATTTCCAAATATACCATATAATCCACGGAAACCTATTATCAAAATCTTGTTTAGGTTGGTGCCAAAAAAAAGTAATCCATATTGGAATAAATCGAAGAAGTGGGAAAAATGCCAGAACATGATCCAACCGAAGATAAAACCCATGTTTGTAAGGCTGGCGGGCATTCAAATAAAGCATGATTTATAGATTCTATGTCGTCTCTACATCTTTCACATACCGACTCATAATTAATACCGCGCTTTTTAAGTTTTGACATAACCGGAACGTAACCCGAAAGTACCTGCCACATAAAGTGTTTAAGTTTCGGGGG
The DNA here is from genome assembly GCA_026770425.1 of Boechera divaricarpa. Lineage (NCBI taxonomy): Eukaryota > Viridiplantae > Streptophyta > Magnoliopsida > Brassicales > Brassicaceae > Boechera > Boechera divaricarpa. Next base: position 5,202,691 of record CM049186.1, on the reverse strand, counting down.
ATATTTTAAAGTCCACACGTGAGCTAATAACAGGCAAATATCTGGCCCGGTTATCCGTGATGATAGGATATTATAGGAATATTTTTTGCCACCTTATAACCTGATTTTACCGTGTATGTACCATTCTTTGTATAGTGTCAATCCCATTTATCTCGCTTATATGTGGTATTCACAGGGATGCTTAGAATTAATTTAGCATCCTCTGGTACTACTATGACATTGACCAATGAGGAATTCCATGTTCCTATATGAGGATCCATAAGATGAGAGACTTTAAAAGACGGGTAGTAATTGTAACCTTTGCACCTTTCTGCTCTTGGGCTTTCGATAGGAAGCCACGGATCATTCCTACCTTGCTGGTCTTGGGCTTTATCTGCTTTGTAGAAGAATAAACTGTCATCTGCGAAAAGTAGGTGAGAAACCGGAGGACTAACCCTCGAGACCTTCAGTCCCGCTAATTTTTTGCATTCCTCAGCCTTTTTGAGATTAGCAATTAAAGCTTCCGTACATAAAATAAATATATATGGCGATAAAGGGTCTCCTTGCCTTATACCTCGATTTGGGGAGATTTGTCCATGAGGGATACCATTAATCATCACCTTATACTTTACCGATTTACACACCATAAAATCCACTCTATCCATCTCTCTGCGAATCCCATTTTCCTGAGAATGTTCTCAATAAATGAGCATTCCACTATGTCGTACGCTTTACTCATGTCTGTTTTGATGGCCATGAAGCGAGCTTTACAGGATTTATTGGTACGAAGGCCATGAAACATTTTCTGGGCTATAAGAATATTGTCTGATATAACACGGTTTGACACAAGTGCCGATTGAGTTTCCGAGATTAACTGAGGTAAGAGTGTTTTCAACCTTTGACACAATACATTTGAAATAATCTTATACCCCACATTACAAAGGCTAATAGGTCTAAATTCTGACATATGATTGGGCCGGTCTTTTTTTGGAATAAGACAAATATTAGTCATATTTAAGCGTTCATCGAAAGTCCCTAATTGAAGCAAACCATTCACCAAGTCCACCAAGTCACCCTTAACTATTTGCCAAGCTTTTTGGAAGAATAGGGCTGTCATTCCGTCCAATCCTGGAGCTTTCCCAGGATGCATCATAAAGACCACTTTTCTAATTTTCTCCTCTGTAGCTAAAGCGGTGAGTTTGCTATTCATCTCTTCTGTCACCAATGATGAGACCTCTTTTAATACCTCGTTAAATTCCGTAGGAGATGTTGATTCGAAAAGGTTTTCAAAATATTCTACCGCTACTCCTTCAATCTCCTTATCTGAGGTAACCCAAGTCCCGGATGAGTTATTTAACCCAATTATCCGCTTTTTCGTCCTTCTTTGTTTCGTTTTAGCATGAAAAAAAATTAGTATTATGATCCCCTTCCGTCATCCATGTGTTCCGACTTTTTTGTTTCCAGAAAAGTTCTTCTTCTTTGTAAGCCTCCTTCAGTTTTTTAGTTATTTCTACAAGTTCCTCTTGTGAACTGTTGTCGTCACTCTGAATTTGTTCAAATTTTTATTGTAGGTCCAAAATTTTTTCTCTTTCACTGGTATCCAGGTTTTTCCGCCATACCGAGATCTCTCTCCGACAATTACTAATTTTTTCCACAAAATTCCTCTTATTATGATCATCCCTCTCCCCCAACCTGAAGTTATTGATTATATCAGGCCCTCTTTTCCGATCCATCTTTTATTGAATCTAAATTGTCTTCTCCCTTTTGGAATTTTATTTTCAATAGTGACACATATCGGTATGTGGTCTGAACCGATCAAAGATAAATATTCCACAAAAGAATGCGTAAAACTCTCATGTCAATCCTCATTAGCTAGAGCTCTGTCTAATCTGCATCTGATTATACCATCATTCCTTCGCCCCTTCCAAGACAAAGTATTCCCTAGACAAGGAAACTCCAGCATTCCACAGTTTTCAATCATCGTTTTAAAAAGGAAGGAAAGATGATTGATGTCTCAATTTTCCCCCACTCTTTTCATGATTTCCGGTTAGTTCATTAAAATCCTCCACCATGAACCAAGGTGCAGATCTACCTAGGCTAATTCTCGTTAACCTTTCCCACACGATTTCCATGTTCTTCGGGACCAGGTCCCCATAAACGAACGAGAGAAAAACTTTTCTCTTCTCGATAAAGGTCTCGATATCAATCACTCTATTATTCTTCGATAAAATAGTGACATCTAGAATATTATTGTAAAACAAAGCCAGACCACCACTCATCCTAGTCGGGTCAACCGTTATTAAATGATCATATCTCAAGTGTAATTGTAAACGGGTTATGAAATCTAGGGTTTGTTTAGTTTCCATTAGAAATAAGAATTCCGGACGGTGTTTTTTCCATAATTCTCTTAGATAGCCTATTGTCCAACTGCTACCTAGTCCGTGACAATTCCAACTTAATATCTTCGTAGAGATTTTAAAAAAAGTAGTGCGTAATATCTTTATCAAGCTTGTTTATGTCCCCACATATGACTTTTGTCTCTAAAAGAGAGTATATGGGATACTTCCTAGTATCTTCCTTATGCACCTATTTTAGAAAACAAAACAAAAAAACATTTTTCTCAGAACCTGTTGAAGTGGACATGTGTTGAGATCCTATAAAAAATAAAGAGAGATCTTACCAGGAGGTTGTTAGGAGGATTCTTCAACATATTGTTTGGATGAGGAAGCCATGGTTTTCGATCGATGTTTGCGTAGAAGGAAGGATTCAGGTTCGTTTTCAACAATATTCAACTGTTAAAAGAAAAGAAATTGAAACTCAAGGAATACATAACTGAAACAAAAAACCACCTTGTAACTCACCAAAATCAAACACCTCTAACAACACTATAACAAGCCATCAACATAAGCACAACATGTCAAAGACAAGACCCACTTCCCAAAAAGCAAGAATTTGAGGTTTATAATTTCTAATAACTCTTTGTTATTATACTATAGACCAACGAAAACTCTAACATACAAAAAGAACCATAATCGGAGAAGAACGAAAATCCTAACCGTACGCTATATAGAAGAAGAAAAACAAATAATATTCTTATAGAGAGGATGGCATAGGGAATACAAACTTTGTTAATGAGAAGATTGGGAATGATTATTAGGGGGGATATGTCGTATATTATTGATTTTACAAAATTTATAGACCATCAAAAGTAGATGAATGAGCTGAAAATGTTATTCCCTTTATGACCTAATATGATATGATTTCGTTTTGTGTCACTAACTAGTACGCTTACACTTGGTATATGAGATGTGAGATTTCATGATCGAAAATGTGAAGCCTGTGATCTACAAGACAAAAAAAATATATCCAATGTCCAACTTTAATTCCTTCTGTGATGATGTTGATTAGATATTAGTGGATATTTGGGTGAAGAATAACACTGGATATATATCTTAGACTCATATATATCCTAACCATATTTGTATATATTTAGTTTGATCGAGTAACCTTTTTTTGTGGAGATTTAGTTTGATCGAGAATCGATCCCATCGTGTATACATGTAACCTATTGCATCAATAACACAACAACTTCTCAACTCTTTTTTTGTTCATGTAGGTTATTGTTTTGACCGGATAAAAAAGAAACTTCATAAATATTGATTTCACTATATTACCAAAAAATATATAAAAGAACCAAACACCTTAAACGATATCGTAAAAAATAAAATAATTCGTAAAGTAATTTGAAAAATCTTGTCGGAAAAGTTCTCCTCTAACTTCTTGAAAGAGAGTTTCTCTCCCTTAAGCTTTGTATTCTATCTTCGTCTTCATGTGATTAACTTTTCGGTTTAGTTCGATCTATATTTTCTCCATTTTATTTTTTGTCTCCGGTGTCCGGCACCTTTTGGTGTCGACATCATTGTTTGTTTTCGTTATTCTTTTCTTTTGTTTGCAGTTTTGGGCGAGATAAATCTGGTGAGTCCAAGAGCAAAGATGATGCTATGAGATCAGAATCGGAGAAAGATCGAAGTGGTTTAAACAAATCTTGTCCCGACTTGCTTTAGATGAAAAATGTATTTGTAGATCTGTGGTAAATTATTTAAGAAAATGTGGAAAGCCGAAAAAATTTAGAGGTTGTGGTGTTGTTATGTAATGTATGGTGGGGCTCGAAGTTGTTTTTATCTCAAATTTTAGATTCATGATATCAAATATCTTTTCAAAGTTTTAATTCAAAAATTTTGAGTTCAAGAGACGACTTCCTTTTGAGTGTGTTTCCTCCTATGCTAATTATCTGTGGTCGAATAACTCCTCATTTTGGGATGAATCCTTCTCTGATGCTTACCAGTGATCGAAATCTCTGAATAAAGCTGTCCGACGATAATTATTCATGGAATGTTCGGAAATGTTCCATGTGGCGAGAGGTGAAAAACATCTTCTAGAACCGCACAGGGAGCGTTGATCCACGTGTCAATTTTTCCTTTTCTCAACCTTTGATCTTATCAATTTGTGAGTTTTTGTGATTAAATAAACCCATATGGTTTTGGCCCATCTAGGTTTAGTTGTTTTGTAAGAATTTTTTGTCTTCTGACTTTTGTTTAGGATAAGGATAAAGTCCTATAAGAGTTGTTCATTCACATTAGCCGACTAGATCGGTTTGTCGGGGTTTGGTCCAATAGAGCTAGTAGCCTCATAGGAGTCGTTTAAATCTCTAGTCTTGCGAGTTTATCTTTCCCGTCTTGGGGTTGTTCATAGGATTTTTGGTTTACTCTCTACATGGGAGTATTAGATCTTCTTTTTTTTTTTAGGTTTATCACACCCAATACAGATTGTAAATACCTTTTTATGGGTTATTTCCTTATCTTATCAAATCAGTTTTAAAAAAAAACAATATCGTGAATTCTTTTTAATATTTACGGAGTAAACAAAAATATTAGATAAATTTGTTAATATATAGCCATACATTTTTAATATATAATTATTTTACTATATTCGTGATATATTTAAACGTTATTAGTTTCGAAAAGGAAAATATATTTCTGATATCGTATTATAATCTGATAATAGTTTAGAAAACATATTTATTTGTTAAATATTGGTACTATTATCAAGAAAATGTGTATACAACTTTAGAAAAAGATGAAAGAAGTTTTATAGCATTGATAATTGAATATTTCCAAAAAAAAAAAACACTAACAAGAAAACAATGCTATTCCCGACAAACAAATTCCAAAAAATTTAAAGTCGTCAGAATGTCGTTAAAAAATTCTAACAAAATATCAGTTATCAAAAATTCGTTGAAAACTTGTTGGAAGTTTATCGATAAATAAGGAATATCGGAAATTAAAAGTGAATAGAAAAAATCTACATTTTAAAATTACAACATTATTATATCTTTCCTTCGACAAGACGAAAACCAATAATATTGATTTAATTATTAGAAAGATATCTTATTCTATTTTTTATATTTCTCTCATAATTATTTAAATAATCAAATATATAGAACGATAAATATATTATGTTGAAAATTTTGATATATGTAAAATTAGGTTTATTTATGCAAACTATGTGATGGTTTCATCCATATTGGGTAGACATATTCTAGTGGTTTATGATTTTATGTTTCTTTACTATATGTTATTTTAAAGCTTCTTACTCATTAAACAAAAGTAATTTGTAAAACATTTATTTTTCTGCTTTACTTTTTCAATTTTAATTCAATTTTTTTTAAATCTTTTTTTTAATCTCTTATTGATTTCTAAAGTCTATCTTCACTTTTCTCGTAATTATTAAATATGTAAAGAAATTTTGATTGAATTAACTACAATTTTTTTAATGAATCAGCAAATATAAATAGTGAATAAATCAGATAAAAAAAAATAAAAATAAGAGCTTCGATATGTCGTTACATTATGAACTGCATGTAGAATTATCCATTTTTGTTCTTTTACTATTACTCTTATATCAAACTAATATATGCACGTAAATTAGTTTATATAAATATATTTTTTGGTTAGTTTTTTTGGGTTAAAAAAGGGTTTTAAAAGTTTTAGATATACACACATAAATTAGTACTAGAATTTGTCCCGTGCAATAACACGGATTGATGTTTTCTTAAAATAATTAACCCGAATTTTTTTCCCCTCTTTATATCATGGTTACATGAAAAGCAAGATTGTTACAATTTTTTATAAATGTACCCCCAAATAATTATAAGGGATATCTGTTGCAATTGTTTTTTAAAACAAAAACCAAAGAATAAACGATATAAATAAATAATTCAATTAAAATTCATATATCTAAAACATTTATGATTTAAAAAATATGTGGATTTTACTCGAGCTACTTCTTGCAAAATCGACACTTATAAAAGTGAAAATAATGTTTAATAGAATAAAACCAAATTTTAAAACATTAAAAATATATATACGATGAATCGATATTTTTAAAGGAAAAATTGAATCCTTGCTTGATAGTCTTAAAATCATCTATACAACCACAAAAACCAAAAAATAAAAAAAATAACCCAAGAAATATCCATAAATCATTAAATAGAAAAATCAAAATATATAAACAAATTAAACAAACCACATTGTTTAAAACATCGATCTTTTCCACACTTTTGCATCTTCGCTGAAAAAAAAACAACACAACTTAATAAGTTATGTTTAATAATATGCACGGTTATAAAGGTGCAAATAATATATAAAACAATAAAACTAAATTTAAAAACATTAAAATATATATAAATTCGGGTTGATGTACCAAAAAAAGGTGAACATCCAAATACAAATACAAATTAGACACCATGACGAAAATGTGGACAATAAGAGGCTGTTATTTCTCAGCTCTGCAAAACTTAATCTAAAATTTATAGGAATTTACAATAAAACGATTTAGGATTTCATATTAGGTGGTGGATATAAATTTGGAATATTCCATTCCAAAATTTGATTTTTTTGAAATATTAACAAATCCAATTTTTTTGTCAACCACAATATCTGATTATGTACAAATCCAATTAACAAATCCGATTTTTAGGAATAATAACAAATCTTTTTTGAAATATTAACAAATCTGATTTTTTTTTAGAATATTAACAAATTTTTTTGGAATATAAACATATTCTTTTTGGAATATTAACAAATCTGCTTTTTTTGTTAAACACAATATCCGATTATTAACAAATCTGATTTTTTTTAGAATATTAACAAATCTAATTTTTTTGTAAAATCAAAAAACATAATTAATATTAATATAATTTATAATTAATATAAAAAAATTATTAATGACTAAAATCAATCCCGATTTTGAAGTTATGTTAGGTTTATAGCTTTATAAATATTATTATACTGTTGAGGTATTTTAGAAAAAGAATAGAATTACGGAAAGAGTGAATAATATTTTTTTATTTTATGTTTAAAGAAACAATAATTATCAATTCAAATCGGAATAGTGTGAAAGCTACAAACTGAATTCTATTCCGGATAATACCTTTCCGATTTTTTTGGAATAATAAGAAATAGATTTTGGAATAATAAAAAATAATAATGAATAGTTATCGGAATAATAACAAATATGAAATAAATACGGATTAACACATCCAAAATTTTTGGAATATTAACAAATTCTTCAACTTTATGGTTACCAAATTTTTTGGATATAGGAATAATTATCAAAAATTTTGGATATGTTAAATATTAGGATATTATCAGCATTCGGTAATCTTCCGAAACTAATTATACAAAAAAAATTATTTTATGTATTTTTTTATTGGATAATCTATGGTATCCCTATAATTATGGTATATTAACAAATTCTTCAACTTTATGGTTACCAAATTTTGTGCATTTATGATTAATATTAAAAAAAGGAATTCATATTTTTTGAATAATAAGAAATAGTTTTTGGAATAATAACAAATAATAACGAATAGTTTATGGAATAATAACAAATATAAAATCATATACAGATTAACACATCCAAAAATTATGGAATATTAACAAATTCTGTAACTTTATGGTTACCAAATTTTTTGCATTTATGATTTAATTAAAATAAGGGAATTCTTATTTTTGGAATATATTGGAAAATATTTGTTTTTTGTTTTTGTTTAAAGAAACAATAATTATCAAGTAAATTATCTCGTAAATAATTTTCATATTTGAAACAAATATTATTATCAAGTAAATTATCTTGTAAATATTATTATTATTTGTTATTAAGTTAACATAATAATTACTGATCTTTTTATTTCCGATTTTTTAAAGTTATATTTTAAAGATAAATATAACTTAAATATTAAAATATGAATATATTTTAAAGATAAATATATTTTAAAGTTAATATTTTTAAACTTAGTTCAACATAAATATTTTTTTTAAGTTAGTTTCCGATTTTTAAAACCAACAACTGATTTTTTTAATATACTAATTACCTATTTTTATATAATAATTAAATGATCACATAATAACTAATGATTAAAATACTCTTAATGATAAATTAAAATTTGTTCTTTGATGTAATGGCAAAGTGATGTAAATATATACACTTAATAATGTTTATTTTATAAAAGTAGTTCTCAAATAATATATAGAGGATATGTTAATATTGTTATTTTTTTTTTGGAAATTAAGAAAAACAGAGTTCTGGCTTTTTAGAAATAGACACAAATTGATATATATATATAAATATGTTTTTGGTTAGTTTTCCTATTTGGTTAAATAAAAGAAAGTTAAATGTTTTAGAAACGTGTCGTAATCTAATCGATAGACTTGACACATATCGCGTTCATGTTAACGAGTAAGTTTGAAAAACCAAACTGTATATAATAAGGTATATTTGTTTATCCAGTTTAAATTTTGGTAAACTTTTACTGTGAAAATGAATTTTTTAAAACTCCACTTTTTTAAACTGATCAATTAATATTGAAAGTATTTGTAAATCATTTTATTCATTCAAAAATTGAAAAACATAAAAATCAAAATCCTTGAGTTTTAAAAACTGTTTGTATTGTGCTTCCGCCAATACTACGTTTAAATGCTCGAACATAATTATAACGAAATTAAATAAAGTTGTATAAATTATTAAAGGTTGGTCAGACCTAAAGAAATGTATGGTTTTCGGTCCAGAACTTCTTAGTTATAAAAAAAATTTTTTAATTTAAACTTAACCGTTTCTAACTTAAACCGATAAAACTTATCTTTTACTAAACTGAGACATCAATTAACGTTCCTTTTCTTCTCCCTTGATTTAGGGAAACTCATGCCCTAGATAAACATAGAAGAAATTTATTTGTAACAAATATTTCCAACACCAAAACAAAATTAACCACCTATGTATCCTAAATCTCTCTATAAGAACATTGACATACTTTGAATTTGTATCAACGTTTGAAACAATTTAATAAAGAAACGTAAAGGTAAAAAAATATGTATATTTATGTGGTCCAATTTGCCCACAAAATAAGGATCATGACTACATGAGCGTGAGACCATCTCCAAGCTGTTCGCCTCTGATGCTCCAGCTCCCTTTCCCACTTTTTTCTTAATTATTTTAATCGGTCAATAATGTTTGTTATTTTAACTACAATCGAATCTTTTTTTTTAAAAAAAAAAGCGGTATATGCGGTCCGCCTAGGTCCCGTTTAGGCACTAAACGCTCAGAAGACTGCCTAAAATCACAAAAATTTCGTTTTAGTGTATTTTTCTAATTTTTAACTACGTAGATTTAAATTTATAAGTTTTACCTCAATATATATAGTCATAAACATTCATATGTTGTTTGGTATGAGTTAAATAAATGTTTTTGTCTAATTTTTGTTTATGATTTAATATTTTTATATTTTTAATAGAAATTTTTATATAATTTTTATCTATTATGTTATAAACGCCTAAACAGCTTAAAATCGCCTAGACTCCAATTAGGCGTTTTAGGCGGTAGGCAATGAATCACCGCCTGTTTGACGTTTTTTTGAACATTGTTTTTAGCTAATTAAATCACTCCATACTAATCATACAAATATTACCTATATTACTGTTCAAGCTCTTCCATAAAAATTTGAGATTTAGGGGTAGAATTTTGGATGTGTAATTTGCTAAAACAAGAAGAGATAATGTAATCCTTAAAAACAAAATTTAATGATGTGATTTAAATATTTTAACAGGATTTTACCATTTTCAAATTGCTATAGAACAAATAAGTTGTTTGTATAATATGTTAACTACTTTTAATTTTTTTTTCATATTCAAAATAATGTTAGAATATTAAATTTGAATAAAGTATTTAATTCTGTTAATAACATTTTTTAACATTAATTATGTTAAATGCTATGTGTTAACATAAAAAATAATACTTCATCAATTCTATTATATAAGATTTTTTTAATTAAAACGCGAAGTTTTAAGATTATATAAATTCTTGATTTTTAATTATTATTTTAATATTGAAATGATTGAATATTTAACTAAGTAAATAAACCAAGAAAATAATACTGTAGAATAGTAATAGACATATAACATAAAAGTAAATTAAATTATGTGTAAAATTTTGAAAAATCAAATAAATAATGAAACAAAACAAAACATCTAAAACATCAATGTAACGGAAAAAGTTATATTACAGAAAAAAAAATATATATTATAAAATAGTACATTTTTTTGTAACAGTCAATGATATGACTAAAAAAAATCCATTATTTAATAGCAAAAAATAATAAATTCTTACGTCTCTTTTTCCTTATTAGTTACCTAATTCACTCGTTCCCTTGACTTAATCGATAATTAATTATAGATATGGTAAACATCAATAACTAACTCTTATTGAATATTCCTTTAACTAATGAGACTAAAATAATCAATAAACTAAACAAATTTACAAAAATCCCATTTCTTCTTAAATTATTCTAAGTAACTGTATTAAAAAGCTGTTTTTGTTCTCTCTCTCTCTTTCGCTGCTCTCACACGCAAAAAATGGCTCACCTCTTCAGAGAGCTGTCTCTGGGTCACTCCAAGAGAGAGACTACTCCGCCGCCGTCGTCACAATCGGCGACTTCACGCTTTTCTTCAATGTCTGCCGATCTACCTCCATCACCACTCGGACAACTCGCTGTTCAACTTTCCGATTCCGATCTCCGTCTCACTGCTTACGAGATCTTCGTCGCCGCATGTCGTAGCGCCACCGGGAAGCCTCTTCCATCGGCTGTTTCAGTCGCTGTTTCGAATCCGGATTCTCCCAATGGCTCTCCTGCTTCGCCGGCGATTCAGCGGTCTCTGACCTCAGCCGCCGCTAGTAAGATGAAGAAAGCTTTGGGGTTAAGGTCATCTTCTTCGCTTTCACCTGGATCTAATAAGAGTCCTGGTTCTGGTTCTGCTTCTGCTTTGGGTTCGAATGGTAAGTCGAAGCGTCCCACTACTGTCGGTGAGCTTATGCGGATCCAAATGCGAGTATCGGAGGCTGTTGATTCGCGTGTTCGTAGAGCTTTTCTTAGGATTGCTGCTAGTCAGGTTAGCTCAATTTCACTATTGCAGTGTCCTGCTCGCTGGATCTCTGTGATCCAATTGAGCTGAATTTTGGCTTGACTTGGTCAAATTCTTTGTTTACACCTTGAGAGATCTACTGGTTAGATGTGTTAATTCTGTATAGAATAAATCTAGCGCTTGATTTTAGTTGAATACGAGTTCAATTTCATGATCTTATGATATAGATGCCGCTATTGACCTATCTGGGATAGATCTTGAATTGCTTAAATTGGGTACTATTCTGGATAAGAATGTGTGTTATGACATTTGCGTCTTAGTAATAACTGCTAGAGGGTTAATTGCGGTGGAAGTTCTCGTTTTTAATTCAGTTAATGGTTTTGGTTTTTTCAGGTTGGAAGGAAGATTGAGTCAGTGGTTCTTCCCTTAGAATTGTTACAACAGCTAAAGTCTTCTGATTTTACGGATCAGCAAGAATATGATGCTTGGCTGAAGAGATCATTGAAGGTTCTTGAGGCAGGTCTTCTGTTGCACCCTCGTGTACCCCTTGATAAGACAAATAGTTCTCAACGATTGCGACAGATCATTCATGGGGCTCTGGACCGGCCTTTGGAGACTGGAAGGAACAATGAGCAAATGCAAAGTCTTCGATCAGCGGTCATGTCTCTTGCCACTAGATCTGATGGGTCTTTCTCTGACTCTTGTCACTGGGCTGATGGCTCTCCATTTAATCTCAGGCTCTATGAACTGCTTTTAGAAGCGTGCTTTGATTCTAATGACGCGACGTCCATGGTTGAGGAAGTTGATGACCTTATGGAACATATAAAGAAGACGTGGATAATTCTTGGAATAAACCAAATGCTTCATAACCTCTGTTTTACGTGGCTTCTGTTTAGTCGTTATGTTGTAACTGGGCAAGTTGAGATGGACCTGCTTCATGCTTGTGATTCTCAACTGGCAGAAGTTGCTAAAGATGCAAAGACTACAAAGGATCCTGAATACTCCCAAGTTTTGAGTTCTACACTGAGTGCTATATTAGGTTGGGCAGAAAAAAGGCTTCTTGCATACCATGACACGTTTGACCGAGGTAATGTTAATACCATGGATGGAATTGTTTCTTTGGGTGTATCAGCTGCCAGGATATTAGTTGAAGATATATCTAATGAGTACCGTAGAAGAAGGAAAGGAGAAGTTGATGTAGCTCGTACCAGGATTGAGACATACATCAGGTCATCACTACGAACTTCTTTTGCGCAGGCAAGTATCTGCATTTTCTTGGGGGATGTTTACCATCGTTATGTTTTTATTTTTCTTTACTTACTACTGCCCCAGCAGTTATATGAACTTATCTCTTTAGTGTCTTTCCATAGAGAATGGAGAAAGCAGATTCTAGCCGGAGAGCATCTAGGAACCAGAAAAATCCTCTTCCTGTTCTCGCCATCCTTGCGAAGGATATTGGTGAGCTAGCTGTTCAGGAAAAACGGATGTTCAGTCCAATATTGAAGAGATGGCATCCATTTGCTGCAGGGGTTGCTGTGGCTACCCTCCATGTTTGTTATGGAAATGAGATTAAACAGTTTATATCTGGAATATCTGAATTGACACCCGATGCTGTCCAGATATTAAGAGCTGCAGATAAGCTAGAGAAGGATCTGGTGCAAATCGCAGTAGAGGATTCTGTTGACAGTGATGATGGTGGCAAAGCAATTATCCGTGAAATGCCTCCCTTCGAGGCTGAGACCGTTATTGCTAATTTGGTCAAAGACTGGATCAAGGCAAGAATAGACAGACTTAAGGAATGGGTGGACAGGAATTTGCAGCAAGAGGTTAGTAACTGTCAGGAATTTTGGTCTTAGAATTTGTCATCTTCAACTTTTAAGTTTCCTTTTATTTGGGAGTGATTAATGTTCAAAGGTTGAACCAAATTAACGCAAAATTTTGTTCAGGTTTGGAAACCGCTAGAGAACCAGGAAGGAGGATATTCACAATCTGCTGCCGAAGTGTTGCGAATTACTGACGAAACTTTGGAAGCATTTTTTCAGCTTCCCATACCCATGCATCCTGCAGTATTACCTGATTTAATCATTGGTTTAGACAAATATCTTCAGTATTATGTCTCAAAGGCGAAATCTGGCTGCGGTAAGTTTGCACATGATTTGGAATATTTTTTTCTTTATGATGGAAGAAGTCTTGAACACTTAATTTCTCATATTTTACATATTACTGTATGCTGATGCTCAGGCTCTCGGACTACGTACATGCCCACAATGCCTGCACTCACCCGATGTACAACGGGATCGAAATTCCAATGGAAGAAGAAAGAAAAGACACCTACCTCTCAGAAGAGAGACTCTCAGGTTTCGGTTATGAACGGTGAGAATTCCTTTGGGGTCACGCAGCTATGTGTCAGAATAAACAGCTTGCACAAAATCCGCAGTGAGCTCGATATTGTGGTAAAAAGGGTGATCACACATTTGAGGAACTGTGAGTCAGCTCACACCGATGACTTTTCCAACGGCTTAGGAAAAAAGTTTGAGCTCACACCAGCAGCTTGCATTGAAGGTGTCCAACAGCTTTCTGAGTCTCTGGCTTACAAAGTCGTATTCCATGACCTAAGCCACACATTATGGGATGGGTTATACATTGGTGACATCTCGTCCTCTAGAATCGATCCTTTCCTCAAGGAACTTGAACAGAATTTGACAGCCGTAGCAGAGACAGTACATGAAAGAGTCCGAACACGCATCATCACTGATATTATGAGAGCCTCTTTCGATGGCTTTTTACTTGTCCTCCTTGCTGGAGGACCCTCTAGGGCTTTTACAAGACAGGACTCTCAGATAATGGAAGAAGATTTCAAATCAATGAAAGATATGTTCTGGGCAAACGGAGATGGTCTAGCCATGGACCTGATTGATAAGTTCTCGACCACAGTCAGAGGCGTGCTTGCTTTGTTTAGTACAGACACGGACAGTTTAATAGAGAGGTTCAAGGGAACAACCCTCGAAGCTTACGGGTCCTCAGCTAAGTCGAGGCTTCCGTTGCCTCCAACTTCAGGCCAGTGGAATGGCATGGAGCCAAACACGCTCTTACGTGTTTTGTGTTATCGTAACGATGAATCTGCAACGAGGTTTCTCAAGAAGACATATAATCTGCCTAAGAAGCTCTAGTGGACATAAGACTAGTACTGCAGCGCTTAATAACCTCACAAGATGAAGAATGTGTTCCACTTGCAGGCGGGAGCATCAGAGATTTGTATAGTGAGTTTCATTTTTTTGTTTTATGGTTTTTTGATACATTCATATACGTATTATATTATATTATTCATTCATATCGTTTGTTATTATTATTTTTTTAAGAATATACAAATAACCTATTCGATGTAGCTACCATTGTTTACTTGTGTTAGTTTTCTGCTGAATTATTGTTTGTTCTCTATTTTTCCTTTACTTGTTCATGCTAATAACATTTATTTCTATTTTTCTTGTCTTTCTGTTTGGTCTTTTGGTTTATGTCAAGAAAAAATTTGTAAATAATATCATATAGAATGAAATGTTGTGCAAAGTGAAACCCAGAATAAGAGACAAACCATCTTTGTGGTGTTCAGCCAAGAAAGCAAGTGAAGAAGTAGAGAATTTTGATTTTCCAATTTCTCTGATATTATCTTAAAATTCAATTTGGATTCCAAATTCAATCATGTAAGAGGTTTTTTGTTTCTTAATAAATTTAACATTAAATCAAAAATAAAAATCAATATTAAGCAAATCGTTTAAACTTCACAATCACTTGTTTAGCTGCACACAACAACAAAATCTGAGCATAATTTTCTTCAATTATTTGCCATATTTAATTTTGCCATATTTTTGATAATGCGCAGACGTTTCGTAAAGGTAACATTCTTCTATGAATGTTTGTTCTATTAAGATTTTCTTTATTGTGATTATTCATACTGCATATATTTCACCACTTATCATTCTATTTCCCTTTTCTGATCTTTATCCATTTTTGTTTTCCTGTTAAATCTTGCATGATGTAGTGTCAATATCGAATATGTACCATGGTTTATGTGAGATCACAATAAACCAACATTTTTTTTTCCTTTGTCACCTACCCAACAAAATTTATAACACTGATTTGGTGTTAGTCTCTTGTTTATTGCATTAATGCGTGCTAACAAGAAATACCAGAAGCATGGCGGCGGATAACATGATTGAGAGCATCATAAGATGCAGTCATGCGAGTTTGAGTTTTGATTTCATTTCATCTTTTATCTTTTGCAAAGGAAATCAAATAGTATTTAAGATTTTGCAAGTTGAACATGAATGTGATGAGCTTTTTTATGGACTTTATGTTCATTCTTATACTTGTTTTATGCAAATTTTTTTATGTACGTATGTTGTATAGATAACAAAATCTAGGGATTACACAAGATTTTTTTAAAAAGAGAAAGTAAACAATAAGAGAGAGATTTACAAACATTTTGTTCTCATCACACATTTCTCTCTTCTCTATATATTTTAGAGTTTTATTTTTTATTTTTGTTGTTTTCTTGGCGGTTCTTCAAAACGCCTCGAGTTTTCTTCATCTTCATTTTATTTACTCATAATCTCTTTAAAAAGATTCTCTTTTGCTATATCTGAAAAATAACTGAGTTCAAAAACCAAAATCAAACAAAAAATCAAAGTTTTGTTAGCGCATCATGAGATAAATTAGAGTGTTTTATGACAAAGTTTTGGTAGCGCACTTTAAAATAAATGTAAATAAAAACCCTATTTGATGACAAAATGTCCCATTCATTTCCATTTTCTTAATTTTAGTTTTATCCCTTGTTAGTTCGCAAATTAACTCGAATATGAAAGTCTAACAATTGATACTTAAAGCTGGAATATTTGGCCGACTAGCTCTATTTGTATTGTAATTTATATATTTACTAACTTTAATTTAACAAATTGTGTTAAAATTTCCTAGTGTGTTAAAACGATTGAATATACTATAGACCAAACAACAAACTGAAGTTTTACAAACTGAAGTTTTACAAACTGAAGTTTTACAAACTTGAAACACCTCAAGTACAGAGCTTTGCTCAGTAGAAAAAAAGCACAAGCATAAGCCTTTATTTCATAATCGCAGATTGTATTATATGAGTTGAACAAGAATATAATAGAGATAATGATCATGCGTATATAGTGACAAAAGATAGTTTTGCCAAGTCTCTTAACCACCACCAAGTTGTGGTTTTGGATGAAAATTCTTCAAGTTTTACCCAAACTTTTTCATGTTTTTTTTTCTTGTTTTGCTGTGACTTCTTCGACAAAAACTCCTTATTCCCGACTTTTATTATATCTAACAACAAATAAATGTTAAAAGTATGTCCGCGGATACCATAACTAAGAAAATCAAAAGACGCAGTCATGCGAGCTTAAGTTTTGATTCCACCTCCTTTTATATCCTTTACAAAGGAGATCAAATAGTTTTGATTGTTAATTCTTCACTGACTCACACTATTTCACGGTTCAGTCAAGATATATTATTGCAACGTAAAGATTTTGCAAGATGGACATGAATATGATGACTTTTATTATGATTTTAGGTTCATTCTTTTTTTTTTTTCAACAGATTCATTAAATCAAAAGGGGCTAAAGCCGAGAAACGATACAAACATAAGAGCCCACTAAGAGGAGATAAAGATAAAGATAAAGGGCCGAGGCCCGGAGGATTTCTAATGCGTACAACCAAAGGCCCAATACGAGGGTCCAATAACAGCAAAAGAAAAATAAGGCCCGTTAAACTGGCGAGTTCGCCCTAGGTCTCGCGCCGCGGCGGCGAACGGCATCCTCTTCCGATGGCAGAGTGACGACGAGACGATGGGAAACTTTTGAGGGTTCTCGGATCTGCATCCGGAGGGTGAAGCTGGACGGATCTCAGCGACTATAGTGGTGTTGTACCGCAGGGTTCTCCGACGAACAGCGTCGGGACAGTTACACAGAAACTCTAAGCCAAAGCGAGAGTGGAACGATTTGAAGAGATGTGTAAAGTAAACCTTAACCTGTGTAAGTGATGGTTCGGTGAAGAGAGATCCACAGTCAGCGACTGAGATCTGGGTATCCTCCGAGATATGCTGAAGGGCGACACAAGAAAGGATGAAAAGACGGTTGCTTACAGCCGCGAAAAGAGATGAGCGTGGAGAAACAACGACTCCAAGCCGTGGCGACGGAACCACCCGAGCGGCGGCGAGGAGAGGAAGAGTGGTGGGGTAGGATTCTTCCTCGGAAGTAAGATGGGAACCACGGCCGAGGCTTTCCGGGGAGTGGCCGTAAGAAGACGAATGGGCGACAATCGAGAGCCAGCAGCAAGAAGATGAACGCGAGCAGAGAAGATCGGAGCCAGGGGCGACGTCGGCAAAAGCCTCTGCCGCCCAAGGCCGATGGTAATAGATGAGCTTTCAGATCTAGGATTTTATGGGGAGTCAGGTCTGAGAGAAAAAGAGACTAGTAATATTTAATTTCCAAGCATAAATCTATTTAGTCTTCTTCGTGAATTTCAGGTTCATTCTTATACCTTTTTTATACCATTTTTTTTAATGTACATATGTTATACAAGTAACAAAATCTATGGATTGCACAAAATTTGAATTTTAGAGAAATAAACAATTAGAGAGATTTACAAACTTTTTGTCTCATCCCACATTTATCTCTTCTCTATATATTTTAGAACTCTTCCTTCTTGTTGCTTTCTTGAAAGTTCTTCAAAACGTCCAGAGTTTTCTTTATTTTTATCTTGTTTACTCATAAGCTCCTTGATTATATAATGTTGATATAGAATATATACTTTTCATGTAAAATCACAATAAACCAACAATTTTTTTTCCTTTGTCAACTAACCAACACAATTTATAACACTAATATTTGTTTAGTCTCATGTTTATTGCATTAATGCCTGCTAACAAGACATATGTCTTCGCATAACATTTTATATTTTGCTGATGATCACATGGTTTAATTTGTCTTCTTTTCTCTTATCAAACTCATATAATTAACTAATTTTTTCCCTTATCTATATATATTCAATATTACTTTCTTCAACTTCATTTTAAGGTCTCAAAACACTTTGTTAAAAATATCAAATCTTTTTTTTTTTGTGAAAAACTTGAATTAGACTGTATTAGATGATGAAATAGGAGAAATTACATGCAAATGAAAATAAGAGAAAAATACATAAAAATAGAAAAAAAAAATACATTAAATTAGTTGAAATATTGGTCGGTAGTGAATCATATCCAATCACTAGTTCCACATTGCATATGTTATCAATACCATGTATAGTTTCCATAGTTTTTAAATGATATTTCGGAATCTAGGCGCATAGCTAAAAAGATTGTATAGTCTTTCTTCCATAGAGTATCCAATGAATAAGTAAAATCATAATCACCTGAAACAAGCAATATGTTCTTCTGCATATCACTACCGTACTGGATTACGTACTCGATCAAAC
Organism: Boechera divaricarpa; assembly: GCA_026770425.1. Classification (NCBI taxonomy): domain Eukaryota; kingdom Viridiplantae; phylum Streptophyta; class Magnoliopsida; order Brassicales; family Brassicaceae; genus Boechera; species Boechera divaricarpa. Next base: position 5,183,747 of record CM049186.1, on the reverse strand, counting down.
ATGCTTCTAACAAATGCTCTGGTACTGGTGTATTGGGCTTTCATCGATCATGCTTAGGGCAATATGCATGTCTCTCGACACCATCAAACAATTTGAAACCTTGATTTGCAGGACATGTTCGAGTAGCTTCGCTCAGATCACTTAAACTTCCCCAGGCAATTGAGGCCATGGTTCAATCATTATGAATTTCATATTCATTCTTATACCTTTTTATACCATTTTTTTAATGTACGTATGTTGTACAAGTAACAACATCTATGGATTGCAAAAAGAATTATTTTTAGAGAAATAAACAATTAGAGAGATTTACAGACCTTTTGTCTCGTCCCACATTTCTCTCTTCTATATATATTTTAGAACTCTTTCTTCTTGTTGTTTTTCCTTCAAAACGTCTGAAGTTTTCTGTTTTTTTACCTTGTTTACTCATAATCTCCTTGATCGATCGCTTCCAGACATTATATAATGTTGATATAGAATATATACTGTTTCATGTAAAATCACAATAAACCAACAATTTTCTTTTCCTTTGTCAACTAACCAACACAATTTATAACACTAATATTTGTTTAGTCTCATGTTTATTGCATTAATGCCTGCTAACAAGCCATATGTCTTCGCATAACATTTTATATTTTGTTGATGATCACATGGTTTAATTTGTCTTCTTTTCTCTCACCAAACTCATATAATTAACTAATTTTTTTCCCTTATCTATATATTCAATATTACTTTCTTCAACTTCATTTTAAGGTCTCAAAACACTTTGTTAAAAATATCAAATTTTTTTTTTTTTGTGAAAAACTTGAATTAACTGTATTAGATAATGAAATAGGAGAAATTACATGCAAATGAAAATAAGAGAAAAATACATAAAAATAAAAATAAAAATACATTAAATTAGTTGAAATATTTGTCGGTAGTGAATCATATCCAATCACCAGTTCCACATTGCATATGTTCTCAATACCATGTATAGTTTCCATAGTTTTTAAATGATATTTCGGAATCTAGGCGCATAGCTAAAAAAGATTGTATAGTCTTTCTTCCATAGAGTATCCAATGAATAAATAAAATCATAATCACCTGAAACAAGCAATATGTTCTTCTGCATATCACTACCTTGCTGTATTACGTACTCGATCAAACATGCTTCTAACAAATGCTCTAGTATTGGTGTATTGGGCTTTCATCGATCATGCCCAGGGCAATATGCATGTCTCTCGACACCATCAAACAATTTAAAACCTTGATTTTCAGGGCATGTTCGAGTAGCTTCGCTCAGATCACTTATATTTCCCCATGCAATCGAGACCATGGTTCAATCATTATGAATTTCAGGTTCATTCTTATACCTTTTTATACCATTTTTTAATGTACATATGTTGTACAAGTAACAACATCTATGGATTGCAAAAAGAATTATTTTTAGAGAAATAAACAATTAGAGAGATTTACAGACCTTTTGTCTCATCCCACATTTCTCTCTTCTATATATATTTTAGAACTCTTTCTTCTTGTTGTTTTTCTTTCAAAACGTCTGAAGTTTTCTGTTTTTTTACCTTGTTTACTCATAATCTCCTTGATCGATCGCTTCCAGACATTATATAATGTTGATATAGAATATATACTGTTTCATGTAAAATCACAATAAACCAACAATTTTTTTTTCCTTTGTCAACTAACCAACACAATTTATAACACTAATACTTGTTTAGTCTCATGTTTATTGCATTAATGCCTGCTAACAAGCCATATGTCTTCGCATAACATTTTATATTTTGTTGATGATCACATGGTTTAATTTGTCTTCTTTTCTCTCACCAAACTCATATAATTAACTAATTTTTTCTCTTATCTATATATTCAATATTATTTTCTTCAACTTCATTTTAAGGTCTCAAAAGACTTTGTTAAAAATATCAAATCTCTTTTTTTTTTTGTGAAAAACTTGAATTAAACTGTATTAGATGATGAAATATGAGAAATTACATGAAAATAAAAATAAGAGAAAATACATTAAATTAATTGAGAATATTTGTCGGCAGTGAATCGTATCTAATCACCAGTTCTACATTGCATCTGTTCCCAGTATCATGTATAGTTTTCATGGTTTTTAAATGATATTTTGGAATCTAGGCGCATAGCTAAAAAAATTGTATAGTCTTTCTTTCATAGAGTATCCAATGAATAAGAAAATCATAATCACCTGAAACAAGCAATATGTTCTTTCTGCATATCACTATCGTGATGGATTACGTACTCGATCAATCGTGTTGCTAACAAATGCTCTGGTGCTAGTGTATTAGGCTTCCATTGATCATGCTCAGGGCAATATGCATGTCTCTCGACACCATCAAACAATTGGAAACCTTGATTTTCAAGGCATGTTCGAGTAGCTTCCCTCTGCTCACTTAAATCTCCACATGCAATTCTTAGAATTTTGTTAATGTTACTTATTAAATTTTGAGGGCGACAACAAGCTACAAGTGGACATGTTTTCAAGTCCCAAAAAATGGGAACCTCTTGGTAGATTGGGACACTTTGTGGGAGAACTCGAGAACCAGACGTGGAGGCCATGTTGATCTGATAAAGAGTACAACTTTGACGTGAGCTCTGCATTGAACAAAACATAGCATTAAGAAACATCATTCACCAATAGAGTTGAGCAGATAAACACTAAAAAGTTGCCATTTAAAAAAGAGACGAAAAACTAAAGCTGAGGCCATGGTTCAATCATTGCTAAAGGATTCCGGTAGAAGAAATATAATTGAATCATAAAACTGAGAAGCCATGGGATTTTCGTTCAAGCCTCCAGAACAATGATCCATTCTTGTTTTGCTTTCTCAAAGCAGTGGCGAGCTCTCCACGAGTGAAGTTTGCTGCAGCAGCAAAGAGAGAGAGACGGAGGAGGAGGAGGTCTACTGATCCTTAAATAACTCCGAAAACAAATCAATACCCCGGCTGAAACAATACCTCCTCAGATATGTATTTCAATATACAATCTATCATCTATGGAAAGAGAGAAACTCAAGGCGACCCTCAGTAAACACATTGACAAACAAGTCCAAAATTTCCTAACATTAATCCATGAGCAAGGGGATAAGATATACGATGCTGCCCCTTCAAGTATGGTTTTCCACGCAAGGAGAATAACTTATGATTAAGCATATTGTAATATGTTTCTCTATTTCAAATTCTCAGCTTTTATTTCAAAAATGATGGCACTAGTTATACAAACAGTCTTTTTGAGTGAATATAGTTTAACATTTATTCAAAAAAAAAAAAATCAAATCTCACAGGTTAATAATGATCCCAATCAAAGCATGAAAACAGAATACAAGAAATCTTTTAAATTGGCAAACTGGAACTGTTTTTTTTTTTTTAATTCACTGATTTAAATAGAATAATACAAGAAGAGTTAGAATCTATGATTCCGAGCAAACAAGAGAAATTGGGAAAGTGGAAGGATAAGTTCCTAAACATTAGAAAGACTCATCCCATTACTAACAACTGAAATAAATAACAGAATTAATAAAAGAGATTGCAAGAGATGGTTTGATTACTTCATGTACTTCCGATTCGAAATTTTGCACCAGTTTGTATAATCAATGATGGAGAAGGCAAGATCAGAGTGGTATGGAAGGAGAACAAAGGCGTTTTTTCATGGGTGATGTGGTTCCTTTTGGAAAGTCAACAAAATGTAGTAGTTTTTCATAATATTAAAAAGGAGATTCCAGATATTTTAAACCATGCATGCTATTTGTGAATTTAAGGCTTGGAGAAACACTCAATACTCACTTCCATCGATAATAGAGGCCACACAAGGGTAAAAGACCAATATGCCAAGTGATGGCTTTTGGAAGACGACAAACCCGATGACAAGATGGTTTTAGTAAGAGCTCGTTATCAGAGATGCAGTCTCTCACCCCTTCACTCATTGTTAGAAACATTGTGATTTGAAAATGATTTATTTTATTTTCATGAATTATGTTTTACTTTTGAATTTCAATGGTATAATTCATAATTAATTTAAAAGTATTTTTTCATGAAAAGAAACACATTTTTCTTTATATTTTGTGAGAAATTAAAAATCATTGATCTATAATCAGACTGGATTGATCCGATGATCCAGTAAAAATTTCAGTTTGCTATCTGATCCGCTTTTGAAAGCATTACTTTAATATGATCCGATTTTGACCAGTAGTTCATAATTAAAATTACCATTAGGTAGAAAGAGCTTATTATAAATCTAATTTTTCTCTAACCATCAATCTAAAAAAATTTCTAACTTATTATATATATGTACACTTAAAAGAAATATATATACGTAAACACTTATGACGGATTAAATATTCGACGTGTGGTAGTAAACATATATTTATATAAATTGACTTTTATACATAATTCTTCGCTTTATTTTTATTATATTTATCTGTACAATACTAGATATATAGTACCTAGTTATCAAATTAGAAAGTGAGGTCATATACACATACATTCATTGTCATTACCGAATAAAAGAGAGAAAATGAAAAGGATGGTTTGTTCATATATATTGAATCTGAATATATATATATATATATATTAAATGAATAACCCATGATTAGTGTAATTTTGAAATGGACCAAGCTATTGAGAAAAGGGAAATAAAAAGGAACATTTTTGACCGGAAAGGAAGTAAAGTCTAAAGGCCTTTTTGCATGGTCTCCAAGAACGAGTATCATTGGTATCTTCGAGGCTTTTGACATTAGAACATGCTCACTTAGCTGTTACGTCCCTCTATACATTTATTCATAATTTTTTATTAGTATTATTATTCATAATTTACACAATGATTTTAATCTCAAAGCAAATCAACATCATTGACAAACCAAAAAGCAAATGAAATACAACAAGCATGAGTATAAACTTTATGAGAAAGGCTGATTTATGTTGTCGATCCGTGGAAAAGGTTATAGTTATTTTGTAACAATGCATCTTCTATCTGAATTTGTTCACCGGAAACAGAATTTTTCATTTTAACATGTATTTTTTTCAAAAACAATTTGTTTAAAAGAGTAAGATTAATCCATCAAAACAGATCTATAACGATGCATTTAATTGTTTTATTTGAATATATTTTTACTTGTTGGCAAGTTTGTAAAATAAATTCAAAATATTAGAAGGAAATTTGTTTAAATATGACAATAAGATATATATGTTGTTACTATTTTTTAGTTAACAGATTAATTGTATTATCTAATAAAGATCAAATTTAATTTAAAAAAAAAATCATACTAACTTTTAAATAAAAATTTTATGTTGGATAATCTTAAAATTTTTTAAGTAATTTACTTTAATAAAAAAATCAATTACAAATATATTTTTGTAAACTAAATAAATATATAAAAATATTTTGGCACCAAAACCCATTTCTGCAATTTTTATGCTATAGCTCCAAATTTCAATTTGTGGCAAACATATTTTTGAAATTTTTGCGTCCAGCGCGATTATGTGTGTTTTATGGCAAAACATGATTTTACGGTTTTGATAACAAAACGTGTTTCCACGTTAATGCCAAAATTGTAGATCCAAACATGATTCCTTGTGTTTATGTCAAATACGATTATGTGTAAAGTGTTACCATAATTGACTTTCTTAAATGTTTTGAATAATCTGCAAATCTGATCATAAATGTTTTGAAGAAGCAAGTGATGAGTTTGACCCGATGTGGAGGGGAACGATAGATCCACCTCCCAAATCAATCGATCCAACATTCGATTTACCCAACTAATCGAGCTCGACACTGATATCCAAATTTCATTTTAATTTACTAGATTTACCCAACTTCCAGGATCTAACCTGACTCGGTTTTCACTTGCTTTAATACCTACTGTTAGAGTTTTATAGACCTTCTTTCATTCACTTAGATTTAGACATTACTTGTGGTGTGTTAGATACTTCTAGATTCTAGATAGTTTAAAAAACTAAACGTGTTTGTTTAAATGCTTAAAAGATCTAGTATAAGCAATTCTTCTTTAATTAGCCAGTGGCTAAACGTATGTTAATATTAAGAGGAATTTAGAACTCATCAAACCTATACTTAATGTTTAGATAACCTAGAAGTCCAAGATGTTATCTTTGAGACTGACTCTCAAATTTTAGTACAGGCATTGGGTGCTCCTGACTTGTGGCCGACGTTGAGTATCATTACGATGAATGTTCTGACCTCACCACGTCGACACCTCAAATCTTCACTTGAAGATATATGTGAAAAAAAATATGAAAAATATATTCTTGAAGATTTATTCCTTTTATTTAGGAAAAAATATTTTTCTGTGGGAAATCTAGGGTGACTTATCTCTTACGTTTATGGGTATATATACAGAAGAGAGGTGTGATGCTAGGATTAGCCAAAAATAGAGAGAAAAAACGTTTGTATTGTTTCGGTCTCAAAGAGAGAAGAACAGAGAACGACTTGCTAGAACACAGGTCTGGTTGTTCTAGACTGTGTATTATTGGTGTTGAGCTAAGGTGTGTCTTAACGTCGTGTAATTCCAGGTTGGAGCTTACTAGATATTGATTGGTTATGAACTAAGGTGTGTTTAGTCTTGTGTAATCCCAATGAGTCATGTTCTTGTTGTAAGATTGACTATATAAATCTAGTTGATACTTTGAAGATGTAGGCACGTTGTCGAACCTCGTTAATTTTTGTGTGTATCATCCATTTACTGCACTTACAATTGGTATCAGAGCAGGCATCAGTACAGAGTCTGACTCAACAAACGGATGAGGATCCTGAGGAAAGAGATGGATGATATATTTCGAGAATGGCTTGCAGTTAAGAGTCTTACGCTAGATGGAGAAAATTATGGATATTGGAAGGTGAACATGAAGGCAATCATACAAGGTATTGATGAGGATGCTTGGACAATGGTGGAAAATGGCTACGAAACCCCTAAATTTGTCGAAAGAGACGGTTCTATTGTCAACAAACCGAAGAGTAAATGGACAAAAAATGAGAAGAGTATGTCGAGGTATAATGCAAAAGCCTTATCTATTTTTTTTTACTTCGGTTAACAAGAATCAATTCAAGTTGATTCAAGGATGGTCATCTGCCAAAGAGGCGTGGGATAATCTAGACAAAGTGTTTGAAGGAACCACAACCGTAAAAAGATCAAGAATTGACAGGTTGGCTTCTCATTTTGAAAAACTAAGAATGGAAGAACATGAAAGTGTTATATATTTTAGTGATAAGTTGTGCGTTATTGCTAATGAAGCGCATGTGGTTGGAAAGACGTACAAGGATAAGAAGCTTGTCAAGAAGTTTCTACGTTCCTTACCTAATAGATTCGAGTAAAAAAAAACAACTATGGAGGTTGCTCTTAACACGGATGAGACTCCATTTGATGAAATAGTGGGGATGCTACAAGCATATGAGATGGATTGTAAGGATGCTGCTTTAGAGAATCCAAATACATCAGTTCTACATGATGTAAGAGAAAGAAGATGTGGACAGCGGTGTAATGGATGTCGAGGATATGGACATATCAAACATGAATATCCGAGTATTAAGAAAAAGAAGTTTCAGTGCTCAGGTTGTAAGGGATATGAACACACAAAATTAGAGTGTGTTAACGTTATGAAAAATAAAGAGAATATCTACATAGAGAATGGCAAGAGTGAAACAGATGATGGAGAGGAGGTAACCAATTTTGTGGCATTAAGTAGATTCATAGAACCTAAGAAGGAAGCGACAACAAGTGTTCCAACACAAGCAGCGATTCAGAAAGTGATTATGAAGTAGTCGTAGATGAATCAAGTGAAGAAGAATCAAGTGACAAAAAAGAGGTTGATGTGGACAGTGAGTTTTGAAAACTGTATGACCATTGGTTGCTGCTCATTAAAGAAAAAATATCCTTGATGAAAGAAAATCTGAATCTTCGAACCATGAATGAGAGGTTAAAAAGAGAACTAAATGCAGAGGTGGAGAAGAACAAAGCTCTTACAAGAGCTATCAGAGACAAGGAAGAAGATTCATATGCTGAAGAGTGGTATCAAGGATTTGGAAAGTATCTTGACTTCGGGAAGGGTTAGGAAGTCAAATTTTAGACTTGGTTATCATGGAGGTAAAACGAGTGGAAAAACAAGCTTTGTCTGCAGCAACTCAGTCAATCCGGGTATGGATTAGACAACTGAAGGTATGAATTCAGGTCTAAGTAATCGTAGAGGTGAAACGAAGGTGAAGACAATTTTTGGTCAAAGAAATTTGTCAAAGTCTGCTGGAACAGGGGAGAAACTGTTCCAGAAAACTGTCAAGAGTGTTATCATAAATCCGATAGATGAGAGCAATGTAAAAGGCAGTAGAAACACTTCAAGTGTTACTGGAAAGGATACTACAAATTTGTGTCACGGATACAATAGAAGTTGGTCAAATCTAAGAACATCATATCTCAGCTGGAACAAGCAAAATCATGTTGGAACATAAAAACTAAAATTTCACCAAAAGGTATCTTGTACGCTGAATTGTTTTTATTGTGGAAAAAAGAGCATATCAAGGCCTACTGCTATAAATTCCTTGACAAGGTTAGTTGTGCACTGAGACAAAAAAGATTTATTCAAGATCCAAGGAGATTTCAAAAGGTTTGGGTAAAAAAAATGGATTTGTATGAAGATGTGTCTTGTAAGTCACCAGCAAGTAATTCAAAGAAGATTATATGTTGCATATGTGGGTGTTTGGAACACACGTCAAGTGGTCAAGAAAGGTTTGAGAAGAAGAGGTACAGATTTAAGAATGAGAGTTATTGGAGAGCTCAAAGAAGAAACGATTCTGATCGAGGAGAATATTCCAACAAGTATGTTTTTGAATTTTTAACAGAGTTATATCACTCAAGCAGGGAGAAAATGTAGAAGATCCATGGAAAGGTAATTATCACGATTGAACATGATTAAGAGGGAGCCCTTAGATCATGAATTCACGATGGTACATGATTATGGGGGAGTTTTTAGATCATGATTTCTTGTTGGATATGCGCGATGGATGTGGTGAGCTTGAGTTGTAAAACTCAGTTAAAAAGAGAGAGAATGAAAGTGCAGAACTTGTTGGAACATGAATCAGCTTGCTGGAACAAGCTTGAGGTTACTTGATTGATGCTGACGTGGCTCTTGGAATCGAAGATAAGTATCAAGAATATATTTGGAGATATTTGGAAGGTTAAGATAAAGGAAAACATGCACTTGAAGATATATGTGGAAAATATATGAAAAATATATTCTTGAAGATTTATTATTTTTATTTAGGAAAAGATATTTTCCTGTGGGAAATTTAGGGTGACTTATCTCTTAGGTATATACAAGGGAGAGGTATGCTGCTAGGGTTAGCTGAAAATAGAGAGAGAAGAACAGATAGCGACTTGCTGGAACACAGGTCTGGTTGTTCTAGACTGTTTATTATTGATGTTGAGGTAGGGTGTGTCTTAGCGTCGTGTAATTCCAGGTTGAGGCTTACTAGATATTGATTGGTGATGAGCTAATATGTGTTTTAGTCTTGTGTAATTCTAATGAATCATGTTCTTATTGTAAGATTGACTATATAAATATAGTTGGTACTTTGAGGACGTAGGCACGCTGCCGAACTTCGTTAATCTTTGTGTGTATCATCTATTTACTGTAGTTACACAAATATTGAACAAGAGAAATGTTTTTCATGTTTCTGAGTATTATTATAAGATTAGTATTTTTGAAGTTAAAGAGAGAGAGAAAAAAAAACTTAAGTTCGAGAACAATCCTAAAATATTTCTCTGATAAATTGTTTGTTTTTATATATCTGAATTCCTGTGAAAATTTACATAACCATTAAGACTTGGGATGGGTGTAACAGTCTTTTCACCAGTACTTCACCTCATATAGGACAGCCCTCCTGACTAATTTTTGGTTTACACTTGGGACAAGTGTAAGGGAACTAAAATTTATGGGCTCAGATGATGCAAATCATATCTCGTGAAGTTGTTCATCGTTCTTGACAATGGACTAGTCAAACGACGACAAAGTGTATTTAATGTAGAAAATAATTTTGCTAATTTTAATTTTATTTGGTAAACCATTATTGTTAATTATCAACTTAAATTTCAAATATATATATATATATATATATTTTTGGGTTAAAATCAACTTAAATTTCATTGAAATAAATTATGATACATCCGTTGGTAATCTAATCCAATAATTTCCGTATATTGTTTGAAATTATCAGAAAACCATGAAATAGTTTCCAACGCATTATCAATGTTTTCTTTCTTTTATTTTTTTGAAAAAGGGTTTTCTATTTAAATGCATGAGAAATAAAATAATACAAAAGTCCAGCCTAGGCTTTAGTGTTTTCTATTATCGATGCTTTTGCCAACTATATGTGGTCATATAATCATATAAATATTTCGAAAAATTACCTACAAAATTATGTTACTGACGTTCATATATCATCAGACTGATCAATCCCTAGTTAAAAATTTTTGATTTCATGTAGTGATATAATAGTAATTATTATTCAAGAAAAGTCTCTGGCTTGGTTAATATTAGTTTCTAATACATGGAAACATAATTACAAATGGATACATCTAAAAGTTTGCAGAAAGCATATGAACAAATCTCTCCTTTGATGAAAAAGAGAAAAGAAAAGGTTTTCGATCTTCTCATTCTCATCATTGCAAGCAAAAATAATATATATATAGACAAACATGCACATACAAAATCTAAAAGAATTGTAGAAAGTAGAAAATAAAGAAGAGAAACCAAGGAACAATGATAACGAATTTCAAAACCCAAGTGGTCCAAGTGTTGAGTCCTTTTCGTATTGGCTAATTCGTTTTGTTCCTCAATATCTTTTGACCACATTGTCGAAATTTCAAGTTTTTAAGTACAATTTTATCAAAGTTATCTACTCGATCCGATCATTTAATTATCTCTTGTAATTATTTTATCATTATTTCTTAGTTGGTTCATAAAGATGACGAGGACAGTAGTGCTATTGTAACGCATTCTTTAACATAAGTATAATGGTTCCACTATGGTATAAACACGTCACGCAAGTCTCATTTTCAGTTTATCAAAAAATCTCATTTCCATAAATCTAATTTTGTTCGAATTTTTCAGAGTACATAATAACATCCATATTTGAAGTCTTGTAAGAAATATACTCCACTAAGTGTTTACGATTTTTAGAAGGTTTTTTACTGGACTGACAATAATAAAATCCAAATTTAAACACCATTTACCGCCATGATTAATTTATTATGAAACATTTGGGAAGAAACCACTATTTTGGAGTTTGATTTGCTTCGTTACCTTAATCAGAATGTGGTTTGGTAAAACAGACAAATTTTGGTTCTGACACACACTCTCTCTCTATGTCACATCAATATTTCTAATCCATAACTTCTTACAATTTCTTTTTTCTCCTCATCTTTTTTATTTTCTTTATTCTTACAATTAAAGTTTTTTTCTCATGTTTTTTACGTTCTTCAAAGTCTTTTGCAAAACTAACATTTTTTTTATAAATAATTAAGAATATAACACTAATATGTAAAATGAAGTAACTAACCAAAAGGTGTAGTGCAATGACAATTTTTCCCTGACTGGCTTGATACGCCGGGAGATGAGCAAAGTTGAGACGTGACGTGGCAATAAAGAGAGGAGATATTTTTTTGTAGTTAAAATATGAGTTTACCCCTTCACATTTTCTTGCAACAGATTTCTTTAAAAGATTTAAGGTATTAGACATCTTGATAAAGAACCTAATATATTTCTTCATTTCGAGTTCAAGAATCTAACGTCCAAAAAATAAACGATCGAGCCCCTATAAAGATCAATCAAATTCTACAATAGATCGATCAAACTTCTTTATAGTTCGATCAATTCCTGTTTGATTTCTAACACTAAATTTTCCTTGTATATTCATGAATCTTAAAATATCCCTGTTGTCTGATACTTTTAAAATCTTGAAGTCTCATCACATTTATTTGCTTAGATAGTTATTAAAACCAAAAACTCAAAAACAAATTAAATTCTTATTCACTTTCTAGTTAAAATTCTCTTATAGGATTCAATACACAACTGATATTCCCTATAAATCGATACCTTAAATATTATAACAGATAGTTATGCACTTATAACATATTTGCATGTAGGAATTAACATTTTTATTTACCTGATCTGTTTCAGTACGCATCAAAGATGTTCTTTTTAAGTTCTTACAATATGAATCCGGTGAGTTTCTCTGGAAAAAAAAAACTATTATAATAACTAAGGTTGGTCTACCATAACGGAATATAAGGTTTTAAAGGCAAGAAAAATAGGTTATATCTGACCCGAGACAAACCGGGTCGTGTTTTCTCGAAAAATAATTGGACCGTACGGGCCATGCAGTAAACTTGTAACATCGAAGTCTGTTTTGAGTGACCAAACATGTCCCTTGTCAAATGAACTTTTACTTGACTAGTCAGACATTTTAGAACAAATCTGTCAGATCAGTCCAAGGTTTTTTTTTTGGTTCACATAGAAGATATTCAAACCATTCTTCACATTATATTTTATATATTCGTTTACTACATTCATCAGTAAACAACCAAGATAACATAAACAAAAGTATCTTGATAGACAATCTATTTGGGTTATTAAACCCAACAAAAGGAGCAAAGAAAAAATGAGATTAAAAAAAAAAACAAAAACAAAAACAAAAAACAAGAGAACCCTAGTAAAATTACTTGATAGATCAGACGAAGCCAAAATTGTCAAGCCAACGATAGTATCTTTGAAAAATAAGTAGTGTAAGAAGAACTTGACGATGAGGTAGACTCTAATGCTTGTAACACGTTCTTGGAGCAAGGCCTCTCTTGCGGATCAATGGCCGTACAGTTCAAAGCTAAGTTCATGACATGGACAATCTCGCGCTGATGTACTGGCGTGTCGATGGATGAGTCGATCCACGTGCTGATATGACAATTGGAATATGAATATCTAGCCCAGTTGACCAAACTTCCGTTGACTTTAGATTCTATGTCCTCATCACCGGAGGAACTTTTACCGGTGAGAAGATGAAGGAGGAGGATTCCAAAACCATAGATGTCACTTTTACTTATCTCCTTGTGCTCCCTCGTTTCTACGTTACAAAAACGAAAAATAAAAACTATTATTAGAAAAAAAAAAAAAAAAAAAAAAAAAAAAAAAAAAAAAAAGAGAAAATACAGATAAAATCCCTTTAATATGTGAAGTGAAAACAATTATTTTTAAAAACCCATATTTGTGGATTAAATAGTGGTGGACATGAAAACCGAACCGAAATGAAGTTCATTTATTAAAATTTGTTTTTTTAGTCATGTATATAGAAAAAATACAATGAGTTACACTAAAAATCTATAATATTAAGTAATTTATTATATTTTTAATACTAATTAGTTATTCAAATCCAAACCCATGTATTAAAAAAAAAAAAAAACTGAGCGGAACTGAAATAAATTTTGGCTCAATTAAGTGTATATTTTCTAAAACGTGAAAACCCAAAGACGGAATGAGACGCCTAGGATTAACCATTTGTCTTTTTTGGCGACAAAGAGATGTAATTATGTTTAACAAAGGAAAAAAAAATGTAAGTGTACCTGGGGCCATGTAAGCAGCATCCATGCAAAGTAGGCCCGGAAGACCGAGACAAAGCCTTGGTTCATACTTGACGTCGATGACAATATTCTCCGGCGATAAATTACCGGCAACAACCGCCGTAGAACACCGGCAATGTAAAAACCGAAGAGCTTCTGCGATTCTTATCATAATCTTCCTCCGTCTTTCCCAACTCAAACCATTCAAAATCTGGCTCAGTTGTTTCCCTTCGACGTTTTCGTGTATCAAGTAGGCCACTTTTTCCGACCGGCACGTAGCAACTAACTTAAGAATGTTTTTGTGCTCAGAAATTTTCTTCATTTCCGATATCTCGGGAAGAGAATCATACTTCTTGACCTCCTTAACAACGAACTGCATGCCGTTTTTATCCGCAAGAACGTTTTGGTCCTTGAGAGATGATAGAATTGCCTTCACTGTATGCGATTTCTTGAATCTTGAATCGAAGATTTGAATTTCCCACTTTGTACCATCTTCTTGTTCCACTTTCTTCACCTCCAAAACGTTATGCTTCCTTTGAAAGACAAGAGCGATAAAGAAACCTGAGACAAGGACAGCCAAGAAAGCTACAAAAGTTGAAGTGACGACAAACCACCAACTCTTCGTGCTTTCCTTCCTTACAATCTTGCAAGGACGTAATCCGCTAGCTGTATTTACGCTGCAGAGATCGCTATTACCCGCTACTGCTGTTGCATTTATGGCAAGAAAAGCTCCAGTTGAAGGTAAGCTTCCGTGAAGAAGATTATGAGAGATGTTAACTTGAACAAGAGACTCGATGTTCCCTAGGTTCTTCGGAATCTCGCCGGATAATCGGTTGCAAGACAAATCAAGATCGCTGAGAACTGGGAATTCTGAGAAACTCGAAGGGATCTCTCCGATAAGATTGTTGTGGCTCAAGTCAAGATTCACTAGATTCTTGCAAGAAGACAAGTCGCTTGGGATCACTCCAGTGATCTCGTTCTCACTTAAATCCAAATCCATAATATCCTGGAACGTCATGAGCCCTTGTGGAACCACTCCAGAGATTCTGTTCCCTGATAAATCGAGCTTCTTGAGTCTTCTGCTTCTAGAAAGATCCGGTAATTTACCGGAGAAGTTGTTCCTGCTGAGGTTTAACATCTCAAGTTGTGGCATGTCCCATGTGCCGATTTTACCTTGGAGGTTATTGTTTGATAAGTCCAAGAAGTTAACGAGTTGCAACTCGGTGAAACCTCGAGGTAACTCGCCTGAGAAGCCATTGTTTTGAAGCCTCACGCGTTCTAAGATCTTGCACGTGCCCAAACTCGGTGGGATTTGGCCGTCTAGAGTGTTAGAGAATAGGATGAGCTTAGTGAGATGGCCAGATTCACAGAGGGTGTCAGGGAGTTTTCCGGTGAGATTGTTGGTAGAAAGATCAAGAACAGTGAGGTTGTTATGTTTTCCAAGATTTGCCGGAATCCAGCCAGAAAATTTGTTGGACCAAAGCTGAAGAACTTGTAGACGTGGCAAAGAAGTTACTCCTTCTGGAATTGTTCCGGTTATATTGTTAGAGAAGAGATGGAGAATCTTCAAGCTTTGCATTTGAGCCACGAGCTCAGGGATCTCTCCAGAAAGCGAGTTATCGCTAAGGTCGAGAGAGATGAGGTTTTGGAGGGAGAAGATAGACGGCGGTATCTGACCGGAGAGCTTGTTTTGGTAGAGAAACATGTACTCAAGCTTCTTCAAGTCTCCTAGTGAAGGAGGTATCGGTCCAGAGAGATTGTTGTAGACGAGATCAAGGTGGTTGAGAGAGGATAAGCCACCAATTTGGTAAGGGATTGCGCCAGAGAGATTGTTATATCCCAGGTATATCCATTTCAAGTTTTTCATCTTCCCTAACTCTGCCGGTACACCTCCGGTTAACTGGTTTGAAGCCAATGTTAAGAACTCTAATCTCGAGAGGTTTCCAAGATAGGCCGGTACATGGCCGGTTAAGACGTTTCCGCCGAGATCGAGGACTCTAAGGTTAGAGAAAAATCCGATGTCGTCATAGATTTCACCCGTGAACATGTTGTTGGAAAGATCTAACGTGTGGAGGTTCCGAAGAAAACCTCGAGGGATCGAGCCAGAGAAGTTGTTGTTGCTTAGGTTGAGGTAACGAAGAGAAGGAGACGAAGTGGTAAAGATGTCATGAGGGATTGGACCGGACAAGTTGTTGTTTGAAAGGGTGATAGCTCGAAGAAAAGGTAGCCGAAAAATAGCGGAGGTGAAGATTCGGCCGGAGATGTTCTTTCCGGAGAGATCGAGAGAGACTACACGAGAGAAGTTGTTGCAAACGACACCGTTCCAAAGACACACATCATTGGTTGAAGAGTTAGACCAAGAAGAGAGGTGTTTTAGAGGGTCTTGAATTGAGGATTTGAATGATAAGAGAAGCTCGAGTTCATTTGCATGAAGGCAGGAGAAGTTAAGAAACAAGAAGAATAATGTGGTGATGAGATATGGAGGGTGGTGATGATGATGAGAAGTAGACATGTTTGCTTTTGTTTCTTTGGCTTTGCCCTATTATAACATGAGGTTATTGCATATGTATATATGCTCATATGATGAGTGTTGCTCGTAAGGATTGTGATTTGCTATGAACCTTAGCTGTAAAACAGAAGAAAAAAAAATATTAAAGAGGGGGATCAATGATGACCTTCGATTAGAAAGATTAGAATATTCTTATTTGTCTTTTAAATTTTCTAAATGGACTATTTTCTCCTTCATATAAATAAATTGTAAGAGAGTTTCATAAGAAAGGCAATGTGCATTATTCTTTGTACTAGATGGAAAAGGGATAAAAAGTGCTAGGATGGGCTACAAAAAGGGGAATATTTCCTTCTTTTTTTTTTTCTTTTTTTTTTTTGTCACCAAGGGGAATATTTCCAAAGTTTAAATTTTAAAATAAAAAGAAACAAAAAAGGTGTCAAGCACATTGGCACCTTAAATTATGGCTAATTTTAATATTAATATTATTCATTAAAAATATAAAGAACATTAATTGTTAAATTAAACATTTTTTTAAACAAAATACTTTTTTAGATGATGAACTAGAACAAGAAATATTTTTTTTTTAACCTGAAGACACAAAGTATGAATAATGTTTACGTTGTTCTGAATTTGATTTTATTTTTTTTAAAATTTCTTAAGTCAATATTTTCTTAGTTTTAAATTTATTCATGATTATTATTCTTTTATTTATATTTGTATAATATAAATAAACACAGGTTGATAAAACAAGAAAAAATCGTTCTAAAATGATTCATGACATATTATATTATTATGTTTTATATTAGAAAGTATGTGGTTAGCTATTAAAATTCTATGTAATCATATATAGAAATAGATAACTATATCTTTTATAATATTGTTCTAAAATGATTTATGGCATAAACTAACTAATCTCCAGTGGCAAAGCCTCGTTTACTAAGAAGGAGGCAGTTGCCTCCACCAAAATTTTGTTTTTATTTTTTCATCCATGTATATATTATTTTTTTCTTCTAGATTCTCCTCTGCTCAGCCCTATGTTTAATTTCAACTAAGAACAAAGTCACATATGCATCTAACAAACTGGAGATGAAACTGTTTGTGTTGCCGAATTGTTGTACTTTCTGGTTCTTCCATAGCAAGTTAAACCAAGTCATTCCATTATAACTTCAAAGCTTAGTTAAAAATCTGTTGGTTCAAACTTTTTCCGTCCAACTAGCTCATCTTTAAAACTAGTCGGACGGCTTAAGTCAACTATGGTTGAATTCTGTTTATCAACAAAAATTAACCATATTTAAGAAGTTCGTAAAACATGAAACTAATACGTTGAAAAATAAAATGAACTATGCATCTATCTATATATTATAAATTGTTTAAAGTACTATAAAGTACTAGCTGATATTACGATAAAAAAAACTAATAAAAATTGTATTATACAGCTATATCTAAAAATAGACATTTTTGCTAGAAAAATACTTACATCATAAATTAGATTTTAGGGTAAAATAATGAGATTATGAATGTTATCATTAACCTAATGCGAGTAATCATAGAAATATCACTGTAACTTTTTTTTTTTCCTCTTTCACTTTTGGAATCGGACGTTTGAACACGGACAGATGAGGATGGGATTCATGTCGTCAAAAAGCCTCTGAGATTTTTGTCGGCTTACTATCGAAATGTTCTTTTGACTGAAGAAAATAAAAAAACTTTTTCTTGTGACTAAACATCTTATGTGAATGTTGAAAAGCATTTTCCCACTCCACGAATTTAATCATTTTTTAGTACTTAATCATGCCTACTTACATTGAGATCTTCTATATAATACTAATATGTTATTTTTTTGAATAAACTTTATATTATAAAACAAAAAATTTTAAACCATATGGTTACAAAATATTTTGGAGGAATATAAATATATAAGTATACAAATAAAAATGTGATAACATATGTGGACGGTAGTATATATAGTAAGACTACAATGTTTCGTTTAGTTATAAGCCATTTATTTCATCACAAATCTAATTACTATATGTTGTGATATAAGTCGTGGTGCAGCTGGTATGTTGACATGGATATGAACTGCAACTAGTTGCATAATCAATGACATCATATATTTCCTTAGAAAGATAATATCTCTTCAGATGATTGTACTATCGAAGCACTTACAATATCATGTTTGATACGCCTTTTCCTAAGTTCATTCGTTCACGATCAAACTCCAAACGGAATCCTGAAGAAAAAAATCATTACAAACTTGAGGTAATTGTTAAACTTACCCCATGACGACATGTCATCTAAAGAAACATAAGCTCGAGTGAAAAGGGTTAGTCCGCACAATGATAAGATAAGCGCTCGTGAAAGGTTGCCTTTTGTGCGCTCACCCAGTAGCACCCTCTCCTTGGTGCTCTGTTTCTTTCATACATACACTATTTTACCTTTTTATCTTTGTCTCCACACATATGCTCGAGGAATTAATTCCAAATGTTATGTGGCACATGGATCTAACCCATATGCTTTTTTTCTTAACAACTTATCTACAGAGTTACCGGTGGCATCTAGGCTAGCCTCTCTCATCAAGCTTTAACCAAGTCATCTTTCATAACACATAGCGTTTTCATGTTTTCTATTTACATGTATATATACATTTAATTGTACAAAAGTATTTTTGTTGTAATAAAGTTTTCACATTACACTACAAGAAAAATGTTCGTTTTTCGACCGCCGTATTGGTCGGAAAATCCTGGTCGGAAAAACTGTTTTGGTCAGAAATTGGTCAGAATTTTTCCGACGAAAACGGTAATCGGAAAAACGGTCGGGTTTGTTGGTCGGAAAACATGGTTGGAAATATTAGTCGGAAATTTTTCGGAATGGTCGGAATTTAATCGGAAAAAGTTTCGACAAAAACACGGTGAACCAAAAATTAGTCGAAAAAAAGTCAGAATATTGTCGAAATATTCCGACTAATTTCCGACCAAGTTGATTGGTGCAGTCGGAAATTAGACGGAATTTTTTCGATTAATTTCCGACAACACCAACCAACGTGGTCGGAAATTAGTCAGAATATTTTGCTATTTAAAAAAAAAAAATTTACAAAAACTAATTTAAAAACTATATAAAACATATTTCAAAATTAAAATACATAAAACATAAATTTTATAAAAACTACAAATATAAAAGTTCATGATCGGGCCATGTATCCATTCAATGATGCATCCATAAACTGAAACAGTGAAAAATTTACATTACGATTAACTATATTGATATAAGTAGAAATAAAATGTGAAATTTGATATAAAAAAAAAAAAAAATTTACCGTTCATTTTTTTCCGGCAAAGAGGAAGAATGTTTTTTTTTAACTCTTTCTTGATTGTGAATTATGAAGATTAGAAGCTTGACATATATAATTAAAAATTTCCGAATAATTTCCGACCATAGTGGTTGGATTTAAATCGGAAATTTAGTCACGTGTTAATTTCCGACTAAAATCCGACCGTCGTGGTCAGAAATTAGTCGGAAATTTTTTTACGTTTTTACTTTGCTTTCTCGGGATTTATATTTTGTTTTCTCAGGATTTATACTATGCTTTCTACATATTCTCAGAACAAATATTCTCGGGAATTATACTTTGCTTTCTACCGATTCAACTAATTAACCAAAACAGATCCAATTAAGCAACAAATACAAACAGATATTATCGACGAAATTCCGACCATGGCGGTCGGAATTTCGTCGGTAATATCCCTTTGCTTCTCGCCGATACAACTAATTAACCAAAACAGATCCGTTTAAGCAAAGGCCGATATCCGACGAAATTCCGACCATGGTGGTCGGAATTTCGACGAAAAAATGTTTCCGACGAACTTTAGTACTTGTATGTTTGTTCAAGTGAGATAACGTTGCTAAGGCATGAACTTTAGTGCTTGTATGTTTGTTCTTAGCTTCTATGCTCTTTGCTTATAAATAGTATTACTCTCTTAATAACATTTGCTTAGTGATGCTCGTATTTGGGAATGATCAAATTCGTAGGTTTTATCTCTTATAATATCTATATTTGGGTAAACTATCAGATACTAGATCGATGAATATATTTTCTATATTAACTATCAGATACTATATTAGTTATTGACGAAATTTCGACCAATTTCCGACCACGGTGGTCGGAAATTGGTCGAAATGATTCAAATTTTTTTATCATATTAGTTTAATTTACAGTAGTTTAATTTTCAGTAGTTTAATTTTTATTTCGAATTTAGTTCAAAATCGTGAACATTTTCCATTTTCAGATTTTTATCATATTATTCCGATAAAATTCCGACCGATTTTTTTCGACGAATTTCCGACCACCTTTGTCGAAATTTTTATCAATTTTTGACGGAATTTTATCGGAAGACAGATTAATATTTTTTTATCTAATTTCCGACCATTTATCCACGTTTTAAGTTGGTCGAACAATTTTTCGTATTTTCGACAAAATTCCGACGACATAAAGTTGGTCAGAAAAATTCAAAAAAATTCCGACCAAAAATGTAGTCGTCGGAATTTCGTCGCCAATTGGTCGGAATTTGACCAAAAAATTTCCGACCATAAAGTTAGTCGGAATTGACCCTTATTTCTTGTACCGTTAGTATAACAATATATATAATGATTTTTAAACATTCACTGTTTTGTTTTTTGTGCAACCAAAAAACACATATATAACTATTTATGTAGTCATTTTATGTTTAAAGACCCAACGCAATTGGTATACTAGGAGATATATCGAAGGGAATGCGCCTCAAATCCTTTGACTCGATGCTAGCTAGGGAGGAGTCTAATATTAAGCTGCTCGTATCCCTACCCCGACGGAACTATGAGTCTATGACCCGGAAGGTAAGCATGTTTTGACTGTACATTTATGTTGTTATCGTATCGAATTTGTACCACCAAAACGCACCTCGAGAACTAATTGAAAAGGACTGGACCCACAAAACAAAAGGAATAAATTTTGTGGAAGGAATATATACAGAGAGTGGTCATTGTCGCGGAAGGGCATGCTTTGCTTAATTCCATTTTCTAGGGTTTTGCAATTCCCCCACACGCCCACTTTCTCCCACCCCACGCTTGTTGTCTTCTTTTTGTTTTCTTCCTTAAGTTAATGAAATAATTCCAACTTCCTTTTCACTTCATACATAAAAGTAAGAATATCCAAATAAAGGTACATATATCCCATATCAAATGAATAGATAATATCATATAGAGAAGAGAAGAACTCTATAAATACGTGATAACATAAGCATATAATTTTTCTATGAAAGAACCTTTAAAAATATACTTTCTCCACATTTTACCCTAAAGAAGGCAAAAAATCGAGCTAGTAATTCTTCGGAAAAATTAAATTTAGGTCTTTAACAAATTGGCTAATCCTTATAACTATGAGATTAATTTGGTTATATAGTTTTACATAGGAAAGAGGTAGGAGGACTTATATTTTTCAAATTGGCTAATCCTCTATATATTAGAAGAGAGTTTGTCACCTATTTTTTTATTTTAATTTTTTAACTTTACTACATTGCCAGACACGTTTATTTTCAAATATTACCTCTTACCTATTTTGATTATTCTAAATCCAATTACCAAAAACTTTGAGTATTTTTAAAATTGCCAAAAACAATTATTTCAAAAATTCTAATATTGAATATGAATTAAAAAATATTCTATATATTAAATGAGAAACTAACGAATTTTTTTATCCGTGCATTAGCACGGATGATTACCTAGTAAATAATGAATGTATCAAGAATTAAAAGTATATACATTGTCTATAAAAAATCCAATGGCAAATTAACTAATTTGGGGTCATTTAATGAGAATGAAACCAATTAAATTCGTTAATCATAAATTAAAAACAAAAATTAATTTTATAAAAAACGAAATTGACCAAAAAAAAAAGAATGTCCAAAAATTGAAATTAGTGAATTAGATTAATGAAATTAATGAAAATAAAATCTTTTAAAAAATCTTTGTACATGTTTGTATTAGATTGTGTGTGTATATGTAATATACCTTTTTAATCCTTAAACCTGGTGTAAGACTTGTAATGTGATCACAGTTTTCATGAAAACTGGAATAAGGGACTTCTACAGATAATATCATATTTATATGTGTTTTTACTTACATCACATATGAGTTAATGTATAAGTGAGAATTTATTTTGCTATAAACGAAGATTATAAAAACTACTTTCTTAAAATCATAGTTCCGTTTCAATTATTAATAGAAGTGTATTTATATTCAACAATCATTGGTTATATCATGAGATGAAAATGACATATCTCATGAAAGTTCACTAGATTCGAATAGAATATGAATAATTTAGATAATCTATACATAGATTATTATGTATAAGATATTTGATTTTGCTGTGGGCGTAATCTATATATACAGTAAAACTTCTATAAATTAATAATATCGAACTTTGTTATTTTATTAATTTATAGAGATATTAATTTATCTATTAATTTAAAGAGAAATTTTCTAAAAATTCTTTCTATAAAAAGATTCAATATAAAATTTTAGATATACAAAATTTTAGACAATTAAAGCACATAATAATGATGTTTTAAATTTATTAATCTTGAAATTTTAGTTTGGACAAATATTATTTACGAAAAGACGATAGCAAAATGAATTCGACACTACAAAATTTGATTTTGTGATATATTAAAAAAATGTATTTACTTGTGGAAATAACATTCATCAACTCGAGACAATGATTAGTGATCTTAATTATCATAAAAAATGGATATTTAAACTATCCAAGTAAAAATGATACATGTTAAAAGATTAGAAAAATGTGTTTGGTTACTATCTATAACACTAGATTATTATATTTCATAATGTGTTATTATTAAATAAAAAAACTATGAGTTTAGAAAACTATTTTTGTAAATTTTTGATTTTATTAAAAAATATTCATTTAATCTTTCAGAAAAAGTAATCGATTTTACATGAATGTTTTAAATTTAAAATTGATATCTTTTATGTTTGTAAAACAAAAGATTTTGTTGATTTATTCTGGTAAATTGTATCTAATTTTTAATGAGATTTAATTACATAATTGCGTTTGTTTATATAGGTAGTAGAGAAAAAATTATTAGATTATTTGGGGTTTAAAAATAAAGAATAAAATACTAACATATTTTTAACCTTAATGATTTTTTCTTGTTTGTTTGTAAGATCAATAATATTGTATGTATTGTTTATAATTTCAATGTTTGTTTATAATGTGTACTTCTCAATTAATAGAATTAGATATATATATTATATAATTTTTAAATTAATTTGAAGTAGTAATATTGTAGTGGAATTTGAAATTTTTTTTTATAATTTTTTTTATTATTTATTTTGTAATTTATAAATTATTTATTATTTAATTTATATATTTTAAAATTTTAAATTAAATTTTTGTTTCACTAATTGATTTATTTATGAAAATTTGAATAAAATTAAAAATAGATTTTGTGAAGATTTTATTTTCAAATATGTATTTTTAATAGTAAAAATTAATTAAGTGTAATTTGAATAAAATTAAAAATAGATTTTGTGAAGAATTTATTTTTAAATATGTATTATAATAGTAAAATAGATTAAGTGTTTATAGATTTTTAACCTTAATAATATTTTTGTTAGTTCTTAAGACTAATGACATTGTATGTAATTTTTTATTTAAATATTATTTTCAAATGGGTACTCCCCAAATATTTCTAAGGGGATTTAAAATTGATAATGATTTTAAAAATAGTTATAGCATCTAAAATTATTAATAATTGTCTTAAGTAGTTTGAACACAACATCGAAAATTTATAATGCAATAGAAAAAATTAACAAAAATTGAAATATAATAAAGATGAACATCACTAAAACCATATATTATTAAAATGTTTTAGCTATATTTGTGTAAATTTATATAATTATTAATTTATGATATTATTGGGACCATATATTTACATAGGAGTTTTGAAAAAAACACTATTATTTTATTATCTTATCAAATTGTGTTAAATTTTACACCGGTCCAACTCGGGAGCAGAAAAATTTATTAATTTATAGAGATTTTACTGTAGATTAATGTAGATTAATGTAGGAATTTTTATGTATCAAACTAGGTTTTCCTTTCCAATGTAGACTAATGTTCTTATAATTTATGATTAAAACAAATTGTAAAACTGGTTCATTTGGAAGACAGTGTGATACATACAAACGAACTTAAGAAAGATTTTTTTTTTTAATCCTAATATGCGTATAAAAAAAAAAAAAAAAAAATGAAAAATGTAAATTTTTTTTTAAAGAAAAAAAAAAAAAAAAAAAAAAAAAAAATTTAACAAAAAAAAAAAAAAAAAAAAAAAAAAAAACTGTGTAGTAATTTCAACTAAATATATGTTCATTTAGTTAGACCAACTAATTTTGCAAAGAAATTTATGTCCAATGCATACATAATGTTTAGACTATTAGAAACAATGAATAATATAGTTTAAAACATCGAAGATATAACTTTGTCTGAGAAAAAGATTTATTATTAATACATTTAAAAGAAATTACAACGCTATGTTGTTTAATTGTTAAGAAATTATTCCACTCCCACCACAAATTTCAGAAAATAAATTAAACACTGATATGAAAGTTGTAAATGAGAGATACGATGCAAGGCAACCACATTACCATAGCGTTGAATGCTCCAAAGGCAGCTACATATTTTTTTCTTAATCGAAAACACTGTTGGCTTAATTTCTAAAACCCTAAGAACCATTTGCAAATGATGATACTTTGAACTAATCGTTCGAACACCAATAAAAATAAGACACAAAGATTCTTGTTATGAGTAATGATGAAATACGAATGACGTAGAGCCGACCTGTCACTACAAGAAAACAAGATCTTTTTCGACGGAATAGCCTCTTTCTTATAGTGCGTTTCTTTTGAAGAAGTTGTCTCTATCTTCTTTAAACATTGATTGTAGGTCTAATTGTGTTGTTAACTAGTGGTCCAAAGTAATCACTACTAATTACTTTATCAAATTAAATTAGTGAGTAAGATATTAAATCTAAGTTTACGATATTGATTTAGAGGGAAAGAGTATCGACTGACTTCCCAGCTTATGTTGTGTTGCTTCTTTTGTTTTCATTTTAATTATTTTGCTGTCTAAAGCTTTGCTTTTGAACAGTACTGGTATCAACTCATGTCGGCCTTGAATGGTCCACTAAGATATGGACATGTTCGTTTAGTATATTTTTTTTTTGTAGTTAATTAGCCAAATGGATTAGTAGAGATGGTGATTAATGGCAATGGTATGACATATTGATAATAGTTACTTGAAAAAAGGATTTTTTATCCATAAAATATTATTTTGTTATATGAACATCTAATTTATCAAATTCCTTACTAATTTAACACGTGACAATATAGTTTATCGCATAATGTCTTAACAAACAAAAAGCTTATATTTAAGCTTTAAATGAAGAGAAGCCCAAGAGATGAAAATGATGATTAAACGAGCTTTCTACTCTAAGGAACTTCTTCATACTCATTGCAATTCCATCTTTACTCCAAATCTGATTTTAAGCTCTACTTGAAAGCAATTTGACTATATATCTCTTTGACATTTAATTGTGGAAGACATTTCACATGTAATTCCCAAGAAAAATTTAAAGCATGCTTATTTGGCTTGATAAAAAAAGTTAAGAAAACAAAGACGTTATATTCTATGCGGGTTCAGTCTCAAATAAAAATACAAATAAATCTTATTATATAAACCTAAACGCGTTTAGCGTGAGTGTGACACGTGTCAAAGTGATAACTCATAGATTTTGACACATGTCATTATTAATTTAGATTGCGACATGTGTCAAAACGATAACTCATAAAAATTTGACATGTGTCAATTAAAATTTTATATCAGTTTAAGCAAAAATATCAAAAAGGAAAAAACAACTTTCTGATAATGGTAATTTTCTATATAAAAATGTAAAATAAATAATTAATTAAAATTTTTGTCAGTTTAAACATAAATGTCAATAGCAGAAAATAAAACTTTCTTCTTTCAATAGATAATTGTCAGTTTAAACAAAAAATAAAAAATAGAAAAATGTAAAATAGATAATTTTCTGTTTTAACAAAAAATAAAAAATAATAGAAAAGAGAACTTACTATTAATTTTTTATATAAAAAAATAGAAATTTTCAATTTCAGAAAAAATGACGATAGCTGAAAAGAAATATGAAAATATAATTGTCTCATCAGAAAAGACAATTGTCAGTTTTAGCAAAAATGTCAAATTCTGATAATTTAATATTTTCCATGATGATTACATTAATTTTCCAAATTAATATTGTATTAGTTTGGTTATAAATACCATAATATAGACTCTTAACAAATCATTTTTTCATTCATCCTTTAGTTTTTGTTATTAATCATATTAAATCAGACATATCATGTCTCTTAAATTAATTTAAGGTAACATGTTGTTCTTATTTTAACAGTCAAGTTGAAATACATGTTACAATATGAACGGAACAAGCTGAATCAGAATCTGTTACTCAATTTAGAGAAAGGTATTTTAAAATTTTCTTCATTAATATATATATATAATGTTAGAATTATAATCAAATAATAAGTATATTAATTTTAATTTTTAATATCAGTTTGGAAAATAATGGGGGTCGCTCACTTAATTTTAGGAGTACGATTCAGCCAGAAAAAAAAAAATATCAACAATCCATTAATGCTATTTGGGATTATGTTTCAATGGATAATAGTGAGGTAATAGACGAAAAAAATTATATTTTTATATTGTTTTATATTATTCCTAACATAGTTTTGATTAATATATCGGCAAGAAAAAATAATTTATACGTGAAGCAACTATCACCTATATCATTTATATGTGCATAAACTATCAATTATCACCGTCGATTTCATCCACTACCTGAAATTTAATAGTTTTTTTGGTGGAACAAGAAGCCTATTATATTTAGAACAACAAATGGAAAACAAAACTGTACTAAATCTGTTAAAATTTGATAAACACAAATTTTTCTATTTGAATTTTGAATTGTTATAATTTTTAAATTTAATCAGCAAATAAATATACTATATATATTAATTAATAAAAAAACCGTGCATCGCACAGAATATCTAGTATATAAATATAGTAGAAATGATGAAAAATTGAGGTATTAAATAAAAATTCAAGTAAAATTTATTGCAATCTCCTTTATAATTTTTATCCTTTTCTTTTTGCTCCTCTATAATTCTCGTTTCAATTTCTTTTTAGCTGACTTAGGGTAGGCTAATTAGTTTTAATATTAACAGTGCCTGCCCTTAGACCAAGCGAAGGAAGCCCATGCGTGCGACCGATTATTTTATATAAATTTTTCGGTTCTTAATTATTGAAAGTTTTTTTTCTTTAGCACATAAAACTCAATCCATTAATTAATAATATGATGTTCAACATTTAGTTTATCAGCTTCCACTAATGGCAAGAGCCATACAGAGGTACAATGTGAATTAAACCATAGAGAACTCTGAAATTATGCAATATATTAAAAAACAGGTGCAAACAAAGTTTAATCATCCACCAAAGTACAAGCCTAAGGGCGACTTTTTCATATATCAACTTACCACAGGATCCGGTGATCGCGCACAACAAGTTAGAATAACATGAAAATCATCAGCACTAAGTGAATAATTCCCCTGTATTAACTCTAAAAGCAGAGCTGAAGCTCCAGGCCTCTCTCCCGAACGAAGCGCATCAACGATCTGCACTTGTAAGATCTTCCTAGTTGACTCACCTTGGCATCGAATGAATTCATTTCCTGCATAGGGAATCATGCACTCTCAAGTCACAAAATCTCGTCTTTATTAATCCAAATAAGATCAAATAGATAGTGAGACAAACATACTATACTAAAAGGCTAAAATCAGACATACCCATCAATGTCGTGACACTACGAGAACAAGAACAACCACACCCATTATATATATAGTATATATAAGACATGTAATACGAGTATGATATTTACCTACTTATTCGATATCACAAAGTCGATGTCGTCGACTATGCAGAGAACGAATATCTGATTTCTTCTCTCTAAGGAGCGGAACGAATCACCGAGCACTTCTCTCTAAGGCGCCGAACGAATCGCCGACTACTTCCATCTAAGACGCCGAACGAAGGTTACGAATCGCCGTGTACTTCTCTCTAAGGCGGCGTAAAATTTTTAGTTCAGAGGCCCAGCAAATAAATGGAGAATACACATCGAATTAGGTTTTATACCATTTATGTTACTATATTGCGACGAATTTGCTGTGGAAGAAACCCTCGATTTCGGAAACTCTGAACCGCTGTAACCTATTTTTTTCCAAAGAGCAACGAAATGAAGATAAACCAATTTAGGTTTTATCAATGTCTGCGACAACGTTATCTAGTGGCCGTCGCAATACAGTATCTTTTTTTGCGTCTACTTTGCAACTCCGGTTACATACTGTGACTTCTTCGCCACGTTGGGTTACCCGTTGTAAATACGTGACGTATTAATCGCAATTGAGTCGCGCCAGTGCGACTAATTGCCCACTTTCTCCTTTGCAAACTAAATTACGACTAAGCAGAGACTTCAAAAGTTAAGTCACAAAAACGTCGCATATATGTCGCTATTAAGTAGTAATAAAATGCGACTACTCATATAGTCGCACGTATCCGTTGCTCTTTGCTATTATTCTTGTAGTGAAAATAGATCGGACAAATTGAAGCTTGATGCGCGATTGCATCTGCAGCTTTATTGCCTTCCCGATGGGTAAACCCAAAAGAAGGGGACACTGTTTGACCGGTAATGATCGAGATATCAAGGATCTCACGAGTGAAACTCTCCAATCTCGGCCATTCCTCAGATGCCGATAATGCTTGCAAAATGTTTCGACAATCGGATTCATAGCCCACATTCAAATAACCCAGTTGAGTAACACAAGCGACGGCCCAAACTAAAGCTGTGGCCTCTGTTTCCAACGCCGAACTTAGCCTAGGGACGCATTTGGCTCCGAAATGCTTTATCCTTCCACAATCATCTCTTAGGATCCAGCCAGTGCCACACTTCTCTGAATTCTTTTGCCTCACATTACACTTAAAATGACCAAGTATAGGAGGCTTCCACCTTACCTCACTTCTAATTGTTGTTGGCCCAACGTGAGAAGGAGGCTGTTGATTGTTGGCCTGAAACCATTCCTCAGAATCCTCTGCTGCTTTAACAATCAATTTATCCGCAAGATTATCTATACCCATGAAAAGAAGACCGTTCCTGCTTTTCCAGATGAGCCAAAGAATCCATGGCCAGGAGTTGAATCTTTTTCTTATCTCTTCTGTCTCATTTTCTTTGGGTAAAACCAATCTTGCTAGGTTCTCATATAAAGATGCATCAGGGTGAGGATAAAAGACAAAACCGACAGGGGACAGAGCCCAACACAGTTTAGCATACGGGCAAGTGAAGAGGAGATGATTAATAGACTAATCTTTATCTTTGCATCGAGGACAGCCAGCCATCTCCATAAGAAGTGCTTCACTTTAAGACTTGATTTCACCTTCCATAGGGCCTCAAACAGAGGGTTTAAACTAGGGTTAACCACTGCTCCAGGTGTTTCTTTGAAACTACTTCTGCTCATCCACAGCCAGTACCCTGATTTCATAATATAAGAGCCATTGTTGTTGTAAATCCAGGAAAACTTAGACTTTGGTGGCCTCCTCCCAGGTTTAACCTCATAGATAAGATTCACTTTCTCTTTCTCAAAACCGGCATGCATTAAGCATATGAAGATTCCATTGCCATTGATCTGAGTCTTGGTCTTTGAAATAAGAAAAAATAAAAGAATATGAGTCAAACCATTTTTTCGGAAAGGGAGGTCTCGGAGGCTTTGTATGTAACCAGGGGTCTGCTAACATATCCACACCTTCATTGTTTCCCAAATTTCTCCTCATACCTTGCTTCATCAAAACTTGAGCTCCCATAATGATTCTCCAGCCAAAAGAAGGCATGTTGCCCACATAAGCTTGAAGGATTGACTTTGAATGGTAATATCTGCCTTTCAGAACCTTTATTAGCAAGGAGTCGTCATGAGAATTCAAACGCCAAATTTGTTTTCCTAGAAGGCCGTGTTAAAACCTTCAATGTCCCTAAAACCAACTCCTCCATCCTTTTTTAGCTTGCCCATCTTCTTCCACTTCTTCCAGTGAATACATTTTCCTGTTTCTGAGTTCTTCCACCAGAAAGAGGCTAGGATGGATATGAGATGACTACAAACCTTTTTTGGCAGTTTAAAACAGCTCATCGTATAAGTGGGGACGGATAGGCAACTGCTTTAATCAAAGTTTCCTTTTCTCCTTGTGAAAAATATCTTATTTTCCAAGATTGAAGTTTGCTTTTTACTCTGTCCCCCAAGAACTGAAGAGACTTCACTTTTGATCCCTTAAAGAGCTCAGGAAGCCCCAAGTATTGACCTTGTCCTCCTTCTTTTGCTATACCAAGAACCAACTTAATGGGTTCTTTGTCTCCAGCTGGGACCTTTGCTCCAAAGCTAACTGTTGACTTTGGGAAACTTACTCTCTGACCCGAGATTCTGCTATACTCCTCCAAAAATTTTTAACCACTGTAACCTCCTCAACTGAAGCTCTGTAGAAAAAGAGACTATCATCTACAAAGAGTAGATGAGAAATAGAGGGAGAGTCCTTGGCAATCTTGATTCCTATGATTAGATTCTGCTCTTCTGCTCTTCTGAAGCTTGCACCAAGAACTTCTGTAACTAAGAGAAATAAAAAGGGGGGAAAGAGGGTCTCCCTATCGTAGACCTCTAGAGGGGTTGATTGATCCATACTGATTCCCATTTATAAGGATGATGTAGGTCGGAGATTAAAATATTATCTGTCTTCACTGCCAAGAACCATGCATCTACTGAGGCTCTGGTTCTCAAGGCATGATGCACTTCATGTGCTATTAAAATATTATCGGAAATTAATCTTCCCTTCACAAAAGCAGCCTGAATCTCAGAAATGACTTCTGGAGGAGCTTCTTCAACCTGGTGGCCAAAACCTTAGATATAATCTTGTAACTGAAATTACAAAGACTAATTGGCCTAAATTCACTGAGTGTTTGAGGCTTCTTCTTCTTCGGGGCAAGACACATATTGGTCTCATTAATTCTGCTATCCAATTCTCTTGTTTTCCAGAAATCTTTCACAAGACTGAAGATATCCTTACCAACTATATCCCAATGGTTCCGAAAAAAAGCTCCTGATAATCCATCCGGACCTGGATATTTATCAGGATTCATAGCAAAAACAACTTTTTTAACCTTTTCCAAGCTTATCTCCTTCAATAAAAAAAATATTCTGACTGTCTGATATACTCTTATCCAACTCTTGAAGCATGTGAGACTGATGGATTGAAGAAGCATCTTGCAGTTCAGAAGTGTAGAGAAGAGTGAAATGCTTGACCGCTTCTCTCCCCTTGTCCTGCTCAGAAAAAAGTCAACCTTGAATCCTCAGCCAGCAAATGGTGAATAAAATTCCTTGATCTTCTCTGTTTCACTGAGGCATGGAAATATTTGGAATTAAGATCCCCTTCCTGAAGCCAAGTAATACGACTTTTTTGCTTCCAAAAAATCTCTTCTTCCTGATAAGCTTTGTAGAGGTCAGATTTTAGAGATTTGAGGGAAGGCAGGTCCAGATGGTCTTGATGAGTGAGCCAGCTAATTCTTTCTTCCAAATGCTTAATCTGTATAATAGAATTAGGCTTGGAGGCCTTTTCCCAAGCTGCCATTTCAACTCTACAGTTCTTTATTAGATTCATCAAGTCAATACGAGGTCTTAATCCTTCTACCTCCTCTGAACACGAGCCCTTTCTTACTGCATCAATAAACCCTGGTTTTGCACTGTGTCTCTTATCGAATCTAAAGTTTCCTTTCTTTTGTGGACCCTCCCCATTAAGATAAGCTAAAATTGGGCTATGGTCTGACCCTATACGAGGGAGGTATAAGGTCTGAGCTGCTAGAAACATAAGAAAACAATCAATGTTTACCATTGTTCTATCAAGCTTGCAGTGCACCTGTTCTCCATTTCTAAGACCATGCCAAGAGAATGGATTTCCCTCATAAGGTAACTCCACAAGACCACACCCCCTTATCATGTTTCTGAAAGGCTGAAAAGAACTTTCTAGTCTGGTTCTTCCTCTTCTCTTTTCATCACTATAAGCAATCTCGTTGAAATCCCCAATCAGCAACCAAGATTTATCTCTAAAAAGGCATATTCTCTGGAATCTTTCCCAAAATATGCTTATTTCTTGCCTGATTGGGCTCCCATAAACGCCAGTAAGGTGAAAATGATAGTTCTTCCAAGTGATTTCAGCATCTATCATCCGGATACTAGATGAAATAATGCTGACTTGAATCCCCTCCTTCCACATTAAAGCTAAACCCCCACTCTTACCTCGCAGCTCTACTGTGTGTAAGTAAAAAACCCGAGATATTCACAAATACCTTCCATGTAATCCCTTTTTTTCTTAGTTTCACTGAGAAAGATCACCCTTGGAGAGAATCTCCGAGTTAACTCTTTCAGATGTCTAACTGTCAAGCTATTACCGATTCCTTGACAGGTCTAAGTCATGGCTTTCATATTGATTTTGGGTGGTTGCGTACCCCCGCAAGCTTGGTGACTAGAGTAGCTAAGGAAACGGAAGGAAAGTCTGTAGACCCTTTACTTTCTGTCACACTCCCTTTAGATAGGAGCTTAGGATCTAACGAGGGTTGGATGATAACACTACTAAGCTTTGTTCCTTTTACTAGCTTGATTCCTCTCAAAGCTATTTCTTCTCTTTTTTTTAGAGTCTGAACCTTCTTCTGCATCAAACTTGAAAGCTGGAGCTTTTTCCTTGGCTTTGACCCCCGAAGGTAAAGAAAGCCCTGCAGGTGATGTCTCAGCTACTCTCTTTCCTGAAGACAAGGTTTTCTCCACAGAAAATGTCTCAGTAATAGACTTTCCCGACGACAGAATTATCCTAAAAGGTGAGGTGTCAGCCACTATCCTTCCTGAGGAGAGGATCTTACACCCTGGGAGAGGTTTCCACCCTGTAGGAGGTGACTGTTTAAGTTCTTGCTTCTCCTTCTAAAAATCCCACCACGGAGGAATGAGATCTCTAATCTCTTTTGGTTCCCACCTCTGCACAGAACTAGTCCTTTGGTGAGCAATTTCTTTACCCTTCTTCGAGCCCCCTAGTCTGTTAAATACAGTCTGATTATTGGAGCTTTTCTCTTGGAACTGAGGGAGAGAGCTTGAATTCTTGTTCTTGTTTTTTGCTTTAGATTTTGGTGCACCCCCTTTAGCCTGAGAATCCCTAGATGCAGTTTTTGATGGAGGGATCTCTCGATAATTCTGACTGTCACTTTTGCTTAGATTTTTTCTTTTGCCTGAATCCTGAACCACTGTCTCGAGAGACTGGGGTTGAGACGCTGACGGGTGGGATAAATTAAGGTTCTTAGGGCTGCAAGTCGCAGTGGAACTGGTCGTGTGTAAGCCGCTTACACCGATAACAAAGTTTAGACAATTTCTTGTAATCCAAATCAACTGTTAAAACCTCGCATGTCTTAAACTTAATAGCCTTTTTGAAGATAATTGGTTTTGCAATTGGGAGCCAGATACTAGCACGAGCGTACTCTAAAAATTTTGAATTCTTATCGTGAAGTTTAATCAGTTCAACATTCCCTAAACGAGAACCAATAGCTTCAACTGTTTCCTTTTTCAGACAGTTGATAGGAATACCTTTGATTCGCACCCAGAAGGGAATCCTTTCCAAAAAATCCTGCAGTGGATTAGGACACCTAATCTCTACTGTAGGCTGATTTGAGCATTTTGTGCAGATCAGATTCGTTGGCAAACGAAAATTGGACTCTATTTCCACCAATACTCCTGCCTGAAACTCTGTCTTCTAATTTTCAGATCTTTGGTAGAGCGTAGTAGAGCTTGAAGGGTTTGATTGCAGCTGGATTTAAGATTCGAGTGATAATACTGCAAGAATGTTGCTCGATAAGCTCTTGATTTTCAAACTCAGGGATCTCGATTGCTTCTTCAACGTTTACAACTTCCTTATTTTTGAGCTTTCGAATCAGATCCTCGTCTTTCTTCTTCTGCATAAGATACATACCAATTTTCAAAACAAGATCCAACGGTCGTGCTTAAAACTCAGCTTCTGAGAAGTGGTTATAATCACGCCTACCGGTACCAAGTCCAACAGAGAGTGCCGGTACAGTCACAAGTGACAGACTAGCTTCTCCGGGTAACGATGACCTAATAAGTCACGAGTCTCTTAGTAGACAGATGCAACACCTCAGTGTTACAGCTTCCTACTAAAGTTAGTTTTCCAACTTCACCGCTCAAGGTGAGATTTTTGCAATGATTCTCAGGCGTCGAAGGAACAGGCGCGAAGCTCACTGTTCTCGACAGCGCAAAGAGTCACTTGCCTTCGGCGTGAAAAGTCTATCAAGTAGGAAGGGCCAAGAAGAGGGCAAAAGAATCGGAGAGAAGTCCGGATCTGGGAAAGAGGGAAGACAAAAGGAACAGATCTGAGGAAGAGGAGGACGAAAAGAGTAGATCTAGAAAGAGAAAGAAAAGAGAGAGAAAGAAAAGAGAGAGAAAGGAAAAGAGGAGATCTGAAGAAGAGAAACGAAAGGGGATGAGAAATTTGAAAAGATAGATCTAGGGTTTGAGAAAAGAAGATGAAGAGAGAAAACTATGAGAAAAAAGAGGAGAGAGAGAGAGGAAACCATAGAACGGCTTAGAAAGGAGAGAGAAGGAGCACAACGGCGAGATCTGGGCAAGGCGACGGAGCGACAGCAAAAACCCTAATCGCCATTTTAGAGAGAATTGGTTTTAGGACACTTAAAATTTTTTTCCCCCATTATTTCAATTATTGAAAGTTTTCTTTGTTTGTGGGTAGAGTTTCTTACTGTCTTTTATCAATCTTACTGAGTTTGAGATTTCAGAATGCAATAATAATTTTTTTTTTTTTCGTTTTCTTTCAACAAAGCGGCCCAAAATTTTTTTTTTGGCTTGTAGCCTTTTATATATCATGGCCGGCTCCGAATTCCAAGAGTTTTTTCTTTTCTTTCCTTGTTCCAGACCATTGGTTCTGTTTCAACAACTCGATCATGTCCACCATTCCAAAATAATAATATACAAATTATCTGCAAATTAATTTGGTTCGCCACCTAAAACTACAACATAACCCCTACTATTTTAGATATTTAAGAAACAACTAAAGTCTAGTTTAATCAATTTAACGTAATTTATATTACTGAAATAATTATATTAATAAAACAAAACTCAAGAATAAAAATAACTATAGATAAGTTGCTTATTTACTTTCGGTTCTGTTTTTTTTTTGTCAATCACACTTCCATTAAAATATAAACTAAGGAAACAGAGTTTGGTCTTTTACAGAAAGAAACTCAGCAAGATTATGCTTAGCTACTGTTTATTAATAAATATTTAAGAATAACTAGAACTTAGGTCTACATCATTGCTCAAGCCTCGAGCCTTGGATTACAACTGATTGTTCGAGCAATTTTGGAGCCCAACGAGAACTCTGACGACGTCCTCTTTTGACTGCTTCGTTTAGCGATCTCTCTCATCGATCGTGCGAAATCGAGTTTAGGGTTCACTCTTGTAGTAGAATTGAAGGCATCACAAATTCCTTTGTGCCAGTCCAAGGCTTCTTGTATCCCAGCGGCTGTCGGAGGATCCTTCCGAAATCTCTCAGTGATTACTTCGGCACAAAGACCACAAACCCAATTGCCTGAATACAAATTTCTAACTTTGTCTATGTATTGCACAGAACATTCTTCTTCTATACCACAACAATCACATTTCACTTGATTCACTTCTAGCTCTCCTTCTTGTTCTTGCTCGTCTTTTCCGCTTATATTTCGTTTCCTCTCTAAGGAAATATCAGAGAAGGCCTTCCGAAGATTCCTTTCGTTCTGGTCATATGAAGATGAAGTTTTATTTTAAAAGCTATAACACTAACTAATTGATAGAATACTAACGTATATATACTTCTATAAAAATAAAAACCATATTGTTTACCAAGTTTAACTACCATAATTGTACCATATCCTACCTTGTGAGGAGGTGTATATTTTGGATTAACCAAATAATACATTATACAGGACATATAGTTCAATTAAACTAAGAACAAACTAATTCATGAAATTTGATGATACGCATTGTGGTGTAATAAAAGTAGTCAAGACTATATAAGTAGGTAAGAAAATGCACGTATGTATGTTTACTATATACATTTCAGTATATTCCTACATATAAACGTACCATTGTCCCCTCGTTCGGTTGGCCTTGCAAGGACTGCGTATCTTCTCGTTGTTCTTCAGTGCATGAAATATATATACTTTGATATTCATATTTTATCCTATTTATATATAAGATTACATGCATACGTCATACGTTCATAGTTGCCAGTTGCATTGATGTTAGTAGGAGTGAGAATCATGCCCAAGAACTTCACTTTACAGAGAGATGAAGGCGTTCCACTTTTTCTGAAAGCCACGATACGAAGAGTTTTCCAACCCTTTTTTCTTTCTTAAACATGACTTTTCTCATTGAGATTTGAAAGGGATAAGATCATTTGCAACTTGTAAGAGATACGTAGTGTATCAATATTTTTGTATTAATCAGATTTGTATATGATCATTTTGATTGCATATGTGATCATAGAATGAAATTAACGAATTTTATCTCTTATACAAAACATATGTAACTTACCTAATTGCGCCATATATAGCATATCAAATAAGCAATTAATTCCCTTAAGAAAAAACATACATACACTGATACACTTATAGATTGACACAAATAAGCCAAAATATTATTAGTGATAAAAATATAAATCTGATCATTACTTTTTTTTGCTGTTGAAATATTTGAGTTATTATCCTTAAATCTCAAATTTGCTAAGGAAAAGTCACGAAATAAAATATAGAAAACATGTACCACCCAACGTATTTAGTAAATTTCGGACCACAATTATGGTCATTTTCCATAAATACTCTTAAAATGTTTGTAAGTTCAAGTAAGAGGCAAGCGATGGTGATTGATAGCCAGTGTTCAAAAATTAAGATCTCAATAAAGTCTATGAAATAAAATAAAAGAGTTTTGCAAGAACACGTTTCTAAGTCATTAAATAACGTCAAAAAAAGGCAAATAAAAATCAAAAGTTGTTAAAAGAAGATAACGAAATTCTAGGCTTGTGAAGAGATTCACGAGAGAACTGGACTTAGGTCACCCTTTCCGCAAGTTGCTTAACGAAATCCAAACTGAAACTTTTTCATCTAGTTACGTGCATGCTTTATATAATATCATTTGACAATTTTGTCAAAATTTGAACTTTTAATTTTTCTTTTAGAAACATACAATCCTATTCGAAATTTTTTATCAAACCATAATATCTTAATGAAATTAAATTCTATTTAAATTTATGTCCGATTTTAAAAAAGAAATAAATGAGCTAAATCTTAACTTTTTTTTTTTGTCAATTATCCTAGTGGATATAATAATTCCTTAACAGCATAGGGAATAGGGTTCGAACTCCGAACCGCAATTTAATATGATGGTTTTCAGAGGTGATCACCATTGTGCCACTTGATTCCCACCTAAATCTCAATTTATTAAGCACTAATCGTAGCTTGTGAATATATTGCAAAATATTTTTTGCAAATCGTTTGGTGGGATAATTATCAAATCTTAACAACCCTGCCCTTATGCATTTCGATCTACATATATAAGAGAACGAAATCTTCTTAAGTTTTTACCAAGTCTTTTTTACTACTCGCATAATTTCGGCAGCTTAATTTGCAGATTTGAAGCCTTTTAAAAATATGTGAAGGATTGACCGTCGTTAAGTTATGGAAGCAGTACTGAGCAACTTCAGGTGAAACCACTGAAATGGTTTTACTCGGTTCTAAGGTATATTATTGTTTCCCTCAATCACCGTTAATCACATTTCAGTTTATATTTATAGAGTTTTTTTTTTCAATCTTAACTTTTAAAAAGATTACATATCAGTTTATGGTTCCATTTATTTTTCGAATAATGCCTATCCATAATTTTTTTATTAATGTTCATAAAGTACTAGTATATTATGGCTACTGCTATGCAAGAAGGCGTAGTATTTTTTTTATATAAGATATCATTTAGATGTTACTATTTCTATAAGAATTTGAAGAATAAAAAGACCACTATCATAGTATTATTCCATTCAGTGATCTATATAATACATTTAGATGATTATGGATAGCAGAATAACGGTAGTAAAAAAATATAATGACTAAAATTTGTTTTATTTTATTAAATACTAGTATTATACCCGGTGCTATACCATCGAAAAATAATATTATATAACATTTTATATATATTTATATGAAAATATATTTTAAAGATATATACAAATTATATCTTATTATATAAAGTTGAAACACGTATAAGAGGGATAACTCATTAGATTTCGACTTGTGTCATTGCTAATTTAGATAGTGATATGTGTCAATTGTGATTTAGAAGTCTAAAAAAAAATAGAAAGATAATTGTTTCATCAGAAATGAACAAAAATGTCAATAGCAGAAAAGACAACAAAAAAATTAATAACAGAAAAATGTAAAATTATCATTTTAAGTTTTAACTAAAATGTTAAAATAGTAGAAAAAATAATTTTCTGGTAATTTTATATATAAAAAATATAAAATTGATAGTTTTTCAGTTTTAACAAAATTGTCAATAACACAAAAGACAACTTTTCAATTGAAAAATAACATAATGGAAAAGTTGTTTTTGTGTTATTAACATTTTTGTTAAAACTTGAAACTATCAATTTTACATTTTTATATAAAACTTATTAGAAAATTATCTTTTCTACTATTTTGACATTTTAATTAAAACTAAAAAATATCAAATTTACATTATTATGTTAGTTTTATTTTTGTTTAAAATGACAATTGACATTTTTTGTCTTATTTACCATTGACATTTTTGCTCTTTTTGGATAAAACAATTATATTTCCATTTTTCTTTAAACTTTGAAATTATAATTGACAATTTAAATTAGTTATGACATATGTCTAAATTTAAAGAGTTATTTTTTTTGATACAATCACGTGGTCAACTTTATGTAAGAAGATAATAACAGTAAGAATATAGTAACGGTACATCGTTTACATAAACTTGTTCTCAAAACTGTACAAAACTAAAACAAAATGACTTTAAAAATTCTAACAATGGAGAATTGTCCCAAGATCTCCTAACTCACCTCTAACAAATCAGTAACGTTTGTTACAACACACTCAATGCATCATTTATTTTATAGGTTATTCAATTGGATCTCATTATGTTACAATTGTGTTATAGAGTCTTCAACATCACAATTCTCCTCTGCACGTGTCTCATTTTCATCCACTACAGCCCTCACATGTGCTTCCTCTCTCCTAATGTACACCCTTGCAACTTCTCAAAAACATATGGAGTTTTGGACCGGAAAAAACAGGTTAATCTATGGTATTCGTGGTTTTCATTAAGACCATGAAAACTTGATTACATTAGATCTAGACCATAGCTAAGAACTCTATACATACATTTTATAGCTTGCGTTTCAACAAAACTAAATTCGAATTTAAAAATAGAACCTTGTAAGAACTGAGATCCAGAAAGAAATGAATAGATTTGTACGTAATTCCTAAAAAATATTAGAAATCGTTACCTTAAAATACCAATTAGTCAAGCTCGTTTGGTTTCTGGTCTTCAAAAAAAAAATGGTCCATATGTTGATGGTCGAATGGATTTAGGCGCCCCATCGATGCTTATTGTAACAAATATTTAGTTACGAAAAATATAAAGAGATTGAGAATCTTGTTATCACTACAAGAATAAACGCTAAGTGCCACTGCAAATTAAGACACTCTGTGTAGTAGCAAAAATGTGCTACTATTTTGCTACTAATTTCCTACATGTATTGTTAAAAAAAAAATAAGTCGTAGATTAGTCGCAAAAAAAAACAAGTCGCAAATTAGAAGCAATTTTGCGACGTTCAAGCGACTTCAGTGCAACATATTTGCATCGTGTATCTTTTAGTCCCAATTTAGTAGAAAAAAAAACATAGTAGCAAAGTAGTCGCAAGATTGCTACTAACTTGGGACGCCGTAACAGATTCATTGTTAGTCGTTGATTAGTCACAAAAATGTGGCTAAATCTAAAAATATCACATATACACTAAATTACCGTGTTAAATCGATATATCGATTTATGGAAAAATGTAAGCATGACTAATTTATTTGCAAATACAAACTCTTTGTCATACTGCTTATGTTCTGATAGCATATAATAACAGAGCAGAAAATATGTAAATTTTAAGTTGTGCGTTACAAAAACAAAGCCAAATATACATAGTCACTCATAAGATAAAGAAGATGATTAAATGCTTCAGTGGACTATCTTAAGTGAGAGGATGCATATTCTAATTCATCAATCTCTCCACCATGGATTTTGGCATAGATAGGTCATGACTGATACAAAGTTGAAGCCTTTTTCACCTATGATTAACAAAACTAATCGGGAAAAGGAAGCAGATTAAAAACATAACAAGAAATGTTTCAAAATTTCATTTAAAAAAATGTAAATTTAACGCACAACAGAGGAAACATGGTTTTGGTATCGGATATTATCACTATCTATTGTAACCAATAACGCTCACAACAGTGTTTGCTTCGTTCATTCCCTTTTAGAGTAAGAATACGAAACTCAAAAGCATGTAGTTGAAACAATCTTTTTCTTCCACCTAGTAGCCTCTCAAGCCTTTAAATTTTGGATCCAAGAGATATACCAGAATATTGGTAAAGCTAGCGGAAGAGAAATTTAATGAGCCGGAGTTGGGAAAAGTAATCAAAGAATCACAAAGAAGATGAAACACCGTGGGGTTGATTGGTAATAACTTTTTACTCTAGGTTTTTAGTTGTAAAGATTTTGGTTATAGAACTATAATTGTTACTTTAAATACTATAAAGCCTGATTGGCTATAGAAACTTTAAATGTTACTCTAAATTTTTATTAATGTTTTATTTTGTTGACAATTTATATTAACTTATAAAAAAATTTTAAAAAAATTCCAAGATTTAACTTACTAATTAAATTATGGAGGATCACGGTTGCAACTACAATTTTTCGCATCATATAAAATTTATATCTCGTTTTTTTTTGTATGAGTGTTAAATTATATTCAAACAAAAAAAAACATCGTTTTTACAAAAATATATCATAAGTCTGATAATTATGCAGAATCTATCCCGTTTTTTAAATAAATAGTAGCCTCTTTAAAATTCAATGATGGAAAATCCGATTGGGACAAAACCATACATTCGAAAAAGAGTACTAGTTATTCATTTGGGAATAGAGTAGAAAGAAGTAGAACATAGCTGAAAATAAGCAGAACAGACATAAAATTGATCGTCGTAAAGACAACCATGTAGCGAAGCATCCTCGGAATCAAGTGTCTTGGTTGGTGTCGATGGTACTGATTTGATTTCTCACGTCCTTGTCAATGATGCTGAATAGTCTTTGTGCCGTAAGTGGAGGTCGTCCATGCCTTCTTTCATTGCGTTCTCTCCAAATATTATACAAGGAGGATTGAAACACGAATCAAATAAGAAATCTCGCATGAAAAGGTAGCGTAGACGAAGTGAAATTTGCTGTGAAATCGCTCCATGTAGTAGAAAACAAGGTTCCCCAGAATTCCCGAGAAAGAGCATCCCAAATCTTTGAAGTATAAACTCATTGGAAAAATAGATGGTCTCTCGATTCCTCGTGCATTCGAGAGAAAAGACACAAAAAATTATAACCCAAATTCCACATCTTGATTTTATCTCCCGTTGTTAAGCGATTGATAAAACTAAGCCAGACCTGAAAAGAATATTTTGGAATAGAATATTTGAACCAGACGTTAACGTACTAGCTCATATACGGTCTAGGTGATCTGATTAGTTTTGTTTTATGATTTGTTGAAAATGAATCTCAAAAAGAATCCATTTTGTACTTCCATAGGTGAATATCAGGGCCATGTCTCTCTGTCCGAGTTTGGAGTTTATGAATCTCATCTTCTATCCGATTCCAATCTGAAATTTGATGTTCCTTTGTCGATATTCAACTCAGAGACATTAATGTCAATACCAATACCAAAGTCGATTGAGCCTCGTGGACCAGTGTTGTCTATCAATCTACCCAAAGAAGACCAATCATCATACCAAAACGAGGTTGCTTCACCATTCACCACTTTCACCTTATAGAAAGACTTAGCCATATCCCGAAACTTCAGAAGTTTATGCCACATCCAAGACCCTTTTGTTGTAGAAGTCTTAGTTGTCTAAATGCTCTTGTTTTGTATTAGATTTGATTTCATCCAGCACAAAGAAGGTTGATGTGATAATATGCGCCATAAGAGTTTCAAACAGCAAATTTGATTGACTTCTGAGAGAGCTTTAATTCCAAGACCACCTTCCGATAAAAGAGAACAAACATCCGTCCATTGCAGCTTAACCTTATTCAAATTCAACTCTGGATCTGACCATAAAAATGCTGAACAAAGCTTATAAATTTTATCAATGCAACCCTTCGGGAGACGAAATGCAGCCATCCAAAAATTAACTAAACCCAATATCACTGATTTGAGAAGAAGAAGAAGATGCCCAGCTACAACTCACCACTATATCTTCATATTGAAAGTCACATCAATGCACAAGGTTAGATGTAAAGCGGACGAGATGCAATACGAAACAATAACGGGTATCTTATGGAAATATAAGAAAAGATGCAAAAAAAGGAAATAAATCTTAATAAGTCGTTCATTACATTTGAATAATGTATATTTTTAAAGGATAAGAGCAATCTAAAAAATATCTATGGTAACAGTACAAAATGAGAAATGGGCACATACTTAGGTCTCTTAGTAAGTTTGGGCGGTTCAAAAAATAAGATTTTCAATGAGAGATTACGAGATCAAATCAATAGATAGTTTGCAAAAAAATTTAACAAAAGAAATTTTTGTTTTATTATTGAGTTACGACAGCTCTTCTAACTTACGTAATGACATGTTATAAACTCTCAATTGTTGATATCTAAGTTAATCACTGCAATAGAAAAATTCTAGTAGAGCTTTAATAGCATTTGCTGAAGCTTACATTGGACACGTACCTTGGGAACAATTTTCTGTTCTGATCCTTGTAAAGTTTCAATACATCTCTTCTAGCAAAGCAACTCGAGAGGTTATTACAATTTAGGGACTCACTAGTAATAATTTTTAGTAGGATCACGAGATTAAATAAATTTATATGTAGTAACTGAAGCTAAGAAGTGCATCATTTTGGGACTATATAAAATATATAATGTTAATTATAACAACTGAATTGGCAGAATAAATGATGTTAGCGGAATTATGATCAATCTTCAATTCCTCTAAAATTCCTTAAGTTATATGCAATGATGCAAAACATTATTTTTTTTTCACGAAAATTTAACCAGTTCCTCAATAATTCCACACAGAGCCAGTTTTGTATGGAAGCAAGCGAAGCACATGCTTGTGGAATTATTAATACTAGGAGAGTATCTGCGTATACACGCATGTTTTTTGCTTCTAAATATACTTTTATAACCTTTGCAAGTAGTGACTTCATTAGTTCTTTTGTAAAATATTTTGATTGCTTCTATTATTCAGAAACTTTGATGTTTTATTTGATTAACGAATGCCAATATCATAACGCTATGATTTAACTGTATTTCTTTATATAGCTATCTTTGCAATTCTTAGCAAATTTCTTTTAACTAAGTTAATTACATTATTTTTAATTGTAAATTGATTGGTCGAGAGAATAAAACAATGAGGGAAACCATTAAAAAATGTCAGTTGTGATTTGAGAATAAATTCTACATGCAATCGAAACATGATGGCTTATACATACCCTCAAAAGCTTAAGTATTAATCTTTTAAGTCTTTTACCCATGCTTGAGATTGTATTTAGGTTTAAGTTATTCGATAA
The DNA here is from genome assembly GCA_026770425.1 of Boechera divaricarpa. Lineage (NCBI taxonomy): Eukaryota > Viridiplantae > Streptophyta > Magnoliopsida > Brassicales > Brassicaceae > Boechera > Boechera divaricarpa. The sequence continues at coordinate 5,139,465 of CM049186.1, read as the reverse complement.
TTCTTAATTTTAGTAGAGTCTCTTCAAATTCCATTATTTTGGTTATAATATTTTTATTAAAAAAAATTCATATACAAATTTTGATAGTAAATTCCAAAAATTAAATTCAAGAAGTAACTATGTGGTGATGATGTGTTATCCTTGAAAAGACACTCTTCAATCTTTTATATATAAGATTGGCGGCCCATTTTTGGCGAACAATTTCACTAGTTCTATTGGAAGGAGCGTATCTAAAACCATCGAAGGTTCTATTCGATCAAAAAAAGAAAAAATCAACCAAGGTCATGGTTCACATCCCACAAAGAGAATTATTATTTTCTATGGTTTTTAACAAAATTTAACAAAAAGTGGCCCAAAAAAAAATTTGTTGCATTTTCCACAGATTATATGTTACCATTTAGACCCATAGAATGAAAGAGAGAAGGTGAAGTTGTGTGATAAAAGACAGTTTTGTCTAACTAAACTATACATAACGTATATTTTATTTCTACTCCAAATATGGTTATCTTACAAATTCACCATAATCTTTTCTTTTCTTTTTATGTCAACAAACTTCATTAATTTAAAAGGCTACATCATAAAAGAGATCAAATTCTTACTAGAGTCCTCATCCAAAAAGTTCGAACCTAAATTCATAACCGCCCTACAAATTCACCATAATCTAAAATAGGTTTTGTTAGAAAACTTATCAACCACTTTTCTAAGAAGACTCTCATCTTGTCAAAGCCTCTTCCATGTTCTTGGCGATTACCCAAAGTACTTTCTCATACTTTTTCACCAAATCATCTAAAGACAATCCTCTGACGGGATCAACGGTGAAACTCCACTCAATCACAGAACCATCAACGTCTCCAACTTCACCACGTGGCGCTATCTTCACTGTCGAGACGTAGGACTCGAATCCAATGTTACTCTCCACTATCTCGTATCTCATCACACGCTCCACATGATCAATGGCCACCAGCTTCTCCTTCGACCATCCCGCGGCGGATTCTACACCGTTGGATCGTATGGAGGAGCCGGAGCAGAATCTGATGCAGCCGGGTTCACCGTTGTTACCGTGGACGCCGTGACACGTGCCTAGCGTCGGAAGCCACTTGTGGAGATTGAAGAAATCGGTGAAGAGAGGCCAGATTTGGTCAGGCTTTGCCTTTGTGAGGGTAACTGACACTTTGACTTGCCATTTTTCTGGGCTTGAAGCTTTTTCCATGTCAAAGACAGAAGATCTAGATATATGAAAATAAGATATATAGTGTTACTTTTATGACTATTTATGTAAGAATCTCATATGTGTTTGTTTTGTGGAAAAGTTTACTAATAATTTGGAGGATGAAATTTAATTACCTAAAAGGTTGATGCCAATACTGTGAGAAGATATGGATCCTTTTTTGCTCTTGATATCGATGTTATTATTAGGGTTATTATCACTTCTTGGGAATATGAAGGATAGTGGTAACAGCAAAACACCATGGATTATTGATAAGTGTTAATGGTTTTTGGCAGTTTTTTTTTTTTTTGCTAAATATAGAATAAAAATGATAATTTACTAGTAAAAAAAATTAAAAAGGTAGTAGTTGAAACATTTTGTGATTTATTTCTAAAATATAACTGATTGAATACAGTTAGTTTTGTATATTACAGCAATCATTTATTTTTTAAAATTTCGAATTACTGTAGATAATTTTATAAATCTATTAAAATTAACAATAGAAAAATATTTCAGTTTATGGATTTTATATATATTATTTTTATATCAAAAATAGTCTAATATACCAAAATAAAAATCTTTGAAGTAATTATGTAAAGTTTTAAAATTATCATAATTAGGAATAATTTTCAGCTATTAGGAATCGGTTAATCAAAAGTTGACACGTAATATTAAAAGAGTTAATTTTTTGCATGAGGAGAGACCTGCAATGTTTTATTGACAGATATAGTACATGAAAAATCGTAGTATCTTGCACATATGCAGCTAATGACAAGACATAATGAATATATTTCTCGAGGAAGAAGTACGAGAAACATCATTGCGCCAACTTACACAATCATGAACTTTGGTGGTATGTTGTAAAAACTATTCCGCACATGGTTTCTTTAGGTAGTCGACATGTGAACAACCCTTCAACCACATATTTTGTACATGATATTCAAATCAGGTAAGTCAAAGATTCAGAGATTCGCTATTGACGAAGAAGATTAAAAAAAAAAATGTAGATGTTACATGTAGATGTGCGAAGAATTCTCAAGAAGGCAGTGATGAAATTTCTTTTCATTCATTAAAAGCCCGAGTGCGAGGTTACATACGAGGTCACAAACAAAGAAACAAAAATCAGGAAGAAAGAGAATACTACAAAATAGATCCGACAGTGACTTCAGATTATTTAAAACTAATCCTGGTAGTCATTACCAAGATATTCATAGAGAGTGTGAAACGTTAGAGAAGGAAATACACATAAATAACACCTACAGCAAAATACTCCACTGTAATTGCCCGATTTTGCGAGAGGAGGAAGCTTAACCACTTGTTCCGTATGGAATGATTGATATTATTCAACACTGTAATCTTTCATACAAATGTCTTTAACGAGTTTACTGATGATTATTATAAAAAAAATTCTTATTTGTCATACATGCTACTTTATATCCTGATATAAAGGTATTACCCATTGTTTTTGGAGAAGTTCTAAGAAAAGCCATCTTCGCATAATCTCCTAATCGGTTTAATACTCATTACCATCGATAAATCTTTTACTATGTCCTATGATTTTGTAATGATGTCAATAAGATTTGTAACAACCAAAGGTGATTATGCTCCATAAAGATATTCCCAATAGACCATGCAGAGAAATATGGTAACCAAGGGTATGTGCATACCAACGAACGGTGACCTAAATCAATGGTACGATGAACGCCCAAATAGTTTTTCATCCATACGAAGAGGTGTGAAGACTTGATAAATCTTCACGGATACTTATGCTAGTAAAATTTAGAGTTTGGTGCAAGCACATGAGTTGTTTACCAATAATGCCTTAAATGTGCATAATCCAATATCGCCTTGAGATTACAGTAGAAAATATTCCGACCAATGAAGTAAAATATTTGTCAATAAGAGGCAGCAAGCACATCGCACGGTCAGTAGTTTTCACTGTAATTTTACAAACGGTCACGATCTCTTAGATAAAATATATAACGTGGGACCTAAAAGCTGGGACTAAGTAGATAGTATGAATTACATATAACAATTATACTAGTGGAGTGTTTTTGTAATTTAAAGTTATTACACACCAATCCAATGATATTTAGTTATGATAAAAAACCGTACAGTAAATATTCTAATGATTTTAAAAATATTACCCATTTATCTTATTTGATTTCACTTTTGATAACTAATCTTTAGCAGAGTAAATAACTAAATATCATTGGATTATCCCTTTTGTATAGTAAGTCTTTCTAAAAAATTTGCATAAATAAATAAAAAGGCATAATTTATGGGAGAGGTTTTACATTGCTCACACTGTTCCTTTTGTCTAAAGATCCGTTACCTCTCTCTGCAAGAAGCTGTGTGAGTTTCCGACAAGTAACTAGAAACATCATTGCACCAACTTACACAAGCATGAACTTTGGTGGTATGTTACGCTAGTTCGTAAAATCTATTCCGCACATGGTTTATTTAGGTAGTCGACATGTGAACAACCCTTAAACCACATATTTTTGTACATGGTATTTCAATCAGGTTGAGAAAAACTTATCAATAAAAAATTTGAGCATTATTTCTCCGAGGCTAAACCTCTCACACAGTTTAACAAAGTGATAAAAATGTTTACCAAATAAATAAATAATTAAAAAAAAAAAAATCAAAGTGATAAAACAATCTCAAGTACCTTAAACACTAATGCCTTTTTCCGGGCCTCTTTCAAATGGTTTTTTTTAGAAATCATATATATATCTTGAGTCCTCATATGTCAACAAACCCAGCCCGTTCACCAAAACCCATCAAAACGAACCTATGCATGCAAAGAGGAGGAGCCAAAGGAATTCAATTACATATCTTATTCGGTAGTCTTTGTAAAAGCAATTAGATTTGACTAAAACATCATTTTCGCAAACTTAGGCTAGCCGACCAAATGAGTCTGTGAAGAAAGGTAAAGCAAAGATTCAGATATTCAAAAGATAAAGAAGAATGTAGGTGTTACATATAGATGTCCGAAGAATCTTCAAGAAGGTAAGGATGAAATTTCTTTTCATTTATTAGAAGCCCGAGTGCTAGGTTACATACAAAGTCATAAACAAAGAAACAAAAATCAGGAAGAAAACGAAGACTACAAAATATATCCGAGCGTGACTTCAAATTATTTAAGACTAATCCTCGGAGTAATACCAAGATATTCACAGAGAGTGTGAAACGTTAAAGGAGGAAATACACATAGCCAACACCTACCACAAAATAGTGCAGTGTAAATGCCCGACTTTGAGAGAGGAGGAAACTTGATCACTTGTTCCCTATGTAATGATTGATATTATTCAACACTTTAACCCATCGTTTTTGGAGAAGTTCTAAGAAAAGCGATCTTCGCATAATCTCCTAATCGGTTTAATACTCATTACCATGGATAAATCTTTTACTATGTCCTTTGATTTTGTAATGATGTCAATACGATTTGTAACACCCAAAGGTGATCACGCTCCCTAAAGATATTCCCTATAGACCGTGCAAAGAAATATGGTAACCATGGGTCTGTGCATACGAACGAATGGTGACCTAAATCAATGGTTCGATGAACTCTTTTACTATTTTTTTAAAATTTTTTGTCCAAATAAGTTTTTCGTCCAAAAGTTTTTCATCCATACGAAGAGGTGCTTGAAAAATCTTAACGGATACTTCTGCTCGTAAAATTTTGACTTTGGTGCAAACACATGAGTTGTTTACCAATAATGCCTTAAATGAGCATAATCGAATATCGCCTTGAGATTTCAGTAGAAAATATTTCTAACACTCTCCGATGCAATATTTTAAAATTAGCGTTATCCAAAAAAAAAAAAAAAAAAACGAGATTGCACTAGTAAGCTTTTGAAATACACCCTTTGGAAAAGAAAATTGGACGTAGGCATTACATACTTTGGAATTGCAAGTGCTATAGACTTATTCAATTTCTTTTTCTATCTTTTGACAGAAATCGCTTTAAACACCATTAATCCTTTGATGAAGTTGGTCATTGACATAAGCAAAAATGTAAGACTACCAACGACAAGTTGCCTTTCACGGGTTTGATTCGCGTTGGGTGGGATCTGCTTTCCAAAGAAGAGTTATATTATATAGTCTGGGCTGGGGGAACGTACGGGGGCAGAACCTCCTGGTCATGAAAAAAAAAATTGTAAGACTTAACTACCCTTGTAATTTTTCGTATTCTTCCATCCGCCAAACTACCTAATGTGCTTTAAAAGTTTTTTTTTTGTTTTTACTCGCTACATGGATTATTTTCCAAATAATTGTGAATTTCTCGAAATTGATACTCTAACTTGAAGCATTACCAAATGTACATAAAATTCCAAGGAAAACGTTGCATTTATCATGGGATATGCTTTACAAAAAAGATATTGTCATCTACAAATGAAAGGTGCAAAATTGGTAGGTTAGTTAGAGATATCCTTAAGATTGGTTAAATTCTTTTCTCCTAAATAAAGATATTTAGATTCATTCTTTAGTTAATTCAGTGAAGTGTTTCACAACGTGATTTCGGTGTCCATGAAGTAGAGCTAGCTTTATCTGCAATTTTGCATTCATTGAAAAAAATGGCATTATATATAACTACACTGACATCAAAATTTCTACAACTTGTTGTAACAAAATAGTGACCTCATCACAAGATGCAAATTGAACATCTCTTTTAAACACTAGAGATAAATCAACCTCAAGTGACACGCAATTTGAAGTTGATTTAACATTCCATTGGATGAGTTCACCAAGAGTTTTCCTGATGATTCGAACCTAGAAAAATGATCATGGTGAGGAAATCTAGACGAACACTTGAAACCCAACATTTTGTCGTGATCGTTCATCAGCAGAAATGAAATGGTCTTTTCTCCATGACCGAAAAGAAATTATAGTATGAGTTAAACTTACAATGGAACCTACCTCTTCCCATATCTCATGCATGAAATCGTCCTTAGAAATCTCACACATATGGCATTAAAAAATAAATGCTTTAAAGCAATGCGCTTGAATTGTCTTATTCGACATATGATCTACAACGGCTAGCTAATAGTTTTGCAAGATATTAAAAGTAATTATTATGATTGGAGTCAATTTCCTCTATGAAACCATCAAAATCATGAGAAACAATTTTAGATTTTGACAAGATAAAAATAGCTGAAACGGTTAAAAAATCATAAAATAATATGCAAAACGATTGAAAGCGAAATAAAAAGATGGATCCCTGCAAAATCCTCGAGAGCCTAATAATTTCTTGGACCATAATTGCTGAAAAAATCATGATTTGAGATTAAGATATGTAACCCTAATATTCTATAAAAGATGAGAAAGAGGATATCCAAACTCCCATCATAATGCATATAATAACAAAGTCAGGGCAAACACTAGGCACCATTCTATCGATGAATTTGATTTGCGCCAAATTTTGAATAAAATCAACCCAAATCTATGTCGATATTCATCCCAGTTTTGAAAATTCTAATATTTCTACTTTGCAAGATTAGAAAAGAAAAAAACTATCTTATTTCTCCTTTCGACCGGCGATTTACTTAATCACCGGCCAACATTTCCGTCGGCTTTTTGGAAGCATTTAGAAAGAGAAACATGTAAGTGCAGTCTTTACTAAGAATGGGAAAGTGCACGCATTTGCTGGAACACGCTGGAATCTGTTCCAGTCAAGAGTACAGTCAACAAAAAGAAAGCAGCTGACGTGGACTTGAAGGCCAACAGAACCTGTGACGTGGCGCATACAACTGAATAAAATTATTTGTGTTAAGAAGATATTCTTTGAAGTTTTGGAGCGATGATCGTAACAAGATGACCTAGAAGATCCAAGACCCCAAGAATATAAAAGGTGGTTTGAGTAGTCTTTGTAGGTCAGCCGTCAAGAAGAAAGAAAATGCGAGAGAGAGTTTTTCTGTTCTTGAGAGATTTGTGTGTACTACGGTGTATCAAAAGAGAGAGATAACGAGCGTGTTCATGTGTATCGTCTATGCTTTTTTCTAGGTTAGAAATCGTTTTGGTCGTAAGCTAAGAATTCTTGAGCTATGTATAAATCTAATTAAGAGTGTGTTAACATCTTAAGAGATTTCTAATAAAGCTTAAACTCGTGTGTTTTGGAGAAAACAATCTTGAGTTCATCCGGTTTTTCAAAACATTCCAACAAAACCCCTTCAATTCACTCAGATTTGGTTAATTATGTATTTCAGATTTGATATATCCAAGTTAAGTATGGCTCTAGTGGTAGATGAAAAGAAAAAAAAACATTAAAAATCCATAGGTTCAAGGGTGTGAAGAAACAAAAAAAGACCATAAATAAGATCCCTTTAAGGAAAGAAAGAAAACACTAGAAGGTAAAAAAGATCAGAGTCCTCTTAGATTCGATTGCCAAGTCTTAAAAAAATTCCCAAATCTCTCAACCCATTTGCATTTGCAGCTCTCAGTTTCTTCATCTCTTCGTTATCTTCGCTTCAGATTTCCCTTGGATGATTCTGGAAGCTTCTTTCTTTGTCAGTGACTTCGATCGTTCCATGGACGTCGACCACCAAGCGTACGATGCCTGAGCTGCGTAGCCACGCACGCAGAGATCGGGCTAATAAGAACCCGAACCAGAACCCAATTGCTTTGACACAATCACCAGTTAGGAGAAATCCGAGGCGGCAGAAGAAAGTGGTGGCGAAGGAGGCGATCGTCGCAGCAGAGAAGACGACGCCTTTGGTGAATACTGCAGTAAAAGAGGAAGAACAAATTAGGATTTCGAGAGAAGATAAGAAGATGGATGAACACGACAGTGGTGGTCAAGCAGCACCAGTGCCTGATGATGAAGGAAACACTCCTCCACTTCCTGAAAAGGTGTCATCTTTATTCTTGGTTTTGTTATTTCTACTCAATTTAGCTCCTACGAGGTTGGGCTATTGTCTCTTGCATTGCTTGTGGTGTCCTTGATTAGGAGAATGTTGTCAAACTTGGGCATGTCTGATTCTCGCAAAAGTTTAATTTTTTTCTGCGTTAAGATGATTTGATTATTGACTCTTTGGTTCCACAGGTTCAGGTTGGTGGTTCACCCATGTACAAGTTAGATAGAAAACTAGGCAAAGGAGGGTTTGGACAAGTTTATGTTGGTCGAAAGATGGGCACGACCACTCCTAATGCTAGATTTGGACCGGGAGCTATGGAGGTATGCTATTTGTGTTTGCAAATTTACTTGCTTTCTTTTGATTTCGCATGAGCTATATTTAATTTTGATGTGTCCACTTTTTGCAGGTGGCTTTGAAGTTTGAACATAGAAGCAGCAAAGGATGTAACTATGGGCCACCGTATGAGTGGCAAGTTTACAAGTGAGCGCTATGGTTTCTTGTGTTTGGCTAGGATTCTTCTTCTGCTTGTCCAAATAGTTGGTTTATAAAAGGATGAGATAACTAATGTATGATTTATCATCTGTTTGTCCAGTGCACTTGGTGGCAGTCATGGTGTGCCACGAGTTCATTTTAAAGGTCGGCAAGGTGATTTTTATGTGATGGTACGTTGACATTAGCTAGGTTTGAAAAAAAAACACTTTCTGTTCGTAGCTACTTGCGGTATGACTAATTACAGTTTTTAATCTTTCATACAGGTTATGGATATTCTTGGGCCTAGCTTATGGGATGTTTGGAATAGTACCACTCAAGCGTGAGCATCCCACCTGAGTACATTATTTTGTAGCATCTGAAGATTTTGTTGTATAAACCATTGGTGAACAGATATGTTTCTGAGATGAGCCATTTTATATTGGTACTCGCCATATGCTTTGTTTGTTTTATACGATGCAGGATGTCAACAGAGATGGTTGCATGCATTGCGATTGAGGCAATATCCATATTAGAAAAGATGCATTCGAGGGGGTAATTTTCTTATATTCTTGCTGACGGTACTGCCTACTGCAACTCTCTTGCTTTAAATAGCTTTAATTTTCTTATATTCTCCTGTCTCTGGCAGATATGTGCATGGCGATGTAAAACCTGAGAATTTTCTGCTTGGGCCTCCCGGGACTCCTGAAGAGAAAAAACTTTTCCTTGTCGACCTCGGCTTAGGTATACTGTATTTTGTAGTAAGAGCAAGCATTCTTTGCTTTCTTTGTGCTGCTTATCCAATTTGTTGATCTTGCAGCAACCAAATGGCGTGATACTGCAACTGGACTACATGTTGAATATGACCAGCGTCCTGATGTTTTTAGGTAAGTTGAATAAAGCCTATGAGATTGGTTCTAATCAGGGACTTCAATCTTATGTTACTCATTAATGTTTTGGCATTTTTTGCATGCTCAGAGGAACAGTACGTTATGCTAGTGTACATGCTCATCTTGGCAGAACTTGTAGTCGGAGGGATGACCTGGAATCTCTTGCTTACACTCTTGTTTTCCTTCTCCGAGGCCGGCTTCCATGGCAAGGGTACCAGGTTGGGGGCTCTAAAAGTTGAATAATTTTATTTTTTGGCATTTTTCCTTGCCAATCGTTAACTAGTTTTTTTTTAGGGAGAGAACAAAGGTTTCCTTGTTTGCAAGAAGAAGATGGCTACTTCCCCAGAAACTCTTTGCTGCTTCTGCCCCCAACCTTTTCGTCAATTTGTTGAGCATGTTGTCAATTTGAAGTTTGATGAGGACCCTGACTATGCTAAATATATCTCCCTTTTCGATGGAATAGTCGGCCCAAACCCAGACATTAGGCCAATAAATACTGAAGGTGCACTGAAGGTGATTTGGTGATCTTTTTTATGACATGTCACTGTGGTTCTGTTATTTAGGTCCAGTCTAGAATGTAAGCTTTTTCGTGTTTGTCTGGTGTGAAGCTCATACATCAAGTGGGTCAAAAGAGGGGGAGGCTGACAATGGACGAGGAGGACGAACAACCAACAAAGAAGGTCAGATTGGGAATGCCAGCAGCACAATGGATCAGCATTTACAGTGCACACAGACCAATGAAACAACGGTGCCAACTTGGATCTTACTTGAGAGTTCTTGGTACGTATGTAGAAGAACATGGCTGCTGACATGTCTTTTATCTTTGTGCAGATATCATTATAATGTCTCTGATATAAGGCTTGCACAACACATTGAAAAAGGAAATGAGGATGGTTTATTTATCAGCAGTGTAGCTTCTTGCTCGAATCTCTGGGCCTTGATAATGGATGCAGGAACTGGCTTTACGGATCAAGTTTACCAGCTATCACCGAGCTTTCTCCACAAGGTAGCTTCATTCAATATTCTCGGGTAATCTTTCCAAATTTGTGATGTCTGCACGGCTGCTGTCACTTCCATTTATGATGTTCTCCAACTTGTTTGTGTTGCCATTTGGTCCATATCTTCTAGGAATGGATTATGGAACAGTGGGAAAAGAATTACTATATTACAGCAGTAGCAGGAGCAAATAACGGGAGCTCATTGGTGGTTATGTCGAAGGGTAATGTTGTTTTCCTTTTGAATGCGGGTGTAACAGTTGTTTCCGGTTTATCTCTGTTTCACAGCTTTCATCTTTTGTATTCAGGGACCCAGTATCTACAGCAATCCTACAAAGTCAGCGATTCTTTTCCCTTCAAGTGGATAAATAAAAAGTGGAGGGAAGGATTTTATGTTACATCTATGGCAACTGCTGGAAGCAAATGGGGGATTGTAATGTCTCGTGGAGCTTATTTTTCTGACCAGGTCTTATGAAGTTAATTTATTTTGTTTTGGGTCTTGCCTTGAATAAAAGCATGCATCACTTGGAATTACATCATGATAATATGAGGATTGTTCTGTGATGCAGGTTGTAGAACTAGATTTTCTATACCCTAGCGAAGGTATACATCGTCGATGGGATAATGGCTACCGAATTACATCAGTTGCTGCAACTTGGGATCAGGCTGCCTTTGTTCTTAGTGTGCCAAGAAGAAAGCTTACCGATGAGACACAGGAGACTCTTAGAACCTCAGCTTTTCCTAGTAATCATGTCAAGGTTTGTTTGCTGGTCTCTTATTTCCTTCTCCTTTGTTATTTGACTTTCAAACTTCATGGGGTGTAACTTTGAGTCTTTTTTCTGCAGGAAAAATGGGGCAAGAATCTTTACATAGCATCTATTTGTTATGGTCGAACTGTTTCATGAAGCTCTAATTTCTGTTAGGATGCAACTCAATTTAGCTTTACCATACATCCGCTCAGTGAGAAAGAACATCTGTTGTGATCAGTGATGCTGTGGCTTAGGGAGATCTCTTAGGAAGGTTGAATGAAAGATGGACGCCAAACTCTTCTTCACTAGTGCTGTAATGTAGTGTATCAACTGCAAAATTGTCCTGTTTTTCAACTTGGATGATCTGTTTGAGGAAAGAAGTTTAAATTTCTTAGATAAAAAAAGGGTAGTCTGGTCTTATATTTTTTCATATTGATCTTTTGTGGCAGTGGCTGTAATGAAGAAGGAAATGGATTTTTTGGTATTTATTATACCTGTCTTGAGAGTTTTGTCTTGTCATTTTGTCAGTGAATCATGTAGGAACCAAGGAGTTGAACCATAAAAGAGTTATTCGACTCTTTTGGTTAGGAGGAATCTAAACACAAAGTAACTGTTTGGGTTCAAGATTTGTACCTATCTTGATCGTCATCTTTTAGCTTCTCGACAGCTGAAAATGAGGTGATGTTGGGCTGCTACTCTGGAAATGTAATGAATAGCTTTCTGAGAGAGCCACACAATTCGGCTGTTCTAAGCTGTCGTATGGGTTATTATTTATCCTTTACCTTTCTTTTCGCTTTGTTGCAGCAGTTCTTCACTATTGCTAACTAACGTTGTGATCTTAAGGTAAATGCAGAATATGGGACATCTCGTCATTACATGGTTCAGACTTCTAAGTATAGTTTGAAGCATGAAGATGAAAGGTACAGCGGTGATCCAAGTATTTTTTTGTTGCAGTGTATGGTAAACAGGTTCCCTGTCATCACATGGTCAAGCCTCAATTGTATCAAAAAAAAAATATTCTCTTCATTTTCTGCTTTCTGATTGTTTCAAAAATCCTAATCATGTTTTTCTATCTCCTCTAGTTTTTTTTTTTTTTTTTTTTAAGTGAAGTGTGCACCATTTTACTTGCAGTCTCACTTCAAGCAGTCATTTAAAAAAATATAAATGTCAACCAGTCAGATACGGACTATGAAAACCAAAAAGCTTGACCTATGAAGGTAACCAGTTAATTGACTTAATTCTATGTATAAACTAATTGTTAAAATTGTAAGTGAGCGTCAGTGACAATACATTCTACGTCTTCATAAATTTAACAACCACGTTGCTATTGATTTATGACAAAAATCTATGATCAAAAATGGATCCAAGCAAAGTAGAAATCTTGTACACGATCAACGGGAAAAAATTCATCCATAGTAAGCCCTTAACCTTTATTTTGTTTAGAAAAATAGCATACGTACTGTGAAATTTTCCATACACAAAAGTGACGCTTCCTTCACAAAACTAAAACGCTCACAGCGATGGATTACGTGAGTGTGTGAGTTGAACACCTATAATGCTCATAGGTCTAACGCCACTACATTATGCATGTGAGTACATATATATAATGTTATTTATATTGATGATAATATCAAAATCCTATAGCTGTTTTGTTACTACTTTAGAATTCTATACTCCAGTCCGCTTTTGCTTCCACAAGCTATCTTGAAATACTCAGGATAAAGGATAACTAAGGATGGTACCGGTTTTGGGGGGCAGGGGTGTTTAAGGTCGAAACCTTTCTATGGCAATACTAATTTGGTATTGAAACGCAAACGCAAACCTTTCTATGGCAATACTAAGGTCGAGACCTGGTTTTAATACCATTTCAGCGCATGTCATCTGCGACCTGTGAGCCCCGAACTGCCCAGAAAGACGATGGCTTTAACTTCTTGTCTGTCGCTGTGAAAAGCCAACCCAGCTGGGTTTCACACGTCGCACAGTTTGCAATTGTCCATGCATACCTGCGGATTTAAGATACATAAATCAGAGTTATGGTAGACTTGAAAGATTACGGATTAGGCTGCTTAATAAAATACAAGAACCAATGCTCTAAACAAGTTAGCCTATGCCTATGAACAATTGATCTAAACACAAATTGCGCCAGCTGCTTTATATGCTAATGCTTTAAAAATTTAGCTTCTTTTGAACCAAAGCTAGTTTCTAAATCACAACTTGGAAGCTCCATAGGACGTAAAGTAGTGATTGCCAGCTGCTTTATATGCTAATGCTTTAAAAATTTAGCTTGGTGTGAACCAAAGCTAGTTTCTAAATCACAACTTGGAAGCTCCCTCGGACGTAAAGTAGTGATTGAGCTCTATTTCTAAACTACTGAGGTATCAAATGAGTGATAAGTATAGTGAAGGAAGTAGGTCGAATAGTTCAAATATAGACATGACTAAGGACAAACATTAATGAAAAAACTCTTACCCAGGAAACCAGCTGTCCTTTTTAACAGGTCGACCTGTGAGCGCAATGTCATTTGCTTTGTAAAAGGTCATTATCTCGTGCACATAGCCATGTGGATTTACGTAGGCACCAAGAGGACCTTCATTAGACATAACCAACATGTCTTTTCTTCTTGCTATGACAGTCTGCATTAATATGCAAACGTATTTACCAAATAATCAACGGAGAGGAAGCAGAATTGGTATATACCATGCTCCCACAAAATACCTGACAGTGTTTACATCGAACACGATCAAAATTTTCAAGCAATTCAATTTCTCGCTGCAATCTGTATGAGACTCCATCAATCTCCAAGAGCTCTTGTCTAATTGACTCAGACACAGGGATTTTACTAGCAATGGAAAAGGATAGAATATCTGGTTTATTCACAAAAGCCTCCATATTTGGAACCCCAACTATCTGCTTCCACAGATCTGCATATTTTCTTAACATTAGCAGACTTTTACTGTGTGTGCTACTTTTAAAAAATGATCAAAACAAGGAATTTACCAGCTGCTCTTTGAGCAAGATAATATGAGTCGTACATCCTATACACCCAGAATGGCCAAAATGCTCTTGGGGCCATACGGAATCGGCTTAGATCAGTATTTTCCTGCAAACTTTCCGGCCTATTTTGCTTCTGACATATCCCTTGTGAAACAGGAGTCTTGCCAATTGACGATTGCCCATCTTCCTTTTCATCATCATGGTCAGAAGCTAAACATCCAATGGATCTAGAGCTGTATGGATGAGACCCACTAGATTGGATATCAGATGTGCTGACTACTTGATCATCATCACTACTTGCAAAGTTATTAAATATTGAGTCAGCTACTGAATAATAATGAAGTCTTTTTTCTGACGGAGAAAGAGCACTTTCAAAACTTTCTTCAGAATTTGCTACTGACTGTGCGTCCATATCTCTAAGAGGTGTAGATAAATACATTGTACTCAAGGGAGAGCGACCTTGCAACTTGCTTAACGGTACCAGTTTTCCAAACGCATCCCTGGGAGTCCTCAGGGGCACATCTTCCTCAACAATTTGAACCTCTCCGCAAGGCTGCAAGAAGGATTTAATGAAATATAAGCTTCTTACACAATAAACAAAGATGCATTCCCCACTTTTACTAATAAAAGAGGCGGAGTGTTTATGTATATATATGAGAGAATGTTCATACAAATCCTTCAACGTCAGTCCAAACACGCATTAAACGAAACCGCTGTTGTCCACGAGTAATAACATTGAATGAACCATCACCAAGTCGTCGGTATTGTCGTATCTGCGATTATCACAGAGAAATAGTATGTTACATATCGAGAACTAGAAGATCCAAATTATTCCCACCAATTAAAAATGTAAAACAACAACCATGGCATTTTCTAACTTCCTACATCAAGACCTGTTCTCAGGCATTGCTCCAGAAACATTGCGCAAATAATTTAGAAGTCCACATTATTTTAGGCAAGAAATTGATCAACAAGGATGCCAATTGTAAAATATATTTATTTCTTAAGATATGTTAGTGCTACCACCAATCATATCAGATCCCACAATTTCAAATACAAAACTGCAGAAAATGTCAAATACAAAACCGCAGAGGTCTTAAGATGAGACAAAGCAAAAAATGTTTTAGAAATAGAAAACTGAAAGGTATAACTTCATCTAACAATCATTTGAAAGAAAAAAGTGAGAAAATTTAGAAAAATTACCTCTGCGGTTGTCCCCACACTGGCATACTTGAACTGAGCACCTTCTCTGTAAACACGAATCTGAAGATAACAGGATAAATTTTAGAAGAGTATTTTTTTTCTTTCAGAAAAGAACAAGATATTTCTAATTTCTAAACCAAAACAAGCAAAGCAAAAGATTAAGTCACCTACCACACCTATCGTAGATGGAGCATTAGCTTGGTTCAAAGCTCTCTCAACAGCAGCCAAGAAACTAGCCTGAATAATTCTAAGGGGTAGTGTTGCCTCTGGAAATAGAACCACTCCTGAAGTATTGCAAAGCAGCAGTGTCATTTGTAACATATATATCTGGGTACAAAACACTAGGAGGGGACAGATGACTCTTCACACCATACATGTCTTACACGAATTGGTATTTTAGAAAGGTACTTCTTGTAAATCTGAAGAAGAAACATGGTGTGCTTGTTCATTTCAAGTAAGCACCTCATGTCGGTGAACATGCAACTAGATTCTTAGACTAAAGCTACAGATGTAACCACTAAAAGAAGAAAGCTGTCACCACACCATATTATTATTATAAATACCTTCAAGATAGAAAAGCGGGATCTTCAAGACTGTGCCTTCATCCACAAAAACAATTCTGTTTTGAGTGTCCTCAACTTCTGTTAAACAGTATAAAACCGTAAGCTCAAATGTGGCAAACATATAAGATAACACATCGAAAACACACAAGATGAGAGAATCCATCCATACCACCAAGATAGGTATGTAAAGAAGACAAAGCTGGGTTGAAAATAAGTTCATCATCACCAAGGTTACCACTGTCAAGCACCACCAAATGCAAAGTCAGAGAATGCAACGGTATAGCCGTTAAGAGAGGAAACAAAGGTTAGTATTAAGATGAAAACAAAAGCTTCATTCATCACACCCCAAGAAATTCAATTACTGTTTCATAGATCCGGTTATCTAAAGGATTACATAATCTTCAACTATTGAACATCACGAAACCCTAAGTATGCAAAAACTGGAAAATCAAACTAGTTGTACACTCGAAACTGATTCAATACTGCAGAAACAACACACTGAGCCACGCGTGGTCACTAGAAAGAGCAAATGAAACAAAGAATAGAGTGTAGAAAGAATATAGGTAACAAAACGATCGTATACGAAACACACAAAAGTGTTATGAGGAGAGATTGCTCACGAAGCTTGCGCGTGGGAAGAAAAGGCAAATGCAGCGAGATCACCATCATCATCTTCTTCATCGGAATCGTGAAGGTAATCGACTTCTTCGACCTGTAATTCCTCGAAATCAAGCTCTCGAATCTGCTCGATCTGAAGCCTCTCTCTCTCTCGAAGCCTCTCTCTCTCTCGAATCCTCTCGTCGTCCATTTCTCTCTTGTTTCGTTTACCCGCCACCAGAGTCTCCTTTGTTCGCCACCTCCGCGTTTTCCAGGTTTGTCTCCGTCCTGGTTAACTTATCGGGCCGGTTTATGGATCCAATACCCGGCCCAACCATTCAAACCCTTAGTAACAAAATAACATTTTTTTCAACGTTTTGTATAATATGCCTAAAGATTCTTTTTTTTTCAGTGATACAAGAGAATAATATATGGAAAATATATAAACAAGAAAAAGATGAAGATGGCATACAAATTTCTTAATTTACACAAAAATAAAAATAAAAAGATATTGAATAAAGTTATTTTCATCTAATACTGTTCACAAAATGATCAAAATCCCTTGTATTGCCATAATTTACATTTCAATAGTGCTAATAATACAATTTTCAAATCTAAGTAAACGACACAAGACACACAATCAAAAGACCATAAGTCTTGCCATCAAGAATGGAGCTTTTTATAAGTTAACAAGTTACATACTGAGTACAGCTGATTGGGTATCACTTAAAAGAGAAGCAGCCCGAGATGATCCAAGAACCATAACCTTGAGCCAGAATTCTTAAACGTCAACCACCGTACTTGCAAAGGTTCTCGAAACCCATGTACTCGTGCCGTTGGATTTTGCCGATCATGTTCACTATTCCCACGCCACCTACGCACAAAGAAACAACGATAACAAAAATTACATATTTTTCAAAGGTGATACCGTGATAAAATCCACAAGTGGCTGCGCAAAGTATTCGTTATATCCATTTCAATTGATTCGAAAATCTAGATAACCAGATATGTACAGATCAAAGCAAATATTAACACTAATATATGGTTGAAGCAAAACAAATAAAAATAGGTTTGGGTGAAAAGGAGATAATGTACCAAGCGATATCGCACTGACAAAAATCATGGACGCGAGGATGAAGATGATGAGAGATGCCCGGCCGAGGACTGCAATTAGCCTTCTGACTACATGCTGTCCAACTAAAGCTGCAATCGTTGCCACTCCCACAAGGTACAGAGCTGCACAAAAGTAAAAAAAAAATACAATGAGGATGTTATGAAAACTTAATCGATTCTGTGGCCTTATCGAACAAAATGATATAGAACTCACCATATGGAACAGGGAATCGTTTGAGAAGATAGTATTCTACAACAGACATGGATGATGAGAAAGTCATTGCAAAAGTGGCTGTGGCACTTGAGACCTACAAAAGAAACCACAGAAATAGTAGATCCAGTTATACAAAAACAAGTGATTCTGGATTATAATGTTGTAATAAATTCACACCTGTGGCGGGACTCCGAGCTCCAAGAACAATGGACCCATGATAAAACCTCCGCCTAAACCAAGTAAACCACCGACTATGCCTGCCAATATGCCAAATGTACAGTAAAGAACTAGCTGACCAACGGTGAAAATCGAGTCTCCTTGTCCCTTAGATGCAATGATTCTTCTACCCTGGTACAAAGCTACTGCCTCATAGCCTGATACACCAACTGCAACAGGAATCTGTATGACGGTAGGAAATCGTAAGCATCTATAAGCAGTATATGTGGATTCCTCAGCAAAAGAACATAATTGACTTTGTACCTGTAATAAATTTATGACCCAATACGCTACTGAACAAGTAGCCAGATTTTGCTGTTTCAATAGTAGAACATGAAAAATTATCAATAAAGTTTGAACATAAAACAAGGATTTTCGATTGATACATATGTATATGTATTGCTAGATAAAGAAAAATACTTAACCTTGGATATCTGCAGTGCCAGGAATACAACCCAGACAAACACGAGAAGCCCCAATTCCTTCCAGTATACATTTTCAAGAATACTTACCTGCAGTACATTAGCATGGTAAATTGTGACATAACTTGCAAACATAGAACCAGCACTAGTGTAAAGACAATAGCATATACTTCTTCTTTCTTTTTGTTTCCAGGGTTCGTGCTCGGGGCTGCGGGAAGAGGCACGTATTCCACTTCAGTGCCAGATACACCTAATGAAAAAGTGGATTACGTGAGTAATGTTTTCCCAATAAAAGCAAAACAGAGGTTGTAAAACGGTGGTCCCTGAAAAATGGTTAACAAGAAAATATTCAACTCACCATTTGACTCTAAGCGCTTAGCAGCCTCCTGTAGCACAAAAGAGAAAAATAGTTTGATGAGTTATTCATTAAGATTGGTACAGTCTAGCAATAAATGATACAACCCCAGTAAGGTGTTAGGAGTTAGGCGGATAATCATATTCAACTACAGGTCCATTAATGCCTTGCAAGAAGTTCGTGATGTACCTTTTTCTCTATAGTTTCCTTGTTCCAAGTCTCAGAACCCTTCAAAAACGCCTTTGTTGACGTGCCTGGATACATTAACAAAAAAAAGTGTGATTCTAAGTCTTACCACGGATGGGGAAAGGCCATACAATCTAAAACTCCATACCTAGGAAAAGGATGATGAGTAGAACAGTGACCAACCAATCTGGAAAAATCACATTAAAAGCAACCCCAACACTAATCCCAAGCATTAGCATAGGCTGGATCAGCAAGGCGAGATCATAGTCAATGATGGGCATATCAAGTGTAGGATGCCTCAATCTAAGGTTGTAATACACAGTTGACACAGAAGCACCCATAATCATACCTAAAAATCATCAAAATTCATGTCATTATTATTAGTTAAAAAAACACCAAAGAGAGAATAGTAGAAAATCTTACACTTTGAAATGGCTGTAGCTGATTTAGGATCAAACCCAATAATCAAACTAAGCATAGGTACGAAAATTCCACCACCACCAACACCTCCTACACTACCAAACGCTGCTCCGAAAAATCCAACAAGAGTTCCCAACACGATTTGCCAATTAAACTCAAATTCCTGGTTATACAATAATACAAAATCCCACAATGAACATAATTTATCTCCCAAGAGATGAGACTTGAGATGTAGAGAATTATACTTACAGGCCAGACATGATGATAACCTGTCTGATCAGATTCCCAGAGAAAATTGATAGCTCTAAGGAATAAACTTGATTCATTTTCCCGCGTTTCCTCTGAATCAAATCTTTGAGCTTTTCCTTTAAAGCTTCTCTCAGCGGAAACGAAGGCCAAAGCGAGAGCGAAATTGAGAAAAACCAAGATTACCGATCTCAAACCCAACCACTTCGATCTCAGTTCCGCCATTGTATACCAAAAATTATAACAACTTCAACGAGGATGGAGAAAACAAAGCAAAAAGGAGGAGGAAGAAGGAGACAAATTAAAAGGGGAAATGTGTCGCTTCCACGATATAAAGCGAGATCAGGATTCAGACGACAGATGCCATGGGGAGTCAAATTTTCTCGAAAGAAAAAAAAAAAAAAAAAAAATTGGAGAGGACTCGAATTTTGTTTCATAAGAATGCCAAGTAGACGAGTGATTGCGTAATTTTTAGAACAAGATACAAACATATCAATGACGCACATTGAGGCAACACAAAAGATCACGTAATAATACAATTACCTTTTTTATTTTATTTATTTAGACAAGCACATGTCATTCAGACCACCTGCCCTGATATGCATTATAGAAATGGGAAAAATATGAAAGAAAGAGAGAAAATGTGTATGTGTAATTAAAGTATTAATTTGGTTGGTATCATCATAATTTAAGACTTGTACACAGAGACAGAGAGAGGCCACCAAATTTTTAGTCGTGAGATTGAGGAAGGGAATGCAAATTTAACTCAATAGATTTTTTTTGGTCAAAGACAATAGATTCATGTAATTAAAATAATTTATATGTACATAAGCACATTTCATTCATACGTGCCATGATATGACAATGAAATAAATGTAAAAATATGTGTAAAACAAGTGGATCGAGGGGAGGGCAAGTATGGTTTATGCGTGAGAAACGCAATACGTGCAATTAGGTCCGGTTCTATGAAGTGGCGGAAAGGGCCGAAGTTTAGAGCTCATACCAAATTCTTATTAAAATTTTAGAAAATAGCTTAAAAAGATACGCACAAGTTTCATCAATAATTCTAATGAATGCACTAAATTATGGTCAAAATCTTTGATCTATTTGAAGATTTCCGGATTCTGGTTTAGTTTTTGTCTTGTTGGAGATCTAATATAGTCACATCGTCGTAAGAACTTTACACGCAAGTATCACATCGACGGGATAAAGCCAGTCAAATTCGTGGACTACTAGGAGAATGGAAAACCCACTATTATTTCTTCTTAATGTTGTTGCTTTTTATAGTTTAAAACTAAAAATGATGTTGATTTATGTTTGTCTGTCATATATATAACTCATACACATACTATTGAATCTAAATTTGAATTATGGGAGCCAACAAACTCAGTAAAAAACCTCTATAAACTAATAATATCGAAAATATAATATTTTATTCATTTATAATGATGTTATTTTATTTATAAAATTTATAAAAAAAAATAATTGTTTTATCATTTAATATTATATTTTAAAGGAAATATATTCTAGAGTGCCAAAAAAAAAATACGGTATCACCTAAAATGTCATAGGGTCGAAATGTTTTTCAAAAATATCAAATGAGTGTATTTTGGCATATGGAGGAAAGACGAAAATGCTTCCAACACAAATTAATAGAAGAAAGATAAAAAGTTATTTTCATCCCTTCTTCTCTCTTTCCTCTTTCTTTTTATTTCATTTTTCATCTTTCTCTTTTCATCTTTCTCTTTTTTTTCCATTAATAGAAAAAAGAGAAAAAAAAAACTATTTTCATCCCCTTCTTCTTCTCCACAATCTCTCTACCAAATCTTGCAGAGAGAATAACAAAAACAAAAAAAAATTGAAGAAGAACCAATCTTAGGTTTTTAATGGATAAGAGCTCTAACTCCGCCGGCGATTCCTCCACCATATTTTATATAGCAGGTGAATGAGTATCTTGTCCACTGAATATGTTCACTAAGATACAATAATTATGTCCACGAGAAAGAGTTTAATTTGTTCACGGAAGTACAAAAGATTATGTCTACAATTAAATGAGTATGTTGTCCACTAATTATGTTCACTAAGGTACAATTATTATGTCAACGAGGCACAATTGATTTTGTCCACAAAATTACAATAATTATAATAAGTAAGTGAGGATCTTGTCCACGGGTTTGTGGATAGGTCTACCAAAAAACAAAAATAAAGTCTACGAGAAGAGTAATTCCAGTAAGTGCAGTGCTTGCTGATAAAGATGTGATGCTTCATATCAAACCCGGCCAACACGGAAGGTTTGTGACTATCAACTGCCAAAAAAATTGTTTCAGGCGAATGTTGGTGTGGAATGTGCATTGGCGTTTTTCATGATCTATTATTAAACTAGTTAATATTGATTTGTTATGTTTGGTGTCCCATTATAAATTTTGGTTATGACCAACGATGATGAATCATAACTAAGTCAAGATTACGTATATCAACCTGGAAACACATGGAAGTTAGGCAACCGAGAAAATTATGTCCACAGAACCAAATTTTGTCCACAAGACGAACATATGTCTGCAGAAAACATGATTTGTGTCGACAGCCTAGATCATGTCCACCATATTTCCACCTCTTAAGTGCACATCAAGGATCATGTCCACCGGAAATGCTATGTCCACCAGAGAAACATGTCCACAGAAAAAAAAATATATATCCAATAGCTGAAACTTGTTCATGGGAAATAAATTTTGTCCACTACACGAACATATGTCCACGAAAAACATGTTTTATGTCCACAGCCTGGATCATGTCCACCAAAATGCTATTTCCACATATTAAGTGCACATCAAGGATCATGTCCACCGGGAATGCTATGTCCACCAGATAACCATATGTCAACAGAAAACATATGTCCACCACACCGAAAGATCTTTCGAATTCCTAGGTTTTAGGGATCCAATGAATCAAATCCAGAGTAGATTCCAGTAGAAATTAAGTAAGGAAAAAGATAAGAGAGACGAATAACAAACATGAAGTCTTCTTCTTAGATCATCCTCATGAAACCGCCGAGACCTTACTCTCAAATCGCCTCCAACGCACTCTTCGCCACCGTCGAAGCCATCGTCTTTCGCTATCTCTCCCTCTCTCTCTTTCCTAACAGAAGCGAAGTTTCTTGCATTTGTTCGGTAGAGAGATTGTGGAGAAGACGAAGGAGATGAAATTTTTTTTTTTTTTTTTTTTTATTAATCGAAAGAGAAGAGAAAGAGGAAAGAGAAAGAAGAGAAGAATGAGAGAAGAGTAATAAGAGGGACATTTTTTGTCTTTTTGATTTGGCTAAATAATGACAATTGTGACATTTTAGATAAGAATTTGAAAATGTGGTATTTTTGGTGATATAGTAAAAAGCTTTTGGCACTGAGGCTAATTTTTTCTATTTTAAATCTCTAGAAAAAAATATAAATTAAGACAATTTCATCTAAATAAACTTAATAGTTTGGATGGAATAAATATTATAGTTTTTGACTTAACATTTAATATCTAGAAAACCTACTTTGATGATAAATAACAAAAATTATAAATGAATACACTTATGTAAATGATATTCATAAATTAAAATTTATGATTAATGACCTCGGCTGTCATATTTTAATAACCTATAAGATATTTATGTATTTATATGATTATTAATTTTTAATACTACTGGACCATACATTTATATAGGAATTTTTTAAAAATATATATTTTATTGAATTTTGTAATTTTTTACATTGCCTTTCTCAGGTGTGAAGAATATTATATTTTACCTTGTTTATTGATTTATAGAAGTTTTACTCTAGTTATTCGATATGCTATCGTGTCAACTAATTGTCAAAAAAAATTAAAATTATCATATCCTTTAATTTTATTTTAAAATTTGTTGTAGTTCAAATAAGTAGGTGATATGTTTTCCATGGATATATATGAAACTAAATTTTGACGATATATATGTTAGAAATTTAACAACATTTTCAACGATTAATTTTTTCGAACGATAATATATTTTTTAAAATTACCGTTATTACCAATGATTCTTCCCCAATTTTTTTGTTCATCGGAAATTTTCCAACAGTTTTTCATCTAGTTATTTTTGTTTCAACACAAACTAAGCTTTCGTCTATATTTTGTCGAAAATCTCAAGAAAAATATCTGTAAAAAAATTGGGTGTCTTCTTGTAGGCATAGAATCCAAAAAGATTTTGTTATTTGGTCGACACATATCATATTTTTACCACCAACGTTTTTCCTAGAAGGTTATATATAAATATATTATCTAATATTGGTAAGCTAGAACTTGGTTTTCTTTTGTTCTAAATTAGAACGCAAATTTATAAAAAAAAGAGACAACCTCTCCAAATAAATCACTAGCTTATTTTCTTCATGTATGTATCTTACTATCTTACGTCAAGAACAAACAAAAAAAAGTCAGATCCAAAGAATAAACAGGTCTACTTTTGACTATTTTTTTTTGTAATCGAGTCAGATACCGGCATTTAAAATGCTACCTTTTCACTAATTAATATTCATACAAGTTGGCTAACGCAGTTTCGTAAGCATTTCAAAGCTGACTTTGAATTAGTCTCAGTTTTACGTCTCCTTATCCATCCATCCACTACAAATATATAAATAACACAGCTAAGATATTCACAAAGACAGAGAGACAAAATATTCGACCAACCAAAAAAAAAAAAAAGACAGAAGAGAAATGATGTTTGCATCTGCAAGCAAGAGATGGAACGTGTCATCATCAGCTTCATCTTACAGAGAGACAATTGTACTTGGAAGATACAGCAAGAGTTGTAGAGAACAGAAGCAACAACGAAGAGAAAGACTCTTGCCCAAATGGAAGGTTTTGTTGATGAAGCTTAAGCTCCTGTCTTCTCGTTCTTCCTCCACTAAGGTTGTAGCATATGAGCCTTACGATTACTCTTTGAATTTTGATCAAGGGCCAGGATGGCATGACCACGATGAACCTGAGAATCTTTCTAGGTCTTTCTCTTCTCGCTTCGCTGATCCCACACGGATCCGAGCAACACGCTTACTCTTGTATTAAGTTATACTTTTTTGCTTCTTTCCATCATTTTCTAAACTTTTTTTTATTTATTTAAAAAAATTGTTTTTAAATGATGAGATCATGTCGCGCTTAGCATTGTAAAAATGGAAAAAAAAAATGCTAGGATGATGAATTATAAATCACAAATTGGACAACAGGGAAAAAAATCTACATTGGAAACATGAAGACAAATTCTTTAGTATATAAGGGATGATGTTTGTGTCTAAGTTCAAAGTCTTGACACCAAAATATAGTGTAAAAAACAGAAAGCATGTCCATACTAAACCGGTTGAGGTTCGGATTTAAGTTTGGGTAAATGGTTGATTTAGTTAACACAACAAACAAATATCTTTTTTTTTTCAACTATGAAATCGACAAATTAATTAATGGTTATAAATCTGACATTAAATCTACGTCTCCATGAATGCTCGTTTTAATGGAGCGGTTTTGCTTTTACAAATAAAAGGTAGAAGAAAGAGTTTTTTTCTACACTGAATCTCGTTAATTCACATACACAACAAACACAAATCCCCTGCTTGTCTCTTCTCTCTGTTTTAGCTGAACCTTGAGCGTACACACATCACTAGCGTTCATTAGATTTTTGAATATTGGTGTTGCGAATCAGAAGATGGTGCGGTTGTATTCTCGAATTTTAATTGCATCAAACTGTCACACTACGGAGAATTAAAAATTAAAAAAAGACTGTCTCGCCTCCGCATAAACCGTTTCTTCAAATAATTAATCAAATTTTAGAATCAATTGTTGTATTTTAATTCTGTTTTGTATCATCATCTATCACAATTGTTCAGTTTTGCCATGTCGTAGAAATCATGGTCATATACCTATAATGTAATGATTATGATTTGCATTATTCACGATATGGTCTGTAACATAGTCATTAATACATCTTTGCTAGAGGTTGCATTATTCAGTTTTGGACGTTTCTTGATTTCCTGACCTTAACAAGTGGCTTTACTAGTTTGTTAAAAGTTTATATTTTCTCCTGAGCATCTTTCATATTGTTGCTTCTTCTTTTGTATTTCCGTGAACTCGAAAGTGGATTAAAGAAAGTATTGAAGGATCAAATTAAGACGATAATATGAATTTCCATCAAACACAAGTATTTTACAAAAACAACCGAAAGACTCTCTACTTAATCCAGGTGGATTATCGCATGCATCATCAATGGCAAAAAGGGACTAAAACTTGGTCCATCATTTTCAGATTTTACTCTTAAAACATTCGAAGACGATTACAAAATAACAAAATACGCATTTTCAATACATATATTTGGCTTTAACTATTATGCAAGTTGTTTCAATAATCGTCAGAGCTCAACCACTGGATAGTAAATGGACATGCGTCAAGGAAAGAACCGCCAGGGTCCTAGAGAGCACTAGAGAGTGCTTCCTAAAGACTCTATGTCGCTTAGTCAGAAAATATCTGAGAAAGAATTAGAGAGTATATCAGACGTATCAAAGAGATTACGCGGATGCATAAGTGTGTGGAATGTTTAAGAGTTTTTTTTTTCTCATGCATGGATTATGGGTTTTTGACAAGTTGAGTTCGAAGGAGAATGGCGCAGCCTACACCGCATTTTGATGGGCGAAGAAACTAATATTGAAACTGAACCAATATAATCTGACAAAAAGGTTTTATCCGCAAGAGAATGAAAGGAAGAGTAAATGATAAGTAATTGTCTTAATTCAAATTTTGTTCGGTTTGGTTTGGTGTAATTCGGTTTGGTTTCGATACGGATTGGATTAGTTCTGTTTGGTTTACCATCATTAGTCATATTTATTTGATCTAGAGCTAGAAAATGTAGTTGTGTTACTAAAATTTTATATTAAAAAGGTTGTATTGGTGGTTATAGAAAATCGACACAGTGAAAATCAAGATAGTTGTAAATTGAAGATATGCAAAATAGGAGAAAAGAAATAAGATATAAAGAGTTTTGTTTTATAACTTGTAGAATCCTGGCTTATAATTATGGGTTTTAGGATTGAGAGAACTAAGAAGTCAGAACTAAAACTAAAACCTTTCTTCTCTCTCTTAACCTAGATCTGAGAAACCCTTTGCTTCCTCCAGCCTTGGGCGGCGGCAGCCATCACCGGCGTCCCCTGGGCTCCGCTGCTATCTTTGCTTTCTTCCTCCTGCTGCTGCTCTCGTTTTGATTTCGAGTTTTTGTCCGACCATTCACACCGGAAGGCCTTGGTCGGAGGTTTTCCTTAATTTCCGGTGAAGAACACTTTCTCCGCCTCTCCAGTTCTCCTTGCTGCCGCTCGGATGATACCGCAGCCGGATTTTGGGTCTCCGTTTTTCATTATCCTCCGCGGCTGGATGTCGTAAACTCTTCAAACTCACCGGTAAGGATCGTCCTTGCTTACGTTCCTCGGGTGGCTCGTCGGAATATCAAGATCCGGTCGTTGACCACAAATCTCGAGCTTTGGAGCAAGCTTGTACACATGTGTTGTTTTTATTTCAAACGCTTTTCAAATCGCCTTTCAACTCTCGATCTCAGAGTTTTTCAGGAATGCTTCCCGGCGCCGAGAGCCGGAGACCTTTCGCGGTGCTCCACCGCCACCTTTCACGAGATCCTTCATGAGTATCCCCTAGCCTCGTCGTCGATCCGCCGTTGGATGAGGACCTAATGTGCGGCCGTCGTTCGAGAATTAGGGCAAACTCGGTGTTTAAACTGACCATGGGCCTTATTGTCTCTTATGTTGATTATTGGGCCTACGAGTGGGCTTCTATTATCTTTGCATTTGTGAACTTGTTATCGGGCCTCAGCCCTCTTTTCCCCCTCTACGGGCTTATCCTTGTAATCGTCATGGGCTTTAGACCCATTTAATAAAAGAAGTATTATGTTGACCAAAAAAATAAAGGATTGAGAGAACTAAGTAAATTTAATTTATACTAAATTATTATATTAAAAAGAAAATCATGCATAGGTTTAGACTTTAGAGTTTAGAGTTACCAATTACCGTATTATTTATTTAACTGAATTAATTATAAATAAATAAATAAAATAGTTTGGGTTATTGGTTAAGATTAACCAAATGGGTTGTATCTAGACTTTGGTTCGGTTTGATTTTGGTTGGTTCGGTGTGGGAGATTTTAATCTCTGTCCAGCTGCTAGAAAAATCTATCCCTGTCTGGCTTCCTTGTTTGGTGGATGGTGATTTCAGTCTGTGTATGACTATTGGATTCTCTCTGTGTTCTTGAGTGTCTCTGTTGGTGGTGTTTTTTTTTATCTTGTTGTCATGTTGTTGTTTCCGTTCCTAATTCTCCTTTCTCCGATTTGGTTCGTGTTTTTAGTATTTGCGTGGAATTGAGATCTCTATTGTGGGATCGGATGTGCGATTTCAAAAATTTATCTTAGATTGTAGTCTTTGGTACCGGTTGTTTCACAATTAAGGCTTGTTTTTTTCTAATCTCTTCGATTTCTCATGCTGGTCTATTATTTTGTTACTTGATTTCCTTTGTTTTCCTCAAGTCGGTGATTTTATCTTTTTGTTGTAAATTGTTGTTGTTTCTTTAAATTAAAGACAACTATTTAACAAAAAATGATTACCAAGTCAGGATAACCTATGCATGGGCATTCGAGTATTCGGTTCCGGATATTTCGGATAGAGAAATTTAGGATCCATTCGGTATTTTAAAATTTTGGTTCAGATTCGGTTCGGTTCCGAGTATCCGAAATATCAGAAAAAATCTAAAAAATTGTTAACTAAGAATTTATGGATATAATAACTATTTTGAGTATTTTTATTATTGCAGGCTAAAAACTGATATCTTCGGGTTTATAATTATAATTTTGGATAATTTGGTTATATCAAGTCTAAAAAAAATATATATTTTGGGTATATAATTATATTTAGGGTATTTTAGATTTCCATTCGGTTTTCGTTTCAGTTTGGATTCGGTTCATGTTTTCGGTTCCACTTTTTTTTCACCTTCTCTGAAATGCCAAAAAGCGATATTGTTGACAATATTGAAATGACGAACGTGCCCATCCTTGTGTTTTACTTGTCTAAGTCCAAGTCTTCGTTTCTGAGGAGGAATTGCTTTTCACCTAAATTACAAGCGTGCCACTCTATTTAATTTCGCGGCTGTTTCTAAAATTTGAATAATTTTCGTCCACTATGTATCGTACCAAGGAAGCTGATGGGATTGCTGTGAGAGACAAACTTAAGCGGCAAAATGTGTGGACGAAACAAAGTCTTGGTAAAGGTGTCAATTTTGAAATTTCTAGGTCTCCATAACTTTAGCGTTACTTACTAATTAATTAGCTGGATAATTATTGTCATTATCAACGAAGATCACTTTTTATGCTGTTTCATGAAATAATCATTGCGGTTGTCTTTATTTGTTAAATATGATCATGAATCACAAGCAAGTCGTAGTCCATGACAAGGTATTTCATTTCGTCATGAACATATATATCTGATTTTGTTTCTCGTCTTTTCAAACATCTATGATCCAGCATTGTAATTGTCAACGTCGCATCAAAGAACGGGATGAGGATCATGTCCTCGTAATAGTTGGCAAATAGATATGTGAAAGTGATAATGAGTGGAAATTTGTTGTGAGCAAGGAACAGATGTCTCGTTGTATCAGATAGGGAGGAGATGTTTGTTATCTTGATGTGTTGAAAGAAATTTGCTGTGTTTTTCGTGTCGATTCTAAGAAAACAAACGTCGTTTTGTCGTTTTGGTATCCAGAGGAATCTACTGCCTTTACGGAAACGAAGATGTCGTCCATTATTATTGGGTCTGATTGTGATCTCCGTCAACTTAAAAACAAACGCGAAGCTCTTGGTAGTTTGCACATGTATCTCTCGTTGGTTGAAAAAGAAACCCAAGTTGGCCATGCAAATCAGAAAGTGCCAAGTGTCCTGGACTTAGGTGGTGACAGCGGGGAGGATATGTGTGCTGATCAGTTCTCAGCCAAAGACGATGATTTATTGATAGCGTTTGTTGAAAGCGTGGAGGCAGCTTATAGACAAAAGGCTGTCAAATATGTGGACCATTTTGGTGGACAAAAACATAGTCCCGAGAAAACAAAATGTCCATCATCAATACTGTCCACATCGGTTGATGTGCCCACAGCTAGTAGACAGAATGACGATATTTCTGTGGACACAAAGTGCCCCCTGTGAACACTAATTGTCCATCATCCGATGTATCTCCATTGGATAATGTCGACAATATTAATCCATTGGATAATGTCGAAAAACTTAAGTCCACACTTTATGCCTACATCATATGTCAAGAACATATGTCCCAAAGTTTTGTCCAACAAATCCTTTTTTTATCCAATAGTCCCCCTCTACGCTCTCCCCCATTGTATTGTTCCCCTTTGTTACACATCATCTCGGATAACTTATATCCACAACTTATGTCAACAACCTTATGTCCACCAACATTTCATTTTTCCCCCAAACTTTCGTCTACAACTTATGTCCACAAATTTTGTCGACAACTTATGTCCACCAACGTTTTGTCTTCCCTTTTTTCATTGATTTCCAATCTTAAGTCCACATCATATATCAATAACATATGTCCATAATTTATCCAAACTTTCGTCTACAACTTATGTCCACAAATTTTGTCGACAACTTATGTCCACCAACGTTTGTCCTCCCTCTTTTCATTGATTCCCTATCTTAATAAGCTCACATCATATATCAATAACATATGTCCACCATTTATGTCCACAACTTATGTCCACAAATGCACTTGACCACTAATGACCACAACTAATGTCGTGAACTTATGTCCACAACTTATGTCCCCCACCTTATGTTTTGCAACCTTTCATTTCCTCCAAACTTACTACAACAGCTTATGTCAACAAACTTTCCTCTACCTATTTTTTAATTTTTCCCCAACTTAAATCCACACCTTATGCTCACATCACATGTCAAGAACATATGTGCCAAAGTTTGTCGACAACTTATGTCCACAAATTTTGTCAACAATTTATGTCCACCAATGTTTTGACCTCCCTCTTTTCATTGATTCTCCATCTTAAGTCCACATCATATATCAATAACATATGTCCCCAATTTATCCAAACTTTCGTCTACAACTTATGTTCACAAATTTTGTCGATAACTTATGTCCACCAACATCTGTAAGTAGATGGCATGCTGCAAACAACCGAGTTGGCAAACTGTGAAGCTCTGAAGAGTTTCTCCTCCCTGTTTGGGCATTTACTGTCCCTTCCATATCATTCTCCCCTCTTGTTTTGGCTCCCTTAGCTGAATATCCATCGCTACAAATAACATTTTCACTAAAGATAATAATCAATTTTATTCTATTAGGGATAAATTTTGTGCATTGAAATTATCATCAGTTAACTTCCATTAACATCGTCAAATTTCATTTGGCTTGCACTTGTTCATCAATTAACACCAAGATTCAGTAGTTTCTAAATTCCTATCCCTATTTTAGTATATCAATCATCCGTATATGCTTATAACAGCGCAGTTTTGTCCGTGATTTCCAAGCGTGACACAACTCAAACATAATTCCTATCTACGCATGGGTTTATCAACCATACATTTGGTTAGTTGCAGAAACCTTGTCCCGACCTCCAAATGTCTCGCTTTGGAATTTGAGGTTTTTAAAGGAGATGGAGTGATAGAGCTCATATTTACATGTTTTTACGTATTATATATAGACTAATATCATGCATTATAACTGTCGTTTAGCACTATTTTAGTGCATTTGCATATGTTTATATATTTATAGGTATTTGGAGCAAAACCGGTATTTTTAGAGTGTTTAAGAGACTTAAGAAGCCATGAGGACGTTGGAGTTGCTTGCCATGGGTCGTGGATGATCACAGAAGGTTTATTTGGAGCTAGAAAGTCAAGCATCGACCTAGTGCATCGACTAGTTAAGGTCGATGCAAATGCAGAAAACCTATTTTTACTGTAGTACCGACCCAGAGCATCGACCCAGGGTGCCTGATGCTGTTCCAGAGAGAATCCCATCGACCTAGAGCATCGACCCAGGGTGCTCGATGCTGTCTCTCCGAGCTGAAAAAGGAAAGTTGATGATTGGGCGATTCATGAGTGGACAACTTATTATTTTCGTCCATAATCTTCTAGAAGCTTGGAGGCACGACCTAGACTCCTCCTAAAGCCCTAATACTATATAAACACATGTAATGCTCATTAGAGAGCAACCCCCCTTCTTGGCCACCTCTGAGAGCCACCACTTAAAGAGAAAAGTCTCAAAACTCTTTGTTCTTATGTTTTGTTTATGATATTGCTTTAGTTCTTCTTCTTATTTTCTTACTTTATTTACTGCTTTTGTTTATTGTTTATCATGTCTTCCTACTCATATCTTGTAGTCACCCTCGGAAGTATGAGTGAGTAGATCCTTTATATCTCTGCGGTAGAGATCGATGATAGGATCTATGCTATAGGATTTCATATGTTTGACTGTTCTTAATGCTAAGTCATATCCTATGGAAGATGTTTAAGGTTATAATCGAGAGGTTATACGAATAAAAGCTCTTAGCACCACGAGAGTGGGTTAAAACTTCAGATCTGAATATTAGAGAGTATTAGCTATGGTCGAGTTTGTTGTTTGATAGAATTAATTGTTGATCTAACTCTAGCTTAGTTAGGTTGAAATATTAAAAACACTTCACCACGAGAGTGGGTAGTATTTCGGAAACAGATCTATCAATCACTTCGTATTACTGAAAACACAAGGCCGTTGATTTATAGTTCAACGGAAGTTTAAGAATACTTAGTAATCGATGATGGAGTGCGTTTAATGCGTGAAAGTCGCCACGAGAGTGGGTCTGACATAGTGTCTCGTTTATCACGAGAGTAGTCACTAGCCTACTACAAATATCCCTAGATTGACAACACAAACTAATTGGTAAAAACATAAATCCTAAATATAGACTCCCTAAAATCGTTCTCATACAACCTAGAGATTAATTGTTAATTTATCATTTAAGTTATTTTATATTATATTATTTAATTTATGCCATTTATTTTCTGTTATTTATTTTATGCAATTTATTTTATTCACTTTAATTTCTGCAATTTATATTTCCGCACTTTATATTTTCGTAATTTATTTTCTGCAATTTAATTTTCGCACTTTATTTTCAGCTATTTAATTTATGCAATTTATTTTAAGTATTTTTATTTATGCAATTTAAATTATTCAATTTAATTTAGTTATTTAATTATAGACAAAGAGACAGTTGCGTCAAACGACCTACATGTTTTTTGATATTACTAAACCAACCTCTTCTTAGATTATAGATTTTAAGGTATGGTAAAAAGATATAAAAACCAGTCATTTCCTTTTTAATTACAGAAATGACATAACTTTTTTTTTTCTTTTTAATCCTATTTTAATGGCGTCAAAACCTAACCTCACCGCTCCCCTCTTCCTCTTCCTTCTTTTCATTCTTCAACCCCTCAATCTGGTACCTTGGAATTATCGCCATCGTCTCCGCTGCCTTGCTCTGCCTTGTCTTTTCTCAAGACTGCAAACAGACCAAAACTCCGTGTGACTTCTGAAAAGGCAAAACCCTAGTTAGCGATACTCTTCGACTCAGCCGTCCTTTTGCATAAACCATTTGGAGTTGGAGCTTAGGAAGACGACAATGGTACATCTTCCTTCGTACGTTTTGTTTTATATCTTCTTTTGATTTCGTTTGATTTGGATCTCTTAGTTGTTTGTTTTCATGGTAGAATCTACGATTCAAAGTTAGGGTTTTTTTCATTGGAGTTATCGTCAAATCTTGGATTTAATCTCATTCAATGATAATATGTTAATCTCTCAATTCATTTGTGTTTGTTGTTTCTTGGGGAGGAGCGATTGGCTAAACTCGAAGCTGCTCTTGCGTCCACTAAAACAACTTCTTTTTGATTTTACAAAATTTGTTCCCAATAATCTCTGATTTCTGAAACAAGTGATCTTCAGTCTTTAGTCCTGAAGTTATATATATATATATATATATATATATTTGTTCTTAGACATTCCAGATGTTAAACTTGTGGAGAAAACCAAACAAATTCAGTCAAAGCTCGAAGAAGCTAACGCCACGGTGAAGCAAGAATAGAGGAAGGTAATCCTCCTCTCTTCAAATTACTTCCGTGAATTGAATTGCCCACTAATCATTGGACTTATTCATGGAATTAGGTGTATTCTAAAAAAACTGTTTACTTATTTGATGTTTATACGCTTTGATTTGATTCGTTATATATATATACCGATGTGTTTTTTGTGATCATTGATTCGTGTGAGTTTGAGAGTTTTAGTTATTAGGAATTTCAGTTTTTGGTGGTGAAGAAAACCCGTAATTAGGCAATTGATCCTTCTCTAACTTGATCTCACATTGATGTAACCGTAGTTTTGTTATAATTAGTTATTGAAATTAGTGTCTTCTGTCTCACTTAGTTTCAATTTGGAGTTTTTATCCATCCCGGTTTCGTTAGATGTCTTGGAGAATCTATGTTATGCCTGAATCCTCTATCATTTTTCATAACATGAAAGATCTGGATGTGCTTTGTTGTAGCCATGGATGAACGAGAAGACGTTGCAGGGGTTTCTCTTTCTGTTAGAAACGAGGAAGATCTTTCTCCTGAATGTTTAGCTTGGGTTGATTCATGCATCATATTTGCATGGTTTTATGTATTATAATAAGTTAGTTTTTACGCTTTATAACTAACATTTAGTATAATTTTAGTGTGTTTGCATGTGTTTATGTGTTTCTAGGTACTTGGAGTTAAACTCGATGTCTAGAGTGTTTCTGGAGATTGCTAGGACCTATGGGAGAGTTGGCATCGCCACCTGGATCATGCACATTCGGAAAAGGATTTCAGGGAACCGAATAAGACCAATATCGACCCCAGAATCGACCTGTGGGGGTCGATATTGAGTCTGAAGAATTTCCAGAGAGAAATTCTGGAGGTAGAATCGACCAGTCAAGGGAATGGGCACATAATCGACCCTAGAATCGACCTATTAGGGTCGATTCTGCCCTTCGAAAAAAGTGGAAGATTTCTTACATGGCGATCCAAGAGTTGGTTGATCTCCTATTTTCGGTTTTGAGACTTTTAATGATAAGATAAACTCGAGTTTTTGAGATCTAACAATCCTAGAACTATAAATACACATGTAATCTCATTCATATGAACACACACAAAGACACACATACAATTCCTTACACTTTGAGATCTAATAAAGTTTCTTCTAGGTTTTACTTCTTCTCTAATTTATTTTTATGCTTTTACTTTGATTATTGTTTTAGATTAGTTTACTTTTCAGTCTTGTTTATTATTTTATAAATCAGATCTTGTCTCTGTAACCCACAAGAGACAAAAGTCTAGATCCTTTAGACCACATGGGGTGGTGGTCAATGATGGGATCTATGTTTTAGAATTCATTGATGTACTTAACTGATCTAGTTACTTTAGTATACTCTTTAATGCTGAGTATTCTCTCATGGGAGATACTTAAGAGCACAACTGAATCCAGTAGGTGTGGTTGTCTATTTAGAAGTGTTTGATGCCACGAGAGTGGATTAAACCTTCAGATCTGCATACTAGAGAGTCATAGGTAGTATCGAATTTGTTGTTTGATAGAATTAATTATAGATCTGGCTTTGACCAAGTTAGATTGAATATTTTAGGAGTATTCCATCACGAGAGTGGGTTGTACTTTAGAAACAAATATGTCATTCACTTTGTATTCTTGAGACGAGAGTCTAAGGATACTCAGTATTCGATGATGGGATCATATGAAATGCATATCCAGTATATCACGAGAGTGGATCTAGATATAGAGTCTAGCATACCACGAGAGTGGACTAGCAAGACATAGAAAATCCCTGAAATGATAAATATAAATTATTTAGATAAAATATGAATTATAGACTTGGGCTTTCTGATTTAAATTATCACCCAATTATGTGTAAATATTAGTTTAGGATTATTTAATGTTTATGTTCTTTTAATGCTTAGTTTATTTACTGTTTTATTGCTTTATTTAATTTATTGTTTAGTAGATTAGGAAACCCCTCTTGCTTTATTTTCATGTCTAGATTAGATCTGCATCTGTATCCGCTATGTGTTATTCCATTTCCCTGAGGATCGATCCCGCATTACTACAATTGCATTTAACTGTGCACTTGCGGTTTTATGGTTTAAACTCTCGAGATTTATTTCTCGAGTGAAATCTGTGAAGAGGCATAAAAACCTCCCATCAATCATCAGTTTTCCAGATGATCCAGACAACAATAATTGGGGAACTTTTAGAGATGCTTTAACAGATTCATCGATATCCATCCCGAGATGTTTGGTCCTTCATCAATAGGAACAAGTAGTGTCCTGCCTCTAGACGAGGCTATGACTGAATCCGAGCTAATTGATCTATCGACATTTGAACCAGAAGCTGATAAAACCACTAAAAGTTATCTCTCTCGCTCGATTTCTATATATGAATTTCGTTGGTAGATTAGTCTACAAATATGGTAGACTTTACTGTATGTTATGGTAGACTTTATTGTATGTTATGGTAGATTTTATTATATGTTATGGTAGATTTTTACTGTATATTATGGTAGACTTTACTGTATGTTATGGTAAACTTTACTGTTTGTTATGGTAGACTTTACAGGTATGTAGGTAAATTTTTTGAGCGAGAATGAACAATGATAGTGACAGCTCATCTTTGAACATATGTATATCTATGGATCGAATGAGATGAAGCTTATGTTCGGTCTTGGTATTGCAGTGATTGTTATGGTCGTCCTTGTCTATTTGTTTGTTTAAGTAGATAAGTATGTTGTTATATTATGTGAACTTGTCTATTTGTTTTGTTTTTGTTTCTTTATGTTATGTTCTATGCTATGTAAGGAACGTTAATGACTTTTTGAATGAAAAAGTACAAGACAACTAAAGGAACAAAGTTCTAGTAAACACCCAATAAGACAACTAAAGGACTCCCGTTGATTCCACTTCTTTCTTCTCTGACTCGGTCTAGCAACACCATCCACTTGTAGTCATCACTATCGCGGGTCTTTGTTCATAGTCACGAATAACTTTGCTAAGGAGGAGAGGCTTGGAAGATCCTAAACAAGCTGAGAAAATTTTACTATGCATATCTACCAAATCTCTGTAACTAGGGATGTAAATCTTGGTCTTGTAATAATTTTGCATTGATGAGTTGTAAGGAAAGCAAATCTTGTATTCAAAGATAGTGAAAAATACTAAAAGGTACAAAAAGTCTACCACCATGAGAGGACAAAAAGTCTACCAACATGGAAGGTAAAAAAGTCTACCACCATGAGAGGTAAAAAAATCTACCACCATGGGAGGTATAAAAGTCTACCAAAATTCACATTAAAATCTACCCCATCGGAAATATAAAGTCTACAAAAATTCTGTAAGTCTACCAACTAAAGTCTTCCACTATATGACCAAAGTCTACCAAAACTCAATAAATCTACCGTGTCAGAAAAAAGTATACCATAACAAACTCCCACGGTAGTCTACCATCAATAACGAGATAAATCTACCATGGGTGACAAAATCTACCGTCGAGTTGAGTTAAGTCTACCAAAAAATCTTAAGTCTACCAAAAAAAAGTCAACAAGTCAACACTTGGTTAAAAATCTACCGTCACAGAACACGTAAGTCTTCAGCAACATAGAAAATAATATCTACCATCTCATGAAAACGAAAGTCTACCATGTCTTCTAGTTAGGGTCTACCGTCAAAATGGTAGACTTTTCCCCGTAAATTTACCATAACTGAGAAAACCAAAGTCCACCGTAACATTTCAACTAAAATCTACCGTTTCGTTTAATAGAAGTCTACCGTAAAACGTGGTAGACTTTTCCAATTAAGTATACCACTGCATACAAAACAGAAGTCTACCGTAATAGATCTGGTAGAGTTTACCGTCTGAGAAATAAAGTCTACCGTAATAAATCTGGTAGACTTAAGTTCTGGCGTGCTTACGTGGTAGAAATTTATTAATGGTATTTTCGTTATTACGTTTTTTGTCAACAAACGAATTGAGGGCAAAACGGCTATTAAAAACAAAATTAGGTTGTTTTAGTAATATCCAAATATTAAGATCGTTTTAATAATAATAAAGTTTAAAAATGTGGGTTGTTATAGCGACTCACCCTATTTAATTATTGTCTATTTATTTTATGCACTTTAGATAATAGAATTAAAACTCCCAAAACTTTATAATTCACTTAGATTATATTTGCACCTACAATATCTGTGTAGTTATTCTCAGTTTCTGTGAATCGATCCCGATTATACTACAATTGCATTTAACCGTGCATTTGCGGTCACATCGGATTAAACTCTCGGAAAAATTCGGGTGAAACCTGGTGAGAAGAAGTGAAACAATGGAGCTCCTAACTCTGCAATCTTATCGTTTCCAATGTTACTGCAAAATTAGAAACAGTGATTGTTAGGTTTTTCTAACATCTGGGATTTTTTTTCCTCTTATACCCACAATCTGTAGCGAAAATTATAAAAATATATTCGCTGCGGAAACCCTACCTTTTCTCCTTCCGCCGTCGTTCCGATTCTTCTGTCGAGCTTTGTTTTTCCAGAATTGATATTTCCTCCCAGCCTCGCCCGTTTCTCCTACTGTCGATCTTCGCTTCATTATGCAAACGTATTGCTCCACCGAAATTCGTTTCGTTGATTATCAACCTTTCGACTCAAAACACCAATTTCTTCAGCTTGACGATGCCAATTGTCGGTTTCTCAACCCAATCTAGTTTCGTATAAAGGAATAAGTATGTAGTACTGGGCTCTAATTGTTATGTCGCTTCGTTTACTTTTAATTTGAATTTCAAATCTTTTCTTCTTACTGGCAACGAATGCCACTCGTTTCCTCTCCCGAAGGTTCACGCCTTTCCTTGTTGCGTCTCTTTCGAGGATGGGCAATTCTGTCTTTTCCATTTTACCCAACAGTGAATTTGTGGCATTTCACACATGCAATAAATCGTTGTGGCATTTTAGACAAAGTCTTAACTCAATGTGGCAATTTAGACAATATCCCCAAATCCTTTAACAAAAAAATGGTTAACAAGTCAGGATAATCAATCGGTTGAATCCATTTGCTGTACCAGCCTTCGACTACGCCACGCTTCTCAGGTAAGTTGACGATTCCAATTTCCAAGACCAAAATTCTTCAAAAAAAATATCTGAAAATCCAACTGTGAAACGAGAAACCTCAGATTCTACGGAGAGAGAGAGCAATAATTTTAAGATTAATCGGAATGTATTAGATTCAGTGATCGGAATTCGTGACGGCCATGGATAAAGAAACGGAGATTCTCTCTCGTCTCGCGGCGAACCACCTTCATCTGGCCCAATTCGAGCCATTGAAGGCTACGTTACTCGCTCTCAGGGTTCGTAACCCTGACCTCGCACTCACGATTCTCCAAACCATCGTCTCTAACGCTGGAAGATTTGAGAATGTCCTCTGGTCACGGTCTTGTCCTTCCCCGTCTCTTCTCTCGTTCCTCTCCACGATTGAACTTCTGAGATTTGAAAATCCTACTTCGCCTTGGAGATTTGATTCGGAGACTCTTAGTTTGCGTGCGGATTTCTTGTTGATGGTCCAGGTCTTGATCGATCGTGTGACGGATAGGATTAAGGAAGATCAGAGAGTCGAATTGGAGAGTGAGGGTGGGGATTTGGAAGAGAAGAGGGATGAAAATGGTGGATTAGGAGATTGTCTAAGGGTTTTGCAAGGTGTTTTGGAGTTGGGTGTTGAGAGGTTGAAATTTGATGTTGATACAAGTAGTAGTGAAGGAAGTAATAAGATTGAGGAAGATGCAGTTGTGTCTTTGAGGAGTATAGTATTGGATTACTCTGATGTTTTCGATGCTTTATGTTGTAATATACAGAGGCAACTTGTGGGTTGCGAGAGTTATGATACATGTTTGGTGGAGGAAGTTCAGGGAGAAGAACATGGAAGGGAGATAAATGAGACCACATGCATTGGTTCTCCAGAGCTGGATAACATCAACGTGTTTGCTTTGATACAGAGAAATGTTCAGTTAGCACAGTTGGATGCTATGAAAACAAAGTTGGATGAAGGGGATGAGTGTGGGGCAGCTGATCGCATTCGTTATCTTCACCTTGATTATGGAGTAGAGAAAGAGAATTATCAGTATGTGCTTAGTTTATAAATACATGAGGTTTTTAAATTATAAAAGTCTGAGGGTTGTGGATTATTCTACTGTTTCTTCGTCCTAATTATTCCCTTGTCATTCATTTTACCGTTTCTTGTTTAAGAAGTGTTTGCAAGGGTATAGGCAAAGCAGTAAAAAGGGTTGTCACATTATCTACTTCTGTTTGCTTATATACTAATACATTTCCTGTTCCCCGTATCCAGTTAATAGAACTAATCCTTTAATCATCTTGAGTAAACTCTGAATGTTGGAGAACACATGTTGGCAGAAGTACTATGCCCGTTTTAGTTTTTCTTTCCCAGGTGGAGGCCACTTTGATTGTTTGGTTGGAATTGTGCTATAAGAGTAGACTAAGATTTGGATTAAGATCGATTATAATAGTTTTCAGAGTAGTGATAAGTGTAGCTGTCTTATGTATGAAATTTCCCAACATTGATTCATTTCTATGCTAAGTCCTGTGTAGGGAAGTATGTTGAAGCACATTCCTTTTTGTTGAATAAATTTCATGGTAGTGACTTATTATAAGACATCAATCAAGATTGGCTTTGTATCCACTGCTTGAGTGGATTTGGCCTTTTCTGTTTTATAGAACTTGAGAACCTTGACTTGGGGAAGGAGTTGAGGTCTAGACTCAGGGCTAAAAAAAAAGAGAAGCTTTTTAAACATTGCTTGTTTAGGACAGCTTTTGGTTTTCATTTATCCCCATAGGAAAATCTCAAATAGTGGAAAATGTTCATGTGATACTAAAAAGGGAACCTTTATAAATGGATGAAGGTATCCATGGCCTTGCATAATCAATTCCCATTCCTTGCTTCAATTTATCTTCCTGTTCCTGGGCATTTACTTTTTGCATATTTAAGAATAGAGAACTTACTTCAATTATTCTGTTTTCTTCTTTTCTGATAGTGTTGTTCTAAAAGCTCTCCTCTCAAGAGTTATGGAGAAAAAAGATGAATATGGTGACTCCTGGCAGATGGTGCGCCAGAACTTGCTGTTTATTTATAAAGAAGCTCTCTCATCAAATTGCGGAGATCTTGTTCAGATGATCCAGGTTGTTATAATTTTCATAAAAGCTGATCTAGGGGATCATTCTCTTTAAAAAGGAGGTTCCACTTGTAAGAAACAACTATATTTTGCTACAGATTGCTGAACTGGAAAAAAAACAAGTGGCTTACAGATCCTGCTAGTATGTACTATAGCTAATATTCGTTGTGATTAGGAACTTAGAACTATTTTTTTAGTCTTGATCATGCTGGAATTTAAAGCTTGTATATCCAGTTGGCATTGTTCTTCTATATGCTTTGTGAATATTTACACTGGAGGTAGTTTAGTTCAGTGGTCGGTTTGAGTTAAAGGGTTTGCTTATATGTGCATATTGAAATATGCATATGCGTGGCTCTGAATAAGTTATCTTGTGCTATAAGCTGTTATGTGCTTACAATGTTTTCCTCTGCAGGGTATTCAAGATGATATGATCCTCCCAGATAGCCAGCTACATTTATCTCTCGACAATGAACAAATTCCATTCCCGCTTGATTGTTTCCAGCGATATGTTGTAGACTTGCCTGAGAGAAATATAGAGGACAAAAGTTCCCTTATGAGCAGGGCAATTAATTCTTGCCTCAGAGATATGTATCATTATGCTCGTATTTCTGGATCACATGTGCTAGAGTGTGTGATGTGTGCTGCTTTGTCTTTTGTAAAGAAAGAGAAGCTTCAGGAGGCTAATGATGTAGGTGGAATAAAATAAAGTTACATA
Organism: Boechera divaricarpa; assembly: GCA_026770425.1. Classification (NCBI taxonomy): domain Eukaryota; kingdom Viridiplantae; phylum Streptophyta; class Magnoliopsida; order Brassicales; family Brassicaceae; genus Boechera; species Boechera divaricarpa. Next base: position 5,097,719 of record CM049186.1, on the reverse strand, counting down.
TGTCCGTACTCATTATCTTACTGCAGTATCGTTGATTGGCCGCAGCCCCATATAGACATCCCTTATTCTTTTGGGATCTGAAAGCCTCTTTTCTCATATGTTACAGGTTCTTACTTTGTTTCCCCAACTTCGCCCCTTAGTAGCTTCCATGGGTTGGGATCTGTTGCTGGGCAAAACTGCAACCCGTAGAAAATTGATGCGGCTACTTTGGACTAGTAACTCACAAGCAATTCGGTTAGAAGAATCTTCTCTTTATGGAAACCAAACAGATGAAGTAACTTTTTCTCTTGTGCATAAACTGTTATTTGGATCTATTATTTTTAGAAGATGACCGTGAAAGTCTAACAGGACACAATGATCTGGGCAGAAATCTTGTGTGGAACATCTCTGCGATACATTGTGCTATCAGCTAGACCTTGCATCTTTCGCTGCTTGTGTCAATTCTGGTAAATCATGGACTCCAAAGGCATCTTTCTTGATGCATGGTAATGTGTCATCTGAGCATGATGATGCTGAGGTGGATCCTTTTGTTGAAAATCTTGTGTTGGAAAGGCTTTCAGCGCAAAGTCCACTTAGGGTAGGTCTTTCTTAAACCATCCTTTCTACAGAGACTATGTTTGGCTGTCCAAATAGACGTCTCTAAGCTATAATTAACTTTTGCACTGTTAGTGGAAAATTTCATTAGATATCATACTGGCTAGATTCATGTGCTTACAGTAGAATTGGTGTCTCGTAGGGAACACGTGAAATTATATAAGAAGAGAAATAGATAACATGAGGATATTACAGCATATGTTGCTAAGGTTTATCATGAGTCGAGACTAATCAATAATAGGATCACAGTGGCATTTAAGTCCATTTTGGATAATTATACAATTTATTATGTGGGTTAAGATATCTGTTTCAAGAGTTTTTAATATTGTTACCAAGCAAGGACATGTATGAGCTGCATAGTTAGCAGGCTTCCTTGGATCTTATAGATGAATTTATAGCTCCTAATATTCTACTAGTTTCTTGTTTTTGATGTGAGCTCTTGGAGAAATTTAAGAATATGCATCTTTTTCCTAAATAATATATCACTTTTCATTCTGCCCCATTGACTTTTAGTACTGTATTTTGAAAAATGAACCTTGGCCCTGGGAAGGACAGTGACATTGCCATCAGTTTCATACAATATAAATTTAAATGTGTTTTGAGATCTTTCCACTGAATTTATGAGTTTGCTTTGGCACTTAGTATGTCAAATCACCATCTATGTACTAAGAGAAGTTGTATCATGTCTAAGTTTTTGTAGGTTATCTTCACAGGAAAGATTTAAATATTTGCCTCTTTGCTCTCCCCTTTCCACCTATCTGTTAATTCTTTCATACTTTTTGCCAAGTTATGTCAAACTTTGTCAACTAGGTGCTGGTATATCTTGCACTGTGGTAGTGGCATGTCTTTTGTCTTGGTATGGTCATGTGAAATTGTCTCTGACTCTGTTAGGTTAAATGATAGCAGTACTATTATCAACGGGTTGATCATCTGCACGTTTTCTTGGTGCTCTTAATCTGACAAGTTATGGCATACCATTATGTAGGTATTGTTTGACGTTGTTCCGGGCATAAAATTCCAAGAAGCTATTTCACTGATTAGTATGCAACCTATTGCTTCAACTGCAGAAGCCTGGAAGAGGTTAGTTCAATAAAAGTTTATATAGCTATGTTGTATTCTAATACGTCAATCAGTTTTGTCTCTTTACTTTCTTGGATAGATGTATCCGTGTCAAGATTTTAGCACCTGACCCTTAAACAATAATTGTTGCATTAGCATGCTTGTTTTGTCTATTGTTAATTTCAATGCGTGTTTTGTAGAAATGTTTGTGCATTCTTAAATGCTCTTTTGATTTCATTTATCTAGGGTGAGTTGTTTGTAGTCCGTGGTTTCACTTTTGATGTCTTCATATATTGCAGGATAGAAGATATTGAACTGATGCATATGCGTTATGCTTTGGAGGCTATTGTTTTAGCACTAGGTGCAACGGAAGAGGCCATGGAAAATGAGACGGATGCTAGTCGTCGAGTGGTATTTTACCATTTAAAAGACCTCACTAATCATCTGGAGGCCATTAAAAATGTTCCACGCAAGGTAGTATACGTATATACATTGATTAATTTACAAGAAGCTGGGCTTCTGTCATCAATTTTGTGATAACACCATATTGAAAAAAGTAGAATTGAATACTATTTACTATGAAATAGATGTTACAAAAATATATGATATGCTGCATACTTATTACTTCATCTTCACGCAGTGTGATTTCTATCAATCATTAGACTTTTACAACGTGTTACAGTTTACATGTTTTTAACATGAGATCTCTTCTGTTTGCAGATTATGATGGTGAACATAGTTATTTCACTCTTACATATTGATGATATCCGTATCAGTTCTACACAATGTGTCTCGTCGGAGTGTTTTTCTGAGAAATATAATACGCCTGATTTGGATCTTGGCGATCTTGCTACAGAAGGGGAAAAGGAAATTGTTATATCTTTTACAATACAGCTACTCGATGTTTTACGCCGCAATCTTCCATCACATCTGATTGAACAAGAGTGTCAGCTGGATGGTAATTACAGTGCTGATGGAAAACAGGCTTTAGAATGGAGAGTATCTATGGCTAAGCGTTTCATTGAAGATTGTGAATGGCGGTTATCTGTTATGCAGCATCTTCTGCCACATTCTGAACGCCAGTGGGGTTTAAAGGAGGTTTTGAGTGTTCTAAGGGCGGCCCCTGCAAAACTGCTTAACCTGTGAGTACAATTATCTTTTAATGATTGGTTAGATTTCCGTTATCAGGGAAAATGTTAGCCACCTCACTATTTCTTCCATTTTCACGTCTAAAGTGTTAGGGAACCAAATCAAAGTTCAAAATGAAGAATGATCTCTGTTTGTACGGAAACGATAAAAGATCAATCTATTTGTTTCTTTTGGTTGCTAACTAAATGATATTCAAGTTGTCTGAAGTATTTTATCTAGAGTCAGTGTGTATGTGTAACCTGTATGATGAGAGGCTTGAAAACTTAAGTATGAACCTAAATTTTGACTGGATGTCTGTGGTGAAGTTACTTTTTTAATAAGAAGCTGAGCTGCTATCTGCAGTTTTTATCACCTTAATATGTTGCTAAAGAGCAAGAGTTCTAGCTGTGCTGATGAAATAGTTTTGGATTAAGCTTCTCTTCAAGGTGCAACTATGTTTTTTGTAGATCATTACTTGTTAGTTGTTCCCGTTTTGCATCTGCTAGAGTTCCCTAAATTAAATTTTCTAGAGTAATACGTTGCTCTCTCGTGCCACTTCTTTACGACATTGACTCTCATTCTGCAGCTGTATGCAAAGAGCTAAGTATGACATTGGAGAACAGGCAGTTCATCGGTTTACGTTATCAGCAGAGGACAAAGCTACTCTCGAATTAGCTGAATGGGTTGATAATGCCTTCAAAGGAACACTGGTATCTTTCGTAATATTACATCACAGTGCTTGCATATATATCACGTTATATGTTTCTACATCTCGCATAATGGGATTAGTCTATTCTGATATGAGACCCTTTTTCTTGCCTTGAGGATTGTATATTGTATACTGTTCTCATGTTCTTGTTATATGTCGTTAGGGATGCATCTTGTATATTGTTCATATAATGTTGCCTGGCGGCGTTGAAATTTTTTATTGCTGTGTCTAAATTCTATCCGATTCTATTTCAAAGGATTATTCATTTGGTGGATTACCTTGAGTACAAACGGATATTATCCACCTATATCTTGATTTCTTAATATTCTCAGGTAGAAGATGTGATGTCTCGTACTGCTGAAGGAGCATCTGCCGTGCAAGATTTAGATTTTCGTTCTTTAGGTTCTCAATTGAGTCCATTGGCTGTGGTAAGTCCATGTCGTTATAATTCTTGTCTCTAACCATACAATTGCTTTAGCAAATTCTGACAGGAGTCTTCTGCAATCAATTACCTTGCCTAGCTCTAAGCAAGTGTTACCTTTTTCTGATGCCAGATTCTACTATGCATAGATGCGGCTGCCACTTCTGCTAAGTCTCCAACAATTTCCAAACAACTTTTGGATAAGGTAAGCAGTGTTCTTAATTTCCTTATACTTTAACTTGGTCTATAAACGGTAACCTTTTGCGTCTTATTTGTACTTGGTCTCTGTCCCCAGTTTCTATATTTTCTTTTGCAATCTTCTATTTATTTGCATGCTAGCATTTTGGGAGTCTGGTTTACCATACATCCTTCTACATTGTTGTTTTGCTTTTTGGACTAAGCAAGCAAGCTTTGGGGTATTATTTTCGGTTAAAGTTGAGGCATTGTTTGCATAGATATCCAAACAGTGTACCGTGGTTAATAAATAGTGGTTGGTTAATGTTTGTATTTAATTATTAAAAGCGATGCTGGTCCATTGTATTAAATGGTTCAAGAAAGTATGTGTACTGTTGTTCCTAAGTAGTTTTTACTTTGTGCGCAGTCTCAAGTTATGTTATCGGAAATTTACCCTGGAGGATCTCCAAAGGTGGGGTTTACTTATTGGGATCAGGTCCACGAAGTTGCAATAATCTCTGTATTGCGAAGGATCTTAAAGCGTCTGCAGGAATTCCTTGAACAGGTCAGTCTTCAAGTTGCATTAAAGGCACAACTTTCATTTAGTTTGATATGATATTTTTCGTTTTGTTTTTGTTGAATTTTATGTTGATTGATATGGGGAGATCATATGAGATATTATTGCCTAGTACAAATGGTAACAGTTTTATCTAAGATGATTCTTTTTTAAGCTGCTTGACTGCTTAAAAGAGGGAAATGACATATATAAAAAAGCTGTTATGACTTTAGTTTAGGAAGTAGTATGTGAGTAGAGATATGTTTTGTTTTTTTTACCATGCTCTTTTCTCCCATTACAGAGGAAAAGTTTTTAAATCCTGCAATTATTATAAAATATTTGAATTCTCAGGTGCACAACATGTTAAGATCCTTCTCTTTTCTTTTCTTATTCCCGTTTCCCTTTCTTACTAGTCTTCTGAACTGTCATGCTTCAGGATAACCCTCAAATTCTTCAAGCCAGTTTTAGTGGAGATACCATAATATCATCTTGCACGGAATCTCATAGACAGGGACAAAAAGATCGTGCTCTTGCAATGCTACATCAAATGATTGAGGATGCTCATAGGGGCAAGCGACAGTTCCTGAGTGGTATTTTATTTTGTTTTTCTCTACGCTCTCTATTTATTCTTGCTGTAGTATGCAATTGACTTATTTTACACATTTCATGTAGTTGTAACTGTTTTTCTAACAAACAATAGGTAAGCTTCATAACCTAGCGAGAGCACTCGCGGATGAAAAACCAGAAGTTGACATACTCAAAGGGGACGGATCAGACATGGCCATTGAGAAGGATGGAGTTCTTGGTCTTGGGCTAAAATATACAAAGCAAAGTCCTGGTTCAGCAAATAGAGACGTGGATGGAAATCCTGTTTCCCATGAAACAGAAGACAAGGGAAAGAAGTCATTTGGCCCATTAAGCAACAAAACCTCTACTTATCTATCTCAATTTATCCTCTATACTGCTGCTATTGGTGACATAGTAGACGGAACTGATACAACCCATGATTTCAACTATTTCTCTCTTGTTTATGAATGGCCGAAAGACGTAAGTGTTTTTTTTTTTTTTTATGTTCTCAGGATATTTTTCATTTAAACTCTCTCGTGTGTCATTCATACTTGTTGTCTTATCCTCTTATTCTAATGTTATTTGGAGAAATATTACCGGGTTTTGCTTTGCGTTGCTTTATTCTGTGAATTCTAACAATTTATATTCATAAACTGATAAACAATATAAACTTAGCGAGCACGATGAGTGGCCTCTTAAGATTTTGATATTATGGTTAATACTATTGGCCTCTGTGTGATAATTACTAAACATGAACCGCTGTCCGACATTGTTATACAAATTGGCCATGAATCGAATACTCTTTTTGGGCACAGATCTATGAGTAACCTCTTATTGTTGGTGCATGTTGCAGCTATTGACGCGTCTGGTGTTTGATCGAAGTAGCACAGATGCAGCTGCAAAAGTTGCTGAGGTCATGTCTGCTGATTTTGTTCATGAAGTGATATCAGCATGTGTACCCCCAGTTTATCCTCCACGTTCTGGTCATGGGTGGGCTTGTATCCCGGTCATTCCAACCACTCCATGTTCTCACTCTGAGGGTAAAGTGTTCTCTCCTTCAAAAGAGGCTAAACCCAACTGTTATGTCCGTTCCTCAGCAACACCTGGTGTCCCTCTGTATCCTCTTCAGTTGGATATTATCAGGCATTTGGTAAAAATATCCCCAGTACGAGCAGTTTTAGCGTGCGTATTTGGTGGGAGCATATTGTACAATGGCAGTGATTCTGTCATATCTAGCTCCTTGAACGATGAGTTTCCAAGTTCTCCTGATGCAGACAGATTGTTTTATGAATTTTCTCTTGATCAGTCTGAGAGGTACTGTCAAACAAAGTGTCCTCTCCTCCTTTCAATTTGAAATCTAACTCAGTTCCTATGTTCCATCATATTCTGTGATATTTTACTTTTTCTTCACAGGTTTCCCACTTTAAACCGATGGATACAAATGCAGACTAATCTTCATCGAGTTTCGGAATTTGTTGTGACACCTAAGCAAAAACCTGATGACACACGGATTAAACCTGATGAAAGAACTGGGATCAAGAGACTTCTTGAACATGACAGTGACTCGGAGTCGGATACAGAAGAATTTTTTTCTAAAAATAACATTCAACCTGCATTGACAGACAGCAGTGCTCGTGATGGTGGATCCTTTGAAACTGGAATTTGTAAAACTGATCCTACAGTTTTCCTTTCTTTTGATTGGGAGAATGAAGGACCATATGAGAAAGCTGTAAATAGGTATGTCAGTTTATCTCATATGTCTGCATCTTCTTTTGGTTTATTAGCTTCTGAAAAGTCTTCCAGATTGAAATTTTAATACTTTCTGGATTATCTTTATTGGAGTTTGTTATTTTGAGATTAATTAACTGTTCGTTTTGTTGGAATTTATGCTAGATTAATTGATGAAGGAAAACTAATGGATGCTTTAGCACTTTCGGACCGCTTCTTGCGGAATGGGGCTTCTGATTGGTTACTTCAGCTCCTAATCAAAAGTAGAGAAGAAAATCCTTCAACATCAGGACGATCTCAGGGATATGGAGGTCAGAGCAACAGTTGGCAGTATTGCCTGCGGCTAAAGGACAAACAGCTGGCAGCAACACTGGCTCTTCAGTAAGTAAACTTATAATTTCTATAACAAGTAACAACCATGAAGTGCAGTATCATATATTTATATGCCACTTGGGTTGAGAGCCAAAGTTTGTTTAAGCATTTTGTTTTGGTTCTCCGGAAATGAATTTGACCAAGCCGACTCAGCTAATGTTTAGATGCGACCATTAGTATGAACTTTTTTTTTCTAGAAAGATTTCAATGATGGTAAATCTCATTTTGATTGGATTGTCCTGAACTCTTTCCAACCGCAGTGTTTTCACGGAATTTCACCTGACCCATCACTAGGTGATAATTGATAAATAAGATTAGCATCTATCGTCAGTTTTGGAAACATAAGAATCAATTTCTTTAGGTTCCCTGATATGAGCAGCTAGGTTATGAGCAACATCAACTTTGATGGTATCACTTATTTCTTAAATCATTATGTGGTGAGGCAATGACGTATAAAGAAGTGAAAATGGTGTGATTAGAGGATTTAATATGAGCTCTCGGGTCAGAATAAGATGGCTGTGCTAGCGATTTGCTACATTGATTATCTTGATTTTGTGGTTATCTTATGTATGAGAACTAATGTCTTGCAGATTGCACATTGCTTTTATTTAATATGCTTTCAGTGAAAGTTATAGGCGCCTCAAGAGGTTTATAAACCATGTTATCCATTGTATCTTTTGCTTACTTAATGCCTTACCATGTTTTTGTTCAACGTATTTGACTTCATACCTATGATTCATTGGTAGATCTTTTTAAATTGCTTCATGCCAAAACATTAATTCTTTCTGTTTCTACATGTACGTCCACCAAATATTATTTTGAATTGTTATCTATAAATGCCTGAACACATGTATAATGTGGGATTTGCGCATGTTAGTAGATTCAGAAAACTTTTTTTTATTGTTGTCTTATTTCAAACAGCTTCATGCAGTTTTATTCTGTCGTGGATTGGTTTTGAAGTTCTGGTATGTCTTGGTTTCAGGTATATGCATACATGGGAGCTTGAGGCAGCTTTAAATGTTCTTACGATGTGCAGTTGTCATCTCTTAAAAAGCGATCCAATTAGTCTTGAGGTATAAGGGAGTTTTGCTTTCAGTTCTAGATTCCTGCATGTAACTTTAATTCTCAATCACCCTGTAATCAATCAATCGAGACCTAATTTCTCATTCTTATTTGTGCATCTAGGTGTTGCATAAGAGACAAGCTCTGCAGAAGTACAGCCACATACTTTGTGTAGATGACCGCCATAATAGCTGGCAAGAGGTTATGTTTCTTCCTTTTGTGTGAGATCATATTTGGCTCTTGATATGCTCGATGTGTCACTCTCAAAAATCTGAATGGATAACAGGTAGAAGCCGAATGTAAAGAAGACCCTGAAGGTTTGGCTCTGAGATTGGCTGGGAAAGGAGCTGTTTCCGCTGCGTTGGAAGTGGCTGAAAGTGCAGGATTATCAAAAGATCTTAGAAGAGAATTACAAGGACGGCAGCTTGTAAAGCTTCTAACCACTGATCCACTCAATGGTGGTGGTCCTGCAGAAGCATCTCGATTTCTATCCTCACTTCAAGACTCGGCTGATGCTCTACCAGTGGTCATGGGTGCAATGCAACTATTACCTGACCTTCGTTCAAAACAGCTCCTGGTAACAACTTTTTACTTCTTTTTTCATGGTTTACGGTGTCATATTTTTCTGTTGGGTTTTGAAAAATGTTTGCTTCATCTACTCTGTAGGTCCACTTCTTTCTGAAGCGAAGAGATAGCAATCTGTCGGATTTGGAAGTCGCCCGGCTTAATTCTTGGGCTTTAGGTCTGAAAGTGTTAGCTGCATTGCCGCTTCCTTGGCAACAGAGATGCTCTTCACTTCATGAGCATCCCAATTTAATATTTGAAGCTCTGCTGATGAGAAAACAATTACAATATGCCTCACTGGTATATCTAGAGACAATCTTCTTTATATTTTCCATGATTCTTTCACTTTTGCTACTTTGCTGAATATCATCTCTATTCTTGTGAAAGGCACTTCTATAACTATTGTTCATGTCAATATATCTTTCGAAAAGTAATTTCCTCTATTCTTCCTTGGTCTGTTTACTTTTGATACTTTCTGAAACTTACTTTTATGTTTCCTTCAGATACTCAGAGAGTTCCCAGCATTAAGAGATAACAATGTTATCATGGCCTATGCGGCAAAAGCTATTTTTGTTACAATTAGCCCACCACCAAGAGAACCTCGAATAACTGTGTCTGCGTCAAGGCTAAGACAAAAGCCAAGAACAGGGCCAGCAGTAAAAGCATCCTTCACTAGTAGCTTAAGCAATTTTCAGAGAGAGGCTCGAAGGGCATTTTCATGGGCTCCACGTAATGCTGAAAACAGGACGACGTCAAAGGATGTTTATCGTAAAAGAAAGAATTCCGGACTGGGGGCTTCTGAGAGAGCTGCATGGGAGGCGATGACAGGTATTCAAGAGGACCAGGGATCATCTTATTTGGCAGATGGGCAAGATAGGCTACCTTCTGTTTCTATTGCTGAAGAATGGATGTTAAGTGGCGACACGACCAAAGATGAAGCTGTTCGTGCATCTCACAAATATGAAAGCACCCCAGATATTATTCTCTTCAAGGTATTGCTATTCTTATTTACACTTGTGGAAATAAGTGTAAGCTATGGACTTTTATGACACTGCTCTTCTTCTAGGCTCTGCTCTCACTTTGTTCTGATGAGCTAGTATCAGCAAGAAGTGCCATGGACCTATGCATCAGTCAAATGAAGAACGTATTAAGCTCCAAGCAGTTGTCAGAGGGTGCGTCTGTTGAAACAATTGGCCGAGCATATCATGCGACGGAGGCATTTGTGCAGGTATGACTGTTTTTATTTAAAATCTCTTCCCTGAGTCATATTTGGAGGGTGTCTTTATATCAGAGAGATAAATGGTCGACCTTGTATGTCCTATAATCCATTTAACTGATTTGGATGGCTAAAGAAACTATTTTGGCCTGTTTGTGCAGGGTTTATCTTATGCAAAATCGTTGCTGAGAAAGCTCCTAGGTGCCACTGAATCGACCAATAACAACGGTGAAAGAAGTAGAGATGTTGATGATATATCTTCTGATGCTGGCAGCTCCAGTGTTGGCAGTCAGTCAATGGATGAACCATCCGAAGTTCTCTCACTTGCAGAAATCTGGTTGGGGCGTGCAGAGTTGCTGCAGAGCCTCTTAGGGTCTGGAATTGCTGCTTCTCTTGATGACATTGCTGATCAACTGTCATCCGAACGTCTACGAGACAGATTAATATCTGATGAACGATATAGCATGGCGGTGTATATGTGCAAGAAATGCAAGGTAAAGTTTTATAGCTTGATTCTCTACCCCATGGCCCATGGTAAGGCGACTTCATCACAGATTCGCTATAACTTCTGCTTGTGTATTTGATTAATTTCAGATTGATGTTTTTCCTGTGTGGAAAGCATGGGGTCTTGCTTTATTACGGATGGAGCGCTACGCTCAAGCTCGAGTTAAATTCAAGTACGTGATAGTTTAAAGGCTGCGGCAAAACACACGAAGTGTAACCCTCTTTTTGCATATTTCAACCTCAGGTTGCGTGCTGTTATATAGCTCTTGTTTTGTGCTCTATAGGCAAGCCTTTCAATTAAAGGGGGAAGACATTCCTGATGTCATTCAGGAGATAATAAATACAATAGAAGGAGGTCCGCCTGTGGATGTGTCAACTGTTCGTTCCATGTAAGTGTCTCTGTTTAACTAAAACTGTTATCCTAGTATGGGGTGTAGTCGAGAGTTATTTCTTGTGAAAATGTCTTGCTAATCCAGTCACAGGACAGGAAATATTTTGATCAATAAAAACTTCAGTTGAACACATGATGATTAGATGTGTTGTAAGTTCGTAAAAGCAGCTTAATTAGCTTTATGTCTAAGGAATTACATGATTAATGTAAGTCGAAGGGGGAAAAGTAAAAGGCTTTGGTAATCCACTACCTGATCTTATTCTTGGGACTGTTGACACATGTCAGGTATGACCATTTGGCGAAAAGCGCGCCAACAATTTTGGATGATTCTTTATCAGCAGACTCATACCTGAATGTTCTGCATATGCCATCCACTTTCCCTCGTTCAGAGAGGTCGAGGAGATCTATGGAATCAGAAAAGAATAATTCTGTACCCGGTTCAGACTTTGAAGATGGGCCCCGAAGCAACTTGGATAGTACACGCTATTCTGAGTGCACCAACTACTTGCAGGAAGTAATGCAATTATATTCTAGTGCATTCTGGAATTTGCAAGTTTTCTCTCCTGGAATTGCCTGACAATATACTTTATCTTTCTTGCACATATCTTTCGGTGGACCCGATTTTTAAGAGTGCTTTCTGAGTTTGTATGAAATTAGCATTATTTGCAAACATATTAACTGCTTACATTTTACATTTTTTTGGTTCATTGAATTTGTTTCTTCTGATTCTGCAGCATGCTCGCCAAAACATGCTTGGATTTATGTTCCGCCATGGTCATTATAAAGATGCATGCATGTTATTCTTTCCGCTCAGTGCTCTTCCCCCTCCTTTGCAAACTTCATCTGTTGGCACAGTCAGCTCATCTTCATCACCTCAACGAACAGATCCGTTGGCGACTGAATATGGGACCATTGAAAGTTTGTGCGAGTTTTGTGTTGGTTATGGAGCTATCTCATCCCTTGAGGAAGTAATTACAGAAAGACTTGAGTCTGCAAAGCATCAAGATCAAGCCATAAATCAGTACATAGCTGGAGCTCTTACACGTATCTGTGCTTTCTTTGAGATCAACCGGCATTTCAATTACCTATACAAGTTTCTGGTGAGATCATCTTTGTTGTCATGGTTCTTTACCTATAACTTATCGTTGGGTTGTTTCCACTTGGAATTTTTCACCTTCTGTTATACTAACTAGTAACTGGGATCAAAAAAATTTTGTTTCGTGTCCTGCATGCGCATAGGTTCTGCTGTACAGTTATATAGTCATGTAGACAGATAATCACTGCAAATATAAGAGTACAAAACTGTGCATCGTATGATTCTTATGACAAATCCTCAGCTAGTCTTATTCTCTCTGATTTGCACCTCCTCTCCTCAATCTGAACCATAAACCCTAAAGCTTGAATTTAGTTTCTAGTGCATCCTTACAAGTGCAGATCCTATAATTTAAGAGGTTTATAGTATGAATTTAATGATTAAGGCTGTGCATTTATGGTATTGGTATAAGTTTTAATTCTGATGCAACAAAATGTATTTGTGATCATGTGTTGTCGATCATGACCTATTAGTGTTCTTTTCTATTTCTCAATAGATAGGCAAGTGGCTCGTAAAACTGAATGCTACATCCAGGGAGCCTAACTTTTTTTCTGGAATACTTGTGAAACGTAATGCTATTTCACTCAATTTTGTTTTTAATTGTTCAGGTACTCAAGAAGGATTATGTAACCTCCGGGTATTGCTGTATTCAGCTTTTTATGAATTCCACAACTCAGGAGGATGCTGTAAGGCATCTTGAGCATGCAAAGGTATAGAGTCAGTATTTCTTTCCTCACCACCCATTCCATCTCTGTTTTTAGTCGGAATTGGATTTCCTGCAATGTATTTACATGCAACGTCCATCTGAAAGCACTTATCAACTAAGTGAATCCAAAGTATGAGTCTTACTGATTTGCATGTCTTTCAAATGCATTTATATGTGCGGAATGTAAAACTTTAAGCATTATATAAAGTGGTTTAGAGTCGATAGAAACAATTGGGCAAGAATTTGTTGACTTTGTGGCAGTACGTGGCACAAATCAGGGACGCTTTTCCCTGGCTCTCTTTTTTCCGTTTGCTTAACATTATGCAATTTATTTGAATTAGAGCACTTCTAAAAGTTGCATGGATTACATTAAGACAAGTTTTTGTCTTACAGGTTAAACCATATTATTCTTATGTGATACTTACTACTTATATAAATTATATATTACATCTTGTTTTGGGGCCTAAACAAAGAACAGCCCTGCAATCATAAGCATCCTAGTGCTGCACAAAATTATGATAACATCTATGTTACTTGTTTCTCTCTATGTTTTTTGGAACATCGGTCTCTAATTATCCTCTGGGTACAGGCACACTTTGAAGAAGCATTGACAGCGCGTCATAGAGGTTCAGACTCGAAAAAACTTGTTACAAAGGGTGTTAGAGGAAAAAATGCCTCAGAGAAGCTGAGTGAAGAAACTCTTGTTAAGTTGTCCTCTCGGGTGAAAATGCAGGTAAAACACCGTTTATGTCATCTTTTGATGTAGGGCTTTATAGATTTATAACTTCACCTTTGTGGGTTCGTTATTCCTATAGATTGATGTGGTGAAGTCCTTCAGTGACTCTGAAGGAGCACCATGGAAGCATTCCTTGTTTGGAAATCCAAATGATCCAGAGACATCCAGGTTTGTCCTCAAAAAGTGATTGGCTATAAAAGAAATTTCTTGCCATCATTTATTCATACAACTTAGTTTCCCCATTATCATTTAAACAAATATCTTATATCCTTACATAAGTTTAAGGAATATGTATTGGTAAATTATATACCATATAAAGGAGAAAGACAGAGAGCTAGTAACAGTGCGGCACTGCCTGTATTCCTTTCCACACTGCCCTCATGATTCCACTCCAATTCTTTGACACCCAAAGAGAGACTTACCTAGTATTTCTAAATCGTTTCTAGCTTTCTCTTCACATAGCCATGATGCCTATCAAATGAAAGATAGGGATATATTTTCCCTGTCCAGATAATTGAACACCTGTGTTTTTTGCCATCCTTGAAGGTTGTGCTACTCCAAATGAAACTGAAAGACCAAGCTTAATAGTCATATTTGCTTTGGTGAAAGTTTGAAGGAAAAACCTTCAGCTGATGTCTTTCCTTGGCTTATACTTTCAGGAGAAGATGTGAAATAGTGGAGACTCTTGTTGAGAAAAATTTCGACTTAGCTTATCCAGTTATATATGAATACAACCTCTCAGGTGCCTATTTTTTCTATGTTAATATCTGTGTATTGTTGTTGTACATGGTATCTGACTTTTCTCTTAATTCTAAGCAGCTGTTGATATATATGCTGGTGTTGCTGCGTCACTAGCCGATAGGAAGAAAGGCAGTCAGTTGACAGAACTTTTCAAAAACATTAAGGGAACAATCGAAGATGATGACTGGGATCAGGTACTGAACATTGCAGGTGTTCAAGACTATTAAAGTCCAATATAAAACTCTTTTTGAGAGTTTCACAAAAACTTATCTAATTATTGGCCAAAAGAATATGTTTTTAAGCTACATTCTTCCTCGTCAATCTGTTTAAGCCGGTGGTAAATATGGGTGTTCGGAATCTGGATGTACCTTTCTATTCTTTCATTCCGATTAGGCAATCTTTCAGATACAGGGAAAGCTCATTCGGTAAGGCTTATATTCTGTGAAATGCTGCAGGTCCTGGGTGCTGCCATCAATGTATATGCCAACAAGCACAAAGAGCGCCCTGACCGTCTCATTGACATGTTAACAAGCAGCCATCGGTAAGATATTTTGCTGTTATAATTGCTTAGATCTTTCCACTATGTTCCACCCCATAAAAAAGAGTATCACTCCTTGAATAATCTCTCATGGAGTCACTAATAAACCATTAACTTTGGTTTCTTTATTCACAAATTCACTCTGTTTCAGAGATGTGCTCATCTATGTAATAAATTGAATCGCATAGTACATTTATGCGGGATCATTAGGCTGATACATGTCTGATTGTAAACGAGTGCAGAAAGGTGCTGGCTTGTGTGGTATGTGGCCGCCTGAAAAGCGCATTCCAGATTGCATCTAGAAGCGGAAGCGTGGCTGATGTTCAATATGTAGCTCATCAAGCCCTCCATGCCAATTCGCTCACAGTACTCGATATGTGCAAGCAATGGCTAGCTAAATACATGTAAAGCCCTGTTGTCTCCATGATATAGAAGCCAAAGTAAAAAACTTGAGGTAAACATCTTTTTTGGCAGATTAGCGATTAGTCTTGCCTCATATTTGTTCTGCGCTAGTTTTTCGTGCAAAAAGAAAAAGGAAAAACAGAGTGCCTTATGAGGTTTTTGCTTGAAACTTTGGAAGCAGATTGTTAAAAAGAACCTGGTGGAAAATAGTTTAGTCTCTCACATGAAGATCATTAACTGATGACTCTCACTAATGAGATTATGGGTTTTGTGTGTTGACACAAAATGGAGAAAATGCGGATGTCTACTTGTAAAATTTTCTGGGTTCATCAATGGTTGGGGCATATTTACTATTCAATGTATGAGGTTGATTTTTTCCGCTTTTTTGCTCTTGGGTTTTCAAAATTAATCCTATGTTGTAAAAATTATGTATGGGAAGATTATATAGAGCAACTCAAAACAAGGATTCAACAAAGAAAGAGTGTCATTGTTGTTGTAAAGGTGTTCTCGGTTAAGATGGAGAAATTTTCTCAATCTATTCTTTCTTTGCATATCATTCAAAAAAAAAAGGATGCATTGTCTCTATATATTTTTCTATTCTATACTCTATCAAACATTTAATTATTTCTGTTAAATTTTACTGTTTTAAAACAAATATCTAACTTTTTTACAGGGAACGTTTGATCTTTTTGTCTGGTCATAAAAGAGTACGATGCATTTCATTTCAAAGAAAACAGGTTAGATGAATCATAAGAGGTGAGAGCAAATAAAGCTCAAATTTAAGATGTTGCATTTCTCAATCATCTGATCTTGTTACCTCAAAAACCTCTTAGTGCCTAAATCGATTCTTCTCATGTACGATTTCAAAAAACTGACCATTGTGTCAAAAAAACAAAGAAAAAACAGTCTTTTCTGAAGAAACCGGTCCATAATCTGTCAATTTTTTACCCAAAAGTTGCATTGACTGAAAATTCAGATCAGATTACTGAGATTAGACCAAACTCTTTACTTGGCCCAATATTTATTTCATGTTCATGATACATTCAAAATGTCATAAAACACCAGCAGTAAAGAAAAAAAAATGCTGCAACTTGTTAGAGAATAAAGAAATAATTTGGATATAAGGGGAATAGAGGACAATATCCACAGTACATTAAAAAAACGTCTCGTTTATTTTAGAAAATCGAAACTAATATTAGTTGTGTCCATGGTGTACTAAAAAACAACATCTTCCTCCAGAAGATACAGCAAGAAATCTTTGGATCATATTTTTCTTCGAACCAGACCTTTAAAAAAGTCAAAACTGTAATTGAAAAGATACACTTTATATTAGCTTCAACAATGTAATGTAATGTTAATCGATTCAACTTTGGCAATACATGCTAAAAAAAAAAATTACCTATTGCCATCAGGGTGAAGCTCATACATTTGATTGTCATCTCCAATGGCCAGCAAATATCCCGAAGAAGTCAAACCCTGCAAATTTTAAAGAAGATGGAAAAGAGGATCAAAGCACCATAATATAAGGACCGGATTCCGCAATTTTGCCGGCAAATTGCAAATCCGTAATTGTGGCATAAACTCGTGATATCTCTAATTTGACATAAAATTATGAATTTACGTATATTACAACATATGAGTTTTGGCATAAACTTTTTTAATATCTAGATTTTGTTTTAATGAATTGGCTTTGCATCCGAATGCAAATACCAAACAGGAGAATATATGGTGCATCTGCATCCGGATGCTGCGAATGGATATGCCCTCATGTATATAACCAACGTAAAAAGGAAGAATCCTACCTGGATAGTCACAACATTTTGAACAACTTGGCCCTGTACTCTTTCTTCAACAATCACTCTTTGCTCGCTGCACATATGTAAATACATGGTAAAGTTTGTATCCCTAAATCTCAATGTGAATGTATTCAGAAAATTTGATACAGCCATGAGTCAATAAAAGCTACGTTAGTAATTGGCAAGTAACAGTGTCTTCTTCTTTTTTTTTGATAAAAAAAGTGTCTTCTTCTTAACTTTAATAGATCTTAGTTTATTGCAGGCAAATACCATACTATTGTATTGAAATAAAAATAAGATCATTTCGCCAAGTAAACATGTTATAATCACAATGGGATAAGTAACATCAAAACCAGTTCAGATTTCAGATAACAGAAAGCCTTCAATGACAAGCAGATATAAAATGCAATCAAAGACATAACCGTCACCTGTGTAGCCATGTCCTGTAATAAAGCTCCTCGAGAGATTTAAAACCTGTAAAGTGCAGTGCGATGACAGAGACTGATTATATGGGATCAAAACTAGATAATTAGATCATTTCTCTTACTCCCATCTCATCTAATTCAAAATAATTAGATCAACAAGATACTTCAAAAGTGATAAAGATGTTCACAAAGAAGCAGCTAACTAAATCTTTAAAACAGTCTCCGAGATCAGAGGTTTACATTACCTTGGTCCATGAATAGATCAAAGAATTTTTCAAATTTATGAAAGAAGGCACCAAGGATTTCCTCTCTTTTAAGTAGGTTTGATTCAGGAGACATGCCTTTTAGTACTGCATTTAAGCACATAGTCGGTTGCTCGTTGTCCACATTCAATCCCACACCTGCAAGAAGTTTTCTTTTAAACTAAAAGTAGAACGAGTCAGAGCAACACGATTATGAGAAGTGCTCCTTCGACCTTTCTATAGAGTCATAAACTTGTAAAAAGTAATGCTTATTACCAACACTGACATGGAACTTCTTTGATCTATATGTAGAGGTACACAAAATGCCTCCAACCTTAAGACCATTCAAGTAGAGATCATTTGGCCACTTTATTTTAATGTCAATGTACGGCAAACCCTGAAATTGATGAACATCAAATAAATTAGCTAATTTTTTGATGCAATGGATTAGGAACACAACAAAAGGTTATTTTCAAGAACATACCTTCTTGTCACAAACATCTTTCACTGCCTCGGTTACAGCAAGAGACACCACATACTGTACCAAAGGCACGACACGACCGTCTTCCATTTCTAGAGTAAAAGAATACATAAGACAACCCTTTGGAGATTCCCATACATTCTTTGTTCTACCTGCATGTTCGTCAATTACACACAGTTTCAGGTTTCAATTTCTAATTCTACTTGCTTTGCTTACCTTACTATCTAATCCAACATTGTTCAAAAAATTCTTACCTCGACCTTTAAACTGGATATCTGTGACACAAACTGAACCAACTGGAAGCTCAGAGAAGTTACTGAAAGAAACTAAAAAACAGATTTTAAGACACAGGGATAACCTTAAAGAAGAAATTTCCCAAACAAATGAATGCTAGACGAACGCTTACTGAGAAACAACATCGTGAGTGGAAGACAAGCGCGGAGACCAAATGAGAAACCGCCCAAACCGATGAGTTATAATCGAGTTCATAAAGAGTGAAAGATTGAAGGAATCATCATCTTTGACCAAATTCTTAGCCTCACATTCTAAAAAGAGTGAAACTTTGGTATTATCTGGGAGTTTAAGTGAGTTCTTGTTCTTCAAACGCATTGCTATCTCAGTTTCTACAGAGGACTTCCCATACAAAACCAAGTTACAAGAAGCATCACTCTCCATTGCTAGATCAGACAAAACCAAACATTTCTAAACATTATCAAGCATTACTCTTTATTAATAAAAGCATCAAAATTGTATTAAATTAAAGCATAACTTTTATCAATTGAATCAGTTTCAAACATGAAACTTCACTAATGAACAATAAAAGACATCTCTTAATACTGTTAAATGATAAATACATAATAGAGATAGTTTCTATCAAATCAGGGATCAAACCTGAGGCAGCGACAGAGAAAGATAGACGACGCAGAGGCTTGGGAGAAGTGAAACGCAAGAGGTTCGCCAGTGTACAAATGCAACACTAAAATATTCAGTAGATGAAAATTAGATTAAGGTTGTTGAACGAACTGCTTCCATTAAAAAAAAAAAATCACTATCACAATTTTTAAGATTCAATTTTTAAATCACAAACAAAGATCTTGTCTTAAAATCAAAGCTATGAACTCTGAGGTGCTAACCTGTTTCTGTAATATTGTTGCCGAGGGCAAGAGGGCACTGCTTAAGCTGTGGCCAAGTCTGGGCCTGATTCCTCAAGATTTCCTGAAGCCCAATACAAGCCCATATTTCGTCCTCATTTCTTCTTCATCAGATAATATGTTGCTCCGATCCAGATCCAATCCAAAAATTCGGATACCAGAATGAATCGGATTCGGATAGTAAAATGTTGAACCGGGTTTGCCCTTCACGATGGAAAGCTTCGGATTTGGAGCCAAGTCTCATAAACGCCATTTTGGAAGAAAAATCAATCTCAGAGTCTGAGTTGGTAATGAAACAGAGGAGAGAGGGTCGGACAGAGATACTCATCTCTTTTTTTAACAAATTCTACAAAGAGAGAGAGAACGAGTGCGAGTCTGTAGCATAAGAGTGAGGAGAAAAAGAAAAAGAAGATCCGAATAATATGAAAATGTTAAACCGGATATCCAACCCGGTTAACTATTACATAACGTTCATATTCTGAAACTTTGAAACCCATCGTTATGGGCCTAACAAATTTCATCACCTAAGCCCACTTAAACCCATTGTCGTTAAAACAAATACTGTATCATTTAATCTAATTAATTGGTTTTTTGAATCGCTATTTTTTGCAACTTTACCTTTCATCTCCAAAAAATACAAATCAATCCCGCAAAATCAAAACTAATATACAATATAACCCGCCTTTTTTACCGTCAAGTTTGTAAAATATTAATAAATAATATATCAAATCGAAGCTCTCGCAATGAGGAATCTAAGTTTACCTTTAAAATTTTAAAAATCTAATGTATGTGACCGTGAAAACATTTAAAAGATACTTATAAGGATTATATTGTTGAATTACCTAAGCAATGGTAGTGTTAGGCCTAAATACTTACTTTTCGCATAACTTAATTACATGTGACACTAAAAATTTTATCTAATCTAAAACATGATATTAAGCTTCAACATAAATTATAATATTTTTGATTTAAATGATTTTTTATTATTTAAAAACTATATTATACTGTAATTTGGCATGATTTTTATTTTATTTTTATATTATAATAATATAAATAGTTGATTTTTTCATAGAGATATTCGCTATTGTTTCTGGTAGAGATTGAGATAAACTTTAAATAGTGACCAAACCGCTGCAGTCGAATCATGCCAACAAAATAATAGCTAATGCAGTAGAAAGTACCACCATTGCACCCAAAAAAAGATGCCCGACATATTGACAAGAACCATGGCTGCAAGAGAGAACAGGGCTGGCATGAGGTTTCACATACGTATGTTATACATTAGTAGCTAGATCATGTATTGAAACTGTGTCGCAATAGACTCATCCAAAAGCTAAGGCATAGTTCCCTTCTACGATAGTAATACTCCATAAAAAGTAACAGATAGCTTCTCGGCTTTTTTCAGTTCATTTACTAACATTCATTATGTTTACGTCAAAACAAAATAACCTAAATTTTTTCACAAATAATGATATTAAAAACTTTTTTTAACACGAGATGACAAGATTGAATTAATTTTTTAAAAGAAATAACAAATTTAGAAAAGTGATTAGTATTTTTAGTTGACATAATTAAAATAAAAATTATAAAAAATTGAAGATGATTAACGTTTACAAATAAAAAATTATCGAGAAGAAGGTGAAGATCGCGATGCTTTTCATATCGAGAAGCTTGCTTTCGACTTTACTGAAGCGGAAAAATCGATTCGCCATGATGTGTTGCCAAAGAGTGACGGCGAAGATGAAGAAGAAGATGGTGCTGAGAGAGTTACACACCTCACACGAGGTGATGGCATGTTTATGTATCATCTCTTCCAAAAGATCCGTTGTGGAAAATTAGGAAGTACTTGAGTAAGCATAGTTGTATCCCAAATGGAGAATGTGAGATGTTTAAGGTGCCGATTATAGCTAGGTTGTTTGTTGATAAAATAAGAGAGGAGCCGGAGTATTACATGCCTATGAAGCTTGAACAAATTATTATGGAAAGGTAGAAGATATCAGTGACTAGGCCTCAATGTCAAGCTGCTAGGAATAAGACATTGAAATGGATAGAGGTAGAGTATGACCTTCAGTTTGCATGTCTCCGAGACTATGCGGCTGAGATATTAGAAGCAAATAAGGATTTTGTGGTTGAGATTGATACTCTAAAGAATGATGTTGGTCAAGATATGTTCAATCGCTTCTATGTTTGCTTTGATGTTCTAAGGAAAACATGGAAAGAGACTTGGAGACCACTAATAGGAATTGATGGATGCTTCTTAAAAGAAAAGGTCAGGGGACAATTACTGGTTGCATTAGGTAGAGATGCTGACAATGCTATCTATCCAATAGCATGGAGTGTCGTTCAAGTTGAGAACACAGAGAATTGGATGTGGTTTGTGAAGAGGTTGAAGACTGACCTAGGGTTAAATGATGGAGATGGTTACATCCTTGTATCTGATCGGCAAAAGGTATAAAATGTTTGATATTAAGGCAAAAGAAAAGGAAGGGAGGTGTTAACGAGTCTCCTACCAAGAAAAAACCATCACAGAAGAAAAAATAATGCATTGTGAAATTTGTGGTTCAAATCAGCATAATTGTAGGTTCCACAGGCCAAAACAGGTGCAAAGTGTTTTCTTTTATGTGTTTGATGTAAGAAGTTTAAGATAATTAACTCAAGATTCTAATGTTTGATATCTTTTGTAGGCTTCTCAAGTTGAACCTTCACAAGACTGTCTGACTCAAAATAATTAACAAGGGAATGAAGTAGGAACTAATTAGTGACTAGTCTAGTTTTTGTATAGTCACTGAACCTTCTAAATCGGCTATGTTTGGTCATTTTTGTAAATCCAAACAATCGGCGATCTTTTGGTCATTGTGTATGATCTTTTGGTCATTGAAACTTCTAAATCGGCTATCTTTTGGCCTAATGTATGATCTTTTTGAACTTCTAATCTTAAAAATTCAACATCATCTAAGAAAATGATCATATTTTTCATCTTGAGACAATGACTACACCAGCCAAGACCATACAAGCAACTACTCCACCAATGATCATGTTTTTCATCTTGGAATTGAATTCCAACTTGGCTTCACGCAATGCATCTTCGACCCTATCCAAAACCATCTCCTGCTGCTTCATTGTCTCTGTCAGAAGCTCCTTAATGTCTTCTTTTACTCTCGCATTCTCCGAAGCCAATTTTTCTACCTCATCCAACAATGCCTCATCTACCCACTTAATGATGTGGTTATCGTTCATAAGCTACAATGAAAAAACATTTGAAAACAACAATGAGAATCAAAATAAACATCAAACACAACATAAGGGGATTCGACTTATATTCTTCGATGCAACATATCCACAACAAAAGTATCGCCGGTATGGATTTGTTTCGGATTTGGAAATCTTCGCTACGACTTGTTCTCCACAGCAGCATCTCTTCGGCACGCCATCGACACTCACTCTCTTTCGGACGTTTGATGATCCACTCGAACCTCCATTGCTCATGATTTCAGAGTTTGATTTTGAAAATTCTAATTTTAGGGTTTATTGATTTCAGATTTGGGGATAATGAAGAAGAAGAAGTCGGGTCAGGTTGTATTTCTCGGGATTTCGATTTGATTAAAATCGGGTTACCATTATTTGATGCGGTTAATCATCCTGTTTGTATCGAGTTTAATACGAAAAACCAGATTGTGGAGAAATAGATTGTTTTGTGGGGAAATATGTGAAAACTTTAGATTCATGGGGATTAAGGTATAAAAATATCATTTCGTGGAGAAATAGATCGAAGCCAAAGTTTAATGGAGATTTGTCGTGATATAAACTAGAATTCACCCCCATTGCGTGTTGGTACTTATCGGATTGGTGATTGAGCCGGTGCTTAAGTTGCCTGAGTTTGGGTTGAAACATCTTTGTCTTCAATTTGAAGAAATAGATCGAAGCCAAAGTTTAATGGAGATTTGTCGTGATATGGTTACTATTTTAAACAATAAAAAGATGTATAAATAAAATATAATGCTAATAATAATAACAAGAATCAAAAATGAGTAGTGCACTGTGCACATGCTGACACCTGAAATCACACGTGTGGAGATTATAGGGCCCATCAAAAGCAATATGACGTGAAAGAGCGTTAAAGTACGCATTACCAACAAAAAACATGAAACAGTAACCGTCGATTATCGAGTTCTCTTTTGTTTGTATACCGTTGGATTCTCTCAACCACCGAGAACAGTGAAACTGACCTGACTTGTGTCGGTGCATGGTTCTGCAAAAGTCTCAAATACAAGTAAAACGACAAATCTATTCCTTAAAGTTCACCAAAATACTTAGAGAAAAATGTAAAGTGCAAGCTAGGAGAATGATGGCGTAATGCGTCAGCCGTCAGGGATAATTTTGAAGAATTTTACACATGACATTTACCAAAGAAGTTAACATAAATTACAACGATAAAATTTTGTTTTTTTCTTTTTTCTTATCAGTCTGAGTATTAGATTATTGATTCGGTTAGGGTTTTTTTTGTCAACTGATTCAGTTAGCGATATTGAAGAAACCAAAGGTTACAAAAACATAGTTATTTCAACCTTGTCTAGTATTACAGGCTAAAAGAGTCCGATTCAAAATATGTGGAACGAAAGATAAAGAAAAAAAATATAGAAAAAGAAACTTTACGATAATCAATTCTACACTTCTAGTTTTGAATTGGCATTCTGCCCAGACAACACCAACATCAGAACCAGCACAAAAAAACAAACTCTCAAATAAATAAATAAACACAACTAATTATATAAAACAAAATGGTTATGAAAAAAGTAAAGAAATTAGTTAAGCATATTATTTATGGAAAGGGATAATGAAATTATTGATTCATTTTACGTCCAAGGCAAAGATTAGTCTAAAAAAAAAACAAAAACTTGAAAACTTATATCCCGGATATTTAAAATGCAAAGTAATGTCTCTAATGAATAAGTGAAAAACAAATCTATCTTGATTTTTCTTTTTACATTAGTATAAGCAAATTGGGTATATAATGGCATGTTGAAAAAAAAATTCAATAGTTGAAGCACTGCAGTGGTGTGTTGAATTGTTGGTTGAAAATGAGGTGGATTAAAACACTTGGTGCAAAATGAGTAGACCGGAAAATTGGTTAGGAAATAAGAAAGAGAATAAGACATGTTTAAAAATAGTAGTGGTTGTTGATATTTTATTTTTTTCATCTGAATCATTTAAAATCAATTATCTAATAGTAAATTAATTAATTTTTATACCAAAATTTATCATTTTATATATGATAAATAGAGACTTTCATATGATTTAGACACATAAAAAACTATTTTTTGTGTGAAATTGATCTTAACAATAACATTTTTAACACCCATAATACTAGGTTTTAGTGGATAATTAAATTGTATAGGTGGATATAGATCGAAAGATTATAAACACATGGAATCCAATAGACGGCTTAGATATGTTCCTTATATCTATATAACTTACCTCATAATAGTTAGAATTTCAAACTCATCAATTAAATACTTAGTTAAAAATGGTTTAATTTTAATATAAAATTGTTGATGACAAAAAACGTCAGATACAAATATAAGTCGATCTGAAGAGAACAATATTATTGTCACCTTTCTCGATGCCATCGAAATTCAAAAACCAAAATCTCTGATTTTTTATGGTCAATCCTCAATGATGGTACTTCATCAACCAACTACTAGTAAAGGACTCAGATTTGATGACTTTGAAGAACCCATTTATAATTCTAAATGTCCATATGATTATGAAGGATGTTGCGAGAAACATATCTTAAAATTTGAGATTGAGTACTAAGTATTTTCTCTGTTGAAACTTTATTTGTATAATTATTGGTTTTATAATATTTGTATTGTATAATTAATGTATTTTAGAACATATTTGTTATAAATTATTGTATAATTATTCTATTTTGGAACATATTTGTTATTAATTATTGTCTAATTATTGTATTTTAGAACATATTTGTTATGAAATTATAAAACTAAGGATATAAAAAAAGAAAGAAAACAAAAAATAATTAAAAAAAATTATAACTCTAATTATTAAAAAAAATATATAACTATATTTATTTTAATTTAATTTCAAACGATAATTGTTATTAATATGTAATTACAAAAGCATTAATATAAAAGAAATTAAAAGTATGAAAATAAAAATGGTGGGGTAGGGTGTTGAATTTTATTAAATAAAACTATTGTAGAGTATAAAAATTGAATGTATGTTAAATTATTAGGTGGAAATAGAAAAAAAAGATAATGTAGAGTATTAAAAACTAAAATGTAGATTGTTGAAAATAAAAACTATCATTGACAGTTTAAAGCATTATCAAATATCAACGCACTAGTAAAAGAAAAAAGCTGTGACACTTAGATTTTTTTTTTCCCCTCGATGGAAAATAAATGTTTGATGGCTTCTGTGTCAAGACTGTTGTTAAATTCCGAGCTTCCAAAGTTCGTCGTACTTTGATGCTTTAAACATACTTTTTTTTTTTAATTGTTGTAGGTGCTATGATTTTTTCAACGACTATGACTTATATGTCTGATGCATTTACTATTTTAAATTCTCAATTGCTTGCATCTTATAAATACATTACGACTTTACGAAATATATATTTATGAAAGAGAATCTATGAAATGATGAAAAAGATCCTGACAATGTCCGTGAAGGCGTGAACATTTCTCCGCGTATACGCGTCTTTCCCACAAATACAACAGTTTTGTGTTTCTTTTATTCTCAAGCTTTTTGGCGTTTATGTTCGAAGAAAGAATCATCAGAGGACTTTGATTCACTACCCAAAAGATAAAGGAGAAGAAATTAGTCATTTTGGTGGATAGTGTCATAGTGAATTAAATAGTCTTTATATTTTCACTGAAATTAATTACAATAAATAAAATATAATTTGAAATTCGTAAGACATTATTAAATGATTATTATTTGATTATATCATTATATTTATTATAAATGAATGATCTATTATGTTATACTATTATTTTTTTAAAATTAAATTATTTGTTTGTCAACCTAATATTTAAATTAAACTAAATTTTTTTTATAATCGGTTGTCCAATCTAGAGAACAAAATTTACAAAAGAAATAACAGTAAATCTAGATGTGATTAAACTGACGAATCAATTATCCATAAAATTAAACTGCGAGATTAAAATAAACCTATTACGAAGTTGGCGAAACTTATTTAAAAGATTAGAGAAGGTTGGTCAATTTTTAGGAACATGTGACATCTTTTGATCAATAGTTCGTCTCAAATTCCATATCCTTTGAACAATACTATTGCTTCAAATTCGAATTGAAGATGTGAAAGATTCCTTCAACATGTGTCCCCATTTAACCATCACAATTTGGTGGAAGCCATGGATAAAATATTGTATGACAAAGTCTCAATTACCACCATTCTTGATGGTGATATGTGATTAGGCAGCGACTTCTGCAAATCAACCTCCATAAACACTTTCACCAAATCCAAAAAAGAGTAACGTTTTGTGTTGGGATGAAGTTTCAAAGGTGTGTGTAAAATGCTCACCATAAAAGTAAGTCTTTTGTATGTATCACTAGTGACCCATAAATGATTTGAAGTCAACCTAAATTGGGATCAACTATAGATCTTGTCTTGTGTGTGCCGTTTGCGGACTCCATTCATATACTACAAGAGGGGTATGTCAACGATATGCCGAAAATGCTTCTTAAGTTCACGGTTTAGTGTTAATAAGTTTTTCTTAGCCAATTTCGTTTTACATATGATAGTTTAATTAGTTTTCAACCTTTTTTTTAAGTTTTCTTCCTATTTCAATATATGAATTTTGTTATTAATATATGTTTATCAATAATATAGATTTAATTATTTTAAATAAAAATGTTTTGGTTAAATATAAATAAACACAAATATTGTACCATGCAGTTGTGGGTAGTTATCTAGTTTGTAAAATTGTAAAGCAAAACATAAATAATTTTGTCAACACAAAATACATACCAAATCTATAATCAATATTTTTTTAACGCGTAATAGTTAAAATAGTAATAGACTTTTTTTGACATCTAAAAAGGCAGCTTAGGTGTGAAATATAAAATTTATCGTTTATACTCTTTTTGAAAGTAATGATATAAAAAAATAATCCACCAAGAAAGCACTTTGTATTAGTAAAAACTTAGAAAGAAGAAGCAATGTAAAACCAAAAACAATTAACTAATGTTCATTTGAATTTTCTTAAAGTAGAAAATAGCTTATTCCCTGTGATTTGTGATTAGTGGCTTGTGAACAACTTTTGACATTTTACCTACTTATAACTTTTTCTTTTCTAAATTTATTGGCTTTAGTTTTAAAGGGATATGAAAGTTTGGGGCTTTTGGGTTATTTTCTCAAATATTATTTACAGAAGTATTCATTAATTTAGCGGATGACGCAAAAAAGTAGTCATTTAGCGGAAACCATTTTCTTCCAATATATCGACTATATATTCTTCAGTATTTCGCAGATGAAACAATAAATAACTTTTTGAGATTTTAACACTTCACAAATAAAAATGTAACCTTAATTATTATTTTTTTCATTTATATATAGAAGTTAGCAACAAAATAATTTGTTCTTACTTACACAAAAACAAAACGAATAGTATTTTTAGAAAGACTAATACATACGCAATAAAAAAAATAAAAAGCAATAGTTGCAACGAACTACCAAATGATTTCACGTAGAAAACAAAATACCATTGCTATAACGTAGGCAAATATACTTAGTAATTTTGAATCTTCAAAAACTTAGAAGGATAAAATGGTATTGAAATTTCTTTTAGTAATTTTGAATCTTCCCTTTCTTTGTCATTACATGGTTTTCATGTACCATTATAATAACCCTCTTGGTAATTTATAATATAAATTATATTTGGTTCTTTTTAGAAAAAAGGGAGTATGAAACCGACACCTCTGAGCCAAAAAAAAAAAAAAAAAAAAAACAGAGTGGGAGCAGTCGCAAAAAGAGCCACAAATTTGGTATAGGGAAGAGTGTGAAGAGGGCCAAAGTATTGTTTTCAAAAAGCCTCTCTCTCTCTCTTTCACTTTCTTCAATAACCTCACTCTGATAATACCTCTTCACCTCACGCACGCGTTTTCGGATCCGTCTCCTTGACCCGCACCTAGATCCGAATCCAATATCCTCCCGGGTCAGTCTCTTTTTTTTTATTTTTTATTTCCCCAGTTTCTCTTTCATAAGTGGTGTCTTTCTGCTGCTTCCGGGTCTTTCTTTTTCCAAACAAATTGTCGATACAGATTGAGGAGAGATTACAAGATCCATGTAAGAAACCCATCTCAGAAATTGATTTAGATCAACCCAGAAGCTACTCTTTGAAACCCCCTAAAAAAACCCAGAAAAAAAATACTAATTTTCACCTTCTTAAATCAGAAAATTTGGTTTTGATTTTATAGTATTTAAATGCAGTTTCTTATGTATTCTGGGTCATCAAATTTGCTTCCTTTAGAAAATTTCTTGGTCTAATTTTATCAAAGTTATCATCTTTGCATGTTGTTACTTCAGAGTTCTCATATTTTTAAAATATACAGTTTTTAAGGTTTATTTTATAGGATAATAAAATTTAACATTTTCTTTTGTCCGTTGCAAATATTTCTCCACAGAGGAATTTAATTAAGGAATATTTTGACATTTTCTTTGAAAATCTCTTCTAGATATAATTTTGTTATATATATATAAAAAAAGAGTAACTAAAATACCAAAAAGTACGGTACTTTTGATTTAAAACTTAATCTGATACTAATTTATGGGCATAATACATTATATGTATGAATCTTGGTAAGAAGTTGTTTTCTGATGAGTTTTTGATTTTATGAAACAGATTGAAGAAGAGAACATAACCGTAAAAATGCTGAAAACAAGAGCAATGTTTCCTCACAAAGATCAAGCAATGTCTCAGTCTTTGGATCCACAATCTGAACTTGTCGGACTCAACAACACCAAACCGATCACTAACCCACTGGCTTTGAGTCTTTTGATTGGTCTGAACAACAACAACAACAAGTGCATCTCAGATTCTGATTTTGTCAGGAGTCCCAAATCTCCTCTTGAATTTAGGATGTTGTCTACAATGGCTGATCCATTTTTCCTCAGATCTCCTAGATCATCACTCACTGCTCATCTTAATTGTTGTTGTGGCCCTGCTGCTAAAGTTGGGTTAAGTATTGTTGATTCTCTTGGTGATGATCGGAGTTTGTTACCAGATGTTGTGTTTGGACCTGCGTTGAGGATCAAATGTTCTGAGGTTAGGGACAAACATCCTAAGTTGTTCCCTGTAGCCAAGGCTATGAAGATTGAAAAGGAAAGATCTGGTGTTGTTTTCGAAATCGGTGATAACTCTTCTGATGATGAGCCGATTGGGTTAAGAAACCGCTCCTTTTCTGCGAATGATTGTCTGCGGAAAACCCGAGTGCTGTCTCGATCCAAGTTGGGCGCAGAAAGGGACTTCCCGGGGAGTGCTTCTGACAATGCATTCTCCTCTTGTCTGTCTGAGGATGACATGGAGGATTACACTTGTATCATTGCACATGGTCCTAACCCGAGAACCATTCATATTTATGGTGACCGAGCTTTAGAGTGTCACAAGAATGAATTGAAGGGAGATGATGATTATGAAGAGAAGCATATAGGAACACAGTTCGATTCCATGCTTCCATCTGTTAACTTCCTCAGCATCTGTCACTTCTGCAACAAAAAACTCGAAGGTGGCGAAGACATATATATGTACCGGTGCGTGCTCCTTTTCCAATACTCTCTAACACACACACATATGTGCATATGATGATTATGAGTTGAACAACATAGAGGGTGTTAAGTACTGGTTTGGGATTTCATAGAAGTCTGAGGAAAATGGTTTAGAGGTTTTGAAAAATCTAAACTTGTGACGTTTGTATGGTTGTGAATTGCAGAGAGAAATCATTTTGCAGCGCAGAGTGTCGTTCAGAAGAGATGATGATAGATGAGGAGGACCTGGAAGATCCGTGCATAACTATGCACGAATCTCTAAAGAAGCTCTTCTGAACAAGAAGCAGCTAAGATGATGGCCAATGGGACGAGCTTTTATAGACCCGACCATCGTCTTTTAACTACCTAAAGACTTATTATATATGTATTGACTAGTGTCATGCCAATGGTAGGTAAAATGTGGCAATATACCCGTTCATCCGTCTACAAAGAGCTGTGTTTATGCACATCTATTAGCAGCTGCAGCAGCCACGGATGGATTGGTCGGCCTTCTTTTTGTATATTTTGTAATGGGTTTCAATTTTTTTGTTTTGGATATCGAAGCTGAAGGATACTACTACTAAGATCTTGACTGAATAAGTTTCGTAAAGAGAGTGTTAGTTGCAAGAAGGGTTGTGTGACCACTCCATTTTCTTTGAGTCCTGTTTTTATGGTCTTTCTATGGCCTCATAAGTTTGTATGAAGATTTTAATTAAATAAGTAATATATCTATTATGTTACAATTATATATTTTGCAAACAGAATAGCAGCATCTTCGGATTCGATCTACGCAGCAGCTGGTTGTTGCTTAGAGGGACTGAAGTTTTGGTGTCTTGATCACACCCAAGGTCGGCCATTTCCAAAAGCATGGGAAATATTACCTTTACGCCGTTTAGAAATTGCATAGAATGACATTTTAAGGAACCTCAGAGTAAACTGTGCTAGCCCTTTCCTAGAGGGCACAAAAGCACTATGCTCTAATCTCAATCTTGGTCTACAGAAGACAAGATTAGGTGAAGTTACTTAGCGATATTTTTTAGAGGTTGGGTGGGTGTTACTCGGAGGGAGGCAAGGTAAGATCATCGGGTCAGTTTGTTCCGAGGAAAAAATGGATCATAGTCAAGGAATGATCGAGGAATGTATAAAGAAAAGAAACGAGGCATGAAATTGTTGGATGGACTGAGAAAATGGTGGTCGTGTCAGATCAATGTGCATGGGTCTCAACTCTTCGGAAACTCAAATGAAAGACTGGATAACTTGGCTCAGATTACGTGAATGATTGGAGGACAAGTCATGATCATGAATGAATTGGGGAACTTAATCATTACTGGAGGTGTATCTGGAGATAATTTCTACAAGAGCTTCTTCGGAAACATGTAGCTCGATTCAACATATCACATACTATCTTATCCAATCCTCATAAATATATCCAAATCACGAAAGAAACTCAAATAAACCCAAATGGCGAGTTGAAACGAAACACAAGTCGATCCAAATCTCGAAACTAAACACAAAATCTATAGGCAACTGTGGCAAAAAGTCTGCAACTATGGCAAAAAGTCTGCAACGATTATATTAAATCTACCATACTAAATATGGTATCAAAGACTATAAACAAATCTGCCATAATATTTTCAAAGATTGCAAAAAAGTATTTCCAAAATATCTTAAACTTTTATAGATTATTGTCCAAAGTATAGAGTCATCAAGCCATCGTTCTTCAAAGTATATGAAACTTTTATAGAAATACTGCAAAATTGTTTTTGACATCTATAATGGAGGATGTCATAAACTTGTTGAGGAAGAAGAAGCCGTCGGAATTATTACAATGGAGGATGTCATTGAAGAACTTTTGCAGGTAAGGAATGTTATTATAAGTTATCAAACCAAAAATTCTTTTTCACTAACTATTTATTGTTGGGCTTGTGGTTGCAAGAGGAGATCTTTGACGAAAGTGACCACCATTTTGAAGACTCCTGACACACAGTGCATGACCACTGAACTGGTTATGAATGCTGAAAACTTTATTTTAACTTTGTTTTCAACTTTCATACTTTGTCACTTGTTGCGGATGTGTATCAATATAGGCATAAACAACCACCTTTAATAATTGAGAAATATAGTTACAGGAATAATTCTAGGAGAATATTTTATTAAATACAATATTTTTGATAATTATATTTTGTAAAGCAAAATATGTAGAATCAATAAACCAATAATACAATATTTTAATTTAATGATAAAATGAGTTACTTTCATGTTATTTGAATAACATAAGACTTTTATTGATTTTATAAAATCATGGATCCAATATCTCTAGATTTATAAAGATTATATAAACCAATAACACCAAACTTTAATAAAATTTTAAAACTTCTTAATTGAATAACAATAGAATCTTCATACCATTTAAATCTTTAAAACTCCATCTAAATATACAAACCAATAGCACCTTCTAAATTTGTTGAAAATTATTAATTTGTCACAACATTTCTAAAATAAGTCGGTCGTCCAAAAAAGTCTGTACAAATCTGCCATGAAGTAAAAAGTCTGCTGTCCAAATTAATCTGTCATAACATTGAAATAACTCTATCGCAGATTTAGTTCCGCAAATTAATTTATAATTCGGATTTAGCAGTGGCATTTTTGTAAATAAACTAAAAAGTTTGCCATGCTGAAATTAAATATTAATGACATTTTTGTAATATTGTTTTTTCTAACAAAGATTAATAAGGATGTTTTGGCATATATTTTACTCAAGTAACCTACAAATTTTATATGCTAATCTAGTAATTAAACCATTTATTAGGGTTAATTTAGTAATCCTCCCTTCATTCAGATTTTCAAATCAATTAAAATGCATTATTTAACTTAGAAAAACATTAAAAGCTAAAATACTTTTATTAATTTTTTTTCGTTTTTCCGCCGGTAAATACAAAAAAAAACTTGGAAGATTGGTGTTAGAAAATGTTAAAAAAATTGTTGCTTTTTTCAAAGTTGGCACTACTTTAATATTCAAAACTTTCTTATGCATTATTTCATGTACATATTCTATCATTTTTTTATCAGCTAAACATTATATTAAAGCAAGATCCAATTAGATTGGTTGCCCAATCCAAAGAAAATGAGTTTACAGATGATGTATTAACAAACCTCGTTGTATTAACAAATCTCGTTCTAGAAGTCTGAGTTAAACAATTTGCTTTACAATTGAAAAAGAGAGAAATTTTAATAAGAAAAACAAACAAAAAATAAAGAAATAAAATCGAACTAAATCAAAATTTCCCAAAAAAATAGAGAAAGCGGACCGATCATTAGGAGACTGCAAATAATTACTAACTCTGAGTAATTTTATGGTATAAAAATAAATATACATATATCACAAATATTATATTTATAAAATAAAATTTCCAAACATACCATATCGTGAGTATTAAGAAGTGATAACAGTCTAGTGGCATTCATAAGTCCATCTCGAACCGGTACCATCTCATCCGGGATCGAATCCTCTCTTCTACAAATGGAGCTGATTGGGCTATTAGGTCAGTCTGTTGTAACCCAAAATAAGGACGACAAAAAAAACATACCGTGAGTATTTTAATCAAAGTATGAAACGGATGGGAAAAAAAAAACAATTATAAACAGTATGAGAATAGTATTGAGAAGTGAGAGCCTCCAAACTCAACAGTCCAAATTCCTCGACTTCTATTGACCTCTCATCTCACAAGACAAGATTCTCCATTATCCCTCCATTATCTTCTTGACAATGTAACTTGACAATGTAAGATGAGATCACCAAATTATTCCTGCATTATCTTCTTCTTCAAATTCAAGATCCTCATCACCATAGCATAACATATCTTGTGTATTTGATTATACAATTTTTATTGTATTTATGAAATAAATTTTCTCAAGCATACTGTGTGTAACAAATTCTTTTTACTATGAGAATTTCTCATAGCCAGATTAGAGGCCTGAATTTTAACCATAACTTCTTAAATGGTTAAGAAAACGAGAAAGATCTATTTTTTGACAAGATAGTTAACTTTATTGTTCTTATATATTATACCCAAATCACATATCCAATTATATTGCTCAGTTAATTGGTCCCAATAATTGAATTCCTAGCATAAAAGCAAGTATTAGATGAGAGACAAATATTAATCATGTGTAGAATTAGTGGACACTATTAAATTCAGCTCAGAATTTTATTAGTCAGGGTTAGGTTGGCATATGCAACTTTTTTATTTTCTTCACAAATAAAATAAAATCATTGAGTGATTAGCTTTGAGTTTTTTTTTCTCTCCTTGGACGATAACAATGGCGATTGTGTTTTCCCTCCCTCCTTCCCCAGATTTGTTCCTCGCGTAATCTTTTCTCTTCTCACTTTCCCTTTTTCCTGTCTCGTCCTTCTCTCCTCTCCATTTCCCCATTAACCATGGCCTAAAATTCCCAGTTACGCGCTCCATCTTTGATGGCGCTTTTCTAGAGTTTCTCTCCTCCGACTCGCGTTCATGTTTCGTCTCTCCTCCCTTCCTTTTCAGCCTCTTCCAATCAGCTAGCCTTCCTGTAGGTTTTCTTTTACTCTGTAGATCTATTCGGAACTGTTGTCTTAGATTTGAGTTATGCACATGAAGGAGAACTAGCCTTTGGTTCTCTGGCATCTTACCTCTAGATTTGTTCCCGTCTAGATCTATAGGATATCCTAATCTCGCATCCAGGGATCGAGACTCTTACTATACTTTTCTTTGCTTAGGCAAGAAGTGGGTGTTACAATTACGCTTCGCGCTGGTTGTAGACAAATACCACTCTTCGTCACGACAAAGAGGTGGTGAGCTTTGGTTAGGCTTAGCGCTGGCCAAAGACATCTTTAACTCTTCTGCATTCAAGTGCAATTAAGGTTATCACTGGTTTTAGTTTTGCCAGGTAAACATGCCCATTCATGCCAAAAAACGAGAGGATGATCTTCTCAAGAAGCTCAAAGAAGCAGAGAAAGTAGATACTGAAAACCTTTGAGAGATTGAAAACTCGGAGAATAAGGAGATTCTAGATGCGTTTGCATGTAGTTTAATAGTCAGACTCACAAGACTAGGTGAACAAAGAAGGGGTCCATGGTGTTTGCTAGGTGATTTTAATGAGATCTCGGGTCCAGAAGACAAGCGTGGAGGTTCTGAAAGGCATCCAAATTCTCACTTGCCTTTCAATTCAATGTTGCAGGCAAATGGTCTACAGGAACTTCCCTTCTCAGGAAACTCTCTATCATGGTTTGGCAATAGAAGAGGGGAGCTCATTCATTGCAAGCTAGACAAAGAAGTAGCTAACCTGGATTTCTTCAATCAGTTTCCCAAAGCCTCTTCCTTCTATCTCCAGAGAGTGGGCTAAGATCATAACCCCATCCTAACACATTTCGATGGGGGGATCATATAAAAAAGGGCCACTTTAGATATGATAGAAGATGGAAAGAAAATGATGGCTTCTCATAAATTTTAGAGAGGAGCTGGCTTCCATTCAATTCTCAATTGGAGAATGACCTGGTTGAAAAACTGAGGAAATGCAGACAAGGAATATCCTCTTGGAAGAGAGGAGCTCAGACCAATAGCCAAGCCAACATTCTGAGGCTCAAGGAGCAGATAGATCATATGACTTTCCAGCCTCAGTTGGATTTAGCAGATTGAAGACTCAACTTTTCTAGGAATATCATCACGAAGAATTCTTCTGGCGTATAAAAAGCAGAAGTCAGTGGCTTAAGGTGGGAGATAGGAATACGAGCTTCTTTCACGCCTCCACCAAGTAAAGGAAAACCAACAACATAATCTCCTCTCTTATAGATGAGGACAATGACATTGAATTGTTTCAGGAAAAAGATCTGGGAGTTATAGTAGTAAGACACTTCACTAAGCTCTACACTTCAGAGCTTTTGGATTCATCTCCACTCAGATTTCTCCAATGTTCACAGAGATAAGTCCCAAGGTAACTCCTCAGCATAACAAATTTATGTTAAGGGATATCTCAGAAGGAGAAATCAAAAAGGCAGTTTTTGATATGAGCCCTGAAAAATGTCTTGGGCCAGATGGACTCTCAAGAGGGTTCTACCAAGACAATTGGGTATTGGTTAAGCAAGATGTCATCCAGATGGTGCAGAACTTATGATTAGTGGTGAATTAGACATTAGGCTCAATGAGACAAGCATATGTCTAATCCCAAAAACATCAAGACCAAAAGTTCTAAGTGAATTCCGTCCAATCAGCTTATGCAACTTTGCATACAAGATCAATCCAAAGTCATGGCCTCCAGATTGAAGTTTATCCTGACAGAGATAATACCAGATAATCAAGCTGCATTTGTCAAGGGTCGGCTCATCACAGACAATATTATGATGGCTCATGAGCTTTTTCATGCTTTCAGGACAAAGCCAGGAATCACAAATTCAGGAGCAACAATTAAGACAGACATGACCAAAGCTTTTGATCGTTTGGAATGGCAGTTTATAGAGGATATGATGAGGAGCCTAGGCTTCAATGAGAAGTGGATAGACAGAACATTGTCATGTATCTCCTCAGTCTTCTTCAGCATTTTGATAAATGGAAGTAGCTATGAAAAGATTACTCCCTCAAGAGGGGTCAGGCAAGGGGATCCCATGTCCCTTTTCCTCTTCATTCTTTCAACAGAGCTCTTCTCAGCAGCTATCGCCAGAGTTGAAGCCTTAGGAACACTCAGAGGGTTGAAGATTGGTAAGGAGTGCCCTTCAATCTCACATTTGCTCTTTGTAGATGATAACTTTTTTCTGCCAGGCCACAGTGGAGGAGATAGGCAAGGTGAAACAGATTATATTGGACTACAACCAAGTATCAGGTCAAAAGATTAATTTCTCAAAGTCCAGTGTCTTTCTGGGAGCCAAAATGGATAGCCAAGTCAAATCTCAGATTCACAGCGTTTTAGGTATCCCATTTACAGGATCAATCAATATGTATTTGGATTTCCCTGAGGTGTTTATAAGCTCAAAAAAAAAACACTGCAATTCTTGAAGCAGAGGGTAGACCAGAGACTCAATGATTAGAAATCCAAGTTCCTCTCTCCAGGGGATAAGAAACTCTACTGAAGGCAGTTGCTCTCGCCTTATGAGTCTACTCTATGTCGTGTTTCAAATTGCCAAAGACTATGTGTAAGAGATTTGGGGCAGAGATGGCAAGGTTCTAGTGGAAAAATAATGATACCGGAAAGGGTATACACTTCAAGAAGTGGAAAGATCTTTGTCATCCCAAGTTAGAAGGAGGTTTAGGATTTAGAGCTCTAGAAGGATACAATCAAGCTCTGCTAAGGAAGCACTTATGGAGACTTTCCTCCAATCCTGAATCTTTGGTTGTAAAACTTTATAGAGGTCGGTACTACAACAAAACCACTCTTTTGGATGCAAAAATGGGAACTAGACCTTCTTTCATTTGGCGCAGCCTGATGGCCTCTCAACCCTAGATGAAACTAGTTCTCCTTAAATGTGTAGGGAATGATAACACACTGAAGTTTTTGGAGGATCCTTGGATCCTTGATAAGGCACCGAGACCACCCAAACCAAGTTTAAACTCCTCCATCTCAAGTTTGTCCATCTCAGACTTTAGGGAAGAGGGTTCTGATGAATGGAACATGTTATATCTCAAGGAGTTCTTTGAGAAAGAGGAAGTTCAGAGAATCTGCAGAACAAAGCCAGGAGGCTTACTATCTGAGGATAGTTATTCATGGATTCACTCCAAGTCTGGAGCATACACAACAAAATCGGGATATTGGATTTGGTGGAATCACCTCAGAGATCCTCAATCTCCAAAGGTTTTTTCCAACCTTCTCTCAACCAGCTTTATATATGGCTATGGAACATTAAAACAATCCCAAAGATAAAGCATTTTATTTGGAAATGTTTTTCAAATTGTTTGCCTACTGGTGAGAAGCTTATGATGAAAAAGATCACGCCAAATGGAGGTTATCACAGATGGGGAGCAGAGACAGAGGATGTTAATCATCTCCTGTTTACATGCCCTTATGCCAGACTTATCTGTTACTCCGGAAGGATCACATTTGTATCCGTTCCCAATGACTCCTTATTCACCAATTTAGCAGAATATCTTCAGGGTTATAATGCTAATGATGACTCCTTCTCTGCTTGGTCATGGATTTTGTGGAGGATTTAGAAGTCTAGGAATGAGTGGTGTATTTCAGGAACATGACAAAATGCTGGGTGGGTTGCAAAGCAGGCAAGAGAAGACGCTGCTGAATGGTGTGCCTGCAATTCCAAGCCTTCTTCTCAGCAATTGATACCACCTCCTCAAAGAAGAAATGAATATGTTTTGTGGTTTTTATTTTTTACTCAAAAGGTTGATTTTATACCTTGTGCAAAGAGTAATGATGAATCACATGCTACTCATTTTCTCTTCGAAAAAGTTGTTAGGTTTTATGGTTACCTAAAACAATTATCTCTCATCGAGATTCTAAATTTGCTAACCATGTTTAGAGAACGTCATCCTTAAATAAAAATTCATAAAATTTGTTTCACTACAACTTGTCATCCTTAAATCTATTGATAAATAAAAGTGATAAATCAATATTTAGGAGTCGTGTAAAGAGTATCCGTTGAAAAAAATCTGAAAAGTTGGAAAAGTATTTAACTCGTTGAATTTGCTTATAATTGTTCAAAACATACCTTTACAAATTTTTACCCACAACACCTATCAATTTGGCTTCATTTTCTAGAGTAAAAACTCTAAGCATAGATAGGAAATAGAATGCATAATTTATTAACCTTTATAAAAATGTTCAAGACGAACCGAGCAATATTTGACAAGAGATAAGAAATGAAAACACAAGATTGTGTTTTACCCTACAATTGGGTTCATTTGAAAACTGAACAGTTTTCTTCAAATTGGCAAACACTATTTAAATCCCATGGTATAGTACAAGTGGTTTACCTGCATATGTGACAATGCATGTAAGTTGGATTTTTGCAGCAAGTATGGTACAAAAAATTCATGCGTTATGCAGTATTTACAAAAAGTGTATTAAAACTCAATTCGATAAATTAAATAACCAAAAAAATAGATATCTACATTAAAATATAATATAATATAATATAATACCGATAAATTAGAGTTCAAAGACATGATAAACTCACTTTTTCCCTAGATTCAATTATTACCGCAAATATTTTTAGAGTTAATTGTTCCAAATGTCAATAAAAATTTATTGTACACTCGTCTATGCCACATTTTTTTTTCTTGTCAAAAATGCCATAAAATCACTATACGTGTATTTGGAGAATGACGAATTTGCCCTCCTCCTCTGTTTTCTCTTTCATCCTTACTGATCAATAT
The DNA here is from genome assembly GCA_026770425.1 of Boechera divaricarpa. Taxonomy (NCBI): domain Eukaryota; kingdom Viridiplantae; phylum Streptophyta; class Magnoliopsida; order Brassicales; family Brassicaceae; genus Boechera; species Boechera divaricarpa. Next base: position 5,058,230 of record CM049186.1, on the reverse strand, counting down.
CTTTATTGCACACAAACATTTATTTTCTCTTTCATCATTCTCTCTCATCTTTCTCTTTCTTCCGATCTTGTTTCTTTCTCTCCCAAAGTTTCTTCATCTTTGCGATAGAAAAAATCGACTGTTTCGTTTTGATCCAAAGGTACGTCCAGATTCTGAGAGAATCATTGAGTAATTTAAGTTACTTAGGAAATTTTGTTGACTGTGAGTCTAAGCGAAGCCAGCGATGATGTCAAACTTGGTGGAGCCTTCGTGGCTCTTTCTGACAGCCAGCGGCGGAGATAAGGTTAAGCTTTTCGACGTGTCCGCCGATTCTGGTGATCCCTGCATTTTGAGCATAATAAGCGGTGGACATGTTAATCGATGGACATAATAACCGGTGGACAAATGCAAAGGTACAATAGTTAGAGATAATAATTGGTGGACATAAGTGGTGGACATAAGCCATTTCTCGTGGACATAATCATTGTATTTTAGTGAACATAATCAGTAGACAAGATACTCATAATATTGTGGACATAATCTTTGTATTTTCGTAGACAAGATCCTCACATGCTTGTGAATATAAATATTCTAATTTCGTTTGCAAAATCAACTCTGCCTCATGGAGATAATTATTGTACCCTAGTGGACATAATCAGTGGACAAGATATCATTTAATTATGGACATAATCTTTTTATAGCCATGGACAAATTAAACCCTTTTTCGTGGACACAATTAGTGGATAAGATACTCATTTAATTGTGGACATAATCTTTGTATTTTCGTGGACAAATTAAACCATTTCTCGTGGACAAGATACTCAGTAAAATGTTCTTAAAATGTCAATTTCAGTTTAGTAAGAAGAGCGAAATAACGCCTATGCAAACCTTCCATGTTGGCCTGGTTTGATATGAAACATCACATCTTTATCAGCAAGCACTGTCTCGTGGATTTTATTTTTGTTCTTTCGTAGACCTATCCACAAACCCGTAGACAAGATTCTCACATGCTTATGGACATAATTATTCTAATTTCATGGGCAAAATCAACTTTGTCTCGTGGACATAATTATTGTACCTTAGTGGACATAATCGGTGAACAAGATACTCATTTAATTGTGGATATAATCTTTTTATTTTTGTGGACAAATTAAACCCTTTCTCGTGGACATAATTATTGTATCTTAGTGGACATAATCAATGGACAAGATACTCATTTGATTGTGGACATAATCTTTGTATATCCGTGGATAAATTAAATCTTTTCTCGTGGACAAGATACTCAGTAAAATGTTCTTAAAATGTCAATTTCAGTAAACTGTTCTTAAAATATTTTTTTTTCTGTGGACATATGTTTATTTCGTGGACATAGCATTCTCGGTGGACATGATCCTTGTTATGCATTTAAGAGGTGGAAATTGCATTCAGGTGGGCATGATCTAGGCTGTAGACATAAAACATGTTTTTCGTGGACATATGTTCGTCTTGTGGACAAATTTCGTTTTTCGTGGACATATGTTCGTCTTATGGACAAAATTTGTTTCTGTGCACAAATTTCGTTTTCTGTGGACATAATTTTCTCGGTAGCCCAACCCCATCAATCTGTATCCAGAAACAACGAAGCTAATACTCACTCTACAAAAAACTCCATCAACTTCCTTCGAGATCGGATCTTACCTCTCTTATCAGATTTCTTCAATTCCTCGCCGTTATTCCGGATCTCAGGTGAGAAACTAACGCAGTGTTTTACAACGGCGGAGGTGGATGACTGGACTACAAGTTGGACTCTCCGCGACGGTGCTGGAATGATTAGCGAGAAGGTTAAATTTCTGCAGAGACACTGATTTGGTTTTGTGTTTCGATCTCTGTGTTGATCATTTCGATGGATTTCGCAGGTTAGGCTTCTCCTACGTTTACCGTTTCTTCCTCCTCCGCTTGCTGTTGTTGTCATCAAATGGTTCACCTGTTTCATGAAAATTTAATCATCAGAACCAATTTCAAAGAAACAAAAGGCGAGAGTTCGTGCTTGAAGAAAAGATTCAATTTTTTTTTCCTGTAAAAAAATAAAATAGGAAGAGAGATTTGAGAAGCAAAACCTACATTTTTTTTTTAGAGACTTTACAAATTCCAAGAGGAAACACTGTATGAGAGAGAAAGAAGAATGGGTAATGTGTGCAACAAGAGCATAAATGTCTTTCTTTCTCTATTCCAAAAAAACATATTTTTGGCATTTTTGACAATGTTTTTTTATGTTGTGGCATTTCTTAAACTACAGTATATGGAATGTGGCATTTTTGACAATAATCTTTTTTTTTAATATTCTCATTCGGCTAGTCAAAATCCGAAATACTCCTAATTAACAAGGAAAAAAAATTCATTTGTCCCGTTATAAAAACATGAAATAGGTACAAATGTACAACCCTCTAAAATAGTCGAACTTTACCTTTGTTGGCTACTTGGCTACATATTAAAGTAACCTTATTATTTCTTCGATAGCGACTTTTCCATTGCTGGTTCAAATACTCAAATAATAAATACACAGCTCTTATTGTATGTTGAGTGTTGACTTTTGTTATATATAAATATGTTCCCATAAATACATGATTTATATTTGCTGAGATTAATCACCTGCAACTTCAGAAGGTGTTAACTGTTAATTGAAGATATAAAAATATGTGCCAGTATTAAATTCTTAAACAAATTAGTTGACGATAATTAAATAGTAAACATATAAGGATAATTTTGATAAATTAAGGGAAATTTTTTCGAACACACAATAAAGAATCAGATACTGTCACCATCGAGTTTTTATTTTATTGTCAACGCTACGATATAAAGAGAGATACGCTTATAGCTCTGTTTCGATACAAAACTCAAAACACAAAACAATGGAGTCTCAGTCTCAGAGTGGTCAACCTGAAACCCCAAAACGTTCTCGGTTCACCGGAATGTTCCATAAACTGAAGAACAATCTTGTTTTCCGGTCGAAGCTAGCCGAAATAAACGGTGCAATGGGTGATCTCGGTACTTACATACCAATCGTTCTCGCCTTAACTCTGGCCAAGGATTTGGATTTAGGCACAACACTGATATTCACGGGCATATACAACGCGATAACCGGAGCGGTTTACGGCGTCCCCATGCCGGTTCAACCGATGAAATCGATTGCAGCCGTGGCGATTTCGTCGAGCGCTGAGGATTTCGGTATACCGGAGATTATGGCTGCAGGAATCTGCACCGGAGGGATCTTGTTCGGGTTGGGGATCTCTGGTTTGATGCAACTTGTGTTCAATATAATACCTTTATCGGTTGTTAGAGGGATTCAATTGTCACAAGGCTTAGCCTTTGCAATGTCTGCGGTTAAGTATGTAAGGAAAGAGCAGAATTTTTCAAAGTCAAAGAGTGTTGGTGATAGGCCATGGTTAGGGCTTGATGGTTTGGTATTGGCCTTGGCTTGTGTTCTGTTTATAGTTCTTGTGAATGGAGATGGGGAAGAAGAGGAAGAAGAAGAGGAACAGAGAGATGGTTCGAGACGAGGAAGAAGAAGACGGGTTTCGATAAGGAACTTTATAGCTAATGTGCCTTCTGCTCTTTTGATATTCTTGTTAGGTGTTGTTTTGGCATTTATAAGGAAGCCGAGTATTGTACATGACATCAGGTTTGGACCGTCGAAGATGAAGGTCGTAAGAATAAGCAAAAAAGCATGGAAAAACGGGTTTTTGAAAGGGACGATCCCGCAGTTACCTCTGTCTGTTCTCAATTCAGTTGTGGCAGTGTGTAAGCTGTCGTATGATCTGTTCCCGGAAAAGGAATTCTCGGCTGCATCGGTTTCGATGACTGTTGGGCTGATGAATATGGTGGGATGTTGGTTTGGGGCAATGCCTACTTGTCATGGAGCCGGTGGGTTAGCCGGGCAGTACAAGTTTGGTGGGAGGAGTGGTGGGTGTGTGGCACTGTTGGGAGTAGCCAAAATGGTGCTAGGTTTGGTCTTAGGAGGTTCATTGGTGGGTATATTGGAAAAGTTTCCGGTTGGTGTGCTTGGTGCTTTGTTATTATTTGCAGGGATAGAGCTTGCAATGGCTGCTAGAGATATGAACACAAAGGGAGATGCATTTGTGATGCTTATATGCACAGCTGTGTCCTTGGGCTCAAATGCTGCCATAGGCTTTGTGGCTGGAATTCTTTTGTACGTGGTTTTGTGGATGAGGAACTACGGCCGAGTCAAGCCGAGCAACCTTCCACCGCAATCCGATGAACATCCTTGAAGGTCTTCTACGTGTTTATTGTTTGCTCTTCTTCCTCTTCGCTTTCGTATAAAAAGTTCAAAACTTCATTGAACTGCATATCGAATTAAATCAGTGTACCATGTTTGTGATACTTATTAATAAAGATAGCAGAAAGATGGACCAAATTGCTTTGCAGTCATCAGGGGAACACAACATTTTTCCAGAAGATTTCTATATGATTTATCTCTACAAAAGAAATTACTATTTAAAATTCTATTTTACATTTTCTCCTATATATTGTCTCTCTTCTCTTATTAGCTCCCTGGTATTTATCAAACTCGACCTCTACCCAGATTTCATGATATCAAGTTTCAATCACAGTTAGTATTATTGGTGCCTCGAAACTGAACAAATAGCTATATAAGGCCTACAAAGCCATGTAAGAGGAGAACCGCTGTACAAAAGTCGCTACCCCTAGAACCCAAAAACTCAGATGGCTGAAGCCAAATATATAATACCATGGAGCTACTTATATTCGTGTGATAGATTTGTCTTGGAGGCTCTGGTATGAGTGATTTGTCTCTCTCTCTCTCTCTCTTCCGGATGCATGCTTTGCAGAAGCTGTTACATCTCGTAGTATATACTCATCAAATTTTGTATAATGCAACTCTTCAAGCTTCAAGGACTGCAATGGTGCGTTGTAACAATAGAGATTAGAACGGACCATTCAGAAACGCCTACATTTTATCGAACATTTGTTTTCATCTGCCCATCGATTATGTTGTTATATATTGGTGACTTATGCGTGTCACCCAAAAGATGAAAAGGCACCATGTTTCTTTGAGTTGTTTTGCTGAAACTTTCCATGGTGATTACGATACTATAGAGATGGAGTTGGTGATGGCTAATTGCTCGGAAGAACTTGCCTTGTGTAGAAGTGGCATCGACATCGTTTATTAAATGTGTTGTCGGCCATGACGTGGCTCGGAAAATAGCCTGTTAGAATGATTAGTGAGTTTTGCTCCCAAAAGACGCTATTCTACGAGTCCACCGATGGGGCTAACCACGAACTGGTCCTACCATGAGGCAGAAAAAATTATCGTCTCTCTTTTATAGTAAAGGACAAAAACTAAAATAACACACATTTTTTGTGATATGACTATAATAACACACATCTTTTCAATATTACTGGTATAATACTTAACTCTAATGAAATATCCATTAACCCATAAAGCCATTTTATTTTTTTTAATTAACCCTAATTACAATTAACGGTTTTTTTTCTTTTTTTTTTATTCAAAAAATAATAATTCAGTTTCCTATTTTCAAACCAAAGATAGAAAGGAAACTGAACCTACTCGCCATCGATTGGAGCAACCCTACTCGCCGTCGCCTTCCGCTTCGTCATCAGTCTTCCGTCGTCCGTCTCGCCGTCGCCTTCTGCTTCGTCTTCTGCCTCGCCTTCGTCTCGCGTTCGTTGAAGACTCAGGGTTCAACTTTCGAATATATTTACTCTTTCTACGGTAAGTTCTCCACGTTTCTATGGTAATTTCTTAATTTTTCGAAGCCTGACTGATGATTTTCCAGTAGTATTCGAAACAAATAGGGTGGATTTTTGGCGCGGAAGTTTGCTTATGATTTCTGATTTATGACTGACTTACGGCTGATTTACGAAATGAAATGTGTTTACTTGATTAAATGGTTTTTGATGGCTGTTAACTTGCTTTATGATGGATTTATAGGTTTAGATCATTGTTACATTTGATTGTGATGCTTGTTTAGAGCTAAGTGATAACTTAATAAAACGGCTGATTTATCAATTACTTTATGGCTGATTTATGAAGTTAATGATGGCTGAGTTATGAGTTTTTGATGGCTGACTTATTGGTTTTGAGTTTTTGATGGCTGACTTATGGCTGAGTTTCTAGTATATGATGGCTGACTTATGATTATTTAATGGCTGAGTTAATATCCTTTGTGGCTGATTTATGATTAGATGGAAGGATCAAAGAAATACCCGCCCCCGCTTTACGAAGATGAAAATTCTCCTCTGATGTCCAGAAGCTTGAATCATAATTGTCAGATGGGCAATTTCGCACGCGTCAGAGAACAATAGGGATTGATGCGTGGGAAACATTAAAGAAAACAAGACTTGGAATCATTTCCAAGTTGGTCAATTCCAACTACGTATGGTCAGCAAAGAGTGTACATTATTTACTTACGCGACAGTTAAGGATAAAAAATTTACATGAGATTTGGTCATTGGTCAGGGGGCAACCAATAAGATTCAGCCTTCACGAGTTTACAGAAATTACGGATTTAGAATCAGGTGCATACCCTGACGAAAGATGTGAACCTGACTACCGTTCGCTGTGGGAATTGTTGGGTGTTCCCAAAAGGGCTATTGGTGGTCCGAAATATGATGAACTTTCTGTTGTATTCGGCAAGTGTCGTGGTTGAGAATTACCGCAACGGACGCAGGTTGGGTTGTTGTGTATTCTCCACATGGGTATACACGGCTTACCTCATAATTTTTGACTGCCTATGGAAAGTGCTAAAAGAGTCTTCAGAGTTAAAGACGTTGATAGTTATCCGTGGGGAAGAGTGGCGTTTCAGACTCTTATGGAAGGTGTTAAGAAGGTCTGGTATGAAGGAAATTCATACACGGTGAACGGATGCGTCTACGCGTTACAATTTTGTTCGTATGAATTAGTTACAGTTCTTGGGGAGAATCTTGGGAGATTAAGAACTCCTAATGAAATTCCATTTTTTCGTTGGGGTGGAAATCGTACTCGTAGAACTATCGAAAGTGTTATTACTGACGAAATTGCCAAGCATGGTCAGGCACTGGTTTTCTTACTTGACGGCTGACTTTATATATTTGATGGCTGACTTTTTTTACTTGACGGCTGACTTATATTATTTGACGGCTGACTTTATATGCTTAACGGCTGACTTATCTGTTGTTTCTATGACTAACCGGCTGAGTTGTGATTATAGGTGCGAGTCAGGAAGATGGTTATGAAGCCGATGGCTGAAATTTATCCTGATTGGGGTACTGAAGATGATATCGACCCTGAACTTCATGAGTTGATATGCGACATAGTGGATGGTAATTTTGTTGAAGGCTTTTGGGATGTTAAAGCTAGGAAGAAGCATAAAGCTAAGAAAGTCGATGATGTCGAACCCCCGAAGAAGAAGCAGAAGGGAAATAAAGGAAATAGTGATGGTGATTTCGGTGAAGAAGTTGGGAATAAAAAAAATGTTGATGATAGTGGAGATAAAGAAAAAGTAAGGCTGACTTCTGAGTATTTTATAGTTTATCTCAAATTCTATTGTGGTTTAAGTGTTTACATGATTTTTTTATTGTAGGGTTTGAAAGAAGACTCCGACGATTTTGATAAACACGTGTATGTCTCTGGGTTAACGAAACTGGTCGAGAAACTCTACAAGAAATTTGATGCCATGGAGACCAGCATTAACGGACTGGTTGGTGGCTTAGAAGATAGGATTGTGGCAAAATTGTATGAGAATTATGGGCATAGAATTACTTCTGTTGAAAAAAGAATTTCCTTGCTGGAAACTGGGATTAAGCAGATGAAAACACGCAAACCTATTGAGCCATCCATTCCTAAAGATGGCAACTCGAAGATTAACATCGATCAAGATCAAGAGTTTACTAGTCCGGTATGTTAAGTATCGCCAGATTATGTCTTATCTGGCTGAGTTATTAATCTGTTACGGCTGAGTTATCTAGCTTATTATGACTGAGTTATTAATCTGTTACGGCTGAGTTATCTAGTTTATTATGGCTGAGTTATCTAGTTTATTATGGCTGAGTTATTAATCTGTTACGGCTGAGTTATCTAGCATATTATGGCTGAGTTATCAATCTTTTTTTACGGCTGAGTTATTTTGAATTTTTTTTGTCCTTGCTTACATATCAATATCCAGCGTCCGACTTTGAATTTGGATGATATAGACTCCGGGTTTGTTCTTCAAGATTTGGTGGTATAGAAAGATAAAAGAAAGAAAAAGCAAGAGAAGAAGAAGAACACGGATGTCAACAAAGAAGTCAAGAAGGTGGCTGGCGTGAAGGATACGGATCAGAAAAACGATGGTTCTTATAAGAGTAGGATTGTGCTGAAGGCGAGAGATGATTGCAACAAAGGTATTGTGGTTCCGCACTTGGTAGATATAAGTAGTGGCGGACCTAGAAACTTTTTTTATTGGGGTCAAAACATAAATAGAATCTTTTTAAATATAATAACATCTTACAAAACTACCTTACGATTTTTCATATCCTGAAATCTCTTCATCACAATTTCATTTGTAATAGTTTCGAATACATCTTTTTCGACATATCAAACTAAACAATCATTCAAAAAATGATCCCCGATCCAATTGCGTCGATAAGTCTTCACGATCTTCATTGCTGAAAAACATCTCTCAACAGTTGCAGTACCAACAGGCAAAATCAAAACCAACTTCAAAAGCCTATACACCAAAGGATGTGACATATTTTTTCGAGTTTCCACCAACATACGAGCAAGTTCTCCAAGAGACTTCAAATGAGTAAATCTTTTATCATTTCGAACACTATCAATGTAGATATCTAATTCTCGTTCAAGAGATATGCACTCCCCATAAGTAAAATCGTGTGGATAGAACTTAGATAACCTCATCAACTTTGAGTGGTCAAATTCAGAGAACGAATCAATAAGAGATAAAGAAGAAGCACAAAGAAGCAATTCGGTGTTCACCTCATTAAAACGATCGTTGAACTCTTGAAGCTGCAAATTCAAAATAGCATATAGGCAATTGACCTTGTAGTGATGCATGTTTGAAACTCCTGTTTTTTTCTCTTAGTCTCCTTGAGTCAATAAAATCTTTCTCCATCTCAACCTTTTCAATATCATGTTCATCACAAAAAGAAGAAATTCTATTCATGAGAGAATTCCATCCATCATCCCTAAACTTCTGGAGTTGTCTTTTAGTTGATTCCACCAATGACATAGCATTTAAAATATCTTGATCTCTTCTTTGTAGCGCCATAGAAAAGTTATCCGTGAGTCCTAATAGGTATATCATCATTTGCAAATAAAATACAAAATCAAAGCTATGAAAGTACTTGAGGAGTCCACATGCTTGACGTCTTTTCAAGTCTTCTGCACCTTCATTCTGAATGTACGCGAGCACTTCGATAATACATGAAAACAACTCAATCAAACGCAATAGAGTTTTATAATGAGAATTCCAACGGGTATTCCCTGGTCTCTGAAGAGAAACCTCTTGATTCAACCCTGTTCCAGTACTGATTTCACCATTATTGATTCTTTCTTCAATCTTTTTCCTATAACTCTCTCGGATCATGTCCTTCCTTTTACATGAAGCTCCCACCACATTCAGCAACAAAGAAATCATATCAAAAAATAATTTCCAACATCAAAATGTTTATTTGCTACCGCCACAACAACTAACTGAAGTTGATGAGCAAAACAATGGACATAATATGTTGTGGGGTTTCTTTAGAAATTAATGATCTTAGTCCATTGAACTCATCTCTCATATTACTTGCTCCATCATAACCTTGTCCTCTCACCTTTTTAATGCTCAATCCATATTTTGCAAACAAAGAATCAATCGCCACTTTCAAAGATGATGAAACTGTATCGCTTACATGCGTAACACTCATGAATCTTTCTTTTACCATCCCGTTTTTATCAACAAAATGAAACACTACTACCATTTGTTCTTTATCAGAAACATCAGCTGATTCATCCACCAACAAGTCAAAACATCATGATCAATTTCTTCGATAACAGATTTGACTAGTTCTTCTGCAAAACAATTCACTATATCTTTCTGAATCTTTGGACACATCATTTGATTATTCCCAGGAGCATTTTCTAAAACAACCTTATTCACAACTTCATTTTGTTCAGCGGTGTATTTCAAGAGCTCCACAAAATTTCCTCTATTAGCAAACTTTTCTGACTCATCATGACCACGAAAATTTAATCTTTGTCGCAATAAGTATCTAGAAGCATCAATTGAAGCATTCAACCAAACTCGATACTCATTCTTCGTAACATCATCTTGCTTTTGAAAAACATGCTTGATAGAGTGACATTGGTTCATCAAGTTTTCACACTTCATTACTGCTTTTCTATGAAAATCACTTATCGCATGCCCTGAAATTCTATCAAACTTATTCCAGCAAGAAAAACCTTTATTGCTCCATGATTCGTTTATTCCGCTATTACCAGCATTATCTCTGAACAAATAACAACATAAACAAAAAACTGCTTCTTTCTTCACACTATACTCTAACCAGTTTTGAAACATATCAAACGAAACTACGTTAAAACGCCTCAATACACCTCCTATTTCTTTTTGTTCAAAATTATGACCTCGAGGTTGGCAAGGACCTCTAACCAAGTACTTGCGAATTACCTCATCTCTTTGATTTGGATAATAATCTGCTATTTTTTTTCGATCGACATGATCACATGGCAATTCAACTAAATTACTACAAGATGGAGATGGATCTTTTCTTTTCAAAAACTTTCACATTGTTTCCTGCATTTTCCTGAAATAAAAACAATAAAAATTTATTAATAAAAAATTCAAATTAACAACAGTTATTCATATACTCGATCACTATATGCAATTGAAAAGGTTTACCTCATTAGTTTTATTCAGTTAACAATAATAGAATTATTAAATACAAACACGTAAATTAAATTTCATTCACTACTCTACTAGTTAAGCTATCGAACATGTTTCCTTCTACCGTTCTACGAGTCTATGCTTGGCTTGCCTAGTTGCCTTAAAACAATTAAAAACAGATTGAAATCGATACATAACTAGATAAGCTTTAATTAACAAATCATGGCAATTGGCAAATATATATATTGATTTTGATTCAGCAAATTAGTATTTTTTGTGAAGTTTATTTCGTTTTTCATCATATATATGATCATATGAATATTTTCTAAAAATATCAAAGAAACAAAATTTTAATCTTTTGACTTACTTGGATGAAGATGAAGTCTGAAGATTAGAAATTGAAGAGGTGAAAGACGAACACAAGTAGTCTCAATCTTAGGTTTTATTAGGGTTTGTTTAATTATTTTGTTAGGGAAAAAGATTTAAATAAATTGGGCTTTACTTTTTATGTTTTAGCTAAAAGACAATTCTTTTAATGGGCCACTGTAAACAAACTCATGAACTAAAAAATTTGTATACTAATTTCGTGGTCAGCTAATGGACCACGAAAAAACAAACACAAATAGTCTAAATTAGTAGTATACTAGTTTTTTTTAAATTAATGGGGGGTCAGCTGACCCCACACTCTTCAATATAGGTCCGCCCTTGGATACAAGTGAGTTTGATGATCTGCAACCGCAACAAGCAGCAGTAAATGAGAAGAATGCTTTAGGGTCTAAGGCTGATAGTGACATACTTGAAATAACCGAGCAAGTACGAGATGAAGATAACAAGTTGTTGTCCGAATCGGAGGAGACTGAGGAGGATAAATTAAGGAACTTAAGACTATCAGCTATTATGAAAGACTTGTCTTCTGCTATTAAAAAATTAGGTGTAGTTGGTGATCCGTCGAAGAAATCGTATCCTCCACCACCACCGTATCCGGCTATTGGAAACAGTGGATTGACTTGTATGAGGAAAGATCTCGTCCCTTCGAAAGCAATATACGATCCACTAAAACCGGTTGATCCATTGAAAATGGAGGCGCTTACTAACTACCTGCGTCCGTATGAGTATGTTACAAATTTCATATGGTTGTTGACCGTGAAATATTTCATATGAGTGTGTACTAAATATTTCGTTTATTTTTCTGTCAGGAATATTCTATTTTTTGCAAAGCCACCAGCAGAGATTGATTTCTACAGGGTTCTCATTACCCCGAGAGCGGCTTGGCCTGACCGTCAGTATGAATGGTTAGGTGACGATGTAAGCAAAATTATAGTGACGGCTGATATATTATATTTACACGGCTGATTTATTATACTTGACGGATGATTTATCATATTACACGGCTGATTTATTGTATTTGACGGCTGATTTATCATATTACACGGCTGATTTATTATACTTGACGGCTGATTTATCATATTACACGGCTGATTTATTGTACTTGACGGCTGACTTATTTAGACTTAACATTTTTATTTCAACACATATCTGCTTTCATGAGACTCCTAAGGATAAGATCGCTTAAACCTCCAAACCCGTTCCACACTGATCGAATTGCTTTTATTGACAACTGGTTCGTTGCACTTTGGGTACGAGATTATGAGCAGTTCAAAATCAATCCAAAGAACTTTAAATTCTCTGATGGGTGGATTAATATGGCGAAGGGATTGGCTCCTGAAGATTCACCGTCATTCAGGAGGTAATTTTATGATGTTGACAACATGTATGTCGTACACAACGTCGGTGGCGATCACTGGGTAACCCTAGACATCAATTTACAAAAAGAGAAGATAGATTGTTACGACAGTATTATGGGAGCAACAACCCCAACAGCCGACAAGAAGTTTCTAGAACTTTGCAGGCCGTTTACGCGCATGACACCTTTTTTGCTAAGCGAAATCATTCCAGCCGACGTGCGCAAGATCAACCAGAGGCAGTTCAACTTTAAAAGGGTCAAAAAGAACGTCCCCCAAAACAATAACCCATGTGATTGTGGCGTGTATTCGCTGAAATACATCGAATGTCTAGCACTTGGCATTGGTTTCGAAGGTCTAACTGATCGAAATATGCAACTATTACGAGAAAAGATGGCAGCAGAAATCCTTGACGAGGCACCAGACTATTTATTACAGTTTTTCTGAACCTGACTTAAATGAAAATGAACAAATGTTTGGCTGATTTAGTAAACATTGTTTATCTCATTATGGCTGATTTATCAAACGTAACATTGAGATTCACGCTTCGCTTTAGTTAATTTGTCTCGAGATCGTAAAAAATTATGAAAAAGCAGACAAAAATCATCGAGATCCACACGCAACCTAATGATTAATTAGAGGTTGCATGTTAATGGAAATATTGTCCGCTCAAGTTCAAATTATTTTCAAAATTCAAATTATAGGCTGACTTATTAATCTCGGATTTGGGGTATGGCCGATTTATTAAGATCAAATTTGAGGTTTGGCTGACTTATTATGGCTGATTTATGCAAGTATTCGTCTTATTTATGCACTTTTATGGCTGACTTATTAGGTTCTATAAGGCTGATTTATGCACTTATATGGCTGATTTATGCAAATATAAACATTACAACATACAAAGTGTAAACAATACAAAATGTAAACATTAAAATAATAGAACATACAGAGTGTAAACAATACAAAATGTAAATATTACAATAATAGAACATACAAAGTGTAACCAATACAAAATGTAAACATTACGCTCAAAATTGTACATATAAAGTGTAAATAAATAAAACTTGATTATAGGCTGACTTATTAATCTCGGATTTGGGGTATGGCTGACTTATTAAAAATGAATTTGTGGTATGGCTGACTTATTAGCGACATAAATTGGGTTATGGCTGACTTATAACTCTAAAATCCGAGGCTTTAAACGAACGGTTCTATAATTTACAAGTTTTCGCATTGTGTCCAACCCGATTAAACAAACGTTTTTTCGCCAACACCACTTCTAAACAAGATTTAATTCGTGAAATCTTAGGTCTTCCTGGTTGTTGACGAAGAATTGGTGGCAAGCTCACTTCTTCAGCTACACGTTCAGTTACGGGAAGTATCGTATCCATAAGCATAACTGTACCAACATACGCATTAGCTACAAATCCCTCCGACAATATGGGTCACACAATGATATACGATTCTCCGACAATAACTGTACCAACATACGCATTAGCTACAAATCCCTCCGACAATAACTGTACCAACAAACGTTCCTATGCTCGGCTGCTGCGATTGCATGTACGCATGACACTTTCTCGATGTCAAACCGACGGCACGTGCATCTCCTCGCATTCAAATTAACAATATGCAACGATGTCCCGCAAGCAACTTCTGTATGCACATGATCAATATTTTGCACATGCGCAAGTCTAGCACCACTGACACGGGCCTGAAAGTAAAATTAATTTACGGCTGACTTATGAAATTATACGGCTGATTTATAATACTTAATAACTGACTTATACTGTTGTAATGGCTGAGTTACCTCCAATAATTTCTCAACAGCGCGTGTAAGCGTTGTTTTCATCGACCATGCATCTTCTCTTCACTCGGCAAACCACCTCGTCATCATTGACCTTATCGTTTTTAAGAGTCGAACGATAGGCAAACTTCTAGTTTTTGAAAGCACCTTGTTCATCGACTCCGCTATATTTGTTGTCGTTATGTTATATCTATCGTCCGGAAAATGAACATGTGTCCACATTCATACATTGGCTCTTTGGAGGTAGCCATGAAGATCAGGATTTAGTGTTCTAATCTCATCAAAAACGGCATTGAATTCATCTATCCTGTAACAATTTGCAGCTTTGTTCACCCAACGAAACAAGTTTCCACCTTTAAATCGTACCAATATGTTCTTATACAAATGGTATGTGTAGATTTCACGAACTGCTAACGGATACACAGTCCCAATTGCTTTCCCAATTGAGTTATGTCTATCGGAGATGATCGCGAGACCTTTCTCATCCGGAACCAAAAGTTTGAGTTGTGAAAAAAACTATTTCCAAGAATCATCATTTTCGGTGTCGACCACACCAAAAACAATTGGAAAAATCTGAAAATTATCATCTTGAGCTATTGCTGTAAGAAGTGTCCCCTTATATTTTCCATGAAGAAATGTACCATCGACAACAACTACTTTGCGCACAAAAGGTAACCCATTGACGCTCGCACCGAATGCAATGAACAAATACTTGAATCTCCCTTCTACATCAAGTTGGAGACGCGTAACTGTACCCAGATTTGCCATTCTTATCATATATAGGTAAGAAGGCAAGTCTTCATAACCTTTCTCAAGACTATCCGTATCAATCTGTCTTGCAAAGCGTAACATCATATGGGCCTTCTAATAATCCATCTATTGACAAATCAGCCAGACTACAAAATAAGTCAGCCATGACGATTTAATAACTCAGCCAGACAAGAAAATAAGTCAGCCATGATTAATAAATCAGCCGTGTCATATTAATAAATCAACCGGATCATATTAATAAATCCGTCAAACCCTAAATTTACCTTGATTCCAAATTGCTTAGTAATGGCTGCTGCGACATATCTGGGTTTGACTGATGGATCAATGTCGCCAAAGAAATCTCTGTATAATGCTCCTAAAATATCCGGTGTTGCTTGACGGGATCGATTAGAACGCTCTGTTACAAAACATGTGTGTTCTTCATCATAGACACAAAATATAGAATTCTGGGGATTTCCCTTGGGTAGAAGCACGAACTCTCCAGCTACATCCGTTTACCCAACATCTAACAATAAGCATTTCCGTAGTGGATACCGGCACATCAAAATCGAAACGATCGCTCACCGTAAGAAGTTTCAGACGAACTTCTAGATCCTTTTTCCGGGCATATCGTTGTCCGACAGCAATATTTAGCGAAGACATCTCCAACTTGAGAAACTCATCAGATCCTTTCAAATCGTGCTTCGCAATATTATGGGGTCTTATTTTAGGAGGCAAATTAGGTAAATTTTCATATTTTTCTTCAAAAGGCTTTCCTAATAGGCAAAAATTATCATCATCAGATGACACACCATCAGGGTCATCAACGATGTCAAATCTGGTCTCAAATTCATCATCTTCTTCATCTTCAGATTCGTCTTCTCCTTCGTAACTTACAGCTTTGCTCTCCATATCTTTGTATTCGTTAAACTCTTCAGACTCTGCTCTGTAATGACTATACCTAATATCATCATCTTCATCACTACTGTTGAAGACTTCGTTACCTTTATCTATTGAGACATGACTGAACGTCTGTTTCGACTTACCCTTCTGAATAACATCATCATCGTTGTTCTCTGTAACCTCCATACAAAGACGTAGCTGGTCGATTTTTATTAAGCTCAAAAAGCTTGCAATTGCCGAGTATTGCAGACATAAACTGGAGGCGTATCCTGAGACATTTTTTCAAAGATTTAGAAGAAAACATGTAGGTCAGCTAAATTTTACACCTTCGCGACTCTAGCCCATAGTCCTCCATTATCATCTCTTAAAGATTGTCGTAGGATGTTTGTTCTTGTACTTGAAGAACTCTGCAACCTCTCTTGTCAGGATTAAACGTATATCGATCTTTTATAACCCAATTGCCGGAAATAATTATTACGGGATCCATTCAATCGAAGGTGTTCGGATCTTGTGAATGGGAGAAAATAAAGAGATGAATGACGATGACGAAGAAGATGAACAAAATTGAAGACGGCGGACTGATTTTGTCAGCGACTTAACCTAATTATGCGATGCATTCAGAGCTGATGAGGTTTTCGTTTTTGCTGACATGGAACCATGCCACCAAAAGAACTCATAAATCAGCTATAGGAAATCAGCCACTAAACGAATTGATAACTTAATCATAACAGGAAAACTATTTAAGTAATTATAAAAATTTATGAAATCGGCCATCAAAACAATTAAATCAGGTAAAAAACTTAAGTCAACTGCTATATTGCATAAACCAGCCATCAAAGAATACTACTACAGTAATTACTAGTTAATTGCTTAATCAGTCGTAACTAATCAGAGTTATTAGTTAATCAGCCTCGTTACAGCTGACTCATGACAAGTCAGCCACCATAAGCTCGCATAAGTGAGTTGCTACACAATAAATCAGCTACATAAATCAGCTGGATTTCGATAAATCAGTCGTCTGAAATCTAAGTCAGCCACGTCATAGCAATAAGTCAGCCAAAGTTTTCATAAATCAGTCTTCGGAGTTAAAGTCAGCTATGTCGCATGCAATTAAATCAGCCGATATTTCATAAATCGGTCGTCGGAATTAAAGTCAGCCATAACTTCCGGCTGATTTAACTAATAAGTCAGCAGTTCACATAAGTCGGCCATTCGTCTTATAACTCAGCCGTAACTACAGCGAAAAAATTCTGCGCCCGAGTTTCATAATACACGTAGGCAGTTATGATGCCATGTAAAAATTTTTCGCTGATGTAGAAAATAAAAATAACGGCATGTTTGTTATTACGTTTTTGTTAGCAAATGATTATAAGGGCATTCTGGATATTATGAGAAATGGAAAACATTATAGTAATTAAAAGAAGATCTGTACTATCTGGGTCATTATATCTTGTTTGTGTGCTATTTAAGTAAACGACCCTTATATTAATTCCGACATGAATTGTTTATGTGTCGCTATGAAATTGGTAGGCAGAAAATCATCTCCAACTCTATCTTTTAATTTCTTCATGTTAACATATCGGTTAGCTCTTCCTCTCATCGTGGGGTGTTTTGTTTCAATCCCTAGTTGTTCTTATGAAGAACAATACATCTTGTTTTTATACATACTAGAATTTATCTCGTGTTATAGGAGGACAAATTACAATTATATAAAAATATCTAAAAATGATAAAATCAGGATATTAGAAAATTGTAATTCTACCAAAACTTTACGAAAATTATAATATCAATTTTTATAATATCGAATCTTTGTAATATCCTCATTTTATAATCAGAAATATAATACCAATTTTTCATACTGAAAAAATTGGAAATTTAATATCGATATAAGAATTTTTCCAACAGAAAAATTATATATAAAATCAGGATATTTTTTTTTATTTAACCGAAGAAATAAGTAAACCTTTAGAAGATTGCGACATTCTAAGATATTAATTAAGAATTTTTAGAAAATATTAACCCAGGATATTCTAAGATTGATTTCATAGAATATATTATTCTGTTGAAACATAGTATGTCTAATAGCGATATTGGATATTGCGATATATTGTTTCCAACAGAAATTTTCGGATATTTTTTATTTGAATTTTAATTATATATTTTTCTGTTTTAATTACCAAATTTTACAATCTAAATAGATTTGAAAATTAAACAATGTTAAGTTAAATTGTACACCATATTAAACTAAGTTAGATATGAATTAACATTTTTAAATCTACTAAAAATCTATTAATAGATTCGATATTATAAAGAGGAACTAACATTAACATTGTAAATCGAATTAATAGATTTAATATAGATACTATTATTTGGAGAATAGAAATTAGAAAATAACCTTAACATATGTTAATATTTATTTGAAAAACAGAATTAAATCGGTTTAAATTTTTCCTTCAAATTTTTCAAAAAAATTACTATCTACATCAAATCTCTTATTTTAAAAAAAATAAATCAACATTTAATTAAATTTTATTAGTGTGTTTCATTAAATCAACAAAATTTTCACAAAATCTACTTTTAACTTCGTTACAAAAAATTAAAATAAATAAATAAATTATAACAAAAATTATAATACAGAAATAAATAAATATGTTAACTATTATTAACTAAATTATAATTTCAAAATAAGAAAGAAAAAACAATATTTAATTTACATACTAAAAATTATTTTATCAAAAGTACATACATATATTAAACTAAAAGTTTTACTTAAATAACATTATAATTTAATAATTTTTTAAATGAAATTATTTAATGTTTACATATTTGATTGTTTTAAAAAAATTAAGACCATTTGCTAACTTTTTATTAAGATTATAATTGTAAATTTAATTAGCACCTAAAAACAGAATTAAATCGGTTTAAATTCTTATTTCAAATTTTCCAAAAAAAATAGCAATCTACATAAAATTTCTTATTTTTGGAAAATTAAATCGAGATTTAATTTAATTTAATTAGTGTGTTTAAATAAATAAGTAAAATCTTCACAAAATCTATTTTTAACTACTTTTTTAAAAAAAATTTAAAAATTAATTAATTAAAACAAAAAACTATAATTAATAACTAAAATACCCTTAATGAGAGATTAAAATTTGTTCTTTGAAGTAATGACAATGTGATGTAAATATTAACACTTTTTAATATTTATTTATAAGTATATTCCCCAAATAATATATAGAAGATTTAGAAGTGTTCATAAAAGCATGTATCACTCCTTTTTTTTTTAATATAAATGTACATATTTTAATTATCGTATGAGAAAATATAAAAAAAAATAACCAAATAACCATCATTTTAGTCATTGTGATAAGTGAAATGATTTTTGGTGAGTTATGTAGATAATGAGCTAGGTATCAAATCAATGATTTGAAATTTTGCAGGAAAGAAGATAAAATTAGTGTGATAAGTGAAATTATTTTAGAAAATGAGTTATGTACATAAAGAAGTGGCATATCAATGATTTGAAAATTTATGGGAAATAAGTTATAGTCATTGTGATAAGTAAAATTATATTAGTACGTGAGTTATGTACATAATGAGATGTCATATCAATGATTTGAAAATTTGCAGAAAATAAATAAAGTAATAATGATTTGAAAATTTACTAAACAGTTATGTACACAGTTATGTACATAATAAAGTGTCATATCAATAATTCAAAAGTTCGCGGAAAATAAGTCATTGTGACAAGTAAATTTATTTTAGTAAGTGAGCTATGTACATAATGAGATGTCATATCATTAATTTGAAAATTTTTGCGGAAAATAAGTCAAAGTAAGTGAAATTATTTTAGTAAGTGAGTTATGTATATAATGAAGTGTTGTACAAATGATTTGAAAATTCGTAGAAAATAAGTTAACGAGAAAATGGATGATTCAAAGTTATGGTACAAAGTTGTGGTAACGGAGAATATAGAAGAAAACAAATTAACCAAAAAAAGTCATTTTAGTCGGTGTAGTAAATAAAATTAATTAAGTAAATCAGTTATATTCATAATGACGTGTCATATCAGCTTTTTAAAAATTCATGGAAAATAATTTAACGCTAATTCGCGGGAAATAAATGAATTAAAGTTTTCAAATTAATCCGAAAATATCGTTACAACCGTTTTGATTAGATAGATTAAAACAATACTATTTGAGACTTTTTTCGAGTTATGTAGATTTAAGCAAAATTATTTTAATTCATGTATGAATTTTACACAACCTATTAAACAACATTGTTAAACCTTTTCAAACTAGTTAATGTAAAATTTTGGCTATAAAAGTTTTGGATCTAAACTGTATATTCTTAAAAACAATTGAGCAAACAAGACAAAACCACAAATTATTAGGTACCAAAAGGTAAATTTACATAACTCATATAAATTCAGAGACCCGAGCTTTTTAATGGCTTCTCCTTGCGTTATCTCCTTTGTCGATTTAGCCCTAACCTATACGGCTGCTACATCCAGATTTCCTCATCCTTATTAGGGAAGAACCAAAACCCTAATCCTATCTTGTTCTCTCCTATAAATCGCTTCAAACAACAGTTTCTTTCTCTTCTCCTCTCTCTCTCGTTTCCGTTTCATATCCTCTCATTGATTCATGATTTCTCATCTCGAACCCTAATTTATACGTCCATCGGGTTGTGTAGTTCTTCTTTTGGGCAATCAGTGTTCAGTCAAAAGTGTAGGATTTTCATATAAAGATTTGATTTTGCGTTGAAATCGAACCTAGATTTCATATATTTTTGTCTCTGTTCTTGCTTTATCTTTTAGGTTTTTTTCTCCTTTTGTTTATCCGTCGAGACTTCTAGTTGAAATCAAAGCTTGTTGCTTTATCTCAATCTTGGTTTTAACTGAATCGTGTGTTAAGATGGCTGGAGGTGGAAACAGGAGAGATGAGGGATCGATCACGATCCAGAGCACCAATTTGTTTGCAGCTTTGGACACTCGTAAGAAGAAGAAGAAGTCTGACAAGGCAGGTAAGAGCAAAGGGTCCTCTAAGTCAAGGCAAGAGCCAGAGAAGGAGCCTGAGCCACAGGTTTTTTGGGCACCTACGCCTTTGAAAGTTAAGTCTTGGGCTGATATTGATGATGACGATGAAGATGATGACTATTATGCCACCACTGCTCCTCCTCAGTCTGGCTGGAGCACTTCTGAGCCTTCCCATACTGATTCAAAAGACGTTCATGTTGAGGTCAGAAGTCTAAAAAATTGATGTTTTATGTTGTGTGTATCTCTGGTTACTGAATTGGTTGTGATTTTTGGAATTATCTCTATTTAGATTTGACATGATTGCAGTAAATAATGTTCTCTGTCTATTGGTTAACGATTCTCTTTGTGACTTGGGAATTCTGAGAGTTAGTTGCTGTTCTAGTATTAATTTATCTTATGCTTATGGCTCTGGTAAGTTATTACAAAGATAGTTTGTGTTTGGTGATTATTGTCTGGGATAAGAGGAATTGTTATCGTTGCTCATGTTGCTCTATCCCTCCTGAATGTTTCACTTATGTGTTACCTATGCTGTGGTAGCATTTGGTTGCGTAGGCAAGTATAATATATAGGCTTAAGTTTCTCCTTTGCTTATTTAATAAGTCTTTTTTGTTCAGGTTGACTTGCTTTTAGTGTTAGTTCTTCTCCAGATTGCGTGTGATTTTCTTGGTTTCTGATGGAATGCTCTTGCTTTAATTGCCAGGAAAGTGAAAGTGAGGAAGATATTCTTGATGAAGGTGATGATGATGTGGAGGAAGAGCATGAACAGGAAACAGAGGTACAGGTTCATCCAGAGCCTGAGCCTGAGGTGAAGAAGGCTCCTGAAGTTCCTGCACCTCCTAAAGAGGCAGAGAGGCAACTTTCCAAGAAAGAGAGGAAAAAGAAGGAACTTGCTGAGCTTGAAGCTTTGTTGGCTGATTTTGGAGTTGCCCCCAAGGAGAATAATGGCCAAGAGGAATCTCAAGGTTCTCTTGTTTTCAATTCTGTCATCTTTAATAGTACTAATTACATGTATTATTGGTGCAGCCATTGCAACTGATTGTTCCAGGCAATCGTGCTCTAGTGTATTGCTGTATTCTCTATTCTAATGTTTTGTGTTGTGTCACTATCTTGCTGAGAAAATCAGCATGTTTTGATCTGTCTAGCATTTTGCTAATTCCGATACACTGCAGAGTCTAAAGAAGAAAAGAAAGAAGATGTCAATGGAGAGGGAGAGAAGAAGGAGAATGCAGCAGGTGGGGAGTCAAAGGCATCAAAAAAGAAGAAAAAGAAGGATAAACAGAAGGAGGTAAAAGAATCTCAAGAGCAACAAGCAAACAACAATGCGGATGCTGTAGATGAAGCTGCTGGGTCTGAACTAACTGAGGAAGAATCTCCAATTGATGTCAAAGAAAGGCTAAAAAAGCTTGCATCCATGAAGAAGAAGAAGTCAGGCAAAGAGGTGGATGCTGCAGCAAAAGCTGCTGCGGAGGAGGCAGCTGCAAGACGTAAGAAGCTGGCCGCTGCAAAGAAGAAGGAGAAGAACCACTATAACCAACAGCCTGTGCGGTAAATCCTGAACACCACCATTTTGATCTTGATGGAAATACAAATATGAACATGTATTTCGCCGTATATTGTTCATATGAGTCTCTGTCCTAATAAATCTTTTGAAGGGTCTGGTTTTTAGAGCTAAAGACATTGAATCCTTTTTCTAGTCGTATTACAATGAACAGGCTAAAGTCAAAACTTGTCTCTGGAAATTTTCGTTTCTTTTTGAACATTTTTGTTTTTTAATATCAGACCATTTTTAGGTACATTCTGTCTTCAACCATCTTCTTATGTATGGTTTGATGGTATTATCGTCTTCCGTTTTCATTCATTTTCCTATGTTTTGATTCATGCCTTGTCACAAATTCGTTTGCACGTGTTGTCTTTTGCCCATTTTATGTAGGGACGGTAAATAGTCAAATATTGAACTGATAAATAAAGAAATTTTCATATTTGCAATCACAAATGATAAAGAGTGTTGCCCATTTGAAAGGTTTTTGACTAAAGGAAAAAAGGGTTAAGGAAGTGGGGTTTGATGATCGGTTCTTGATAAATCCCAAATAATTTGGGTTATCAACCAAGATCAACTCTCGAAAAGAGGGACTAGATTATCGGAAATAGGATCATGTAAGAGGTCAGACCAAATATTTGGTTGGTAAACATAAACTTGAGTTAGAATTGTGGTTTCTTTTCTTCTTTCCTTTTTTTTTTTGATCATAGGAATTGTGTTTATTATTGGGGGTTTCAATGAAAATCTACAAAATTTGCAATTTATTTAGATATTGCATGCATGTTCACATATTTGTCTTGTCTCGGGTTAGACAACGAAACAGACAAACTATCAAATATAGTCCAAGACAAATCAATTGGAAACCTAAAAAAGGATACAGTCATCTTATCTCACTTAAGTCAAAACCCGGACGATCATGCAACCAATAAGTCACTATGCCAAGTTCATCAATCAAATGGGCAAGGCTTATCGAGACCGTACCCATTTGTGTTTTTTGTGTGTGTGTGTGTAGTGGTTAAGTAATCAATTCATTCTCAATCTCAAACTATAACCCATGCATATATAATCACTTCTCGGATCATGAACCACAACCGCACTTGATTGTGCTTCAGTAACCACACTTAATCGTGCTTCACTCGAACTAAAACCCTCAATTTTGAACCCCTAAATGATGTTCCCTTTGTTTTGCCTTCTAATCCACTCGGGCCGCACTCTAAACTATCCTCAATGTTAGATCATGAATGCATGCACGATCATATCCGTTATTGTGTTCTTATCACCATCTCTTTTCCCTTTATCAAAACATCTATTTATCCTTGATCACACCCATTCACAGACTTGAGTTGTGTTCCAAGCATATAGTGATATGGATCGAGTTCCTAAATTTTCTTTCTCAGCCCCACACATCCATTCTACTCATTAATCACGAACTCATGTCACGTTCCGAAATCGTAGTAATTCGTATTCCTGTTTCATCTCGATTGTACATACATGTACTCACAATCAATCTATACATGTCTTGATCACTTTCCGTTTACAAAACCTCAATCTTTTCACTCAAGTCTCAACAAACAGAAAAAAAAAATCTAACTATGACATCGTCTTTATATAATACTCCCTTTGTATCACTTTAAGATAAACATTTACCCATCTGAGACAAACATGCCAATTGTCAATTCATATACACATCTGAGACAAACTTTTAACACTTCATATTTTAATTTTGTGACATACGATTTAAAGTTTAATTAAACTCGATTGTCTAGCCACATAATTTACATGTAACATTTGAAAAAAAAAAACACATTCATCTTTACACTTATTTTTTATATATGCCAAGCTTTCCTCTTTTAATTAGCACCATATGCACTCAAGTCTATCTTTCTGTTCATAATCAAATTACCAGTCTTAGAAAATAACTATGAAATTTTTCTCTCGATTATGGCGTTACCGAGTTAAAATACACACTAATTTTTTTTTGGGTTTTCTCTTTACAATAAAATTGAAAAAATCTATATCTAGTTAAATGTGAAATTGTATTTGGAAGTTTCTAATTATATTGGGAAAAAAATTATACCAATTTTAAATGAGAAAATAATTCATTTTCATATTTCTATAATAAATAAATATATTTTTAATAATTTCCACATCTAAAGTCATAAAATAATAATAAGAAAATCAGAATTTGGTTTTAATTTGTTTCTTCTAAAATTTTTATTTTATTAATACAAAAGAAATAATGCAACACCGCGGCTAAACACATAATAGTATATAAGGATTTACGGGATACTCGAGGTTGGACCAGACTCATCTGGTAAACAGAAAGTTATTTCGGTTCTCTTTGTGAATCGGGTTTAAAGATATTGATTGGTACGGCGTTATAAAAATTGCGAGTGGTTATTGCGGTTAAACCGGACCACATTTTCACAAGTTTTATACGCAGGTAAAGGTTGCTTGATTTGTTGTTCTTCCCTTCTCTATCCCCTGCGCACACGAACTCGTAAGCTTCTTCGATTATCTTCTTAGACCACTGATAATCCCTATTTGTTCCCGTTTTCGAACAAACTTGACCTAGATTAGTCGGAATTGAGTCGATTTGGTCGCTCTAACTAGAAGAAACCCTAGTTTCCACACCCTCGGAAACCATTCAATCTATGTCAGGATTCTCGGAAGTGGGTTGTCTTAAAGTCTGAAGCTTTCGGGGGCTAAGAGTCGCACTTCTTGGTCCCCAGCAGATGAGCGCGAGATAATGAGCTTGAGATTGCAAAGCTCTTTTCTTCCTACTCCTCTTCTTCATGGTTCTTTGAATCCCAGAGACAGGAGAATCAATGTTTCTAGAAGGGCATTTCGTAGAAAGCGTATATGCTCAGAGAAGAAACAGAATGATTGGTTAGCCCAAGTTGTCAAATTTTCCCAATTTTGTGGGAAAAATGTGCAATTGCTTAGGAAGTCTCTTGATTCTAGAAGTAGAATGGAGGTTAAATGTTTGAAAGAGCCTTTTGTACGAAGCAAGGGATTGGTTAGGTCTTTAGCTCCTGTATGGGAAGAGGGTTTGTTTTTCCTGAGGTGTTCTGTTTTCTTTGCTGTTATCTCTGGGGTTTGCTTATTGGTGTGGTATGGACAGAACAAGGCCCGTGCTTTTGTGGAGACTAAGCTTTTGCCATCAGTTTGCTCTGTCCTTAGTGAGACTATTCAGCGTGAGGTTGATTTCGGAAAGGTTAGAAGAGTTTCACCATTGTGCATAACACTTGAAGCGAGCTCCATTGGTCCTCATGGTGAAGAATTCTCTTGTGGTGAGGTTCCAACTATGAAACTTTGTGTCCGTCCTTTTGCTAGTCTTAGGAGGGGAAAGATAGTGGTTGATGCGATTCTAAGTAATCCAACAGTTTTGGTTGCACAAAAGAAAGATTTTACATGGTTAGGGATACCACTATCTGACGCAACTTTGCCAAGCCATTTGTCCTCTGAAGAAGGGATTGATTTTCGCACCAAAACTCGGAGAATTTCAAGGGAGGAAGCCGGGATCCGTTGGGATGAAGAAAGGGATAATGATGCAAGAAAAGCTGCAGAGATGGGCTATATCGTTCTTTGTAAGAATTCTTCTCAAACTAAAGATGATGCGGTGAAGCACGATAGGTATTTTACTGAAATAGCAAATCCCAACTCCTTTATTTGCATGGATGAAAAGATGCATTCAGCAGACCAACATTGCATGGACCCAGGTGTTGATTATGACATGAAGCACGCTGAATTGGAGAAATCATTTGGCATAAAAATTCCTGGTTCAGGGCTCAAGTTCTTGTCCAAAATGTTAAAGGTCCCGAGGAAGTACAAATTCAAGTGGAATTCAAAATCACATAATAATTCAATGTCTAATATTAGTGCCAAGAAGAGAATTCTTGAGCGTAGTGCTTCAGCGGCTCTATCTTATTTCCACATTCTATCACAACAAAAGCTTGACGAGCCTTCAGTTTTATCAACAAATTATGATGGGTTGAGTTTGGATATGCTATTAGTTAAAGGTGATAGAGAAATCAGTAACCAATATGATTATCGTGTGCCGTATGGTGAGAAATCATTAGCTAATGATTTGGATGGGAAAATTTACCGAGGGAGGGGGGAAAGGCTCCTCGGTGCAAAAAAGGCTTCAACGTTAGACAAGTTCACTGTATCATGTGATCCATTCCTTATGACTGTTGATAGACTCTCTGCACTCTTACAAACTAAAGGAAGCCCATCTGTTGAAGATATTGTGAATTCTACTGAATCTGAGACTTTAAGCAGTAAGAGAGGGGATAGATCTATGAATGTTATGGATCAGAATGCTAACGATGTTCCACATGGTAATCGAAGTGGAAATCAACCTCGTGACTTTACTTTCAAAAAGCATGAGCATCAACATGTAGCAAATCATCGACGTCCTACTTGGCCATGGAACATAAAATTGAAGGAAATGGTGTTTAATATTCTTACTGGTTCCTCTAAGAAGTTAACAGGAGGGGCAGATCCGAATGCTGCTGACAGTGCTCCTCACTTGAGTGATGGACTGGAGAAGCTGCCTGCTGGTTATGTTGAGAAGACACTACCAGTTATGCTTGACTCTGTACAGTTTAAAGCTGGGACGCTTATTCTATTAGCCTATGGCGATACAGAGCCCAGGTGAGGGTCATTTATCTTTGTAAATGTAATGTTTAAATCAGCCATTTGCTTTTCCCTTTCTTTTACTCTCCAAGTCCAACTTTCGATAATTAAATTTGTAGCATAACATTTTTACTTTTAGCGTCGGTTTAAGTGGATATCAAACCCTATATTATCCTATGAGATCAGTATGGTCTTTAATATCTCTGTTTACTTAGTTCAAGCTAAGTGAAGTAGAGGTCTTTTTAAGTGACTGATTTTGGTAAACAACATTTATTATGTAGAGAAATGAGGAACGTCCATGGACATGTTAAGTTTCAGAATCACTATGGTCGTGTGTACGTTCAACTTGGTGGAAACTGTAATATGTGGAGATCAGATGTAACATCTGAAGATGGTGGGCTTTTGTCCGTTGATGTTTTTGTTGATACTGTCGAGCAGACCTGGCATGCAAATTTAAATGTCATTAACTTCTTTGTCCCGGTAAGGTAGCAGGTGGAATAGATGACTTATGTTTGGTATCAGTTACAATGGTTGAATTATCTCATTTCTACATCTCTGCAGATTTTTGAAAGAATTCTAGCGATCCCAATTGAGTGGTCTAAGGGAAGAGCTACTGGTGAGGTGCTTTTCTAATGTCCACTGTGTGTCCTCTTAGTGAATTAAAGTTTATCATTTTCAATGAGCGTTAACAATCTACAGTTTATGTTTTCAATTTTTCCATTTTTTCTGTAGTAGTTTTTTTTTTGTACAATAAGAGCTGTTAAAATATGCCCAATTAGTTAGACAACCAAGTGTCACCAAGCTGGCTAGAGAACACCTTATTGTTGGAGTCTATATGTATGATAGATTGTAAAAGATATTTGACGTCAAGTTTGGGAGTTCTTTCTTCTCTTTTACAAGTTGAGGGGTCTGAGCAAATTTCCGAAATAATATTGGTTTGCCCTGGGGTTTTCTTTTCCTGACTGTCGTCTATTGCATTGCAGGTTCATCTGTGTATGTCCAGAGGGGAAATATTTCCAAACCTACATGGGCAGCTTGATGTCACAGGACTAGGCTTCCATATAAATGATGCACCTTCTTCGTTTTCGGTAAGTCTTGGGTTTAAATATTTCCTGAATATGCCTTCTCATGTCTTTATAATATGTTTCCTGTGCGATAGAAGATATATATATATCTGTGTCTTTCTATAGAGGTTTTACGCTTTCCATGTAATTGTTCAGATATAATGCTTCCCCTGTCGTTATCTTTAGCTAGAAACACAGGATGTCAGCTCAAGGTTTTAGTTGCTGACTCAGGCTACCTTTTGCCTCATATAATCTCATTTTGCTTTTACAGGATGTCTCAGCCAGCCTGTCTTTCCGCGGTCAGCGCATTTTCCTTCATAATGCTAATGGTTGGTTTGGAAAGGTTCCTTTGGAGGCTTCTGGAGATTTCGGAATACATCCTGATGAGGGGGAGTTTCATCTGATGTGTCAGGTAACATTTGTTATATGAAACGAAATGATATGATGTGGGTCGATATTCTCGCTACATTGGATAACTTTCCTCATCTTAACACCTGATGTGTTTTCCTAATTATCCCACCAAAGCTGTTGATTGTCCCTATTTTGTTCCAGGTTCCCTATGTGGAAATTAATGCTTTGATGAAAACGTTCAAGATGAAGCCCTTGTTTTTTCCGGTATAATTTATATTGCCTTCTGCATGTTCTGTTAAACTTCACCATTTATTTAGCGCTTTATGCATTTTCATTTCGTTTTTTTTTCTTTTTTGCTTTTGAGTGACTCCTTTATCTAGTCCCAATTCATTGTATCATCTTGGCCTGCAGCTAGCTGGTTCTGTTACAGCTGTATTCAACTGTCAAGGCCCGCTTGATGCTCCCGTTTTTGTGGGAAGTTGCATGGTTTCTAGGAAGATAGCTTATCTGTCTCCAGATCTCCCTACATCTTTGGCATATGAGGCAATGCTTAAAAATAAGGAAGCTGGTGCTGTTGCAGCATTTGACCGTGTTCCATTTTCCTATCTTTCTGCTAATTTCACATTTAACACTGACAACTGTGTAAGTAATTTCTTTGTCTGTTTCCACCTCTGTGAAGTATGTATTACCTTTCCGGATATTTTCAAATTAGCCTATTTCATGTAATAGGTTGCTGATTTATATGGTATTAGAGCTACCCTTGTTGATGGTGGGGAAATTCGTGGAGCAGGGAATGCTTGGATCTGTCCAGAGGTATGTACTTCCGTACCTTTCCTTGTATAATCCTGGTGAGGACTGGATTGAGGGAAAACGGGACACCACGCAGTGTGCTTGGCGATATGCTTGGCAATATGACCAAGATATGTGGCTCAATCTTGAGTTTTCTACTGAGGGATCTGCAGATGCATGCTTACTCTTTCCAGCTGATTTTTATGAATAGCCTGTTAGGTTTATCAATTGACTGCATCAAGCCCCATCTTTCATCCAAGTAAATGGTTGTGATTTTGTGTTTCACCACGCATGCGTAATATCTGTGTAGGCATGAGGAGTGGTAACTGTGTCTAAGATTTAGATTTTTTTTTTCTTTTGAATGGAGCATATGGTATGCTTTCCATCATAATCAACTCGGTTTGTTAACTGAAGAAAAATGGTTATGTTTCACAAAGAACAGCCTGTCTCACCTGGCTCCATTCACCAATTATATGGAAGTTTCAATTTTATCGCCCCCAATTGATTGCTAGTTTCCTTGAATAATATTTTCATTAGCTCACTTGACATGCTCTTTTATAAGGTTAATCTGAGGGACAATATGTATAACATCTTAAAATCTAATGTCTTCATTTCATCATCTTATTTAGCAATATGTATGTTATTGAGTACTGGTTACCGTTTGTGTTTCTGTTTTTCTATTTGATGCTGAAATGGTGTATACGCTTACAGGGGGAAGTAGATGATACCGCACTGGATGTGAACTTTTCAGGAAATATATCTTTTGATAAGGTTTTGCATCGTTATATGCCTGAATATCTTAATCTCGGGCTGCTGAAGTTGGGTGATTTAACTGGGGAAACGAAACTTTCTGGTGCCCTCTTGAAACCGTAAGGTTTCCTTGCCATTCTGTTGGCTATATTTAGTGTTCTTTGATGTGTGTGCTTGTCTAATTGCGCTCATCTGAATTTTGAATGCAGGAGGTTTGACATTAAATGGGCAGCACCTAAAGCTGATGGCTCCTTAACTGATGCTCGGGGAGATATTGTGATATCACATGATAATATCATTGTTAATTCATCATCCATTGCTTTTGATCTGTACACAAAATTAGATACCTCATACCAAGACCAGTGTTTGTGTCACCAAGACTTCACTCAAGGGGAGGCCATGCCATTTGTTGTTGAGGGGCTTGATTTGGATTTACGTATGCGTGGTTTTGAGTTTTTCAGCTTGGTCTCTTCCTATCCATTTGATTCGCCAAGACCTACACATTTAAAAGCAACAGGAAGGATCAAATTTCTGGGGAAGATAAAACGACACAGCACTACAAAAGATGGAGATGTTGAGTCAGACAAATCCGAAGATGCAGCTGCAATTTCTTGCCTCGATGGTGAGATTTCCATATCAAGTCTCAAGCTGAATCAGTTGATTTTGGCCCCTCAACTGGCTGGACGTTTGAGCGTTTCACGTGATCATGTTAAGGTAATGTACTGATTTCTTGCTTCTGTGAACCATATCATCAGTATCAGTAACACAAGGAGCACTAGTAGCAGCTATCCTTGCCACAGACCTTTTTATTCGGCAGTAAAAGAATTGTGATTGATACGAGATTTCTAACAGTTGAAGCTTTTTCTTAATTTTTTCTGTCAATTTATTAAAGCCATGAAGGCTATCTTGTCAAAATTGTGTCAGTACGTCTCATATATCTGATTTGAACAGCGTTCTAGACAATTTTAAGTGATACAAAGGTTAGCCCATGATGTCTGTACTAATATTTTTTAGTATTGTTGCATATCTAGCTTGATGCCGTGGGCAGGCCAGATGAAAGTCTTACACTAGACTTTATAGGTCCACTACAGCTTAACGCTGACGAAAATGTACAAAGTGGAAAGTTGCTCTCCTTTTCTCTTCAAAAGGGACAACTAAGAGCTAATGTTTGTTTTCAACCACAACAGTCCGCTACATTGGAGGTATTACTTTCTCTTGTTTGCATATATGCTTATTTGATCATTTGTGGAGAAAATGAGAATTGGCGGCAGATGGTTTACATTTTGTCCCCATATCTGGTCCTAGATACGCAATTTTCCACTGGATGAGTTGGAGTTGGCCTCGCTGAGAGGGGTGATTCAAAAGGTAAGCACATTCATATGAGTAATTTATCCTGTGATATTGCTGAGCGAAGGTTCAGAAATAGAACAGTTTATTAACGGTATCATCAGCTTCTGTCTATTCAGGATATGTTCTTGCATGTTAACAATAGTGTCAACGAAGATTAGGCTCACTTAATAAAACGTTCATAAGATGACATCTTGCAAGTATTATGTATTTGTAGCAGAATATGGGACTGGAAGTTCTAGTGTGGTATAATGCTTCTGATAGAAGCTTATAACTTAGGAAATCAGCTTTTCAGAAGCTACTGGGGAGTTGTCTCTTTATAATTATCAATAATATCTTACTTTCCGTATTACTTGCAGGCAGAGATTCAACTAAATCTTCAGAAGCGAAGGGGACATGGCTTGTTGTCTGTAATTCGGCCAAAATTTAGTGGAGTTCTGGGTGAAGCTTTAGATGTTGCAATAAGATGGAGTGGTGATGTGGTATGTAGTATAACTGTACAGGTTCCTGATCGTTTGGTTTAGTTTTCTAAGTAACCTAGAGATTGATCATTGTTGTTGTCTATTTTAATCATTTCATAGTACATCATGTGCCTAATATAGAGATTGATCATCGCTGTTTTCTAGTTTAATTATTTCATAGTACATCATTTGCCACCATATAAATGGCCATAAATAATTCAAGCCTATTTCATTTATCTGTTTTAAGTGTTTTATGTTGTCCGGAAGACTAAAGGCTATAGTGAGATTAAACGGTATATAATTGATAAGTACTTTTAGCAGTGAAGGCAATATGAGAATGTGCATGATGATATTTCTGCTTATCCTTTTCATCTTTCTTCCTGAAGATCACTGTTGAGAAAACTATTCTGGAACAAAGCAATAGCCGTTATGAGCTTCAAGGCGAATATGTATTACCGGGTTCCCGTGACCGAGACCTTGGTCAGAAGGAAGCTGGCAGTTTCTTAATGAGAGCCATGACGGGTCATCTTGGAAGTGTTATATCTTCCATGGGTAGATGGAGAATGAGACTTGAAGTGCCTAAAGCAGAGGTTGCTGAGATGCTTCCTCTTGCAAGGCTTCTTTCAAGAAGTACAGATCCAGCTGTTCACTCAAGATCGAAGGTTGGCTAATGTTATTGCTAAATATTGCTGAATAACATGCTTATATTGTGAGTAGCCATATTCTAAAAAGTTGGTTCAATAGAAATTCAACCTGCATGAGTATGTTTATGTTCATGTACTCCAAAATATGTTCTCATCTCCTCTTTGAGCTGGATGCCTCTGATTATGTGGGTTACTTGGTTGGTATGGCAGGATCTTTTTATTCAAAGTGTGCAAAATCTCTGTCTACAAGCTGAAAATCTTCGAGATTTGCTAGAGGTAATGTACCAAATATGGTGCCTTTCTTCCATTTTAAAGTAACTAACGGGTTCTGATGTAGAAAGCAGATTCTATAATGACAAAAAAGAACTGTGTAAATACCCTTAAGCTCGTCTTTCTTTCCTTTCGTAAATTTCATTGTTCCTTGAAATCAGGAGATACGTGGGTATTATACTCCTCCAAGTGAAGTCGTTCTTGAAGATCTAAGTCTTCCAGGTTTAGCTGAACTCAAAGGTCACTGGCATGGTTCATTGGATGCTAGTGGTGGAGGCAATGGAGACACGTTGGTATAAAAATAACCCTGTCATCTCGTTTTTAAAATGGAAGGGTAAATGTTGTCATCATCTAAAGGAGACTCCAAATTGGTTTTCATAAGCTTTCTAATCCAAGGGGATGGGTGCCATTGTCTTAACTTTTTATGACTGGGATAATTGAGTGAAAATTTCTAATGATGCTCTTGTTTAAACGTTTTCCTCTTATGTCTTATCAGGCCGAATTTGACTTCCATGGAGATGACTGGGAGTGGGGGACTTACAAAACACAGCGTGTTCTGGCTACTGGCTCATATAGCAATGATGATGGTTTACGTCTTAAGGAGATGCTTATTCAAAAAGGAAACGCTACACTGCATGCAGATGGGACCTTATTGGGGCCAAAAACAAATCTTCATTTTGCTGTTCTGAATTTCCCTGTCAGTTTGATACCTACCTTGGTTGAGGTTGTTGAGTCATCAGCTACTGATCTTGTTCACTCTTTGAGGAAACTCTTGTCACCAATCAAAGGCATTTTACACATGGAAGGGGATCTTAGAGGTAGTCTTGAAAAACCAGAATGTGATGTACAAGTTAGATTATTGGATGGCGCGGTTGGTGGTATAGACCTTGGACGAGCTGAAGTTTTTGCTTCTCTTACATCCAACAGTCGTTTTCTTTTCAACTCCAACTTTGAACCATTCGTCCAAAATGGTCATGTGCATATACAAGGAAGTGTTCCTGTTAGTTTTTCACAGAAAAATATCTCTGAGGGGGAAGACAGAGAAACTGATAGGGGTGGTGCAGTGAAAATCCCTAGCTGGGCAAAAGAAAAGGAAGATGATGAGAAGAGAACCTCGAGGGATAGGAGCGAAGAGGGATGGGACAGCCAACTAGCTGAGAGTCTCAAGGGTTTAAATTGGAATATTTTAGATGCAGGAGAAGTTAGATTGGAGGCAGACATCAAGGATGGGGGGATGACGTTGTTGACAGCCATCTCTCCTTATGCTAATTGGCTCCAAGGCAATGCTGATATCAGGCTTCAGGTTGGCCAAATAAAATTAGCTTGAGCTCTTGTTAAGTTATCTTTACATCATACGATAGTTAAATTGATCTGTCCATATCCTTAAACACTGTAGAAGGTCTGACTAAATTTATTTATGCATACCCTACCTTCTGAGCAGGTCGGAGGTACAGTGGAGCATCCAGTGCTTGATGGGTCTGCTTCATTCCACAGGGCGTCTATATCTTCACCTGTGCTCCGTAAACCTCTCACAAACTTCGGTGGGACCGTACATGTAAAATCAAACAGATTGTGCATCAGCTCACTGGAAAGCAGGGTAAGTAGAAGGGGAAAGCTGGTTGTTAAAGGAAATCTTCCCCTTAGAACAAATGAAGCATCTACTGGTGATGGAATAGAGCTCAAATGTGAAGTTTTAGAAGTACGAGCAAAGAATTTTTTAAGGTATATTCTGAAATCAACGCTGCTGTCAATCATTTCAAGCTTGTAGTACATAATTTTGATATATCTTTTTTTGTCTTACTTTAACTGTTGATATATCTTGACGGGTACATACTTTATCCTGGATCAGTTTTGGTTAATTTTTATATTCTTTGCTCTTCTTCTAGACCGCATGCTGAGATACTGTATCGTCTAGATTTCTTCCATTTTTCTCTTCTAGACTCATGTTACTGAGCTTATTACACTTTTCTTCTCTTCTAGACCCATGTTACTGAGCTTATTACATTTTTTGATTCCTTATAAAAGTGATCGTGTTGCCATATCAGTGGTCAGGTTGATACTCAGCTGCAAATTACTGGATCAATCTTGCAGCCAACTATATCAGGAAATATTAAATTAAGCCAGGGAGAAGCTTATCTCCCTCATGATAAGGGTGGCGGAGGTGCCCCTTTAAATAGATTGGCAGCCAATCAATATAGGATTCCAGGTGCTGCTATTAATCAAGCAGTTGCTTCACGATATTTTACTCGGTTTTTTGGTGCAGAACGGGCTTCTTCAAGGATGAATTTCTCCCAGTCTACTGGTAATTTATGTCTTTACTAGCAAAAATTCTATGATTTTTTAGTATTTGGACTTTGTAGGTAAAACTTTTTAATGATCCCTGCTTGTTTTGTCCGCAACAGGTAAATCAAATTCTGTTGAAAAGGAGATTGAAGAAGTGAAAATGAAACCAAATATGGATATCCGTCTGAGTGATATGAAACTTGTTTTAGGACCAGAGTTGAGGATAGTGTATCCTTTAATTCTTAATTTTGCTGTTAGTGGTGAGCTTGAACTTGATGGTATGGCTCATCCAAAATTTATCAAACCAAAGGGTGTCCTGAGATTCGAGAATGGAGATGTCAATCTTGTGGCTACTCAGGTTTTGTCTAAATCTCTGTTTTGATTTTCTGTGGTGAACTCATTCATTCCATAATTTCTTGCAAAGCCAGGCTGTCCTCGAGTAGTCAACATCTATTTTGTTTTCTAACACAGGTACGCCTGAAGAGGGAGCATCTCAACGTTGCAAAGTTTGAACCTGAACATGGATTAGATCCTCTGCTAGATTTAGCTTTAGTTGGTTCAGAATGGCAATTTAGGATCCAAAGTCGTGCCAGCAATTGGCAGGACAAACTAGTGGTGACTTCAACTCGTTCTGTGGAACAGGATGCTCTCTCACCTTCCGAGGTAATTTTGAAGTCAAAACGCTAACTGAAATTTGGAAATGCTGTTGCATTTTTCTTCTTGATGGAAGATTTTATGTTTACAATCTCACTCTCCCAGGCTGCAAAAGTGTTTGAGAGCCAATTAGCAGAATCCATATTAGAAGGAGATGGACAACTTGCTTTCAAAAAACTTGCAACCGCAACACTTGAAACCATAATGCCAAGGATAGAAGGAAAAGGAGAGTTTGGTCAGGCGAGATGGAGGTTGGTGTATGCCCCGCAGATCCCAAGTTTACTCTCTGTTGATCCAACTGTGGATCCTCTCAAGTCTCTGGCGAGCAACATATCATTTGGAACGGAAGTTGAAGTGCAGCTCGGAAAACGCCTTCAGGTCAGGCATAAACATTTAAATCTTCTTTCTTCTCCATATGCCACATTTCTTTTAGAAACTTACCAAAGTAAGCACCACCCTGTTCTTGCTGTCTTTTATCTACAGGCGTCTGTGGTAAGACAGATGAAAGATTCTGAGATGGCGATGCAATGGACACTGATCTATCAGCTCACAAGCCGCTTGCGTGTCCTGCTGCAATCCGCACCTTCAAAACGTTTGCTTTTTGAATACTCTGCTACATCACAAGACTAAAGCTTTTTGTCTTCCTCTGTCGGATTCATATGGATAAGCCGTTTGTTGCAAAGAAAATGCATTTGGGAATTGCAGGGTTTGGTGACTACCGACAAGAAAAATTATTTTATTATTTGGTCAGGGTGTTTCTTTGTTCACTTCTTTGGCCTTTTTAGTGGTTAAAAATGTAAAATTATATTGTAAATACCTTTTGTAAGTGAATATAAAATGGTATGTCACTTCATTGACTAATCTGGTGCCATTAGAAATTATGAAATATGTAACTCAATTTATATCCAACAACGGACATGACTACTGTAGAGACTTCAGGAAAAATTAGATTATCTTAACAACACTTTCCCAAGTAGATCACCGAAAACCCGAACAAAAACATCATCCAAAGATAATCACATTGAACAGTTGAAAGCTTATGACTACTAAGAACCTAAACAACACCGAATGCTACAACGGCTTCTTGGTTTCATCTAATGCTTCTGCAAGCTTGGCGGAAAATCTTAGCTTCTCAATAATCAATCTTCTTTCCTCAACACATAACGCTTTCCATTCATTGCTCAACTCTCTTCTTTTACCAGTTTCAATGTTCATCAGCTTCTCAAGCTGCAGCTTCTTTTGGTAGTCACTTAAACCTTGTGACATCAAGGTCTCAAATGCATCCCGTACAACGCATAACTCATCATCATCGTCATGACTCTCTTTTCCAGCAGTACTCCCATTCTCTACTGTTTTCGCTGCCCCATTCTCATTGAAGGGTTCAGCACCAGCTACTTCCTCATGCTCCTTCAACATCTCC
This sequence comes from Boechera divaricarpa, assembly GCA_026770425.1. Taxonomy (NCBI): domain Eukaryota; kingdom Viridiplantae; phylum Streptophyta; class Magnoliopsida; order Brassicales; family Brassicaceae; genus Boechera; species Boechera divaricarpa. The sequence continues at coordinate 5,020,902 of CM049186.1, read as the reverse complement.
TCCCCACTCTCGCTCTGCTGTACTATTCGAGCAGTCCAATTGTCCGTTATTTTCGCTGCACCATTCTCATTTACGGGTTCCTCGTGCTCCTTCAACATCTCCTCCCCACTCTCGCTCTGCTGTGCTATTCGAGCAGTCCCGTTGTCTGTTATTTTCTCTGCCCCATTTTCATTTACGGGTTCCTCGTGCTCCTTCAACATCTCCTTATATATACCATCATCATCATGAGCAAAATCAGCTTCATTGTGTCCCCAAATCATCATGGAAAAACCAAAGGCTTCAGAATCACTAGACCTCGTAAATTTCGGATCATTCCCTTCAATGATTTTCTCCCAATGAACAAGAAATCTTCTTTTTAACTTCCTGATCTTACTCAAAACCTGATCATTGGAGAATTTCGCAACGATGGAACCTCCGAGGAAACGATAAAACGCATCCCAATTGATTTTGGTTTGGAATCCTGACTTAGCTCTGTAATCAACTAATCCCTGAGAAATTATATCAAGTAATCACAATGCAATTCAATCATGTAAGGCAGTAGATGAAGAAGTAGAAATACACACCTTTAAGACAGCGAGCTCATCTTCCTCGTTCCAGATCGGGATGGACAACGGCGAACCCAATTTTGTCTTCTTCTTCTTCTTCTTCTTAGTCTCTTCTTCTGCTTCTTCTGCTGCGTCGGAAGCAGCACGCTTTGAGGAAGGATTACGCGGTGATCTTTGTCGGGAGAAGGTATCATCAGCACCACCTGAGGAAGAGAAATCTAGCTGTTTCGGAGACACCATGATCCTGGGGGCGTGCAGAGAAACCCTGAATCGACCAGTGATCCCCAATTTTCACGAAACTCTAAATTTTTAAGAGAGAAACCAAAAAAAAAAGCTGGCCCTTTCTAAATTTCAGAATGGAGCCAGTTAAAAAAGTATAAATAATATCCAGACTTGAGTTTTTATAAGTAAGTCTTTTTTTTTTTTTTTCCCCAACTGATTTTATATTAATGGGCCAAAGGCCCGGACGAAATTTACGAAAGAAAGGCCGATGCCCAGTAACATATGGTGTAAACGCCCAACCCATAAACCCGAACCGACCTCAACATCCGCAGTTTTTGATAAGTCTATAAATACATCATGCACTAGAATTTATCTCAATGGCGAAAAAAAAAAAAAGAGTCACTTCTCTAGTTATCTTCAATCTCTCCTTCGGGAAACAAGTTAATTGGTCAAAAATAGGTGAAGAATTAGTGAGTAACATGTTTATGTGGGAGTCGGATAATTCACCAAATACCATATTATTGATGTGGTTAGACGAAAACCACCGTTTTAAAGCACTGAATTTTTTTCTGTCTAAAAATCTAAATATTCATTAAAATGAAATTGTTTAAGTTTTACAAGATTTGTATAACCTATGGATTTGGTCCCATGACAAAAAAAAATTAAAAACATAGAAGCAAAGACAAACTTTGAAAATCAGTCCATCGACAGAAGTAATGAATTTCATGTTGTCAAATGAAATGATAAACGATCTTGAAGTTCCTTAAATATGAATCTCGAGGATTGTGAAGAAAGGAGAGGCAACTTGAAAATAATATATTTTCTAAAATTCAGTGTGGAAAAAAATTAATTAAAAAAACCCTCGCAAACCTTCCCAGCTTTGGACCGAAATCGCTCAATCCTCCTCCACTTCTCTCCCTTCATCTAACCCAATTTTTACTGTAACTGCAGGTGTTGCTGAGGCTTCACTACCGACTGATCTCTTGTCCGATCTAGAACCGCTCTGGGAAAATTGCATCATAGGTCACTTTGTTGGTGAAGCACCTCATATCGGCAAGGTTCAAGCGACAGTTTACTGTCTTTGGGGAAATTCAGAAAGGAAATTGTGAATTGATGCTTAGTACCTAAACACTACTGTGTCCTGTTCCGTATCGATTGCACTCGTACCAGCTACGAGTTTTAGGTAGAAAGTTCTGGCATATCGCGGACATCCCGTTGATAGTTCAGGCCTGGACACCATCCACATCAGCTATTCGGCCAGATATGTCAGCCATGCCACTCTGGGTTGATTTCAGACACGTTCTAGATAGTCTCTTTTCCAAAAAAGGTCTCAGCTTCGTTTCCAATATTGTGGGTGAAGGGATAAAGCTGCATCCTCATACTGAGCATTGTACTAAACTGGACGTAGCATGTGTTCTCACTGCCGTTAATTTGGAGAAACCTTTAACCAACACGATCAAACTCAAGGAATTCCAGGTTACTGAAATCATAGTTTCTTACCCTTGGCTACCCCCAAAATGCTCTTCTTGTCATCGTTGGGGACATAAATCGACCAATTGCACTAGTGTGCCGGGTAATATCGTCTCTTCCAGATCTTTATCTCCTGTGGTTGCGCATAATGTTGCTGCTATTGTCCCAGAATCTGAAGTTCTCGCTCATGTCCACTCCTGTCCCTCCGGCCACTATTCCTATAAATGGTGTGACTCCACACAAATGATGGATGTAATTGCAGCAAACGAATTATGCTCTGATCAGTTTGCTGACAGAATAGAAGGTCTCACTCCAGATGTATCTGCAAATTCTATACATCGTTTTTTGTTTGTGTCTTTGATGTCTAATCTCGCAAAACAAGTCCCCATTCCGGTCTCCTCAGCGATTCCAGCCTCCACGAAGCATGTTCCTAGTCTGGTCAGAATTGAAACCCAGCACAACAATTCACCTTCGGTGGATATATCATCTGCTCAAGACCAGTCCACATGGCTCACAGTCACTCGATCCTCATGATCACCGCCGAACAAGACAAACTCCTCTCCAATCAGCGCTAAGAAATCAGAATCGAGATCTCCATCTAGATTTCATGTTCTTGCCAATGTTCGTGAGGACGGGAAAATCGTTGAAAATGATGCCCCTGTTGAGTAGTCCCCCATAGCACAGACCGAAAATGAAAACGCTTCCCCAGCTCTCCTTTCAGTCGCAGCGAATCCTTCAGAGCAGAATGTTGATATTGATGAAGTTACCACCTCAGAAAAAATGGAACAGGTTCCTACAAGCAGAAAATCAGAATATATAAGCATGTATAAAGGTCCAAAGAAGTCGATTGTCTCTCTTGGAACCAAAAAAACAGAATGGCAAAGGCTCACATCAAAACAAACCATCAACTAGAGCTTCCTCCGGGAAGCACTAAATCATCATGACGTCGTTTTTTTGCGTCGAATATTCGGGGCTTCAATTAAATGCGCAAACATAATTCGGTTTTTTCTTGGAATCACTCTACAAAACCTGATTTTGGCTGCCTCTTTGAGACTCATGTTCAAAAATCAGCTTCTCTCTCTATCATTGCTAAGGTCTTCCCGGGCTGGAAAAGTTTATATAATTATGACTACCATCATCTTGGTAGAATCTCACTTGTTTGGTCTCCTTCGGTAACAGTTACTCCGCTTTTCAAAAGCCTCGAAGTCATTACGGTTGCAATCTTCACTAGGGATGGTTCTTCCTTCATTTGTTCCTGTGTTTACGCCTCCAACTTTCGTATGGACAAAATCACGCTTTAGAATGATCTTGTTCGTACTAGGGATACATTCATTCACTCGTCTTCTCCTTGGATTGTTCTGGGTGACTTCAACGACATTATTAGTGCTTCGGAGCACTCGAGAGCAGCGGATCAGCTCCTCAATACTACAGGTATGCGTGATTTGACCAATATGATTTATGAGTGTGATTTGGTAGATCTTTCCTTTGCAGGCAACCACCACACTTGGACGAACAACTGCTCCTTCAACCCAATATGCAAGAAGTTGGACCGTGCGCTGGTTAATAGTGCCTAGACAAGCATTTTCACTCGCTCCCATGCTACCTTGGAGTCTACATGTTATTCCGACCACTCCCGCTGCTTTGTCCAAAATCGAGGACATAATTACCAAGACAAAAAGACCCTTTCGATACTATAACTTTGGGCCGACCACCCATCCTTTCTCTCCACTGTCAGTGCCGCTTGGTATTCATCAGCTCCGCTCCATCTTTCACGTTCAGCAATGCACCGTTTCCATCAAAAACTAAAATCGCTCAAACAGATTTTGAGAAATTTTAATAGAAATACGACGTATTTTCACCGTTCTGTCACCTCTCGACATTCCACCAACGCAATTTACTCTATTAACTCAAGAGCAGGAAACGTCCTTAGAAAGCCAGATGACATCAAGCAGGAATTTGTTAGGTATTTTCAAGACTTTCTCCAAACTCCTTCGATTACTTGTAATCTCGAAATCGAGGAGATCCAAACAATACATTGGGTTTCGTTGTCCTGAGTATTTGGCAGTTCATCTAGTGACTATGGTTACTCCAGAGGAAATAAAGCAAACTCTATTCGCAATGCCAAGGAACAAAACATCAGGACTGGATGGATACACTCCTGAATTTTTTCAAGCCACTTGGGCATGATAGGACCTGATTTCATCGCCGCTGTCCAATCATACTTTCTCTATGGTTTCATGCCTCGCGGAGTAAATGCCACAGCTCTTACCCTTATCCCGAAAGGGGAGAATTCGGTTAATCTGCATGATTACAGACCTATTGCCTGCTGCAATCTCCTTTATATAGTCATCTCTAAAATTATAGCCAATCGCCTCAAGCAAATCCTGCCTTCGGCTATTACTACCAATCAGAGTGATTTCATCAAAGGTCGGCCCCTGCTTAAAAATGTGTTGCTTGCCACAGAACTGATTAAGAATTATCACAACATCTCCTCCCCTCGTTGTGCTCTAAAAGCGGACATTTCCAAAGCTTTTGATATAGTCAGCTGGGATTTCATTCTTAAGGTCTTACAAGCTATGGCTCTACCGGATCTTTTCATCAAATGGATCTACAACTGCATCTCCATGGCCTCTTTTTCAATTTTCATTAATGGTGAATTGGATGTTTTTTTTCACTAGCGTGCGAGGACTTCGTCAATGGTGTTATCTTCCCCCTTATCTCTTTGTGATTTCAATTAACGTATTATCTGGATTACTCACCAAAGCGAACGCTGATAATTTGATAGGATACCACCCCTTGTGTCGGGATTTGAGCTTAAACCATCTTAGTTTTGCTGATGATATGCTAATTTTCATGGATGGGTCCACCAGCTCTCTTCGTGGAGTTCTGGCTGTTCTTGACAGGTTTGCTTCGTTCTCAGGCTTAAATAGAAACCCTGCTAAATCCTCTCTTTTCATTGCAGGTGCACAAAATGGAGAATTAGAACAGGAAGGATCCCGTCTTGGGTTCCCAATAGGCTCACTACCAATCCGCTACTTAGGGCTCCCGCTGACGACAAAAAGCATGATTAAACTCGACTATCAGCCACTAATTGAGCAAATCAAACTCCACTTATCAGCTTGGTCGGCAAAATCTCAGCAGACGTCATTTACAACATTTCGAACTTCTGGTGCTCCCTTTTTAGATTGCCAGCAAAATGCTCTCGGGACGTTGAGAGTCTTTGTTCCGCTTTCATGTGGTCTGGTAACTCTTCTCAAACAATTAAGGCTAAGGTTAATTGGCAGGAGGTTTGCACCCCAAAATCTGAAAGAGGTCTCGGTCTCTGCAATTTCCAGGATGTCTCTGTAATCTTCTCCTTGAGCCTCATTTGGAGATTATTTGAGAACTCGGGTTCGCTTTGGGTAGCTTGGACGCATCATTACCTTCTCCACCATTCCACTTTCTGGGATGCTCCCCAGGGTACAGCTGGGTACCATGTGGATCTCAATTCGGACCCGAGGAAATCAGACGTGGGAACATCAACCATTTCTTCACCGAACCAAAACACTCATCCACGTTGATTTATCTATCCCTCCTGAGCTTTTGGGTGAGCCTTACATGGGTTGCACCATCTTTTTTTCCTTTCTCTCTTCTCTTGATTGTGTGCGCTGCAGGATCAACTCAAAGACGCTAGTAAGAAATATACTCTTTTTTCTCATCTCTGTTTTTCCCTAATTGGGTTTTTCGAATGAGGTTTTAACGACGCAGCACTTTACTAGCGCATTCTTTTCTGATTTGGCTGCACTAGACCAAGCTATTTTCCTGTAATTCGTCCAAAGCCTATCGGCTCTAAACTCTTTGTACATACCTTATTTTCATTTATAAATATCACGTTTCATTAAAAAAAAAAAAAAAAAAAAAAGCTTTCTAAACTCCACATGTTGGAAACTTTTCAGTAGAAGCCTGAGAAAAGTGTGCCAACACTCAAAGAATAAATCAATGCCCTTGCTCAAAGACTCCCTAAACGTCAATGATCTTGAAAAATAACTCATTCGAGCTGAGGCACAGAAACAAAACAATGGAAGTAAAAGGGCAACTCACTCTACCAAGATCGTTTCCCGATGTCGGCTAGGACAGAGTACAACACCAAAACGACATATTGGTCTTACTAGCTCCTCCAAAAGTAAAGTGAATGAAAACCACAGAGCAATCCTCATTGCAAACCTAGCTTGTCAGCACTGAGACAACAACTTAAAGTCACAAACAAGACGCATACAAAAATTCGAAGGCTAGACAAAGGAGAGAAGATCCCGAAGAAGAGGAACGTTAGCAAAAACAACTGCCTGACAAAGCTTTGAACAAAGCCAGACCACAAGCAGAAGAAGTACGTCACAAGAAAGGAAATCGGAGACAGAGACTTTAAGACAAAAGCAACTACGAGACTTGACGACAATGCTTCAAGACAGAAACAATACCCATGGTGTAGCTGCAGCATGAACAAAGACAAAAGCAACTACGAGACTTGATGACAATGATTCAGGACAGAAGCAATATCCAGGGTGTAGCTGCAACATGAACTTTTTTTCCTTCTTTCTTTTACTATGTAACATGGGCTGATGACTCTTTCTCTTTTCTCTAATTTTTCAATTTTCCATTCTTTTTAGATCTTTGTTTGATCACATATATCCTTGAAAATCCAATCAATTGATAATCCGTAGATAAAAGACTAGGTATTTCGCATGATTAAAAAACGGACACTAACTCAGTTGTAGACTATTGTGAAATTGTTGGCATAACTTCTTACATATTTTTTCGACCTCTAACGGATTGTGACCAAAGTATACAAAGTTTACATGAATTAGGTCTATTTAGAATATGCTATTTTTTGTTAATCTCGATATATTTTCTAGTAGATTTTTCTAACGTCTGGTAAACTGTTGGCAGACCAAGATTGTGAAAAATTTAACTGAACTAGATTTGCTCGTCTTCAACCAATATCTTATCTTCGACCTGAAAATCAAGTAAGAATAAAATGAAAATCATCTTCTTGAAGCATGTATGGATTTTCTTTTACCAATAAATGCAAAATTGAAGGCCAATAACTATTCTAAATGAGGAATATAGTTGTCAAACAAGAGTTTTGGTTAATTTTGAGGGCCAAAATTCTTTAAAAGTTACATGTGACTACAATAATTTGAAGAAATTAATAAGATTCAGAATAAGGAAGAAGACTATCATGTGTAGCTCACGTGACTTATTAAAAAATTTAGTACGTGAACCTTCTATTTTGGGTTTACGTTTACATTTTAACAAGTAGGCAAAAGGCCTTTTTACCCAAAATAAAGAGGCCATTTCAAATTTTAGAACATGGTAAATATTTTGATTGAGCCGCCTCTGAACAGGAAAACGGCCGATTCCCCCATAATCTTTGTTGCTTTGGTGAATTCATACACAGATCTATCTTCTGTACCAAAACCTACATGAACTAAACTATAATTTGAATTAACTACACGAAATATTCAAAAACGGTTAAAACCCACAAACCGTTAAACGCTGTTAATTATCCGTCTAATCTTGCTGACTAGGACGACACGTATGCCAGAAAACGACGTCGTTTGTTAAAAAAAGAAATAGAACCTACAGCTACAGCTCTAAGAATTGAACCAATGACCTTTAGAACTTTTCGACTTCACAATACCAATAACAACAAACTTATTTTTATATATACAAATAGAAGGTTTTATTTTTTGCCTTCTATATTAGATTCATACACAAAATTTTGACCTGTATTATGATAATTAGATTCATACATTATAATCGGCCATTTTCCCCCAAAATGACATTATAATCTGAAAATTAATCCAAAACAACATCATAATCCTACTCTTCATAAGTTGTTGGAGTCATTTGGAGATCTATTTGAGGAGCCTTCTACTCTACCCCCATTTAGAGAAGGATTTGATCACAAAATTCCACTTGAAGTCGGTTCTAACCCTGTTAATCTCAGACCTTACAGGTACTCTACACTGCAGAAAAACATGATTGATGAAATGGTTCAGGAGATGTTAAGTCAGGGAGTAATCCAACATAGCACAAGTCCATATGCTTCTCCAATTGTCTTGGTGAAGAAAAAAGATGGCACTTGGAGATTATGTGTCGACTACAGAGGGTTGAACAAGCAGACTATTAAAGATAAGTATCCTATTCCTTTACTCGATGACCTACTGGATGAGTTAGGAGGTGCTAAGTACTTCTCTAAGTTAGATTTGAGGGCAGGGTTTCATCAAATTCGTATGTCTCCGGATGATGTCTACAAAACAGCCTTCAAAACACATGCAAGACATTATGAATACCTAGTTATGCCTTTTGGCCTAACAAATGCCCCTTGCACATTCCAAGATCTCATGAATCAAGTTTTTCAATCTGTGGCTAGGAAATTTTCGTTGGTATTTTTTGATGATATTTTGGTGTACAGTTCAAGTTGGGATGATCATCTGGTTCACTTAAAAGAAGTATTCTCAATATTACGATACCAACAATTATACCTCAAGCCATCCAAATGCACATTTGGAGCCACAATGATAGAATACTTGGGCCACTTCATTTCGGTCGATGGAGTTAGTACTGATCCGGCTAAGATTAAGGTTGTAGCACAGTGGCCTATTCCTACTGCTCAGAAGCAGCTCAGAAGTTTCCTAGGATTAACAAATTATTACAGAAGGTTTATCCAAGGTTACAGCATTTTGGCTCAGCCCCTTACAAATTTATTGCGGAATGACGGGTTTAGATCGTCATCTGAAGCAACTCAAGCTTTTCAGGCTTTGAAAAACGCTTTGACAACTACTCCTGTTTTAGCATTACCCAATTTTGAGAAGGTGTTTGTAGTAGAAACTGATGCATCCAACACTGGTATAGGGGCAGTTCTTATGCAGGAAAATCACCCCATCTGTTACATCAGTAGAGCCTTGGGTCCAAGGCACCAATCATTGTCTGTTTATGAGAAAGAGTTGATGGCAGTAGTACATGCAGTGCAAACCTGGAATGCGTATCTGGCGCACCGACCTTTTATAATCAAGACTGATCAGAAGAGTTTAAAGTTCATGGTGGAACAGAAAACTACTACTCCTTTCCAACACATGTGGTTTTCCAAATTGATGGGTACACCTTTGAGGTTCAATACAAACAGGGAAAGGACAATGTAGCTGCTGATGCTCTTTCTAGAGTCACAGGATCTCAGCTTTTATAAATTACCCTATCTCAGGTCCATCAGGGGTTTTACGACTCCCTAAAACTCCTATGGGAGACTGACACCAACATGAGGAAGGTAATTTCTGATCTACAGAATAACACCAATTCTCATCCTGCTTTCTCGTATGTCAATGATGAGCTTCGTAGGAAAGGCAAATTAGTAGTTGGTAATGACTCAGCAATAAAACTTCAGATCCTAAAGTGGTTACATGATTCAGCCGTAGGTGGTCATTCGGGTAGAGACGCAACGCTCCACAGGGTAAAGTCTTTATTCTATTGGCCTAAAATGAGTTTGGAGATACAAAATTACATCCGAAATTGCTCAGTTTGCCAGAAAAATAAGTATGATCTTGCTGCTAAACCTGGATTGCTGCAGCCTCTTCCTATTCCAAATAGCGTATGGGAATCGATCAGTTTGGATTTTATAGAGGGTCTCCCTCCTTCAGCTGGTAAACACTGTATCATGGTTGTCATCGATAGGTTGAGTAAGAATGCACATTTCCTTGCATTATCCCATCCTTACACAGCTATCGAAGTGGCTCAAACCTTTATGGATAATATTTTCAAACTTCATGGAATGCCTAAAGACATTGTTAGTGACAGAGATCCAACATTTCTCAGTGCAGTTTGGAAAGAGTTGTTCAGGGTACAAGGGGTTGATCTCAAGTTCTCCACTGCTTATCACCCTCAAACGGACGGTCAAACGGAGGTAACCAACAAAACTCTTGAGACTTACTTACGTTGTATGACAGCTGAGGCTCCACATACTTGGTGTAAATGGCTTCCATTAGCAGAATGGTGGTACAACACCACTTACCACTCTGCTATTCGTTGCTCACCTTATGAAGTAGTTTATGGGCAGCCACCCCCATCTCATCTACCCTATCTCCCTGGTGAAAGCGATTCTGTGGTGATTGACAGAAGTTTACAGAAAAGAGAAGAGGTCATATCCATGCTGAAATTTCATCTTCTTCGTGCACAGAACAGGATGAAGCAGTATGCCGATTCGCGCCGTTCTCAGAGAAAGTTTCGGGTTGGTGATTATGTGTACCTCAAGCTCCAACCCTATAGGCAGCATTCCATCAAGAACAGAAACATTCCACATAAGCTATCTCCTCGATTCTATGGCCCTTTCCTCATCATCGACAAGATAGGCATTGTGGCTTACAAGCTTGAACTCCCCTCAGGATCTGCTATTCACAATGTTTTTCATGTAAGTCAACTCAAGTTGTGTCCTAATCCTCCTTCCACTTCTCCATCATTGCCGCAGTATTGGTTAGACATTGGCAACTCCAAAGAACCAGAGACTATTCTAGACACCAAGGTAATTAAGAGGAGGAACAGTGCAGCAACAAAGGTATTGGTCCAGTGGAAAGGACTACCTCCTGAACAAGCTACCTGGGAGTTCTATCAGGATCTTGTGGCCAAGTACCCAGATTTTCAGCCTTGAGGACAAGTCTGTTCTCCACAGGGGAGTATTGTAACAGGATTTACTTATACACTTAAATCTCTGTTACGTATCTTTACTCAAACCTGGTTTATCTCGGTTAAGCTTTTATGTTGGTTAAGGTTGTACCATCAGTCCTTATGTACGAACCTTTTTCTCTTTTTAGAAATCAATCGGAAAACTCTTATCATCTTCTCTCTTACTTTACTCTTTTCTCCAGTACACATTTCATCACCTTCATCTGTAGAATCATACGCCTTTAAGGTGATTTCTCTTGCTACAAATCATCTTTCAAGCTGTGCCTCTCTTTTCCTTGAACTCACGGAGAGTTCTGGAAGAGTAATTTGTGCATTGATACTAATTCTATTTCAGGAGAAGAGAAAGAGAAGGGTGGTTTCAGAGAGAATCGTAAGGAGGATCAGAAGAAGAAGGAAGGAAATGGAATGGGTAAGAAGAAGAAGTAACGATGAGAGGAGAACACGAGAGCATCTTCTTCTTCTTCTGATCTTATCGCTGCTTCCCAAACCAATTCAATTTTGTGTAGAAATTTATAAAATCAAACTCGATTTACTTACCTCATTGTCGATGAACTCGATTTGTCAAACCCTCTCTTTGTTCGATTATTTTTTTCCTACTGTGATTTGTCTCTGTCTCTCTCTCTCTCTCAAACTCGACAAGAAGCGTCGAGGAAGAAGTCACCAAAATCCCTAAATTTTTATATTGTATATTGGTTTTATTTTTTCCCTTCTATATTGTATATATAAAAATAAGTTTGTTGTTATATAAAATATTTACGGAGCTCAGGTGGTATTGTGAAGACAAAGAGTTTTAAAGGTTTTGGTTCAATTTCTAGAATTGTAGTTGTAGGTTCTATTTTTTTTTTAACAAACTACGTCTTTGGCATACGTATCTCCTAGTCAGCGAGATTAGATAGATAATTAACTGCGTTTAACGGTTTGTGTAGTTAATTCAAATTATAGTTTAGTTCATGTAGATTTTGGCACAAAACATAGATCTGTGTATGAATTCGCCAAAGCAACAAAGATTGTGGGAGAATCGGCCGTTTTTCCTCTCTGGACACGGTCAAGAACGATTCTAAAGTTGAGCGAGCGGTGCAAAACTTTTGTTAATTTTGAGGACCAAAATTTTCTTAAGAATTGGATACAACTACTCTAATTTAAGAAATTAGATTATGTCCCGTATTACAACACAGATTAATGTATCTTATAATATTTGAAATTAAAAATTTATATTTATATAAATTAATAAGATAAGTGTTAAATATATATATATATATATAATTTATCAACAAAAATATATATTCAATTAAGTTAAATATTTTAGATTTGTTTTATCTAAATTATATTTTAGTTATATTAAATAAAACTTTGAAATTTAATAAATACTTTTGATTAAGATATTATGTTGTCTTTACCTAATGACAATGACAATAATACTCTTAATGACACAATTCATTTTGTTCTTTAAATGATTTATCCTAATAACATTATTATATAATTTTTGACAATTTAAGGTTAGATTCTAAAATATACTTTTGTAATATTATTATTGGGATAATTTTATTATATTTTTATTTAAATAATTTATTAAATTATAATGTTATTTACGTAAAAAATTAAATTTAATTTCTTAGTAAAGTATGATAATATACTTTAGATGAAATGATTTTTTAGTATGTAAATAAAAATAGCTTTTATTTTTCTTATTTTTGAAATTATAAATTAGTTAATAATAGTTAACATATCTATTTCTTTTTAGATTATAATTTTTGTTTTAAAATTAATTAATTTGTTTTTAAAAATTGTGAATAAAGTTGAAAAATAGGCTTTGTGAAGATTTGGTTTCTAAATATCTATTTTTAATTAAAATAATAATAGTTTAGACATTTTTATCTTTAATGAATTTTGTTTGTTTGTCCTTTAGACTAATGACATTGTATGTAAATCTTAACAATGTTAAGGTTTATTCTATAATGGTACTCTCCAAATATTAGTAAGAGGATTAGAATCATAAGAAAAAAGAAGACCATCATATATAGCTCACGTAAATTATTAAAAACTTAAATACGTGAACTTTTTATTTTTGCATTTACATTTACATTTTAACAAGTAGGCAAAAGGTTTTCTTTTTGTATAAAAGTAAAATAAAATAAAGGTTTTCTCCGCTCTCCCTAAAATACGTGTGCATAGCATGATCATAATATAACCGTTGTTAAGAACTGTATTTTTTTTTCTCATTTGTTTTTGTTCCAGTTGGGTTTTACAAATGAGGTTTTAATGAAGCAGAGCACTCTCTAAAATCTTGCACGATTTTGCAAACATTTGTATCAGAGCCTCTATTTTCTATTTATAAATATCACATTTCATCAAAGAAAATAATAAAATGTTTGCAAAATCGTCCGTCCCTGAGTTGCATATTTCTGGTTTGTTTCTGTTTAATCCTCTTTTTCTACGCATTTATTGACTAGTGACTTATTGTGGAGTGATCGAAAAGAAATTATTGAAGCAAAAGAGCAATAGATTAGCGGGCTGCGCAGGCCCATCTTATTAACAATGCAAAATTCAATGACAGAAATTAAATTCACAAAATTTGGAAGAGCGTTTATGGTTAGTGCCTACTATAGAGAAAGACACAAAACAAAACAAAATCGCAAAGGTGAAACAAAAAGCAATTAATATCCTCCGCCAGCATGATTCGGCCACCACTCACGACATGGTTTGACCACCGAGCCACCATCAACATGACTAGGGCATATACTCGGGTTCTGTGGAGGCTGCCACCCTTGTAGTATGCCATTGTTATCATTAAAACTTTGGTTCCACAAAGGTTCAGATTTTCCATATTTTTGAATAAGCTCTCTTACAGTTTCAGACCGGCGTGTCCGGTTCAGGACAACATCTCCACCAGAAAAATAGTTAAATTCAGGCAAGTCATCGTCATCATCCCGAGCCATGGTCACTGGACCAAACCCCGGTGGCACGTCATCTATATCGTCATGGTTGACCTGTCCCATGTTATTGTAACGAGACATATTAAATGTGGTTAATGAAGAATCCTTTTCACGGTGGTTCTTGTGAGAGTTATATAGTGGTGGTTTTTTAAATTGTGGTCTTCTCCATACAACAACACCTATAAGACCATCATTTAACGATTTCAAGAAATCAAGTTGGTTTCTCGGAACAATCTTGTTTAGAATCTCGGCGGTTCTGCCACCGGTTGGGCAAAGGTAAAGCTCAACTCCTGAAGCCGGTTCTGCGTAACCCACCCTCTCATCTTTAGCGTACGAACCCACCACCTGTGTAATAATGAAATCACATTTCCCAAATTCATTACCAATCCAGTCCAGACATCCACATAACCTTAGTTTGTGAATAATAAGAATCAAAATTAAACCTATCAGTTTGTACAAGTTCAGTTTCAAAATTTGAATCAAATATTTTCTAAAAAATTTCAAATATCAAGTTTTTAATCGATTATTTTCTGTTTTTCGGTTCGGATTTGTTTATAATTAAACACATCTACTCAGAATCTTAGTTAAATACCAGCGCTCATACCTCAGAAATGTTGTCTTGTTCTGTATTTGAGCACTCCCCTCTGCAGATGAAAGACATAACCTGTAGCACAAAATCAAGCTTTATAAGTACCCATGATGGATAAAAGAGTTTTTGCAGTGGCTCAAAACACAGAATGTGTAAACTCTTAACAATTATCAGACACAACAAGGACATCTATTTTAACCAAGCAGACAGCTTTCCATGAATGTGCACAAAAACGAGAAGAGTCAGGATATAAGGTAAACGTGTTAAATAATACCATAACAGCTCGACTCCTGGAATTTGGGAGCTCTCGAACAAACTTCTCAAATGCATCTAATCTGACTCTACCCTTGATCTCAAGCAACATAGGCCACTTTTTAGTAGTAGTCTTTTCGCCACTGTCAAGAGTAAAAAATCAGGTTAGTTAACATGGTATCAATAAATGTACGGACTTTGACATAAACCAATTGTTCTAAAATGTTAAGGTCTTTGACCAGTCAGCATAATGAAAGCTTTAAAACTATGCAAACACAAATTTGAAAATGTAGATAGAATAAGAAATATTGAGATAGGTTTGCTACCACTCATGGAACCATTGATTACAAACCTTCTTAGAATGCCGATGACAGAGCTCACAGAAGAAGTACCCAGCTGGAGTGCACCTTCCCATACGTGTTCACCATCAGGTATGAGAACCGAAGTAATTTCAGAATTCAAATCAGAATTAGGCTTTGATGATACTATGTCACCATCCGCAGCCTTAATAGGTGATGATGCCTCAACTTTAACTGGTGATGATGCCTCAGCCTTAATTGATGATGTACCAAGATCAGTATTAGCACTTTCTTTGAGTGATGTACAAACTAAAACCACCTCTGCGTCATTATTGTCTGAAACAGATGGTTTTTTCTCAGTATCTGAAGACGAAGAGTAAGACGGAGATTCTGAATCTATGGATGACATGAATTCATCAAGGGAGACAATTGGAGGAAGAGACCCAGTGGCAGCCTGCATCTCATCATCTATTGTGACTCCTTTTATTGGGCCAGAGCCCTCATCAGAGCCATTCAATTCCTTCTTGATTCCATGTGTTTTAGTGATGGTAGGGGTTTTCTTCTTAATATTCTTTGGTCGAGACCAGTTAAGTGAACTCAATCCAACAGAGACCTCCACTGAGCCACTATCCATTGGTTCAACTTCCACTTGGAACTCTCCTTTGTGTGTTTTCCTTACCAGGCTTCTAATATCTACCTCTGTGTCCTGCAGAACAACCATTTGAGCCATCTCTTCTGCTTTTGCTTGTCGCCACTCAGCTAGTTCCTTTGAAGCAAGTTCCTCTGCTGACATGGAACACAATCTCTCTGCTGCAATTTCTCCATGCATAACTTTTTCCCTGAGTTTAGGATTACTTTTGTCTTTCAAATTGAATAAGAGTGACCTTCCTTTCTCTTTATATTTCTTATTCACACCACCAAATAACTTAAAGAGTTCTGCCTCTATTTTAAACGCCAAAACTTGTGGATCCAGTAACAATTTCTCCTGGCTCCTATCATTAGCCACTGCTCCAATCATATCATTTTGACAATTTTCTGTAAACTCAATATCCGGCTCGAGAGCCCAAGAGAGGTCATTCCCTTGCAAAAGATCATCTTTTGAAAACACATTGTCACTATATGAAACATTGTCTACGGCAAAAGGTTTAACAGCATGAGATTCTTCTTTGGCATCACTTATCTTGGTGATAGTCAAAATCTCCGGCAAACCTGTCTG
The DNA here is from genome assembly GCA_026770425.1 of Boechera divaricarpa. Lineage (NCBI taxonomy): Eukaryota > Viridiplantae > Streptophyta > Magnoliopsida > Brassicales > Brassicaceae > Boechera > Boechera divaricarpa. Next base: position 5,004,664 of record CM049186.1, on the reverse strand, counting down.
AACAGAGATACCTTCAACAGGACTAGGATCACTGAGGGTCAGCATTGCTGTGCTCCCATTAGATACTATGACATCAACTCCAGAAGCAACTGGCACTGGCTCACTAACATGACCTTCGAGAGGATTAGATGCAGTCTCAATATCTAACCTTTTTGACTCCTTAGGAACTTCCATTTGGCACTGTACCATTGCCAACGCACCTGCTAAAGAGTCTCTCATTTTAGACCTCACAGATCCAGATGATTCGTTCTGAGGTTTCAGCGGCAGCGTTTTCTGCAAAGACTGTTTTCTCGCCGCAGTTTGCTTCCCAGGTTTATTACACGAAACAGAAGTATTCTTACTAATAAATGATGCAGGTAAATACTGTGTTCTGGGGGAAACTAAAGATGACTGTACGGACATTGGAGCAGACGCCCATGGTCGATGTTCCAGGGGCAGTACCATCCGTTTATTTTGCACAGAAGGAAGCAACGGAGATTTGCGCTTACCGGGTAACAGAGTTGTATCCATGTTCACTGATCCTAAACCAGCAGCAACACTAGGCACCATTACATTAAAATCCTGATTCCCACCAGAGATCTGACTACAAATTGGTTGTGACAATCTCATTTCCGGATTACAAATCAGGTCTGGAGCAGTAGGGACATTAATGAATTGACCCATTTGCATACAAGGCTGAGGCAAGAGATTGTTGGACATAACAGGCAAAGCAATAAAGCAAAACAAAGGCTGCAAAAAGGGAAATGGCAAAGGGGATTCAGTCAAGATTCAAGATTTCAATAAACATTGATTCAGATGATCATTTAGAGAAAGAAAGGATTAATCTTGACCAAAGGCAGATGATATGAATGTTTAACAAAATGTATGTGTACCTAATCTGATAAGCGACCGGAAGAGAGATCAGAGGCAGCGACTGGGAGAGAGCATGAGCGGCGATGTTACAGTGCTTAGTGAAGATAAAAAAAAACCCTAAAGAGGCATGTGAGAGTGAGAGAGATGTCAACTCTATTATTAACCATTCTCTTCTTATCTAATAAATTAATATATGTTTGTGTCTAGACACTAAAAGCCTCGAAACCAAAATATGTAGTAAAAGAGAGACTATGCCGGGTTAGACTTGAGTTTGAGTTCTGATAAATGGGCGGAAAGCTTGCTTAATAGCCTATCTCTTTCTGGCTCACATTTGTTTGAAATGTGTGGTTGATTTAGTCAACACAACAAACAAATATTTCTTCCTTTCAACATTGAACCCGATGATTAGATGGTCATAAATCTGGCATTGAATTTATGTTTCCATGAATGCCCAAAGTTCAATTTTCGTGATTTAGTAGTTTTTTCATACCGACTTTTGGAGTACAAAAATACAGGAGAAACATGATTCCATCATAGATCGTGTACTATCGACGACCATTAGTCGTTTTATGGCTACAAAGACCAAAGGGCCTTCCTTACATCATAATAACAGTTACTATATGAAGAGGAGAAGTTATTAGGATGAATTTGAGAAGTGTAAGGACTTGTGGATTAAGTAAATTTGTTATGACATATGATTGTAATAATTATAGAATGGTGTTGAGGATTGATTGTTTATATGATAGTTTGTATTATTATTGTTATACTTAAAACAAATTGAGTCATTATGTTATAGTTTAACAAGTGCTGTGATCCAGACTTATTGAGCAATTCTTGATTACTCATAACTTTCCCGTTACTCTTTTCAGATTATTGTTAAATGTTTACATTGCTATGAGAGTGCTAATAGCAAGAGGCAAGAGTTGGTGGTTGAACAACTCTACTGCACCATGTTAGAGATTTTGATAAGCTTGTCTCTGTTAGTCTGATAATAGTTTGTATTGTATAGAATGCAAACCTATACTGGTGCATAACCACTAGTACACATTGATCAACCATTAGACCATGGAATTTTCGGATTATGAGGCCGAAATAAAAATTTGGTTGGACTGACACAGACTCTGGATCAATAATGGGCCGACTCATTTCAGTAGGAAGTACTTTTCTTTTGTACTACACGCATGTACTACTTTGTTTCATCTCACATCAAATAGAGTACTACTCCAACACACAAAACTGAAAACTCCCAAAACTTTGGTAGGATACAAGATTACAAAATAAAGAAAAAAAAAAGGATGGACGAAAACCAATCGTGCATATAATAAAGATCTCAGCGAATTTTAAGTTAATTTGTTTGTTTGATTAGATTTAAAACAAAAATGTCATCCTCTAAAAGAACATTTTTGCATGAATTGGTCACCAATTTGATTTGTTAATGCAAGTATGTAATCCAAAAAACTTATAAAAAAAAAAAAACCTTTATACGCAAACAAATATTTTAATTTAATTAATTTACAATAGTTTTTGTGTGTATTATTTATTAATTTTTTTACACCTGTCTAACAATCTCCCTTACACGTAATGGAACTTCCAATTTACACGGAGAAGCAACCAGCCCTGTTGACACGTGTCATCACCGCACCGACCGGCGGCGCGTCGTCACCCTTAGCTAATCCGGCTAACTCCAAACGTCGATGATTCGACGGACGAGGTAGATTCTCCGGTACGATGGTCTCTAGCGAGTTCTCAAGCCAAGGCGGACACGTCCTCTTATCGCTCCACCTCCGCGGCGGCATCACCACTCCCGCCGCCATCTCTTCTACCGGCAATTCCACAACCGCCTCTGCAACGTCACTGATCTGAATTGCGCCGATTACGACAGTCGCCGCCACGCCCAAGACAAGAGAACACTTGTACTTCCGTGGCTCCATCTCATCCTCTGTTCTCCTACTATAATAATCAAATAAACGAAATGATCTTTGATATGTGAAAAATGATCATGTAAATAAATGGTTTTTTCATGAATAGAATTAGATACCAAGCGATCTGTGACGTTTTCTTGAGAAGTGGAGATAATGATTGTGTAGAGTTTGATTCTAAGAGAGGAAGGTTTACACAGCAGCTTATTCTCCCTGCCATTGTTATTCCTCTGTTTCCGTTTTTTCTCTTTAGAATCCATCTAAAGCAAATTTTATTTTATATATCACTGACAAAAAAAAACAAAGCAAATTTTATTTTATTCTTTTCTCCTCCAGTATATAAATATATATATATATATAATTAGATTAGACCCCTATAATAAGCTGCTTAATAATAAAAATAATATAAATTAAAGTTCTCAACACAATGCCAATTATCATAAATTTTGCATTTTACATATTAAAACAAATATTTCGATTTCTAAAAAATTCGTATACCTAAAAAAACAAATAAATGATGAAGGGGAAATTACTCAAAAATATTGAGTCAAATGTAAAGGTGATACATCATTTTTTCTTCTTTTGGCAAAAGTAACTCAAAAATAGGAAAACCACAAAAGAACTCTTAATTGTAATTTTTGATTTATTTACATAGTGTAAAAGTAAAAAATTTTATTCAGTATTCAAAATGTGATGGTACTATCGTAAATATGATTTTTGTATGGCTAAAAAAAGTGCAAATAGTTCCTACTTCCTTTTATATGAAAACTTTTCCGGTATGTCTTTGTATTTAACTCAATGTTTTGAGTCATATTTTGCAACTCCATGTAAAATATTTATGTAAATCAACACATTCTTCTCTTTTTTTTTTCCCATGGTGTTTAGGTTGCATTTAATGTCTTACTGAGTCGTTAAACATTTTAAGTGTCTAAGATAATTCTTGCATATTTTGGGTATTTTTCTGTGACCATTTTAGGTGTAGGAGCACCTCCGATCAAAGATGGAAGCGTGGAGCTAGGAAGAGAGAGTGAAGAGAGGACTTTTGGGAATCAAGAACACTTGGAAAAGGTTCTGAAACCATTAAGTTAAAAGGGTAGGAAAACATTAGTGCATGAAAGAAGCAAAATCAATATGAAGAAGAAGCGGAATCGACCAAGGATGGGTCGTGGTCGACCTAAACTCGATGATTCCTATTTGAGAAGCCAATTTTTTTAATACCTAGATGTTAGCCCTGGACCCATAGCCCTCTCATCGCGTCCACGACCTCCAACCCGACTACGTTTTCATATTGTATTTTAATGAGCGGATTCGATCCGGTTTGTCTTATTTCGATCATTTTCAAACCCTAACACTATTTGAAAGCACTTATACGCCTCTTCTAATCTAAATTTAGTTACTCTGTTTATTATTTGGTTCTTGCAAATATCCTTTCGATTTAAACAATTTTGGATAGAAAAACCGAAAAAAAAAATGTTTAGTGAAAAATCTCTTTTAAAACCTTAAACTTTTTTTTTCATTTACTAATATTTATTGTTTTATCTTTATTTTTGAGGTTAGCATGAGTATCAGTGAATAATCCTCTAGGGGGAACATCGTGATGTATATTATGATAATTATTGGTTGATTCATGATACTTAGGGTTAAATACTTAATTGTGCATGATTCTCAAAGGTGCTTTTAATACTAGTTAAGATTTGATCTAACCTAAATCTAGAACATGGAAATTTCAAGCACGGAAGACATTCGCTGAATTTTCTTGGTCACCTATGAGTGGGCTCTTCATACCTAAAGAACAATAGTTCTGCGTAGGGTGATTTGTGACTACTGGTCTTGATCTCATTGCTTCCTTAGCATTATTAGTTGCAAACAACACTTGGTCTAATTACATGATTAGGATATGGATTAATACCACGAAAAGTGGATTAATCTAATTTTGTGTCTCATTATCTTGAGATGGTGCTTTATAGTTTGTTCTATCATCTTGAATTAATTGATAACTCCCTTAATCAAAATGCCTACCTCGTGATCCTTATTTTTATTATCTTGATTTATCGTATTTGCCATCTTTAGTTAATTATTATTAGTTTTGTCTTGCTTTGCTCTTTTTTGCATGAGTAGTAGCTTTGATTTATATACTTCACGCAATTAAACCATTATAATTTGTGCCTTAAAACTGAAAATCATAATTCCCATCCTAGCTTAACTGTTTGTTTCTTTATAGATAAGTGTACTTCATTATTTCCTTGTAGATCGATCCTTAAATACCATATGACATACATAGTCCTATGCTTGCGGTGGTGCGTTGATCAAGGGTAAAACCTCGCCGTGTCACTCAACATATTTAAACAAGTGGAAAGATATCTATAAGTACAACACCAACTATTCTTTCCGTTTCAAAAAATATCGTTTTAAGACTTAATATTCATAAAAAGTGTCGTTTTGTATTTTAGTGCAGTTTTTAAAACTAAATTTCTTTTTTTTTTTTATCTCTATCATTTCAGCTTATTACTTAAAATGATAAAATTTATTAGTGTATTTATAAAAAGTGTAATAAAAATTTACATCCCCTATATATTATTTAGGGAGTACATTTATAAATAACCATTAAAAAATGTTAATATTTACATCACATTGCCATTACTTCAAAGAAAAAAATTAATCTCTCATTAAGGATATTTTAGTCATTAGTTATTATGTGATCATTTAATTAATTAATTATAATTTTTGCTTTAATTAATTTATTTTTTTTATTTTTTTGAAAAATAGTTAAAAATAGATTTTATGAAGATTTTGTTGATTTAATTAAACACACTAATTAAATTAAATTAAATGTTGATTTAATTTTCCAAAAATAATAAATTTGATGTAGATTGCGATTTTTTTACTTTTTTTATAAATTATAATTTTCGTTTTAATTTTTTTTTTTGAAAAGTAGTTAAAAAGAAATTTTGTGAATATTTTGTTGATTTAATGAAACACATTAATTAAATTAAATTAAATGTTGATTTAGTTTTCTAAAAATAAGAGATTTGATGTAGATTCCGATTTTTGTTTTGAATGTTAATGTTAATGTTAGTTCCTCTTTATAATATCGAATCTAATAATAGACTTTTAGTTAATTTAAAAATGTTAGTTTATATCTGACTTAGTTTAACATGATGTACAATTTAACATAACAATGTAACATTGTAATTTAATTTTCAAATCTATTTAAATTGTAAAATTTGGTAATTAAAATAGAACAAAATATAATTAAAATTCAAATTCAAATAAAAAATATCCAAAATTTTTTTGTTGAGAACAATATATCGCAATATCCAATATCGCTAATAAACATACTATCTTTCAACAGAAAATATATTATACGAAATCAATTTTAGAATATATTTGGTTAATATTTTCCAAAATATTTTAATTAATATCTTAGAATGTCGCAATCTTCTATAATCTTAATTTTTTCTTCGGTTAAATCAAAGAAAATATCTTAATTTTATATATAATTTTCTGAACATAAAATTTTCAATATCGTCAAGTATGAAAGATTGGTTTTATATTTTTGATTACAAAATATTTACGCTGATATTACAAAGATTCGATATTATAAAAACTGATATAATAATTTTCGTAAAGTTTTAGAAGAATTACAAATTTCTAATATCCTGATTTTATAATTTTAAATATTTTTTTTATAATTGTAATTTGTCCGTGCTATAGCACGGGATATATCCTAGTAGTTTTCTTATTTTGTATGAATCATGTCAAAATGATACTCTTTGTGACGTTTTTGTAAAACAAAGGGATTATTTTATTTGAAGACAATATTTAATGCATTGTTCAATGGAATAAAAGACATATCAAAAGCGATAACAAACTTATTCCTTCAGTATTCTTATATATCTATAAGTTTTTTTAAATAGACGCTGAAGTGAATATATATATATATATATATATATATATATATATATATTTTACAAAATCACTACTTACCACGATGTTTATAAAGCATGTCTACAACATTGCAGTGCATCATTTGTGAGTCAACAATAGTATTTTTACCAATAGTTATTTTAACATTGTTAGTGACTCAGCAAAAAAACAATTTTGCAAGTGACAATATTATTATTGATCTCCAAAAGAGAGTGTCACAAAAAAAAAAAAATTGAAAGAAGTGTATAAAACGGAGTCCAAATTCCAACTATTGAAGCATAATGTATACGTTTGTTGTAACTCACTTTATGTTGCGCATTTGTTCAAAGAAAAAAACTTTGTTTTTGTCTAAATCATTCATTTTCTCATTCTTGTTTTTTTGTTTGAACTGAGCTAAAATCCTAAAAGATCGAAACTATGCGGTGTAATTAACCTCACAAAGGGTAATGGGCCACTAATACTTTTTTTTCCCCTTAAATTATAATATATTGAAAATAACCAAATGGGCTTGGTAACGGACCGGTTACAGTTACACGGGTTACAAAACGAAAGGAAGAAAAAATCCAGCGAAAACTTTGACCGGAGGGACGGTGAATGGACGGGAAGAAGAAGGTTTGGGCCATTCGCATGCAAGCTCCGACGGTTACAAGAGAGTCACTTTACGGCAAGTTTCGACAGTGAATCCTCTGACCGGAGTAACCGAATCCGGCCGTCTGAGTCACTAGCGACGACAAGCCTGATCCTCGCTGCTCTCTTCCAGAAGGGAATGACCACTCGAACTCCCCAACACTAAAGACCTAACCAGTCGCTGCCTTTTTTCCTACCACTAATACTTAGATCATTCATCTTTCTTTTACTACATGTATCCTCAAGATTGTTCTCCTTTCATAATTTTCATATAACATGTATTCAGAACATTTCTCACAACGTTTCCTTGGTTGGTGTGGTGAATACAAACACATCTAAATTTCCCTTCCAACTATGTACATATCTTTCTATACTTAAGTTTTAGCCCACAGAATGAACTTGACCTAGAAGTGAAAGGACTGGTCCATACAAAGACAAACTGAACAATAGTCGTGAATGTGTTTGCTACGTCTAAATAACACGTACACGTATCACGCGTAGTGAAAAAAAAAATTATTTGATAATGATAGCTAATTAGCATGTGTCATGACATGCTTCCACGTCAACAAAGCTTCTTGTCGGTCCATTTAATTAATAAGAGATGAGTAACCATCGTTGTCAGGAAAAAATCCACACAAAAAAAGGTCCTAACTACCATGAGACTGATTCTTAATTTCTCTTTAAAGTTAATTTGGTGACCATCAAAGAATGTAAAAGTATTTAGAGAAATAACATAAAGGGTTAGATATTTAAGAAACTAGCTAACAATAAGGTACCTGCGAAAGTACGACAACATGTAATTTTTAGATAATTGTCTAAATATATAAAATTTTAATATTATGTATACAATAATTAAAGCACTAAATAACAATATAAATTTTAAAAATAATAGATCACAACAGTAAATCAGTTTTAATACTTTACATAGAAAAATATCATTGTACAGAAAAAGAATCAAACATTTTTCAACACTTAAATTATGTGAGAAATCCATATCAAACCCCTATTTAATAAATTAAAATGTTCATATAAAACTAATATTATTTTATGAATACATAAATCACATATCTCGATTTTTTTTTAAAAAGCAAAATCTTCCAAAATTGCTAAAATTTAATTTTGTCAATTTGACTCAAACTTTTTTTGCTATTTTCTTTAATGTCATGTTTCCTTTCTTTCTGTTTTCAAAATATTATTTTTACTTCTGGTATTGAATGTAAATATATATATTTTTTCTAATAAGAAAAAAATATATTTCATTCAAAAACAAAAGGAGAAAAACTATAAAACTGAAAAAAAAAAAGTTACTAATACGCCGACGTTTTGTGTTTTCACGTTAAACTTCCCTTTTTTTGTTTGGCCTTATAATAACCGTCGGACTCATAGTCTCGTATATCTCGCCTCCGCCGGCGAACAGTTTTTTTCTCTCTCTCTCTCTCTCTCTCTCTGCGTGTTCTAATTTCTGCCACAAAACCCTAATTTTCTTAAACCCTAAAATTCGTGTAACCCTGAAACAAATGCTTCAATTTTGTTGTTGATTCCGAATCCATTGTTTACGAATCTCTCATCTACAGCTACATTCTCCGTGAAATCGTTTTAATCAACTCGGTAATTGAGTCGCTGACTCGTGAGTTGACTCGTCAGCTCTTTCGCTAATTGCTTATAAGAAATTTTTATGTCGGTTCCGCGAGATGCGATGATGGTGCAATATGGAAGAAACTAGAGGAATTTCTGATCCGGAGAATGGGAGTTCGAGTTACGGCGGTAAACCGCCGAATCCTCTCTCCTTCTCTTCTTCATCCGCCGCTGCCGTATACAGGCAAAGCTTGGACGGCGAGCGATCGTTGGCGCCGTGTAATAAGAGGTCGCTGGTTCGACACCCCTCTCTCGTAAGATTCGTTTCTTTCAACTTTAATTTTGGATCATTTAGGTTTATTTAATGCGACGTCTTTATTAGATTCCCTCTGATGTTTGTATATTGAATGTTCAATTTAAGTTGATTTTGTAGTAATTACTCTGCTTTGGATTTGATCATTATTGGTTTCCTAATCTGCTTCAAGCTATTCGAATCAATGGAATTGAGACAGCAATTAATCTGTTTTTAATGTGTCATTATGAGGTTTCTGATTGATCCATTTGGTAGGTGAAGACAAAGGTGTCAGATATATCTGTTGAGAATGAGTTTACTTTAGAGAAGAATAAGTCTGAGTTTGTTCCTGCTATGCGTTCTGGAGCTTGGTCTGATATTGGCTCCAGGTCAAGCATGGAAGATGCTTATCTATGTGTCGATAATTTCATGGATAGCTATGGCTATCAGAATTCTGAGGCCGGTCCAAGTGCCTTCTATGGGGTAAGTTCTTTCTTCACTTTTCCTGATTTTTGTACAAACTAAATGCATTTTACAGCATAAGCAAACCACTGTGCATTTCTGGAATCTCTTATTCAATTTGTTTATGTTAGGTATTTGATGGACATGGTGGGAAGCATGCTGCTGATTTTGCATGTCACCATATACCGAGGTACATTGTTGAGGATCAAGAGTTTCCTAGGGAAATAAATAAGGTGATATCTTCAGCATTTCTTCAAACAGACACTGCCTTCTCAGAGGCTTGTTCATTGGATGGGAGCCTTGCTTCAGGAACTACTGCTTTGGCAGCTATTCTTTTTGGGAGGTTAGCTGATTCAGCTCTTATTATCTTTTAGTTACGTCTAAGCGAAACTCTAAAACTCTAGATGACTAGTTGTGTGGTCATCGTCTATCATATTAGTTGTCCTCTACTAGCCTTTACATCTTGGTAAGGTTACGAAGAAAGTATTGGGGAATAGATGCATGTTATCCTCAACTGCGTAGTGTGCATAATCTTGACCTTGAGCACAAACCTGTACCACTAATTAGCTTGTAGATGTACTCTGCCCGAATTTGCTGCTGCTATAATGTAGTTATTGTCTCAGCTTTACATTTTTACCTTTTGTCAAAGTTTGTAGTATATTGGCATTCAAATACAAATTAGGTCTTCTAGTCTCGTATATACTTGCTTTCATACTTTATTATTATTCTGGTATGAAACCTTTTTGTACCGTGTTAACATTTAGTTTTGTGGTAGCAGGTTGTTGGTGGTAGCAAATGCTGGAGATTGTAGAGCAGTCTTATCACGTCAGGGAAAAGCCATTGAAATGTCAAGAGACCACAAACCCATGAGCAGTAAGGAGAGAAGGCGCATCGAGGCATCGGGTGGATATGTATTCGATGGCTATCTAAACGGGCAACTTAATGTGGCTCGTGCGCTCGGTGATTTCCATATGGAAGGCATGAAGAAGAAGAAAGATGGTTCTGACGGTGGACCTCTCATTGCAGAGCCTGAGCTCATGACTACTAAACTAACTGAAGAGGATGAGTTCCTCATAATCGGGTGTGATGGGGTTTGGGATGTGTTCATGAGCCAGAATGCTATAGATTTTGCTAGAAGGAGACTGCAGGAGCACAATGACCCGGTCATGTGTAGTAAAGAGTTGGTTAAAGAAGCTATAAAGAGGAAGAGTGGGGATAATGTTACGGCGGTGGTTGTGTGTCTTCAGCCACAGCCACCACCGAACTTGGTAGCACCGAGGTTGAGAGTTCACCGAAGCTTCTCGGCGGAGGGTTTAAAAGATTTACAGAGCTACTTGGATGGCTTGGGGAATTAGTTGGGGGACATGGAGATGGTGACGAATGATTGATTCTCTGTTTTTTGTTGTCTTTTCTTACAATTTATAGTTTGGGTTTTGGAGTTTTTTATTTTGTTAAATTCTTGCAATTTGAGTAACTTATAACATGAGGCGGCATACAATATTTTATTGTTTGGTAAGAACAATTTTTTTCTCACTTTCGCATAATAATAATTCTGCTTCAGTCTCATTTGTTTTGTAACTTAAGACTAGCTAGATATGTTTCTCTCGGCAAATCTGTATTTTAAGAGACTCGGCTTCGATAACAGTAAATTTTTTGACTAGGCTGAAAGGAGAGGGCTCCATACACATTACCACTTAACGGTTTGATCGAAGACGGTGCAAGAAAAATGGCTTTGAGAGTTTGTGGTTCGATACTGGAAAAAATCAGTCTAGTGATGAGGTGTAAGGACATCGCAATCTGGAGACAAGGATCAAATCATATTCCGAGATAAAAAAAGTTAGAGAGCTAAAGACAAAATTTAACAATTTGTGCCACCAAACAGTAAAATTCTCGGTTCGTGCGCGTATCTCCTATATATTAATTTAGGGAATATATTTATAAATAAATATTAAAAATATTAATATTTACATCACATTGCCATTATTTCAAAGAACAAAAATTTAATTTTTCATTAAGGATATTTTAGTCATTAGTTATTATGTGATCATTTAATTTATGGTTAACAAAAAATCTGATTTGTTAATATTCTAAAAAAGATTTTTGACTATTTCCAAAATATCGGATTTGTTAATAATCTGATTTAATTTTATTTGCACAATCGGATATTGATTTACACAAAAAAATTGGATATTCTATATTTTTTTTATTATTAAAAAAATCGGATTTGTTTAGATTCATTAACTCGTGCTGTATCACGGAACAATTTCTAGTAAGTATTAATTATTCAAGTAGTCACTTCGTAGCTCCAGACAAATCAAATACATATATAAAATTAGGGAAATTTGCATAAATAACCTAATTTTTTTTTATAAATTAATTTAACTAACATAAAAAAAAACTTACATGATACTAGATGTATAATATATACTATTACAATTATTTCCTTATCACCATTACTATTAACCACCACCACCATCATCATCATCGCCACCGCTATCATCACTGCCGCCATCACCCGGCACCACCGTCGTCGCCACCATGACCTTTAGTCATTATACATGCCTTTTATGTTAGTTTCTTAATTTATACATATATAGTGCTATATTCTTAAATAATTTATCAAATATGGTTAGTTTTGCAAATGATCCATAAAATTAGTCTCTTAGATTTTTCTTTTTCTTTTTGAAGTTGTTATATGTCTATATTCATCTCATGTTAACTATGAGAAATGTCTTTCGATATGTTATGCAACAAGCCTTTTAACAAAAAAAAAATGCTATGCAATAAAATTTGAATGCATATTTTTGAAAAATCGTTTAAAAACTCAAAAATCTCGAAATCGAATCGAACCAAATTGCATACCTTGAATATCCTTACTATGAACCTGTTCCATCCATGATTCTTGTCTAAGTAGCTAGACATAAATGCTAAGCCGATTAGGATTCCCAGTGCTCTGATTGACTTAATTAGGCAATTGATTGACTAGAATCGTTTATCGCCCAAATCCAGAATCCGTCATACTGTCCGATCTGACCCTATCAAGAGAGTCATGAGCCAGATGAGAGCAAAACCTTCGAAACAACCAACAATGACCTTAGTGTCTGGTGTAGCGTATTTTATCATAAGTCCACAGGCCGTGCATGACCATTTCGTGTTCCTCGTTGACTTAATTTTCGTCCCCACTTCGTTCATTGAAGCTCCACAACATCCACCTGCAGAACTGTGTATAATTCTAGAAAAATTGCCATTAGGAAAAAAAAATGAGATTATAAAGGTATTGAGAGTAGAGCAATTAACGGTGACCAAAAAAAAAAAAAAAGAGAGTAGAGCAATTAACACAATATTTTTTTATAGGATTTATTGAAGTAAAAGAATTATGTAGATCTTGACAAAACTAGAATTTATTCATCAGTGTCTGTTGGGTATTGAGTGCATGTCAAGATCAAGGCCGTGCTTAGATTTTTGAGAGTCGGAAGTTAAGTTACATGTAATCCTTGTCTCCATTAAGAAAAAAAAAACTCAAATCCAATATAATTATATTTTTCGTCCCCAAAAATACATGTTGTTTGCAAAGAAACCATTTAACTAAAATTTGTTTAAAAGACTCCTAAACTTTTTTAAAAAAAATTTGAGGGATCCAAAATAATTGTCTCATTTTAACACATTAGACACTATAGAAGCAAAATCATTACCGCTAATCTAGTTTTACTAACTTAGCTCTCCAACTAATAGAATAAAACCTTCAAATAATAATTTATCTCTCCAAAACTTTATAGTGAAGATATAAAACTCTATATATTACATGAACTCATATTCAATCATATTAATTTTATGGATTTTCTAAAGTGTAACAAAGTATGACCAGACTAATTGTTTATTTGTAAACTCAACTAAAAAATTATATATTATCAATCTTACAACTATAAATAATCAAATTTAATATCAATCAAATAAATAACAAACTTAACAAACTTAAAAATAACCTAATTTAAGCGGCCTCAACAAATAGTCCCCTACAAAACTATTAGAATCAGTCAAGTATATTAATCTATCTTTTTTTTTTTAGCAGCGTATATTAATTTATCTATAAAAACTATGAAATAAAAAATAATATATAAGTAAAATACGAAAATATATCTCTCAAATTTGAAACATTGAACTAGGGTTGGAAAAAATATTCGATACCCGAATCGAACTAAACTAAACCGAACCAAAATTTTTATAAATACCCAAACGATATATTTTTCTCTAAACTCGAAATATCCGAAATATCCGAACCGAACCCAAAAAAATTAAAAAAAAATATCCGAACGGTTCTAATTCTCTAGTATCAAAATGTTTGAAAGCCAAAATATCCAAACTGAAACCGACACCCGAACCAAATTACTCCTAATTAACTTTTATTTTCGTATATTAGAAAAAGTTACCCGAAATACCCGAATCGAACCCGAACAAAACTTATCCGAATTTTTTTTCTGTGTACTTCCTAGATACCCAAACCCGACCGAATAAGAATTTAATAAATAATCGATCGGTACTTTTTTGCTTATATCCGAATTATCCAATACTCAAATTATCCGATCTGGATTGGATCCGGATACCCGAATGCCCATCCGACTGAACAACGAGGATACGAGGAGTGAGTTGCTCAAGTAACTTAAACGGAGAAAGTGATGACTACGTTAACCTTTTTTTTGCTGTATGACCTTCATTAAACAAACAAATCTACAATTTCCATTTTACTCTTTACACAATAATAAAAAATTAAAAAATTAAATTAAAAAATATATTCTTCTTCAATTTACTTTCTCTCTCCTCTTTTCCTCCATTTCCGAAATCAAAAGAAAAATTGAAAAAAGAGCTCGACGCCGCTTTCGATCCACCGTCACTATCGCCAGTCCGCCGCCGCTCGCTATCGCCGCTCGCCGGTCGCTGTCGCAGTCTTTGAATCAATAAAGAAATCCAATTTGATTTGATTTGATTTGATTTTGATTGTCGATTCTTGTGTTTCTTACTCTTGTGTCTATTCAAAGTTATATGTTATTGTGGATTATGGGTTTGGATTGAGAAGCAAAGATCGGAATTTGTTGGTTCAGATAAGAATTTGTTGGTTCAGATCGGAGTCTGGGTATAACTAGATTTCGGTTTAGTTATACTATGTACATATAGTACAACTAGTTAAACTAGTTAAACTATGTACATGCAGTTAAACTAGTTAAATTATGTAGAGGCAGTTAAACTAGTTAAACTATGTACAGACAGTTAAACTAGTTAAACTATGTGCAATTACTATATATTGATGTCGTTTATTATTTTTTCAGGTGACGATGATTGATATAACTTTTAATTATGGGGGACATTACTCATTTGACGGAGATGATATACAATGGAATCCAAGAGAACATCGATGTTATACCATATATATGGATAGAAATTTGAAACAAATGAGTTATACATCTTTGGTTGGTAAAATATGCAGAAAGGTGAAGGTAAATTAATTAAGATGGGCATTGTAAGATAAAGATTAAAGATGAGAGACTTAAGACTTGTTTCAAAAAATTTTGTTTTTAGGAGAGTATGCTTTGGCATTGGGGTGAGTCGAACACAACCGATAATATTTCCACCACCACTTCATCACCGCTGCATAAAACAACTTTCTTTTCTCTATGAATTCTTTTGGCTTTGGTTTGGTACAAAATTTCTCTCCTTTCACCAACCAAATGTGGGTTGGTTATGTTTTTTTGTTTTTAATCCGCTTGAAACCTGTACATGGATCTCATAAACAATATAATCATAAGGGATAAATTAAGGAATGAAAGATAAATGAAGAATTTACAGGAAGAGGTGGTTTTACGTTATACAATACATGCTTGCTTGCTTTTATCTTTTTCTCGAGGATTTTTTAATGTTTGTGTTTGACATTTTAGTTCTGTAACTTTTTTCTTTATATTAAAGATAATGGTAATGTTACGTTTGGTCTCATTGTGTCTTCTTGCATCAATTTCAAATGAAGTACGATTATAATACCTTATGATTTATGGTATTCTTGATTATGATTCTTTGGATTATAGTAGTAATCTTAGGAACATTTTTGTATAATCTAAAAGTAGTATTTAATAATTAAATGTACATATTTTATTGATAATTTTAATCATTACAGAAAAAATAACTAAAAGTTAGATGACATGAATTTAAACTGGTTAAACTAGCTAAACTAGTTAAACTATGTGAAACTGGTTAAACTGGTTAAACTATGTTATTACGTACTTGTATTTAAAAACAAAAGTATTACGTACGTATTTCAATAATTTTTTTAAGAAAATGTTAGTAATACATAAGTAAATATATATAACAATATGATTTAGACAAAAACGATAATTTATAATATTTATGTGATTATTACATGAACTTTTATACTTCCCCTTATCTACCTTATATTTTTATGGTCACTTAGTAATTATTATCAAATAACTATGTCAATCAGATAAACATGTATTTTATCATATATTATATCATAATAAGTTGTTAAATATATATTAGACCACTATTTTTATAAGTTAAACTAATTAATATTTGTTTAACATATGGTTAAACTAGTTAAATTGGTTTATCCATGAAAGTTAAACTATGTTATAAGTTGTTAAACTAGAAAACTAGTTAAACAATGTGGTGCAATTATGTGTAATAAAATGACGGCGCCACATGACAATCATTTCAGGAAATATATGCGCCACGTGGCAATCATTTATGGTGCCACGTGGAACACAAAATTGAGTACTTTAATGTCGGTAAAAGAATTAAACTCGCTAAACTAGTTAAACTATATTAAACTAGTTAAACGGGTGCAACTATGTTAAACAAGTTAAACTAGTTAAACCGGTACAAAAACCAAGTTTAACTATTTTAACAAATTTACTCAGTTCTATTAAGTCATACCATGTTCCTAAACATTATATAGTTAAACTGGTTAAATTACGTTTAGAATTTTACTCATTTTTACTAAGTCATACTATATTCGTAAAGTTAAACTAGATAAACTAGTTAAACCGGTTAAACTACTTTTAAACATGATTAATCCAATTTCTGAAACTGAGTAAAGGAACCAAACATAAACAAACATTGGCTCGTGGTCAAGACAACTATCTTGTCTGCATCAACCACATAACCAGTTTGAGTCTCATTGATTTACGCCAACTTCATCCTCCTTAAGGCTTCCACAAACATTACATTCAAGAACCCTTGACGCATCATGAGTCTTTGGCGGAGCGGAGCGAGAGTGCCAAAAAAATTATCCTTCTCACACATGTATCTTACAAAGAAATACGCGTGAGAGAAATTGGATTCATCATCCACCCCATTTTCACAAGCTTATTCTTCTTCCTTTTCACCCTCTGAATCCTCCATGTCTTCTTGTTCATCTTCATTTTCCATCTCTTCCAAAACCTCGTTCTCATCTTCCTCACCTTCTGACCAACTAGATTCTAATTTGCACATGTCACAGTCACATTTGAAACCATAATCCTTAAGCAATCTCTTTTGTATGCTCGAGTATTTCATGTTCACAGGGAAGTGATGATAGCGGCAGCGATAAACATGTTAAATTAGTTTAACGGCAGCGACAACGATGGCAGCAGCAGTAGCGGCGACAACAACAACATCGTCAATAAAGGGATTCAACGGGTTAAACTCTGCTAAATTGATTAAACTAGTTAAACTATGTTAAACTAGCAACTATGTTAAACAAGTTAAAATGGTGCATAAATACAAAAAACATCCAAAACTCCTTCTCCTTCTCTGTTTCTACCATCCGAAGAAGTAAACTCCATAGTCTCATCACCTTCCTATTGCTATTAAGATGCATGTGAAAGAGGTGTCGGAACTAGTGATGCTCTAAATACCATTTTCGTAAACATTATATAGTTAAATATTGTTAAACTACGTTTAAAATCTTACCTAGTTCAACTAAGTCATACTATGTTCCTAAACATTATATTGTAAAACTAGTTAAACTAGTTAACCTACATTAATAAATTTATCCAGTTCTACTAAATCATACCATGTGCCTAAATATTATATAGTTAAACTAGTTAAACTAAACTAGAATTCTACCTTGTTCTACTAAATTATACTATGTTCCTAAACATTATATGGTTAAACTAGATATACTGGTTAAGTTACTTTTATAAATTAATCCAGTTCTACTAAGTTATATTATATTCCTAATACACTATATAGTTAAACAGGTTAAATCTGTTAAACTGCGTTTCCAAATTTGTAAAAATGGACAAATTTGGAAACGCAGTTTAATAGGTTTAACTAGTTTAACTCATTTAATCCGTAAACTATAAATAAAATACTCAATTTCATGTTACACGTGATACCATGAATTATTGCCACATGGCATTGATATTTTCTGAAATTAAAGTGTGTAAATTTAGGTAAATAAAAGGTGAATTTATTGGATTGGATCGGATCTTAATGATTTTGGGTCAAATGTATTGGTTGGATCTGTAATTTTGAAGAAAGAGCATGGTTTATTGGTCATTTTGTTATTTTCGACTTTAAAAAAAATTGAAAAAAAAATTAGTTTTTATAATAAGTTATTTGGGCAATTGGAATCACGCGGACGGTCAGCAATTGTTCCCTCAGATCGCAGGCTGTGTTATTGTCTCCTCCTCCGAAAGAGAGAGAGAGAGAGATAATAAGATCATATTGAAGAGATTAGAGAGCGAAAATGTCCGGTGTAGCAGCTATTCATGCGAGTTCATGGGCCGCGGCTCTGGTGAGAATCTCTCCGTATACTTTCTCCGCCATCGGAATTGCCATCTCCATCGGCGTCTCTGTTCTTGGTGCTGCCTGGTAAATCCTTCTTCTTCTTCTTCTTCTTCTTCTTCTTCTTCTTCTTCTTCTTCTTCTTCTTCTTCTTCTTCTTCTCCCAATTGATTTGCGAAATCATCGTGGTTACGAAAGCTCTTTGCTCTCTCTCTCTCTCTCTCTCTCTCTGTGGTTTAGGGGAATTTACATTACCGGAAGTAGTTTGATTGGTGCCGCCATTGAAGCTCCTCGTATCACTTCTAAGAATCTCATCAGGTTTGCCTACGATTCAATTTCAATTTCAGGAAATTGTGTAAATTTGTGTGAACCAATGCGAATACCATTAGATTGTAGCATGAAGGTTGACCTAGGATTCGTGAAATTGGTATTTGTTTTTTTTTTTATGATGATAAATCACATTGGCTCTGATTTAGATGCTAGAACTATGTAATGAACATGTGTTTTGTTCATTGTTTTTGAAACTGTTTTTTTTTTTCCAGTGTAATCTTCTGTGAAGCCGTGGCTATATACGGTGTTATTGTTGCAATCATATTACAAACCAAGTTGGAGAGTGTACCATCATCAAAGATGTATGATGCTGAGTCTCTAAGAGCTGGATATGCAATTTTTGCTTCTGGAATCATTGTTGGATTCGCAAACCTTGTATGCGGGTCTGTATCTTCTTCATCCTTTTTCTTTACCTCTTCTGAACCTTTGTAAACGTGGAAATGTTTATGGAGATATTTTCTTTTGCAGGTTATGTGTAGGAATCATTGGAAGCAGTTGTGCATTGTCTGATGCTCAGAACTCGACGCTCTTTGTAAAGATTCTTGTGATTGAGATCTTTGGGAGTGCTCTCGGGCTATTTGGAGTTATCGTTGGGATCATTATGTCAGCTCAAGCTACATGGCCTACAAAATAGATATATAAACTGGTATTTATGGACTTGTACCCAATACCTTTTACGATCTATCTTTCGAAATCCTGGAAGAATTACACATCTTTGTTTATCTTTCATGGCTGTTATATCTCGTGTAGAAGAAAATCATGTTTCTCTTTGAATCCCTATTTTTTGGTAATGTTCAAACTTGGGAATAAGTCACTTGGAGAAACCTCTTCATGTTTCTATTATTTGGTTCTTTTGTGACAAATGATAAGAGTTTGTATATGTTTTCTTGTTGAGCATGAATGAATTTAAACTCTTCAGGCTTCTATTGTTGTCAAACTCAATCTGTGTGTGTCGGGTGAAAAATGTGTGTGTGTATGTGAAAACAAAAATACAAAAGAAAACAATACATGTTTCCTACTTTACAAAATGGCGTTTGCCTTTTACAATCATCAAAATAATTTTATAACATACACTAGATGTTGTGGGATCATTTCGAAACAGATATAACGCAAAACATAAATCTCTTGGTAGCAAAAGAGCTTTTAAAGAACCCATTACCATTATATGCAACTATCAACACAGAGCTGGATTTCATCAATATACAACTTATATTCAGTAGAAGCTTACTATGTTCGTATTGTTTCCTACACAGCAACATCTAATTCTAATCGTTAGTGATATTAACATTAACTTACAAGACCGTATCACACATTATTACGCCTATAATCAGACAGAACAAATCGACAACCCGAAAAAGAGATGAAGCTCAGACGGTGAATCAGTAAGCCATCCCTCCTGAAAACACATCTCCATCATGAAGCACGCTTTCCGTCAACCAATAACCATCCCATGAACCGCCTATCCGCTGCCATTACACACAAATGTTTTCAATTAATTATCATCATCATTGCAGATCACAAATCCACATAATATTAACCATTCAAAACTCTTAGGGTCTCTAGAGTGACATAGGAACCAACCTGGAACATTGTAAATTCAAATATCTCTTCTTCCTCAGGTCGATTTCCCTGAATCCAAATCCTCTGCTTGAAACGATTCTGTATATCGAAAAAGAGGGTATCATGAGAAAACAAGGGAGAGCTATATCATCTTCAAACAAGACATGATACCTCCTCCACGAACAAACTGCTTAAGATTTGTCTGTCCTTGTGACCAAGCAACACACGGTAGGACGAGTGGTGAAAAATACGCCTAAACCTTTCAAACTGCACCAACCAATGAGAACCAGGGGATAAGAACCTAAGCTAGTAGCTAGAAAACAATATGATCATCAAAGTGTTGGAAAAAGAAAGGTTTTAAGTTAACCTGTCCTAGATCAAAGAAAGGACCGAAATAGGTGGATCTTTCGAATGGATCGAATCCAGCAAACTGTTATTTCAACAAATAGATGTCAAATCATCACAGAAGTTGTAATAATCGAAAGAAACATCAAGGAAGTTCGTAATATGATTTACCCGATACATGACCTCGACGCCATAATCATCATGAGGATGATTGTTATACTTCAATGCATTAAGCTGATGTCGAACAGCATCTTCCGCACTAAACTATGACAAATAATCTAAAAACTCGGGTCAATACACTACAACAGAGACAAAGCAATACATATATGTAACTGGCTTATACAGTAAACAGTGTTCCATTACATCAAGTCTAGGGCCAAAAGGACGTTTCCTACGGCTCTCCAACCTGTAAAACCAACCATCCAACAACATCAACTATGAAACAAATGATGAAGAAACATAGTTAGGATCTCCAATGCTTAACCTAGCAACTACAGCTTTTGCAAAATCGAGTTTTGATCGATTAGCTACTGAAAAACAAACCAGAATTCTCCAAACCAATTGATCAAATCGTAAGCTACTTAATCTGAAACGAAGCGAACGATAATATTCGGATCTGCCTTTTCCTAGCTAAACCCAGTAACACCTGAAACTTAAAATTCCAGGAATCTCAATGAAATTTTGAATTTATAAGGCGTACCAATCAGCAGAGAGGAAATCGGGAACATCGGAAGAAGCTCGCACGAGATAACGATCGAACCTTCCGTAGCCATTGGAAGGCTTGAGCTTAGCAGAAAAGCAGGAAGGAGGAGATGGAAGCACGAGAGACCAAAACGACATCGTTCGTATCGCGCAGCAGAAGGTGAAATTGAGGTTCTCCTGATGATCCTTGTGTTGCTCTCGCCGGTCGTCGTCTTTCACTTCTTAAATTTTAATTTTTACCGTCCGATTCACCGCGCCGAACTAGATTTAAATATGAAACCGGTTTGGGCAAAATCTAAATATTGTATTAAAAACTACTATTTAGTTTTTTTTTTTTTTTTTACCGATTTACTAAAAAAAAAACTATACAAGTACGCATTCAAACCCCTATACTTTTTATTTCAACATCTTTGACAAGTTACACTTAAGTTGTTTATTTCTAAACAAGTTCATCCCAACTTGTTACTCTAAGTAATTATTCTCGAGGACTTTGATGATTTCTCGAGACCTTTTCCTTCTAAAGGATTCACACGTTAGTTCTATAAGTCTATAACTAACATCATTAACCTCATAAACACAATCTATCACACCCATTTAATGTCTTAAAAACCTTAGAACTTAGCCGAGTTTTCTAGAACCCCTAAGCTTGAGATTTTACTTTCAATAACAAGAAAGTTCATTAAGAAAAGTGAAGGGAGAATTGGAACTAAAAAATGAAAAAACAGAGATTATAATTCATCAGTAAGATGGGATAACTCACTTAGATATTCACATGCATGAAGATCAAGAGGGGGTCTAAGGTTGACTGGAAAATATGAGTGCGTTTTAAAGGATTGATAGTCACTCTCAAATCTCGACCTTGCACAAAAGTTAAAAGTTAACACTTGCTTCTTCGTAAAGATCTTTAAAGAAGAAGATTGTCTAGAAGATTAAGAAATAAAAATTTACCAATGAGACCTTTATCCTTGTACATTTTCTGAAAACAATAATGTTGTTTCCATAAGTTTTTTTTTTTTTTTGATTAATGGGTTAATTGTATTAAACCAAAAAAAGAATTAAAAAGTAACGAACGACAATCGATAAATTAAATGGAGAATGAAAGAGAAGAATCTAATTTGAATCTAGACTAATCTAGAATTTGAATAAATGGGACTGGGACGATCATGTTGACATTTCAGCTGCTCGAAGAGCAGCCATACCATCCATCCGGATTTTTTTCTTGATAGCCTTACGTTGAGCTGAAAGGGTGCGAGAGTCCAATCGCTTCAGCTTCTGAGCGGAGACGATAAGCTCTTTCTCTTCATCGAATTGTTGTTGCGCAAGAGCCTTAACTTTGTTTCCATAAGTTCTCATGAATGAAATTAGTAATTTCGAGTAGATTCCGATGTTAATATTATGAGGTTGTTAGAAAGTTCTTTTTATCAAAAATAGTCAACAAGGTATATATACATGTAAAAAATAGTGAGCAGTGAATATATACAAAAAGGAAAAAAAATCTAAAAGATGTAATCCCGGAGTTGATCCACTAATACTGGCATCATATCACCATTGTAAATCCAGCTTGACTGTGGTTTGCGAATTTGCGTTAAGACAAGTTTTTTTGGTTGTTTAAATAAAACAAAAACGAAAGAGAGTTGCGTGTGAATCAAGGATCTCTTACAAGAAGGAGAAAATCACCATCTCTGATAAGAGTGATGTCGTCAATTTCAGCTCCTTCTCTCGTAAGTACTTTAGTTGGGACGAAATCCATCTTTTTCTCACCAATTTCCAATAGCTCTTCCATTGAATTCGGTAACAATATCACTTTCCCACGGGTTTCACCGTTTTCCGGCGAACTAATCGTCACTCTCGCCGGATAAAACATACCTCCTCCTGCAGGAACTGATGGGCTTCTTGAAGGTTCTCCTCCATCATCAGCTGTAACAAAAATGCATATAAAAACCAAGTTTTTGAGTTTCGCTGAAGGCCTGGATTCCGTGTCGAAATAACTAAAGAAATAGAACAATGTACTGAAATTTGTGAATTGTATAGAAGGATGGCTCTTGTGATGTGAAAATTTGTGAAAATTATGGTTACGTGACGAGAAAGCAACGAGTATTCAGGATCAAATGGAAGCAACGAGTATTCGAGATCAAATGGAGAGGTGACACGATTTTACCGGTATTTGCAGCTGAAATGAATCCGAAGAGCGAGTTTCTAAAGTTATTGAGTTTCCGTCTCTGAGAAACCACAACCTGACCTCCCTCTAAGACGAGAGGCATTTCTCCGGAATGCATTGTAGGCTCACTGCTATACTTCATCAATGGCTTCCCTGTCACAGGAACCTGAGGTATTCCAGGGACAAGTTTCGGTTTCTTCTCCACGGGCCTGTGATTATGAAACAAGGTTTTGATATCTTCATGCCCTTGATGCTCGGCAAGACCACGAGGAGTCCACCCGTAAGAATCCGGCCTGTCCAAATCAGCACCTCGGTCTAGTAAGAGCTTCACAATCTCCAAGTGACCTTCTGAGACTGCTCTGTGTAAGGCTGTGGTTCCATTTCCGTCAGGGAGTGTGACGTCGCCGCCGTATTTGATGATGTCTTTGAGCGCGTCTAAGCTGTTTTTTTCCACGGCTAAGCACGCGAAAGAGCTCACTGAGTCTATGCTTAACTTTGCTCCGTTTTCTGCAAGGAGTTTAGCAATTCCGCTATGTCTCCCTATGATTGCTTCCCACAAGGGTACATTACCTTCTGAATCTGTAAACAATGTACGAGCAACAGATAAATTAGTTTTTCTTTCAATCCAACTAACATGATCCTAGCTAGTTTACCTAGTGAGACATTTCTTACTACTTTACCTCTAATGTTAGGATCTGCTCCATGTTCGAGAAGTAAAACAACGCAGTAATGGCTTCCTTTTGATGCTGCTACATGCTGAGATATACAGATAAGAAACATAGAGAGTAAGCAATTTTTGTTTTGGCATTAAAAAGAGGATGATGGTATATAGTATATACAGAGGAAGGTTGGGGCTTACCAGCGCAGTTCGCCCGTTCTTATCCATTTCATTAGGGCTTGAGCCTCGTCTTAGTAACTGATGCAGCAATAAATCATCTCCTCTGGCTGCAGCAAAACATAAGCTGAGAGGTAAATCCATTTTCCCTTCAGCCAACATATGTTCTGTATCAGCTAAAATGCCTTTCATCACTGGATCTTCTGAGTCTTTTAAATGCTGCATGAACCAGAACATATCTGTTATGGAACTGGTCTTTTTCACATTTTTTGTTGATAACCAAATCAAACTGTTCTTGAGTGTCAGCATGTTGAAAAAACAACTGTTTAACAAATAAAAAGGAAGAGAGGATTCATACATACCTGAAGAAGATTATTCATGATTATTGCTCCATCTCCTACGTTTGCCTGAACAAGATTTAAGAGTACTGTACGGTTCAGGCGAAGCAACTGAGTCAATCGCTTGGTACGAACAGTAAACAGCTGCGGTCTGTAACATAGTACCCCAACTTCACCAAAAACATTTCCTCTCTGTGCTTCACTAATTACCTGTAAAGAACACATACACATAAACATTACCAAATATGTTTTGGTTTTCCAGTTGCAACGATGTCAAAGAAGAACGCAGTCATATCTTTAGAAGACTTAAAAGGGTATAATAAAAACTAGACATGCCTGCTCCACTCCATTTACTCGTGCAATGATGTCCTGAACGATAAAGGAATGTCTCAGGAATAATACAAGATGTGACACATATATATTTTGTGAAGTTAAAAAGACTATCAAAGCTGTTCAACTGATTTACGCAAAACACTTACAACAGCTCCTGTCACCAATATGTAGAAGTCTGTTGGTGCTTCATTCTGCAAAATCACATCTTCTTTGGGAGGAAAATACTCTGCTTTCATTTCAGTGACCTACAATAATCATAAGTTAAGACTTAATGTGAATAAAGTGACCACTTTTTAGCAAACGGGACTCCTTGCGTTATGCAGGGCCCGCTTAATAGTGCGACCGTTCCGGGCACATAAATAAAAGGGTCTAAACGTAGAGATTCAAAAAAATAATATTTTGCTTGTGTTTTGCTTATGCTTTGCTTGTATTTTGCTTATGTTTTGGTTGTTTTTGTTTTTGAAAAAAATAATATTTTTATCGGAAAAACATAATTATTTTGTTTTTGATATATTAGAGACCTATTTTTTAAATTTGCTCAGGGCGTATAAAATGTTTGAGCCGGCCCTGGCTTTATGAGAAACATACCAACTGGAAAAGAAGATCATTGGAGATTCCATGGAACAAGTAGATTTTGTCAACAACTTCATAGAACAGGTAATGCGATATGCTGGACCGAATAGCTTTGGGAAGGGAATCGATGATTTCTTGCTGCTGTAAGCCTTCTGAATCAGTTCTGTACCTCAAACACAAATGAGCAACCATCTGATCTTGCAAGCGCACTGGCAGATTGTTCCTCTGACCAAACCCCGAGGCGGCTTGGATGGTATCTCTCTGGAATAATGCAAATAAAAATAAGACTCATGAAACTACACCGAGACCAGATTATTATTCAGAAAAGTGCATTAAACATCTTTTATTTTTTTGAGAATGTATCTGAATCGTCGTTACGATATGACTAAAGCAATAACTGTACCGGTAAATAGAACTTACAAATTTTCTGGTGCGGCCGGTCACGTGAACCACCAAGTTGGTCATATTACCAATTATATATGCTGATAATCCAAGATTAAAAACCATGTAGCAAAGAATGAAAGTCATCTCTCTTGAGTTAACACCATGTATATCACCATAACCTGTTGTGGAGAAAGTAGTTATGGACCAATACATTGCCGTGTTATACCGCACTGCAATAGGAGACTGTTTCCAGTTTTCATCGGTTAATGCCATAAATGTCTTGGAAGGGTCAGGGTAATGTGCAGCAATGGAATAGAGGAAGCAAGCACCACAATGAATCACAAAAAGAGTAACCTGCATTACCAAATCAGAACTGTAAATTGACAGCTAGAAAACTGTTCATTTGAAACGAAAAAAAAAAAGTGTAAAAACAAGTAGACATAGCTACTAACAAGGAGAAGCTTCGAGCAGCGAACCCAAAAGTAGCTGTATTTCCTATCTTTCTCTAACCTGAAAAGAAGAGCTCAATGTCATACTCACCATAGAGAATAATGGATTCCAGAAACGGAGCTAAATGATAATTCAGTTTAAATAAGCAAATGTCAATAGGTTCATATGATTATATCAGCTGCTGGAAAACTAGCCGAGCTAAAACTGGCGAAAGACATAAATGATACATTAGTCCAAACTCACCTGGCAAAACAATTACTGACCCTCCGAAGGCGCCATAGACGTAGCATACTGAAAATTCCATATCCCTGAATACTCTCATGAAGCAAACTCCCAAAACTTTCGTAAGGAAATGTGGAAACCACATCAAAAACGAGCCAAGTCGACGCATATCTCCAAGCAATTCTCTTTGGATCATCGATAAGGAGATAAGTTACCTTGTCCAAAAAGGCAACAAAGAACGTCAAGATTATATCAACAGCGAAAAATCCGTTGACAATGTTATCGAGAATACTGAGAGGTGCTCTTGGCTTTTGCAGAAACCCAAATTCAAAAGGCGATGCCCAAGCTGTGTATAGCACCAAAAACACCAAAAACGTCTCCCACGCTCTGAAATATTACACAATTACAGAGTCAAAGACAAATGTGTAATTTACAGACCACATATGCATTGATAGAAACCCTAATTTTCGTCGAAATCGAAAAAAGCAGGACCTGTAACGAGGATCGAAGGGAGAGACGATGAAGCGACGGAGAATGACATCACGAGAGGAACGAGAGTTGGCTCCGAGAGAAGGAAGAAGGCCTTTGCTGAGGCTGTACTGACTCATTGTTCCATCTCGAGACAAATGGTCAGCTACATCATCATCCGCCTCCTTGGTTCTTCCTCCTCCACCTTCTTCGCCGTCGTCCTTCACACCCCAAAACCATACCTTCTTCTTCTCCATTCAGATCTCTCTCTCTCTCTCGCTTTCTTCTTCCAAAATCCCTTGCGGAGACACACGCAAGGTTTGAGATCTCCTCTGAATTCGCCGGTTTCTAATTTTCTTTTATATCCTTTTTTTTTTTTGGTTACGTTTGTTTCTCTCTTTTGTTTTCTTTGTGGGCCTAAACATGGAACTGTTTTCCCTCCTTTTATTTCTTCCGTATCCACAAATATAGCAAGTAAATTTCGGTTTATTGGTCTAAGTGATCTTCGGTTTATACTTTATAGATTTTTTCAAAATTAACAAATTAGCATGTTTATTACCATTTTGTTCTAGGGAACAGAATATTATCTTTAGTTAATTTAAGATTGACACAGAAGCTGTATGATTTGGTTTTTTTTTTTTTAAGCATGTCACGATTTTTACATACAACTAGGTTTTTAATATATTTATTTTGTGAATTATGATTAAAATAAAATAATAATCGTTTATAAAATTGATATGATGTTAATATATATGTACCTATATAGGTAAAAAGAGTTTGATTTAGCTTCTTTTTTTTTTTTCAATTTGCCTAGTAGTTTTAATAATCCCTTAACACCGTAAGGAGTATGATTCGAACCTCAAACCTGCAACTTAATGTGATGAGTTTTCAGAGGTGGTCACCATTATACCACTTGACTCCCACATAGTTTGATTTAGTTTATATGATAGTACTCAACATTGGCGGATCGAGAAGTTATTTTTATCCGGGGTATAACCTTAACGAATTTGCGAAATTTTGTTAATTTCAGTAGACATATTATAAAACTTAACTAAAAATTACATGACTTAAGAAAATGAGTATGGGAGACGTGCATCACCCCTCGTATGCCTTACGTCCGCCCCTGCTAATAGGCTCTGTAAACTTGATTTGTTATGTACCTCATATATATATATATATTTTTTTTTTTGCATTTGTCATATATCATTTGAAAAATTAAAAATACATAAAATGTGAACAAATAACAACTTTAGTTTCTAAAAATAACAATTCAAAACATATCAAATAATTTTATGTCTTTTATATTGTTTATAATTTATAAAGTAGTATATTATTATTCGAAATTAAAATAATCAGTGTAATCTAATCTTAGTGTTTAATAGTAAAAAATTTTTGGGTCAGTGGTCAAAGGTTTAAAGACTTTTACATTAGGTCTGAGTTCAATTTCTATGCATTTCGTGCAGATTAATAGAGTAAACCTTATCAGAGGTTTAGAGTGTCGCAAGCAGAGCCATTCGTTGTGGTCTCGTGTGTTGTGGAGAAATCATATCTTTCGTGGTGGTGTCATATATGTAGAACCGTCTGTTGTGGATCCCAATGTTGCGGAGAGGACTGTGCCGTGGAATCACTGTTTATGGAAACTGTTCATCATAATCACTTAAGCAGCAGATAGTTAAATATCATCATAATAATATTAGATCAAATATCTCTAATGATGATGTAATAGACGGAAAAAAATTAATGAAATATCTTTAAAATATTTATGAATTTAAACTTTGATAACAAAAAAAGAAAAACAAAGTAAGGGATAAATAGGGTTCATCTTATACTATTGATTTTTTTGTTTAGATTTGGAGCAAAGATCTATACAATATTTGATTTCTTGTTCTCATTAAAAAAAACTTTGTAATACTTTAAATTCTGTTGATGTGTTTATTAGAATTCTTTAAAATTTAATCTTGAATAACCCTTCCATAATTACAAAACAAAAAGAGTTTAAATACAAGCGAGATCAGTTCAGATATTAAAGATTAGAATAGCCCAAATCATAAGATAAGAAAATCAGATATAAAAATAAAATTCCACTAGAAAGTTTTTAAAATATGGGGGTAGACTTTTACTTATTTTAAAGTTTGATTTGTACCAATCACAGTTTTTAGTTTTAAAGTTGTTAAAAAGACGATATTCACAAAGGCTGAAGATAGAGCAAACACTCTTGGAGAATCATACACTTCCAATAAAGCTAATTCTCAACAAATGGGCCAGCCTATGGTGAAGCCCAATGCTCAAATATAGAAGCCGAAGCAGCCCATGCCAACTTAGCTTTTCCTATTACTTAGTTTCTAAAATAGTCTTTCCTATTATGATGCAAAGTAGAAACAATTACTAAATATATAGCATCATAACAGGAGGAAAAAAATAAATAACACAAATGATATTTGAAACGTCGACATAATATGGATGTGCACCTGATGTCAGTCAAAGAAGAAAATGACGGTTCCGTTTGGAGCCTAAGAACTTTACTAACACTCGAACTGCAAACGTTTCATCACTAACGTAACAGTAAGTGGAGTAAAAATTTTAAAATATAATATTCCTTCAAAATATCATAAATACAAAAGATATAGAATGTATGAACTCCTTTTTTTCTTTTTCACCAAAAACTTTATTCTATTCAAACCATATTGTTTTGCGAAACACAAGTTATCGATAGCCACCAACGGTTTTAACTATATAGATGGTTTAACATCTAAAATAACAAAATATATTGGACATATTGTGACCGTCTTGCCCATCAAGTTAGCGGCTGCATTAGCAACTCGTGGAGAATGCACAAACTGGAACAAATTCTTTTTTGGATTATTTCCAATCATCTCTGATGTAAATCTTTCCAATTCTGGGCACTCACGTGGATGTACAGCTGCCTGCAATACATGAGAACATTATGTTTCAAAAATTATATTCTTGAAACTAGGCCTCGGCAAAAACCCCGGACCCGAAAACCCGACCCGGACCCGACCAAAAAAACCTGACCTGAACCCGATCCGAAATAGCTTCGGGTCCTAATTGGGTTTTATATGTCCTTACCCGAAAATCCGAAAACCCGAACCGAACCCAAAAAAACCCAAAAAAACCTGGAAAAACCCGAAAAAACCCGACCCAAACAGTTGGGACATATAAATCAATAGCATACGTCCGCCTTCTACCTCGGGGAAGGGGAGGGGAATCCGAAATAGCTCCGGATCCTAATCGGATTTTATTTGTCTCTACCCGAAAATCCAAAAACCCGAAATCCGACTCGAAACCCGACCCGAAACCCGAACGCCCAGGCCTACTTGAAACCCAACTTACGAACACATTTTACCAGACCAAAACTTAGCCTTTTTCTTGGTGTTGGTTTCATAATTTATAAAATTTGTAGGTTATTAATGCAAACCTTCTTTAAAAAAATTAGAGGAATGCCTACTAACGACGTCGTTTACCACTGATTTTTTTTTTCTTTTCAGGTATTTAAAACTTAAAAGAAGGAGACGAAGCAATCATCATCAGCTTCCGATTTTGGGATTTGTCGCAAAGACACAAACCATCACTGGGTGAAAAAATGTCGTCGTTTCTAAAATCCTTCATTGATCCAAACAAGAACGTCCTTGCTCGGATGCACATGAAGTCGATCTCGAATCGCCTTCGAAGATACGGTCAGATCTTCAAAACCCTTCCTGCTTCTTCTGTATCCGTTTCGATGTTGTTAATTCGTAAATCGATTTGCAGGTCTCAGGTACGATGATCTGTACGACCAGTATTACAGTATGGACATCAAAGAGGCGATGAACAGACTCCCCAGGGAGGTCGTTGATGCTCGTAATCAGCGTCTCAAGCGCGCCATGGATCTCTCCATGAAGCATGAGTACCTTCCCAAGGACCTTCAGGTACGTTTTTGAATGAGAGACCAATAATCTTGAGTTTATGGAATGAATTTGAGATTTGGTATGGTGTTTTTGCTGGAAATTGAGGAAATGATAAGAATTAATAGGATCACTGGCATCAATTTAGATTGAAAACTGTTTTCTCGGTTTACCTAGTTGGTCTTGTGTGTAGAATGCATAAGGAACATACTTTCTGAAGCCAAAGGTTTGTGAATGAGGGACCAAGACTGACTAATATTGAGTTTGGATATGGAATGATTGAGATTTGGTATGGTTTTGGCTGGGAACTGAGGGAATGATAAGAATTAGAGGATCTTTGGAAATTTGGATTGAAAAAGAAGCATTGAAACTGTTCTCACGATTTACCGATTTTTTTCTTGTGTTCCTCATAATATGGATCTTACATTGTCTAAGTTTACAGAGTATTGAAGTGATCTATGTTATGAAATTATACGACATACGTTGTTTCTTGCATCCATTTGTTAGCTCTGTTCTTCTTAGCTCATCAGGAGATTCGGATTGATAAAATTGAGATACTTGTTTCCTTGGTTAGAATGCTGATTTCATGTACACTTCTTCTATTGATGTCCTCATTATGGTTTTGTGGCTTTTGACAAAAGCAAATGTAAGCATTCTTCTGGATTTATTTGAGATGTCTATTTCCTTTGCAGACCATGCAGACGCCATTCCGGGGCTATCTTCAGGAGATGCTTGCTCTAGTAAGTCCCTTTTAGATATATATTTGTTAATTCTAACAGTGCTTGGACTTTTTTAGAGTTTAACTGAAATGATATATCATTATCATCATTATCATCATCGTTCTATTTTGAGCATTGCAGGTTGAGAGGGAAAGATTGGAACGAGAGGCCTTGGGAGCTCTGCCTCTCTACCAGCGCACAATCCCATAAGCATTGTTTTCCTTTCCTTGCAAATGGAGAATAATCATTTCCTGAACGAACCTGAAACCAATCTACTCTGGTACTTGGAAAGCTTATTTGTGTTTGGTAACTGTGGTAGTTACGTATATGTTGGCTTGAATAAACTCATTGACGCAACCCAAGTAACTTCTTCTGCTCCTGCTTTTGTGTTTGGTTTCTCTGATGCCTTTTTGAAGTTGCAAGGGAATTTGATTTTATTAAGTTTGATTTTACCCACTAGTGAAACCAAGCTAGTGACATGTGGAAGCCAATCAACTCAAGTCAAGATTAAAATAAAGAACTACAAGAAAACAGGTGTTTCCATATTGTGTCAATCTAACATAAAACACATTAAAAAAACATATCAATGTTAATGTAAATCTTGTATCTTTATTATGAGTTCTATAATGTTGTTCATAAGTTTTGTAATAGCCATAAAATTTTGAATGAAAATGGGTATTAAATAATCGTAAAATATGTAATTTGATTGTTTTTCTTAGTATAGAGTATAAGCAAGTATAAAACAGATAATGATGGCATAAGAACATCGTAACATGCATAACATATAAATGATACATTTCACAAGGCTTCTTCTTCTTCTTCTTCCTCCTCTCAGTCTTTTCAGTTTCTTTAAGCTTATGACATACGGAAAAAGTTGAAGTTGACAAGCGAGCAGTAGACAAGTTTGATTTACTCGGAGGTATATAAACCGAGAATAATATTTATGCTAATATATGAATCCCTGCACCTCAGTAAATCGGCTTGAAATGTCATAACCTTGAGTTCATAACAATGAGTTGCGTGTTTTTCTGTATATTTTTGATGACCAGGACAACAGTACATATACCACAAACTAACAAGCATGGACAGTTTCGCACTCAAAGTGGTTAGAAGAGAAACCATGAGAATCAGACCTCGCAATCTACTGGTAACACATTTACTGTAAAAGTATTCCACACAACCTCAATACTATCTCAGGTACAGACAAATGTTATCATGAAGAAAAACTTTCAACCTAGTGCACTTAATACTTACCAATCGTCGGCATACTTATCCAACCAGACTGTAAATGTTTCTCCTTTAGCTAGGAACAGAGTAAAGCCTGTGCACAGTGTTTATCCAAGAACACCTGAAACATATCAGTTATGTATAGCCAAAAGGAAAACATAACACAATTTCAATTATCAATTTGAGGAAGAAGGGGCATTGTGTTTTGCACCATTCAGTAAACCTCATGCATCAGAGTAAGATCTCTAGAAGCAAGCAAGATCTGCAGTCACCCAACATGGCTACACTGTTCCTGAAAAATATAGGGTAAGTTCAATAATTCATCACTGATGAGGAAAATACAAATGTCTCAACTTATCCAGAAGCTTAAGCACAAGAAACTAAAGTATATATGAAGAAAAGACATGACTCATCTAAGAACACATACTGTGACTTTTGATCAAATTTGATTATCCAGAAATTACAACAAGGAAAATTACGGCTGAGAATAAGAAGAAAACATCACAATGAGGATTGGAAATTTTCAGTCAGAGTTTCCATACATAATTTCCCTTTTGCTGTCTATACATCATTATAAGAATCCTCCGGTAAAAGAACAATATATAACAGATGATTCCACATTGCAGGGAAGTATGCCCAACACCTGAAGATAAGACTGTCAAGTATCAAAAAGATAAGATAGATACTAACAAAATTAACTGTGGGTACCAGCAGACTTGAGATTTCTTAGCTCCATCAAATGTTCATCATTTGATATATTAAGAGAAAGTCGGAGATCGGTAAGTGATGCTTCCTGATCCCAACTTAGGGGGCCGGAAGCAAATAACTTCACCAGTGTACTGCGGTAAGTGTATAGTTCAGGCCTACAGGATCTCACTGCTCTACCACCTGCTAACGAATGTTTCCGCCTAGCTTCCTCTCTGAGCCCAAATGCTTCTTTTGAAGATTCTGCATCACTACTACAAGAGTCGGCTCCTTGACCAGAACCATCTAGAAAAGAAGTTGGTATGTCACTCTCATCATAACTAATAGGGCTACAACTACCAACCGAGCATGCATCAGTATCATAACAACCATTAGAGACTGAGCTTCTTGTACCAACACATTCACTAAACCCTTTTGATCTTACCCTGACCATTTGACGGAAACCACTTTTATTCTTGTTAAACGAAGCTTCCACATGAATTTTACCACCCCTACGTTCAGAAGCAGCAGTATCTAGCTTCTGTGCTGAAGAAGAAGCAAGCCGGTGCTGATATCCTTCTTCCTCCAATGATCTTATCTTTTTAGGACTTCCCGTCCATGATTCAGCAGACTCATACCAATCACAGGGTGAAGGTCTCTTCCACATTCTTAAAGAAGCAACACTAGTCTCCTGGGGCACCACACTGTTCAGAAGGGGCTTTACATTCTGGTGTACATCTGATCCAGTCACCGTAGAGGACTTCATAGAACAAGATACCTGAAAGATAATTATAGGAGAGTTAGTCAACATGTAACTCCATTAACATATTGCTTAAACATTACTTCAAAAGACACACACTTAAAGACAGATTCCTATCTGAATGGAGAGAGCGTAATAACTACAAGACCATCAGAGGATATAAAATAACAAAAGTAAAAAATTAACCTTTCCAATCATAACCCATCTTTCATCTTGCCAAGATTGTCGAACCCTGAGATTAACTTTGTGAACTGTGAGTTCTGATGCAGCACCAAGTAACCGAACCACATAATATCTTCCAGATAACTCCTCCAGAACCGTAGCAGTTTTCCAGGAAATATTATCAACAAGAACCTCCACTAATTCACAAGCTTCCCATCTATCTACATCTATTTGCGGAGGGCACGGCCTGATCATCTTCCTTGGAACTCTCTCCTCAACAGCCTCATTGTTAGCAAGTTCGAAAGAGTAATATCTAACACCATAAGTATGACCATTACCCGATATGATCTCGGCTGATCGCCACCCACCATATGGTGCCTCTTTGTGGCTAAACACCTCAACTCTACTTCCTTTTCTGAATCTCATGATATTTATCCTCACTTAACTTTATTCCTGCAAAAAGAGAGAGAAAAAAAACAATCTGAATAGCCATTCCTCTATACCATAAACTCGAATTATCTCTAATGAATAGAACTTGAGCAAGATTAGTCCAAACTCGTTTCTAATGAATCTCTCCGATAAAGCACAAAAAACAATACCAAAAGGTTAAAAAAAAAAAAAAAAAAAGAAAACATAAAATCAATGAACCAACCAAAAATATCGTGGCGATCAAGGGTCTAAAAGAAGAAGAATTGCATAAGAACTTACCTTGTACAAGCCTGAAGCAAGTTTGCTCACCGTAAGAGTTGAAAATTTTCCCTGTGGGAATTCTAGGGATTTGTGAACAAATTACCGGAAAAGAATTGGGAATTAGGGCTTCACGTTAATGAAATATACAAAAGAAACTTGGCGTAATAAGAGGCGGCTAACAAAATTATTTTAGTTTTTTTATATGTATTTGGATTTCATTAAATTCTTGAAACCAGGCTTAACAAGCCAAATTTAACAAATAGGCAAATATTAGTAATGACAGTGCGTGATCAAAAAGTAATAATGAGGGGTTCAGTGAACAAAATTTATTTGTATTTGAAAGAATTGAAATTTTAATATAATTTTATTACAATACTATTCATAGTAATTGTTATTTGATTTTTTTTAATAGATAATCGTAGGCCGAACCGATCGGCCCAATCCGAGCCGAACCGGCTAAAAATTTAATCGACCCAATACCTAGAGAGGCCCATACCAATCGATGTTGGTTATATTTGAATTCGGCTTTTTTGTTATTATCGGTTTGGCGTCGGTTACCGATTAACCGATGTAATTCCGATAACAACCAATCTTCTCTCATTTTCGGATTTCACTAACCTAAGAATTTTTCTCTTCCTCTCTAGCCGTTCATCGCGATTCCGATTCCGAACATCAAAGCCGATCAATCTTCATCGATTCCGACCACTACTTAAGATCGAAGGTATGTTTCTGTGAATCTCGTTCTCCTCTTTATAGTTTCGTTGTTCATCTCTTTCCCAAAACGAAACCCTCTCAAACGATATTTTCAAAGTTCAAACCCTAATTTTGATTTTTTACTCTTTTCTTAAAATGGATCTCTTATCTTCCTAATATATCGATTTCTTACAACTAAAAATGTAAAACCCTTAAATAAAATCGATATCTTCAAACCTTAACTCGATTTCTAAGAACCCTAATTTCGATTTCTTACTCTTTTTTTAAAATCGATTTTTATCTTCCTAATATATCGATTTCTTACCTTCCTAATATATCGATTTCTTACAACTAAAAGTGTAAAACCCCTAAATAAAATTGATTTCTTCAAACCCTAATTCAATTTCTAAAAACCCTAATTTCGATTTCTCACTCAAAACTTTAAATCGCTTTCTTCCCTTGCCAAATCCAAAGGCATAAATCAATTTATTACTGTTGAAAGTTAAAAACCCTAAATCGATTTCTTCCAACCAAACACTAAATTGATTTCTTCCTTAAAAACCCTAATCAATTCTCTAATGTTTCATCTATTTATGAAATATGTAGATGCTGCTGGATGGAGAAGAAGAACAAGACAATCAAAACCATCAACAATCTGATTTGTCGTAGAGAGCAAAGAGAAAGGTTCCTCCTCGGGCTATGGTATGTAATCACTTTACTTGTTTAGTTGATGCAGTTGATAGAAATGTGTGTAAATATTGTGGTTTAGAAGTAGGCTGCAATTCAAAATATGTAGGAACTAGTCCTATGATTAGCCACATAAAGAGATGCAAAATGTTCCAAAATTTCAATGACAAGGATAAGCATAAGGTGTTCAGTGGTGATGCTAGTGGTCTGATCAATAATAAGTTTGATCCGGTTGTCTTTAGGAAAACATTAAATGAGATGGTGGTGCTTAATGAGTTGCCTTTTTTATTTGTTGAGTCTGAGGGGTTCGAGCGCTTTTGTTTTACTGTCCTGCCCTTGTACAAGATATTCTGCATCTACTAGGGATATTGCTACCATTTATATGTCAAAGAAATCTACACTAAAAAGAGGGTATTTAGCGTAGATAAAAAGAGGATATCTCTCACAACCGATATATGGGTAGCTCCGACTACTTCATATAATTATATGGTTGTGACAGTCCACTGGATAGATGATAATTGGAAGCTGCAAAAGAAGATCATTAGTTTAAAGCCTCTAACAAATCATAAAGGTGAAACAATTGCTAGGCATCTAGGTGAATGTTTAGAAGATTAGAGAATTGAAAAGGTTTTCACTATTATAGTGGATAAGGCTAGGGGTAATGATTAGGCTCTGCGGGTTTTTAGTGAAGAGTTTGGCATGAGGGACCAAATGCATTGGTTTTAGAAGGTTCATATTTGAATATGCATTGTTATGCACACATACTGAATTTGGTTGTGAGAGATGGTTTGGTAAAGGTTGATGATAATATAGTTGCTATCCGGAATGCAGTGAAGTATGTCAGATCATCATTTACAAGATTGAAGTCTTTTGAAATAAGATGTGAGGCATGAATTTTTTTTAGAGGGAGCTTAGTATTAAATTGTGCAACTAGGTGGAACTCAACTTATCTGATGTTGACATCTGCTCTGAAATTGTGAATTGCATTTGAGAAGATGGTTACTGAAGACAAGTTATATTGTGATTATTTCCTTGAGAAAGAGGATAAGGGAAATAAGCGTATTGGACCACCATTTGCTGCTGATTATGATGAAGTACAAATTTTGGTGAAGTTTCTGAAAATCTTCTTCAATTGTACCTTGGCTTTTTAGCTTCAAAGACTGTGACTTCTACATTGTGCTACAATGAGATTGTTACAATTAAGAGAAATCTGATCACTAAGAGTTACAATGGGGTTAGAGAAATTAGAGATCAAGCTAATATTATGAGGGACAAGTTTGATAAATATTGGGATGAATTGTTAAACATGAATCCACTTGTCATCATAGTTAGTGTGTTTGATCCACGCAACAAGCTGCAGTTCGCTACTCTGTGCTTTGAAAAGCTTATGGAAAGAACAATGTTGAGTGTACACAACTATACGCAGTTGTTACAAATGCAATGAAAAAGCTTTATGAAGAATATAGCTCGAGACTTGGTGGTGGTTGATCGCGGAAGGTTTGTTACACCTTTTTTCACAGGTTTCACCCGAACGCTACTAAAAAGTAGTCTCGGAAGTTTAACCCGATTATACCGCAAATGCACAATAATGCACTTGTAGTACGTACGAGATCGATCAACAGACACTGAAAATAACTACACAGAGATTGCAGGAATAAATCTAATCTACGCACAATATAAATGTTTTGGGGGTTTTAATTCTAAGTCCCAATATGCGTAAAATAAATAAGCAATAATTAAATAACCTATAATTAAATTAAAGTAAATTGCATAAATTAAATAACATAAATGAAATTGCGTAAAGTAAAGTGCATAAATTAAATTGCGTAAAATAAATTGCATAAAGTAAATTGCATAGAATAAAATAATCTTAAATTAAATAACGATTAAACAATAATAAAAAACGATCCCAAAGGTGAATGAGAACGAATCCGAAAATCTTTTAATATGAGAATTGATGTTCTTTAACCCTTCGTTAGTATCCATCGGTCTAGAGATTTTGTATATAAATTAGTCCACTTTCGTGGTATCCTAATTTCTCTGTAAAAACCCCACTCTCGTAGTGCTCTACAAGCATTAAAAACGATCTCGTCATCGACCGGATTGACTAGCAATTGCAATTCTACAAAGTAGTCAATCTTCTAACGTGTTTAGTTCCGAGATCTTAATCCACTCTCATGTTATCAAGACCTTAAGATGCTAAACTAACATGATCAAAGCTAATTTAGATAAGCTCACAAGTTAAAAGTAGATTTATCGATTAACTATTATTCCGAGTATGTATATCAGAAACCCTCTACCCACTCTCATGGTGTAGAAAATTCCCGAAACACTTGGTCACGCCTTTTGGATTAGACCAAACTCTTAGACAACTCACAAGGGAGTAAATCTAGCCTTATGAACGCTTAAAGATAATTAGTCGGTTAAGAACACAAAACATCAATCTCTAATCAGTAGATCCCATCATCGATCTCCACCCTAGAGATCTAAAAGATCTACTCACTCATAACTCCGAGGGTAACAACAATATATGAGATAGAAGACATGATAAACAATAAACAAAAGCTGTAAATAAAGCAATAGAATAACAAGAAGAAGAACTAAAGAATTTGCATAATAAAACTTAAAAATAAAAGAACATATGAGATTTCTCTCTAAGTGGCGGCTACAAAGTTGTGCAAAAAGTGGGAATCCTTTCAAATGAGCATTACATGTGTTTATATAGAGTTTAGGGCTTTAGGAGGACGCTAGGTCATGCCAAAAGAGGTTGGGGAAAGATCCCTTGTGAATTAAACTTGCAGGGTGCCAAATAAGGAGAGTGTAGGATCTTCTGGTTTAGAAGTTGAATAACTTTTGCATCTGATCTCGGTTTGGTATGATTCCAATTCGTGGAGCTTCCCTGATGAGTCAAGATTCCATACCAAATCGAGTAAGTTCAGAGTCACCTGACTTGTAAAAATCATATCTTCTTATTATGAGCAGCTCTTGACCTAATTCTAACTCTCAGAGCTTCCATTTTGGATCAAGATTCCATAACAAGTCGGTTTATAGCTTAATTCCTTATCGTTCGACCGTAAGCCTCCAAACAGTGCAGACATGTCAAAACGTCGAATTTCGAGTTTCTTCCGTCGGGCTAGCATCGACCACGTAGGGTCGATGCACATGGTTGATGCTCATCTTTGGGTAGCACATCGACCAGTCCTGGTCGATGGTCTTCGTCACGGCTCAGCATCGACCCCTCACGGTCGATGCCTTGGTCGATGCCTTGGTCGATGCTGTTTTGTGAAGTTTCTCGGGAAGCTTCCCGTGATGTTTTTGGCCCGAACAAGTGACTCCAAAGTTCGCATGGCTCTTTAAGGCTCCAAAACACTCCAAAAGCATGAGTTTTGCTCCAAGTACCTATAAACACACAAACACATGCAAATACACTAAAGTAGTCCCAAATGATAGTTCTAATGCATGATATGAGTCTATATTAGTATGTAAAAACATATAAATATTAGCTCTATCAACTCCCCCACACTTATCATTTGCTTGTCCTCAAGCAAACAAAATCTAAGTATATTGAAGTTATTTTATTGAAAAACGATAAAAATAAGGTGAGTGAATTTTGTACCTTGTGACATTGTTCTATTTAGTGCTTTTAGTCTTTGTGGAAGTTGAATGATCTCTAATGTACTCATGTACTTCGCCATAAGCATAACAACACACCTTAATCCAAACCGCTCCTCCCTTGACTATAGACTCCTCATTGTTGACTCCTCTTTTTATTCTAAGCATGGGTTCTCAACTTGGGAATATAGACCAAAAGATATGAACACTTACTTTTTTGGATTTCTGTAAGCTCAGGACCGTCTTAGTGCAATTCCTTTCCCCTTCCTTTTCTCACTTCAAGGTCAGTCGATTTTTCCCTACTTTTCTAGAGTATCATTTTTTTTATCGATTCTCTATTCTTTTCAGCTTTTCCCTTTCCTTAGGACATGTTTCCATGAGACGCGAATGTTAAAAATGGTAGCTTTCAACACCCGGTTCACTTCCTTAATACTTATATCCTTTCCTTTTCTTTCCTTTGGGATAGGTTTTCATGAGACACGAATGTTAAAAGTGATAGCTTCCAACACCCGGTTCACTTCTTTATTACCTATATTCTTTTCTCTATTTATTGAAGGGAAGGAAAAGGGGAATTGCACTTA
Organism: Boechera divaricarpa; assembly: GCA_026770425.1. NCBI lineage: Eukaryota > Viridiplantae > Streptophyta > Magnoliopsida > Brassicales > Brassicaceae > Boechera > Boechera divaricarpa. The sequence goes on along the minus strand of CM049186.1, from coordinate 4,963,823 downwards.
CTTAGACGTGCCTTGCAGTGTCTCATAGAGGTATCACATCTAATGTATCTCAAACCCAAAATCGAGAAAATTAAAGTTTATTAGGGTGAGAAGTCAACTCCGATTCATCTAAGTCTCTAGAAGAATGATCCTTTTGGATTTGTCGATCCACTCATAAATTTTCCAAATTTCCTAGTCAAGATCAAACACTATCCAACAAAGCATCCAAACATCAACACAAATAACACAATTAACAAATTATATTGCTACCTCATTAAAAATATTTTCACATGTTATTGAACTTATGAACGAGGAAAATAGTGTAACAATCTCTCAAAATACGAAAAATTTATGGTAAAACTTCCATCAAAAAGATGTCAAAGAAAAAGAATTACCTCCATAGATCGCAAGACTCCCCCCACACGTAAATCACAACGTCCGCGTGGTGAGATAAAACCGTAAAAAGAGTAAAAAGCAAGAAAATTCATACCGAAATTCTCTTATCTGATTTGTGGGTTTGCAGCTCCCACGTTTGCAAGTCCTTGTTTTTTTTTGTTTTTTTATGGTGAAAGAATCCTCAAAATTTAAACACAGAAACGAAAAACAGAAAAAACGAAAAATACCGAAAAAAATCGAAAAACTGAAAAACAAAAACTGAAAATTAAAGAAAGTATTTATAAGGGATAGAGTGCTTTTTAACGTCATCGGCTCGACGATGTTACCATTTCAGTGATCCTGAGACTCTTCCGGAAGGTCGGGTGGATCTTCCAACTCTATGATCTCTTGTCCGCCAACGATTCAGAACTAATATATGGTTTTAATCACTGTCCGTTCACCTTGAAGCTCTCTCCGCTGTTGCCCCATAGCTCTATAGCTCCATAAGGCTTTACATACTTTATCTTGAAGGGTCTGGACCAACGAAATCGGAGCTTTCTGATAGAGCTAATATTTACATGTTTTTACATATGAATATAGTCTAATATTATGAATTCTAGTTATCATTTATGACTATTTTAGTGCATTTGCATATGTTTATGTGTTTATAGGTACATGGAGCAAAACCGGTGTTTCTAGAGTGTTTTAGGAGCTTAAGAAGCCACACGAACTTTAGAGCTAGTTGTTTGGGCCAATAACATCACAGAAAGCTTCCCGAGAAGCTTCACAAAGGAGGCATCAACCATAGCATCGACCGTGAGGGGTCGATGCTGAGCCGTGACGAAGACCATCGACCAGTCCAGGTCGATGCAAATGCAGAAAAACTGTTTTTATTGTAGCACCGACCCAGGGTGCCAGATGCTGCAGCATCGATCCAGAGCATCGACACAGGGTGCCCGATGCTGTTCCAGAGAGAATCCCATCGACCCAGAGAATCGACCTAGGGTGCCCGATGCTGTCTCTCCGAACTGAAAAAGGAAAGTTGATGATTTGGCGATTAATGAGTGGTAGCTTGTTATTTTCGTCCAAAACCTTTTAGAAGCTTAGAGGCACGACCTAGACTCCTCTTAAAGCCCTAATACTATATAAACACATGTAATGCTCATTAGAGAGCCTCCTCCATTCTCTTAGACTTTTGTAGCCACCACTTTTACATCTAAATAAGAGTTCTTCTTTATTTTTTTTTCTCTTGTTTATGTTTATGTTTTTATTTATGCTTTGATTCATTTCTGTTCTTAGTTTAGTATAGTTTATTGTTTTATGATCCTATTCCTTATCTCTACCGTCACCCTCGGAGAGATAAGAGAGTAGATCCTTTAGACCACTAGGGTAGTGGTCGATGATGGGATCGAAGATTTAGGATTCAATATGTGCGATTGTTCTTGACCGATCTAGCTACTCTAATATTCAATCTTAATGCTAAGTTATGTCCTATGGGATGTGCTTAAGGTTATAACCGAACCAGTAGGTGACGTTATACGAATAGAAGCCTTTAGCACCACGAGAGTGGGTTAAAACTTCAAATCTGAATATTAGGGAGTATTAGCTATGGTCGAGTTTGTTGTTTGGTAGAGTTAATCATTGATCTAGCCCTAGCTAAGTTAGATTAAAATCTTAGAAACACTTCACCACGAGAGTGGGTTGTGTTTCAGAAATAAATCTATCAAACACTTCACCACGAGAGTGGGTTGTGTTTCAGAAATAAATCTATCAATCACTTCGTATTACTGAAAACACAAGGCCCTTTGATTGACAGTCTGACGGAAGTTTATGAATACTTAGATGGGATTGTGCGCAATGCATGAAGTCACCACGAGAGTGGGTCGGACACAATGACTAGTATACCACGTGAGTGAAGTAGTCTATAATCGATATCCCTAGATTGACAAACACAAACTTAAAGGGTAGAACATGAATTCTATAATTTAGATTACCTGTTAAATCGACTATTACCCAATTAAATGTAAATAATTAATTTAGTAATTAATTTATGTTATTTATATTTCTGCAATTTATTTTATGCACTTTTATTTTATGTTATTTATTTTATGTTTTTTAATTTATGCACTTTTATTTCTGCACTTTATTTATGTTATTTATTTTATGCAATTTAATTTTAGTACTTTATTTTTATGCAATTTAGTTATGCTTTATTTAATTTATGTTATTTACAGTTTTATTTATTTTATGTTATTTATCTTTATGCATCTTAGTCTTAGAAACAAACCCCACACTTATTATTATGCTTAGATTAGATTTAGACTTGTATTTTCTGTGTGTTATTCTCAATCTCAGTGGATCGATCCCGTATGTACTACAATTGCATTAACTCTCGAGTAAACTCGGGTGATACCTGGTGAGTGGAAGAAACAAAATCCTTCCCTTATCACTTTCCAGAAAAAGAGCTTCAAACGAGAGTTGAATAGTAGAACTTGATCGTTTTTCTGGAACTCTCTTCGAAGTATTCTCTTGTCATGGAATGCCTTAGTCTTCTCCTTGTATATCCGGGCATTCTCATAAGCGTCTCGGCGAATCTCGTCTAGTTTGTTCAGTTGCATTAGGCGCTTCTCCGCAGCAGTTTTTATGTCGTAGTTCAGCATCTTGACAGCCCACATAACTTTGTATTCTAGCTCAACCGGCAAATGACAAGACTTTTCATAGAGAAGGTTGAAAGGAGTTGTACCAATGGGAGTCTTGAAAAGTGTTCGATAAGCCCACAAAGCATCGTCTAGCTTAAGCGACCAGTCTTTTCGTGAAATATTCACCGTCTTCTCCAAGATTGCTTTGATTTCCCGGTTAGAAACCTCCACTTGTTCGCTTGTTTGAGGATGATATGATGTTGCCATCTTGTGTCTAACGCCATGCTTCCTTAGGTGTTTGTCGAAATTTTTGAATAAAGTGCGTTCCTCCGTCCCTAATCACCACTCGCGGAACTCCGAAACGTGGGAAAATGATGCTTTTAAAAAGTTTCAGAACTACCTTCGCATCTTTTGTTGGACACGCCACAGCTTCTACCCATTTACATACATAATCAACCGCCACTAAGATGTAGTTGTTACCATGAGAGTTCAGGAAATGTCCCATGAAATCGATGCCCCACACGTCAAAGACTTCTACCTCCATTATCGGGTTTTGAGGCATCTCGTTCCTTCGACTTATGTTTCCTCTTCTTTGACATGCATCACAAGGTATGATGAATCTATGAGCATCTCTAAATAAAGTTGGTCACCAAAATCCAGCTTGTGAAACTTTAGCTACCGTTTTGAATGTAGCGAAATGTCCTCCATACGTAGATCCATGGCATCCTGTCAAAATCCCATATACTTCATTTTCGGGAACGCACCTTCTATAGATTTTATCCTTACATAACGTGTAGAGGTTTGGGTCATCCCAATAGTATCGGTTGATCTCTTTGAAAAACTTCTTCTTATGATATCCGACGTGATCAGGCGGTTTCTCTCCACAAGCGAGATAGTTGACGATGTCAGCGTATCATGGTGATTTATCCTTGATGGTGTTGATGCTCTTCAGTTTCTTGTTGAGGTAGTGCTCGCCAATAAGTACTCTAATAGCGTAGACTTGCTCTTCTCGTAGTGAATCATCAATAGGTATCTTGTCCTCGATCCTCATCCAAGAAAGATGATCAGCCACTCCGTTTTCTATTCCTCGTTTGTCTTTTATCTCCAAATCGAACTTGAAAAAGTAGTATACATCGGAGTAACCTCGGCTTCACATCTTTCTTTGCAAGTAGATACCTTAATACCGCATGGTCCGTGTGATATGACTTTTGAGCCGACTAGGTACTGACGGAACTTTTCAAAAGCAAAGACGATCGCTAGAAGCTCTTTCTCCGTAGTGGCGCAATTCATTTGCGCTTCGTCTAGTGTTCTACTCGCGTAATAGATGACATTCAGCTTCTTATCCTTGCGTTGTCCTAGCACAGCTCCTACCGCATAATCACTAGCATCACAAATAATCTCAAACGGCAATTCCCAATCTGGCGGTTGTACTATCGGTGCACTCACTAGCTCCTTCTTGATTGATCAGAATGCCTCGAAACATGTATCATCGAAGATGAAATCGACATCCTTGCATAGCAGGCTGGTGAGTGGTCTTGCTATCTTAAAAAGATCTTTGATGAATATTCGATAAAAATTAGCATGACCAAGGAAACTTCGTATGTCTTTCACCATTTTTGGAGGCCCTAGACTTGTCATCACATCGATCTTGGTCTTGTCGAATTCAATCCCTCTTTCCGATATCGTATATCCGAGAACGATTCCTTCTCTCACCATGAAATGACTCTTCTTCCAATTAAGTACGAGGTTTGTCTCTTTGCATCGTTCAAGTACGTTGCACAAATTAGACAAACAACCACCAAACGAAGAACCATACACAGAGAAATTATCCATAAACACCTCAACTACTGATTCAATTAGGTATGAAAATATCGACATCATACACCTTTGAAAGGTTGCAGGTGCATTACATAGTCCAAACGACATTCTTCGATAAGCAAATGTACCGTAAAGACATGTAAATGTCGTTTTTTCTTGATCTTGCGGATTTATTGGGATTTGAAAGAATCCCGAATACCCATCTAAAAAACAATAGTCAAAATGATTTGCTAATCGTTCTAACATCTGATCAATAAACGGAAGAGGAAAATGATATTTTCTAGTGGCAGCATTTAATTTCCTTAAATCAATACACATCCTATGTCCCGTGATAGTTCTAGTAGGAATTAATTCGTTATTTTCATTTTTTACCACAGTGATACCACCCTTTTTAGGAACTACATGAACATGTGATAACCAACTACTATTGGATATAGGATAAATAATTCCTGCATCTAGAAGTTTAAGAATTTATTTTCTTACGACATCACGCAAATTTGGGTTTAAGCGCCTCTGAGGTTCACTTGAATTCTTAGACTCATCTTCTAAATGTATTATATGCATGCATAAGGATGAGGATATGCCCTTGATATCATCTAAAGAATATCCTATAACTTTTCTATACTTTCTCAATTCACAAAGTAAAATAGAAATTTCATCATCATTGAGTTCATCACTTACTATGACAGGATATGTTGAATTAGAACCGAGAAACGCGTACCTTAGCCCTTTCGGAAGTGGTTTTAACTCCACTTTCGGCTCCTTGAGTTCGTTCCAATCACCTTCATCGTAAGTCTTACCATTGCCTTCTTCCTCCGTGGTTTCTTCTTCTTCGTCACCTTCGGTTAGACTCGCATAAGGCATCTCACAAGGTATCATGATCGCCACGTCTCCATTTTGTAGCGTTTGGAACTCTTCACTTAGCTCCTCACTTTCGAGCTTAACTTTGTCCAACACACCATCAGCCAACAAGTCGAGATCGTCTATGTAGAAGATGCGGTCTCGTTCTTCGGGTTTTTTCATCACTTCGTCAATACTAAAGTGCATAACTTTGTTGTTTATATGAAGATCGATTTTTCCGTTTTTGACATCGATGATGGCTCCCGCGGTTGCTAGGAATGATCTACCTAGGATGAGTAGATCTTTGGGCTCGTGATCCATCTTGAGTACCACAAAGTCGGTTGGAATTTGGTAGTCACCAATCATCACCGCAATGTCTTCGAGTAATCCCACCGGTATTTTTATCGAGCGATCGACAAGAACTAGCGACATCCCTCACGGTCGATGCCCTAGTCGATGCTGCTTGGTGAAGCTTTCGGGAAGCTTCCCGTGATGTTCTTGGCCCGAACAAGTGACTCCAAAGTCCCCATGGCTCCTTAATGCTCCAATACACTCCAAATGCATGGGCTTTGCTCCAAGTACCTATAAACACACAAACATATGCAAATGCACTAAAGTACTCCAAATGATAGTTCTAATGCATGATATTAGTCTATATTAATATGTAAAAACATATAAATATGAGGTCTATCAGTGGTATCAGACTTGATAATATTGCATACAGAAGTGAGCCTCAATCTCCAGTTCCTGTTTTCTCAAATGATGATGAAGATGAGTATGAGATGATGGACTGTGTTTACACTCAAGAGGTGAGTTAAAACACACATGAAGATAATGCAACTGAGTTGGATATATATGTGATGGAAAAAAAACTGAGATACACTTACCAAACACCTTGGGATTAGATTATAATTTTCCAATTGGTGGAGTAATAGTTCCAATTTTCCAATCTTATCTGAGCTAGGTAATAGTTCCAATTTTCCAATTTTCTAAGTTTTAGCTATTCAAGGAAGTTCTGTTGCCTCAAAATCCGCTTTCAGCACAAGTGGTAAAATTTTGGATCCTTATAGGAGGACTTTAACTCCTTACATGATTGAGGCACTCATATGCATTCAATAATGGTTGTGGTCTCTTAGCCAATCTTCAGTTACTGATCATATTCTTACATTGGTGCAAATGTTGGAAGAAGTAGATTTTTATGAATCTTTGGGTAATATCAATCTCTTTTCTTATTTTGATATCATTGCTATTTCAATTATCTAACAATATATATATTCTTTTATAGGTCCTCAGAAACAAGATGAGTCTCATGCACAACATTGAAGAAGATGAGTTTCGGTAGTTTGAAGAATGAGAGTCTCGGTAGTTTGAACTGTGAACTCTATAACCTTCATCAATTTGCTTCTGTTATTTGATCTTTTGCTTCTGTTATTTGCTTCACGTTTGAAGTTTCATCTCTATTTGAATCACTTTTTAAGTTTGAACTCTATTTGCTTCACTTTGAACTCTATTTGTTTCACTTTGAGCTATATTATCTTCGGTTTGAACTATAATGTATGTTTGCTTGATTTTAATGTTTGTTTGCTTCAATTTAATTATGTGATTTGCTTTATTTTAATGTTGTAAGCAGGTTTCGATTCGGTTATCCAAAAATAACCGATTTAGTTTCAATTTCGGTTAATATCGTCTAACTTAATTTTTTGTAAAACCGAACCGAATCCGAATTAGCCGAATCAACCGAACCATTAATATTAATCGGTTCAATTCAGAAATCATTAACAAAAACTAAAAAACCGATTACCGAGTACACTGAACCGAACCGTTAGACCAGGCCTACTTTAAAATAAAAATTCAAAGTTACCTAATTTGGAAAAGTTAATGATTTTTAAATTAACTGGTAGTTTTTTGGTTTTATATTCAGAATCAATTGCAATTAGTGAATTAACATATATTTCTTATATATTAGTTGAGTCCCTTTTAATTAAGCAATGACTGATAATATCATTTTAGGACTGATAATAAAGTATATTTGGGTCAACAAATTAAGCAATGATACCATATTAAATTTTGAGTTTTTAACTCAAAATTAATTCACAATAAATATATTAACTTATATTTTTCATATTACTCTAGACCTCTTCTAACTTCATATGTGGAATCTAATAATTTGACATATAATTAAAAAATTATATCGAAAGCCAAAGATCCACGACAAAGATATAATCATGTTTTTTATAGTAGCTGTGAATTATATGTTGCTTTAATTGCACTAGCTCTTCCAACAACAACTGGAATTATGACCAACTAGTCAAAATTATAAATAATTAAGTTGCATTTAATCATGTATTATAGTTACTGGAATTTAGATTTGAATTGTGAATTATTAATAAAAGCTCCCACTTGTAAAATAATAGGAACTAGATTATATCCCGTGCTATAGCACGTATTGATATTTTTTTAGATTTAAGTTTTATTATAAAGTTTTGGTTATAATATTACAATAATGTAATATTTAAATAACAGTTTTAAGTTAGGTTATTATTTATAACTGTAATCTCCAAATATTAGTAAGAAGATTTTAACTTCATCTGTTTGATTTCATTTAAAAAAATGTATTAGTATTAAATATATATCATTTTTATACCAACTTAATGATGTGTTATTATTAAATAAAAAAAGAACTATGAGTATAAACAATATATTTTCTTAAATGTTTGATTTTATTTAAAAATATTCGTTTTAAAAAAGTAATAGATTTTACATGAATGTTTTGAATTTTAAATTGCGTCTAATTTTTAATAAAGCTTAATTACATAATTGTGTTTGGTTATATAGGTAGTAGAGAAAAATTTATTAGATTATTTTGACTATAAAGATGAAGAATAAAATTCTAACATATTTTTACCCTTAATGATTTTTTCTTTTTTGGTTTTAAGATCAATAATTGTATGTAGTTGTTTACAATTTGAATGTCTGTTTATAATGAGTAATTCTCAATTAATAGTATTAGATATGTATTATATGATTTAAAAATAATTTAAGTAGTTGTAGTGAAAATTTGACAAATTTGTTTAATTTGAATTTTATTTATTTTGGAATCTATTAATTATTTATTATTAATCTATATATAAACTACTTTCAAAATTAATTTCGTTTCACTAACTGATTTAGTAAGAAAATTTGAATAAACTGAAATTAGATTTTGTGAAGATTTTATTTTTAAATATGAATTTTAATAGTAAAAATAGATTAAGTGTTTAAAATTTTTTATCCTTAATGATTTTTTTTCTTAGTTCTTAAGACTAATGGTATTGTATGTAATTTTATAGAATTTAAATGTTATTTTCAAATGGATACTTACCAAATATTAGTTAGGGAATGAAGAGAAACAAGAATGAAAATGAATGAAATAAAATAATTATAGAGAAGGCATAAAACTTTTGTTCCTTTTTGTTGAAATGTTATATTTGTTGCTTCAATAAAAATAATTACTTACAAGAAAAGAAAAAAATTTCACAAAATTTAAAAGAAATATGTGTAAATAGCAAAATTTGGTTCCTTATCAAATTTGATGAAAAATACTTTTGTTATATAATTCCAAATGAGGAGGATGAATTATGTGGATCTCATATACATCAAATATTACTTCCAAATAGTAAAAGAATTTAGAAATGGGAAGGAAATATACCAAACATTACTTTTGAATAGTAATAAAGTTTAGGAATGTGAATTCCTACAATTTTTCCCTTTGTAGTCTGCCACTAATTAGAGTCAAAGTCATAATAGCGTTAACTAAATTGCCATTTTCATGCTCCAAGACACAATATATATATAAGCATCTAAAACACCATGTAAAGATATCAAAACGTGCTTATCAGCTCTAAACTAAAAATTAATCCTCATATCCAAAAATTTGAGGCAAAAGACATGGCAGCATCAAAAACAACGATCTTCATTGTTTTCGTTCTTTATCTCTCATGTTAGTTTCTCTCTATATACTTATCTTATATTTTGATTAAATCGATCTAATAGCTGAATAAAATGTGATGTGTTTGCAATTCATAGGCATGTTGTTGGTGAGTATATCTAGAATTCAAGCCAACACATCATGCTCGACATCAAAAGAGTGTGTGTTAAAAGCCGAGATTGAGCCGACCAAGGCGATCCGGTGCAAGACGGATGGTGATTGTCCTGATTCTCATCAATGCCCTAAAGACTCTTATTATGCTTGTCTTAATAATGGCGAATGTACTTGTATCGTTGTTTAAGAAAATGGTAGATCGTCTAATGGACGCTTACAATATAAAACAATATATATGGGATGAAATATGAAATATTATGATTAATAAATATGAAATTCTACTATTCTAAACCTTACAATAGAATTAATGCTCAAACTACACAAAATATTCAAAGAAAAGTATTATAAATATCAAAACTAAAACATCATAAATGAGAATATTATACAAGAAACATCGACGTGAAAAATCAATAATGTTAAATCATAAATAAAAAATAGACACAAACATTCATTCAAACAACATATACACCTTTACAACTATGTATACAAGTCGAAAATTATAAATTTAAAATTATGTAGTTAGAAATTTAAAAACTATAACGAAAACAAAAACTAAAACTTAAGTGATAATTGAGTAACATTTTTATAAGACTGCTTAAAACGTTCTAACTCTAATACCTAACTCAAATGCTTAGAAGGTACACTACAAGAAAATGTTAAAATTGTGACTGCACTTCCGACGGAATTCACATCGTCAGAAATTATCGACAAAATACCGATGAATTCCCTACCTTTTTCCAACGATGTAACATTATCGTCGAAATCCCGTGAAATGTTATATAGTGGTCGATAAGTCATCAAAAATTTTTGACGACCCTCCAACGAAAACTAGGGTTTTAAGTGTTTCGACTGCTTTTGGACCACTTTACTTAATAAGCGGGAGATTGAAACGTTAGTTGGGAATATTTTGACCATTTTTTGATGGCTTCTAGAGTTTCATTTATTCTCGACAATTTTCCTATAGTATTTTCTGTCGATTTTTTTTTTAATAAACAGACTGTTCTTCTTCTCCGTGAGAATGACTCGAAAATCATAAAAAAAAATAAAAATCTTTCGCCGGAATTCTCTCAATTTAGGTTGCGACTCCTTGCCAGAAGCTTTCTCTCTATCGTCGGAATTCGATTCCCAATGTCTCCCAAAGGTAATATTTTAGAATGTAATAACAAGTGTTAGGGTGTTAGAAACAGATTTCGAAAATAGGATGTTAGAAATAGATTTCAAAAAATGAGGTTTAGAATATATATTTTTTATTGCTATGGTGTTAGATTTATGTTTCAAAAACGTATATAATGAGGATTTGTTGTAAAAAAACATTTAAAATTGTTTGAATTTGTTACCAAAAATTTATTGATTTAAAATAACGTTTAGAATAGATTTGTTTTAATTTATTATATCTTATTGAATTGTTAGAATAATTAGAAGTGTAAAAAAAAGTTAGATTTGATAATAAAAATTAAAAATATTATTTAGTTGTAAAAATTGTTATCAAAAGTTTTGTTAAATATTTTAGAATTGTTAATAAAAATTAATAAAAATTAAAATTGTTAGAATTGTTGTTAGAATTATAATAAATTAATATATATATATATATATGTTAGAATTAGTAAAAATTATTAAAAATTAAAACTTAAAATTAAAATTTATTAGAATTGTTGTTAAATATGTTGAATTGTTAATTAAAATTAAAAATAATTTTTAGTTGCTAAACGTTTAGGATAGATTTGTTAGCATTAATTAGATTTTGTGGTTTTGTTAGAATTTGGATACTTGTTAGGAAAATTTGAATAGTTATAAGTATATAATAATTTTAGCAAAATCTAACAAAATATAACAATATTTAAGTTAGATTATTTTTGATTAATTGTTAGAATTGGTATCCTATATTTATATATTAATTTATATGACTTTATAAAATATCCATAACTATTAAAATTAAATAGGGTGTTTAGTTGTAATATATATACATTTTTTGTAGTTATAGGACTACATTTTTTTAGCTAATACCAAAAAACTTTTGTTTTAAGTTTTTGTAAAATTTGTAGAGTTTTAGTTTTAAATTTATGTAACTACTAATAAATACGGTTGTGCAGTTACATAAATGTATTTTGGGTACTAATATAGCATATATAAATATATGTGCTATGCGAAAACTCAACTTTAAATGACGAAGATTAGTGTGGTTAGAGAATTTTCACCGGGTCGTGGATCCAACCCTGTTGCAAATGTAAGTTTATACTTTAACTATATTTGCTTTATTTCAAACTAAGATTCTCACTAATAAATTTCGCAGATTCCTGAAGAAAATTTGGGATCCAATATGATTCTCACTGATCGTCATGTGGGAACGGAAGTCATAGAGCGCCTTGAAACTATTGTCGAGGATACGGATGAAGTGAAATTCACCCTTGATGCAAGAGTGGAGCAAGTACATGCATCAATGGTATTACTTCGGGACAATGTCAAAATATTCAAACAAAAGCTGCATGAAAAGGATAATAAGAAGAAGTCATAATTATGTTTATGAATTTTTGAATTTAGTATTTAATTTGGTATGAATGATGTTTATGAATAATGAATTTAGAATTTAAGGTTTTTGATATGTTTATTAATTATAATATAGTATTATTATTATTTAAATTTTTTTTACAAATATAATTTACATGTCAAAAACTAGTCGAAATATTTTGACATTCGTGTCGAAAACCCGTCGAAATATGCTGTCGAACAATCGTCGAAATTAACCATCGAAATATCGTCGAATGGTTTCGATCGAAAAGGTTTCGCAAGTTTCGATCATTTTTCGACAAAAAAACAGTCACGACCACTCAAACTGACCGGCAGATAATTGTCGAAAAGCGGTCGAAGATGGCTTGTTCCGACAACTAATCGACGAATTTTGCGACATTTCTTGTAATTTCCACGGTTGATAAATACCTAGCACCTAAGTTTTTATAATACGTTGTTTTGGTGATGAAATTCTTATATTCATCAAGCTACTACAATAAAATAATATTAATAAAACAAAATTTATAACTTGTCCCGTTTAATTAATTCGCAAAGTTATTCGATTATTCATATTCGTTTAAATTGCATTAAAAATCATGTTAATTCATCGGTTAATGTCAAGTTGGATCATTGAAAAATTTGCTTATGTATTTTATTTCTGATTTTTTTGGTTTGATTTTTCATCATTTTCTGATACGTTATAATCATGCGTCATAACTCATGTTTTCTTCTGATGGACGCAAAGGGTCAATCACAAAAGATTATAGTTCATAGGACTCTATCTGCTGGCTGTTGAGGGAAATTCGCTACGACTTCTTCCTTTTGATTATAGCTCATTTTGGGGATTTGTTCACCATCGGTTCCCTGTTTTTCAGTAGTTTGGCACAGATTCATAAGCTCAACTTCACCACTTGGTTATTTCCTATGAATCAAAATCCGAAAAAGGACCGAATGATTGATCGGGGGAACACTACAAGAAAACATGCCTATTCCCTACGGAATATCTGATGATTTGTGTCGGATTTTTTTTTTCAAAAAACAAATTTTCTGACGGATTTCCTACAGATTCTCCAATCCGTAGGGAAAAAAAAAATTAGTTTTCAAATCCGTTGGGAATTTTTTTTGTTTTAAATTCCCGACGGATTTGAAAACTTTTTTTTTTTAATTTTCCCTACGGATTGGAGAATCCGTTGGGAAATTTGTTTTTTGAAAAAAACCTTAAAATTTTTTTTCCCTATGGATCGGAAAATTTGTAGGGAATTCGTCGGGAATTTTTAAAAATTCCACCCAAACCCAAATAAATGGCCGCAAAAATTTTGAAAAGAAAAAATTTGAAATCCCGCCAAAAGCTGTAACCGACGGATTACGGACGACTATGTCCGTCGGTAAATTTTTTTATATATACAACCTCCTTCTTTACTCTCATTTTTCAATTTTAGAGTTGTAGATATAGGTTTTTGGAAGTGTAAATTAATTTTTGGAATTGTAGTTTTAGATTTTGAATTTAAGGATTTAGATTTTGGAATTATAGATTTAGATTTTGAAATTAGAGTTTTAGGTTTTTGAAATGTAGATTTATGTTTTAGAAATTATAGATTTAGGTTTTGAAAAAGTAGATTTAGGTTTTGAAATTAGAGAATTAGATTTTGGAAATATAGATTTAGTTTAAAAAAAACATTTGTATTCTTTAAAAAAAACTTCTTCAATTTTTTTTTCAAATTTAATAATTCCCGACGGATTTGTATATATGTCAGAATTTTTTTTTTTTTAATATTCCTGACGGATATACAAAAAGTCGTCGGGAATCCGCCGGGATTTTTTTTGTCGGGAATTCGTAGGGAGTTTCCGATGCATTGTCGATGGTTTTCAATTACCGACATTTTATAACCGACGGACCAAATCCGTCGAAAATCCGTAGGAAACACTTGTTTTCTTGTAGTGGCATGACAAATGATGAAAAACAAATTCATGTCAAATTATAATGGCCAAGTTTGTCAACAATGACAAAGGATACCAAGAATATCTGTCAACGTATTATAGGTTAGATGAATCCTAGTATGAGTTATGTTTATTGTGGTATCGGTTAGTGAGAAAGTTCGGGTCAACTAGAAACAATAATGCAGTTTGTTTGCGACCAAAATTTTAGAATTTCATCATGATGTATGATTAAGTGAACTGATGTCGATTACGAAAAATAAAAATATTTGCTAAGTGCTATTTAGAAACAATGCTTAACACTGACATTTTTGGTAGTCAAACAAATACTTTTTTTTTCTTTACTTAAAAGCAAACATATAAAGCTTTGTTACCGGTCAATACATTTACACTGATTGATAATTATAATAGGAATAGTATTCTTCGTGGTTTAAAAAATCGGTCTAGGCACCGACTAGTCGTTCGGCTAGGCACTTAAAATCATTCAGGCGCCGCCACGTTTTCTTAAAATCGGCAAAGGAAATCGTTCCTTCGGTCCAAGCGCTCAAATCAGTGTAAATCGAGCAAATCATTCAAATCGCCAGTTAAACATTCGGTTTACAATTTTTTTCTATCTCTAAAACTACGTAATTTGGTTTAGTAAAATAAAAAATTAATAAAAATTAAAAGAAAGGGAAGGGACTAAAGCTCGTGTGCACTGAGATTTAAATATTTAATCAATTTCTCAGTTTTTCTTTTTCTTGCGTCATGGTTCTTCAGATAACAAAGAACCTACTTCAGCTTTTTATTTCTTGCTTATTCAATAATCAGTTAGTGCATATACTTTGGGCCTGTTTGTTTTGTCATTCAATTCATCTGGGTGAAAATGAAAATTGATGTTTGTTTAGTGTTTAAAATAAATATCATCCAGATAAACCATCTGAATGAGTTATAAAAATTTATGCAAAAATTTTAAATTCATCTAGCTGATCCAAATTGAATCATTTGAACGGAGATGAATCAGTCAAAATAACAAATTCCAAATATATCCCTTAACTAAATTAAAAAATCACAAAAATACCAAACCTTATTTCTCTCCCTAATCTCATCGACGACGACAAACTCAGAGCCACATCAATCCTCTTCTTCTTATTCTTCCTCTAGGTGCGTTGAATCTCGATCTCGTTTTATAAACCTTAACTTCTTGGTTTCGTCTTCTTCCTCCTGGTGCGTTGAAGCTCTTTTGTTTACATATACAGAGATCTTCTTATACTGTGTTCGTGGGGAATCACTTCGCCGATTTGATTCTGTTAACGATTTAGATCGTCTCTCCATCTGAATCTTCATCAATTTCGGACTCCGTCGATTTCGATTTTACAGGTACGCTAGCTTCTTCGATTTGGACTCATCTCGATCTGTTTCGAGCTAATTTTCATTTCTTTGGAAGGGTTCTTAGCTTTTATCGTGTTCGTCTTGTTGTAATACGTGTTCGAACTGAGATTACTTGTTGTATCGTGTTCTTAGCTTTTAGGTTTTAGAAATGTTTTCTGCTGAATTTTAGATATGGAGAATCACGAATTTATACTGAAGAGTCTAGTGATTTAGCTTTTTGTGAGGTTTAGATTAAAGGGTCTAGTGATTAGATTACGAGAGTCGAGAGATCATGAATGGCTATGAACAATCACCTTATTGAATCTCTTGTTTTCAGGGTTTAGTAGATACATAAGCATTGCAATTTGCTGTTTCATTATTTTATGCAGGACATTAGACGAGAATATGTATTGTACTCTTGTTTATACTCTTGTTTAATTATAATATGTATACTTAGTTTATACTCTTGTTTAACGAGAATATGTATTCTACCGCTGGTTTATACTCTTGTTTTTAGCTCATTGATAAAAAAGCCGTATGTATTGCTCTGTTTCATTGATAAAACTAGTGTATTTTCCTTAGAGACAAGTTCACTAATGTGATTTTTCTGATGGGAACAATAAGTTGTAGATGTTAGTATAGCTTTGATAGAATTTATGGTTTAGATTACTTAAGGGTCTTGAAGCTGTTAACTCCACATGCCTTATTGTGTTCAGCCAATGAAGAGAGAGTGATTGATGAGAGGATGAAGATTTAGGAGATAGCATTTGATGAAGTAAAGCAAGTCATTACGCTTGGACTGATGTGTACTGATAAGCCACCACTGAAGCAACCAAGCTTGACACAGATTTATGACTTGGTGGCTTCTTTGTACGAGTCTAGTTTAAGACATCATTGAAATAAGTGTTTAAGCTTTATTGGTTTGTTTTGATTTTCAGACAAAATTTAAGACATATTTGTGTTAGGTGGCATTGTAAGGATTTAAAGACATTTGTGTTTTTTTTCCTTCTTTATGAAATTGAAATTCCTATGATTTCTTCTCATTCCTATGATTTCATTCTTAAATGTTATCTTGGATTTTTGGTTCACTTTTAAATGTTAATTTTTGGTTCACTTTTAAACTCATATTTTACTGAATGATTTTATGTTAAGGATCATATGTGTGCTTAAATTACCTCTTGAATAAGTTGCAATGTTATTTTATAAATATGTAAATAAATGAGTTTAAAAGATCAATATTTTATAATATTTTAATTGTAAATATATTTTAAATCAATTTATAAATGTCAAAAATAATAATTTGAAAGGTATTTAGTTGTAAATATATTTTAAATCAAAAATTAAAATTAATATGATCAAAGTTAAGGTTAAAAAAATGATTAGATTAAAGTATGGGTATTTTAGTCATTTTTTTATTAAAAACATTTAGATGGAAATGAATATTTACAAAAATTAAACAAACAAACAAATGTTTATTGGGATGAATTATCTATATGAAAACTCAAATGGACAAACAAACAACATTTAAATGGACTATCCAAATTGAGTATTTGGATGAACTATTTGGATGAAAATGTTAGATGGAGAAACAAACAGGCCCTTTCTCGTTTCTTGTGTGCTTAACGATGTATACCGGTGCGTATTGATTGAGTGTGGCATATATATTTGGAGAAGGTTGACGACTGTAGCAACTTGTTCAAGAGACGGGATTACGGGTACAATGCACTCAGGTGGGTCGAGAAAGATGATGTTGCGGCCTTACTCTCTCATCAGATTCCAGCCAGAAAGCTGTCGGAAGATGAATCTGGAGCTGATCTGAAAGAGTCTTGGGTGCTTGATCTTGCTTCTGTTCCTCCTGATTTTGTTTCTGCCACTTAATGAACATTGACAATTCTTGGTTTTGTTTCTCATCATTGTGACAAAGAGAAACAACTTTTCATGTCAATATTTGTCTAATTTAATAATTTTAGTTTAGATCAACATATGCCAAAAATTATTATCTACAACAAACGTTGATATTTAATATGCCAAACTTATATACACCGAATGTCACATGTGACCAAAGGCTTTCCCACGAGTTTTTAAATTTGCAAAGATAAGCTCAAAATAGTGTTATATATATTACCAAATTTACCAAGAAAAATCGTAGTGGCAAAAACAAAATTATCTAATATAACTCAGAATTTTATATTGTTAGTTGATAAAATTAATGTCTAGTTTTTAGATATCATTATTTTTAGATTTCTTTTAAGGCAAAATCCTATTTTTTATATATCCATATTTTATTTTGCCCACACAAAATAAAAGGATATCCATATTTTATTTTACCCTAAAAATTCTCAGCTCAAAGCCTAAGAATAATTACTTTGGGAGTGATTGGTTGGAGTTTTAAACTTTTTTAAAGCCATATTTTGGTCTAAATACCTAAATTGAAAGCAATCATGCTTTATAAATATTTGAATTGAAAACAATCATGTTTTATAAATATTTTCCAAAGCCAAAGCCACTTTTATGGTTTTTTTCTTTTTTTAGAATAAAAGTCCAAAACCATAAATTCTGGGCTTTGAAAAATTTGCTTTGGCTTTTCATTGATACATGTCGTGTATGTGATTAAAAAATAGGAAAATTTTATTACTTTTTAAAGAAATTTTACTTAAAACAAATTGATAAATCATATATATATATAATTGTCGTGTTGTCACTAGAAAAAAGTAAAATTTGCATTTTTTCTAAAGAAATTTTACTTAAAACAAATTGATAAATCGTATATATATACATGACTATCGTGTTTGCATTTTTAGTATTTTTATTTATTATTTATTTTAGTTAAATGAAAATTTAATAAATTTATTTTTTTACTTATTAATGTATAGACAAAATATTAATATATAATAGACACTAATATTCACCAAATTTTTTGATATTTTAAAAGTCACGGCCATGTTTACCAATCATTTTTCATTTAATTATACAGCTCTAGCAGATAAACTTACTGCTCCAGCAGATAAACTTAAAGCTACAGCACAAAAATTCTATAGCCATAATCCTAAAGCTACAACAGAAAAATCTACAGCCAAAATCTTAAATCTACGGCCACAACCAATCAGGCCCTTTGTCCACTAAAGGTCTTTGGAGAGAGAGGGAGCGCGGAGCGGAGCGAGCATAGAGATGAAAGTATCGCCATAGGTAAGTCTGACGTTTTTCTTGTTTGCGTATGCCAAAAGATCATTCTTCTTTGGTTTCGATTTTGTTTCCGAACTATGATTCTTTTGGAACCCTAGTCAAAGGTTTTGATTTTGCATGGTTTATCCGCGTATGGGTCTTGATTCTTCTTTCGTGAACTCTTTTGGGTTTCCAATTTCCACTCAAACAATCTAAAAAGATTTTAAAAAAAAATCTCCTCTACGTATTTAGTCTTTAAGGTTTAGATTTGTATATATGTGTTTTATGTGTCCTGATTATCTGGGTTTCAATGATCAAATTTATGTGCTCTTAATTTGGCATATACATATCAGATTCTGTCTTGTAAAACCTTTGCCTTTTGATAGAGTACTTACCGGAAGAAAACTATAGATTATGTTTGTTTTCCTCTCTACAAATTAATACCACAATGTTTATTTAATTAGACTTTAAAACTGAAAATTTCATTTATATATTGTCATCGATCTCTCATGTGTTGGACTTTCTCTAGGGTTTATAATAACAACTAATATGATCAGCAAGTCTGATTCAGATTTTTTTCCCAGATTTCGACTTTTCCTTGGGGTTAACTTCTATTACTGTAATTTTCAGATTTTATCTTTCAGGAGAATATATTTCCAAATTATCTAAGAGTAAACGAAAAGCTCAATTAATGATTACTGTAGTTTATTTATTTCTTTGTTAGATAAAATTTTATGATTAGTAGAATATATCCTTTTCCAAATCTGATATTTGATAATTTGATGATAAAATTAACGTATTTTTTTTGTTATTTCCTTTTTTCCCGCAGCATAAGTTTCGGTGTAAATAAATTAAAAACGGAAAATAAAAAGAAAATTGGGACTAAAGTCGGTTTACTTCTCCCATTAATTGCGCCTTATATATATCAGTTGAGAATCTTCATCCCCAAGCTATTAACAATTCTCAGATTTCACTTTCACTTAAGGTTTTGCTTAAAGCTTGGGAGCCAAAGTTATGGAAAGAGTCGATCTTTCTAGATTTGCAATGGTGGCGTTAGATTTGGAGTTCGAAAAGTTTCTGGGAAAAGGTTCGTTCGGTTCGGTGAGCCTCTTAAAGTACAAAAGACGACACGACGGCAAGACTTTCACCGCTGCCGTGAAAACTTCCGACCATAACAACGCCAAGTCTCTCTACAAAGAGTTTCAGATCTTGTCAGAATTCAAGGGATGTTCAAGAATCGTCCAATGCTACGGGAACGGAGTGCACGAGACATTCAACCACGAGGGTAACGTAGAGTACAAGATTCTTATGGAGTACGCAGCTGGAGGAAGCTTGAGGAGTTTCATGGACCGATTCAAAGACGGGAAATTGCCTGAGCCGATGATCATAGAGTTTACTCGGATGCTTCTCGAGGGTTTAGCCACGATTCACGGGCATGGCTATGTTCACTGCGATCTCAAACCTGAAAACATCCTTGTTTTCCCTAGTTGTGTCTACAAGAACGGTGCGTGGAGATCGTCTTACGAATTGAAGATTTCTGATTTCGGGTTGTCGAAAAAAGAGGGAGACAGTAAGTGGTGGCATCCTCGTAAACCTTATGCGGGAACACCTATCTATATGCCACCGGAATCGATCTCTCACGGCGAGACAGGGAAAGGACTTGATTTATGGTCGTTGGGATGTGTTGTATTGGAGATGTACACAGGAAAGAGACCATGGTGGCATACAAATTATGATTTGAAGGATCTCAAGAAGTGCTACGAGCCATTGATTCCGCGTGATCTTCCTTGCGATGCAAAACTCTTTCTCATGACCTGCTTTGCGTTAGAACCAGATGAGAGAAAAGACGCATTGACATTGTTGAGGCATAACTTCTTGCGTGGAGATGTCACTAATAAGTTGACAAAGCTTCAGACGAATTTGAAGATTGACAAGCCGAAAGATTGCGCCCTGGAACTGGAGAATATTAGTCAGATGCTTTCCAAAATTTTGTGTTAATTTGAAGTTGATGAGCTGAATCTGAAGGTGGCAATCTCTTTATGTAATAGTTCATGTATTTTGACTTTGTTCTACAAATATGCTTCTCGTTTACAATCTTATAATAGTTGAATTGAATGTATATGAACAAGATTATTTATGTGTACGTTTATAACTTCAAGATTGTCTCTATCACTCTTCAGTTCGAGGTACCAGATTCATGTCTTCCTTTTAATCTTCTATACTTTTCCTTACACACAATTTACTTATTCAGAGTCCTAATTTTTCCCTTATGCAGCTTCCTCTGTTTCTTACATTCCTGATTCCTCCATCATCATTTGTGTGGCGTGAGTGAGGTTTGCAAGAGAATGAATCGAAAAGCTATACTCAAGCATTCTGACATAGTCTACACATATTAAGCTGTTTAGTAATTTTAGAAGACAAATTACCAAAAACAATTCGGACCTTTGATTTTGTTTGGTTCATAATCTCTTTATGTCAAAAATTGGAGCAAGTTAAATTTGTGAACTTGAAATTAATTTATGTCATTTATCAGTTGATTTTGAGTTTGTTATTGTTAAGGATACACAAATCATCTCAATCATTCATATAAGGAATGTTCTTTAATTGCTTAAACCTAGAGGTTTCTGTCGTGTGTATATATACTCTTGTATACTATCTTTGTATCAATAAGATTCTCTTCATACATGGTAGCAGAGCCTTTTACCTAATTTTTTTTTTCCTGCCGCCTCCTCTCATAAAACAAAACAAAGTCTTCCTCCTCCTTCTCTTCTTTGTCGACATTTCTTCTGCAAATACTGAAACCGTTGATCTGTCTCAATCCACAGTCCTCAATGTCAATATGTCTAACGTCACCAAACTTTGCTCCACCAACTACCTCATGTGGAGCCTTCAGGTGCACGCTCCTTGATGGTTATGGTCTGGCCGGTTATGTTGATGGATCGACAACTCCTCCACCTGCCACAGTAACAATCAACAACGTTTCAGCCACCAATCCCGCGCATACGAAATGGAAACGACAAGACAAACTCATCTACAATGGTCTTTTGGGAGCTGTCTCACTAACCATACAACCACTTCTCTCTCGCTCAAGCACCGCAGCAGACATATGGAAGACTCTCGCAGAAACGTATGCAAGCACTATTTGGGGACATGTTCGCCAACTCCGTCTTCAACTCAAGCAATGGACCAAAGGAATCAAGACTGTTGATGAGTATATGCAAGGCTTCATCACCAAATTCGATCAACTCGCTCTCCTTGGCAAGCCCATTGAACATGAAGAACAAATAGAATATGTGATCTTCACAACCTCTCTCTCCACCAACCTTACCACGGACATGACAATGTTGTCATTGGAGATGGCTCGGGGCTCACCATCTCTCACACCGGTTCAGCATCTCTACCCTCCACTTCCAAGAATATTCACTTACAAGATGTTCTCTGTGTTCCCAATATACACAAGAACCTTATCTCTGTGTATCGCTTATGCAATACTAATAACGTTTCTGTGGAATTTTTCCCTGCCTCATTTCAAGTGAAAGATCTCAGGTCGGGGGCCCCATTACTCCAAGGCAGAACTAGAGACGAGTTGTACGAGTGGCCGATATCACCCCACATCCTTACCTCCTTCTTTGCGTCCTCCACACCAAAACCATCCATCGCCGAATGGCATTATCGATTAGGCCACCCAGCAGCCCCAATTCTTCAAACTATTGTCTCTACTTTTTCTTTCCCTCATACTAAATCTGTCACCAAACATTTTTTTTGCAAGGATTGCGCTATCAATAAAAGTCACAAACTCTCTTTTTCCAATACATCCATCGTTTTACACGTCCTCTTCAATATCTTTTTAGTGATGTTTGGACATCTCCTGTTGTGTCAATCGATAACTACAAATATTATCTCATCTTCGTTGACCACTACACTAGATATACGTGGCTCTATCCTCTCAAAAACAAATCACAAGTACATGCTATATTCATCATGTTCAAAGCCCTGGTTGAGAATCAGTTTACCTTCAACATCGGAACCCTTTACTCGGACAATGGTGGTGAATTCGTCGCACTAAGACAGTTTCTCGCCGAATCAGGGATATCTCATTTCACATCGCCACAACACACACCGGAACACAACAGAATATCTGAAAGAAAACACCGCCACATCGTTGAAACTGGTCTCACCTTACTGACGCACGCATCAATGCCACAAAACTATTGGAGCTATGCATTCTCGACGGCGGTGTATCTCATCAATCGTCTACCAACACCGATTTTGCACAATGAGTCTCCATTTCAGAAACTCTTCGCCTGTCCGCCTAATTACTCAAAGCTACGGGTGTTCGGAAGCCTCTGTTTTCTATGGCTACGTCCCTACACCAATCACAAGCTCGAAAATCATTCCACTCCATGTGTTTTCCTCGGCTATTCTCTCACACAAAGTGCTTACTTGTGTCTTCAACGAAGCTCAGGCAGAATATACATATCCTGACACGTCAAATTTGATGAATCCAGCTTCCCCTTTAACACTTCTTTGTCCCAGATTCCAATCCCTGTAACGATACCCCAGCCAAATTCTCAACCTCTGGCCGATATAGTTCCACTCGTGCACCTGCCTCAAGTTTCGCCGGAATAATGGGACCACCGACCTCGGATTCTCTCCCGAACGGGCCGCCGGCGGAGCCATCTCCGACCACCACAGTAGGTGCGTCTCTCGCTCCTAACGTCTACTCCTCTGTTTCACCTCGTCAATGTGCAGGAAATTCAACAAGTCATATGGGTCATTCAAATGAGGCCCAATTATCTTCTCAACATCGAATTCCCAATATGGACCTGACAGAAGAAGGAGCCCACTATGCAAATGAGCACACAACACAAGTTCAAGTGGCAGGTCCATCCACAAGCGCCCAGCACACGTCATCCTCATCTTCACCAGAAACGGCGACGCTTCCATCACACCTGCAACCTTCCGTCACTACTACCGCTTCGGCGCCACCACAAACAAATCAACATCCTATGGTCATTCGCCGAAAAAACAACATCAACAAGCCAAAGTCAAAGCTCAATCTCAGCGCAAAACTCACAACCCACATGCCATCGGAGCCCACAACCGTCAATCAAGCTCTCAAACAACAAGAATGGAGGACAGCAATGTCCGATGAGCTCGATGCCTTTGCACGAAATCAGACATATGAACTAGTTCCTCGCCCACTTGCTACGAATGTTGTTGGCTGCAAGTGGATATACAAAAACAAATTTCTACCAAACGGCTCGCTTGGACGGTGTAAAGCGCGGTTAGTTGCAAAAGGTTACAATCAAGAGTATGGTCGGGATTATAAAGACACATTTAGTCCGGTTATCAAATCAACAACACTTCGCCTTATCTTGAGCATCGCCATCTCCAAATCGTGGCCGATCACTCAGCTCGACGTCAACAATGCATTTTTACAAGGCAAGCTGACAGAAGAGGTGTTCATGGAACAACCACCCGGTTATGTTGATCGAGATAATCCTTCATTTGTCTGTCGTCTTCACAAAGCAGTCTACGGCTTTAAGCAGGCCCCCAGGGCGTGGTACACAGCACTACAACAATTTCTCGTCTCCATTGGTTTTCTGAATTCGCTGGCTGATATTTCCCTCTTTGTGTATCACAAAGGACATGACACTCTGTATCTCCTTGTCTACGTAGACGACATCGTCATCATTGGCAACTACACAAAACTCATTGCTCACATTTTATCACTTCTAGCCGACCGGTTTTCTGTCAAAGAAGCTGAGGATCTCAATTATTTTCTGGGAATAGCGGCCCATCGTACTCCACATGGTCTTCATCTCTCACAGCGCAAATATATCATGGACCTTCTACAACGATACAATATGATTGACGCCAAACCAGTCACAACTCCAATGGCATCGACACCAAAATTAAAGCTTCATGATGGGACCTCTTTACCGGATCCCACACAATATCGTAAACTTGTGGGAAGTCTACAGTATCTCGCTTTAACTCGACTATACATCATGTATGAGGTAAATCGTCTATCTCTTTTCATGCATCAACCAACGGATCTCCATATGCAGGCAGCTAAAAGAATACTTTGCTATCTTGCGGGAACGACGAACCATGGAATTTATTTCTCAACACGCAATAATCTACGCCTACATGGGTTCTCCGATGCGGATTGGGCTGGAGATTCCGATGACTACATCTCCACAAACGCCTATGTCATCTACAATGGCTCTCATCCGATCTCGTGGACTTCGAAGAAACAAAGAAGTGTCGCCAGATCGTCCACAGAAGCAGAATATAGAGCTGTAGCAAACACGGCGACGGAACTCCGATGGGTTTGTAATATACTGACAGAATTGGGCATTACACTGGCAGCCGCACCTGTAGTCTATTGTGACAATGTTGGCGCCACATTTCTCTGCGCAAATCCAATCTTCCACTCGAGGATGAAGCATGTCGCTCTTGACTACCACTTCATCCGTGGGAAAATACAAGCCGGAGTCCTTCGCGTAGCTCATGTCAATACACACGACCAACTCGCCGATGCTTTAACAAAACCACTTCAGCGCGCACGCTTTCATCTCCTACGAAACAAGCTTGGAGTGACTGAAGCCCCTCCATCTTGAGGGGGCATGTTAAGGATACACAAATCATCTCAATCATTCATATAAGGAATGTTCTTTAATTGCTTAAACCTAGAGGTTTCTATCGTGCGTATATATATTTTTGTATACTATCTTTGTATCAATAAGATTCTCTTCATACAGTTATATTTTACACCAATTTACAATGTTTTGATCAGTTTCGTTCCTTCTTTTTGTGGGCAAAAGATGAGTTTTGTTCTTTCAAAACCCAAAATATTTGGAAAGCAATGCCATCGAACTATGCGGTGAAAAACTTTTGGCGTTTTGAAACGTCTATATTAGTTAAATAAGTATTAAAATTGGAAAATGACTGTTGGCGTTTTGAATAATTGACCAATTTTGAAAAACAAAATAATAGGTTTGAGTAAAAGTTGGCTAAAGTTAAATTTGATATTTATAATAAAAACTTTACATAGAAATTGTAAAACAAAATTAATTATTAAACAGAAAATAATTATATAATTATATAAGTAATATACATTGTCCATTTCATATCAACAAAAATGCAAATATTTGCGAAAATATATAATAACACATAAATATATGGAAACTAATATAACACAAAGAATAAATAAGTTAAATGATATAGAATCATAACAGTATTTTAAATATTGATACAAAATGTTTTAACCCAATTATATACCGCAAGTTAACGGACAAAAACAGTAGTATAGAAGGGATCGAATCCACATAAACTAAGATAATACAATGTAATGTTTTGTAATTGCATACAAGCATATGACTAAATCGATTATAACTTATGGATTAAAAACGTTAGGCACTAAGGGACATCGCAGGAAATCTGAAACTTCGAGCTAGACAATTATTCAGGGAACAAGTAGACTCAATCTAGAACTCAAACATAAATATATAACCAATCCACTTTCGTGGCATCAATCACTTTGTCTAACAACTTAAGGTCCTAAACTTTCGTTTGAAACTTAGAATTATAAACAAGCATTACTTCCAAGTTTGATTTGTTCACAAGTTTGCCTTAGCATCAACTTTCGTTGGCTAAGGAAAAATTGCTCACATATGTTCTATCAAGCAACATATAACACTTTTGGTGGATAGATTAAACCTCAAATCATAGACTAAAAGATCAGTTTAGTCTAAGCAATAAACACAACCATAAGTGAAGATAACAAAGATAAAACCCTATCTATGTCTAGCTCAATGATCCATCAATTCCTTTGACTACCTTAAAGCCAAACTAAAGAACTACTCATACATGATTATAAAGAAAACAAGAAGAGACAAATATAGATTCATAATCACAAGAACAAGATATCTTAATGGTTAAGAGATCTTCTCAATAGATGTAGAATCAAGAGTTGTTCTTCTCCAAAGCTTGCAAGATGATTTTATTTGAGAGAGAAATACAAGGTTTTTGACCTAAAAAAAGAGAGAGATGAGTTTCAGAACAACAATGGCGAAAACAGTAGCCAAAATCAACATAAATATATCTCAAAAAGCGTTCTAAAATAAATATCTAAAACAGATCGGTAGAGAGGATCGATCGATCTAAGGCTAGGCTCGATCGATCTGAGATTTTGGAATTTTCGGGAAAAATTTGACATGGAAGGATCGATCGATCTAATCCCTGTCAAAACTGCCCGGATGTTTCGTCATGGCAGGATTGATCAGTCTTGTTGTGGATCGATCGATCTAGTCCCTGTCAAAACTGCCGGGATGTTTCGTCATGGCAGGATCGATCGGTCTTGTTGTGGATCGATCAATCATGTTTACTAAATCCAGTTTTAGTAAACTATATCGATCTTTTGCTCCTGGTTCATGCTCTTCGTACATTTGAGACATGTTCCAACCTGTAAAGACTATAAAATGTGGAGAAAACACACAAAAACCTACTAAATCGATGTTAGAAAACCACTAAAACCGTAATATATCAACTCCCCCAGACTTATCTTTTGCTTGTCCTCAAGCAAACAAAAGCTAAGCTAGTGAAGAAATCATAAGCTTAGGGAGAATGAACTTGTATCTTTCTATCATCGTATTGTGCTAACAATTTTCAACTTCATGGAAATAAATCGATTCAAACTGTACTACATGTACTTCACCATAAGTGTAGCAACATACCTTACTCTGAAGCCACATCCAACATCAAGTTCAAACTCTTCATTACTGACTCCTCTTCATTTAGTTATTCAATTTGGGTTTATCGATCAAAGAACGTAGACACTTCTTCTGATTTATGTAAGTTCAAGACAATCTTTATAAAATCCCTTTCCTCTTTCTTTTCTCACTTCATGACTAATCGATTTCTCACTACTTTTCTAGGATATCATTTTTTTTCTATCGATTGTCTTCTTCTTATTCTCTTTTCTTAGCTATACAGGTTTCCATGAGACACGGGAATTGAAGGGTGGAGTGATGAGAAACAAATAGTACATAAGTAAATAAAAGGGAAAAAGAAAAACGAGAGGTTATAAAAATAACCCTAAGTGGAGTGATGCTCACTCTCAGAAGAGGCAATCTGGCTCGCTCCTGGTGCTTTCCGTCTATTGCCTCGAAGCACTATGGCGCTGTCATGAGGCTCCTCTTTTGAATCGCCTTTAGTCCTGTCGAGCAACATAAGGATCAGTGGCAGCTCTAGTGGAGGGTCCATCCTCTCTCGTGGAAGGTCGAAAATAAGAAGGGCATTGCTGCCTCCTCAATACTCTATGTACCGAAGCATTTGTCTTCTGAATTGCCTCCATCATCCATGACAACTTTGCCTCAATTGATTGATCTGCAGGAAGTGGAGGTAAGTCATACTCACTGTCGTATGGAGGTGATGGTGGTGGTACCCGTGTGTCCTCCTGATGTGCCCTGCGTGTTCGGGAAGGATCGCCTCTCTGTCTCCCTGTAGCTATTATGTCGGATAGGTGCTCATCTCCAGGCACGAACTCGAGGTTCTCAACAGATGTCAGTGAGGTGATTGCAGGATTAGGCAACTCGTAGTGGCGGATGCTGCCATCGCGTAGAGTGAATCTGTATAGGCTGCCAGGAAAGAAAATCTGATTGTTCTTCAGGTAAGCCTCGTCTGGAAGCTCTAACTTATCAACCCGCTCAGTCAATGTGAGATCAATCTTGTGATACAAGAAGATTGGAGTCAAGAGACTCCATACTGACTCTGTCTTTGGTCTCGATGTGTTAAGACCCCAAAACTTCTTCTAAGCCGGAACAGATGCAAATACTGCACCAAGGTTGGTGAGGCAAATAGATGGAGGAGGAGGCGCTGTATATATACTACTACTGGCAAATGCAGGGAGCCCGTAGTGAATCATGAGAAGCTCATCGTACCGTAATGAGCCAGTCTCCTCCTTAGAGAAAAGCGTATGTCCCAGGATCTTGGCTATCACTCGAACCACTAGGTTCCGAATCAGGCTGATCTTGTTCTCGCGCGAACTACTTTCGTCTCCAGAACCAATCACATTTCCAAGCTGTGTTAATTGTCTGCAGTCTTCAAAGGGAGCAAAAGAGCAGCCTTGGCGCGACCTATCGAAACCGTAAATGTCACAGAGATCTCTGATGGACATTTCGTAAAGCACATCGCTGGATAGAAATGTGAGCGTTCCCTCGCTCACCAAAGGGTTATCAGGATCCCTGTAATAGACCTCAACAGATACCAGAAACTGGCGAACCAACTCCGGGTACGGGGGTGTGTTGTGCTTGTGAATGGACCTATACCCATTTTGACCAGCATCCGAGCAGCATCATTGTCAATCCCCATTTTCACCAATGTCGAAGCCCATACAAACTTTGTTGGGACCATTGTAACCTGTAGAAGACCGTTGTAGCAGATGTTGTTGTACTTAACCCATGCATTACCCTGCCTGCGTTGTTGGTAGCTTGCAGTTTTTTGTAGTTTCATAGCTGTCATGTGGGGAATTTCTGGGCTGTCTCTGAATGGTGTCTTCTCTGCTGTA
Source organism: Boechera divaricarpa (assembly GCA_026770425.1). NCBI lineage: Eukaryota > Viridiplantae > Streptophyta > Magnoliopsida > Brassicales > Brassicaceae > Boechera > Boechera divaricarpa. Next base: position 4,934,563 of record CM049186.1, on the reverse strand, counting down.
GGCCATGGTCTTCTAGTGTATACTTCTTCTATATGGGGTTCTGAGGGACCAGCGGCCTCTGTTTCTTTTCTCTTGCTTGTGCTCGTAGCCGTTTTCGTTTTTGCATTTCGCGGAGGCTGTTTCTTCTTTTTATTTCCAGCACCACTATCTCTGGCCATTTCCTGAAAGATATAAAGAATTCGAAATGAATAATCCCAACCATTGACAATAAACCTATTCAACCAAAATCACAATCAAGTATCACACACTTTTAAACAATTAAGCACGAAAATGTCTGGATCGATCGATCCATATTTTAAAATTGATGTTTTGCTTTCTCAAAATCGACCGTTTGATAAATTCCAAATTTAATCACTCAAACCAACAATCTAAAGCATAGGCTTGTTCCAAAACAACCTAATGAACAGTAACACATGCCATATCACTCAGTTAAGCACAATTTCTCAAAGCAAATTTCAAACTCGATTGTGAAAATTTCAAAATTTCTAATTCTAAATTTTTCAACCAAATCGAAAATAGAGAGCAAGGGTAGTATCGAAATCAACCTAATAATTATTAGGAATCAACACAACATCTTATTTCAAAACAAACCCGATTTTGAAAATTTCTCAAAAATCCCAAATAAAAAAATCTTCATGAAATCAACAATATAAGGCATCGGTAGGCTCGAAATTCAACCTATTTCTCAGTAACAACCATCACAAATCCTAACAACCAACAAACCACACTCAATTTCGATTTTAAATTCAAATCGCCGAAACTGAAAAAGAGAGATAGAGACTCATACCTTTGCAGATCGAAGGAATAAGTGCTAGAATCAGAAAGAGGATGAAAATCCGAGTGGAATAATAGGCTTTTAAATCACTCAAATCGGTTGAAGATTGAAGAAGTTCGGTTTTTCTGAAAAATCTCTATCAAGAACACAATATTTTCGATTTGGAGAATAAGGATCGATCGATTTCTATGTTTACAACACGAGCCGGTTTGTTTTAAGTGACAGAGAAAACAGGGACTGAGATCCGGATCGATCGGTCCAACTATGGATCGATCGATCTCTTTTCCAAACGTTCCGTCTGGCTTCGCAAGTTCGGATCGATCGATCTCAAAGAAGATCGATCGATCTCAAAGAAGATCGATCGATCCATTTTCTTAAAACATTTTTAAAAAATACTCAACCGATCGATCCTATATGGATCGATCTGTCCCTTCATAAACTAAAATTTCATAAATCTAAGAAAATAAAACGAAAGTATCAATACTTACCTGTGGGTTGCCCCCCCCCCCCCCACCAAAAAGTTTTTAAAAAATTTTCCACTTGAATTACGTTTAGGCACGGGAAGGATCACTGAGAAGAATGTTGTCTCCTTCAATGATTTTCGTTTCAGCAAGATATGGCTTTAGGCGTTGACCATTAACCACAAATTCTCCTCTTGCACGGTCCAGCAACTCCTACAACTCCATATGGTTGTACTGACTTGACGGTGAATGGACCAGACCAACGTGATTTAAGCTTACCTGGAAAAAGTTTCTGGCGAGAATTAAAGAGTAATACCTGATCATTCGGAGCAAATTTCCTGTTGAGGATTCTCTTATCATGATAGGCTTTGGTTCTCTCTTTGTAGATCCTCGAATTCTCATAAGCCATATGACGAATCTCATCCAACTCATTCAGTTGCATCAACCTTCTCTCAAAAGCGGGTTTAATGTCGAAGTTCAACAACTTTACAGCCCACGCTGCTTTGTATTCGAGCTCTACTGGAAGGTGACATGCTTTCCCATAGATAAGATGAAATGGTGTTGTTCCCAATGGTGTTTTGTAAGCAGTCCTATAAGCCCAAAGAGCACATCAAGTTTCATCGCCTAATCCTTTCGAGTTATGCTCACAGTCTTCTGTAGAATGCTCTTGATTTCTCTGTTGGAGATTTCTACTTGTCCACTCGTCTGAGGGTGATAAGGAGTGGCGACCTTGTGCTTAACTCCATGCTTTCTCAACAAACTCTCAAAGACCTTATTGATGAAATGAGATCCACCATCGCTGATCACAATTCTCAGTACACCAAACGTTGGGAAGATTACAGATTTGAACATTTTTAGAACCACCTTTGCATCATTTGTCGGGGAAACCATTGCCTCAACCCATTTAGACACATAATCTACTGCCACAAGGATGTACTGGTTCCCATATGATGAAGGAAAAGGACCCATGATGTCAATACCCCATACATCGAATAGTTCAACTTCTAGGATGAAATTCTGAGGCATTTCATTTCGCTTGCTAATGTTCACATGCCTTTGACATGAGTTACACTTTAAAATAAAAGCATTAGCATCTTTAAACACATTTGGCCACCAGAAACCTGCTTGTAGAACCCTAGACACCGTCTTGAAGGTAGCAAAATGTCCTGTATAATTAGAACCATGACAGTGAAAAAGAATGCCTGGAATTTCTTCCTCAGTAATGCAACGCCTGAAAATACCATCTGAATATTTTTTGTACAAGTAAGGTTCATCCCAAACGTAATGTCTGATATCTCTCAGGAATTTTTTTTTTTTGTACCCAACAAAGTTGTCAGGTTCTTTTTCTACAGCTAGGTAGTTTGCGATCTCACCGAACCAAGGCATCTCAAGAGGCTTGGTAGTTTGAGGAAGGGTGTTGTTGTCATATGCAGTACCAATGTTGATCGCACACACGGTCTCTTCAGGTACATTGTTGTCCAAAAGAACCTCTTCTTCAATTTGCAGTCTAGACAAATGATATGCAACACCATTCTCAATCCCTCTCTTGTCCCTAATCTCAAGATCATACTCTTGCAGCAAGAGTATCCATCGTAGCATCCTTGGTTTGGCATCCTTCTTGGTGAGAAGATATCTTAAAGCAGCATGGTCTGTATACACAATCAGCTTAGACCCAACAAGATATGACTTGAACTTCTCGAAAGCAAAAACAATGACAAGAAGCTCTTTCTCAGTAGTAGCGTACTTGCATTGAGCGTCATCGAAAGTTCTGCTGGCGAAGTAGATGACATGAAGTTTCTTATCCTTTTTCTAACCTAAAACAGCTCCCACTGCATGGTCACTAGCATCAGTCATCTCTTCAAAAGGCAGCTCCCAGTCTGGTGGTTGTACAATTGGTGCGCTAACAAGTGCTCCTTTGATGGTATGGAAAGCTTCAAGACAAGCATTGTCAAACTCAAAATTCATCTCTTTGCACAACAACTGAGTCAAAGGCTTTAATACCCTCTTCTGAAATCTTGTGCCCCCATCTCTGACCATGAAGTGACACTTCTCCCAATTCAGAACAAGATGTTTTTTTCACATCGTTTGAGTACTCTACACATATTAGAAAGACAAATAGAGAAAGATGAACTAGAGACAGAAAAGTCATCCATAAAGACCTCCATTACGTCTTCAATCAGGTAAGTGAAAATTGACATCATGCAAACGCTGAAAGGTTGTTGGAGCATTGCACAAACCAAATGGCATTCTGCGATATGCAAATGTGCCATAAGGACATGTGAATGCAGTCTTCTCTTGATCGTCTAGGTGAATGGGGATCTGAAAGAAACCAGAATAACCATCTAGAAAATAATAGTAAGGATGATTAGCTAATCTCTCAAACATTTGATCAATGAATGGCAAAGGAAAATGATCCTTGCTAGTAACAACATTTAATTTTCTGTAGTCTATGCACATTCTATGTTTTGTAACAATTCTAGTTGGAATCAACTCATTTTTATCGTTTTGCACAACTGTTACGCCACCTTTCTTAGAGACTACATGAACTAGACTAACCCAAGTATTATCAGATATAGCATATATAATCTCTGCATCTAAAAGTTTCAGTATCTCTTTCTTTAAAACATCTTTCAGATTTGGGTTTAACCTTCTCTGATGTTCTACAGAAGTCATTGATTCATCTTCTAGATATATCTTATGCATGCAAAGATCTGGTGAAATTCCTATAATATCATCAAGAGAATAGCCTAAAGCTTTACGGTATTTTCTAAGTTCACACAGAAGCAAGGCAATCTCAACATTATTCAAAGCAGAATTTTTGATCACAGGATAAGGAGACTTAGGACCAAGAAATGCATACCTAAGCCCAGTTGGAAGTGTTTTAAGCTCTACTTTTGGAGCTTTCAGCTCGCTCCATGGATTAGTAGGGGTGCTGGAAGTGTTGTTGATGGAGATTCGTTTGCATTCTCATCTAGGCTCAAGTAAGCCACCATCTTTGAGATCGCTTGGCTATAATCCAACATCTTAACATACCCAGATGCATCTTCACTAAGTAAGCCATATTCATTCTGAGTCTTTATCAAAGCAATCTCCAAGGGATCATCCATTAGAATCTCATCAGCTACTTCATCAAATATTTCCAGCGAATCATCAACCAAGAATGTTTGCCCATAAAGCATCGGTTTCTTAAGCAGTTTGTCCATCTCAAACTTCATGACAATGTCTCCAAGATGGAGATAATTCGTCCATGACAAACATCTATCATAGCTTCTGCAGTGCATAAGAAATGCCTACCCAAAATGAAAGGATCTTTTGGCTCTTCTTCTAACTTCTACCCCTGTGGGGTTTTAGGGAAGAGTTCGGCATGAGGGGACCAGATGCATTGGTTTTAGAAGGTTCATATTTACATATGCGTTGTTGTGAACACATACTGAATTTTGTTGTGAGAGATGGTTAAGCAAAGGTTGATGATAGTATAGTTGCTATCCGGAATGCAATGAAGTATGTCAGATCATTATTTACAAGATTGAATTCTTTGAAATAAGGTGTGAGACAGAAAAAGTTTTTAGAGGGAGCTTATCATTGGATTGTGCAACTAGGTGGAACTCAACTTATCTGATGTTAACATCTGCTCTTAAATTGCGAGTTGCATTTGAGAAGATGGTTGCTGAAGACAAGTTATATTATAATTATTTCCTTGAGGAAGAAGGTAAGAGAAATAAGCGTAAATGACCACCATCTGCTGCTGATTTGGATGAAATACAAGTTTTGGTGAAATTTATGAAAATATTCTTCAATTGTACCTTGGCTTTTTTCAGCTTCAAAGACTGTGACTTCTACATTGTGCTATAATGAGATTGTTACAATTGAGAGAAATCTGATCTCTAGGAGTTACAATGGGGTTAGAAAAAATTAGAGATCAAACTAATATTATGAGGGACAAGTTTAATATATATTGGGATGGATTGTTAAACATGAATCCACTTGTCATCATAGCTAATGTGTTTGATCCACGCAATAAGCTGCAGTTCGCTTCTCTGTGCTTTGAAAAGCTATATGAAAAGGACAGTGTTGAGTGTACACAACTATACACGATTGTTACAAATGCAATGAAAAAGCTTTATGAAGAGTATATCTTGAGACTTGGTGGTGGTATCAGACTTGATAATACTGCATACAGAAATGAGCCTCAATTTTTAGTTCATGTTTTCTTAGATGCTGATGAAGATGAGTATGAGAGGATGAACTGTGTTTACATTCAAATGGTGAGTGAAAACATACATGAAGATACTACAACTGAGTTGGATATATATATATATATATATATCTCATCGACTTAAATATAAGCTTTTTAAAATTATATATATTTATCTAAGTCGATCCCCTTATGGTATCAGAGCCATGTTGAGATATACTGTGAAAAAAACTTAAACAAGAAATAGCATATGAAAATGATACACTAGAAAATCTCATCGACTTATATACTATTATAGATCTCGAAAATGAAGATGAAAGCTTTTTAGACAACGTTATCAGAAGACATCTAGAAAACTTAGAATATTTAGAGCAAGTTAAAACAAATAACAACTTGTTGAAAAAGTTTATTTGACATATCTAGCAAATTTCTTTAAACAAACTTGTTTCAAAATTTTACTTGAGTTCTAAAGTTTAGTCCTCCCGAGTGTTTTTTGCCAGTCTTTTTGTGTCCAGGTAGTAAGTCCCGTAAGTGTAGGGCAATAAATCCTAGAGTTAAGTTGGATTGTAAGGAGTCCTAATCTTTTAAACCATAAGAATTTTAAGATGAGTTTGTATTTTAGAAATACGCTAAATAGGTCTGAATCAACTTCTTCTTCAAGGTCTGGGTATAAATCTTCAAAAGAGTCTAAAAAAGTTATAAATAGTCATGAAACTACTATAGATGATTTTCAAGGATCAATTGACAATTGGGAAATCCCAAAAATCCATAGAGACCATATTTATCAAAATCTCACAAATAAATTTCCTAAGAACAAATTTTTCAATTAAAACCGAAGAACGTGATATTCAATAAACCAAACCTTTTGAAACAATTAATTTATTTTCAGAACATGCTTTACAAAGACATAGAGAAAAGAATTTCAAATATATACATATTGGTTTAGTCCAAGTCGGTATTAAACCATTTTCAAAAGAAGGTTTTAACACCTCAATACTAGCTATCTTAAAAGATACTATATTTAAATTATTTGAAGATTCTTTACTTAGCTCCATAGAATCAAGTTTATGTGATGGTCCAATATCTTTTGATCGCTATCCAAATTTTACTGTTTCTCTAAATGATAAAAACATTTTAAAATCTTTAGTCTTGCAAGTTAAAACACATAATTATGAAATGATAGAAGGATCAATTCCAATTGTTTAAGTTTTTAGGCTACATTATAAAGTCATGACAAGTGCTTTTTCTTCAAAAGTAAAAATATCTAGTAAAAAAGGTGAAACTCTTTTACTCCAAACTGATCTTTCAAAATCAAACTCCGTCATACCAAGATCAATTCAGTGAAAAGATGTAAATCATCCAAAAGAATGGATTCTTGAAGGAGTTACTCAGCCAAAACCTCAAAAACCTATAGAACCAATTGAACCAAACGCACGTCTTAAAAATATTAAACAATTTAATGATGGAAAAGTAAAACTTTCTTTTCTCAGAAATCATAATAAAAATACTAAAGATGATTTATCTTGTGAATCCTCTTCAATTATGGGAACCATAAACTTAGGAAGAGTTTCTCAATTAGGTCGAAACTTTCTAATTCACGAACTCAGATATCAACTACGATTTTCAACTTCTGATATTCCAAATTCAATCTTAAGAAATGTTGATTTCCAAACACAAATTCCAAAACCTGTTTATACAGCAGGACCTAATTTTTCTGAAGATGAATTTGTTACAAAATCTGAACCTACTAGCTCAACATTTTCAGCTATTACTGATAATATGACTAATGAGTTAAACGTTCTAGAAAAGAATTTCGAAATTGATAAAAAATTCTTAAGGAAAGAATTTTATTCAAAAAATAACTTACAAGAAAGAATTTGGTTTTTCAAAGAATTCTCAAACAACAAAGAAAACATCCAAAAAGAATATTATACATATCTTAAAAAATACAAAGTCCAAGTTTTATTTTTCAATTGGTTTGAGGATTATACCAAGAAAAATAATATTTATTTTCTTTATTCAAAATTAGCAAATCCTATTACCAATCGAAATAAAACTCTTGAGTGAGAAACACTTGCTAATGAAAAATTAGTTCGTTCAAAGCATCCTCCTCAACAAGGAATAAACCTCGGTGTATTGGGTACACCAATAGAAGCAATTCCTTTTAAACTTCCACAAGAAGATGATAAAACAAACATCAAAAATATCATTCTTCAAAATATTTTTTCGAACACCAATCTTGGCATGATAAGAAAACAACTTGATAGGATTGAGAAAACAATTTTAAAACAACCAAGCCTTCCAAATGAAATTCCATCCAACAAAAAACTAAAAACTCTGATGTTTAACCCTTTCCAAATCTCGGAGAATAGTGTAAAAACTTACCAAGATACAAATATAGAATTCATTCGTGTCCTTCAAAGCCAGTTAAGCAAAATAGAAATAGGAAAAAATAGCTGCCATCAAACCCATGATATTCCTGACACTCTAACTTCAAAAATCCAAAAACGTAACAATCCCGAGGCACGAAGTTCGAATGTTCAAATAAACACCTTATGTCACGAATCAAATACTGATACAACCTCAAAACAATTTCAAAACAATAGAATAAACCGTCTTGAATGGAGTCATGAAAACCAAATAATAACAGCGCCAGACCTAGGGCTGATCCAACCTATAGAACAATCTAGGTTCAATTCCTCTTCAGTCTATGATTGGAATCTTGATGGTATATCTGAATATAATATCCTAAATTTCCTTCAAAAAATGACAATGGCTGCAAACGCTTATGGAACACAAATAGGAAATGAAGATAAAACCGTAGCTGAGCTCCTTATAGCCGGGTTTTTCGGACAATTAAAAGGATGGTGGGATAACTATCTTACTAATCAGAAACGAAGAGAAATTCTTGATGCTGTAAAAGTAGATGAAGAAGGCATGCCAATCATAGATAACTTTGATAATCCCCAACAAAATGTCGTAGCAACTCTAGTCTTAGCTATAACTCTTCATTTCATAGGAGATCCTTCAGTCCTTAGAGTTAAAAACGCAGAACTTCTTTCAAATCTTAAATATAAAAAAACTAAGTGATTTCCAGTGGTACAAAAATACCTTTTTCACTAGGGTCTTACTCCGACAAGATTCAAACCAACCCTTTTGGAAAGAAAAATTTCTTGCAAGACTTCCAACACTTTTCGGAGAAAAGGTTAGAACAAAAATTAGAGAATCTAGTGGTATCCAAATAATAGATTATGATGATTTTACTTACGGAGAATTAGTTAGTCTTGTCCAACAAGAAGGACTAAAAATCTGTCAAGATTTAAAACTTCAAAAACATCTTAAATGGGAGCTTAGGAGAACGAAGGTAGAACTAGATTCTTTCTGCAAACAATTTGAAATAGATCCTAGTAATAAAAAATCTTGTGTAGGTGATTGCAAACCATCATACTACTCCAAAAAACCAAAGTTTGCAAAAAACTTTAAAGAATATAAGCCACAAAAAACCTCTTGGAACAAACCTCGAAACAGGTTTCGACAAAAAGAACCTCAAAACAAACCTTTTTACAAAAAGCTAACATGTTATAAATACCACAAAAAGGGTCACACTTCAAAATTTTGTCGTCTAAATAAGAAAATCCAAGAGCTTGATCTTGGAGAAGAAATCTCAGAAAAAATTTCAAATATTTTCCTAGAATACTCCTCCTCATCAAGTAATTATGATTCAGAATCCTCCCCAAAAGAGGCCTTTCAAGTTGATGAACTCAATGATTCATCATCTAGCTCGGACTCGGAAGGTAAGAAAATCCAAGTCCTCACAAAAGATCAAGAATTCCAATTGGAAATCTTGAATTCAATCTCAGATCCCCAACTAAGACAAAAATTTCTTGAAACAATCCTTTCAACCTTTAATGAAAGTCAAAACATAGAAAACCCTCTAGCAAATAAAGATCCGTCAACCTCAACATCTTCATATAACTTAACCACTCAACTCAACCAAGAAAGAAAAAATAATTCCAAAACTACTTTACAATCTCTTCAAATTGAGATCAAAGAAGTAAAAAATGAACTCAAAAATTTAAAAGAAAAACAAAAAACAGACTCTAAGTATTTTCATTCGATATTATCTAAATATGATGATTCTAGTTCGGAAGAACAAGAAAACACGTGTTTAGAGAATATAGAAGATGATCTCGGCCTTCAAAAACAAATACAATCCTTAAACACTATGCAAACTGATTTTCTCTTTGTACTAAGAGAAATCACTTCTAGAAAATATAAAATCAAAATCACATTTATTTTTTCTGACAATTATAAAATTGATACAATTGCCTTTTTTGATACGGGTGCTGACCTAAATTGCATAAAAACAGGATTGGTGCCAAAATATTTTCATCAACAAACAAATGAAAAACTTTCTGCAGCAAATAACTCAAAACATCGTATACATTCAAAAACAGAAGCTTCCATACTAAAAGACAATATTCTTTTCAAAACTGCTTTTGTTCTCACGGATGATATATACCAAAATATCATTCTCGGAACACCATTCATAAACTTAATAACACCATACAAAGTTAAAAATGATTCAATAACTTTCAAAGCTCAAGATAAAAAAAATTATCTTTTGAATTTATAGAAACTCCAAAAAAGAGAAGTCTAAATTTAATAAAAGCTTGTTCGATACAAGAAAATTCTATAAATTTTTTGATTACTAGTAAAAAATTAGATTTAGAAAACCTAGAAACATAATTTCTTATTGAAAAAACGAAAGAAACTATAGAAACTCCAATTATAAAAGAAAAAATTTCAAAACTATGAAAACTATTTGAAGAACAATTATGTTCAGATCTATCAACTGCTTTCTGGGATCAAAAACAACACATTGTTGATCTACCTATGAAAAAAAATTTGATGAAAGAGAAATTCCTACAAAGGCTCGACCAATTCAGATGAAATTCTGATTTAGAGAGTCACTGCAAGAAAGAAATTTCAGAACTTCTAAACAAAAAAATAATTTCAAAGTCAAGGTCTCCATGATCTTGTGTTGCTTTCTATGTGAACAAAAATTCTGAAATAGAAAGAGAAACTCCAAGAGTTGTAATAAACTACAAACCCTTGAATTCAGCATTAAAATGAATTAGATATCCAATACCTAATAAAAAAGACCTCCTTCAAAAACTTTATTCTGCACACATATTTTCAAAATTCGATTTAAAATCAGGATTTTAACAAATCCAAATATCTGAAAATGATCGATATAATCTTTTCAAACTCTCTTGATGATCACTTTAAACATCTAAAAACATTTTACTATGTTGCACGAAAAAATGGATTTGTTATTTCAGAAACAAAAATGTCTTTATTCCAAACCAAAATTAGATTTTTTGGTCATTACATATCAAAAGGAATGATAAAACCAATAGAAAGATCTTTAGAGTTTGCGAATAAATTTTCTGACAAACTCTTGGACAAAACCCAATTACAAAGGTTCCTAAGAAGTTTGAATTATGTCTTAGATTTTTGTCCAAATATTAATAAAATAGCTAGACCACTACATGATCGTTTAAAGAAAAACCCAACCCCTTGGCCTGAAGAACATATTGCTCTAGTCCAACAAATTAAAAAACAAGTCTTAGAAATTTCGTGTCTGCATATAGTAGACCCGAATTTAGAGAAAATTATGGAAACAGACGCCTCTAATATAGGATACGGGGTATTCTGAAACAAAAAGAAACAACCGGGCGTGAAAATATAATACAATTTATGTCTGCTCATTGGGATGAGACTCAAAAAAATTACTCAACTATTAAAAAATAAATATTAAGTATAGTTTTATGTATAAAAAAATTTCAAAGCAATCTTTTAAATCAAAAGTTTTAACTAAGAATTGATTGTAAAAGCGCCTAATATGTTCTACAAAAAGATATCAAAAATCTTGCTTTAAAACAATTTTTTGTCCGATGGCAGGCTTTACTAAGTATTTTTGATTTTGATATAGAATATATTAAAGGAGAAACAAATTTTATTCCGGATTTCTTGACTCGAGAATTTCTCCAAAACAGGTACGATGCCTCCAAAGACGATTGATAAAGGCAAAAGCCTTTCCACATATCAAAACCAAGAAAAAATTCAAACTCCAAACATTTCCAAACCCAAAACAGAACCCGAAACACAATTTTGGATTATGGTTACCAAAAAGAAACCAGAAAAAGAAGAGAAAACAGTTCAAACACCTGAAGAAATTTTGGTTTTGAAATCATTTTTAAGGAGACTTCATGAATTTTTGAAATCTCAAGAGAAGAGGATATTTTTGAAGAATTACCTTTCTCTTGTTTTGAAAAACTATTTTCAAAAGCTTTTTGTAAAGCCCGCATTTGATCCTAAATTTCTTCAAGTGTTTGAGCTGTTTTCTCTTCTTTTTCTGGTTTTTTTTTTAACCGTAATCCAGGGTTGTGTTTCGGGTTTTGTTTTAGGTTTGGAAGTGTTTGGAGTTTGGAATTTTTCTTGTTTTGATCTGTGGAAAGGCCTTTGCCTTTATCAATCGTCTTTGGAGGCATCGTTCCTGTTTTGGAGAAATTCTCGAGTCAAGAAATCCGGAATAAAATTTGTTTCTCCTTTAATATATTATATATCAAAATCAAAAATACTTAGTAAAGCCTGCCATCGGGCAAAAATTTGTTTTGAAGCAAGATTTTTGACATCTTTTTGTAGAACATCTTTGGCGCTTTTACAATCAACTTTAGTAAAAACTTTTGATTTAAAAGATCGCTTTGAAAATTTTGTATACATAAAATGATACTTAATATTTCTTTTTTAATAGTTGAGTAATTTTTTTGAGTCTCATTCCAATGAGCAGACGTAAATTGTATTATATTTTTACGTCCGGTTGTTTTGTTTTGTTTTAGAATACCCCCGTATCCTATATCAGAGGCGTCTGTTTGCACAATTTTCTCTAAATTCGGGTCTGCTATATGCAGACACGAAATTTCTAAGACTTGTTTTTAATTTGTTGGACTAGAGCGGTATGCTCTTCAGTCCAAGGGGTTGGGTTTTTCTTTAAACGATCATGTAGTGGTCTAGCTATTTTATTAATATTTGGACAAAAATCTAAGACATAATTCAAACTTCCTAGGAATTTTTGTAATTGGGTTTTGTCCAAGAGTTTGTCAGAAAATTTATTCGCAAACTCTAAAGATCTTTCTATTGTTTTCTCATTCCTTTTGATATGTAATGACCAAGAAATCTAATTTTGGTTTGGAATAAAGATATTTTTGTTTCTGAAATAACAAGTCCATTTTTTCGTGCGATGTAGTAAAATGTTTTTAGATGTTTAAGTGATCATCAAGAGAGTTTGAAAAGATTATATCGATCATTTTCAGATATTTGAATTTGCTAAAACCCTGATTTAAATCGAATTTTGAAAATATGTGTGTAGAATAAAGTTTTTGAAGGAGGTCTTTTTTATTAGGTATTGGATATCTAATCCATTTTAATGCTGAATTCAAGGGTTTGTAGTTTATTACAAGTCTTTGAGTTCCTCTTTCTGTTTCAGAATTTTTGTTCACATAGAAAACAGCACAAGACCATGGAGACCTTGACTTTGAAATTATTTTTTTGTTTAGAAGTTCTAAAATTTCTTTCTTGCAATGACTCTCTAAATCAGAGTTCATCTGAATTGGTCGAGCCTTTGTAGGAATTTCTCTTTTATCAAATTTTTTTTCATAGGGTAGATCAACAATGTGTTGTTTTCTATCCCAGAAGGCAGTTGGTAGATCTGAACATAATTGTTCTTCAAATAGTTTTCTTAGTTTTGAAATTTTTTCTTTTGTAATCAGAGTTTCTAAAGTTTTTTTCGTTTTTTAACAAGAAATTCCGTATGTAGGTTTTCCAAATGGAATTTTTTACTAGTAATCAAAGAATTTATAGAATTTTCTTGTATCGAACAAGCTTTTATTAAATTTAGACTTCTCTTTTTTAGAGTTTCTATAAATTCAAAAGATAATTTTTTATCTTGAGCTTTGAAAGTTATTGAATCATCTTTAACTTTGTATGCTGTTATTAAGTTTATGAATGGTGTTCTGAGAATGATATTTTGGTATATATCATCCGTGAGAACAAAAGCAGTTTTAAAAAGAATATTGTCTTTTAGTATGGAAGCTTCAGTATTTGAATCTATACGAAGTTTTGAGTTATTTGGTGCAGAAAGTTTTTCATTTGTTTGTTGATGAAAATATTTTGGCACCAATCCTGTTTTTATGCAATTTAGGTCGGCACCCGTATCAAAAAGGCAATTGTAGCAATTTTATAATTGTCAGAAAAAACAATTGTGATTTTGACTTTATATTTTCTAGAAGTGATTTCTCTTAGTACAAAGAGAAAATCAGTTGGCATAGTGTTTAAGGATTGTATTTGTTCTTGAAGGCTGAGATCATCTTCTATATTCTCTAAACACGTGTTTTCTTGTTCTTCCGAACTAGAATCATCATGTTTAGATAATATCAAATGAAAATACTTAGAGTCTGTTTTTTGTTTTTCTTTTAAATTTTTGAGTTCATTTATTACTTCTTTGATCTCAATTTGAAGAGATTGTAAAGTAGTTTTGGAATTATTTTTTCTTTCTTGGTTGAGTATAGTAGTTAAGTTATATGAAGATGTTGAGGTTGATGGATCTTTATTTGCTAGAGGGTTTTCTATTTTTTGACTTTCATTTAAGGTTGAAAAGATTGTTTCAAGAAATTTTTGTCTTAGTTGGGGATCTGATATTGAATTCAAGATTTCCAATTGGAATACTTGATCTTTTGTGAGGAATTAGATTTTCTTACCTTCCGAGTCCGAGCTAGATGATGAATCATTGAGTTCATCAACTTGCAAGACCTCTTCTAGGGAGGACTCTGAATCATAATTACTAGATGAGGAGGAGTATTCTAGGAAAAGATTTAAAAATTTTCCTGAGATTTCTTCTCCAAGATCGAGCTCTTGGATTTTCTTATTTAGATGGCAAAATTTTGAAGTGTGATCCTTTTTGTGGTATTATAACATGTTAGGTTTTTGTAAAAAGGTTTGTTGGGGTTCTTTTGGTCGAAATCTGTCTCGAGATTTGTTCCAAGAGGTTTTTTGTGGCTTATATTCTTTAAAGGTTTTTGCAAACTTTGGTTTTTGGGAGTAGTATGATGGTTTGCAAATCACCTACACAAGATTTTTTATTACTAGATCTATTTCAAATTGTTTGCAGAAAGAACCTAGTTCTACCTTCGTTCTCCTAAGCTCCCATTTAAGATGTTTTTGAAGTTTTAAATCTTGACAAATTTTTAGTCCTTCTTGTTGGACAAGACTGACTAATTCTCCGTAAGTGAAATCATCATAATCTATTATTTAGATACTACTAGATTCTCTAATTTTTGTTCTAACCTTTTCTCCTAAAAGTGTTGGATGTCCTGCAATAAATTTTTCTTTCCAAAAGGGTTGGTTTGAATCTTGTCGGAGTAAGACCCTAGTGAAAAAGGTGTTTTTGTACCATTGGAAATCACTTAGTTTTTTACATTTAAGATATGAAAGAAGTTCTGCGTTTTTATCTCTAAGGACTGAAGGATTTCCTATGAAATGAAGAGTCATAGCTAAAACTAGAGTTGTTGGGGACTATCAAATTTATCTAGGATTGACATGCCTTCTTCATCTACTTTTACAGCATCAAGAATTTCTCTTCGTTGATTAGTAAGATAGTTATCCCACCATCCTTTTAATTTTCCGGAAAACTCGGTTATAAGGAGCTCAGCTACGGTTTTATCTTCATTTCCTATTTGTGTTCTATAAGCGTTTGCAGCCATTATCATTTTTTGAAGGAAATTTAGGATATTATATTCAGATATACCATCAAGATTCCAATCATAGACTGAAGAGGAATTGAACCGATTATTCTATAGGTTGGATCTGCCCTAGGTCTGGCGCTGTTATTATTTGGTTTTCATGACTCCATTCAAGACGGTTTATTCTATTGTTTTGAAATTATTTTGAGGTTGTATCAGTATTTGATTCATGACATAAGGTGTTTATTTGAACATTCGAACTTCGTACCTCGGGTTTGTTAGGTTTTTGGATTTTTGAAGTTGGAGTGTCAGGAACATCATGGGTTTGATGGCCGCTATTTTTTCCTATTTCTATTTTGCTTAACTGGCTTTGAAGGGCACAAATGAATTCTATATTTGTATCTTGGTAAGTTTTTACACTATTCTCCGAGATTTGGAAAGGGTTAAACATCGGAGTTTTTAGGTTTTTGTTGGATGGAGTTTCATTTGGAAGGCTTGATTGTTTTAAAATTGTTTTCTCAATCCTATCAAGTTGTTTGCTTATCGTGCCAAGATTGGTGTTCGAAAAATTGTTTTGAAGAATGATCTTTCTGATGTTTGTTTTATCATCTTCTTGTGGAAGTTTAAAAGGAATTGCTTCTATTAGTGTACCCAATACACCGAGTATTATTCCTTGTTGAGGGGATGGTTTTAACGAACTAATTTTCCATTAGCAAGTGTTTTCCACTCAGAAATTTTATTTCGATTGGTAATAGGATTTGCTGTTTTTGAATAAGGAAAATAAATATTATTTTTCTTGGCATAATCCTCGAACCAATTGAAAAATAAAACTTGGACTTTGTATTTTTCAAGATATGTATAATATTTTTCTTGAATGTTTTCTTTGTTGTTTGAGAATTCTTTGAAAGACCAAATTCTTTTTTGTAAGTTATTTTTTGAATAAAATTCTTCCTTTAAGAATTTTTTTATTAATTTTGAAATCTTTTTCTAGAACGTTGGGCTAGTAGGTTCAGATTTTGTAACAAATTCATCTTCAGAAAAACTAGGTCCTGCTGTATAAACAGGTTTTGGAATTTGTGTTTGGAAATCAACATTTCTTAAGATTGAATTTAGAATATCAGAAGATATTGGATCATCACATAAACTTAATTCTATAGAGGTAAGTAGAGAATCTTCAAATAATTTCAATCTAGTATCTCTTAAGATAGCTAGTATTGAGGTGTTAAGACCTTCTTTTGAAAGTGGTTTAATACCGACTTGGACTAAACCAATATGTATATATTTGAAATTATTTTCTCTATGTCTTTGTAAAGCATGTTCTGAAAATAAATGAATTGTTTCAAAAGGTTTGGTTAATTGAATATCACGTTTATCGGTTTTAATTGAAAAAAAATTTCTTAGAAATTTTATTTTTTATATTTGATAAATCTGGTCTCTATGAACTTTTGGGATTTCCCAATTGTCAATTGATCCTTGGAAATCATCTATAGTAGTTTCATGACTATTTATAATTTTTTAAGACTCTTTTGAAGATCTATACCCAAACTTTGAAGAAGAAGTTGACTCAGACCTATTTACCGTATTTCTAAAATACAAACTCATCTTAAAATTCTTATGGTTTAAAAGATTAGGACTCCTTACAATCCAAACTTAACTCTAGGATTTATTGCCCTATACTTACGGAACTTACTACCTGGACACAACAAGGCTCGCAAAACTCTCGGGAGGACTAAACTTAGAACTCAAGTAGAATTTTGAAACAAGTTTGTTTAAAGAAATTTGCTAGATATGTCAAATAAAAATTTTCAACAAGTTGTTATTTGTTTTAAAACTTGCTCTAAATATTCTAAGTTTTCTAGATGTCTTCTCATAACGTTATCTACAAAGCTTATATCTTCATTTTCGAGATCTATAATAGTATATAAGTCGATGAGATTTTCTAGTGTATCATTTTCATATGCTATTTCTTGGTTAAGTTTTTTCACAATATATCTCAACATGGCTCTAATACCATAAGGGGATTGTTTGTACTAACTGATTTTCGTGCAACATAGTAAAATGTTTTTAGATGTTTAAAGTTATCATCAAGAGAGTTTGAAAAGATTAGTATGTGATCAATATATACTATACAAAATTTTGAGTATTCTGAGAATCTATACATTAGTGTATATATATATATATATATCTGATGGAAAAAAAAAACTGAGATACGCTTACCAAACACCTTGGGATTAGATTATGATGTTCT
The DNA here is from genome assembly GCA_026770425.1 of Boechera divaricarpa. NCBI lineage: Eukaryota > Viridiplantae > Streptophyta > Magnoliopsida > Brassicales > Brassicaceae > Boechera > Boechera divaricarpa. The sequence continues at coordinate 4,917,081 of CM049186.1, read as the reverse complement.
AGGTTGGTGGAAGAGTAACAATTCCAAATTGCCAATCTTATCTGAGGTAGCTAAGTATGTCTTAGCTATTCATGTTGCCTCAGAATCTGCTTTTAGCACAAGTGGTAGAATTCTGGATCCTTAAAGGAGTTCTTTAACTTCTTACATGATTAAGGCATTCATATGCACTCAACAATGGTTGCGGTCTCCTAGCCAATCTTCAGTTACTGATCAAATTCCTACATTGGTGCAAATGTTCGAAGAAGATTTTTATGAATCTTTGAAAAAATATCAATCTCTTTTCTTATTTTGATGTCATTGCTATTTCAATTATCTAACACCATCTATTCTTTTGTGGATCCTCGAAAAAAAGATGAGTCTCATGCACAACATTGAAGAGATGAGTCTCGGTAGTTTGAAGAATGAGAGTCTCGTCAGCTTGGATGTGAGTCTCGGCATTTTGAACTGTGAACTCTATAACCTTCATCAATTTGCTTATGTTATTTGATCTTTTGCTTCTGTTATTTGCTTCACGTTTGAAGTTTCAACTCTATTTGAATCACTTTTGAAGTTTGAATTCTATTTGCTTCACTTTGAACTCTATTATCTTCAATTTGAACTATAATGTATGTTTGGTTCACTTTAATGTTTGTTTGCTTCAGTTTAATTTTGTTATTTGCTTTATTTTAATGTTGTAAGCAAGTTTTGGTTTAATCGGTTAACCAAAAATAACCGATTAAACCGATTTAGTTTCAATTTCGGTTAATATCGGCTAATTTAAAGTTTTGTAAAACCGAACCGAATCCGAATTAGCCGAACCGACCAAACCAGTTAATTTTTATCGGTTCAATTCAGAATTCAATAACAAAAACCGAATACACCGAGCCAAACCGAACCAAACCGTTCGAACATTTAGCTCAGGCCTAGATAAACGTGTAAAAACAAAATGAATATAATTTCATTAAAATGTGAAGAACCGAATCTGAGCTTTTTTTGTCATTTTGATAGGATTCATTTTGTGTTTCAAATAACTCAAATGTCTAACACTACATCGACAATCTTATTATATAAAGTTGAACGTGTTTAACTTGAGCGTGACACGTGTCAAAGAGATAATTCATTAGATTTTGATATGTATCAGTGCTAATTTAGATTGTGACATGTGTCTCTTTCTGGTAATGGTAATTTTTTATAAAAAAATGTAGAATAAATGATCAATTAAGATTTTTGTCAGTTTAAGCAAAAATGTCAATAGCAGAAAATTTGGTAATTTTCAACTTTTAGGTAATGTTAATTTTCTATATAAAATGTAGAATAGATAATCAATTAAAAAATTTGTCAGTTTAGGTAAAAATGTAAATAACAGAAGAAAAAAATAATAGAAAAGACAACTTACTGTTAATGTATCATTAGAAAAGACAATTGTTAGTTTTAGCAAAATGTTTAATATTTAATATTTAATATTTAATATTTTACTTCACAATTATGTTAATTTTCCAAATTAATATTATAGTAGTTTGGTTATAAATAACAAAGTATAGATTCTTAACAAATCATCTTTGCATTTATCTTTCAGTTTTTGTTGTTCATCATATTAAATCAGAAAAATGAATTCTACATTCATCTTACCCTAGATCAATTAGACAAAAATCATGTTTATCGTTGTACTATAGTAGCTTGCTTCAAAAATGGGAAGCAAAAAATATCAAACCAAATAATATACTCATGAGAATAGAGTTATTATTGGTTGATGAAACAATAATAATTTGTTTTAGCAAATCTTATATTTTTAGAAGATTTTTTATATTAGTGTTTAATGTATTTTATTAAAATATTATTTTAATATAGATTGTTAAGAGTCTTTATATTAGTGTTTAGTGTTTAATTTACTTGATTTTTGTGGAAAATATTATTTTAAAATATTTGCTTAATTTCAAATTTATATGGTTATTTATAGAAAAATACAAATCAAGGTTTTATGCATCATTCTCTTCTTAAAAAAATTTGGTGATCAATCTATTTATAAAATATATTTTTTGATAAAATATATTTTCATATAAATAAATATAGATAAAATATAATATAATATTATCTTCAGGTGCTATAGCACCGGGTTATAATACTATTTACAAATAAACATGGATTCACATATACTTTACTATTTTAATTAACTACTAAAAAAAATCATCCAAGAAATGTATCTTATGCAAAAAATTTGGTTATTCAAACTAGAACAACATAATTTACATACATAAAATCTACAGAACAAGCAGCTATAAATAAAAAAATCTGCAATAATATTTATATTGCGTTAAATATGGAAAAAAAAGAAAAAAAAAACAGATCGCCTTTTCAAGCTTGAAAATATTACGAATAGCTTAAAAAAAGTTTATCAAACCTCTTAATCTGACACTATTTTTACTAGTTTTGGACAATTTTTCTTGGAAAAGATGGTCAATTCATGATACATCACCCTGCAATCCATTGCACAACTTAAACTTTTGTCTTGCCTCTTTGGAGTCCAATAGGGTAGGCATCCGAGTCGCATTGACCAAAACACCATCCTATTCTTTTTTTTTCTTTTTTTTTTTTATTCGTCTGCTATATCATCATCATAGATATTTTGATCTAATCCTATTACACATGATGGTTGATCTATCAGATCTAACTACATATAACATATGCGACTATAATGAACAACTCCACGAACAACTTTACGATGTGCATTTCTTCCTGCAACATTCTGATCTTCTACTGACGATTATTACATTTACCATACCAATGATGAACAGTCTTACCCATAACACTTGAGACCACGACGGACGGCTCTGTTTGCAATATTCTGGTATTTTTGATTAGCCTTGCACCATTAATCTGCAAGATATCTGAGAATCGAACCCCAGACCTAAAAACACAATCCTATCCTATTCTTGAGAACGCTTTTTTTTAAAAAAATTTATTGAAAAAATATATAAACAATTTAAATTTTTAAACCATTATAACTGCATATAGTTTTCACTTTCTTGGAGGACTGACGTTCAATCAAAGCCAATAAATTACGAAGATGATGAGAGATATGGACCTTCTTATATAAAGCCAAAAACACGAAAACGATCATCAATGATGGTCAAGAAATAACACGATCCACAAAATGGCATGTGACGAGTCACTCATGTGTCTTTAATTCACATAATTTCACTATCCTTAAAACTTAGTCGCCCATTGTTATTGTTGGAGCCAAAACACATGTTAAATGATGCGCAAATTGTTATTTTGTCACGAAGAGGAGGATTGGAGCTTATAGCAAAAAGAATTAAAAAAATGATAATGACCGGTTCGCAGGTGAACGTTGTATGGAATTGAATAACTTTCAAACAATACCATTCTAAATTACATTTAATTGAAACGTAAACAGTTGTTATAGGATTTTCAAAGATTTCGATGTGGTTGTCAGATTTACGGTTCTGAGAAGATTCAGCTGTTATGAATCCTTTCTTTAAAGCTCTTCATCGCTTATTGTCCTGTTCATTAGGATTTTTTGCACTCTTGTTTTGTGTCCTTTTCCGTATTTCTTCTCTCTTTTTTATTTATTTATAAAAGTATAGTCCCTTATCTCTAATCTACGTGGGATTAAGAATCCGATGTTGTAATCCTATTATGAGTAAATTTAGCGTATTCTTTCTTTTTCCATAGTTTGCGCTGCTCTCAAATATGTATTAGTTGTTCCTGAGTCTGCACTTCAACTCTAATATCAAAAGGTTTTCTGGACTTTTTCCGATGAAAAAATTATTCTCAGTATGCACTTTTATACAGTATGTGCTCGGTGTAGTCTGCGCCACTGTGCAGTCTGCTTCAATCCTAGTGTCATCGGCTTTCACATTGAGTTTGACCTAGGGATGTTAAATGGGTATGTTTTAGGTAAATATTAATAAACCCATATAAACCCATTTATCAAATAAAGTTAAATGGGATCAAATGAGTTACCCCGAGGTGATAACACGAAAAGCAAGAAACATTTGATAATATTACTTACCCATAAAAACAATACATAGCTTATCATAACCTGGACGCAAATAAAAACTGCATCAAATGGACAAGAAAATGAGATTGATCTGTGAAAACAATATGGCAGCTCCGCGATATAACTGCCTGGAAAAAAACGTGGTCGCAAAGTTGCTGCTTATGATTTAAGTTTGTCTCTGTGATTCTGTTGCTTCTTGTTCTTCCATCCTGCCAAAGTTTCCAACATACGTAATGAGACTGTGTTTCTAAGTTATCGGATCTGGATAGGAAAGACAAATCTGTTCCACAAAACTAAAATGATGATTTACGAGTAATAAGAGCCAAAAACTTTTCAACGCATATTCTATAGAACACACCTCAAGGTTTGTCGTTAATCACCAATAGTCTTTACAGCTGCATGCCCCGTTTTTAAGATGATGGAATCTCTTTGCATCTCGCATGGTCACTTCTCTACCAACTATATCTGCCATAATCTTCAATGCGTTATGACAATCAACACACACACGGAGGTTTTTTATCACAGTGAAAGGTTTACGAGGTGCGGTGTTGAGAACAGCACGAGCAAAAGCTATTCTCTCGCTATGACCAAGAAGTGCTGTCTCTTTACTCTCCTGGTCGACATCATGCAAAGCAGGTTTTGTATCAGCAACATAGCCCATTTCTACCATATGCATCTTTAAATTCCTCAATAGCTCGTACAGTTCATCATTCTCAGGAAGATTAGTATCCCCTGCCCTAAATTCATGCATCCTACTTTTGACTCCATGAAGAGCATGAACTCCCGACTTTTTCTTTAGACTCTCTTTCTCAACATCTGATGCCTTGACCGGTAGAAATCCTTCCCGAGATTGTTTGTTCAACCGTGTAGGATCTAACAATTCAACAAACTTAGCACACCGGTCTCCAAGTTCTAAATTCCCATGCACTCGAGAAAGATTCATCAATGTTTCCCAAACATCAACATTTGGCTCCATCGGCATTTTCTCCACAAATTCTAAAGCCTCATCTAAAAATCCGGTTACCGCATACATCTCAACGAGGCTTACATAGTCTTCAATGGAGGGGATGATGCCATAGTCCCTGGACATTGACTCAAAGTGCAATAGTCCCTCATCAACATCACCTAGCATACCACATGCATAGAAAACTCCTCTATATAGTTGACCATTGGGTTTGTTTCCTTCTTTCTTGAAGCGACTAAACATATCAATAGCGTCTTCTCCTCGACCATTCTTTGCAAAACATCTTATTATAATGTACCAAGTCTCTAAATTCTTCTCAGGCATTTTCTCAAAAACACTCGCTGCTTCATTCACTAACCCACAGTTGGAGTACATTTCTAACAGTACATGGTAACAACTCACCTCTAAATGGCAAACGAAAGCACTAATCTTCCCATGAACAGCCTTGGCTTCTTGTAAAGCCTCTGCTTCCCCACACAGCTTCGCTAACCGTAAAAGTCTAGTCAAATCCACAACATGATTCATGCTTGCCAATGTATCTATAGTATACAAGGCCTTTTTCACCTTACCTTGTTTGCAAAATGCATCAAATTCCTCAATCATGACATCAGTATAATACTTCAAATAATTCGCATCCAAATTGTAAACCAAAGCTCTGATCTTCCCCTGAACAGAAACCTTGGCTTCTTGTAAAGCACTGACTTCTTGAAAAGCATTTTCTTCCCCACATAGCTGAGATAACCTTAAAAGTCTAGCTAAATCCATAACATAACCCATCTTTTCCAATGTTTCCATAGTAGTTAAGGCCACTCTTAGATTCTCTTGTATGCAAAATGAATCAAATTCCTCAATCATTTCATATACGTCGCGATCAAAAGTCTTACCTGAATGCCAAGACGATCCTACACCATTCTGATAATCAGATTTTGCCCCGTACCAATTGCCTTGATAATGAGATTGGACCTGAGAATTAGACATACTAAGATTTTGCTTCCATGACTGGTCATGTCTTCCCTGAGTCGAACCCCAACTCTGACTTTGTGTCTGAATACTTTCACTAACTTCCCCAGAGCTCTCAGTTCGGTTCTGGCTTCCTCCATTAAGCCCTTCTCTAGGGTTCATATGTGACGAATCCTCGATCGGATATCCATTAGAGTTTCCAAAATCTAACCTTTCAACAGCCGTGCAGATATTCCTCAGAAATTGAGGGATCCTTTTCTCGTTAGCTAAGGAGAGTGAAGAACTCGTTCTGGGTAACCATGCTATCTTCGTATACATCAGATGAGTACAGCCCAAAGTGATAATAGAATCCTAGTTTTGTCGGAACTTGTGTTGGTGTTTTGGTTTGACGGCGACGAACTTGGCCGATAATCCACTAGAGAAATTAGCATCGACGCCCGAGGTTAAAGTTGTAATATACTGCTAGCGAGTGATGGGCCTAAATGGGCTTTAATAATTTAGTGGACGTAAGCTATTTTAGCTAAGCCTTGTTAAATTCGGCCGAGCTTCTTTCAAAATTCTCCGGTTAGGTTTTCTTCGCCGGCTAAATCATGTTTCGTCGTCTAATTCTCCGGCAAGCAGCCGCTGCCGCCGCGGAATCGAAGATTGCTCGTCATCTTCATGGCTTTGATCAGCGAGTATGACATTTTATTTGTGTTGATTTCCGATTGGAAATGAGTCTGGTATCGGTTCCGTGATTTATGTTTGTAGTGTTTATGGTTTGAATCAGAGAGGATTACACAGCAGGAACAAGAAGGCAATGGAGTATGTAGCCAAAGGATGGAGTGCGATTAAGGAAGTAGACAGAGTTATCGATTACTGTGAACTCAATGATCGTCGCCTTATCCCTCTCCTCAGGGTACGCTTAAGTCTTTCTATATGCCATAAGTTGCAGATGCAATCTTGTGTTCTAAGTTTTGATAACGAATCCTTGTTTTTTGACTTAATTTTTGCATGGTTTTGATTGCATAGGACAGTCAATTTGTTTGAATGTAGTGCTTTGTATCTTTGGTTATATTATACATATGATTTTATGGTTCAGGGAGCTAAAGAGAACTTTGAACTTGCTCTGGAAGCTGATAATTTGAACACTCATGCTAGATATTGGCTTTCCAAGTTGCACTTGAAGTACCATGTTCCTGGAGCGTGTAAAGCTGTGTAAGTAAATCAATAGTCAGATAGTTACTCTTTTGATTCTCTTTCAAAATGCTATCATGACTGAAAGCTGTTATGCGTAAAGTTGTATATCGGATAAACCCAGATGTTTTTTCGAAAACTATGGTAATTGACTGTTGTTTTGCGTCTATGTAAAATTTTCAACTAGAGTAAGAACAACCAAGGTTTAGTATCGCTGAATTTGCCATGGCTTTCCATAAACTGAGAGTTTGCTTGTAATTTTTAGAAGAACCTTTTCATGTATGCAAGGCTTTTCTTTGGTCATCTTATCCATACGTTATTGTCTTTGATCATCACAGTGGAGCTGCATTGCTAGTCGAAGCTGCGGACTTGGGTAATGCAGATGCTCAATATGAGCTAGGGTGTCGTTTAAGAGTTGAGGTCAGGCTTCCTTACAATTCGTCGTTTGTAACCACCCGTTAGTAATGTTTATAATATCAATTTTGCCCCGACTGCTTAGAGATTGAGAACCTCAGATGTAGATACTTTAGAGCTTCATCTTTATCTTTGAGAAATGTCTGCTTCTTGAGCAGCATTGTTTCCTCAGATTCAAAATTTTACGTAGTTAATGTTTTTCTCCCACTCATCCCTAAACTGCCCCAGCATTTCATACTAAATGTAATCTTTCTTTCAGAATGATCATGTCCAGTCGGATCAACAGGCGTTTTACTATATAGAGAATGCTGTTGATCAGGTATGAATGCATTTTTGCAGCTCAGAGAATTGTATGAACATATCATTCGCCAATTGCGTAGAAACCTCACCTGGGTGTTGGTAACTTGCAGCTGCATCCAGGTGCCCTCTATCTTTTAGGAATAGTGTATCTGACAGGAGACTGTGTGAAGCAAGATGTGGATTCAGCTATTTGGTGTTTCCATAGGGCTTCAGAGAAGGTAATAAACTTGTTGTCTTGCGAGATTACTCTTTCTTATTTTGTATGTAGATCAGTACCGCTGAAGCAGTGTGTAAAAAGAGTCAGCTTCTGTTTTCGTTTCATTACAGCCTCATAAGTGTAAATTATGGGCTATGATCATATCTTCTACTTGTGAATATTTGACGAAACAAGCATTGTCTGATGTCAAAACGTTTTATAAATCTGAAAGAGCAAGTGTGCAAAGTGTTAGACATCTTCTTCTAGTTTCCATAGTCTGACTCACATATGTTCAGGGACATGCCGGTGCTGCTATAGCGTATGGATCTCTATTACTTAGAGGTTAGTAATCCTCTTTCAGCACAGGCCCATCTTGCTTCTTTACATCAGATCCTCTATATCTGAGGAACACAACAATATCGTTTCATTTCTTGCTTTTGCAGTTAACTTGCTTAAAATATCAACTATACAGGTGTGCAAGTCCCAAAAACTCTAACAAAATTGAATGCTGTGGGAGTTTCACCGCCCAAGAGATCAAGAAAGAACTCAGAACATCCTGAGATGAATCCATTAGAGATGGCAAAAGAGCAGTTCCAAATTGCTGCAAGAGCAGGGTGCGACCTGGGGCTGAAATGGCTGCAAAGGGTGGAACAGGAAGAGAAACTTCTTACGAGCGAACAAGATAACGAATGTGCCTATGTATGATGCATTTGCATATGTAATACTTATGTGAGCGAATCATCAAGCAGCTTATTATGGTTCAAATTTTGTTGTACCCGCTAGAAAGATATCTGTCTATAGAAAATAAAGAGGGCATTTTTTCCCTTTTTCAGCTTTCAAAATATAAAATGGCCAATGAGGTCAAAACCGAAGATTAAACCGGAGGTCCACGAAGCCCTTAGTAAGACTCTTGTTGCTTCTTTGCCAATTCAAATTTGATCCAACATAGCAGCAATTTCATAGTTTGCAAAATGAGTTATCAACTCTTTTTCGGTAGTGAAACAGAAACCATAACAAGCCGAGTAAATTACCTAAGCCCTGGGCAAAAAAACCGGAATTGAATACTCCACCCGAAAAATCCGAATCGAAACCGAACTGTAGAAATATTCAAATGGGTAATGTTTAACCGAAACCGAACCGAACATGATACTCGTGGGTATCCGAAAATACCCAAATTACCCTATACATCTAATATATTTATTAGATATATCGGGTAACTTGGGTACTTTTGGATAGATTAGGGAAAAAAGTAATCAATGCTTTATTTTTTTCGGATATTTCGGTTATTTTCGGGTAATTTAGGTAGATTTGGATAAAAATAACCAATGTCTTAGTTTTTTAAGAGTATTTCGGGTAGATCTGGACATATTTGGATAAAAATACCCGAACCAAGAACCAAAATTTTTTGGATATTTACCGGTTCTCAATTTTAAGTATCTATCCGACCCGAACCCGAAAATAACCGAACCGAACCCGAACCGACCTGGTTTTTACAAATATCCAAATAGGTCTTCAACCTCTCTACCTGAAACCCAAATAGATCCGATCCGAACCGGAACGGGTACCCAAATGCCCATAACATAACCAATCATTGTTTACTAAGTCAGTCTATGCAATCACCCAGGGGCGGATGGAAGGGTAAGGTTGTGAAGACATGTGCCCCACACTCTTTTTTTTTCCTTTTTATATAACTTTTTTTAAATGAATATATTATTAAAGGTGTCTCAGGTCCAAGACATTAGAAATAAAAAAGTGCTCCAGTTCAATTTTTATGAAGTAAAAATACACTCAAATAAAAACCCAAATCTCTATTGTTTTGCTCAAATTATGAAATTTTCTAAGTTTTTTGCCCTTTTATTATACACTTCTTTATCTTATAGATACAACTAGGGTTCTGTATTTGAAACGTATCTCAAGAACCTTTGCACAAAATGTTAGCAACATTGTTGGATTATGGTTTGAACTGACTCTTTTTGTTGCTTTTTTTTTATATTTTAAATTTGTGTGTTTTACGAAAAAATTGTATAAGATCTTGTAAAATCTTTCACGGAATTTTGATTTTAACTATCTATAAATGGTTGAGTAAAAACTCCAATAAACTTCGATGAATACGTTTGTATTTATTAGGTAGCTAAATTTTTTATTTGTATGTAGATACGAAAATAGTAATACAACTTCTGTATAAAGTTTGATTAATATTTAAATTTAATAAAGTAACTAAATTAAAAATATATTATAACCTGAAATTCTGATGTTTATTGATGCTTTGATTAGTGTGTGCTAGATTCTGAAATTTTGATGTTTATTGATGCTTTGATATGGTTCCGTTTACGGTTTTACAGAGCTTACGAATTATGGAATGTTTTTACCTAGCTCTCAATGAAAGCTCTTAGATTTTTTTTTTGTGGTTTAGAGTTTAGAGTAAATTTGAAATTGTTCGGCTCGTTTGATGAGGTTTTATAAAGTTGTTATATTAATATTTATATTTATATTAATACTATAATTTGGGATAAAATTACTTAATAATATATGCCCTAGGTAAATTTAGATGTACATGCGCCGCTGCAATCACCCAAATCTACTAGTTCAAATAGGAAAAAGGTAAATAAACAACAACAAAAAAGGAAATAAGTACATGAAAAAAAAAAAGGAAACTTACCACTAAATGCATGAATCTCTCCGGCGTTTGAAAAAAAAAAAATATAGTTGGGGGTGTTATTGGTTATATGATTTTTAAAGAGTTATAAGTTTTGAAAAATTTAGTGTTATTGTAAATTACAAAAACTTTACCAAAACCTTATGTTATTGGTTTAATATCTATAAAAAGTTGTGTACAGACATTAACAGTCATGCCTTATTGCATTGTTGATTTTAAAAATTCACCGAAAGTTACGCGATTTAAAAAGAGTTTAACTAACTTTTAGATTCTATTAAAGTTTAGCATTATTGATTTATTGATTTTAAAACTTTTTGTTAATGTGAAATAACTTTTAAAAACTTTCAAAATTATAGATGATAACTTAAGATTTTCAAAATCTACAACAATATATTTACGATTAAGAAAAACTCCGAAAAATCATTGAGAATATAAAAAATCTTTTAAAAAGTCTCTAAAATTTCTAAAAACTCTTTTAAATTCTGAAATTATCATAATCATTAAGATTATACCTAAATCACTATCGAATAACACCCCCTTATATAATAACATCAACAAAACACTTCTCTCTTCTCATCTCAACATCTAACGATTTCATCTCTTATTGTCTGCTTAATAAGTTTGTTGACAATGGAGACTGGAGCTGTGAAAATCGATATCATTACGAAGACGTTCAGTCAAACGTCATCTTTACCCTTGAACATCAACAATGTTTGCATCAATCTCTTCCAACAATTCAAGAGATTTGTGATTGACAAATCCGATGGAAGAGTCACTGTACTGGATTTTTTCCAGCACCTCCTCTCCCCATCTCTCAAATCTGTTTGAATCTCTTTAACCACGAATTTACTCCGTTTCATCTCTTTCCCCTCCTCAATTCTCGTCTCAATGATCCTCCCTTGTCCGAATATATCGCAGAGGTAATCGCTGCTCGAGCGATTCTAAGCGTTGGGCTTCTACAACCATTGTTCATGTCCGTTAACGTTGTTTTTACCAAAGAGGTGTTCTCAGTTATTCCCGTTTCTTGTCTTGCGAAAGAAGAAACCCAAGAAGAAGAGGACGAATCGACATGTCCGATATGTTTGGAGGATTTGTTGAACGATGACGACAACAAAATACAAAAAATGCCACATTTTTCGCATCGATTTCATAAAGAATGTATCGTCGGGTGGTTAATGAGGTGTAACTCTTGCCCTATTTGCCGTCGAATTGTGCTTCAGGAGAGTCAATAGTCATATACTATATTCTGAATAGTCTATGGCTCTAGGCTTTGTTTTTGATGTATTGCAATTGAAACTGCTTTTGCTGCTAGATATTGTAATGAAACTATTTAGATTTGTTAATTAGAGTTTGTTATTTTTAGTAAAAACGCAATGAAAAACTCACATTATAAATTCCCGTCTTTAAGATCATAAAATCATATCTTTATGATCCTCCCTTGTATTTAATGAAAAAAAAATTTGTTGCCACGAATTTAATGAAAATACTCAAGACTCGTTAAAGCTCCTCTTTTTAGTTATAAAACACAACGAAAACTCCATTGTAGGCGCTCTTATAGATTCTATGTTACCCGTAATTAGAACAAATAATTCAGTTCATGTCTAGGCAAATTACATTACCAAGATAAAAAAAAGTTTGATATCTTTTACACCTTACCGATGATCATCGATAACCTGAAGAAGCTGTGACGGTGTTGCTGCCGGGTCAAGCTGTATGCAACCTCTGGGCGCACCGGGTGCTTCTCGACCTGTGAGCAAATAAGAAGGTATCTTGTGAGAGAATCTTGAAATTTCATCCCTAAGGATCCTTCTGGTTTCTTTGGGATCCAAATGATGGTGAAACACTGCTTTGAAACCAGCAACTTTAACCAGAGGAACCACTGACACCCCGTATTCCTCTGTATATCCTTCAACTACTTCAACTATATCGTACTCAACTGTTTCGACTCCTGTAAGATAGTTCCAGTCAGGTGACCATTTCCGATACAGAGCCCATACATCACCTTTTCTAGGATATATATGGAATTCTCCATGATTCCCTTTGACCAGATTTAATTTGTGTGAGAAAATGTAAGGTGACCTGCAGATTTGGGTTTTCCCAACTCTAAAATCTCCACAACTTTTTGATATACCAAAACCAAGCCAATTTGTTGAGCTAAGCTCACCATTTGTTACTGAAGTAAGCCAACTCATACGGACCTTGAATGGATCTACGGAGATAACATTATGTATCATGACATATGATCGAGGCATCCCTTCAAGAGAATCGTAAGAAGCCCATATATGGTCATCCCTAAATGACTTTTCAGTTCGATCCTTGTCAAAGTCACAGAAATCTGGATCAGGAACATGTAATGTCAAGGCTCCCAGGGAATTCAAAACCTTGTCAGTAGCAGAAGCATCCTTAATGGAATCCATGCAGCATGATTCAATGGCATTTTTGTTTACTGAAGAACCTGCATTGAAACCATTGAGATCCTCAGTTTCAATTCCCCTTTCGTATGCGTCAGTTTCAGTTTCAACAACGATGGTGCATAATTTTTGCAGGTTTCTGCTGATTACTGACTTAGCTTTCTTCTTCAATAAATTATTCAGCTCATCCTCAGAAAATTCTTTTACACCAATGGACTTGGGAGCAAGACAACTTGCAATGTTGGTACCAGCAACTGCATTTTCCACAACCTTTCTTCTTTTTGGAGGAATTGTCGAAAGACCAGCCACCCTTTTGGTATACTCTCTACGCACAACCTCATCTTTTCGGGACCCGGTCTGTGCAGAATGAGCAGCATTTTTGGTTCCAGTGAACACACCCCACTCAAAGGAATCATATTCACCATACACCCCATTGTTGTCTCTTCCAGATACATTTTTCTTTCTTCCGTCCGTTTTGTGACGGAGAGAGTCAAACTGGTGCTCGTGAAAGGTCTTGCGAATCGAACCTGAACCAGGAGGATCTGTTTCCACAGCTATAAACGGCTTCCGACAGTTGGGACACAGGAGGTTTTGATTTAGATAAACACGATGATATTCATACTGTGTTCTGCAAGTACGGCATACAGTCCAAAAGGTCCCATCAGCAGTTGTTTTCTGGGCCGAAGTAGAAGTAGTAGCAGCAGCAGAGGCATCACTTGCCCGTTTTATACCTCTCTTTGAACTCTTTACTTTTGTTGTGTTACCGCCAGCTTTAGTAACTTTCTGAAATCCATTGGTTGCAGGCCTTGACGATGAAGCCCCTCCTCCCTCATACAATCCCACATGTCTCCTCAGGTCATAGTCAGCTCTCTTTACCTTGTCAGAGAACACACCCCAAGCCAGTGAAAGAAACTTAAAGGCTTCCTCTGCTCCGATCGACTTGTTCCTGTCAGGATGAAGCATTACAGCCAACTTTCTGTAACGCTTCCTCACTGTTTCTTGATCAGCCTCAGGGTTCAGACCAAGTACGCCATAGTAGTCTACCTCCCCATGTATTATATTCTGGGCAGATAAATGAACATCAAACGTGGCCACCATCTGGGCAATTCCATCGAGTTCAGGATACAGAAACTGAGCCTTCAAGGCAAATTTCCTGGCCCCCGAAATATCATTTGCTAAAAACTTCCTTTTTGCAATTTCTCTAGCCCTTGTAGCTTCTTCTTTATTACATTCCATTGGGAGTCCCCTAATTCCTACTCTCCTCTACAAAAGTCACGTATGGAGGAGCTCAGGGAAACCAAATCGACTTCTCAGTAATGCGACTGATATAAAAGTTGGACGAGAGATGGATTGGACACCGATTCCTCTATACAAAATTCAACAGTTGGATACAAGGGGAATTGAGGACCAAAAGAGAATTTACACTGCAAATACATTTGAAAGTTAATTAATTAGAGTAAGGGAAATCTATAAACCGGACGGATAGGGTAAATAATGATGAGAGCAATCCAAAGTAAAGTCACAATGTATTATATCTCATCCAAAAATGCAAAATGATCCAACACAAGCACTAAGATTCCCAAAAGTGTCGGAACGACACTACTTATGATCAAAAATAAGAAAAAAAATTTCAAGATAAACTGAGTAATTGAACATTAATTCCACAGACACATTTAATCTTAACTCACAAACATGCTGCATTGCAGAATCCATTGAAATAAATGAAACCCTAATAATTAAATCGCCAGAAATATAAAACTCGTCTGGACATCATGCAATTTTTGACAAGAACTAAGCCGTTTATGTCCTCAAAAACACCCTAAACCTAGATGTATCAGCCAGGGACATTGCTCGTAATTCTGAAGCAATACAACATAAATCGCTCAAAAACAAATATTAAAAATTCACCAGATTTCCCAAAGTAAAGTACTGAATGTTAAACTCCAAGTAGGTATTAACTCACAGTAGTAACCCAAGGATCGGAGTATCCAGAAGTAACAAATACAGAAGCAAGGAGATTGAATCTTACATATAGACGATACCAGAAAAGCCAACGAAACGGTAGAGGAAGGGATAGGGACTTTCATGTCGTGGCGATACAGATTCCGGACTTTTTTGTCGAGGAAAATGGAATCACAAGTAGCAAATCGATCCCAAAAAAAAAAAAAAGAATTTTGGGGATAAGACGGAGATTATAGAATTGGAATTATACAAAAATCGGCGGCGGTTCTCAATTCTTAAATCGATTTGTTTGTCACACTGCTCTCGATTTTTTTTTTTCCCCCGACCGCTTAGTTAATTCATTAGTACGAAAGTTTGTTTTATATCTTGGGACTGAAAAGAGAAGCACCGGTTCGATTAATTAAGAAAAGGATATTAGAAAATAAAAATAAAAAAGATTATTTGACCAAACAAAAATTAAAAAGATTAATTAAGAAAATGATTTAATTTCTGGTTGAGAAGAGATTAGATTTGTTTCTTTTGGTGGAGAAAATAATAATTTGGTATTTAGTAAAAAAGAAAGAAGAAATTAGAAGAATGACTACAGGTTTCAATTTTGGGAGATTAATAACAAGCATTTTAAGTTTCAGATATATTTAATCTTAAAATCATATAGTATATCTAACTAAAAAAAATAGATTTATTGCATCTTCTTCGGCTAATATATATAGAAAGTTAGGTTTATTACACTTTTTTAGATAATGTATATACATTGTACAACTAAACATTATTATTACTAATTTAAAAAGAAAATTTACAATATAAAAAATATGCGTAATATTTAAATCTTATAGTATATCTAATTAATATCCAATGAAAAGAAAGGTAGGTTTATTATACATTTTTCGGCGTCGTATAAAAAGGTAAGTTTTACGTGTATATATATATAATATAACTAATCAATATTATTACTAATTAAAAAAGAAAATTTCCAATATAATTGATCTATTAAACAAATATATTTTAAACCTATATATTAACATAAATGTAAAAAAAAAAAAAATATGTAATTACACTTTTAACGTGATATTGCATCATTTAAAAAAAGAATGATATATAGTAAATATATATTACATCATTCCATTTTAAAATATTTTATAGCAACATTTTTATAAAATATTCTATTTTCACAAAATTTAAAAATGGTAATAATAATTATCATCTACATTTATTTATTGAATATCCATATAAATTAATATAATAATACGTACATTTTTAAAAATTAATATAATAGTACGTAATATTTTTAAATATATGACATATATGTATATTTTCAAAACTCAAAAATATTATAAATATTTTAGATATTATAATTAAATTATTTCTCAAAAATTTTTAATAGATTATACTTGATAAAATATTTTTAAGTATGTGGGTACATCACGTAGTACATGTTAAAAATCTTTTATAGCACGGATAGAAGACAAATGTAATTTTGGTTAGAAAAAAAAAGAAAGAAAGTTTTTGCATAATTTATCAATGATTTTTCAGAATCTCCCTATGTATTAAGGAGAGAGATGATTGAGAGAAACTGTATAAAGGATTTTGCTACCGTGCAAATAGGAGATGGTTTTGAGAAACTTAATTGTAATTTGATATTCTATTAATAATATTATGATTTTAACCCGAAAATTTAAATCCAGATTTATTCAAAAATAATCCGATAGAAATTAAAGAAATAATAAATCAAATCTAAATCACTGAAAATCTTATTAAGAATTAAATTGAATCATTAAACAAATTTTACCAAAAACATAAATGTCATTAAATTCTCAATAAACCTTAAAACGCGAATCTTATTAAATTTTCAATATTATTATACGACCAAGTCAATAATTTAGTTAAAAATTTTATCCAAAAAAAAATAAAATATTCCATAAGAATATCCATCCAAACTACATTAAATCTCCTTTTTCACAAATTAAATCTTCATATAATTTAACTTTTAAAGTCACCAAATGTTATATTGATGGATCCTGAAAAGTCTCAGATATTTTCTCCGGATTGGGCTGGTACTCCTTCAAAGAAGATGAATCCAAAACGTTTTTGGGTTGTAGGAACATTCCAAAGCGTTTGTCGCCACTACACTCGGAGTTAGACTCCCTAGTATGGGTCATGGAGAGCATGTTATCACATCAATAGACTACGGTAAGTTTTTATACAGACAGCTCAGAATTAGTGAAGATGATAGAATCACCACAAGATTGGCCAACCTTCACCATGCCTTTAGAAGAAGTGAAGAAGAGCAAGGAAAAGTTCACGTTTTTCTTCATTAATCTCATTTGAGAAAGCAGATAATCTGGCACGTAGTGCTAGAACCTATGCTCACAATGTAAGTTATATAGACTATGTATCCCCAGTTTGGATCTCTAAACCGTTTTAATCTTATAAGTTTTTTAAAAAAAAAAAAAAAAAAAAAAAAAAAAGAGTTCAGGGAAGGAATACATTATCTCAAACTTTGCCAAAAATGTTTTTGTCCAAAAACAATAAAAAAAACGGTTGCGACATGTACATTTAACCAGGTTTTTAAAACTATATTCTCTATTTTCGGTGTTTACATGTGTGATATGTGTTATCTAATTCTATTAATTGATGTGTAAATCTTGAAATCAGGTTCTTTATGATATCATAAATTGGAGACAATTTTTATGGCCGATGGCATCATCATTGACATTTGACATCATCCCAGAAAGGAGAAAGCGAACCTGGCGATAATTATGGACTCAAACAAAATTCAACCAGGAGGAAGATGAAATGTGTTCCTTAGATAAAGAATGAGAAGATTATGTAGTGATCACTACTATGAAAGCTGTGTTTTCAAATTTGCTTTTTTTGTTGTTTCAATTTTTATTGGAGATTATCGTATATATATTATTTTTTATCGTCTGTTACACATCATCAAAAATATATAATATATTTCAATTCAATATGGTGAACAATCTCTCAAATATAAGGGTTTGATTGAAAAAACTTTTAATAAGCATTAGCAGTACGTTGCAATATGCTCCAAAAACATTATCCTATAAAAACTGTAAGATTTAATTAAAAAATTGATTGGTAGAGCAGTGAGCATATATAGATTCAAAATTACTAAAATAGATATGATTCTTCATTTTAGATATTTTTAGGAGAAAGCAATATTTTATATAAAGTTATGTATTCATGATTACACAATTATAAACAAATGTATACATGGGATCCTCTCCGACTTGGAGTCTCTTGGAAATTTTTTTGATGTAATTGAGTTTGCTTACATTCCCAGGTTAAAGAATATTGACGCTGGTCAGCTTGCAAAATCGGCGCTCCTCTCGCCTTCTGCTCTTAGGCTAGAGATAGAAGAAGATTCCCAACCTGAATTGTATGTGTTTTCTTAACTGAATGAATGAAATCAGTTTGCCGACCAAAAAAAAAATAGGTATATGTAATTACACAAAAGTCATATATGTATATAAAATATAATCATCAGAATCATATTTTTGAAACTTTTTTAACACGTATGGAATTGATATACGTGATCATGATCATGTTTTCGAATCATGTTTTTGAAACTTTTCTTAATTAGAATTGTAAAAACTCATCGAGAGTTTGTATGTCTGAAGGTTTGTATGTAACCACTCGGCATGAAAACCAAATTTAGGTAAAATGATGTGTATGAGTTATGACCCTATTTATATTAGCTTTTCAATGACATTAGAAAAACTTAATTAATAATTAGCATTAGAAAATTTTAATTAATAATTAAGGACAAATATGTCTTTTAATATTTTAAAAGCCTTGTAAAAACTCAATTTAAGAGCATTAAAGTGTAGAGCATTAAAGAATCATATATGCTCTATTTGATGCTCTAAAATAAATTTGTGATTAGTTTTTAAAGAGCATTAAACTCTACAAAAAAAACTTTCTCAATCAAGCCCTAACTATATATAGAACATGCGATTATGATGAACGATTCCATGAAAAACTTTCAGTAGACAATTCTCCACGTAACATTCAGATCCCTAACTAGCGATATTACTCTTACGCTATTTACGATAGATATCTTTACCTCTAACATATAAAATCACGACGAACAGCTCTACATGCATCATTCTAGAATTTCTGATATATTTTACATCCATTAAATCTGCTAGAAAGTGCACTATATGGGTTTCGAATTCCAAATTTGATATATAAGTCTTTATACCTTTTGACTATTGGATCAAGAAACTTCCACTTAATCGTAGATATTCAACTATAATTTGCTTCTTCTTTGTTTCAACTTCCGATAATATGATACCTTTGCACATAAATTTTTATTCCATGCATGATGTGGATTTGAACCTAGTTATTTTTATTAATTAAAACATCGATAACAAAATTTCAAATCATAACATTTGATCAGATCTCTTAAAAATTATTTGAGGGTTACTTTGCTTACGCGTGTCGTTCTAACAATAAATCTCACGAGAAAAATGATCAAAACGCCGTTAATGAATTCACTTATTAACGACAAATATCATTATCTATTAATTTTTTCTTCTCAAATTATTTTAAAGAACTAATGGCACAATCAGTAGAATTAGAACAACTAGTATAATGAATAGAAAGGTGTATAACTAATTAATTATACTAATAATGATTTTTTAGTAATACATGTTGAGTATGGTGGATATTATTCAAAGAACAAAGATGATGAATCATTACGATGGATTTGAAAGAAAAAAAGATAAAATTTTTACCATATTGATGAAGAAGACATCTACAAAAGAGGTCACTTATTATGATTTATGATTTAGTTGATAGAATATACATAAAGATTGTAGTTTATTGAACTATGACAAAACTGAAGTTAAGTTACTTTTCAAGGGTATTGGAATCTAAGAAACCATCGTATATTTTGGATGATGATGATGTTTTTAGTTATTTAGTGAAAGTCAGTAAAAATCAGTAGAAGTATTTTGTATGTGGAGCTCATGGAGAATGTCTAAAAAATTCAGAATCAGAGATATCTTTTAGGAGATAGTCGAAGAACTAAATTTAATGAAAGATTTGACAATGGTGGAGTTGATTCTAGAGTTGATGATTTTATTGTTAATTTTAATATGGAATTAGAACCATTAGAAATTTTTGAGTTATTGGGTAATGTTGAGATTACACATGTTGAGTAAGTTTCTAGTGAAGAACTTGCTATTGTGAACAAGTGGTTGTAGTGGGGTGGTTTTCTTTTATTGGTGAGAGTCGTCCTGTTGGTTTAGGGCAGGGATCGACTCTCCACGAAAGCGGAATTACAACATTTATCTCATTTGGCCATTGGGGTATTCACATGGTCTTTTCGGACCCCAGGATTAGTCGGTTTCGGCCGGATTAACTAAGTTATCAAAAAAAAAAAACTTGCTATTGTGGATAACTATGATATATTTGATGATGTTGAGCTTACACTTGATGCACAAACAACTCATGATCTAAATCATGCATGGGAAGATGGTATGGATTTGACTTTAGGTCAAAAGTTTGGAAGTAAGCAAGTGGTGCAAGATTTAGTTGACAGTCAAATCATCATAATTGTTTTGAGATTGTTACAGTCAAATCGAGTCTGAGCTTATATTTGGTATTATGTCGTCAATCTAAATATGGTTTCAAGTGTTTTCTATGAACTACAAAGTTTAAAAATTCAGAGAAGCTTTCACAAGATGCATACAAGTTTTTTGGGCAATTACAAGCACAAAAAAATTAGAAGAAACGACACATTGCCACGTCGGAAGGCTCTTTTGAAGCTTTCCAAAAAGATATTGTCGGGCGAATAGGTTCTCACGGTCTGAAAGTTAATGACGTTCCGTACGTACTAACATCTTCCGAATGAAAATTAAAAATTAAAGAAAGGAATAAAAGGGATGCAACACGAGAACTTTCCGAAAGGTACATCCTAGTACTACTCTCGCCCAAGCAAGCTTATCTACGGAGTTTTGATGGATCTGGTGCATTAGTGCTGGTATGATCGCATCTGTTAGTACATCCCATACAATCGCATATATCATTTTTCCCGGACACAAGAGATCATTCACCATGGATCCCACTTGTTACGTGGGCCGGTCTAACCAGTTTGAACGTGCTTCCTGGAAAATATGCAAAAACCATGTCCGAACAAAACTTTTTGATCCGATATTTTCATGCGGATCACAAAAAAACCCCGAAAAGCCTCCAAACTTCAAAATTTAGGGTGGAAAATGGGCCAATGGGTCTTTATATCATTGTCAAGTCGGAAGGTTCTCTTGGGTCTTTCTGAAAAGGTATTGTCGGGCGAATAAGTCCTCACGGTCTGAAAGTTACGACGTTCCATACGTACTAGTGTCTTCTGAATGAAAGTAAAAAATAAACGAGAGGGAAAAGGGAGGATGCAATACGAGGACTTTCCGGGAGACCATCCATCTTAGTATTGCTCTCGCCAAACACGCTTAACTACAGAGTTCTTATGGGATCCGGTGCATTAGTGCTAGTATGATCGCATCTATTAATAGATTGAGTAAAAAAATTTAATCGAGAATATACAAACCAATTGGTTTAGAAATAATTTAGAATAGCGAAGAATCTATTTTTGTTTTTGTTATCAAATACTCCCTCTGTTTCTAAAAGAGTGTCATTCTAGCACTAAAATTTTGTAACAAAAAAGAATGTTGTTTTAGTATATCAATGCAATTTAACAAAAAAAAAATATCATTTTTGACCTTTGACTATTGATTTATTAATGATGAATGCACTAAAATAAAATGAAATAAATAATTGTAATTATATGAATAGTTAAAGGGTAGAATAGAACTTTAATCTTATTTATTAATTTGTGTGATGAATGTTAAAATGACACTTTTTAAAAAACAGAGGGAGTATTAATTATTTAAAAAGGTCCAAAAATTCAGAATACAAATGTTACAAAATTAATATCATTCGGATGAATTCTATTCTACTACTTCGTGTTAAATATATCCGCCTTATAATTTACATAACCGAGAAATCTATTATGTAAAACGAACACTTGATTATTACTTTTAATAGCTTTAACTACATGGAGTTGGTTCAAATCACCCATAGTTGGATTGGTGTTTGAACCCAAATATGTCTAACACGTAAGCACTTAAGAAAATACAAATTTGATTAGAAAAATAATTTATGAAAAGTTGATTTCGACTATGAAAAATGTATAAGTTTTAGATCCGGAATTTTCAAATTAACAAAAAAAAAAAGTAATAATGTTAACTGTTTACGATCGTTTGGTTTACATCGGTATCATATATTAATGATGTATTAAGTTAAAAATTAGGACTAATTGTGACATGTGTATCTTTATAATTTCCATCTTACTATAGTTTTGCTTTATTGGCATGTTTTATTAAATTATCAGTTTGTTTGATTTTAAGGTAATGGTGGCAAACCTTATTATGGCACTGACAGCGACTTAGAACGGTCGACGACTTCCGCGTGTCAACTATTTATAATTCGCAAATAAAAGGAAAAATATGGAAACGTAAACATAAAAATGGACACTTCTAGAAGTGGAAGCTAGGTGAAGAGACACATGTGAGAGAGTAGTGGACATAGATTGTAGTTAAATTCTGCATTAGAGTGTTCATTTTCCTCTACATTACGACGACGTTTGTTTAAGCGCTTAGGTGATGCAGCAAAACACCGGCATGGTTGCCGGATCTTACCGGAGAAATGAGTTTGTTCGGAACAGAGACGATTCTGATGATGGGGTTGGTTTCCTCTGCTTTTTCTTTCTTTTTTTGCTTTAGGGTTTGATGGGTAGCTTTAATTCAGATATCTGTGTTTCTTTTGACTAATGGAAGCTCAAAATTTTGAACTTTTTTTTGTGATTTTACTTCAGGAGAGATTTTAATATGTGTCAGCTAAAGTGAGAATTTTTTTTTTGTTTTGGATAGACTTCACTCGCTATGAATAAAGTTCTGTTCTTGTCTGTAAAGGTTTGTATATCTTTTGATCATGTTTAGATCTAAAGGTTTACTTTTGTTCCAATTTTAGCTTTTAGTTTTATCCCTTTATCTAGAGGGGACAATGTTGGTGAATTTTCAGTTATAGGTTCTTGATCTACGGTTTTTAATTTGTTTTGCTTGATCGTTGATTCTTAAAGTCTAAACCTTTACTTACTAACGCATTGTAATCTAGCTTAACCATGTTTCGTTAGTTCACAGATTTCAACCGTGACTGGTGATCGTAAGGTTCCTGCAGATAGATTGTTTTGCTTTATCACAAAAATATCTATAACTTGATTGAAAGTAGCCAAATTTTAGATATCTAATAATTTGGAGATGGTTCTTGTAACATGATTTGGTTTAGATCCATAATGATCTGTTTCTGTTTTTTTCCTTTCTAACATCGTTTTGTGCTCAAAGTCCAGCTGAAACCCATAAAAAATCTAAATGGGCAGATATGTCAGATCTGTGGTGATGATGTTGGACTCACTGAAACTGGCAATGTCTTTGTCTCTTGTAATGAATGTGGCTTCCCTTTGTGTCGGTCTTGTTATGAGTATGAGAGGAAAGATGGAACTCAGCGTTGCCTGCAGTGCAAGACTAGATTCAGACGGCACAATGGTCAGTAGTATGACCGTGCTTTTGTCTTCTGGTTGTCTCTATGAATCATTAGTTCTTTATTTTTCATTTTCTGACACATTTGATTGGTATAGGGAGTCCTCGAGTTGAAGGCGATGAGAAAGAGGATGATGTTGATGATAACGAGAATGAGTTTGATTATACCCAGGGAAAAAACAAGGCAAGACTCCCAGATCGCGCTGAAGAGTTCTCTTCATCATCTCGACATGAATCTCAACCAGTTTCTCTTCTTACTCATGGCCATCCGGTAGGGACTAACATATCATTTGTCATCTAACGTTGATATAATGACATTTTTTAGATGAAATGTTTCACAGCATCATTTTTTCCTGATAATTTCTATGCATAGGTTTCTGGAGAGATTCCTACGCCGGATAAGAAAGCTGCTTTGTCTCCTTGTATTGACCCACAGCTACCTGGTATATTATCAACTTTTGCTTCGTGTGTTTGGCCCTCAACAGATTGTATATCTTGTGATTTTACATGTTTAATACAAATATGCAGTGCCTGTAAGAATCGTGGACCCATCAAAAGACTTGAACTCTTATGGACTTGGGAATGTTGACTGGAAAGAAAGGATCGAAGGTTGGAAGCTGAAGCAGGAGAAGAATATGATACAGATGACTGGTAAATACCATGAAGGGAAGGGAGGAGAAATTGAAGGGACAGGGTCAAATGGTGAAGAACTCCAAATGTAAGTTAAAACTTAAAAGTACTGGATAGAAAAACTTTGTTGGTTTAGTTTTTGGAGTTTGCGGTGGTCCATTTATTAGTTGTGACGCTGAGAACCAACCTTGGTTTCCGAGTATAAATGTTCAATCCAGAAAACATGTTAAGGTTACGTGATCTTCTGAATAGTTTGCTTCTGGTTATTGATGGATCTTGTACTTACAGGGTTGATGATGCTCGGCTTCCTATGAGCCGTGTGGTTCATTTCCCATCCTCTCGCATGACACCTTATCGTATAGTGATAGTTCTCCGGCTCATCATTTTGGGAGTCTTCTTGCATTATCGTACAACTCATCCTGTGAAAGATGCATATGCCCTGTGGTTGACCTCAGTTATTTGTGAGATCTGGTTTGCCTTTTCTTGGCTTCTTGATCAGTTTCCAAAATGGTATCCCATTAACAGGGAGACTTTTCTTGACAGGCTTACTTTAAGGTTGGTCTTTATAAGTTTATGATCCTCTCCATCTTTTCTACAATAAATGTCTTTCCACACAACTTTGATGATTACTTATTAACATTAGTTGTTATTACGGAAAGCCTCTCATTTCTACCTCCAAAAGTTGGTATTTATAGGTTAACAAGAAGGTTGAAATGATATATATCCTTAAATTTAGTGCGACTACATGTTATGCAGTGTCTATAAAATGTGAAGTTCTAGACCAGGAAAGCGACAGTGCAATGGGTGACTATGTCTCAGTGCATTTGAGAATAAGAACTTCTATAGTGTTTTGTTTATTTGCATCTGAATTTTTGGTTATCATTTTTTTTTTACATGTAGATATGATCGAGATGGTGAACCATCACAGCTAGCTCCTGTGGATGTGTTTGTTAGTACGGTGGACCCAATGAAAGAGCCTCCTCTTGTAACAGCAAACACGGTTCTCTCAATTCTTGCTGTGGACTACCCAGTGGATAAAGTTGCGTGTTATGTTTCAGATGATGGTTCAGCTATGCTAACTTTTGAATCCCTTTCTGAAACGGCTGAGTTTGCAAAGAAATGGGTACCTTTTTGCAAGAAATTCAACATTGAACCTAGAGCTCCGGAGTTCTATTTTTCCCAGAAGATAGATTACTTGAAGGACAAGATCCAACCTTCTTTTGTAAAAGAGAGACGGGCAATGAAGGTAACTTGGACTACTATAATTTCATAAATAGCTTCTGCTTGTTTTATACATTGGACATATTTACGAGACTAAAGAGTGAATGTCACATTTTCTATGTCGTACGCTGGCAGAGAGAGTATGAGGAGTTTAAAGTGAGGATCAATATCCTCGTCGCTAAAGCACAGAAGATGCCTGAAGATGGCTGGACAATGCAGGATGGTACGCCCTGGCCTGGTAACAATCCTAGAGACCATCCTGGGATGATTCAGGTACACTAGTACAATGCCTTTCTTTTATTTTACTTCTCGTGGATGGAATAATATTTATCTGGGCACAGCACTATTGTAGAATGTTTGTTGATGCTAAGTATTTTGTCGCAATTCAGGTTTTCTTAGGCCATAGTGGAGGTCTGGATACCGATGGAAATGAGCTACCTAGGCTCATCTATGTGTCCCGTGAAAAGCGTCCTGGATTTCAGCACCACAAGAAGGCTGGAGCTATGAATGCCCTGGTTCGTTTTATCTTTCGATATTCTGATGTGACCTCTTTTGTTCAATGGCTTGGAAGCGGTTTGTGTTATGAGACCGAGTAGCTGTATATTATATTACATAATGCTGATATGACTACATCTCTAGGGAATTCCTATAGTCCATTACTTCCAAGTATGCTTTTGTGAAACCTGACTTTTACTTTCTCCTGATCTAGCTTTTCTTACATTTGGCAGATCCGTGTTTCTGCTGTTCTTACTAATGGGGCATATCTTTTGAACGTCGATTGTGATCATTACTTCAACAACAGCAAGGCGGTTAAGGAAGCCATGTGTTTCATGATGGACCCTGCAATCGGAAAGAAGTGCTGCTATGTGCAGTTTCCACAACGTTTCGATGGCATTGACTTGAATGATCGATACGCCAACAGAAATATTGTCTTCTTTGACGTAAGTTAGCTCTACAGTTCCAATCAGTGTCTTTTATTTCCCTTCTCGATCATATCTTGTCCACTTGAGCTGACTCAGATTTGTATTTTGTTGTGCAGATTAACTTGAAGGGGTTGGATGGTATCCAGGGTCCTGTGTATGTGGGTACTGGTTGTTGTTTCAACAGGCACGCCCTGTATGGGTATGATCCTGTGCTAACAGAGGAAGATATTGAACCTAATATTATTGTAATGAGCTGCTTCGGCTCAAGGAAGAAAGGAAAGAGTAGCAAGAAACATAACTATGAACAAAATAGAAGCATCAATAGAAGTGACTCCAGTGCTCTGCTTTCCAATATGGAAGACATTTACGAAGGTGTTGAAGGTCTGTGTGCCACGACTTCTATGTGACAACATATTGCGCATGCAAAGGAAATTCATCACAAAACATTCTTGTTCTTGCAGGCTATGATGATGAGATATCTCTAGTGTCCCAAAAAAGTCTGGAGCGGCGTTTTGGTCAGTCGCCGGTATTTATTGCGGCCACCTTTATGGAACAAGGAGGTCTTCCACCGACAACTAACCCCACGACTCTTCTGAAGGAGGCGATTCATGTCATAAGCTGTGGTTATGAAGCCAAGACTGCATGGGGCAAAGAGGTCAGAGGTTTTAGAAGGCCGTTCAAATAACAAAGCCATTATTTTGTTCTCTGTCTGATAACTTGTTCATCTTTTGGATTTTAGATTGGGTGGATCTACGGTTCTGTGACAGAAGATATTCTTACTGGGTTCAAGATGCATGCGAGGGGTTGGATATCAATCTACTGCGTGCCTCCACGCCCTGCGTTCAAGGGATCTGCACCCATCAATCTCTCTGATCGTTTGAACCAAGTTCTTCGATGGGCTTTGGGATCTATCGAGATTCTGCTGAGCAGACATTGCCCTTTATGGTACGGCTATAATGGAAGGTTGAAACTCTTGGAGAGACTTGCTTATGTCAATACCATAGTCTATCCAATTACATCTATACCGCTCCTTGCCTACTGTATGCTTCCAGCTTTTTGCCTCATCACCAACAAGTTCATTATACCTGAGGTAAGCTCTGATTTTCATCCATTTACTGCAATTCACTTTTCGAAATTGCATTGTTTTTTTATCATTAATTTGTTCTTAATTTGCAGATAAGCAACTCTGCAAGCTGGTGTTTCATACTGCTATTTATATCCATATATGCATCGGCAATCTTGGAGCTCAAATGGAGTGGTGTGGCCCTTGAAGACTGGTGGAGGAACGAGCAGTTTTGGGTAATCGGTGGAACCTCGGCTCATCTTTTCGCAGTGTTCCAAGGTCTACTCAAAGTTTTTGCAGGGATAGACACAAACTTCACGGTCACATCAAAAGCCTCTGATGAAGATGGAGACTTTGCAGAGCTCTACGTATTCAAATGGACATCTCTTCTCATCCCACCAACCACTATCTTATTGGTCAACCTTGTCGGTATTGTGGCCGGTGTCTCTTATGCAATAAACACCGGGTACCAGTCATGGGGACCGCTCATGGGAAAGCTCTTTTTTGCTCTTTGGGTTATTGCTCATCTTTACCCTTTCTTGAAGGGTCTTTTAGGAAGACAGAACCGAACTCCGACCATTGTCGTTGTCTGGTCTGCGCTTCTTGCATCCATCTTCTCATTACTTTGGGTCCGAATCAACCCCTTTGTTTCCACTACTGGGGTTGGGATCAACAATTTCATGGGTCAGTGAGCTGCCCATTGTCATGCTTTAGCCCTATCTATAAATGAATGTGTGTGTGTATATAATGTCTTGGTCCTGTGATTATATCTTGGTTATATAATGTTTCGTCGTGGGAAGTTATATATAATGCATATATTATGTCTTTAATCTTCTTTTTTTGAAAACGTCCTGGTTGGTTACGGTCTCAATTCTAAATACCGTACTTCATACTTATTTGAGCCAACAAAAAGAACTAAAATAAAACTGTCAGTTCCGGAACACAATACAGGAACCAAAACAAAACAAAACAAAAAAAATGAATCTTTTGGATGTTTAGTTCCAACTGAATCAATAATGTGCCCGCCCAAAATTTTAAAACTTAAATCTCCTCAACTGTGAATGTGTGAAGTCTCAAGTGGCAGAATCATCAACCATGACCTGATTTGGTTCACAAGAGCCATCGTGTTAGTCTGATCAAACCCAAAAGTACTAGAGTGAGTTGTAACAATAGAGCTCAGGCTTCCTCGTTATTGTTCTCAACGAGTATCTTCTTGCACGCCTCATAACACATGAAGGAGATTCCAGCTGCAGGAACCAACTTCAAGCAACTCGGTCCAAGCCCTCTGTACCAACCTCCAATACCTTCTTGCTCGAGTATGCGGATCAAAGCATGCAACATGTTCTTGTAAACCACTCTCCCACCAACTGCTCCCACCTGCATATGCTTCCGAGCAACCTCCAAGGGGAAAGTTGCGGTACTTGATAATGCACCAGCTAAAGAACCTATCAAAAGAGTCTCAATATTCCCAATGCTCTCTTGCTTCACCATTTTACGGTATGCTTTTCTTAAGGAGTCATAGGCAAAGTAGTTTGTTGCTGCATATGGAACCACTCCTATAAGGCTCGGGGCAAGACCCCTGTAAAGTTCTGTCGGGCCTTCCTCCCTTATTATTTTGACAAACGCATCCAATATTCCCTTGTATACACCTCTCTGCAAAATGGTTTTGAAGACACGTTAGTGGCCAATGTCTAAAGCTCTATCCGCCCTTACAATATACCATCTGTTTTGGGTCAAAAGAAGTGTCGTAAGTAAAATGCTCTAAACCCTCAGATACCTTCTACAGCAAGAGTTGGGTTACATTTTGCCAAGTTATCTATCCCTCACGTTGACTGCAAATTACCCCTTTCTCAATACCATTTTACCAAAAAAAAAAAAAACTATGGAAACTTTATGGAGCATACCTGAATTGTAAGGCGGGTCTTGACTAATTCGAGGGGGTATGTCAAGAGCGTCTGGCTAACCCCAGCACAGGCACCGGCAAGCAATGAAGCTGGGATGGGAATTTTCGAGTCTCCTCCGAGCTTCGGAGTCAACTTATTGTTAACTGTCTCAAATACAAAAAGCTGAACAGAATTGAAAGAGAAGTTAAAAAATCGAACAAACGGTTACATACATCATTGGGTCATTAGCATTTACTAAACTGTTAAAACTAACTAATCCTCAAATACTGCTTAGCCGAATTCTGATTTGAGCTTGAGCTTCATATTAACAATACAACACAAAATTGTCAAGCCAAACCAATTCACCAATTATCTAAAGTTTCACAGCTATTCAACAATCAAATCAGTAGAGAACATCCAGTTTTTAAATCATTGGTACCTCAACGGCACGAGCGGGCGCTACTCGAATCACATTGACCAAATTGCCCCTGAAGAGACCTTTCCATCCTTCCTGCTTCATGATATCACGAAAGACTTCGGTGGTGGAGTCGCCACCACTTCCAACCATTAGATGAGTCCTAATGGTTTCCAAAGGAGCAACCGCCGTTCTCGAAATGGCTCCGGCCACAGCTCCACTTAACAGCCGCCGCAACGAAGGATTAGAGATCTTAAGCTTCAGTTTCAACCCTCCTTTCTTCTTATTCTTCCGCTTCTCACCAATCACTTCTTCTGCTTCACCCTCTTCTTTAAAAGGCAAGTACTTTGTGCACAAATCATTAAGCTGGGCAGAGAAGCTACTGTTGTTGTTGTCTCTGTTGGGAGGATCCGGAGACGAAATAGATCCGGACCCGAGTCCTGACCCGAATCCAGCTCCTAATTGATTAACACTCGCGAACAATCCACCAACTGGACGGTAGTTTGGGTTCTGTAGGATGCTCCAATCAGATCCCAAATCGGATACGGAGAAAAACCCATTCCTCGTATCGTCGAACAATTGGATTCCAGTCTTGCCCATGAATTACAGTTTCTCGTATGAAGCTTCCGGAGTAATAGTAAATGATAGTCTTCGTTTTCCCAGAGGCTGATCACGATTCACGACATCCACATCTTCGTGAAGGATAAGAAAGTGAAGATTTTAGCAGAAAGGGTACGACAGAAATCGAGTGTCGACGACGAGAGTGTTTGGGTTGAGTCGAATTTGAGGTTGTCTCTTTCGTCGATACCCTTCTTAGGGTTTTACTACCGCTGCTGGTTGCAGGTGATGTTTTTTTTTTTTTTTTTTTCCCTTTTGAATGGGTGAGTGGTTGGGGGCGGAGGCTGGTAGGCTTTTAGGTATTTATATTTTAATTTCAATGATATTCGTTTTAGGTACTTTTTTCTTTTTTCTTCAGCTTTATTCCTTATTTTTATTTTATCAGCGAAGACTGAAAATTCGTCAAAATTGGTCAAACAGTGTGCCAGTATGACTATGAAGTATGTATGTTTTTTTTTTTCCAAGAGATAAATTGGTTGTAACTTGTAAATAGTGATGTAAAAAAGGTTACAAATCGTATTAAATTAATATAAGGGATTAGAATTAAGAAAAGTCAATTAATTTTTAGTTTTACTATTTGCGTTATTAGCTATTGTGTTTAAAATTACTATAACTATTTTTTCTATTTTTACCAAATTACGCACGTTCTGCTCGTGTGATTTAAAATATGTTACTAAATATAAATATTATAATATTTAAAAATTATGTATATTTTTATATTGTAAATTTTCCATTTTAATTTAGTAATAATAATGTTTAGTTCTACCATATATATATATATATATGTTGCCTAAAAAAGTGTAGTAAAATTTTTTAAAAATTTGAGTAGCCAAATATGTCAAATAATCTATAATGACAGCACAATGTAATATTTTTAGTAAACAAAACTTTTTTATATAACTTTTTAAAACTTAATGAGATGTCGACACGTCAGCATAACAATATTATAATATTCCACATAGATATAATGTTATTTTGTAAAATAATTTTCAACTAGGATATATCCCCTGTTATAGCACGGAAAAATTACAATTATAGAAAATATCCAAAAATTATAAATTTAGGATATTAGAAAATTATAATTCTTCCACAAATTTATGAAAATTATAATATCAATTTTTATAATATCGAATATTTGTTAGCACCTAAAAACAGAATTAAATCTGTTTAAATTCTTCTTTAAAATCTTCCAAAAAATCGAAATCTACATCAAATCTTTTATTTTTAGAAAACTAAATCAATATTTAATTTAATTTAATTAGTGTGTTTAATTAAATCAACACAATGTTTATAAAATCTATTTTTAACTTTTTTCAAAAAAATTAAAATAAATAAATTATTTACAACAAAAATTATAAATAATTAATTTAATATTTAATTAAATGATCACATAATAATTAATTGACTAAATACCTTTAATGAGAGATTTTAATTTGTTATTAGATGTAATGACAATGTAATGTAATTATTAAAATTAATAAGATTTATTTATAAATGTATTCTTCAAATAATATATAAGGGATTAATATATATGGAATTAATGTACATTTTGCATGTTGATAAAATCTTTTTATTTGTCTTTAATTTCTAATTTATTCCCTTCCATTTTAATTGTGAGAGCCACGCCTTTCTTGTCTTTGAAAGGAGCTTTTTTTTTTTGGTCAACAGTAGCAGATCTTCATTAAAATTAAAAGGCCTCAGGCCCAGTACAATAAAAAGGACAGATAGAAGATAGAAAATGGGTCGCAGCCCAAAACTTAAAAGCTGAGTGCATAAGCAAATGGGCCTCACACGAGGCCCAATAAACAACATAATGAAACTTTAGGGCACAAGGCCTGTTAAGACAACGAGTTTGCCCTAGTCTCCGCGCCGCTACTGCGAACAATGTCCTCTACCGACGACGAGACAGCGGCGAAGCATTGGGGAACTCGTGTGGGTTCACGGAATGACATCTAGAAGAAATCGTTGGATTCAAAAGAACGACGGCATCGGAAGACTTCGCTGGATTCAATTCATAGGATCGACGACGACGAAAATATCTTGTGAAGGGTAGCGGTGGGGTACCGCAACAGGTTTCCGGCTCTCGGCGTCGGGAAGATTGCCTGAAAACTCTGAGATCGAGAGTTTTAAAAGCAAAATGGAAGAGCTTTTGAAAAGAAACAACACCTGCGAATAAACTTGCTCAAGGTTTCGAGATATGCGGTCACCGACCGGATCCAAACTTTCCGATGAGAGATCCAAGGTAGACATGCATGGAGAAGATTCGCTGGTGTGTTGAAAAGGTTCGCGGCTGAGTGCCGCGTGGGAAGCGAAGAGCGGAGACTCTAAGATGCGGCACTGGAATCACCCGAGCGGCAACGAGAAGAAGTGGATCGGTGGAGAAGCGTTCTTTTACCAGAATCTAAGGATCAAGATTGCTTCTTCAGCGCCCATTATCTTTCTGTGAACTCTATTGTGGTTTAATGAAGTTTGTTTTGTGTTAAAAAAAAAAATGTGACTTGCTAGTTCAGACTGTTAGGGCTATATATAACTATAACCCAAAAATTGATGAACTGCATATTTTGACTAAGTTGATGATGCGACATTGATGCTTCTTGGCATAAAGATCAAAAGGTATGTGGAGTTAGCTGGATTCTCAGGGATTGTAGAGGTCATGTTATATCTCTGGGTGCCAAATGCTACCCTCAATTGGCTTCTCCACTGGAGGCGGAAGCTACGACCATGACTTGGATATCGTCTTGTTTATCAGCTCTTGGTTTTACTGGTGTGATCTTGGAGTCCGATAGCCATATCCTCATAAAGGCTCTATCTCATCCTCAAGATTGGTCTAGACTCTAACATTTCATTTCAGAAATTATGTGGTTGACCTATGATAGGTCTATTTCCCTTGTGTTTGCTTCCCGTTTGTGTAATGTTTCGGCGGATGTCTTATTGCGTGTGATAATGGCTAATCCTGTGTATTTATCTTTTGTGTTCCGAGTTGGTTATTACACTTTGTGGAAACCGATAGGCGCTTCGTGGTAATGAAAGTTTGATAGTTTGACGAAAAAAAAAAAAGACTAAAGTTGATGATCGATCTTAAGCCTTAAAACACGGTAATCATATCAATATCAAGTAATTGATTGGACATTGAACCTAGGACATTGATGGTTGGATAATGCATGAACTGATTATATTGGCGTGGTGCAACATGGTGATTACTTACTAAGCAATCTCATTCCTTATGTATAGTCAATGGGTGTAGGTGCTTGTTAAGTATAAGTAGGTCTTGTGCCTGAGAAAAAATAATCCGATAAGAAAAGACAATCAAGATGGATAGACATATTTTGACTAAAAATAAATGAATATAAGCATGAAAACTACTAAATAGAGTTGTTAGCTTGCATTAACAAATTAAACTTCGACGAGGTAAAATATATGAAAATGGGAAACATTCAGAAGTGCCCATGAATATAAATACTTTGACTCTAGAAGTTTCATATCTTTTATCAAACATTCGCATGAGTTAATTCTTTTTTTTCTAGTGGTCGAATCACCTATTTTATGTTTTGCCAACAATTCAACATAACCAACGTTCCATCAAATACAGTTAGTTCGACAAATATCGAAAATCCGATCTGAACAATTACCATTTATCTAGTTTCCACGATTTTCTATAATCGTCTACCTACTTAAACCTTTATTATTTTTCATTACGAAATTAGCTCATTCGAACGGTGTGATACTGATAACAAATGCATGCGTCACATCACACGCAACCAAATATATATCCAAATTCCAATGGTCTCGTTGGTAGGTGGATATAACAGTCACGTGCGTTTATCATAACTATTGTAATCTAAACAGGAAAATTAAACTAGCAACTAGGAAGGTTCCTTACTGCATAGGTTTTTTTAATGATGGAACACGTTAAGCCAAAGGACAATTTTATTCATGCATCGTATAAGGCTTTCATATTTTTTTGGTTTTATGAAAAAAAATAAAAAACCATTCAAGTTACCATTTTTTTTAACTTTAATCTTCATTTCCAAAATATACAAGTCAATCCCGCGAAATAAAATATAATACACAATATAATCCGTCTTTCTAACCTTCAAGTTTGTAAAATATTAATAAATAATATATCAAATCGAAAATTTTACAATGAGGAATCTAAGTCTACCTTTAGAATTATCAAAATCTAATGTATGTGACTGTGAAAACATTTAGAAGATACGTATAAAAATTATATTGCATATTATTTTTGACTCGTATAATTGATCTGTAATTTTTGGAGATAGAGGATTAAATTGCAAAAATAGACAACTTAGAATTTTTTGTTTTTTGCAGAAAACTCTAATTTTTTTTCTCTTAAATTAAGTTTCTCTCTGTTTTCTCTCACCAACCCAAAAAAAATGAGAGGGAAAAACTTTCAGCTGAAAATAAAAACAGATGATTTGTCGCTTTAATCTCACTGACTCACTCTTCCTTTCAAATAGTTTTTTCTTCTAATTACTTTTTTTTTACCAGTCACAACCTTAGTATAAAGGCAAAGAGCCTTTGGTCGATCACTTCTAATAAATAATCATATGAAAAGAAGGAGAAGGTTAAAAAAACTATTCATCAGTTATTTTTTATTTTATTTTAGTTTCCTTCGGGGTACAGTAGAATGTTACTAAACATAAGAAAACTAAAAAATGTTACTCACAGTGCAGACGTTTTTGTGACGGAACATCAAAAGCAAAATAACATTTTTATTCATGAATCGCCTTAGTATAAAGGCAAAAAACAAAACCTTTGGTTGGTCACTTCTTCTAAACAATAATCAGTGGAAAAAATAATGGCGCAAAAGAAGTCAATTATTCATTTTGTTATTATTGAATTTTACTGCTGTTGATGGAAATAAGGATGCAAGAAACGAACTCCTTCAAGGTACAACTGAGTCTGCATCTCAATCAACCGCGATGCCTGCACCGTTTAACATAATTACCAAATACTCTAAACCACTTATTTTGGATGAAAAGAATATTAAAAAGTGAGAAATGAACTTACGGCTCGCGCAAACGCAAACATTTCCTCTTCGCCAGAAAGCATTGATACGATAGAAGAAGGCGAGCCAGCTGCACTTATGCTACCTTCTGCAAGCACGTCTCGCCTTAATCTTGAATCTTCGGTCTCTGTCTCAAACTGGAAGCTGCAAGTTTCCGATAATTTATATGCAATTTAGGGGATCGGCATATAAACCAAACTGAATTGAAATGATTAAGCCGAAAACAAATCAAAATGATCAAGCCGTTACTGCATCAAAATGAATCTACAACTAACCAAATCCAAACCAAAAACCAAACCGAATTTAAAAGAAAGGCTTTTATTTTCATTTATTTTAGTTTCAAAACTTTCAAAAAAGCTAGGAAAACCAAATAACCTGAACAGAATCAAACAGTAAACCAGATTGTCCACTCGTCAATTGTGTGTTCTTACCTTTCCAGGTCAAAGAGCGTTCCCTCTGCAGTTCCTTGAAACAACTCATCGATAGGTGTCTCCGCGCATGAGACAAGACAACAATGGTGGTTGTATAGCTCATCTACAAGGGTTATAAACCTACGTGCCTGAGAACATCAAAAGCCCTTAAGAGGAAGGAATCCACAGACCTCAAAAGCCATAAATCTTGATTTTGGTTATACCTTGTCGCGTATTTCCATGCTCATTGCTGGAATATCAGAGATAAAGATTGTATGATAGTTTTTGGCGACTGCGATATAATCTGCTGCACCTACAGGTCGACCACATAGATACTCGAATGTGAATCTTGCCACTCCATTACAGCTTTCAGGAACCTCCACTGTTCTGATGGATACGCAAAAAAAAAAAAAAAAAAAAACATTATGAAATAATATGATCCATAACAAAAAGAAAAACCACTGCTCTCATTAGTACCTTCCAAACATCACTGGGAGAGTTGCAGAAGTTATTTCTCCGCCGTACTGTTCAGTGACCTGACACCACATTTTCTCAAACTCTTCCAGAACAGCATTATTCAAAGGCCATAAGTAGTGAACCTATAAATGCACATTTACAATTCATCAAACAGAAGCAAAGAAACCAACAATAACCGATGTTAAAAAGAGTACGTGATTCACACATTTTCAACTGAGTTTTTGGCTGCAACTCTGCGGTAATCTACTTCACTTTGAATTGAGATTATCTCACAATGTTTCTCCAACTTAGAAATAAACTTATCAAATATCTCCTTCTGCATTCCGTCCTGTACCAACAACATTAGCGACAAAATTAGTGACTCAGCGCAAAAACTCTCTGTAATCAAGATACATGTCCTTCATGAAATCAGGTTAAAAGATCTTTTTGCTAAAAATAGAAGAAGGCTTAAAGAGAAGAAGAAAGAGAAACCTGATTCAACTCCCGTGGTGCTCGATTACTGGTGGCCACAAGAACAGTTCCAGTAGTCAACAATCTGCTCATAATTCCAGATAAGGCCACAATAGCAAATACATCAACTGTCTGTAACAGAAGATGCAAGAAAGTCCAAGTTATGGGAAGAATGAACACTATTTTCAATTTCATCTGAGGCCAAAAGATAGCAAGTCCTTGTCAACACTAAATTGGCTTAATGACTTTTGAGAGATAAGCAATTAGCGAGCCTAAACACTTCATGACTTTCTCATAGTCAACAATCTATTATTAACAGAATGAATTGAATAATTTAGTTTCTTTTTAAATATCATGTATACAATTACCTGAATCTCATCAAAGCAGAGGATGCTCGCTCCTTTTTTACTCGATTGCTGATCAATGAGAAACTTGTCCGCCACAGCTGGAAGAATGTGTTTCATTTGAAGTTGCTGCTTATAAAATTCTTCTCCGGCTAGCCATTCCTTAACTTTTTCATCAACAGGAAGATTCATAATCCAGCTCGAAATGCTATATTGCGATGACTTTTCGGCACCATTCTCCTTCCAATACTTGTGCATTTGCTCATTTATCTTCAGCATAGCCTACAGATGAATGAAATGGAAAATATCAGAGTTTAAATTAAGTTACTTAGCCACAAACATAAAGAGAACCTCTAAGGGCTCACACACCTCATGAAAGTGAAACCGTTGCCGATGTCTGATAATCCCATCAGTAGCGCCATAAAACATATCCATCAGCATAGTCTTGCCTACAAGAAAACACCAAACATGGTCTCAACTAGTTAACCTTATCGCGCTATACGGTAAAGACTTATATGGAGGAAACAATAATAGCATAATGTAGCATCCATTAACATACCACATCCTACATTTCCATAGATATATAATCCTTTTGGAGCTGGTGGTACTGCGGGATGAGAACCGACAATTGAGTCCAATTTTCTCTCTCTGTTAAGGTATGATACCCATTTACCAACTCCAGGTTCTACATTCATTTGTCTTCGCCTAAAACACCCGCGAAAAGACAAAACCATTTGAAGAAGAAACAAACCAAACGTTCAACTAAAGATGATGCCATTGACAAAAACCTCACCCTAATACCCATCTTCCCAGAAGCTTTTGTCCATGCTTATTCATAGATGCCCACATTCCATCTTCTTCCTTCTTCTCAGCTTCTTCCACCATTAGCTTTCGCCGCTCTTCCTCTCTCCTCCTCTCCCACTCTGCTAATCTCACCTGAAAAAAAAAAAAAACCAAAATGGTACACATAAATGCAAACAATTGAACCAAATTCCCCCAAATCCTAAAAAGAGCTTGAGCCTAATTTTACATGATAATCTTCCATTTCCTTCTCGAAATGTTCCAATCTTCCAAACAAATTTTCGAATGCTGAAACGACCTTCTCTTGATACGGATCATGTTGTAGCCTCCCTTGCTCCACTAACTTACTGTAACTCATCAGTGGACCTGATAAAGGAGAGACATTAATCTACTCTTCTCAATACCAAATTTCGAAGAAGCAACCCCAATATCATAATTCCATAATTCTCACCGAATTGAAGATTCTGAAAGTACCTGATGGTTTTGGAGGATCAGAGGTGCAATAGGAACGAGCAACGAAGTGTAAGCCATTGGAGAGTCTTCTTCTCGAAGAAAACCCTAGACGTAGAGCAGTAGAGATCTGAGAAACATTAGGCATAATTTGCTTCACACTCCGATTGTGATGTCTTCTCTGAAACTAGCTTTCCGATCACGGTTTAGCTACTGTTCCGGAAACGGTATTAATAGGTGTCGACATGACAACGCATAAAAGAGCCACGTGGTGCAATATGGACCGTTTGTTGGATTGCTGATTTGGCTTATTAGTGTCCGTATAGATTTCTTTTAGTGAGTTCGGTACATGTCAAATATATATCTGATGTATTTCGTTTGGTGCAGTCGATTTGGACTAATGAATTTTCGTTTTAAGTCCATTTATTTTATTTTCCATGTAGCAGTTTAGATTCTTTTATTTTCCAATGTCCAAAAACAGTTTAGACTTTTAGTATTAGTTTTGGTGCAACGTTATTAAACAAAATAATCAGATTAGTAGTCCATTTTACATTGCCGATATTCAAACTCTTGTGATCTTGGGTGGTAAACTAGTGTATACCAGTTGAGCTAGTTTAAGATCCCACTTGAAATCAAATAAAACTGGTGCGTAAAGTGTTGAAATCTGATCGGATGTAAACCAAATAAAAAAAATAGGCCGAAAAATTAGTTATAGATATGCCGAAATTGTATGTTCGTATCACGGGAGCTGAGTCGTCGAACCAGCGTATGTATGCGATTCTCATATAGAAAATTCTGCCTAGAGTCAGGACAGCTTTTAGTTTAGAGTTACAAAACGACAACCCAATGCATGCTTTAGGAATTCTGTTTTGGAATAAAATAGCTTTATATGCCAAGCGAGTGTAGATCCGAATGTGTTGTGTGACACCTCAACACGTATCCAAAATACTACGTGGAAAATCCCGAAATACTTTTTCATTAAAGGCTTAAATGAGGTCCCGAACCGAATCCAACGGGACTCCAAAACAAAGTTTAATCTTCTTAGCTTTAGGATTTCTTTTCCCCAAAACAAATGGGTTGGTTTTGGCGGGCTGGGACCGGGATGTTACATTTTGGAAGTTCCCAAATATTCGTTGTTGAGCAAGCCTAATCCGTGAATTGTTTATATGTTCTTAGTTTGGTTTGTAACTATTTTGCCTCTCCCTTTTATAACACAAGAACCTTTGTTGAGGTGAAAATTCACATTTAGCAGCCACCGCTAGACTCTAAAAGTAAGGATCTTTGGAGAGGTTAAATGAGACCGCTGTAATCATATGATGATGTAACATATTATTGTAACGTCGATATGGCTATTTATTGCCTGAAATTGTGGATCTTGCTTCCTAAAGATCCCACATAACCCATAGAATATCGAAACTTTTTTTGTAGTGACCATCCTGACTTCCAACATAGAACAGTTTCATTGAAGAAAGAGAACAAAAAAAAGAAAGGGAATTTCAATTTGACATTTAACAAAAGTTTATTACTACAACAATTGTTACCCACATAGATAGATTCATAAGGAGGAAGTAAGAAACAAAAGAAGATACAATGGAGTTCAAAAGATTCATGAAACCTCTAAAAACCATCAATTGCTATGTAATATAAATAGCCATAACTTAATAATATAATCGCAAAACTAAAACGTAGACGAACACCGACAATGATAAACATACCTAGAAGAAGCAAAATCCAAAAATATCTTCCAAAATCATTCTTACCCTTGAAGCTCTTATTCCCTGAAATTGCATTCTTGAATCAGATGAGATCAGTCTTGGGTTTCGTTTCGTTTAGCTTCAGCTTCCCTCTCTTCCAAAAGCTTTCCAGCTTCCTCATCACTTGCCTGAACCTTCTTCTGTGCATCCTTAGCCTTCAACGCCTGCAACTTGCAGTGATTGTAATATCCAACACCCAAAAAGGCAAGTCCATACCCAAACAGATTGATCGGTGTGACCGTGTCCTTGATCACAGACCAAGAGAAGGCAATCAAGAGCCAATCTTTGACCACACCAGCAACATTCATGGTCAAAGCAGAGGTTTTCCCAACGAGTAAGAACACAGCGAGATTCAAAGCAAACGCACAAACCGAATTGGTTCCAAATATCACGAAATCGAAGTGGAAACTCGAAGTATCTCTAAGAACTGGGAACTCCACAAAGATCCAAGGCACAGAGAGGAAAACCAAACAACAAGGAGCAACGTAATAGAGAGAAGTGATTGGATTAAGATTGATTCCTTTAGAAGTAAGCAAGATCTGAATCAAAACCAACCTTGTAGCTTCAAAAGCAACAGCTCCAAGCTGAAGAAAAACTCCCCAAACATCAAACTTAGCTTCACCATAAGCAGCAATAGCAACACCAAACGAGATCGAGAGCATGTTAGTCATAGTCTGAGATTTGAAAGTCTCTTTCTTTAATAAAACTCCGATCGAGTAAACTGCTACAGGCATTAGAGCTTTGAGCATTTGAATGAAGGAAACAGAGAGGTAGATGTATGCAGAGTTTGATAACCAGAGAGAGAGTGAGTACAAGGCGCCGATTGGTACGACGGATCTGAGATAAGTTTCGCGAGACATTGAAACAGGCTCGACGACTTTGAAGACTTTGATGAGTATGACGGCCAAGGAAGAGCAAAAGCCCATGTGAATCATGGTCAGAGTTATTGGGAATGGCCAATTGTACATCTTTTTGTCGAGGATGTATTTGTTGTAGACGATGACTGTGAAGCTGAGGAAGATCCAGATTGCGACATAGGTGTATGAGAGGATGATCTTCTTTATCACTCCGTCGGAAAGTGCACTACCTTTCCCCATGGTGGTCGGAAAAGAAGATGGTGATGAGGCGCAGGATAAGCTTTGGGAGAGAGAGATGCGCACGATAGAAGAGTCTCTCTCTCTCAATGTTTTGGGTTTGGGGAAGAAGACTTTTGGGTTTGGTCTAAATGTAGGGGAAGGGCTTACGTGACTGTGTTACGCTACGTGGCGAAAAGATGTGCGATTATTTGACGATTGGCTTATTCTGGGACCTATTTAATTCTTTGTTTTCTAGTATATTTTTACTTATTCTTTTAAATTATGAAAATAAATGGAAAATATGTTTTGTTTTGAGCTCTTTTTAGTCAATTACGTTTTGATACGAAATTGTCCTTTTCTTTCTTGATTTCTTAGTGTTGCGGACAGAAAGGGAACCTAATTCTTTCTAACTTAACCAATTTAGTCAAATTTAAATATTTGTATTTTTTGTCATAATTTTTTTGTAAATCAATAAATCCACTTATTTTCATAAAAGTATGCTATGATGCATATATATTTTTTTATTATTACTCTTTTTGTTTTAATTAAGTAATGTTTAGAAAAATTTTGTTTCAAATTAGCCGATGTTCTCACAATTTTATACAAAATTTAATTTTTTATATTTTTAATGACCATTATTATTCTATTGAATTTTACTATTGGTTGAAAAAATTTTCTTTATATGTTTTAATCTTTAAAAACATGAAAACATATAATTTATGTCAATTTTTAATATGTATGTAACAATTTTAAATAGGAAAAACGATATATTTCTCCTAAATTATGGAGGTATAATATCAGATACCCACCAAACTATGTCTTCTGCACATATACCCACTCAAAAGGTGATCTAAAGTTTAATGTCCACCCAAAAGTAAATTGAAACCAGAATCTGAGATTGTGCGTTTAACGAACCAAACTGATAATATACCGAAACCAAACCAGTTTTAAAACCCAACCAAAAATTAAATCCGACCCAGCCGTACCCTATACCGACCCAATTTCTTCCCATTAAAATCCCCAAATCGCAAAAACGAAAAACCCAGAACTCTAACTCCCCAATTAACTTGATTTCTTCATTTTTTCATTATCTTCAATTTCGTCGATCCTCTTCCATCCTCAAATCGCAATGAGCAATGTGTCTGGAGCTTCGAGTGGATCATCCAATGTATGAGGAAGAGGTAGAGTTGTTGGTGTTCCTAAACGTTGTTGGTGTGGGGAAGAAATTGTGGCCAAGAACTCCAAATCGGACCCAAATCCTTGCCGATGATACATCTGGTGTGGTTATGCTGCGACGAAAAAGATATGTCATGAAAGCATTGTTGAATTTCCGACCTAAAGCCTTGGTTAAATGTTGAATTTTGTTCTTGTTCTCATTGTTTTGTATGCTTTGTAACTTATGAATGATAACCATACTTTTAAGTGGGTTGATGAGACATTGTTAGAAGATGTGGCGAGATTGGAAGTGCAAACGGAGAGATTAAAAGAAGATATGAAAGTGGCAATAAAGAACAATAAGATGGTTTTAGAGAAGATGCAAATGGAGTTTGAGAACGCAAAGGATGCTACTGCTGAATTGAAATCTAGGATGAATAACATGATGATGATTGTTTAGCTTCCGGTGTGATCATGTTTGGTGTACTTAAGCTGGTAGGATGAGAGTGTTTGGTGTAGTTAAGCTAGTAGGATGAGAGTGTTTGAGGTTTAAGGAATGATGAGAGTGTTTTGTGACCAGTTTAATGAATGATGAGAGTATTTGGTATCATGACTCATGTTTTTGTGACCAGTTTAATGAATGATTTTGTTTGGTATCATGACTCATTTGGCTACCATTTGTTACAAAAAGGACATAAAAGTGACATATAAGTGACATAAAAGTGACATAAAAGAGACATAAAATCCAAAACACATAACCGATTGTTATATCCATACACTGCAAAAGACATAACCAGTTTCATTGTCATACAATGCCGATCCAAAAGCTAAAAAGAAGAGACATGGTTGTTTTCCCCAAAAACTGATATACAGACATCCATTAGTCCTAGACATGGTTGGTTTCTCCAAAAACTTACATACAACCATCCATTAATCCTACTTATGCTTCCATTAGTCTTAATTATGCTTCCATTAGTCCTACTTATCCTACTGCCTTCATCATTCTTGAGTGATACAACCTTGAGTGGGCACATCTTGAGAAGCCTACAATAAAAACAGAATGTTAGAATTTACAAACCCTTTAAAAACACATTTAAGATACAAAAACAAACCTGTGTTTGATTTTCCTTCCTGTGAAACCTGCAATTATGATTAGCTGCACCACAAATTTCACAATGCATGATCCGTTTCTTCTCTTTTGGTTTCTTCTTGATAGGAGACTCATTAACACCTCTCTTCTTCTTCTTGCCTGCCTTTGTGATCTTTTTCCTACCTGGTTGTGCTGGCGCAGGTGGGACATGGACATTATGACCTTCGGTTGAAGGCCAAAAATGTGCACCTCTTTTTGGTACAAGTTCTTCTGTGTAATTGAGCCTCCACATTGCAGTCTGAAACCATTCACAAACATAGTCTTCAGGAGTGAACTTCTTTTTCAAAATCACTTCATATGCATGCTCACATGGAATTCCACAAATATCATACTTCCTACAGGTGCAAGTCCTCCTCGTCAAGCTAACTTTATGATATTTTCCACCAAGAATAACTTCAAACAACCCATTTGTGCTGCTACTCAACTGGCACCTTGTAGTAGCCCCATGCTAAGCAACAAAAAAATATGTTGCATATGGTGTGCATAAACTTGGAAAAAAACATAGAACAAGTAAAAATACAAAACCTGACCATACAAAACCTGAAAATACAACACCTGAAACATGTTTTTACCTTTATGGGCATGAGAAAGAGCAGACCTTTTGGAAATCCGGACCATAGCAAGCCTTCTCACTA
Source organism: Boechera divaricarpa (assembly GCA_026770425.1). Lineage (NCBI taxonomy): Eukaryota > Viridiplantae > Streptophyta > Magnoliopsida > Brassicales > Brassicaceae > Boechera > Boechera divaricarpa. The sequence goes on along the minus strand of CM049186.1, from coordinate 4,872,943 downwards.
TCTCTAACATTCCCACAAATGGTTTCTCTCTTGCTTTGTTGATTGTCTTGGTGAAAGACTCTGTTGAGTTGTTTTCGACATCTTCACAGAAGTTATCGAGCTTGTAGAAGGCCCTGCACTAACTCTTGGGTTTGGACTTCATCACGTTATTATACACTCCAGTATCGTAACAGAATATCCTCCCCAACCTCTCTTCAAATTCTGCTGAATTGTAACTCCAAGCCAAATTCCATATGAGTGGTTTCATTTGCTTTTTAGAAGGATGATTCTTTTACAAGTTTCTATAGATGTGTTTAGCACACATTCTATGTTCTATCTTTGGTAACTCCAATTCAACGGCTTTTATCAATCCCTGAAACATAATAACACATGTTTAATTAAGAAGAACAACATATTTAAGTAAGAAGAACAACTACAAAAATGTATATACCTGTTGCCGATCATATACCATAATGAATCCATCTCCATCATTTAACCCAAGATCAGTCTTCAACCTCCTAACAAACCATAACCAATTCTCTTTGTTCTCAACATGAACAATACTCCATGCTATTAGGTAGATTCCATTGTCTGCATCTCTGCCCAAAGCAACTAGCAATTATCCCTTGATCTTTGCCTTCAAGAAGCAGCCATCAACTCCTATTAGTGGCCTACAAGTCTGTTTCCATGTCTTTCTAAGGACATCAAAGCACACATAAAACCGGCTGAACATATCCTGACCTTCGTCATTCTTATAAGTATCAATCTTCACAACTGACCCTCTATTTGATTCTAATATCGCACCACCATAGTCTCGGAGATGTGCAAATTGCAGATCATACTCCACATATATCTATTTCAAAGCCTTATTCCTATCAGCTTGACATTTTGCCCTACTAACTGAGATCTTCCACCGCTCTTTAATAATCTCTTCCATCTTCAAAGGCATGAAATATTCCGGCTCCTCCCTAATCTTATCAACAAACAACTTAGCTATTACTGGCACCTAAACATCTCACACTCCCCATTAGGGACACAACTGTGTTTATCTTTGAATTTCCTAATCCTCCACATCGGATCTTTTGGAAGAGATGAAGCATACACCTTCCATTCACAAGTCTTACTACCCACACAAAGAAATCTTATCTTATCTTTATCGTACCTGTATTGCTTCACGTTATACCCAATACGCAGGACATAGTCGGTGACTGTCTCTTTGAATGCGGATCAATTGTATAATCGCTGGTTGAGCTGCATCGTCCCTTCACCACGAGGAATGTGTGTAAACTCTCTCGCCGCACCGTCTTCGTCATCTCCAATTTCGTCATCGAAACATTCTGGGTAAACATCGTGACGAACTGATTCTTTTTCTCGTGTAAACTCTTGTGCAAGCTTCTCTACATGATATTCATCTCGATCTGCTGCTTCTTTGTCGAACCGACCATCATCGAACTCAGGAGCATGACCTTGCCTCCGCTTTCGATCTGCAGCTTCTTCGTCGAAGTGAGGATCATGGCGAATGATTAAAGCCATCGATTAGGAAATCGATTAACTTTATAGGCTTCATCGTGAAATGAGGAATCGATTTCTAGGGTTCTATTTCGGATTAGAAATGAGAAATTAGGAATCGATTTTTCTAGGGTTCGTCGAAAGGAAACAACGGGTTAGAAATCTAGGTTTGACTTTTGTGAAATTAGGTTTAGGCTATAATGGATTAGGGTGAGTCGGGTCTGAAATCGGGTAATAAGTGGTTTAAACCGGTTTATTAGGTTAATTTATATCGTCGTTTCGTTAAGCAATTAGTAATCTAAACTTAACCGATTCATGTGGGTATTTAAGTTTTCAACTTTGGTTTCAGGGGCATATAGGTTTAAAACTTTTGAGTGGGTATTTGTACAGAGGGCATAGTTTGGTGGGTATCTGATACTATACCCCCATAGTCTAGAGGAAAATAGATCTATTTATTAAACCGTTATTTTTTTTTATCCGTTATTTATGTTTTTCTATAAATAACTTTGACTTTAATTGATGACCATTTTTGAGGAAAAAATAAGAAAAATGTCTTATTCCTCAATTTTTTTTACCATTTACAAGAATTATTTTTCTAATTTTCAGACATATGAAACCTATATATTCTTTTTTATTCCTCATACAAAAGAATGATATAACAAAAATGTTCATCTTCAAAATCGTAGAGAAATGATGAAAAACAAAAATTTTCAAAATAATTTATTAAATAATTTAAAAATATTTTAGTGATAATATTTACATTTCTACATCTAAATATTTTCATATTTTTATTATCTATTTATTTAGAAAAATAATTTCATCACAAATTTTACTTTAAACTAATGTTATGACTTTATTTTATGTTAATACTAATACTTAAATTAAAATTATGTTTTCAACTGAAATTTATATTAATGTTTTTAAACTAAAGTATCCAAATTTATATTATAATTTATTTTAAATTAATGTAAGATCTTCAAAATTATAAATGAAATTTGTAAACTAAATTCATTGAATAAAATTCTTTAATGTATTCTATATTAAAATATTTATTCAATTTTTTGGTTATTATTTACTTTGAAAGTTTATTCAATTCCATATCTACAATATATCCATCTACATTCCTCATTCTTCATTTTTGTTAATTTTTTTAAATTCTTTTGTATTTATGTTCTTTATTATTTCTACTATTTTTTTGTCACCAATTAGAACCTTTGTTCTAAACTCCTTTAAGTTTACGTTGCCTTAAATTAATCACGAATCCCTAAAAGCAATTAGTTAGAGTAATTAAATGGAAACTTGTAAGGAAGAAATGAAAAGTAAATAAAGGGAAGAGTAACGATGAAACAAAGAGTCAACGTTTAGATTAAGGCGCGTGAATCTCACACTCTCACACATCGCGACAGTTTTTGCTGCGTCCCTCTTACGTTGTAATGTATTGCTGGTGGTGCTATTGTAGTTGTCGCAACGTTTGTTGGGTTACTTCAGGTCCAGAAGAGGTTAGTTGACTGACTCACTTGAAATTACCTGTCAAAATCTTGTCGTTTGCTCGTCCTATAATATGTTATTTAGTTTTTGATTGTGGAATTTTTCTGTTTAATGCTTTGTCTAAAATTAATTAAAACTTTTGGTGTAGATTGTTACATACTTACAATATTTTTTTTCATCACCATAGCCTAGTAGCTATTGTTATGATCTCCCAACTGAGATTCCCTAAGTTCGAACCTGGGATGTGTCCCGGAAGCAGAGGTTTGACACCACTGGCCCACTTGCATCCGACCTACTTACAATTTTTTTTAAACCATAGATTTGAACTAGAAAATCATTTATTTAATTGTTAATTTGGAAGGATACAACTTAAAAAAAAAAAAAAAAATTCTAACAGTTATTCTAGAAAAAAGGGGCTAAATAATACTCTATCTGTTTCAAAATATAAGGAGTTTTAGAAAAAAAAGGCATCTTAAGAAACTTATTTTATAATCATTAAAAACATAATTTATTACAAAGAATATTAATAGTTATTTCTTTTAGTCAAAATATCTATCTTCCCATCAATATACATATTACTAAGATCATTAGTATGCATAAAATTTATTATAAATTTCAGTTTTGAGAATTGCCTTTTGACTATATAATTAAAGAGTAATTATTAAACTTGTATAGAAAGTTGAGAAACCCCCTATATTTTGAAACAAAAATAAATCTCTAAAACCGTTTATATTTTGAAACATAAGGAGTACGTTATAATGTTTTAAGAATACGGTGGCCGGTAAAAAACTCCTAAAATTATTTCGAAACAAACCAAACTCATTAAACAGGTTAGAGAAAACGAGCTACTTTTCATAATTCGTCTCAAAGTTCTAACAATTTATTTTATAAGACAGAATATTCGTCATAGTCCCAAAATTAAAAAGTTTTCATTTCTGAATGTAATGGCGAGATACTATGTCTTTGACATTTAGTTCCAAGTAATATTAGCTTGTCAATCGTCTAAATACACACTCATATCAATCACCAAGTCGGACTAAAACTCTTTTAAAAACCATTTCATATAACAAGATATTTTCTTGGGAATCTTGAGCCAATGTATCATTTTTCACATGAACCTGTAGCAAAGACTTGGATTTCATTCCAAACTTTAAATTGGGCAAACGAAACTAAAATTTACAAATACGATAAATTATTGGATGAGGGCTGCGCTAAAGAAAGAGGGGCTAACATAGATGAGAATAAACAAGATAACATATATCCTACAAAAATCGTTACTTTGACTCTCCGATAGAGACTGCCGTCCTCTTCGTCGAAGATCATCACCCAATTATGTTGTTCATTTATTCTAAATCTCTAGTTGGGGACACTTCCCTAAACAAAACTCGAAACCGGAAAAATTCAAACTCTACACCAAAAGCTACATCTCAGCATCCACAAAAACAACATATTCGGTCTCATATCTCTCTTGACCAAGCCAAAACTAAACCACCATTTTTTCTCCCGTAAAAATGGTCTATAGTTATATTGTCTGATTTGAACGTCGAAATTTTTTTTAAGAGGGTAAAGCTATTTTTGTGTTTTTGGAGACTATTTTGATCATTCTCGTGTTTTAGGAGAAATATGTTTAGACAATAAACATAGGCAAGAAAACTAGCATATTTGTCTGATGAAGAGTCTGGTATTGTTAAATTTAGTGATAAAATCGTATATCCTATGTTTATCAGTAATTTAGTACGACTGACGTTACCTGTATGGTGGATTATGAAAATCTATCTTAAACAAATTTACTAGTTTTTTTTTTTTTTTTTTTTTTTATTTTTTTTTTTTTTTTTTTTTTTTTTAAATTTGATGATTTTGAAAAGTTAAATTCAATATCCAAATTAATTATGATTTATGCATAAATTCATGTTTTTGTTTATTTGATGTATGTTGGAGTTTCTTTTATAGATTTTACAACAGTATTGTCATCGAACTAATTCACAGTTTCTTTCTATATAAACATGTCACTTATAATAAGTGTGTACTGAATTAATATTGTTTTTTACTTTTATATTTTAAATCATATTAAATAAAACAATAATATTTCACTTTATTTTATTTTATTATCTCTAAATAGTGTGGGACAACACCTAATAATTGATTAAGAGATATATAATGAAAATTTCCACAAAATTACAAACTTAGTGTTATATGTTTGGGTAATTTATTGCTTAATAGTGAATGTAATACATCAATTTGATTTGAAAAAGATATACATGGTCAGCTAGAAAACAGTGTTCTTGACATCCTAAATTCAAACTCAACTATTATTTACAATAAATGAAAATCTAACTCAACCTTTCTGGCAAAAACTCTTTTTATAAAGTATCCCAACCCCAAGTTACAAAAGAAATATTAAACTACCTAAAAAAAACTACAATAACGGTGGAATTATCTATAGACAAGTGGTTAAAGTCTATCTCTGTGACTTTCTCCACCGGAGTTCGACTTTATGTAACTGCATATTTGCATTTGTTAACAAAAAAAAAAAAAAAACACTACGATAACGTTTGCAAAAATAATAATCCGTGGTTAATTGCAGAAAGTTTGTTTGACGGAAAGTGTGACAGTCACGTGGAAACTGAAGGAATTGACTGATTCCGTGACGTGCGAGGGAGTCATGTGGCCATGTATAAAGTAGCTTCCCATGTTCTGCATGCCAATTGCAAAAGTAGTGAAAGTTCATTGTTTAACCAATATTTTTATAACAAGCCTAATGCCAAAGATCCATAAACAAATAGGGTAAATGCCATAGCGAATGAACTTTTTGCAAAGAAAGAGAAATAAACTTTTTAATAGGCAAAAATTAGAGAGAGGATCCCATTACATTTTTTTTTAACCACCATATATTATGACTGTAAATGGTGACATAAATTTAGAGGAATTGTTGAAGAAAAAAATGGTTATATAAGTTGTTTATGTGGAATTGTTGAGGAATTATTGATGAATTGTGATAGTGGTCTCACCACATTCTTTCATTGATTGGATTAAACCAAACATTATCTCCTTCTTTACCAAAAAATGAAAATTGGATGAATTATATGGATTTATATGTTTTGCATTTTCCTGTCTAAGTGGAGGAAATATTTTTATGTTGTTTAATAAATTATTTCTATTATAAATTAAAATGTTGGGTCGTTTATTTAAATAACACACAAATAGGATATAATGACCCAGATAGTACAAATCTTTTTTAATGACGGTAATGTTTCCATTTCTCAGAATACCCAGAACACCCTTATAATCATTTGCTAACAAAAATGTAATAACAAAAATACCATTACTTTTTTTTTTCACATCAGCGAAAAATCCTACGTGGCATCATAACTGCCTACGTATATTATGAAACTCGGCCGCATAATTTTTTCGCTGTAGTTACGGCTGAGTTATAAGACGAATGACCGACTTATGTTAAAAGCTGACTTATTAGTTAAATCAGCCGGAAGTTATGGATGACTTTAATTCCGACGACCGATTTATGAAATATCGGCTGATTTAATTGCATGCGACATGGCTGACTTTAACTCCGACGACTGATTTATGAAAACTTTGGCTGACTTATTGCTATGACGTGGCTGACTTATTGCTATGACGTGGCTGACTTAAATTTCGGACGACTGATTTATCGAAACCCAACTGATTTATGTGGCTGATTTTTTGTGTAGCGACTCACTTATGCGAGCTGATGGTGGCTGACTTGTCATAAGTCAGCTGTAACAAGGCTGATTAACTGATAAATCTGATTAGTTACGGTTGATTAAGTAATTAACTAGTAATTACTGTAGTAGTATTCTTTGACGGCTGGTTTATGCAATATAGCAGCTGACTTAAGTTTTTCACCTGATTTAATTGTTTTGATGGCCGATTTCATAAACTTTTATAATTACTTAAATAGTTTTCCTGTTACGACTAAGTTATCAATTCGTTTAGTGGCTGATTTATGAGTTCCTTTTGGTGGCATGGTTCCATGTCAGCAAAAACGAAAACCTCATCAGCTCTGAATGCATCGCATAATTAGGTTAAGTCGCCGACAAAATAAGTCCGTTATCTTCAACCTTGTTCATCATCATTCATCTCTTTCTTTCCTCCCATTCACAAGATCTGAACACCTTCGATTGAATGGATCCCGTAATAATTTTTTCTGGCAACTGGGTTAAAAAAGATCGATATACGTTTAATCCTGACAAGAGAGGTTGCAGAGTTCTTCAAGTACAGGAACAAACATCCTACGACAATCTTGAGGAGATGATAATGGAGGACTATGAGTTAGAGTCGCGAAGGTGTACAATTCAGCTGAGCTACATGTTCTCTTCTAAAACTTTGAAAAAATGTCTCAGGATACGCCTCCGGTTTATGTCTGCAATACTCGGCAATTACAAAGCTTTTTCAGCCTAATAAAAATCGACTAGATACGTCTTTGTATGGAGGTTACAGAGAACAACGATGATGATGTTTTTCAGAAAGGTAAATCGAAACGGACGTTCAGTCATGTCTTAGTAGATGAAGGTAACGAAGTCTTCAACAGTAGTGATGAAGATGATGATATTGGGTATACTCATTACAGAGCAGAGTCTGAAGAGTTTAGCGAATACAAAGATATGGAGAGCAAAGCTGTAAGCTACGAATGAGAAGACGAATCTAAAGATGAAGAAGATGATGAATTTGACACCAAATTTGACATCGTTGATGACCCTGATGGTGCGTCATCTGATGATGATAATTTTTTGCCTATTAGGAAAGCGTGATGAAGAAGAAGATAAAAATTCACCTAATTTACCTCCTAAGAAGAGATCCCATAATATTGCGAAGCATGATTTGAAAGAATCTGATGAGTTTCTCAAGTTGGAGATGTCTTCGCTATATATTGCTGTCGGACATCGATATGCCCGGAAAAAGGATCTGGAAATTCGCCTGAAATTTCTTACGGTGAGAGATCGTTTCGATTTTGATGTGCCGGTATCCACTACAGAAATGCTTATTGTTAGGTGTTGGGTAAACGGATGTAGCTGGAGAGTTCGTGCTTCTACCCAAGGGAAATCTCCAAAATTCTATATTCGTGTCTATGATGAAGAACACACATGTTTTATAACAGAGCGTTCTAATCGATCCCATCAAGCAACACTGGATATTTTAGGAGCATTATACAGAGATTTCCTTGGCGACATTGATCCATCAGTCAAACCCAGACATGTTGCAGTAGCCATGACTAAGCAATTTGGAATCAAGATAAATTTAGGGTTCGACGGATTTATTAATATGACACGGCTGATTTATTAATATGACACGGCTGAGTTATTAATCACACGGCTGAGTTATTTACTCCTCATAGCTGACTTATTTTCTAGTCTGGCTGAGTTATTAAATCATCACGGCTGACTTATTTCTAGTCTGGTTGAGTTATTAAATCGTCACGGCTGACTTATTTTGTAATCTGGCTGATTTGTCAACAGATGGATTATTGGAAGGCCCATAGGACGTTACGCTTTGCAAGACAGATCGATACGGAAAGTCTTGAGAAGGGGTATGAAGACTTGCCTTCTTACCTTTATATGATAAGAAGGGAAAATCCGGGTACAATTACGCGTCTCCAACTTGATGTAGAAGGGAGATTCAAGTATTTGTTCATTGCATTCGTAAATTCATCAGGACGATATTTTAGAATATCCTTAGAGAGAAGAAGTACAGCGTCTAACACTTCCATAAATTTCCTGTTCACCGTCTTTTGACTACGCTGAAAGTACTTAGCAATTTGTCGTTGTACTTCATCATGCGCAAGTGTTTCTAAAAACATTGTCACTGTTTCTTCCAATAAGCACTCACGTGATTCTTTGAGATTATAATCATTCCTTAACGTATGACATAATCTCATAAAAGTTTCTTGATTCATACGCAAGGTTTCGTAGCATTCTCTACCAGACCCAGTAATCATCTGCATAGTAGTTCGTAAACCACGACCTCGATAAATTCTCATCAATTATCTATCATAATATGGATCTTGTCGTTTAGCTTGGACCATTAGACGAATCACATGTACCATGTTTTGATTAAAAGTCATTGCAATCTCCTACAATAGTAATTAAAAAGTATTAGCTAAAAAAAATACAAGCACATTGTACACTATAAGCATTAATTTAAAACAAGAATGAAATGCTGAATTCAGTAACGTAAACACATAATATAATGAAAAATGTCAACAAAAAGCATCAACAACGAAAAAATTCTTCAAAACAACGAAATACCAATTTAAAAAAATATTAAATCTATCATGAAAACTTAAAAATGCCTAGTTCTTTTCTCCTGTGACCCTTTCTAAATACTTAATCTTTTGCGCCTCATTCGGTAAAGTCATAAAGATCTCACGAATGTTTTCGTGTTTGGCTAGATAATCAAGAGCTGCCCAATATATCTCCCCATCATGATCTAGTGTAGACATCTTTAACAACTCTTCAGTGCATATGGCACAACTAAATGGGTTAAAAGAATCAAATGCTCTACGACCCGTTGTCCAGAATCTCTCTTGATTTTCCAGAGTATTTGTGATACGATCCCAATGATCTGGATTAGGTCTTTTCCTCAAAGGTTTTAGCTTGGTTGGTCTCACATGAGAGCTGGTTGAACCATGTGTTTGTTGTGTCTTCTAACTAATTTTAGACCTGTGGATTTGTGATAACATCTCATCAAAGTCTTCTTCTTGTTCAGGTTCTACATCTTGAAGCAAATTACTCGGACCATCTTGGTGTTGCCAACCTTCACTAACTAATTCTGTAACATTGTTGTACAACTGATCAAGAAGTGGAATATCACGTAATGGATACTGACGAAGTTTTGTGGCTTCAGGACAACCCTGTAATTTTAAAGTAAAGTTCAATTATGGTTGAAAATATATTTGCATTACCCAAAAAATATTTACCCCAACAACAAATTATAACTCACCTTAATAAGTTGATCCCACCAGTCATTGCTCATGTCTACCTCTGCGAACTCATTGAATCCCAATCTCGTGACATTTTTTGTGACATGTTTATATATATCATATTGCCTTCTCAGATGCTCAAATCGAGTTTTATTTTTTTTCCAAAGAATGTCCATAGCAAACCGTTTCAGAATTCCTGCTTATATGTTTTGTCTTTCCATTTCAGTAAAACATGTACTTCTCCAATAGCTTTTATCTTTTTCAATATTAGCTAACAACAGCATCTCGTGACTCATTTCATGAGTCCATATAAATTTTGGCTAAAAGTATCGCAATATAATAATTAATGTAAACAAAATTTCAAACCATACAATAATAAAAAAAAATCAAAATATATAATTCACATATATATTTTTAACATAGAAATATATATATATATATATATTCTTTAGTAGTTGGTTGCATATTTTCTTCTTGATTACCCATGTTTGAACCTGATTACACAATTATAAACAAAATTATATCATGATTATACAAAAAAAAAAAAAAAAAGTATACATGAACGAAGCGAGTAGAGAGAAGGAGAATCTACCCCACAAAACTTGGGTGACAGAAAAGAAGAGACGAAATTGGGAGTTGCCAAAGTTTTCGCTCGGTTAGATATAGGAAGGAGTCCTAACTAGCGAAGGAAAGATAACTACAAGCATATATAAATAATATTCCCAATTCTCTAATCCAGACTTCCGTGAAAATAAGCTTGTGTGTTTGTATTTAGGTTTTCAATAATGACTTTATATATATTAGGTTTTCAATAATTAATGACAAATATATTTTTTAATATTTTTAAAGCCTCTTTGAAAAAAGTCAATTAAAGAGTATTAAGGTGTAGAACATTAAGGAGTCCAATATGCTTTACTTAATGTTCTAATAGAAAATTGTGATTGGCTTTTAACGAGCATTAAGCTCTAAAAAAAGTCTTACCAATCAAGCCCTAAGCTGCAGGTTCGGGATTCGAACCCTGCTCCATACGGTATTAAGAGATTATTATAGCCACTAGACTAGTTGACAAAATAAATAAATATAAACAAATAGTAATTTATTGTAATAGCTTATTATTTTATAAGATAATTATATTTTAGTAAGATTATTAAAAATATAAAATATAAAAATTATTATTTTCATTTAATTATTTAACAAATGTTGTTGAACAAATATTTTTTTAATTTAATATTTTTATAAATTTAATTATATTCTTAATTTAAAAAAATATTTAGATAGATTCAGTTGTTAGCATCGTGAATTGTAATGGAGATTGTGAGATGTGAACTTCACTTGTCGTTTCGTCTATCTGTCCACTGACGTGTCTATAACTGAATCCTCGTCACAGATTAATTTCGTGGAGTTCTTCATCCTCTAAATGCATTTTGTTTTTTTCTTCTTTTCTGATTGTTCTATTCCTTGTATCGGTCTGGAAGTTTGAATATTTAGAGTTTTCTTACATGGCATAGGATAAAGTTGCATCAAACTTCTTCCGGACAAAACGTGTTTTTTAAGGATTACACTTATCAGAATCTGTAGATGTGGCAAGTATCAAACTTTAGCATTTTAGCTTTTAGCCAAGTGTGGTGGTTTCAGTGCAGTTTAGTTTTTGCTTGTATTTTATCTGATGGTCCATGGGATTTTTTTTACTTTCTTTTTATGTGGCCTTAACGTTTATAATCTGTTTCTTAGACCACCATGAGTGACCATGGAGTGGACTTTTGTCCACTGTATCCGGTTTGGTGTAAAAGCTGATAGGAGAACAAAAATACCTTAAGTTACAGTTAATGATGGAACTGATAACTGATAAGTAAGATATTATTCTGCTGACAGAAATAGAGTAATCTAATTATGATAGCAATCCAATTATAATAGGTGTTTTATACATCTTGTTGTTGTGTACAAGGGTGTCAAGGCGAATGAGATTATATCGAAAATGGGAGGTGAAAGCCAGTTTGCACAAGATGATCCTCAACCAACTCTATTGATTACTGCAGACACTGTTTTTGTGTACAAAGGTGTCATCAGAGAGAAACCACCAAGTAAAGAAGAAGCTCGCGGATTTATCAAAGGCTATTTCGGGTCATACGGTGGCATTGTGGGATCTGTTCTTGTAAGGAACTTGAAAACTGGAGTTAGAAGAGGAGGATGGGACAAAGCAGAGGTTTATTTCCATGAAATACCAGAACAAGTCATCGACCATCTTATTGATGATGCAATAACTTTCAAGGTTGCTGGAGGTTTAATGCTGGAGCATCCCCTCATTTCACCTTTTATCGATTCTGTGATCGGAGGAGTTGATACTGTTATGGGACTTCCTAAAGAACTCACAGAAAAATTCATCAACGATGTGTTGTAGCTCAAACCCCTTTTGATTGTGTAGGAAGGTTTAGATTAAACTTTTGTATATCTAATCAATCATTTATAATAATTTTGAAATCATTTGAAATGTCTCAAAAAAAAAAAATTTATGATGGCAATCAAATATATTAAGACTGCGAAAGAGATTCTCACTAATTCAAAAGTAGGGAAAAAGCCATATGATGGTTTCTCTCCTGTAAACTGTAAGTAACATGAATCTTTTTGTTATGAATTCAAAATTCTTACTCTCGTTATGTGTCTAGTGCTTGTAACAAAAGGTTCATGTGATCTTGCAGGCCCCTTGAGGAGAAAATCTTACTTTTGGTGATGAGCATTTCATCGAATTGGAAAAAAGAGGTGTTACCGAAGCTAGGACAAAGCTGTTTTTGTTCCTTTTTCTGGTTGGCTTGGCTAGCGTCTTGGTTACAATGGAGTCGAGGTATATAGTGAGCAAGGTTTCATTGACTTAATCACCATCCATAAATGGAATATATATAAGATTCGAGAGAATTACTTATCTAGTCAAGTAATCAATCCACACTTTCTTGCTTTCCATCAATATTGCATTATGGCGTAAAAACTTGTGAAATTGAAGAACATAAACATACATGCGGTTTTGAGAATATACCTCCACACATATTTGACCCAATTATGAATCCATATCTTCAGTGGAACTTCTAAAGGAGACGGACATGCTTTTTGCAGCAGCATTAAATTGAATCTATATAGTGCACAAGTACCCTTTCTCTAGGCTTGCATTAGAACTACAACAATTACATGATCCGAGAACAATTCCTAACATTCTATAGAGATAAATACATGCTAAAAAATACTCAAATCTAAAAGCATTTGCCTAACATCTCATGCGCATGCTCTATTGTTACATTCTTTTCTGAGTCTCTTTTGGCTTGAGTTTGTTCAATGGTCTTCAGAAAGCATCCCCCGGGTGACGAGTATTTTTACAAGATATGTTGGACTTAGTTAAGTACTTTTTTATTCCAATTGTGTTTTCGGTTAAGTACTTGGTTTAGCATAAAATCAGAGCATCACTGTCGTTATCATAAGACTATTATGCCTTTCAACACAATCACGATCAGTTCATCCCAATCAATCCATACCTTCGGATCCAGCTTGAAAACGTTTGTACCAGAGGAATCATTTTATTCAATATAATTCGTTAGCTAAAATAGAACACGAGAAAGGCCTTGCTCAATGATACAGGAAATGCGAAGGGCAAGTGTAGTGAAGAGCTGAAGTGAAGAAGCTAAGAAGGAAGAGACTTGGTTAGAGACAGAAGGTTTCCTGAAGGTTGCTAGAGGAAAGAGAGGAAAGACTGGCAACTAAACAGAGGGTTTGCAGTTAGCTGGATATAAAGATCCCCTGAGCCGATTGTGATTTGTTATCGAAGAAATTGTATTGAGTCTTGTTAGTTTCGTTCTTTCTCTCTGTCTCTCTCTCCAATGGAGTTTGAGTTTCTTAACTTGCATTGCGTAGAGTTGATTCTCTAAACTTGTAAGATTGATTCTTGTTGCTTTCATTAGCATTAGGAATCTTTGGTTTGTGAAGATCGTGATTTGTTTGTAACACTCAATAGCCAAGTCCCCAAAAGACACCGAATTAGACTTGGACTCTGTCAATATCTCAAGTCCAAACCTAGAATATAGTAAGCCTTAATGCGTAAACGGAAACGGATATGCAGAAACGGAAAACGATTTTTTTCTACAATTAGAAAATGGATACGTTTGGGTAACATATATATATATATATATAATGAAACATCAAATATCAAAACCATATTAAAGAAAAAAATGTTTGAACAATACAAATCCAAAGCATAAATATTAAATAGTTTTAAAAGATAAAGATTAAAACACTGAAATTCAAAGTTTTAGCTCTGCATCTTTCTTCTCATTTTCATCAGCTCCGTCAAACAAATTAGCTGCCTCCAAATCTGGTTCGTCGAAAGAAAAATATCAGAATTCAAGTCTTCCAAAATTAGTCTCATCTAATGAATCAAACTGATCGGCTCCAACGTCCCACATATGATTAGGACCATATTTGTAAGCAAGACTTTTTCTTCATAGAAAACGAAGATTCGTGTACTCAAATATTTTTATATCTAGTATCTTAAATTAATTATATTTTTAAAGTAAAAAATAAATAAATACCATATATGTCATAAATCCTAATATTTCTTAATTATTTATTTATAAAGTTTCCAAATAGAAATTTTAGAAATCGCGTTTCTATGATGTTTTTTGTGTTTCCAAAAGTTTATGTTTCTGAAACGTTTTGGAAATGGAAAATAGAACTTGGAAGAGAGTTTTTATGCAACCTAAGATACAAACAAAACAAATTGTGATTAGTACATATAATATTTCCGGTTAACTTTCCCTGATTATATTATTTAACTATGTCTACAAATTGTGTATTAAACATATAATTTACATGATTGTGGCATGTTTTTGCGGAACCGGCCCACTAACTCCATAATCAACTGGATCATTAGATATTTAGTTTATTGTTATTTTTGTCATAACCATCTTCATCATATGGTGTCACTAACTCAATATGCATGAACCTCATCTTAGGGAGGTTATGGTTAGTTTAAGTTTTCGCTGCTTTTTGATCATGAATTTTAAAACTAATTAAGCACTATATAGTAGTTATTAATTTGTTTCTCATGTTCACTCTTCTTTCCTTAAAATAATACCTACTATTTTGAACCCATCCAATGACTGAAGTCGGTGGACAAAAAAACCTTATCCGAAAAAAAAAACCCGAACCAAACTGTAATTAGGTGATTTAATTTGGGTTTAATATTTTTTTCAAAACTCCGTTCGGTTACAATTATAAATATATTACGGTTTTGGTTCGGTTTGGTTTATACCCGTAAAACCGTTTTTCTAACTTTTTTATATTATAATATCTAGATCTACAAGAAAACATTTTTTTAAGCAGTGTGGTCATACATTAACTATAACAATGTTTGTGACAAAATATTTAAAAATGTCTAGAACAAATTATCAAAAGACGCATGCGGTAAAAAAAAAAACGGAATAATCTTTTATTGTTCGAAGCTCAGTAATGGGTGAGGAGGAACGCTAAAGTTTTAAGGAAAGTTAGGATGTCCCATTGTAATATATGTATTCTAATTATGGTAAGTTAATACCGTATATGACTTGAAATTTTAAGTTATTTTATAAGGTGATTGAAGAGTGGTGGATTATAAGATATATATGTTCAGCGATAACAAGTTTTGGTTAGTTCGTGAATCCTAATCAAGAAATGACCAAGGAATAAGTTAATGGAGAAATAGATCTAGACTTATAGAGGAATTCAAAAGGAAATATCAAATGACATGCTTTAGATCAAGTGAATGATAGTAGAACAAGACATAATCACAGGAAACATCAAGTGATCTAGATCGAATACTATCTTAGAATCAAACTAATGATCGATGGGATAAGTTATGATAAATTAAGGATTGATTGAATGACTTAGTCCATGATCAAGGAGTTGACTAGAAGACTTAGACAAGTGAATTGGAAGTTGATTGTTGAGTTGAACTGAACTGATGGACAGCTCTCAGCTAGGTAAACTGATCAAATTCTTACCGAACTGAGTAGACTAATTGGTACCTAGCTAAGCTAAGTGGACCGGTATAGCTACGTGATAAATAAAAGTTTGGGATAAGAACGTGTGGTATGGACAAGCGTGCATAGGACAATGAGATAATCACTTAAACGGTTACTTGGTTCAAGAATTTTGGACACAAATACCTTTAAAGAAATGTTTGCCATGGAAGGAATTTAGAGGCGATTAAAATGGCGGTTTTAAACCAAATCAAGAAAGGAGTCATATAAAATAGATGCATTGGTGAAACACATCATCTTCGCCCTAAGGAAAATTCTTATTGTTAAGGGATTTATGGTCAGAGAAAATTTTGGTTCGGAAGAAAAATTGGGTTCAGGGAATAGCAAGTGTTCACGACATTTTACGGCCATGATTGGAAACGTGATTGTCAATGCATGGATGAAAGATCAAAGGGAATGAAAATAACCACAATCTAAGACGTGCCATGAATGACTTTTTTGATCGATTGGTGGTTGTAGCATGGGATCAACAGATCAGGGTTATCTGTGTTCATTTTTAAAAATTCAAAGCATAGCATATGCATTTAAAAAAAATATATATATACATAATTGATGAGATAATTCATTTTTTTTTAGATAAATAAAAACAAACAAAGATGAGAATGATGAATGGAACGTTGAATAAGAAAATGAAAGAGAAAGAGAGAAGATCATTGTCTCCTCTAGGGATGTTCAATACGGAATACCGATCCGATCTTATCCGAACCAAAATATTCAATCAGAAAATCGCATCATATTCAAATATAGTTTGAGTGTATCCATTTTTTTTTTTTTGTATTTGAGAAACCGGATAAGATATTTTGACTAAAACACAAATCCAATCCGAAACTGTACCAAACTATCTATAATAGATTAAGTTTTAGTTTGGAAGCCAAAATTCCAAAAAATAAAATTGAAACCAAGGCAAATCAAAATCTAGATTGAACACAGTCTCCTCATTGAGAATGAAAACATTGTAAGTTTTTTATTACTCAGCAAAATAGTTATTTTACTTAATTTATGGAAATTGCTGGCTATATATTTAATTTAAAATTATTTGATGGCTGTCCTTCACAATTTCTCATATTTGTTTAGAATTAGCCCACTAGCCATATAATGCCCAAAACTTTAGCATAGCCATCCACATATATTATCGTTGATATAAAAGATGTTTGAAGCAGACAATATACATTTTCTAATCTGCCCCAAAATTTTAGACAACTTTGAACAATATAGACTATAGAGTGTATCCTTAAAAAATTAGTAGAGATCAGAGATGCCTCTAATATTGGCATTCTACTGATTGGAGGGTCCTAGGCAGTTGTTTCATTGGTTTGTTTCATTGATGATCTTTAACTATATATAAACTTGACATTAATTTGAATTTTAACATAAATATTGTATATTACTAGAAGCCCAAACGATTTCAATGTGATTTTTTAACAATAAAATAATGTCCTAGTTGATACCGAGACATGAAGAACTGCAATAATAAGAACATGGGCTGTTTAAGCAATGAAAAGGATTAGATAATATGCTTCCACGACCACTTGGGTGTCTTTTGTTCACTTTCTCTTTTTATAACATATGTTTATAATGGGCGATGGGTCCTCTCCACAGATACATTGAGATTCCAATTTTAATCATTTACGATTTGACAATTTTTTTACAGAGCAAGTTGTAAAATGCCGGATGAATTCAATACTACTTTTTCCAAAATTCAGTAAATACTGAATATTTCACTTTATTAGAAATTTGGTTAAGCTTATAACTAGCTTAACTCGTTTTTCACAAAGCCTAAACTATTTTACATTGTCAACAGAAATTTATAATATAAGCAAGTGCAGACATAAAGAACATACTCTTTCTTATTTTTCTTGCTCACCGAAACAAAGTAAAATTACTGTCTTTAACAAAAAAACTAATTCTCATTTTTTCAATACTAGAACGGCTAACCTTGGTAAGCGCCTCCACAACCTCTTTTATATTCATAGGATTTAGGATCTTTTAGGTCAGCTACCACGATCTTGGATCACTCCAAATCTTCATGCGAATATCTTCTTTCCAAACTGGATTCCTTTTTTTGTGTTCTCCATGTCATCCATCCAGTTGGCGATGAAGTCCACATCAGCAGCATCTTTCCAGCTTGGACTCTACGTCATCTATGGACTATGGACTTTCCATCTTTCCAGCGATGAAGCCCATGTCATCTATGGACTCTCTGCATGCTTCTAAATCTAGTACGATGTAACACTAAGCTTATGCTTAGAATGTTAGATTGAATATTGATTAGGTTGTTAGATGTTGAGGCATGATTTGAGTTTGATTAATTGTATGCATGAAATTATTAGGATAGAACCTAGAATCCCCATATATATCTCCTTATTAAATTAGGTGTAGGGTTTGGGTTTGATAAATTTTATAGGATTTAAGACTTCGTTTACTTAAAAAAAAAAAATTGGATCAGTTTCATGGGTCGAGAGTGAATCGTTACATATTCCTTAATGTAACATGCCGGCCATATCCGGTAAACTGGCCCAATTTGTTTGGATTATTTGGTTTAAATGTTTCTTAAAGCTCATTAGCTCATTAGCCATAGGAAACCCTAGCGTAGAATCCCTATAAGTATAGACCTAGAAGTATAGACCTAGCCCTAGTCATTTCCCCTTTAGCACGCAAAAGCAACCCTAAAGCTAGAGAGAGAGAGAGATGACCCGAGAGAGAAACCCTAGTCACCACCGATTTCGTTTGCTGCTCAAGTCGCCGTCCTGCCGCCTCTCGCCATTCTCCCTAGCTCGCCATGAACCTGATCCGAAGCCGAGCTGCCCTCGTTACCTAGCATCCGCTCTAGCCATGTGTCCCAAAGTCTCCGTTCTACCGCCGCCTTCTCCGATCTGCCGCCACCATCCGCCGCTGCTTCCTCCTTTCCTTGCCGCCGCGTGTGTGTGGGGAGAGAGATCCAAACTTCGTTAGTGACAGAAATGTAACTCTAATCTAGATCCAAACCCTAAGTTTCCTAAAACCCTAGATCTCTGAAACCCTAGTTATCTGTTGGTCTTGATCTTCAAGGAAGGCTTCAAGATGCGTGTTTGGGAAGTGAAGATGTCGAACCTCGCCCCTGAGGAGAACGTGGAGCTGCCCTTTGCTGATGAGGTTCCTACCGTTGGGTTTAGATAGCTATCTTGTTTGGTGCCTAGGTTGTTAGATGCTGAGGCATGGTTGTTTGGGATTGATTGATGATTGCATGAGATGATGAAGAGTTGGGTCGACGGGCCCTGAGTTAGTGGCAAGTGATCGACGGGTGACATGAGTTGAATGTTGATTGAGAGTAAGTAGACATGATTGCTTGGTTGTTAGGAATGATGCATGTTTGATTCTCTGATATCGTTAGGTTCTCTGTTGCATGTACCTTGTCTGTTCTTGGGCTTGTTGAATGGGACACTAAGACTAGATGAATGCTTAGGGTTTGTGGACATATAAGATCATCCTTACTAAGTAAACTCCTTCACTAACGCATCCCAAAATTGGATGCAGATACGTTTCCAAGGAGTTTTGTATTAAGGTAGCTGTGTATTGGTGAGCATTTAATGGGAGATACACGGTGGCATGCCTTATCCGTGTATTGGTTGAGTAAGAGTGTTACACTTAGTAGTTTAAAATATAAAAAAAAAGAAAAAGAAAATGTTTTTTTTTTTTTCATTTCATCGTTAAGTTTGATTTTAGTTAAAATGTTAAGAATTGTAATTTGCTGGATCTTAGTAATTTGTGTGATCTCTCCACGTGGGAGTTCCATGCCAGATGAGTTGGACAAATGCAACGAGAGATATTTTTTTTAATAATACACTACAAGAAAAGAAAACAGTGCTGTTTCCGACCACCATTTCCGATGAATTTCTGACCAAATTTTGACGAAATAAATTTTAGTCGGAAATTGGTCGAAAATTTTAAATATTTTTTGACTAAAATTTAATCGTCAGAACGTTGCCGAAAAAATCCGTCGAAAAAACGAAAAATTTCCCGACTAAAATAAATGGTCAGAAATTCGTCGGAAATGTGTCTTTGTTGTTTCGATTCAATAATTCAATCATAGTTTCAATGAATTTATGTTTTCGACTAATTTTTGACCACCGTGGTTAGAAATTCGTCGGAAATGTGCCTTTGTTGTTTCGATTCAATGATTCAATCATATATAGTTTCAATGAATATATGTTTCCGACGAATTTCCCACCATGGTGGTCGGAAATTCATCGGAAATCAAAATTCCTCGGAAATGTGTCTTTGTTGTTTCGATTCAATGATTCAATTATAGTTTCAATTAATTTATGGCGTAGTCGGAAATTCGTCGGAAATTAAAATGCGTTTTCCAACGAATTTTTTCTATATAAGCGCTCCTACTCTTCACAAATCACAAATCAACAAATAATTTCAAAAAAACTCAAACTTCTTTCTCGCCGGAATTCTAACCAGTCGCCGAAAAAAATTGTACAATATAGAAAAAAACAGTATGAATTTCTGAAGATCTCGGTTTTGATTTGTAGTTTTATTTTCAAAATAATATGAACTTTCTTAATTTGTAGTTTAAAAAAAAATATTTTAGTTTTTAATCCTAAAATATTATTAGTTTTTTAATTATAATTTGTATTTTTTTTGTTTTGTTTAATATTTAGTCGGTAATTGGTTGGAAAATATTTTCCGAACAATTTCCGACAATATTTATTCTGATGATTTTCTGACAACTGTTGCCGACTACTTCTTCGATGAAGCATCCTGATCACTTTTCCGACCACTCACTTCGTCGGCAAAATTTTGACCATTTTTCAACGAATTCCAAATTTTCGACCAGGCGATTCCGACCAATATGGCAATCGGATTCAGCCTTGTTTCCTTGTAGTGATAGTTTCAATGGTAGAGGAGGTTTCAACATGGAATTAAAAGTTAGTTGGATTATTAGGTTAGCTTCTGACTTGTTTAGCAAAGAAGGAAGAACGTTAGAATGGTTATTGTTCTTTTCTCCATTTACATTTTTCTTTCTGTAACCCACTTAAGGAAATTGGGGTCGACCATGGAGCATGAATGACGGGCAAAGTGGAACAGTCACTTAACCAATGCATCTTCAACTTTTTGCGTTTTACATATTTTTGTTTACGTTGTGTACAAATCACGAATGATGTTTGATGATGAAAACAACAAAAATATTGTGCTTTTCTATATAGATAATCATATAAAAAAGAATTGCACTCTAATATTTACATCTATTATGTACCCAATAAAATATTATTTTAACTAATGTGTGGTTGGATTAATTTTTTTTCCAATTTATTCATAATTTTTTTTTAATTATTTCATCATATCTCTTCTACACATGAAAAACACAAATAGCAGACTGAGTTTCGAATCCTTCTCGAGCAAGCTGAAAATCAACCCTGAACGTTTTCTCCCTTCAAATTCGAGTCCATAATTAGTCATGCTGATTCATTTCTGAATTTAACATCAGAGAATCTTTGGAAGAACAACTTGAAAAGTTTCATGATACTTCAAAGTGAACTAGGCATGTAGAGTATATAAGGTGAGGGCATTAGTCAAATGTTGTTCAAAGTCTCATTTCTGTGTGAAGTATGGAACTAGGCATGATCTTGCATATCAATTGGGATCTTTAGTAGGTTTATAACACATACTTAGTTTCAACTAAAACCTCTAGGGAAAAAAGAACAAATGAGTCATGAAGTTTTTGACAAATTGTGAATGGCTTAAAATCACGTATTGTTCTTATTAGGTTTAATCACATATTTATACAAAGAGGAGGCTAACAACTCAATCTAATCTAGTAAGTAAATCTAGGAAATTAGAAATTGTCCATAAATAGAATATCTACTTAAGATAACCATAAGATATATGTTAATTATTCTAATAGCTTTCCTCAAAATTTTAGTCTGATCGGAGTTCCTTTGGATGTCCAAACGTTTGTCTTAAACAAACTTCATGTAGACATTAGAACCACACCAAACCGGAAGCAAACTAGACTAGCTGGTTCGAGCCCAAAACCACCTGTATCATATCAGAATGGAGGATTCATGCCCAAACCAAGTTATGATCAAGCACAAGGCCTATGATTAATTATCTATCAACAAATCAATCCTAAGAAGACTAGTGGTTCAGGAGAAATCATAAACCAACAAGCTGATCCATCCGACTGTAGTGAAGAACCATCTGGATCATGCCAACATATATACCTAGAAGAAAGTATCTACCTTCCTAACTTAAGAGGAAACTAATTAAAATGATTACTTGATTCCCAAATAATACGCAGTTCACCGGTTTAAAGCAATTAAAATCGGTTTATTAGTTAAGTAGTATTGAGTCGGTTTAGTTCATTATTTAAACAATATTGTAATCTGTTTCTAATTGATTCAATCATGAAATCAGTTTAATCAAACCCTAAAACCTCTCTGCATCTATCATCGAGTCTGTTATGGTATCAGAGCCGGATCTTCTCTAATTTCTCTTTCAATTCTCGAGATCCGCCATGGGAAACGATGAAGAAAGCTCAGAAACTCAGACTGAGAAGAATCAAGAAACAAAGTCGACCTCCGATCAATCGAAGACAGAGATCCGAGGAACGATTTCGTCCTATGATCTTACTTCCGCAGATAAACTAGGTGCGATTATTGTTCACCCTTTGCTAAAACCACACAATTATGATGAGTGATCATGTTCGATGGAAACAGCTTTGCTATCTAGGAAGAAATTCGGATTTCTTAATGGAACGATACCAAAACCGACTAAAGATTCACGGGATTATGATGATTGTCAATCTGTTAATGCTTTACTTGTGTCATGGATCAAAATGTCAATAGATCCTTCACTCAAATCAAATATCTCACATCGGGATAATGCTCGAGACTTGTGGGAACATCTAAGAAAAAGGTTTTCGATTACTAATGGACCAAAGAATCAGAAAATCAAAGCTCAATATGCAGCTTGTAAACAAAACAATTCGACAGTAGAAGAGTACTACGGACGATTGATTAAAATCTGGGAAAACATCAACAATTATAGGCCTATACGTGTATGTGATTGTGGACTGTGTGTGTGTAATCTAGGACAAAAATAAGAAAAAGACAGAGAAGATGATATGGTTCAACAATTTCTTTTTGGACTTGATGAGAAGACCTATCATACGGTACGATCAACTCTATGTGCAAGAGATCCTCTGCCAAGTCTATAATATTGTCTCCCAAGAAGAAGTATCTCACAACAGGATGTGTGAAGAAATCTCTAAAACAATTGCACTGTCTGTTCAAAGCAAGCCCAAATTTCGTAGTTTTGATATAGATAAGTCTATACCGTGCAAGCATTGTGGCCAGACAAGTCATATTTCTGAAAAGTGTTTTGAGGTAGTTGGGTATCCTGACTGGTGGGAAGACAAAAGACGAGGCACAGTCTCTGGAACACGTGGGAGAGGTCGTACTAACAGAGGCAGTATCCGTGGAGGTCATGGAAATTTGACTACCTCATGATCTGCTAATCTGAATGCAGTAAATACTAACTCTAGAATTGAACAACATGTTCACCGTGTCATAACTGACAAAGATAGAGATGCTGTCAGTGGACTAACAGAGGCATAATGTAAAAGAAGTGCTCATAATCCTGAATGCAACTCGTGCTCCTTCTGATCACATCAACTCATCTTCTATGACATTGTCAGGTACGTCTTCTAATACTTCTTGGATTTTAGATTCTGGAGCTACACATCACATGACTGGTGAGATTGCTCTACTAGAAGACATACGAAACATAGATCCTGTGATGGTTATATTAGATGATGGTAGACAGCGGGTTGCTTGTAAAGAAAGCACGATTAGGTTTGGCTCCAATCTCATGTTGAAATTAGTATTTCTGGTCCCTGAATTGCAGTCTAATTTGATATCAGTAGGACATCTAATAGATGAGAACAATTGTGTTACTCAAATGGCTGATAATTTCCTTATAATTCAGGACCGCAATACGAGGGCAGTGATTGGAATTAGTAAACGATTTAGACTCTTTCTACTTCTTAAATGTGGATTCAACTCGGGCAGCGATGGTCAAAGAATCATATGATTTGTGGCATCAAAGACTAGGACACCCTTAAGCTAGAGTAGTTAGTTTCATTTCAAGTTTGGGAATTTCCAATTGTAATAATCATAACAACACTTGTGATGTTTGTTTCCGTGCAAGGCAAACCCGGATTCTATTTTTTGTGAGTATGAATAAACGAATGACTTGTTTTGAGTTGATCCATTGTGGTGTTTGGGGGCCATATAGAACAACAACACATTCTGAGGCTAGATATTTTTTAACAATTGTTAATGATTGCTCACGAGCTGTATGGGTTTTCTTAATGAAGGAAAATAGTGAAACACAAGTCCATATACAACATTTTTCAGCCTATGTTAGCCGTCAGTTTAATACCAAAATAAAGACCATACGTTCAGACAACGGTACTGAATTCTTATGTATGAAAGACTACTTCCCTACACACGGTATTCTTCACGAAACTTCTTGTGTTGGAACACCTCAACAGAATGGTCACGTTGAGAGAAAACATCGCCATATCCTCAATGTAGGTCGAACTTTACGATTCCAATCTCATCTTCCGCTCCAATTCTGGGGCGAGTGTGTATTGACAGCAGCACACTTGGTAAATAAGACACCTTCAATTATCCTCCATGGCAAAACGCCTTATGAACAACTTTACAAAGTTGAACCCGACTATGCTCACATTAAGATGTTTGGCTCATTATGTTATGCACATAATCAGAATCATAAGGGTGACAAATTTGATTCTCGATCTCGTCGTTGTGTGTTTGTTGGCTATCCCCGAGGTCAAAAAGGTTGGAAATTATTTGATCTCGACACAAATAATTTTTTTGTCTCCCGAGATGTTGTGTTCAACAAAATTGTCTTTCCTTTTAATCCTTCTACACTTTCGGTTCCTATGACTAACACAGGCCAGTCTGTTACACCTCCGACAGAGATTACTATAGAAAAAGTGACACAACCATCTGTTATATTTTCACCTAATGCATCTCAACACAATCCTCAACCAGTTTTAGATCTCTTCACTGCTCCCGAATCCGAAACAACATTACTATGTCAAGGTACACATTTACGTGAAGAAACATTCTCTTCATCTTGTATACCTGTCTCAGACAATAGCTCTGCCCCACCAACAAAAAATACAGCAATGGGCAAAGGATGTAGGCAAAAAGTTCCATCTGTTCGTCTAAAAAAGTACATTACCAATACGGTCGCGATATAAGAAGATTGTCCCTCGTTCTCTATCCTATCCATGATTATGTAAGTTGTAATTGTCTCTCTACATCACATCGTGCATATATGGTTGTTATCTCAATAAATGTCGAAGCTCGTTTCTACAAAAATGCTGTTAAAAAAAAGTATGGCGAGATGCAATGCAAGCAGATCTTGCGGCTCATGAAATCAATGGCACTTGGTCCATAATGGATCTACCACCGGGCAAGAAAGCTTTGGGTAACAAATAGGTTTACAAGATTAAGTTCAAATCTGATGGATCTTTGGAACGATATAAAGCTCGTTTGGTTGTTTTCGGTAACAATCAAGTGGAAGGAAGTGATTATGATGAGACCTTTGCTCCCGTTGCTAAAATGGGCACTATCCGGTTATTTTTCAGCATTGGTTCGGTTAAACAATGACAAGTTTCACAAATGGATGTTCATAATGCTTTCCTTCATGGTGACTTATGCGAGGAAGTTTAGATGAAACTTCCACATGGTTTTACAAGTTCTAGTAAAAATAAAGTATGTCGATTACGAAAATCTCTATATGGCTTAAAGTAAGCCCCACGGTGTTGGTTCGAGAAGCTCTTAACGTCTCTCCGCGCCTATGGTTTTGATTAATCTGTCTCAGATTATTCTCTATTTTGCTACAATAAAGGTACCATTCAAATGTATGTCTTGGTTTATGTTGATGACCTTATCATTACGGGGAGTAGCATTGAGTCGGTTGACATGTTCAAAGCATACCTCAGCACTTGTTTTCATATGAAAGATTTAGATTCATTGAAGTATTTCTTGGGAATTGAAGTATCTCGAAATATTGATGGAATCTACTTGTCGCAAAGGAAATATGCATTAGATATTATCTCTGAAACAGGTTTCTTGGGAACTAAACCTGTTAATTTTTCAATGGAACAAAATCAACAATTGCCTAAATCTGAATCACCACTTCTTGATGATCTGGGAGTGTATAGACACTTGGTCGGGCGCCTTATTTACCTATCAGTTACACGGCATGAATTGTCTTTTCCGGTTTATCTTCTAGCTTAGTTCATGCAGGCACCCCGCACATATCATTGGGACGCAGTAATTCGCGTGGTTCGCTATTTGAAATCTTCACCCAACTCCGATTTACAAATATATGGTTGGTGTTACTCTGATTGGGCTAGTTGTCCGCTAACTCGCCGGTCAGTCACTGGATTTCTTGTCACACTTGGTCAAGCTCTAGTTTCATGGAAGACAAAGAAGCAAAACACAGTAAGCTTGTCCTCCACAGAAGCTGAATATCGGGCACTACAGCTTCTAACTAAAGAATTAAAGTGGCTCAAACAGCTTCTTCATGATTTTGGCATTAATCACGATCAACCAATGAAGGTTTACACAGACAGCAAGTCAGCTTTACAATTAAGTCTCAATCCAGTGCACCATGAACGAACAAAACATATTGAAACAGATTGCCATTTTATACGCGATGCGGTTCTTGAAGGTGTTATCTCTCCTGCTCATGTTTCTACAACCAAGCAGCTTGCTGATCAGCTTACAAAGGCTTTTGGCTACAAGAAACTTCAATATTTTTTCACCAGTATGGGCATTCGAGACATCCATGCACCATCTTAAGGGGGATAATACGCAGTTCAACGGTTTAAGGCAATTAAAATCGGTTTATTGATTAAAAGTATTGAGTCGGTTTAGTTCATTATATAAACAATACTGTAATCTGTTTCTAATTGATTCAATCGTGAAATCAGTTTAATCAAACCCTAAAACTTTTCTGCATCTATCATCGAGTCTGTTACCAAAACATACGGGATACGACTTTGCTTTATACACGATTTTGTATCCCAACATCTACCATCGTCCAACATAATTGTGATTCTCCCTTTTTGCTTTGAAAAATCACTTCTCTTGCACAAAAATTAGGTGAATGTCTTGTGTCTTTCAATATTCTAGCTCTTAAATCTTCTTTGCAATTCACGAGTGCCTTCGTGTTGATTCTAGTTTGATTCCTAGACTTGACTAATTGGGGGAAAAAACACAACATAAACGATTCTGACATCGGCCACCAAATGTAGCAAAATGAGTGGAGGATTCGAGGAACCAAACAAAAACAATTTATTATATTAACTCAGTAACCAAACACCTCATTGCTTGCCTTAACGCGCTCGGAAGGACGGAAAAATGGGTCTATCTTAAGCAACTTTTGTGTGTTGTGGTTGTGGGAATAAAATAAACATATAATTAAATACGATCCGAATCCGAATTCTCAGGTCAGATACATTGCATGTGAAATTTCAACTAAGTATAAAAACTCATATCTTGACCTCATACTGACCGATCATTTCCTTTTCCTTTTTTTTTTTTTCCTCTCCTTCTCTCTCTCCTTTTTTTTTTTTGCCCTATCCATAGGGTTTCTTCGCTCTCTCGTCTCCATCTTTGGTGTTCATGTGCATCTCGATCTTTGGTATAATCGGAGCTGATTTTGTTGTTTTCTTCTTAATCGTTGTCAGATCTTTCCTTTTTGCTCTTTCCCACGGGTTTTCGCTTGAGGAATCAAGCGCTTTCGTTTTTCCTGGGAGTTTTGAGCTGAAATCATGTCTCAGATCTTTAGTTTTGCTGGTAAGTGTCCCGATCTTCTTGGGAATTTGATTTATCAGATTGAATTTGATACTTTTGATTTCTCGGTTTGATTTAGGCGTTTCCGTATTCTTTAGGTGTTTCACGTATGATGAATAAGGTTTGACTTGTAGGATCGTGTAGATTCTTCTATGGATGTATAGATATAGATAGATCTGAGTTTTAGTTTCGTGGCCTTTGACGAGCTATAGATCCTATTCAGCGAAGTTATCATCCATAGATCTTTTAGATTTCGAGTTAATTTTGAAATTTCCGTGTTTTTTGTGTTTTAGATCTGAACCTGATCGAGATTAACGAATTCAAGTTTTTGTCTGTTTAGTTGATTGTTAATCTCTATAGCTCATCAAGATTTATCCTTTGGTATTTTACAGGTGAAAATGATTTTTACCGTCGTGGCGCAATATACCCAAATCCCAAGGATGCTAGCCTTTTGTTGTCGCTTGGTAGTTTCGTGGATGTCTATTTCCCTCCTAGCAAGAGGTCGCGTGTTGTTGCACCAACGCTCTTCAGTGCTTTCGAGGATAAGGCAGTCTCTATTGATGTGCTCCCAGATGAGTGCCTTTTTGAGATCTTCAGGCGTTTGTCTGGACCACAAGAGAGGAGTGCTTGCGCTTTTGTCTCAAAACATTGGCTTACGGTTGTAACTAGCATCCGGCAAAAGGAGCTAGATGTTCCGTCCAACAAAACCGAAGATGGTGATGATTGTGAAGGATGTTTATCTAGGAGCTTAGATGGGAAGAAGGCAACAGATGTTAGACTAGCTGCAATCGCTGTTGGAACAGCTGGTCGTGGGGGACTGGGAAAACTGTCTATTCGAGGAAGCAATTCTGCTAGCAAGGTTTCAGATCTTGGTCTTAGGTCAATTGGTCGTAGCTGCCCTTCTCTGGGGTCTCTTTCCCTGTGGAACCTTTCTACCATTACTGACAATGGCCTCTTGGAGATTGCTGAGGGTTGTCCTCAACTTGAGAAGCTTGACCTGAACCGCTGCTCTACAATCACTGACAAGGGTTTGGTAGCCATTGCAAGGAGCTGCCCTAACTTGAGTGAGCTGACATTGGAGGCTTGTTCAAGAATTGGAGATGAGGGTCTGCAAGCCATTGCACGATCCTGCTCCAAGCTGAAGTCAGTCTCGATCAAGAACTGTCCTCTTGTCAGGGATCAAGGAATCGCATCCCTGCTGTCAAACACCACCTTTTCCTTGGCAAAACTTAAGCTTCAGATGCTGAATGTCACTGATGTGTCTCTTGCTGTTGTGGGTCATTATGGCTTGTCAGTCACTGATCTTGTGCTCTCTGGATTGTCACACGTGAGCGAGAAGGGATTCTGGGTCATGGGAAATGGTGTCGGGCTGCAAAAATTAAACTCTCTAACAATCACAGCCTGCCAGGGAGTGACTGACATGGGGCTTGAATCTGTGGGAATGGGCTGCCCAAACATGAAAAAGGCGATCATCAGTAAATCCCCTTTGTTATCCGACAATGGGTTGGTCTCTTTTGCAAAATCATCTTTATCACTGGAGAGTCTTCAGCTTGAAGAGTGCCACAGGGTCACCCAATTTGGGTTTTTTGGTTCTCTTTTGAACTGTGGTGAAAAGTTGAAGGCTTTCTCTCTGGTGAACTGCTTGGGCATTAGAGATCTCACAACAGGATTGCCTGCTTCACCTCATTGCAGTGCTCTGCGTTCCCTGTCTATTCGTAACTGCCCTGGCTTTGGTGATGCAAATCTTGCAGCCCTTGGGAAGCTGTTCCCTCAGCTCGAGGATATTGATCTATGCGGGCTCAAGGGGATAACAGAGTCTGGTTTTCTACATCTAATTCAGAACTCTCTTGTGAAGGTGAACTTCAGCGGTTGTTCCAGTTTGACAGACAGAGTGATCTCTGCCATCACTGCTCGTAATGGTTGGACTCTTGAAGTCTTAAACATCGATGGATGTTCCAATATCTCTGACGCCAGCCTGGTCTCCATTGCAGCAAACTGCCAGATTCTCAGTGATTTGGATCTTTCGAAATGCTCAATCTCAGATTCTGGGATTCATGCATTGGCTTCCTCTGATAAGCTCAAACTACAGATCCTATCCATTTCAGGTTGCTCTATGGTCACAGACAAGAGCTTGCCAGCCATCGTGGGGCTGGGTTCCACTTTATTGGGATTAAACCTCCAACAGTGTCGATCCATCTCAAATTCCACTGTCGACTTCTTAGTTGAGCGCCTTTACAAATGCGACATCCTCTCCTGATCAACAATTCCACTGTCAACATCTCCACCTAGTACAAGTTTGTTTATCAAGTGTCAACTCTTTTTCAGGCTCTGTGATCTACGCGTCTCTCGCTAGGCTTGGTACCCGGTTTTCCTTCTTTTTTTCCAAGCAGTTCGCTTCCGGTTTCTTTTTTTCCAGTCAATGGTTTTTTTGCAGGGTTTCCTTTTTATCAGGGAAACTCTAGCTTACCATGAAATCGGAAGGTCGTGTGTTGCTTGAGAATATATTTACCGGGTATACGAGATTTTAGGGTTTATCATCTCCTTTTTCTTGCTTGGTGTCTTTTACGAGCCTATTATCTCTTTTATTCACGTCGTTTGTCTTTGTTCCGTATGGTTTTCCTCGAAAGGGTCTTGTATGATTTGTACGGTTTCGTCCATGCCTCGGTTCTCTAAGAGGTTGCTCTGGCTTTTGTTGCAACAACTCTATTAAAGAGGTTTTTTTGCCAGAGCCCTCGTTTCTTTTTTCCAGGCCTTGTATTACAATCTGTATGAACACTGTACTAAATTATGTAATGTCCTTTGGGATGGTTAATGAGTATTGAATAAAATTCTCATTTTGTTGTATTATATTTTTTTCTCTCTTAATATATCTGTTGAGATCTGAGTAATTACTCCTTTAAATCTATTTCATGTGTGGGACAGAGAATCAGATTGTGTGAACCTGAGTTTTGACTTTAATTATCGTTTGTTTGTCCAAACAAAAGTGAATGTGGTGTTCAATGAATGTTGTCGAGGGGAAGAATCTGGCCAGCGATTACTTTTCTCGATACGATATAATTTGAGTGGTATTAAAATAAAGTGGAAAAAGAGTCATTATTATTAGGATACGTTGTCGCTATTATTGTTAATGTGGACTAATCTTAATTAATAATTGAGATGGGCCAGATTTCCAAATTATGATCCTTAAAGTGTAGACAAAGAATCATAGTGAATTGCGCGTCTTGTTCACACTACCTTGACCATATTCCTGAAGTGCAGAGTCCCCAACTCTTTAAGTATCTCTAAAGCCAAGTTAGAATAGCATTTTTTTTTTTTTATAAATGGAAGGTTTGGGGTCTTTGCGGGACAAGACCATGTTGTTTTTCTCTTTTGGAAAATAACTCATTTCCCAAGCCTCGAACTCTTGACCTGAAGTTTACCGTAGCAATCCTCTTTGCCAATTGTCCTAACGAGTCTTGGTGTTAGAATAACATTTTACTTTTAACATTATTTACCGATCACTATATAATCTAAAATAAAAATCTGTGTTACGTAAAATCTAGGCGGGTGTGGCTAACCTATTTTTGATCAAACAATATGATCATGTAACGTTTCTTGATAAGTCGTTCAGTATGTAATACCTTCATATTCTTCGGACCGATTTGCTTTCGGAAAGGTTTGATTCACTTTCTAACACAACATTATTGCGAGTTAGAAATTTTATCAAAGGCCAATGGTTACAGATATTTTTTTTATTTTGGACTAGCCTTCAACAAAACATCACTGTTATTGTCCAAAAAAAATCTCACTCGTCAATAAATTTTGTCGAGAATCGACTCTTCGAATCGATCTGTAAGGGAGAATTGAATAACCAAACCGAATCGAAAATAGAGAAGTGAATAATTACACAAGTTTTTTTTTGGGCTAGCCCATCAGAAATCATCGTTAGTGACACAAGTCACAACATGTTGTCTGAAGGAGATAGATGACACAAAATCCCCTTCAAAAGAGTTTGTTTATTGTGACACCCTTAACTAAACTCATATGAGCATGTTAACCAAAAAATTGATATTACTTCACATAGTTTCCCTGAAATATAACTAACCAAGATCATGTAAAATTAAAGAAATTTGAAAATTTATTTTATATAACATAACATTACATTTATATTATTACAAAAACATTAATTCATAGATATTGAAAACTCTAAAAGATATTTCAAATCATAATTTAAATAGTAAAATTGTTAGCGAAAACAAAGAAGATTAATCAAAAAAATTTGAACATTGGTCTAAAATTTTATATTATACATATTTTATATTTATATGGTTTTCGACCATTTTCTTTTAAATTTCAAATGATTTTTTTTTGCCAGTCATAGTTTAAATTAAAATGACACTCCCTGGTTGGCAGTCCAACAGTCCAAACTGGAGAATAAAAGTTTTACAAAAATTAAATTAACAAAACGAAAATATAAATTATAGAAGAACATACTAAATAGTCTATCATGGAATTCAAAACACAGAGAGAATTTTCCAACGAGCTAGATGTATACCCGTCTAGATTTTATGTTTGGTAAGGAGGGTACAATTGTCTCCCATGAATTTTGTGATTCTTCTGGAAAGTTCGAAATCGAAAAATGCTTCAAAAAATTGTACTGAAACCTCCATATATTTTAAATCACAACGTAAGTGATCATTTTGCGTAGGAAGAAGCTTAATTAAAACCTGATAAGGTAATTGTGGGAAGAGAATCATCGGAGAGGGTTACTTAGTACTTAGATACTTAGATGCATGATTCATGGTTCGTGGAAATCTTCTAATTCCACGTCAAAGTTTTTGATGGATTTGATTGCAGGGGGGGTAGCCAGATTGTGCTTTTAGGTGAAAAAGACAACGGCGAAGTCCCTCATCTTTACACTCGGAGATGGAAGCTTTCGTATAAGCTATGAAGAGTATCATTTTTCGAAAGATAGATTGTGAGGCATTCGAAACAGATTGTGCAGAGCGAGTCTCAATAGTACAATCTCTTGAGGAATGTCTCACTTTCTCAAATCTGCTTGATGAGATTGCTTTGTTTCATGGTAATTTTCATCTCTGTTCTATATCTATCGCTCTTTCTTCTTGTTCGAAAATTTAATACTCTGGCCAGCTGTTTAGCAGGGACCTGTAAATCAAAGTTTTCTGAGTTTTCATATGTAAATTTGTTGCTCATAAGTTTTTCTTGCAAAAATATCTATTTTATCATTTTTTACATCATATTTATTAGAAGACTTAACATATTACAAACAAGAATTACCGCTTACGACTTAACTGCCTATAACATGCGTGAACCGAGGACGACAACACACGGTTTATTCTACAGCAAGCTGAAACCTCGGTTGGAACTTAAATTTTGACAAAGTAGCTCTGGCCAACATTCTGGCGACTTTTCTGATGAAATACATCACCGGAATGACTGGATTTTGGGATCATTGGATTCTTTGTAATGAGCACTATAAGATAGTGTATTTACATGTCGAAATCAATGATAATTTAAATGAGAAACGAGGGTGCAAAGTGGGTAGCATAGAAAACTTAGAAATCTTATAATTCTGACTAAGTATCAAAACGAGCAAATATCTAAATTTCCCACTAGTATGTTATAGTGAAGAACTCACTATAAGGTTCACTAGTTTGGGAAGAAGACATTATGGTGTAGGAGTGAGAGAACCATTGTGCAAAACCACACACGTGCGCGCTGCCACCGCCGCGGTGTCATGCTGAGCCGAGCCGGGCTGGGTCATGGTTCATGGGCCCACAAAGATTTTCTTTTTGGTACAAATTTTTATTAACAATTTTGTTAAACTTTCCTTCAGATTTTTTGCATAATTTTGGATAAATCTAGAGTTTCTATATTTCGTCCAAATATTTTACAAAATATTTCTGTTTACCTATCCTTGCGGATCAAGGCAAAATATTCTTAGAATGTCCTTATCTTTCCACACAAGCTTATCCTTTCCTTGAATTGGGGATCAAACTACTTCTTCCTATAAATAAACGTCTCGCCTCATTCAATGAACACACCAAAATTAAAAAAATCAAAGGTTTCTTGAAATCCCTATATAACCAAAAAATCTCCTTTCGTCTCTTCTCTTAAAGAAGTCTCGAGAATATATTGTAGATGTAGGTTGCAGATTCTATAATCGAGTGTTGCGATTATAGTCTTAATATGATTGTATCATAGAATTCATAATCTCGTAAAACTACCACACTGCCGGAGAATTATTAAATTAAAGAAAGATATCAAATTTTGTCTCCGTGTATTCGTCTTTTCCTTCATCGGATTGTGTACGTGATTTTCAATTCAGGACCCTACAACCTCTGCAAAATTTCCATCCACGATAGGCAAGAACTTTCACAATAAGAATTCATGACGAAGTTTAAGATCATGTTTAAAGTAGATAATTTATATAGAACTTTTGGAGAAATTATAGGGGTGGGTAAAAGAATCGGAACAGGAAAAATAAAATCGAAGAAAACTAAAATACTTAACCAAAAGCAAAAAAAAAATCTCGGTTATATATCGGTCGGTGTCATTATTCTACTATACAAAAACAGAAGCCAAAAGTAAATCTAAACTGAATTTAGTGTAATCAAACCAAATGGAACCAATAAACTGAAATTTGTTATAGTTTTGTATTCTTAATTATATATATATATAGATATTCACAAATAAATCAAAAATCAAAGAAACCGAACCAAACCCAATTTGTAGTCCTTAGCTCTGGGCATTTGAGTGCTCGGGTCAGGTTCGGGTCAGGCCATTCGGGTTCGGATTCTCTGGTCTGAGATTTAGGTCCTGTTCGGGTATTTTAAATTTTGGATTCGGTTCGTTTTCATGTTTATATTAAGAACATGTGCAAAACCAAAAAATTTTTGGATGTGGTTCGAGTGTATACTTTGTACCTGAATCTATCCAAAAAGTATCCAATTATCCGAAAGTACCCAAAATTTTTTATACTTGTATCATCTAAATATATTCAAATCTATCCAAATTCCCGTAAGTACCCGAAGTACCCGAAAAAATTGTACTTGTATCACACAATTCTATCCAAATTAACCGAAAGTATTTGAAATACCCGAAAATATTGTAATTTTAGGTATTTGGGTTATTAAAATTATAAATATTACTAATATTTTTTGGGTATATACTTATATTTCGGGTACCCGTTCGATTCTCGGTTTGGTTCGGATTCGATACTGGTTCTTTGGATTTAGAGGTTTAGGTCCCGTTCGGATTCGGATCACTTTTTTTGGTTTGATTCCAGTAACTTTTTTTGGATCCGGTTATTTTGCCGAGGCCTAGTTGTCCCTAAACTTAATTACTAACTCCTAATTAATTTGGTTACTTTTTTTTTCTCTTAATTTTCTTGGAAACTTCATTCAAATTCTACCGAACATTTACTGATAAAGCGTGAAATGAACACAGTTAGGGATTCAGTGTCCAATATTGTTCCATAATACGTTTGGAGTTTTTATTCAATTTATTTCATCAAAAACTGAAATGTATTAAACTAACCATATTTATGAAAAACGTAAAACGTCAAAAGATATTATTTATGTTGATAATTAAATATATTTTGTTGATGAGAAATAAACAAACAAAAATGTAAAAAATTTTTATCAATAAGAAGTTACTAGTAATAACATAAATGAACAGTTGATCACTATATATACACGCACAAATCCTAATAAATGGCATAAAACAAAAGAAAAAAAAAACATGGAGAAGAAAACCATTTTCATGGCATTTTTTTCAATCATGGTTCTGCTATCATTTTCTTATCCAAGTTTGGCCATAGCAGACGATCTTGACGAGATGCTAATCGAAGTGTTTGATGTGGTGATTGGACATTGGCCGAGCCCGGGTGATTATAATCTCAACGTTATCCGTGGACAATCAAGAAAACATCTCAAATATCTCATTCACTGCGGGGTAAAGATGGGAGCTGGTGGGAGTGTATGTAACAATGAATTGAGAGACGATATCTTTCGGAACAAAAGTACTTCGAGAGATTGTTGTCGGATGATAGTGAAAGCTGGCAAGCAATGCCACACAGCTTGGATGAAGTTGTTTTTTCAATTCTATCAACTCAAACGTTTTAGTTCTAAAGCTATGATGAAAACTAACGAATTATGGAACAAATGTTCTACTGAAACTGAAGCTACTTCACCATTTTCTGGTTCAAATCGTAACTAATTTTATTGTTGTTAAACAATGGTTTAAGTTGATTGTATTGTACCAACTATTTAAATAAATATATTATGTCCATTTTCTTATATGTGATTTAGTGTTTCCTTTTGTCAAACATTGTCACGGTTAAACCGAGAATCTTGACCACCTGTGTTGGGTTGTTGGGCATGTGTTGAACCGCGAGAGTTGGCTGGTGGAGCTTATCGCTTGGTGGTCCGGACGTTTAGTCATTCTTAAATTTCTTAATTAACTAAAGATTTTTGGTTCTCATAAAAATCATTGGAAATATTGCGTCACTTTATCACAACTTTTTATTTTACATTTGTAAGAGAAAGATTTGAATGTAAATTTGTTTATAAATAGAATATATTATACTAATATATAATATACAATTATTAAATATATGAAACACGTGGAAGCCTCTTCGTCCGTTTATAAGCTTCTACACTAGATCTGGAGTTCGATTTTCAGAGAAGCAATATCACAAGGTTCTGGATCCTAATGAAATTAAAAGACAAACTAATTGAAGATTGGTGAAAAAATCCTAAAAGACTCCAAAATACGCTAAAAGCGATATACATGACAATGCCTAGTCTGAAAATGGTTATGACACAAAAATATCATAGGATCCAGAACTTCGTGATATCACAAGGGAAAAATATCATATATTAAATTCATTATATCAATTTATATCAAATATATATATATGTATATATATATTATTGTCATCTATATACGATATACAATTTCCACAAACAACAATATACCTTACATAGCAAACAGCTCAATTACAATCTCCTCAACATTCATCTTTCAAGTATCATATCAAAATGAAAAAGAAAAAAAACAGATCTTTATGACAAACAACCAAACAGAATTTAAGCATTACGACCAAACATCATGCGACACAATTGAAGCTCTCACGAATGAAATATAGAAGCAGCACGCAACCTTGTGAAGCAAAGCACAGAATACAATTTGCATCTCTTTCTTTCACTCTTTTTGTCCATCTTCTGATCAAACAGTTTGATTTCATCCATTTATCACACTGTTTCTTGTTACTGTTCCTTTTTCGCTCCTTAACTTATACATGAATGCGATTTTGGGGGTCATAACAATCGTACCGTAGGTTTTAAGGCTCAACCGCAACCACTTCAACTACCATGTGAGATTCGTTTCGGTCTTCATTCACTCTTGGAGATTGTTCTTGTGAATCTTCTGGGTCAGCATTGTCGTCTACAGGACTTTACTGGCTTAGGGCATCCACATCTTTATCTCGTTTCTTCCTTTTGGATTTTGCCTTTGTTGAGGCTGTCACAGCTTTTGCTGGAGCCACCTTCCCGTTGGAGAGATTTGTCTTTTCGGAAGGCAACCTGGGAAGTGACTTGCACACTGGTGGCTTCTTGGTCTCAACGGGAACACTTTCTTTAACGACTGGGTTATCTTTAGGAGTTTTCTCATCTAAGCTCAGCCTACCAAAGCGAGGGGTTTGAATAGTAATTGTTTCTTCAGAATCTGCTCCAGAATCGGTCTTCTTCCTCCCGAGTTTTGGAGATTTTGGTCTTGTCGTCGGTATCTACGAGTATATACCATTTTACATGATACATGTACTTACGACATGATAGAAAAATAGAAATTAAAGGGCAGCAATTGCAGGGATGCACCTTCTTTTAACTCTGTTTTAGGTAGCTGAGGTTCTTGATAGAAGGTAGGCATTGGAGTGGCTTTAAAGTTCAGACTCTTCCTTAGCATCTCCAGCTCAGCTTCTTGGGTTTCCTGCAAGTATTCCAAGGATAAAGATTGAGCATCTAGACACTTTAAAAAAAAAAGGAAACCGATCTATTTCTCCCTAAACTATAGGCATATCGTATCAGATCTCCATCAAACTTTGCTCTCTTTACTGATCCCCATAAAAAATTAGCCCTAAATCTAAATCCCCACAATATATAAGTTGTAAATTTATATCTCCCTGAAAAACAAGTTCAAATCTTAAATACCCACAAGTGTCGGTTATGATCAAATTACTGTTTACTTAATCGAACAACGCAGAAATTAAACCGGTTTAAACCTAATTACAACCCGATTAGAAACCCGACTCTCCCTAACCCAGAAAAATCCCAAATCGTTTCCTTCTTTCACATTTGTAATCCCTAATCGATTCGTGACTCACAATCCCAGAAATTTCCTCTAGTTTTCGATTCCAAACCCAAAACCTTAGAAATCGATTTCTAATTTTTGGGATTTCTATTTCTAATTTCTGGGATTTCTATCCCCAAATCGATTTCTTAATCCATTCCCAAATCGATTTCTTAATCGATTTCTAATCCCAAATCGATTCCCTTTCTCTTCTCTTTCTCTTTCGCTAGTGTCTTGATTTCAAGCCATATCGAAGCTTTCGCATATACGCTTTGTCTTTCTTAATCCACTGATTAAGGTATGTTTGTGGAATTTTAGATTCATGGGTTTGTTTTTAATGTATTCTTCTCTTGTTTCAGATTTTTAAATTTGAGTTAACTTGTATTTGAATCTTTAGGAGTTATAGTTTTCTGCGAATTATTGGAAAATTATAAAATTGATCCAAATTCTTTTGTATGACAACTATGTTCAATGAGCAAGGAAGAAAATGTGTTCTGCAACCGATGATAATTTAAGGCTTTAAAATGGTGTTAAAGAATATACTTTATATAAATGAACGAAATGTCACACGTTTAAGTCTCAATAATCACCATATATCTTGAGTTTTGTTTCTTGCATCAAGATAAGATCATCTTTTTGTGACGGCAGAGAGGCATATAATATATACATCATTTTTATTCAGTTTTATTATAAATAGGATAATAATATATACTTGTGGGTTTGTTTTTAGTTGTCTGCAATCTATACGATGGCTTTGGTTAAATCTCTTCTTAAAATCAAACCCTTTGAATTTGAATTCCAGGTTTAACGTTTTCGCGGAGAAGATGGCTTTAATCATCCGAAAGGTACAAGGGAAACAAGATGATTCTCAATTTGACGAAGAAGCAGCGGATCGAGATGAATATCACATTGAGAAGCTTGCACAAGAGTTCACGTTTGAAGAAGAATCAGTTCGTCACGATGTTTACCCGGAGAGTTCCGATGAAGACGAAGACGATACAGATAGAATGTTTACACACATTCGTGGTGATGGGACAATGCAGCTTAACCAGCAGTTCCACAATGGAGCTGCATTCAAGGAGACAGTCACCGATTATGTCCTGCGTACTGGATACAATTTGAAGCAGTACAGGTAGGATAAGGATAAGTTAGGATTTCAATGTGTGGGTAGTAAGACTTGTGAATGGAAGGTGTATGCTTCATCACTTCCAAAAGATCCGATGTGGAGGATTAGGCTATTCAAAGATAAACATAGTTGTATCCCTAATGGAGAGTGTGAGATGTTTAAAGTCCCAGTTATAGCTAGGTTATTTGTTGATAAGATTAGAGAGGAACCAGAGTATTTCATGCCTTTGAAGATGGAAGAAATTATTAAAGAGCGGTGGAAGATCTCAGTTAGTAGGCCACAATGTCAAGCTGCTAGGAATAAGGCTTTGAAATGGATAGATGTGGAGTATGATCTACAGTTTGCACGTCTACGAGATTATGCGGCTGAGATATTAGAAGCAAACAAGGGGTCAGTTGTGGAGATTGATACGGTAAAGAATGACGAAGGTCAGGATATGTTTAGTCGGTTTTATGTGTGCTTTGATGTCCTTAGAAGGATATGGAAACAGACTTGTAGGCCACTAATAGGAGTTGATGGCTGCTTCTTGAAAGCAAAGATCAAGGGACAATTACTAGTTGCTTTAGGTAGAGATGCAGACAATGGAATCTGCCCTATAGCATGGAGTGTTGTTCAAGTTGAGAACACAGAGAATTGGTTATGGTTTGTGAGGAGGTTGAAGACTGATCTTGGGTTAGAAAATGGAGATGGTTTTATTATGGTTTCTGATCGGCAAAAGGTATATACATTCTTATAGTAAATAGGTATATATGTTAGTTTAAATATGTTGTTCTTCTTACTAAAATATGTTTTATTATGTTACAGGGATTGATAAAAGCCGTTGAGTTGGAGTTACCAAACATAGAACATAGAATGTGTGTTAGGCACATCTATGGAAACTTGAAGAAGAATCATCCTTCCAAAAAACAAATTAAGCCACTCATATGGAGTTTGGCTTGGAGTTACAATGAGTCAGAATTTGCTGAGAGGTTGGAGAGGATATTCTGCTACGATAATAAAGTGTATGATGATGTGATGAAGTCAAAACCCAAGAGCTGGTGCAGGGCCTTCTACAAGCTGGGCAACTTCTGTGAGGATGTTGAGAACAACTCAACAGAGTCTTTCAACAAGACAATCAACAAGGCAAGAGAGAAACAATTTGTGGCAATGTTAGAGACAGTAAGAAGACTTGCTATGGTCCGGATTGCCAAACGGTCTGCTCTTTCTCATGCTCACAAAGGTAAAAAAAAACTTTTGTGTTTTTAGGTTTTGGTTTGTGCTTGTGTTTTCAGGTTTTGGTTAGTGGTTTGTGTTTTAGTGGATTGTGTTTTCAGGTTTATGTTTTAGTGGTTTGTGTTTTCAAGTTTCTCATTCCCATAAAATGTTATGTTTTTCAGGTTTATGTACACCATATGCAACAACTTTTCTTGCAGCTGAGCATAAGGCTGCTTCCACGTGCCAGTTGAGTAGCAGCACAAATGGGATGTTTGAGGTTGTGCTGGGTGGAACATATCACAGAGTTAGCTTGACGAGGAAGACTTGCACCTGTAGGAAGTATGACATTTGTGGAATTCCATGTGAGCATGCATATGGAGTGATTCAGAAAAAGAAGCTAACTGTTGAAGACTATGTGTGTGAGTGGTTTCGGACTGCAATGTGGAGGCTCAATTACACTGAAGGTCTTGTTCCACAAAGATGTGCACGTTTTTGGCCTTCAACTGAAGGTCATAATGTCCATGTCCCACCTGCGCCAGCACAACCAGGTAGGAAGAAGATCACAAAGGCAGACAAGAAGAGGAAGAGATGCGTTAATGAGTCTCCTACTAAGAAGAAACCAAAAGAGAAGAAACGGATAATGCATTGTGGAATTTGTGGTGCAGCTAATCATAATTGTAGGTTCCACATGAATGAAAATCAAACACAGGTTTGTTTTTGTATCTTAAATGTGTTTTTTTAAGGGTTTGTAAATTCTGTTTTGTAAAGTCTGTTTTAAATTGCACCTAATGTTCTGTTTTGATTGTAGGGTTCTCAAGGTGTGTCTACTGAAGGTTGTCTCACTCAAGAAGACTAATTGTAGCAGAAGACTAATGGTAGCAGAAGACTAAGAGAAGAAGTAGGTTGTATGTCAGTTTTTGTGTCAGTTTTTGGGTATAACAATCATGACTCTTCTTAGTATAACAATCGGCTATGGATATGAAACTAATCATGTATTTTTATGTTTTATGGAAATGAAACAATCGACATTGTATGGATATGAAACTCGGCATTTTGGATATGAAACTCAGCATTTTGATATAACATGTGTCTTTTATGTTTCTTTGATATAATCTGCAATTTACCTGCAATTTTTTTTTTGTTACCTGCAATTTTTTTTTGATACCTGCAATTTACCGTCTCTCTCCATCTCTCACATCTCTGTCCAAGATTTTCTCAGTTACACTCATAAGAACAGAACACAACAATTACAAATTAAGAGGTTTAAAACATGATCAATTCATACAATACATTGACTCATTCTACAAGAACAATCCATACCAACACAATTCATACCATAGCCATACATTGACTCATTCTACTAGCTTAATGAGACCATACATGACCAAACAACCAAAAACTAAAACAATCATCATCTTAATCATCCTAGATTTGAAGTCCCAAATAACATTTTTCAACCACTCAAATATTTCTTCACCAACAACCTGTTCGGATTTGTCTCGGATTTGGAGGTCTTAGCCATGATTTCTTCACCACACCAACAACACTTAGGAACGCCAACAACTCTAGCTCTTTCACGGACACTCGATGATCCACTAGAAGCATTGTTCCAGATTTGAATCACTCAAATCTCTGATCGTTTTGTCAAAATTGATAAATCAAGAAACGCCAAACTTTGGTAACCCAGTTCACGGCAGCAACCGCTACATCTAGGGAGAGAGACCGTCCTCTCTCAACATCCACTAAAGCAAATCGGAAAACACCTCCGATGTGGTTTACAAGCAGAATCTCATCACCACCGATTACAACTCAATCGGGATTGTTTATGATGAAAGAAGAAGATCTATAATCACAAGAAGAGAAACAAGGAAGAAGATGAAGAACAAGAGAAAAGAAGAAACCCCCAAGAAGAACTCTCTCACTAGGATCTCTCTCTCTCTAATTGTAAACGAAGAAGACGACGACTCTATCTCACATTTCACGATGGCCCATTATGCAATTCCAAGCAATCCTAAGTCCATAACCATAATCGTATATCACAACAAGCACCAGACACATTGCTCATTGTGAATTAGGGATCGAAGAAAGTGAAAATTTGAAGAAATGGAAGAAATTGATGAGACTGGGGATTTAGGGTACTTCATTTGCGATTTGGGGATTTTAAAATGGAACAATGTCGGGTCGGGTTTGGTTTAGTTGAGGGTTGGTCGGATCGGATTTGGGTTTTAAATCTGGTTTGGTATCGGGATTGACTGGTTTATTATCGGATTTGGTTTATTAACAGCAAAAACCCAGAAACTGGTTTGAAATCACGTTACAGTGGAGATTTAGATTTAGGGCTGCTTTTGAGTGGAGATCTGTAAAGAGGGCAAAGTTTGATGGAGATCTGATACGATATGCCCATAGTTCAGGGAGAAATAGATCGTTTTCCCAAAAAAAAAAAAGAAAGCATAGAACACAACTTTGGACTTGGCTTGTACGGTATTCTTTTCCTCTTCTTTCGCATAGATCTTTTCCTCAAGCTTTGAATAGAACTCCAGCACATGACAGCGAAATATGATACTTGGTTGCATGTTTGTTGTGATAATAAGTACAGTGAAGCAAATGAAACCTCTCTTTCTTTTTTTCAGCTCGTTGGTCACATCTAAAGCTGAATCCATAATTTGGAACTGCAGTGGCCCGACGAGGTTTGCCATCTTCTTCTTTTGGACTACTAAGTTTTAAGAAGAAAAAAAATGCTAAGGAAATGAGAATAAAGAGTAATTCCAAAAAAGTAATACTTGGAAGACTGCGTATCATCTTCAGATGCATCATTGACTTGTTTCCTTGTTGCCCTCAGTTTTGGTTTGTCCCTGTATCGAAGAGAGAAACAAACTACAGATTCAAAGACAAGAACTAATACATAAATCAGAAGCTTTTGAGTGATGATTGTTAAGGATACATAGTCAAGTATATTAGGAATGTACTTTAATTGGCAAAACCCTAGTGTCTCAAGACTTGTGTATATATTTCTTTTCTGTATTCATTATGTAAATAAATAAGATTATTCACATTTGCATGGTACCAGAGCAGATACCCTAGTTTTTTTTTTCACAGCCACCTTTCTTTTATGCCGTCCTCTTCTTCTTCTTCTTCTTCTTCTTCTTCTTCCTTTATGTTCTCTTCTCCAACTCATCATGTCTCTTAACGCTGCCGACACGATTGACACAACACAAACATCACTCCTCAACATGAATATGTCTAACATCACCAAGCTTTCATCCAATAAATAACTATCTCATGTGGAGCTTGCAGATCCACGCGTTGCTTGATGGCTATGGTCTAGCCGGATACTTGGATGGCTCCACTGCTCAACCGTTAGCAACCATTATCGCCAACATCACCACTGCTAATCCTGCACACATCAGTTGGAAAAGACAAGATAAGCTAATCTACGATGGCTTATTAGATGCTGTATCTCTCACTATTCAATTTATCTTGTCTAGATCTCTAGCTGCCACAGACATATGGAGAACCTTGTCAGAGACCTACGCAAGCACAAGCTGAGGGCATGTCTGACAATTGAGATTATAGCTGAAACAGTGGACTAAAGCCAACAAAATAGTTGATGAATATCTTCAGGAATTCATCACAAAGTTTGATCAGGTTTTCCTCTTGGTCAAACCTTTGGAGCATGAAGAGCAGATTGAATATATTCTTGATGACCTCCAAGAAGACTACAAATCAGTTGTCGATCAGCTTGAAGGTCGAGACCGCACGCCCACCATCACAGAGGTCCATGAGAAGCTATTAAATCATGAAGCAAAGCTCCTCATTGCCGCCGCCGTTGTCTCACATGTGGTTCCCGCATCAGCCAACAACGTCACATACAAGCCTTGCTTTAGTCAGCCTCGCCAGAACTCGAGCTCCAATCTGGTGTGGAACCAGCAACCTGCTAAAAAAAACAATACACCAATAACAAACTGAACACTCGTGGAGGAAAATGATATCAAGGAAAATGTCAGATTTGTGGGACGCAGGGACACAATGCTAAGTGGTGCTCTCAGCTTCGCGATCATTTCTCTTCGCTCCAAAAGCAGCAGCCAACTCACACTCATTGGCAACCGAGAGCCAACATTGCTGCCATATCCTCTCTGCAAGACAACTCATGGCTGCTGGACAGTGGTGCTACATACCACATGACGAGCGACCTTCAAAACCTATCTCTCCAACAACCTTACCATGGTGACGATAGTGTCCTCATTGGTGATGGCTCAGGTCTAAATATATCTCACACTGGTTCACTAACCTTACCTACTCATTTTCAGGTGCTCAAGGGAGGTCCCATTGCTCCAAGGCAAAACTAAAGACGATCTCTATGAGTGACTAGTCTCTCCAACCACCTTTACCTCGTTTTTTGCTTCATCACCACCTAAACCATCTATTCAAGGATGGCACTCACGCCTA
The DNA here is from genome assembly GCA_026770425.1 of Boechera divaricarpa. NCBI lineage: Eukaryota > Viridiplantae > Streptophyta > Magnoliopsida > Brassicales > Brassicaceae > Boechera > Boechera divaricarpa. Next base: position 4,827,952 of record CM049186.1, on the reverse strand, counting down.
GGCCATCCCTCAGCATCTATCTTAAATTCTGTTGTTTGTTCTTTTTCTTTGCCTCATTCAAAAATTGTTTCTCAAACACTATTTTGCAATGATTGCACAATTAATAAAACTCATAAGCTATCCTTCTCTACCTCTTCAATTAAGTCCAGAATACATTTTTACTGATCGTTGGATATTACCCATCATCTCTATCAATTACTACAAGTACTATCTAGTACTCAATGATCACTACACACGCTTTACATGGCTATATCCACTAAAAACCAAAACAAAAGGTCGTGAGATTTTTATACATTTCAAAGCGCTCGTGGAGCACAAGTTCAACACCACCATTGGTACGTTATACTCAGACAACGGTGGAGAGTTTATTGCTCTCAAACAATTTCTTGCATCTAATGGAGTCTCACACCTAACGTCACCACCACACACACCCGAACACAACGATGTGTCCAAGCGTAAACATCGACACATTGTCGAAACTGGTTTGTCACTCCTTACTCATGCCGTCATGCCAAAAACCTACTGGAGCTATGCCTTTGCTGTTGCTGTGTACCTGATTAATCGACTTCCAACACCAGTATTAAAGATGGAGTCGCCATACAAAAAGCTTTTGAACGATCAGCCCAACTACTCCAAGCTTCGAGTATTTGGCTGTCTCTGCTTCCCATGGCTCAAGCCCTACGCAAATCACAAGTTGGAAAATCGATCAACATCGTGTGTATTTTTGGGATACTCTTTGACCCAAAGTGCATACCTTTGTTTTTAACGCAGCTCCAGTCGAATCTATGTGTCTCGCCATGTAAAGTTTGATGAATCAACGTTTCCTTTTCAACCACCACAGACCACACCAACTATCCCACCCAAAAAATCCCTAACCCAAACACATTCACCATCGGCCAAAATTGTGCCGCTGCCACTCGTATCAGCGCCTTGTGCCTTGCCAGGACCGCCGACTGAGAATCTTCACCGGAATGACCCGTTGCCGGCGCCGATTGCTGGGGTGTCACCGTCGATGGCTCCAATTCCTCCAATTATAGGTAACGACACTCACAACTCGATTCAAGGTTTTGGGGAAGACAGACAAAACGCTGTGCTCCATCTCCAAGGTCATGAATTAATTGTGGCCCAAGCCCATGAAAGAAATTCAACTCCAAATGTTGTCACAACTGGCGGCCCAGATACAATCACAAGCCCAACTGCCTTACCTTGTCTATCACGTGAAAATGAAAAAGCAGGCGACCCCAATAACAGTCACGACGAGACCAATCCTCCGACGAATCTTCATCCGATGACCATTAGAAGGAAGAACAATATTCTCAAGCCCAAATCGAAGATGAATCTTGCTGCTGCTCTGCCTCCGTCGATTCCACCAGAACCAACCACCGTTAATCAGGCGCTCAAAGACCAAAATTGGAGAATTGCAATGTCTGAAGAGCTCGATGCTTTTGCTCGGAATCACACATATGATATGGTTCCTCGACCACTAGCTACCAACGTTGTCGGCTATAAGTGGGTGTACAAGAATAAATTTTAACTTAATGGTTCATTTGGCAGGTGTAAAACACGACTCGTTGCGAAAGGCTATGATCAACAATTTGGCAGAGACTTCACAAAAACATTCAGTCATGTTGTCAAATCCACCACCTTGCGCTTAGTCCTCAGCATCGCAGTATCCCGCACTTAGCCTATCACCCAATTAGATGTCAATAATGCGTTCTTACAAGGGTATTTGTCAGAGGAAGTTTCCATAGAACAACCACCCGGTTTTGTTGACTACGATCATCCAACTTATGTGTGTCATCTTCATAAAGCAGTGTATGATCTGAAACAAGCACCGAGGGCCTGTTACATGGAATTACAGAAATTTGTGTTAGCCTTGGGTTCACAAATTGTCTTGCATACACGCCTCTCTTTGTCTATTGTAAGGACAATAACTGCATATATTTTCTGGTTTACTTTGACGATATACTTGTCACAGGAAGCAATACCAAGCTGATCAACACCATTCTCACTCTCCTTGCCGACCGCTTCTCTGTGAAAGAATCAGAAGACCTAAACTACTTTCTTGGTATAGAAGCTCATCGAACACCGCAGGGTCTCCATTTATCTCAGCGCAAATACATCATTGATCTTTTGACCAAATATAACATGGTGGAAGCAAAGCCAGTCAGCACTCCGATGGCAACATCTTCTAAACTCATGATTCACAGCGGTACAATACTCACCGACCCTACACGGTATAGACAACTAGTTGGTAGTCTCCAATACCTTGCTTACACTCGTCTTGACATCACATATGCGGTCAACCGCCTCTCCCAATTTATGCATCATCATACAAAGGATCATTGGCAGGCAGCCAAACGGATACTTTGTTACTTGGCAGGGACACAAACCCATGGTATTTTCTACTCTTCCAAGAACCCACTTCGTCTTCATGGATACTTTGATGCAGATTAGACAGGTGACTCCGACGATTATATCTTGACGAATGCTTATATCATATACAATGGAGCACATCCGATTTCATGGGTATCAAAGAAACATAAAAGTGTAGCTCACTCATCTACCGAAGCTGAGTATCGCGCAATATCCATATTGAACTCGACATCAAACTCCCAAATCCACCAGCTGTTTATTGCGACAATGTTGGAGCCACGTTTCTCTGCGCTAATCCGATATTCCACTCGCGTATGAAACATGTGGCATTTGATTATCACTTCATCAAGGGCCAAATTCAATCAGGAATGCTACGTGTGGCTCATGTGAACACTCAAGACCAGCTTGCCGATGCTTTAACGAAACCACTACAACGTGCCTGATTCACACTGCTAAGAAACAAGATTGAAGTGTCCAGAGCCCCTCCATCTTGAGAGAGCATGTTAAGGATACATAATCAAGTATATTAGGAATATACTTTAATTAGCAAAACCCTAATGTCTCACTACTTGTGTATATAATCCTTCTCTGTATTCATTATGGAAATCAATAAGATTATTCACATTTACAACGTTACCAAGATCTTGGTGGAATTTTTCGCCAACCGTTTAGGGTTTTGTGCAATGAACCGATGCAAAAGCTCAAGTGTTAAGAAAGATATTGGTACCTGGCCCCTTCAGCTGGTGTAGAGTCATTCTTCCCATGCTGATATGAAAAAATGTAGAGAGTAGAGACAACTCTCAGCCACAAAGAAACATGTAAACCAAAGCAGACAAGTATAGAAGTTACTCAGGTTCATGAAACTACGGACGTCGAACTACGTTTATATAGTTTTTTTTGTTTTGTTCGGGTTTCTAGTGGATAAATTTTCGTTTCCATTTTTCTTTTAACATAAGGGATAAATTTTCTATTTACAGTTTCAGACAAAGTTGATTCCATTATATTGATTAAAAACAAAAAAAATTGTGTGAACTGGAAAGGAATTTTTAAAGAGAAATGGTATTTGGTAGCAGTAGAGAAAAATATAACAAAGAAAAATGGGAGGATGACAAATTTTTGTGATGCTAAGGAAAAATTGTTTGAAATGTTTTGGACGTTTTATCTACCTTATTTAAATATTACGAGAGGCATGTAAAATTTGTGTGAATATCTAAAATACCAAATAGATTTTTTATATCCATTTATGTGAATACCAAATTTTAGCAAAACTAACATCTTAATCTAACAAATTCTGAATTCTCCTTAAAATTCTTGTACTCAATTGATGAACTTAAAAAATGTAGAAACGAAGGTTCACAAGGCTAGGACGTTTTATTGCGTTATGGCTATATGTCACTCATCGACAAAGGCTAGTCAGACATTTCAGAACAACTTTGCCATCCTCACATGTCATGTAAAAGAGTCTTTTAAAAAGGCTAGTCTTTTAAAAAGACCGTCATGATTAAGTTGACACCACAGTAATCTAATTAACCAGCTAGTAATAGCGAGGATTATACTAAGTATCATTAGAGAAGAAAATTTTAAAACAAAACATGCATTCTATATTAACTTAAAATCCAGTACTTGCTATAAAAAAAAGACATCATAGTGCTCACTAGAAAAATATACAAGTTCAGAAATAAAGTTTTCAAATCCTAAAAATATAAAAATACACAACAAAGGCACTCAAAAACTATTGCAGACCCTCCAACACGACAAAGGCACTTAAAAAATCGTACACAACTTAAAAAAAAAAAATTTGTTATACCTTTTCTTGGCAAGAAGGGGATTTTTGTTCTCCTTAACCATATAAAAAGAAGGTATGTGGAGATCTCAGCAATTCAATTCATTACCCAAGAGAGATTTAGTCCATAGGGTAGAGAGTTATATAAATAACCGTGCATGGTAAAATCCAAAGCAAATATTCTTACAGAACCACAGAGGATTCAAGCTTTTGGTTGGACAGAAATATCCAAGAACTGGGCTCAACAGATCTTACGGCAACATACTTTTTACTAAGGCGATGAAAGCATCGACAATGCAGAGCCATGCTCGACGCCAAGGACAATCAATGCACATAAGTACAAGAATGCCTATCAACGCGATGACATAAGTTGAAGCAGTACTACAATAGAAGGCCAACATGTCAATAGCAGCTTCATCGTCTTCTTCTCCCCCTCCATTACCTGCTTCCTCTGATCTCTTCTTATCCTCACAATTTCTATTGGTCGGTGGTCCACAAAGAAGAGGATTGCCTAAGTACTTGTTCGCGTCGAAAGTGTTAAATTGCTTTCCTTGAGGAATGATTCCTGATAAATTGTTGTAAGAGACGTTGAACACAGCAAGAGAAGTAAGGTTGGTTAGTTGGTGAGGAATGCTTCCCTGCAACATATTATTAGAAAGATCAAGGCTCTCAATATCCTTCAGATTCGAGAAGCTGGATGGTATAGAACTCGACAAGAAATTGTGCGATAGATTCAACGCTCGTAGTTTCGAGAGATTTCCAAGCTCTACTGGGATAACACCACTCAATTCATTGTTTGACAGATCCATCCCGTACATATAACCAAGTATTCCATCGAGGAACCCATATCTTCCAATATAAGAATCATACCTTTGCTTCGTTGCAAATTTGATTTCAATTTCATGAAAGATAGAGTAGAATGCCTCAAACTTCTCTACCACAAATGTGGATTTGTAAAATTCCGACTGAAAGAACGTTTTAAAGGAAGTTACCGAATAGTCAGCCATAAACCCCTCTCCTTCCAACCCAAATGATAAATTATAGAGGCATGAAGGTATGAAACCATTGAGCTGGTTATCTGAAAGATCTAAAAGTATGATGTTTCTCATATCACACAGCTGCCTTGGAATAGATCCTGTTAAATTGTTTCCTCTCAACAAAAGAAAATATATGCTCTGGGTATTGACAAACTGCGGGATACTCCCAGAGAGTTTATTGTTCCGCAGATCAAGTATCTGGATATGTTCCAACAACGTGTTTGGAATCGGTCCTGTGAAGTTGTTGTCGTGTAGGAATAAATTTTTCCCGAGTACACTACTATTAACATGTGATGGTAACGCTCCAGAAAATAGGTTACCAGAGAGGTCTAGAAATGCAAGTATGGGCATGTTCAACGAAGAAGATGATATTGTACCTTCGAAGAAGTTGTTTGATAACAATAAGAACTCCAAATAAGATAAGTTGAATATCCAACTTGGAATCGCACCTGTGAGAGAGTTGTGGGATATGTCAAGTACGGACAAAAAAGATAAGTTAAACAACCCAACTCCGATCTTGCCTGAAAATAAATTGTTATCCATTCTCAACACGTTCAGTGAGGTAAAGTTTGTTCCTCTTGGAAGAAAATGGCCGCTAAACTTGTTGTGAGAGAGCTTCAGGTACTGTAGTGAAAAACAACCTGTAACAAAACTTCTAGGTAGCTTTCCAGAGAAGTTATTATAAGACAGATCCAGGAATGAAATATTCTTCATCTCACCAATATATGATGGAAAATGCCCTTGGAACCCATTATTTGAGCCGTTCATATGTACCAGATTCGGAAGCGCACGACCGATATTATCAGGGAACAACCCACCAATATTATTTGATGAAAAATCCAAGACCAGCAAATCATACACTATTGTCGGCATCTGAAAGATAGTGAATGAATTATTCTGCAAGTGTAAGACTTCAAGTTCAGGATTATTCACCAATAGCCAGGTAGGAATGTCTCCAGAGAATCTGTTGCTAGATAGATCAACTAGACGCAAGTTATTCTGGTACACGAGAAAGGAAGGGATTTTGTCCAAGCTACAAGATCGGAGTACAGCAACACTCAATTGAAATTTTGGCTGCCAGTTACTCTCTATCTCTACTTGTACCATATCAGGTGTTGATGAAAGCTTGAGCACCTTGAGCTTTGTGAGGTTGGTGAGTTGACTGAGTGAAAATAAGCCTGTGAAGTTGTTATCTAGCAACGATAAATATTCGAGGGACTCAAGGCTACTGAAACTTGATGGTAGATTTCCACTTAATTGGTTGGATGAAAGATCAAGAACCCGTAGCTTTTGCAATCTACCTAAACAAGGAGGAAGTTGATCTACAAAATAACTTTCATGGAGATCGAGCTCCCGCAAATTATTCATTTCACAAATTACCGCAAAAAAGATAGTTTGGAAAACAACAAGATATTCAGAATAATAAGAGTAATTGTATTCCTCTCGAGTAGGGGTGTCAAAATGGGTCAAACCTAATGGGTCGATCCAACCCGATCCGACTCATTAACCCTGATGGTCATACTATTTGGATCCTAATGAGTTGATGAGTTAAATGAGTTATGAGTCAATGGGTTGATGGGTCAATGGGTTATGGGTTATGGGTCAATGAGTTTATGAGTCATATGGGTTGGGTTGTAATGGTTTATGATTAATCATTTACCCATTAAAATATCATACTTAGCATAATCATTACCATCATACTAACATCATCATATCAATATCGCCATATCATATTTCATCATCATCATATCATCATCATCATTATACTACAATTTTTCCGCCAAAAATACGAGTTCGCATTTTTTTCCGCCAAAACCATGAGTCAATATTTTTTTCCCGCCAAAACACGGTTTCATAATTTTCACGCCAAAAACACAGTTTCATAATTTCCCGCCAAAAAACGGTTTCATAATTTTCCCGCCAAAAACACGGTTTCATAATTTTCCCGCCAAAAACACGGTTTCATAATTTTTCCGCCAAAAACACGGTTTCATAATTTTCCCACCAAAAACATGGTTTCATAATTTTCCCGCCAAAACACGGTTTCATAATTATTCGGTTACATAAACACGAATCCGTATTTTCCCGCCAAAAAACACGAGTCCATATTTTTCCGTCATAAATACGAGTCCGTATTTTTCCAAATTACGTTTCACAACTTTTTGCAAAAAACTCGATTCCACAATTGCAAAAAATCTAAATAACTGAATTTATCAATGATGATGATGATCATGATTATTGTGATCATGATGATGGTGATCATGATGATGATGATGATCATAATTATTTAAATTAATTATTAATTATGATAGTTATTAATTATTAATTATGATTATTATTTAAATTATAACAAAATTATTAAAGGGTCAACCCATTTAAACCATTAACCCATTAATTTATATGGTTTATGGATTTACCCAAACCATTTGCTAAATGAGTTTGGTTAACTCATACCCATTAAACACTAAATCAATGTGAGTATGAGTTGGTTTGGTTTGGTTTATCCATTTTGGCACTCCTGCTCTCGAGAATTCACAAGACACTTCTCATACGTAAAATGTTAAGATGTTCACATAGATAATCTTAGAGGTGAGCAAACAATGGTCACCTTCTATTGGTATAGGCCCGTCGAGATTATTCTCAGCAAGACCAAGGACTTCCAAGTTAGTCAAATTCTTTAGACCTGAAATAAAGTAAAAACCCAAAAAATATAAATAAGATATATTCGTCTCCGTTCATAAGAAAAGAAAGTTAAAAGAGAAAACTTGCCTTGCAATTCCAGTGACCTAAGAAAAGGGTTTGAACTTAGATCCAGAGATTTCAGCTTTTTTAGATGAGTCAACTCTGCTGCAAGACAAAAAGACACCTCTAATTAATATGGATAGGACAATCTTGAGATGGCATCATAAACCAATTCAATTGTGTTCTACTCTAAAGAAAAGAGACAAGAATTTATGGACAGTGACAACTGATGTAGATTCTACCTAGCATGGACCCGTTAAATCTGTTTCCTCTCAGATCTAGCAGTTCCAAGTTTGTCACATCTTTTAGCTCTGAACGGGAGTCCATGAGAATATAAGAATGATTAGAACTAAAAAAGAAAGAGATATCTAATTGTAGCGATTACATAAAAACCAAAGATACATCATTTAAAAGGAAACTACACACCTTTAAAAGGAAAAGACCCGTCCATTGAGTTTCCCCGGATATAAAGACTTCTAAGTGATGTAGCAGCATTAAGAAAGGGAAATATGCTGTTGTTGAACCTATTATTAGAGAGATCAAGAATCTCCAGGTTTCTTAATCTCCTTAAGTTTTTATTACCTGCAAACAAAAATCTTGTTAACAAAGTATATAAAAAATAAGATAGACATCAGACACTATACTTAATGCTGCAAAAAATAGGTACTATAACGTTTTGATGCAGGGGAAAAATCTAAGTAACAGGGCAGGGAAAAATGTTTCCAAATAGAGACCACAACTGTAAACTAGACGCTTTGAAAAGTCTGGTATACCTTCAATATCATCAAAGAAGCCATTGTATCCAAGTGATGATAAGTTCTGACTCCGAAGCTCTTCAAAGGGATGCAGTAAAGAAAGATTTAGGAGAGTATTTCCGTTAAAGTACATATCATCAAAGGAAAGCCCGATAACCTGCCCGCTTGTATGATTGCATTTAATGCCCTTCCATCGGCAACAATCCCTCTTTGTGTCATTATTCCAAGTAGGAAGAACAGAGCCCAAGATCAATTCTACACTCATTGAGATCATGTCGTGCTTGAGCTCCAACAAAGCTTTTCTTTCTTTCTCGATGCAGCTTTTGCATCCGTGCAGCTGCCCCAACAATAATATCACCCATATCAAGTATTGGCCCGAAAAAAGCTTGCCTTCCATTGCAAATAAGATAAAAAGCAAAAGAATTTAACCCCAAAGCAATTTGGGAATGTGAGTTCAATGCAGATGCCTCCACGGTTATATATAAATGATCGTATATTTAGAAAAGTCGAAGTTTCTGTTAATAAATACACTTTAAAACTCATGTGACACGCGTTAGGTGACTGATAGCTATCATTTACTTTGAATTGTCTGACAATCGGATTATATATATGTAGCTTAACACCCATACACATGTATCACGAAATAAAGTCAAGTCAACTGGAGGATACGACCGTAATCAGCTGTGAGTCAAAGGTGCCCCAACAGTAACATCACGCATATCAGGTTTGACCCATGAACACCTTCCCTTTCATAACGTTGAACAAACCAAAAAACAGAAACTAAGAAAATTGGATTGTGTATATATTGTCCAAACACCTCCATCTATATAAGATTTTAAAATTGGAATGCATTAAAACTGCAGTATGAAGTAGAAAACAAAGCCAAGTTGCATGAAAAAATATATTTCATCAAGTTTAGCAAACGAATCATTAACTAAACGAATCTTTGAATTTTAGTAGATAAAGTCTTTGAATTATGTGTCTAATTGTCGATCTGGTGTTGCCATAATTACTAATTTTTTTTCTTGACACCAACTGATAATTTGATCCTCCATAAAAATCTAACCTTGGAACTGCAATAGCAAATGACCAGCAACTCAACGGTCTTCTGTTACCGCCAAATTTCTGATCCTCTTTGCATCATTTTTGACTCGGCGAAAACCATAGATCCCATCGCCATGACCAACACCACCGACGCTGACGGAATTATACAGGCTACCAACATCGCGGCTCGTCGAGATTGGCCCGCGAGCTCCGGCGAGACGCTGAATGAGATGAAAAAGGAAGCAACTTTTATTTTATTAAACAAGTCTAACCCAGAAATATTGAGAAAGCCCGTTTAGTTCCAAACCGTTTAAGCCCACGCCCGTTTAGGCCCACGCCCATTTAGTCCCGGCAAACTTTTTATTTTATTTTAAACGTGTATTCCCAGTGTTGATTGAGAATTATTTTAACAAAATAATTTTATGTTTACATGAAATATTATAATCATGTCATGTCATGTTTACGTGTTAACGCCTCAGTAACTTTCACAAAAATATATTAAAAAGTTTCGTTTACTAGAAATATTACGTTGAAATGTTATTAGACATTATTTGACATATTTTAGGTAACGTATATTTATGGTATAATTAACGAGATTTAAATATTTATTTTAAAACATAAAAACGTAATTCTTTAAATAACAAGAGAGGTAGCATCAAACGTAATTCTTTGAATATATTTAAAGAATTTAATTAGCATCAAATTACAGAATTTAATTAGCATCAAACTATTTGTATTCTTTAAATACAATACAATATTTAATATTTATATTCGATTCTATTTGTATTCTTTAAATACAATACAATATTTATATTCAATTATATTAAAAGAATTTAATTAGCATCAAATTACAGAATTTAATTAGCATCAAACGTAATTTAAAGATGCATTTTTATTACGTATAAAATCATCTAGAAATATAATCATCTAGAATTGTTAAATTGAACTACATCTATAATGATGGTAAGTTTATATTTTACTACATCTATAATATTGGTAAGTTTATTTTTTTAATATAGATTTGGTACCTTATCACGTGTTGTGAAGAAAGTTTCCCCCTAATCTCACGTTTTAGTAGGGGATGATAATATTAGTAAGTTTATATTTTTCTACATCTATAATAATGGTAAGTTTATATTTTTAATATAGAATTGGTACTTTATGATGGTAAGTTTATATTTTACTACATCTATAATAATGGTAGGTTTATATTTTTAATATAGATTTGGTATATTATGACGTGTCGTCAAGAAAGTTATTTCCCCTAATCTCACGTTTTAGTAGGGGATGGTAATGTTAGTAAGTTGATATTTTCCTACATCTATAATAATGGTAAGTTAATATTTTTAATATAGAATTGGTACTTTATGACATGTCGTGAAGAAATTTATTATTATTCTTCCCCACAAATTTGAAAACAATTCATAAACAAAAATTGTAAAATATATACATAAATGTGCAACATTTTTTGGAAATATTATATTTTCGTAAAATATTATATTTCATAACAGTGGTATAATACATCTATATAAATAGTAGCCTAACTTTTTCTATTTTTTTCATTCTATTCAAATCATACCCAAATATTCATTCTAGAAAATATAATGTCTTCTTTTTCTGATATTTTTGATGTCAAACCATACAAGAATTTGTGGAAGATAAAAGTTAAGATAGTTCGTCTCTGGAAACAATTTACCTCTGGTGCTGGAGAATCTCTAGAAATAGTTCTAATCAATCGAAATGTTTGTTTTTATATTTTTATCCTAATTATATAAATTGGCAGGAAATTATTTAAAATATATAAAATATTAGTTAATATAAATGATTCTAATGTATGATTTCAAATACATGGCTCAAAAATACAAGCTGGTGTGAAGAAAGCATTGTTACAACAATTTCATATATTATCTACAATTTTATTGTTAACAATGTTGTAGGTACGTATCGGACAACCAAAAATGCATACAAAATAGCATTTATATCTACCACAAAGGTTAAAGAATGTGACCACTTCCCTTCTGATTTCAGTGGAATTGAATCTATCAATTTCAACGAAATTCTTGGTGGAAAATTAAATACAGACTTTTTAATTGGTAAGTTGTTATTTAAAATAGGTATTAATTTTAATTAACAATTTTGTTGCATTCAATTTTTTTTTTAAGATGTAATTGGACAAATAGTCAATGTTGGGCAAATTGAAAACATATATGCTAAAAGCTTTCTCTTGAACTACGGAATCCAGAGTAAGAAATTAAAACCATTTTAAGTCCATATACGTTTTTTTATTTCTATGATTAGTACTTATGATGGGAAATTGAAACCATTTTAAGTCCATCTATGTATTGTCTCTATGTCGTCACGTTGATCAATTCTTTTATCATTTTCTATGTAATTTTAATTTTAAAAATATTTATAATTCATTTACAAAAAGAAAACGTTTTTTCTTATAGGAATATACGTCTCCCAGTTGTGTTCTGGGGACAATTTGCTGAGAAAGTAAACGAAGCGGTAATTGTTAAACCATAAGAAAATATTATTTGTGTTCTATAACATGGCAAAATCAAAATTTGGAAAGGTAAATTAATTCAATTTTTAATTTGTTTCAAATAAATTATAAATATAAATAATTGTTTTCAAAATCTATATACAGAAATATAAGCGTTTCAAATGCTTTCACCGTCTCCAAGTTGAGTTTGAATCCAAATATTAAGGAAGTTACATCATTTGTTGCTATGTAAGCTATTATTCACATTTAAAAATATTTCTGCATTTTTTATTACTTATTTAAAATGTAATTAACCAATTATATATATATATATATATATATTGGACAGGTTACCAAAAGATAACCTTGAATTGGTTGTCACAAATTCATCTTCATTGTTACCAATTAGTGGAGTTGGTGATAGAGGAGATTTTTTTGTAAAAACAAAAAAAAAAAAAATCAAAGAGATTTTGGAAACATCAGAGGTAACTTTATTAATTACAATAATAAAAATTATGTTCTTTTAATTTATAAATTTCTTTTAATTTTCTTTTAGGTCGAAAATTGCATTATCATGGGCACAATGATAAGAATCAATGAAGATATGAGATGGTATTATTTGAGTTGTAAAAAATGCTTAAAAAAAGTATTACCTGTCTCGATGATGATTTTGACTCGGATGTCATTGTAAAAGGCAAACAAAGTTATTATTGTGAAAAGTGCAATAATGAAAATCCTGATTTAATACCAAGGTAAAGTGTTTGTAAATGTACATAATCCATGCCAATTATTTTATTTATAATGTTTTATTTATTAATTTTTAATTTGTTTTATTTTTAATAGGTATAAATTGCACATAAGTGTGTTCGATAACACCGAACATACTAAATTGCTTCTTTTCGACAATATTGCTATGCAAATAATTGGACAACAAGCTTTTGAATTTACTGGTCCAATCCATGAAGAAGGAAGTTTATTATGTACCACTAAATTTGTTTTTATAAATTGCTAACAACCTTTTTCTCTAATTTTTAAATAATTTGATGGTTTTTCAGGATCAAAACTTTCTCCAAATTCCTCTACCTGTTTCAAATATTGTTGCGAAGACTTTTCTTTTCAAAATTTAAATTGAGAGGGAGAAGTATATCTACAAGAAAGATACGTTCAAGGTACTTAAAATTATTACAAACCCGGAAATTATTTTAGAGTTCAATACTTTTGATTCTATGATCCATAGTTCATCCACACAAAAATCATCAGAGGTAAGTATAAAAATTAAACATTATTTTTTTTAATCTGCAACTTAGTAATATTTTCTAAATCAAAATGATGTATAATAAGAATCAATCGAAACATTCAATCCTGAAAGTTCTATTATTTCTGAAGCTCTAGGGGAAAATGAGGTTACATTTACGCATTATTCTTATAAAATATATATTACAAATACATAAACATCTGCATAGGAAATAATTAACATTTTTTTCATTTTGTAGGCTTCATTGAGTTGTAATGACGTTGGATCAGTGAGATCAAATTCCGCTAATTCAACACCTGGAAAACATAGACACATAGACAGTGGCGAACGCAGGTGAGAGGGTGTGAGGGCATGGGCTCCACACTCTTTTCCTTTTTTTTTTTAAATTAACCAAAATTCTGGAAAGTATACAAAATATAAGAGAATACGGATTGTACACTATTAAATATTTTAATATTTGAAAACTTACAATTTTCTTTTTCTTTCATAATTTAGTTTACTTTTTTTTTTAAGTTAGATTTTCTTTCTATTTACAATCTTGCAAGTATAAATAGGTGGTTTGATATCTTGTAAAAGACACGACTGATTATTATTGTTTAAGAGTTTTCTATGAGAAAAGTATTCTCAGTTTTCTTTAAGAATCAGGAGAACACGATTTTGATTTTTTATTCAAGAGGATCATTACCATTACTGGAATGTTACAAAAGCTTCAAATTTAAAGGTATTTAGAATCAGATAGGTAAAATGCAACCGAATAGGTGATCAGTTTTTAAACGATTGTTTAGTTTGTTTTGTTGAAAGAGAATTGTTTGATAAAGTGACAAATGCAGCCATAATGAAAATGTTCTAAAATATACAGGAACATATTATAATGTTATAAAAAATTTTTTTTGTCATAAAACTTATTTTTATATTAATACTATATTTTTTAGAAAAAAAATATTTTATATAGTGCTCCGGGTTAAATTTTGTTCTGGATCCGCCACTGCACATAGATGAAGTTGGGTACGATGAAAGTATTGATCAGAATTCAAGTTCGAAGAAGGCATGTGTTTTGAAAATTAAGACAGAAAAGTTTAAATGATTTTTTTTTCGTTTTAAAGGATTGTTTTATTACTCTTTATGTTTTATTTGGTACTTTTTCCTATAAAATAAATTTTTAAATTTTATTACTCTTTATGTTTATCTAATCAAATCATTGTAAAACATAGTGTATGAAAACAAAAGACTAAAATTTAGTAAAATAAAGACTAAAATTTGGTTAAACAAAATAAAAAGTGCACAACATCATTAATTTTAGGTGTAAACGACCTTTATGAAAATGGTGTTATTGGAAGATTCTCAATTATACCTTGCAATGTGTAATTGGAAGATTGCCAATTTAAAGTTAAAGTTTGTAATGTGTAAAATTTTGTATAGAAACAAAAGCCTAAATTTTGTAAAACAAAATAGAAAGTGCACAAAGTATTTAACTTTACGTGTAAATATATAGGGGGATTATTTTTGCATTGTAAAATTGGAAGAATTTCTATTTAGGAAAGATTCCCTATCTATGAAATATTTTCCAAAATCTAAGATGTTGGGGAGATTCCGCTTTGAACTTAAATATTCCAAATCCCCTATTTGGAAGATTCCCTATTTATGAAAGATTTCCTATTGGAATTACATCGAAACATTTTATCGAACATACGTCAAAGCGGTTCTCTTATACTTACATCGAAACATTTTATCGAACTTAAACAAAATGTTTTTCGCTGTATACTTACTTTTAGAATTTAGTATTCTAACTAATACTTGAGTTTTTTTGCAGTCATTGGTGAATCAAGTTACATAACGCCAACAAGACCACCATCGAAATAGAAAAACAGCATTCTTAGTTCAACCACAACTAATGGATTATTAACACATACTCTAATTGAAATACGTTCTGATTCTGATTCTTCTGGTTACTAAAATAAACTTATCAATTTCAAATCAAAACATGTCTTTATCTAATATTTAACATAAAGAAAGTTTCATTTCTACAGATGGAGGTCGTGAATCATTTGATTGCTCAAGCTCATCCATATGTGAATCTGACAAACATTCTTCGGATTCAGATAGTGAATTTTACAATATAAAGGAGTGAGAAATTTATACTAAAAATGTAGCAGATTGGTTGGCTCACTCATTTAGCGATTTACCTATCCGAAATCATACACCCAATCCTTCTTCGATGAATGCAGCTACTCCACTCAATGGTAATTTATAGATCCAAACTTTTAATATTACTACATGTGCAATTTTTTAAAACATAGCCTACTCTATATCTTAAAATTCTAAAAATTCAACCCAACTATAACTAATACAGGTTATAACGACGATGGAGAACCTAGATATGAATGTACTAAATGCGGGGCATTGCTGTGATATAATGAAAGAATTGGTAAGGGCTCAAATAGAGGAGTACTTGTTTTCTCTTTGTGTTGCATGAAAGGAAAAGTTAAGCTTCCACCTTTGAAAGAACCACCACCACTGCTAGCAAGATTACTTACGAATGATGATGAAATAAGCAAACATTACCGTACTAATATCAGAGCTTTTAATTCAATGTTTGTATTTACTTCTATGGGTGGAAAAATAGATAATTCCATTAATCGGGGTGGTAGTCCAAAAATGTTTAAATTGCATGGCGAAAATTATCATTTAATTGGTAATATGGAGCCTAATACAAGCTCTGGGCCAAAGTTTTCTCAGTTATATATACATGACACAGAAAATGATGTTCAAAACAGAATTTCGGCATTAAGGTAATTTATTTTTACAATATTATCTTTACGTTTTTTTTATAAATCATGTCTATTTTATAACTTTATATGCTATATAACACTAATTATATGTGTTTGTTTTCACAGTGGTAATAGTGTCAAGAGCAAAATTTTACCAGAATTAGTTGAATCAATTATGGACATGTTAAGAGAGTTCAACGTACATGTAGAAACATTTAGAAGTGCAAGAGAGAGATTTAATGTAGAAGAGTCTCAAGAATCAGTACATTTGGTTATGATAAATGATCGGCTAAAAGATGGTCGTATATATAATCTTCCAACATCTTCAGAGGTAGCAGCACTGGTGGTTGGCAAATTTTTCTGTTAATATGAACAAAAGAGACATCATTTTGGAAAGAAAGTCAGGAAAGCTTAAAAGGATAGATGAGTTACATCCTTGCTATCTACCATTACAATATCCCCTATTATTTCCATATGGTGAGGATGGTTTTCGTTTAGGAATTAAAACAGGTTATACTGGTATATCACATTCACTTGCAATCCCAAGTGGCCAGAGTTAATGCGGCATCTTCAAAAACACAATCTTAGGTCTGAAGATAGACCAGATTAATGTTGTCGTTTATTCAAGATGAAACTTGATAATATGATTCAAGATCTGACCAAAAAGCAAATGTTTGGGAAAACTGTTTCAGGTAAATTTATGCAAGTGTATTATTACATTTGACATGTTTACTAATTATCTTTTCCTTTTTAACTCATTTAAAATTTTTTAATGATTTAATACTAATTTAATATTTCATATATCTTGGATACAGCCATGTACACTATTGAGTTCCAAAAAAGAGGAATTCCACATGCTCATATATTGATATTTATGGAAAAGTCTAGCAAATTCCAGACAAGCGATGATATTGATCGTATCATATCGGCTGAAATTCCTGATAAGGATGAATTCTCTAGTTTGTACGGAGTTGTTAAAGATTTGATGATTCATGGCCCATGTGAAAATTTTAACAAAGATTTACTGTAAATGGAGAAAGGAAAGTGTTCAAAATTCTTTCCTCGAGGTTATAACGACTAAACAACATTTTCAGAGGATGGTTATCCAGTATACCGAAGACGGGATAATAACATTTTGTTGAAAAAAAGGTATTCAAATTGACAACTGATTCATAGTCTCATTCAACAAAGAGCTACTTCTAAGATATCGTGCTCATATAAATGTTGAGTGGTATAATCAATCTAGCTCAATTAAGTACTTATTTAAGTACATTAATAAGGGTTCAGATTGTGTTACAGCAACATTGGTTTCTAATGTCTCACAAGCAAAGAACCATACATCTCGAGATCAAGGAATAAATCAACAGGATGAAAATGATGCTAATGAAAAACCATTGACAAGATCAAAAACTATTTTGATGCAAGGTATTAAGTTAAATTTTTAATTCACGCTCATTAATTAAAATTTAAATATTTCCCTAAATTTGATTTTTATTTGTATGCATTAGGTATGTTTCAGCATGCGAGGCAACTTGACGCATTTTATCATTTCCAATACATTTTAGAAGTACTCCAGTAGAGAAACTTACATTCCATCTTCCAAACGAGAACTATATAATTTACAAAGATAATGATTCAGTGGAAAGTATTATGAGCTGCTCTAACGATGGGAAAACAATGTTTATTGCGTGGATGGAGACTAATAATTTTGATTATGATGCCAGAAAGTTGACGTACTCGGAGTTTCTAACAAAATACGTTTGGAATTGGAAGGATAAGATATGGACAAAAAGGAAAAAGGGTTTCTCAATTGGGAGACTAGATCACGTTCCCATTGCTGCCGGAGAAAGATATTATTTGAAAGTTCTAATTAACAAGAAGGCAGGTTGTATGTCTTATGACGATATAAGAACCGTAAATGACATTGTCGAACCTACTTTTAAAGAGGCATGCTACAAAATGGATTTGTTGGATGATGACAAATAATATATTGATAGTTTGAAAAAAGTGTAGTTTTGGGCTACAGGTCGTTACGTTCGAAAATTTTTTGCGATAATGTTGCGTCAGAGAGTTTGGCAATGCCAAACGTAGTTTGGGAAGCTACACATGATATTTTATCGGATGACATTCTTCTTATGAAACGTAAGAAATAAAAAAATGCAGGTATAATTCTAAATCATTTTGCAAATATATTATTTAAAAATTGGGGGATGACATAAAAATTTATTTAAAGTGTAGTAATTTTTAAATTTGTCTTTTGTTACAGGTTTATTTTTAAATCAAGATCATATTTACAACTACGCTTTGATTGAAATTGACAATATTTTGCGCAGTAATGGGAGCACATTGGAAAATTTTCATGGTATGCCTATTCCTTTGAAAAACATAGAGTATAAAGAAGAAAATAGTTTAGTACGTGAGAAATTAACTTATGGTAATGCAGCACTGAAAACTAAACACGTTCAAGAATTTTAAAAATGACTAAAGAACAGAAGAGCATATATGATGAGATAATTGGGTCTGTTTTAGGTAGAAAAGGCGGTGTTTTCTTTGTTTATGGATTTGGAGGTACGTTTAAGACATTTCTATGGGGGTTAATTTCAGCACGTTTTAGATGCCAAGGAGATATTGTTCTCAATGTTGCGTCTTCAGCCATTACATCTTGTTATTACTCGGAGGAAGAACTGCTCATTCAAGATTTGGGATTCCAATAAATCCAGATAAGTTCTCAACGTGCAATATAAAACCTGGTAGTCATCTAGCAAAATTAGTTTTTCTTGCATCACTCATCATATGGGATAAAACACCAATGATGAACAAGCATTGTTTCGAATCTCTAGATCGCAGCATCCAAGACATTATTCCTTCTAACGACTCTAAACCATTTGGAGGAAAAGTAATTGTTTTCGGAGGCGATTTTATACAGATTTTACCAGTCATCCCAAGGGGTAATCATGCTGATATTGTTTTCGCTTCATTAAACTCATCCTATCTTTGGGAACATTGCAAAGTGTTAAAGTTAACAAAGAATATGAGGCTTTTGTCGGAATATTGTTCAACAGAAGCTTTAGAGATTAAAAGTTTCTCTGATTGGATATTGGATCTCGGCGATGGAAAGATTAACGAGCCAAATGATGATGAAGTTATCATTGATATTCCTAAAGACCTACTTATCAATGATTGCACTGATCTAATACTTTCTATTGTTTCGGAAGTGTACGGGGAGTCATTTCATAATTCACAAGAACCAAAAAAATTTCAACAGAGAGCAATTTTGTGTCCTACAAATGAGGATGTTGATACCATAAACGACTATATGTTGAATCTTCTCTCAGGTATTTTAAATTTATCCTTCAGATTTAAATTTAAAGGATGACTCTGTGTTTGCACAAGAATTTTTAAACAGTATAAAAGCATCAGGCTTACCAAATCATAGTTTACGATTGAAGGTTGGTACACCAGTTATGATACTCAGGAACATTGATCCAACAGGACGTTTGTGCAACGGAACTAGATTACGAAGTTACTCAGTTGACTAATCACATAGTTGAGACAAGAGTTATAACTGGTAACAGGATTGGTGAAAAAGTATTTATACCACGTATGGTCATAACACCATCAAATACAAAATTACCTTTCAAAATGCGTCGTCGTCAATTTCCATTGACTGTTGCATTTGCAATAACCATCCATAAAAGTCAAGGTCAAACATTAGGTAATGTTGGTTTGTATTTACCTAGACCTGTTTTTTCACATGGTCAATTATATTTGGCTATCTCAAGAGTGAATTCTAGAAGAGGTCTTAAGATTCTAATAGTAGGCAAAGATGGAAAACCAACATGTTCTACAATCAACGTTGTTTTCAAAGAGGTTTTTGATAATTTGTTGTTTTTTGATAATTTGTTATAAAACAATAACATTTTAGTTTAATTATTTTCATTAAGAGTTATATTAATTATTTATAGTTTTCACACTACTGTTCTTATGATACCTGTATTTTAAAGAACCGAAATTAAGTACGAATTATTGCTTCAAAAATATTTTTGTTTCAATATATTGCGGAACATATAAAATTATATAAGAATTTAACTGTCTCAAAATAAAATCAGAAACTTTACATAAAGGTTGCAACAATCAAGGAGATTTACATACTTATTAGTTACTATAGTTATGTAATATTTTATTTCCCGTAATCTCACGTTTTTGTTTATGATGGTAAATCAATTGATAATATTAGTGTAAATGGAAGATTTCTTTACAATTTATTATTTCCCACGATTTTTGAAACAATTCATAAACGAAAATTGTAAAATATATATATATATATATATTTTTTTTACTATGGTATATAACATATAGAAAAGTAAAAATTAAAGATTTCTTTTAAACCTATATATTAACATAAATGTGAAACATATTTTGGAAATACTCTATTTTCGTAAAGTATCATATTCCATAACATTGAGATGACACATCTATATAAATACTAGCCTAACTTTTTCTATTTTTTTCATCCTATTCAAATCATACCCAAAATTGAAAGCATTGTTACAGCTATTCGAAACCTTGCTTCCTGAAGGTGAATTAATTTAATTTAAAATTGGTTTCGAATTACTTAAAAAAATAACTAGATCCAAACTAATTATGCAAGTGTTTTCTTACGGACATGTTTACTAATTATCTTTTTCCTTTTGATTCATTTTTGCGGACATGTTTACTAATTATCTTTACCTTTTGATTCATTTGTAATTTTCTAATGATTTATTACTAATTTAATTTGTCAAAATCTTTGATACAGTCATGAACACTATTGAATTAAAAGAAAAGGACTTCGACATGCTCATATAAATGTTGAGTGGTGTAATCAATCTAGCTCAATTAAGTACTTATTTAAGTACATTAATAAGGGTTCAGAGAAGGCATTTTAAGTTGAACACGTCTTTTTCGCTCTCTTCTCTCTCCCTTCACCCAAACCCTAGATCTGGTAAGCTTCCTAGGTCTTTCGTCGCTGGGCGGCGGTGACCGTCGCCGGCGCCGCCCCTGGCGATTCCTCCCCAGCTTCCTGGTCTCGCTCCTTCACTGATTCCCGTTTCCACCACTCACCACCGGAAGGCCTTGGTCGGGCTTCATCTTCGGTTCCGGTGGAATAATGCTTTTCCGCTACTCCACTTCTCCTTGCCGTTGCCTGGGATTTCTCTCAGCCGGAACTCGGAGTCGCCGTCTTTCATCTCCATCCACGGCTAGAAGTCGTGCAGCTTTAAAACTTACCTGCGAAGATCGACCTTGCATGTCTCCTCCGGATTTTTCATCGGATCTTCAGATCCCGGTCGCTGACCGTCGATCTCCGAAATCCGAATTTTCTGATAAACAGGTTAAGTCTAGATCTATTATATTTTTCAAATCGCCCCATTATCTCGCTTTTTCAGAGCTTTCCTATACCTTTCCCGACGTTGTACGCTGGAGATCTCCGTGTTGCTATACCGCCTCAGACGCTGGATTCTATTCAGCCACCTTATCTAGTTTAAATCCCGGGAACTTTCACGATTTTCCCCCTGTATCACCATCGTTATGTTGCAGGTTGAGGACCCTGTGTTCGGACGCCACGCGATATCTAGGGCAAACATCCGAAAAGATCTGAAACTCTCCGCCTCCCCTCGTCGTGGTAGGCTTCTCCGAGCGACACTTCCAAGCCATCATAAAGCTTAGTCTCTCAAAACTGCTACGCGTTGACGCTCCTACCGCCGATCCGCCCGATTCCCCTTTTGAACCGCCGCCATTCTGCCACTGGACGAGGACTCCGAGAGCAGCCACGCGACGAAGATTTGGGCGAACTCGCTCCCTTATCAATCCTTGGGCCGCTTTGGTTATTCTGTTGTTTTTGGGACCCATTAGAGGTTTACCTTCTTCCGTTTGTTTTCGAACAAGTTTATTGGGCTTTGACCCTTTCCTTTTTCCTCCAGTGATATGATCAATTTCGCTTTTGTAATGGGCTTAGACCCTTATATGTTTTAATTAATTAAGAAGTACTGTTGACCAAAAAAAAGAATAAGGGTTCAGATTGTGTTGCAGCAACATCGGTTTCTGATGTCTCACAAGCAAAGAACCATTCATCTAAAGACTAGCGAAAAAATCTAAACGATGAAAATGATGCCAGAAAGCTGACGTACTTGGAGTTTCCAACAAAATACATTTGGGATAGGAAGACTAAGATATGGACAAAAAGGTCTAGAAAAGGTCTTTAGCTTCTAATAAAAGGCAAAGATGAAAAACCAATATGTATTTTTTTTTTTGTAAAAAGAAAAACCAATATGTTCTACAATCTATTTCTTTTTTTTGATAATTTGTTGTAAAACAATAGCATTTTAGTTTAATTCTTTTACTAAAGATTTATATTAATTATTTATAGTTTTAATGAAATGTTCTTACGATACCTGTATCTCCAGAAGATCCGAAAACGAAATCACTGGCTGGTCAACCAATTCCATTTTCAGTCTACAAAAGTCAAAGATTTTGTAAGGAATCTTTCAAATCCTTCATATCCCTAATTTATGGGTTTTGGCTAACTCTAGAGATGCAATTTGATGAAATTATCATCTAACCCAAATAAACAAGAGAGTTAACGGAACATTTTTGCGCACGATCTCGAACTCACCTAATTCGAGGAAAGATGAATAGTCTCCGATCGAATACGAAAACGGAAGAAGTGTGTGTGGAGTGACGAAGTGATAATCAGAAAGAAATTGCAATAGAGGAGATCGACGGCCATAGACTGAGAATAGGCTTCTTCTTCTTCTCTAATCCGATGCTTTTGACGTCACGTGTTGTTCTCTGGGGACCGGTGAAAAATTCATATTCGGTGGCCCATTAGGCCCATTCTGTTTTCAAGAGGTCTTCTTCATTCAAGCGAAGAGGATAGAGCATAAGCCCTCCACCAAATATTTTTCATACTCTCTTAGTGTTTTTTTTTAGGGTGGATAGCAAAAACAACCCATATTTTTGAATTTTATTATTAAAACGACCTTAATATTTCAATATTACAAAACCAACCTATATCTGTTTTATATGGCCGTTTTGTCCTCCTTTCGTTTGGTGACAAAAAACGTAATTACGAAAATGCCATTAATAAATTTCTGCCACGTCAGCGCGCGAAAACTTAAGTCTACCAGAGCTATGACGGTAGACTTAAGAGCTCGGACGATAAAGTCTACCAGAGAATGACGGTAGACTTTAGTTTTTTTATGAAGTGGTAGACTTACTTGATAAAGTCTACCAGATTTGACGGTAGACTTATCGTAAACGAAACGGTAGAGTTTAGTTGAAATGTTACGGTGGACTTTGTTTTCCTATGTAACGGTAGAGTTTCTTAGATAAGTCTACCATTGTTACGGTAGACCTATGCATGCAGACAAGGTAGACTTACGTTTTCATGTTACGGTAGATATACTTTTTATGAAACGGTAGACATACGTTTTATGTGATGGTAGATTTTATTACCCGCGTTGACTTGTTGACTTTTTTTGGTAGACTTGCGAATTCTTGGTAGAGTTAAGGCACTCGACGGTAGATTTATTGACCAGGGGTAGATTTAAGTTCTCAATGATGGTAGACTTGCGGAGGAATTGGTTACGGTAGACTTTGTCCTGACACGGTAGATTTATTGAATGTTGGTAGACTTGCATCGTATAGTGGAAGACTTAAGTTGGTAGACTTACGAAATTTTTGGTAGAGTTTATATTTCTGATAGGGTAGATTTTAATGTGAATCACGGTAGAGTTAATACCTGCCATTGTGGTAGACTTTATTGTAGACTTTTACCTCCTTTGGTAGAGTTCTTACCTCCCATTGGGGTAGACTTTTATTGTGAATCATGGTAGAGTGAGTTGAGTTTATTACCTCTTATGGTTGTAGACGTTTTACCTCCTTTGGTAGATTTGCTTACCTCCATTTGGGGTGTAGACTTAATAACTTGATACTTTTTACAAGATTTGAATCCAATATTTGCTTTCTTTACAACTTGAATCAGAAATTATTACAAGACCATGATCTACCTCCCTTGTTATAGTGATTGCTTGGATAGCCAGAGTGACAAAAGGTCCAAAATGAAGCCTAAGCCTCTCCTCAGCAAATGTTATTGTCTCAACTATCTTATCAAATGGATTGC
This sequence comes from Boechera divaricarpa, assembly GCA_026770425.1. Classification (NCBI taxonomy): domain Eukaryota; kingdom Viridiplantae; phylum Streptophyta; class Magnoliopsida; order Brassicales; family Brassicaceae; genus Boechera; species Boechera divaricarpa. The sequence continues at coordinate 4,803,546 of CM049186.1, read as the reverse complement.
TGGATGGTAAGTGCTTTCAGCCAGTTGTAGTTCTTCTCTTATACGCTTATTGGAGTTAGCACATTCCTCTTCTATATTCTTTCATTTTGTGTGTGTACGTAGAAGGTAATATTAATATTAAAACACTTAGTACGTACAAAAAGTCATTAAAGTTCCATACATAGCATAGCATACCGTTGGATTGTTTAAGTTCACATACATACCATAACAACAACAAAAAACAACAAACATACTTGTGTACTTAAACAAATAAATAGACAAGGACGGCCACAACAATAACCGCAATGCCAATACCTACCATAAGCTTCATCTCCTTGTCCTTTCTTAAACGTTTTGTGCAAACAATCTCCTCCGTAAGCTCGCCGTAGCTAAGAGCAAGCCCCTGGATCATATCTTTGAGTAAACAGATTTGGTCTCCATGAACTAAGACATTGCGCCAAATCATTCTCGGATCAACAATCTCGTCATTGTCTCCAAGAGTGTAATATCTCATCCGATCATGTAGGTCCGAAATTTCTTCTTTCAGCTCCTGGATCTCCTCCATGATTGCCTCATCCCACCATTTCCATATATGGCAACCGTTATCCTAGAAAAAAGAACAAACAACAACAATATTCACATAAAATTCTAAATTCTAACAAAGAATAAGAGAAAACTGTTTTTCTGCATATGCTTACATCGATCCTCTCGCAAGAATAAAATCTTCTGCCCGGATTGGTTGCGGTGAATGAGGTTATGATTATTGCTTTTCCACCACAAAAACAGCGCGGGGGAATTCCATACTCACCATCCCTCCGTGCCCTAGCCCTTTCCTCTCGTTGTATAACCTCGAGATTGATGTTCTCATCACTGCTTTCGTCGCTCATCTTGGCTAAAAATAGAGAAACATGTCAAGTACCATAACATAGAGTCAAGTCTACCATAACATATCGTAAACATATCATAACAAACAGTAAAATCTACCATAACATAGATAAAGCGAAGTCTACCAAAACATACAGCATAAGTCTACCATATTTGTATCTGTAATGTACTACACTACCCAGAAATCGATGGAGCGAGAAAGAGTGAGAGTTCAAGAGAGCGAGAGAGAGAGAGATACGCCTGAAATGATAAGAGACATCGCCCGACGACAAAGACAAAGAAGAGGACGACGACGACGACAAGACGAGGACGAAGATGAGGAGGAAGCTGACGACGAAGAAGAGCACGAATCTTTTTACCCACGACGAAGAAGATGACGAAAAGATAGTACATAGACGACGAAGACGAAGACGAAGAATCGGAAGAAGAAGAACTAAAAAGAAGAAGATGGAGAATACGAAGAAGAGTAACTTACCCTAGATTCGGCGAGAGTAGTATGACGGAGTAGGCGAAGTTTGTGAGGAAGCCCAAGTTACGCAATAGCAGAAGAAAAAAAAACCCTAATCTAGGAGAAGAACGAGAGAGCGTTATATATTTATTAAATTCTAGGAAAGTCTACCGCGTGGTTACCATTGTTTTGAAAATCTACCGTTCAATAATAAACTCTACCAGTTTGATAGAGTTATTTATGTGACAGTGACGGTAGACTTAGAGTATAAAAAGACTGTTTTGTCCTAACCGAACTAGGATAGCATCAGCTTTTATTTGGGCAGCCGCTGTTGTCTCTCTCCCTGATCCTCTTTATTTTTTCTGATACAGTGACAGAACGGTTAGAAATCAATTCTCCTTCATCTCTGTCGAAATTTTGTGCTGTCTCTTTCATTTTTCCCAAATTTTGTTCATTCTCTTTTTCATGGACCAATTATATTAGTGTGCGGTGGTTGGAGAAGGGAGAAAAGTCGTTGGATTTTCAGTGTTGACAACACAAGAGGGTGTAAACTAGTAGGAGTTGATCGCGATACCACCTATAGAGATTTGGTTGGTGTGGTATTTGATGAATTTGGCTTGGATCATCGTAATTTTGAGCTCAAATTGAGCTATATGCTATCGAAACGGAGTTTTCCAAACTTGCCCGATGATACACCACCAGTTTTAGTTGGGAGTTCTCGTCAATTGGAAGGCTTTTTGACGCAAGCAAAGACATGTACGATGCGTCTCTGTGTGGAGCTCACAGAGAAAAGTGGAGCAAGTCAACAAACGAAAGAAGAAAACGTTACGAAGAAGAAAAGGGAACAAGCCCACCAAGAAAAAATTGAAGAAGATGATGAATACAGATTTGATTACTGCGATGACCCGGATGGGGCAAGCTCTGATGATGACTACGGTATGGGTAAAAAGTTTGTAGATGACGAGGATGAGAAGGAAATTCTCCCACCAAAAAAAGAAAATTAGGAAAGGAAATTGAGTGTCGGCAATTGGAATTGTCTTTAGTAGTGTTAGATGTTGGCCAGATTTACTCCACAAAGGATGAGTTGGAGTTGAAATTGAAAATTCTTTCAGTTTTGCAGAAATTTGACTTCGATGTGGACCATACAACACCAGATTTGTATACGGTAAGGTGTTGGGTAAAAAGATGTACATGGAGGATTAGGGCTACGACCATTGGAGATGGTCCCCAATTTCATATTAAAGTTTACGTGGCGGAGCACACATGTTCTGTGACAGAGCGTTCTGGCCGATGTCGACAAGCTACCTCTGAGATACTTGGCCGTCTATACGCAAATTTTGTTGGTTCAGTTGGACCGAAGGTGGTCCGTAGTCTTGTTGCTAATGGTCTGACAAAACGCTACGGACTAAGGGTTGGGTACTGGAAGGCACATCGCACTTTAAAGTTTGCACGACAATTGATAAAGGGAAGTACAGAATATGGATACGAAGAACTACCAAGTTACTTGTACATGATTAGGCGAGCTAATCTTGGGACAGTTATTAAGCTTAATGTTGACCAATATGACAGGTTTAAGTTTCTTTTCATTGCATTTGGAGCCAGCATTGAAGGGTTTATCTACATGAGGAAAGTTATAGTTGTTGATGGTACGTTTTTGCATGGGAAATACAAGGGTACCCTACTTGTCGCAACTACCCAAGATGGAAATTTACTATGATGTCATATAAAGTCTACCAACCATAGAAAGAGAAAAATTCCTCAAGTACCAACAACTCTAATACAACGCTACTATGATGTCAATCAAACTCAACTGTGTACAAGTACAATGACTAGTATCAAAACTGATACTTTCTTGACACTCAAGTAACTTAGGGAAGCTACTAATAAAATGAGTATTTTTATTTTAAAAAATAAAGTCTACCAACCATAGAAAGAGAAAAATTTCTCAAGTACCAACAACTCTAATACAACGCTACTATGATGTCAATCAAACTCAATTGTGTACAAGTACAATGACTAGTATCAAAACTGATACTTTCTTGACACTCAGGTAACTTAGAGAAGCTACTTTTACTAGAATAGAGACTTACGTACCGCACTGGCAGCATTCTCTACTGGAGCACCACCATCTACTCTACCAGTCCCACTAGATGCATCTTTGCTTGATGCATTTTTGGGAGTTGCATCTTCTCTGGCCAAAGCATCCTCCACTTTTGTAATTCGGAGGCGGTCAGAACGCCAATTTTCTTCAATTGTTCCCAATCTTGCAGAAATCTTCCTCATCTCGGCTAGAAGGGATATTTCGATCCCACTCCTCTCCTCCCGTTCAGAATGTCGAACTGTACTGACCGGTATTTTTTATTTCCTCTTGTCCTATACAACTACAATCTCTCTTGTCTTCCTCTTTGTTTGTTTTGGGGACATAACATCTACTCCCCATCTGTTTTCATCTAAGGTCCCTGCTAAGATATCACGCAGCATATTGTGCAACTTATGATCAACTATTCTCTCATCTTCTGGAAACTCCGGATAAATTTTCTCCAAATCCTTCCCAATGAGTAAGTGCATAACTCGTACCTACACCAAATAAACAGTAAACACAAATGTTAAGTCTACAATAACATACAGTTAAGTCTACCATATCATTCAGTAACATCTACCAGAACTTTATCTAAGTCTACCATAACATTCAGCTAAGTCTACCGTAACATTCAGCTAAAGTCTACCATAACATTCAGTAAATCTACCATTGCTACCATAGCATTCAGTTAAGTCTACCATAACATACAGTAACATCCACCATGATTAAACGTTTACCAAACCTTATTGTTTCCCTCCTTATCGGACTTGATAATGTCCTCAATTGGGGCACGTGTGCGTCCGCCGTCCCACTGTAAGAGAGGAGGAACTCTAACCAATTGATTAAGTCTCCCTATTCGTTCCCCAAGTATTGGAACAGCCATGTACGCCCATATTTGCATCGTATGCACACATCCATGAATTGACATTGAGGTTCCATCCATTCTCAAAGATTTAATGGAGTGTATAAGTGCCTTAAATGACAGCCGACCCCATGGTACTTTCTCGAAGACTTCATCATCTATGACACGTTTGGCGTATTTCAAAGGTAGTCTGCTATTGCGATGCAGACCAAAAATACCTACTATCAGCACATACAGTAGTCCCACCTTTCTCCTAGTCTGAGAATCCAAATCTCTGCATTTATCTATAGCAACATTCATTTCCTCTCACGAAGGTCCCAGATGAGATGGAACATTCAGTTGCCTCCATAACTCGGTGTGATCCCCTTCAAAAGAATCTTCAGGTTCAATGGGATCACAATTTAGGCCTGTAATCGCCTGGAACTCAAAGAGGGAGAATCTGACCGGGCGACCGGCAATTAATGACCAAAATTCATATGGCCTATTAACCGCTAATTGGTGGCTTATGAAATACTGGACAACCTTGGCGCACCAATTGAAATTTCCAACAGCCAGCTTCAGCATGACTCCGATTTGCGAGTTGTTCATTATGTCGTTGAAAACAGCGGTACCAATTGCATCTTGAAGCTCCTTTAAATCAGTTAAATGGCAAAAATGTGAAATACTTCTTCTCCGGATAGTTGATTTGCCGGGTGCATAGAGTCTAGGAGGGTACTCTTCAGTCTTGGATTCAGACCTGAAAAAAAAAAGAAGAACAACATCATTAAAAGTCTACCATAACATAAATTTAAGTCTACTATAATATAAATCAATAAGTCTAAACATAAATTATAAAGTCTACCACAACATAAATAATTAAGTCTACCATAACGTCAAATTAAGTCAAAGTAAGTCTACCATCAAGTTAAGTCTACCATAACATAAACCATTATCTCTACCACAACAGATAGTATAGTCATCCGCAACGAAAATTTAAGTCTACCACAACACAAATTTTTCAAGACAAATTTTTCAACAAACAATAAATTAATCAAAATTTCATAACCCAAGTGAGACAAAGATACGATACGATAAGCGGAAGAGAACGTACATAATTTAGCCGGAGAAGATGCCGGGTAAGACGAATAAGATCGCCGGAGATGACGAGTATAAGCCGGACACGAGGAGAATACGCCGGAGATGACGAGAAGACGCACGTGAAGATGCCAGAAAAGACGAAAAGATGCGGGAAAAGACGCGAAGAGTAGAATAAAAGCCGCCCGAAAGACGAGAAGCCGGCCGTGAAGACTAGAAGATGCCGTAGAAGACGGTGGAGAGTCCGCCCGAGATTCGCAAGAATGCAGAATCGCCGGCAGAGAATTTCAGAAAAGTAAAAAATTTTATTCTGAAACCCCAAATAAAGATAAAGACATCTTATCATCAACTTTCCCCCAAATTTTCACTTACCGTAACAGTAACTGTCCTAAGTCTTCCGCGTCATTGTCTAAAGTCTACTGTGTCTTTAATAAAACCCTAGTAACCCAACCGGGAAAGTGAACCGTTTTTTTTTGTTTTCCCTCCAAGTGTCATTAACTCTACCGTATCGCTATCTATAAGTCTACCGTAATTATATATCCTAAAGTCTACCGTAACTATATATCCTCAAGTCTACCGTAATAATATTACTCAAGTCTACCGCAATTATATATCCAAAGTCTACCGTCTCAAACTCCTAAGTCTACCATCTCGATATTAGCAATGAAAGTCACGACGACGAATACAAAGGGTCAACTTCATCTTCCTCGTCATTCTTTTTGGTCGGTGGTCTTTCGTCGTCGTCTTCCACCATCTGTATCGTCGGCGACGTCAGCTGCGCCGTCGACATTCTCCACAACTATTTCGAATCGTCGAAATCGCCGTTCTCCCGTCGCCTTTTCAAAAAAAAAAAAAAGTTTATAACAATGGTATTTGTGTAATAAAAAAAATCAAAGGACTGGTTTTTGTGTCTTTTTACCCAACTCTCAAACTTTAGGAATCAAAGAGGTTGGTCTAGTAATAAAACATATGATGAAGGTTGTTTTAAACAATTGTCTCTTTTTTTTTTCAACGTACTCTCTTTGTCTCTTATAAATGATTTTGTTAATGAGTGTCTCCATAACATACTATGTTACATGTAAAATTTCAATAAATCCGGTTAAGTTCTTATTTCACTTTTGTAAGATAATTACTAACATCCCGTCCTTTATTAAATGAATAAATTTGACAGTCGAAATTTCAACATTAAATATTTGAACGAATTGTGGAAGTCAACTGCTTCTCCACTATACTTATTAAATATAATGATTCATTCTGACTACAAATAGATCAACTCATATTTAGCATGAAAAATATGGGGAATGATTCCTGATAAATTTTTGTAAGACACGTCGAACACAGCAAGAGAAGTAAGGCTGGTTAGTTGGTGAGGAATACTTCTCTGCAACATGTTATGAGAAAGATGAAGGCTCTCAATATCTTTCAGATTGGAGAAGCTGATGGTATATAAGTAGTATGAATATAGATGAATTGGGAAAAAAAAAATGACCAGAAAATATATTTTACCATCTCATGTGGAAAAAAAAAACTCGTTCTTCAGTTGCAATAACAAATGACGAGACTTACAATTTCTTAGTTTTATATAGATGAGGTCTCGTCATTGGTTAATTAACTTCCACCTAAGCTGAATCCATCACCACTTCTTCTATAGTGTTTATGATTGGAGAAAAAAAGAAGCAATTTATGAAATCCTATTGCTATGATTTCGTAATCATCTCAACCCCAAACATTGTTTGCAAACCAAAACTACATAAAAACTACATACTAAGAGCATCCATAGTGTAGACTCTAAAGGTAAAATCCAAAGCACATATAGTTACATAAATACAAAGGTAACAACTGAGCTGAAATGACTTTAAGGAAACATACTTTTCGCTAATCCAATGGATGCGTCGACAATGCGGAGCCATGCTCGATGCCAAGGACAATCAATGCACATAAGTGCAAGAATGCAGATCAACGCAGTCACATAAGTTGAAGCAGCACTATAGTAGAAGACCGACATATGAATTGCAGCTTCATCGTCTTCTTCTTCTCCTCTGTTATATGCTTCCTCTGAGCTCTTCTTAGCCTCACAGGTTCTATCAGTTGGTGGTCCACAAAGAAAAGGATTTCCTAAGTAGCTATTCTCGTCGAAGGTGTCAAAATGCCTTCCTTGGGGAATGATTCCTGATAAATTGTTGTAAGACACGTTCAAGACAGCTAGAAAATTAAGGCTGGTAAGTTGTTGAGGAATGCTTCCTTTTAACATGTTATAAGAAACATCAAGGCTCTCAATATCCTTCAGATTCGAGAAGCTGGATGGTATAAAACTCGACAAGAAATTGTGAGATAGATTCAACACTCGTAGTTTTGAGAGATCTCCAAGGTCTGCTGGGATAACACCGCTTAATTCATTGCTCGATAGATCCAGCCCAAACATATAATCAAGTATTCCTTTGTTGAACCCAGATCCGCCAAAATAAGAATCATACCTTTGCTTCGTTGCAAATTTGATTTCAATTCTTTGAAAAGTAAAGTAGTATACTTCGAGCTCCTCTACCAGGAATGTGGATTTGTAAAATTCCAATCGAATGTAATCTGTGGTGAAAGTTCCCAAATTGTAGCGAGATTGCTCGCCTCGTCCAAATGACAAATTACAGAGGCATGAAGGTATGGAGCCGTTGAGCTTATTATCTGAAAGATCTAAAAGACTGATGTTTCTCAAATAACACAGCTGCCTCGGAATAGATCCTGTTAAATTGTTCCCGCTCAACAAAAGAATTCTTATGCTCTGGGCATCGACAAACTGTGGGATACTCCCAGAGAGTTTATTGTTCCGCAGATCAAGTATTTTGACACGTTCCAACAATGTGTCCGGAATTACTCCTGTGAAATTGTTGTTGTGGAGGAACAAACTTGAACTATGAGAATGTGACGGCAAGGCTCCCGACAATAGGTTTCCAACTTGGAATAGTACCTGTGAGAGTGAGACCATTGTTAGACATGTCAAGAGCTGACAGTGTATTGTTGGAGCTAAGCAAACCAACTCCAATCTTCCCTGTAAAATTGTTGCTATCCGTTCTCAACACCTCCATTAAAGTGAAGCTCGTTCTACTTGGAAGAAAATAGCCACTAAATTTATTATGGGAGAGAATCAGAATTCTTAGTGAAAAACAACCTGTGACAAAACTTCTAGGTAGCTCCCCAGAGAAGTTATAATAAGAAAGGTCCAGTAAATCAATCTTCTTCATCTCACCCGTAGATGACGGAAAATGCCCTCGGAACCCATTCTTCGAGCCCATAAGAAATAACACTTTCCCATCAATCCGGGGGAATGAGTGCTGCCAATAAAATGAAATCATCAACTCAAACAAAGATAAGTTAATCTGAACAGAGCAAAGTTGACACTTTTTCCAATACCACGACAGAATTTACCCGTTCTTGATTGAGTCTTGAGTTAGTTTATAAAATTCGTTTCCTTAGATCCGAAAACGCAACTCTGTCCTCGAGCACATAGACACGCCGGTTCTTCTGGGTATCACTGATTCTCTTCGCGTCTCTTCCGATTTTCATGTAGGATCCCTTCATCTTGGCTCCAACCTAGGTTAATGATGTGCCTTTTTTCTTTCTTAATTTGATGATTTCTTAGGCTTTTAAGTTGGGAAATTTCTTTATGCTCTGCGACCCGGTTGGTGATTTCGGTTTCCGGTAAGCCTGTTCATCTTTCTGATCCGGCCGATTAGCCGTTTCTGCCGCCTCGTCGTCGTCTCCATCCGCCGGTGTCGCCTCTTGGATCTCGCATGTCGAGAGATGTCGCCACAAGACACGTGGCTCCACGTGCGGAGAGGTGGAGAGATGAGAACACTACGTCGCGTGACCAGAAAGCTCGGGAGTTTTGCGTCGGACGTTTGGCGTCCTTAGGTGTTTGGCTGCGGCCCTTTTCATTTTCATTTGTATATCCGTATGGGCTTTGACCCTTAATGAAATGAGTTGACAAAAAAAAAAAAAAAGAGATTTTATCTCTATATAATCTAAATCAAAACCAATTATCTTGTATCTTTTGGAAAGTATATTTATAAATAAATAAATAAAAATATTAATATTTACATCATAGTATCATTGTTTCAAAAAACAAATATTAATCTTTCATTAAAGATATTTTAGTTATTAGTTATTATGTGATCATTTAATGAAATCATTTAATTTATGGTTAACTAAAAATCCGATTTGTTAATATTCTAAAAAGATTTTTGACTATCTCCAAAAAATTAGATTTATTAATAATCGATTATTGTGGTTACTAAAAAAATCGGATTTGTTAATATTCCAAAAAGATTTTTTTTACTATTCTAAAAAAATCGGATTTATTAATAATCAGATATTTTTATATGATTTGTTATTATTCCAAAAAGTATTTGTTAATATTCCAAAAAAAATCAGATTTGTTAAAATTTGATTTAATTTTATTTGTACAATCGGATATTGATTTGCACAAAAAAATCGGATTTGTTTAGATTCATTAAATTATGTTGTAGCACGGAACAATTTATAGTAATTTATAATATTAAATTAGGATCCATCCAATGACCGATTTTTTTAATTCATATGTTAAAATTAAATTTAATAAAAAAATTGAACTGAAAATTTACTGTGATTAAATTTTATTAAGTAATCTTTTTACAAAAGACGTAGATAACATTTTTTGATAGAAAAAGAGTTATTTACAAAAAAACATTCTTTTCAAGTAAACTATTTTTTATTGCTACATTTTAAATTCCTTTTTAAAATTTATAAGTTACTAGATTAGGTAATTAAAATAAAAACTTTTTTTTTATTTTGTGAAAGTTAACTAAAAGAAAAAATTTGGTAAAATAAAACAAAATCACCCGTGAAAATCTATTTATTATTGATTTTTTGAAAAAATAATTGTTGTTATGTATTTAGTTACATGATATGCCATTATAAACTTTTTGTGAATCCTGATATTTATTTATATTCTTGAAGAGTTTTAAAAGTAAAATTACAAACACAATCACAATCTACAACATATCTTTACAAAAAAATTCTGATTTTTTATATTTAAATTACTATTTGTGTTTTGGAAATTCTTGTTTTTCTATTTTTTAATTTATTAATTTTTATCTCATTTATGATTAAATTCCATTAGTTTTATTAGATGAAATATTCAATAGCTACACTTTAAATATATCACTCAATGACATATATTATCACATTTTTACTTATATACTTATGCGTTTATATTTGTCCAAAATATTCTATAATTACGATTTTAACGTATATTTTACAATATAAAAGTTATCTTGTGCATAGCATGTGACATTATCTAATAAAATAATATTGACAACGCTGATACAAAATCATCCAACAATAGAAAAGGTTAAGATGGACATGTTATTTTACGACTTTCAAATCTATAAAAAGAAACCATTTTTTCTCTTAGAGCCATAAAACCTAAAGCAAATAAAACCAAATCAATCAAGTTTTGCTTTAGGTTTTATAATTCAGAGCAAAGCAATAAATTTTTGTTGTAGAGATTATTTTTTCCACAGCCCCCAAAATTAAGTTTTATAAGGCTGTGTGTATCTCCATATATTATGTATATCTATATTTATAATACATCACAAGTTGAAACTATAACTCTGAAATTCAAGTAGAAGACGATAAATCTTGTCGAAATAAGTACGGTAGCGAGGCTAGATCGCATGAATATTATTGTTTTAATCGTTGCTCCACAATCCGACCAAACTTCTACTTTTTCAATGTGAAGATATATATTTATTAATATTAATCTTTTTCTTAATATTAGATTACTTCAACTAATATTTACTAATCATGCTTTCGTTTTAAAAACTCACGGCCGAAATACCAAAGTTATAGTAAAAAAACTTATAGCTTAAATTCTACAGCAAAAAAAACTAAAGTTAAATCAAGTTACATCTGTAACCAATCAAACCCATCGTTATGTATATTTATTAATATTAATTTTCTTATTTTTCTTATATTATTTGATTTCCAATTGATTTTCGTCACATGTTTCAAATTATTAAGTTTTACACATGTCAAATCTGATCGATTGAGTAACATGTGAAAGTTAAACAAATTGATTTTTGTATTACTATTTGAATAAGTTTTATTTTTTAATTATATATATATTTTATTTTATTTTCATCTTTTTAAGATCAGTAGTTGACTAAATAAATTGTGTTCTACTACTATCTGTAACCTGTTATGTATTTTTTAGCATTTTTTTTTTGTCATTCAAATTTATTTCCACTTGTTCTACTTATTCTATTTTATTTGCTTGTAACATACCGCCTCGTTTGCTTGTTTTGCACCGTTTATTCTAAATTATAGAAGTAATATTAGTCTAAAGAACGCTGTTACGGAGAAAAAAAACGTGCTCGTGTAGGAAATAAAACGTCAGAAACACGTGACAGAAGAATCTTATGTTCTCGTCTACCATTAGGAAGGAAGTACATAACTTGCTGGGAGTAAACAAAGTGGCTCGTGCGTTTTTGTACCTTTATCCGTGTTGACGAGGCAACGTTCCAGTGGTTCTCCTCATCCTTTATCGATAAAAGCATTATGTATTTAGGGAAGAAAAGTAGAATTTTCTTGTCCTCTTTAAATGACTTGATTTCCTAGCTTTTAATATAACAAAATAAACAAAGGTAATTAGTTGGAGTTTTAAATTTTTGTAAAATCATTTTTTGGTCTAAAAACCTAAATTGAAAGCAATCATGTTTTATAAATATTTGAATTGAAAGCAATCATGCTTTATAAATATTTTTCAAAGCCAAATCTACTTTTAAAAACTTATAGCCATTTTTATGGTTTTTTTTCCTTTTTTGAAATAAAAGTCTAAAACCATAAATTTTAGCCTTTGAAATTTTTTTTTGGCTTTTCATTGATAGATGTCGTGTATTTGATAAAAAAATAGGAAAATTTATTATTTTGTAAAGAAATTTTACTTAAAACAAATTAATAAATCATATATATACATAACTGTCGTGTAGTCACTAGAAAATATAAAAATTTATATTATTTTTTAAAGAAATTTTACTTTAAAAATTGATAAATCTTATATATATACATGATTGTCGTGTTTGCATTTTTAGTATTTTAATTTATTATTTATTTTAGTTAAATGAAATTTTAATAAATTTATTTTTTACTTATTAATGTATAGACAAAATATTAATATATAATAGACAATAATATTTACCAAATGTTTTGATATTTAAAAAGTCACAGCCATGTTTATCAATCATTTTTTATTTAATTCTACAGCTCCAACAGATAAACCTACAGCTCTAGCAGATAAACTTAAAGGTACAACCCAAAAATCTACAGTCAAACTTCTACAACCATAATTCTAAAGCTACAGCAGAAAAATCTACCGCCATAATCATACAGCCAAAATCCAAAATCTATAGGCACAACTAATCAGATTCTATATTTCCACGAACTTTCATACATGTGTCCGAATATCTTAGTGAAATAACAACAACAACAACTTTATCCAACAATTTGAAGAAAATTTTAAAATGATAAAAGGAGTAGACGAACCAATCCGAATCTAAGTTCTCCTCTTGCAAAAGTTTTCTAGAGAGAGAGAGACCAAGTTTATGTTGTATGAACTAAAACAAGGTACAAAAGTCATCACTCCAATTAGAAATAGCCACATCAGCATTAGCCCGTGGAAACCAGACCATGTGAGTCACACGTTGGTTCTTATTCCTTATTTATGGCTCATTGGTTCCACGCTAATCCTAAACTCATCAATTCTTCTGAAACAGAGTTCGATTCGCGAGACTATTTTCCAGGAACAGAGTTTGATTTGTTATTTAGCATTGATGTCACGAGATTGAATTAGTCTAATACAGAATATGTTTATTGCGTGCGGAGTACCACGAAAATGGATTTTGCATACGGATTAGTACCATAAGAGTTTTAATAAACATTGGAAACTAGTTAGAAAATTTTCCGAAATCAGTTATTACCACCCGAGGGTTCGTTTGTCTCTTTACATCGTTTATTCTACATTTACTTATTGCATTTAGACTTTAAGAACCAAGCCCCCATTTTTTTTAATTTTTTAAGATTAGAATTCATTTTTGTATTTTTATGTGTAGTTATTCCTAGTCTTAGTATATCGATTTCGTACGTACTACAAATAATTTTTATTTTGAGTCACACATGATTTTTTTTATTCTTTCTTCATGGCTCATTGGTTCCATGCGAATCCTAAACTCATCAATCCTTCAAGAACAGAGTTCGATTCGTTAATCACTCACTAACGCAAGGCAATATTCCAGGAACAGAGTTTGATTCGTTAATTAGCATAGTGACTGATGCAACAAAAGTGGATTAGTCTAATGCAGAATATGTTCATTGCGAGTGGAGTACTATGAGAGTGGATTATGTTAGGGCTGGACAAAATATCCGAACCCAAAACCCGAATCCGAACCTGAACCGTAAAATCCGAACCTGAATCGAACCCGATTTTTGCAAAATACCCGACTGTTTCTTATGTCTCTGGTAGTTCGGGTTCAGTTCGGATTTGGATATATCCAAAAACCCGAAATACACCCGAAATAACCGAAAGTATATAAGCCTAACCATTAACCCTGATTCCATACAACTTTTTGACCTAAACTAAATCTAATTCTAAAGCTGTAAAGCTGGATCAATTAAATCTTCAAAATTGTCACTCTCCTCCTTCTCAGATTTTTAGAAATCGCTCTGAGGTATGAATTCCCTTTCTCTTCAATTGTGATTCGAAATTTATATGATATTGAAGATCGTCGTTGGATCTGAATCTCTTAACCTTGATTTCTTCTTAGAATCCTAAATAATCCAAATCATCTCTCCATCACGCTTTTGATTTTTCTGAGTTTCGTGTGGAATCTATGTGGAAAAGCATGGATTTGTGGGTGAATTTAATGTACTTTGCAAAGATTTTTAATCATACTGAATCTTCTTCGCATAGGGTTTATTGTTTCGTGAAGTGGATTAAGAGACTATAGCATTAGGGTTTGATCATAGCGTCAAAACAGTGTGAATCGAAATCAGGATTAAGCATAATGTTAGTTAGTGTAAATTGTTGTTAATTTGAGCTAAGATTACTGTCAAATCACAAAGTAACCAAGCTTTGAGTTGATTCCCATGGCTGAATTTGGAAAAATTTTAGCGTTGTTCTGAATTGATAAACATATATTGTTTCGTGAAGTGGATTAAGAGACTATAACATTAGGGTGTGATCATATAGCATTAGGATTTTTAGAAATGATTTTTCTGATTTTCTGTTTAACATTATTCATAGAAATTTTCCATGCTTGTAAACTTGAATACTTGATCGTATTCATGGCTCATGAGTATGCTAAGCTATATTGGGTACAAATATGTTGATTTTTAATTTCATGAAAGTGAAATATACTTGTACTTTGTTTGAATATAATGACCAATGATTACATGAGGAGTCGACAAACTTTAAACTAAGACCAAATCATGTTTTGCCATAGTTAAATAAAAACCAATTAACAAAAAGAATTTCTGTTTTGCCATGATTTTTGGACATAATTTGTTGAAACAACTTCTTATGAATCATTCATTGTTACAATCTTTGTCTCTGTAGTTTAAACCATTCTAGGTATTTTGCTGCTTCGAACTTGTGATCACTATTTCTTGTAATTACATTATTTGGAGTTCAGAAACTTTGGGATTTTTGTTTGAGATTTCTAAGTGCCAAAATATTTTAGGAAAAAGTTGGTGTTCTGTTTTTTTCTCTGTGGGAAAAAATATATTAAAAAGTTGTTTTTTTTTCTTGTTTAATCCTTCACTCATTTTCTGAGTGTTACGACATTGTTTACTAATGTTTGTGCTGATATCCTCGGTAGTTCTAATATTTTTTGTTTTGCTTTTAGATGGATTCATCAACATCTCCAAATCAAGATAACTTAAACAAAGAAAAAAATGCAGAAACTGAAGATAGTGAAAAAGAGTTGCCAGGTTTGAGTAGTAGAAGCAAACGGAAACCAACACTCGAAGCAAATGGAGCTACTTCTCAACCAAATAAGAAGTCATCACTCCCTGCAAAGGCGCTATATTGGAAGCATTTCACAAGAAGACCAGATAATCGTAACATATGTACCTGCCACCATTGCAAAGAGAGTTTTCATGCATATCTAAGTCAGGGACTTCAAACTTGAAGCAGCATCTTAAGATCTGCAAACAATTCCAAGCATGGGAGGCTGGTGAAGCTAAGTCACAACCGGTTATCAATGAAGAAGGAGGTCTGAAGGATGCAAAAATCTTAAAAGACTATTTTCAGAGAAGCATCAAATGAGATGCTGATTCTAGGGGAGTTGCCATTGTCTTTCATTGAAAGTGTGGCTTGGAGACACTTCTGCAAAAAGGTTAGACACTTCTCCAAATCAAGATAACTTGTTTTATTTCTGTTGTTTGGTTTCTAACTCTAACATTTTGTGTATACGTTATAAGGTCAACTTATACAAACCTCTTTCAAGAAGGACAGTAACAAGAGACATCGTTGAGATGTATGTGCAGAGAAAGGCATTTTTAAAGGAATGGTTCTTAACAAACAAGCAAAGAGTCTCACTAACAACAGACATTTGGACTTGTCAAACGACAGGTAGTGTTTTTTTTTTTTTAGTTTCTGCATATTAATAAGTTGGTTTTTTGTCTGTAATGTTTTTTTTGTTTAATGATGTTATTCACAGGTGTTAGTTATATGGTCATCACAACCCATTATATTGATGCATTTTGGTGATTAAAGAAGCTGATCATAGGGTTTAAGTACATCACATATCACAAAGGTCAGACAATAACAACTATTCTTCTAGAATGCTTAACTGAATGGGGAATAGAAAAAGTTTTATGTGTGACTGCTGACAATGCATCAGCTAATAGTACAATTTTGATGAAGTCTGTACATAGTTTCGCATCAATCTCTCCTGATTCTTTGGTGTTAGATGGTGAATTTTTATATGTCAGATGTAGTGCGCATATTATTAACTTGATAGTGAGGGATGGATTAGCTGAAATAGATGAGAATGTGTCTGCAATCCGTAATGCGATCCTCTACAAATAGACAAAAGTCATTCGAACTTAGAGTTTGATTCTCTTAAGATGACAAGAGGTAGTTTGTCTTTGGGAATTAAAACTAGATGGAATTCAACCTATTTGAGGTTAACCAACGCAATGAAGTTTAAGGCTGCATTTGATAGGATGTATGCAGAAGACCAGCTGTACAACGATTATTTTTTGGAGGATGACAATGGAAAAAAACGGGTTGGACCTCCTAAACACACTAATTGGATTGCAATTTCAGGGTTAGTAAAGTTTCTTAAGATCTCTTACAACTCAACATTAGTAGTGTCAGCTCCTTCTTCTCTGAACACTACAAGAATACAAGCGATTTCCGACGGACGTTTCTGTCGGATATCCGTCGGAAACCCCCATTTTGCGATGGATAATTTATGTCGATTACAGTTCGTCGGAACCTAATATCCGTCGGAAATCCGTCGGACTATTCCGACGGAACACGGTCGTCGAAAAAGGGTCGGAATATTCTGACGGATTACCGACGGCAGATTTTCCGACGGATATTCCGACGGATCATATTTTTGACGAATCTTCCGACGATATTTTAATCAGAAGTATACGCCGGAATGCCATCGGAAAGCCGTCGGTAACAATTCCAACGGGATTTCGACGGCCTCAGTTCCGACAGATTTCCGACGGCTATATTTCCGACGGCAATAGTTCCAACGGATTTCCGACGGCCATAGTTCCGACGGATATTCTATTTGAATTTTTGTGATTTTATTCAATGAATTCTTATTTATAAATTAGAATAAATAAATAATTAAATGAAATTATTTTTAAAAAATCAATAATTTTAAATAATGAAATTCATTATCACAAAAAAAATAATTCATTAAACAAAATATTTTAATGTTCAAAAAAAAAATTCAAATGGTAGGAGAATCGTCGGGATCGTCGGGTGGAAAGAGATGAAGAAAGGCGGCCTTCAATGTCTGCTGCAAAGAGGTGAGCTGGGTCTAGGTTGAGGTGAGCTGGTTCTGGTTTGAGGTGTATGCGCACTTTAGCTCTTCGACCTCCGCGTCACGTTCTTTCACCGTTTGGGTGAGCCTCTCGATCTCGTCTCTGTACCCCGAAGGAAACTGAGGAATGGAAGAAGACGATTCCTGGGTTGGAAGTCCGCCTAACCCAGCGAATCGCTCTTTGACTTTCTGAGTTTCATATGAAAATAATCCATCAAAATAATGTTAGTAATGAAATTTTGAAAACAATAATAATTGAAAACAATTAGACACTTACATTGAGGACAATGTCGTTGACCTCTTCCCGGGGTAACTCGTTCGAGGATGACGACCCATCGAGAGTGAGCTGCGAGAGTCCAACTTCTCGTTTCCGATCCACCTTCTTCTTCTTGCATGTCTTAACGACGTCACGCATGCCGGGATCCTGTATCACACCAGTTTTTTTGTTGGTGTGCCTCTGCTCGATTACTCTAAGGTAGTCGGGAGTTACGCCGTCTCTTTGCGCCTGTAAAATGTTGTTAAGTAAATAATAATAAACACGAAATTAATGATTAAAAATTGAAATTAGACTGACCATTTCCATTGCTTCCTGTTCGACGGTCTTTGCGCCGCTGTTGTGAATGTACATCCCCTTCCCTCCTCGTTCGCTCTTCCGGTTCTTCGTGTTTGTGTCGGATAGCTTCTTCGTCTTCGGCTTGCTCCAATACTCGCAGAAGCCCTTCCAGACGTCGTCGTCGAGGTCCTTCGGCGGGTCCTTGCCATGCTTCCACTTCTGCTTCCATTCGTACATGTGGTTCGAGTACGAATGTGCGGCTTACTTGTCGAATTGGGCAAGTACTTGCCTTGTAAGGGAAGGCTGCCACGTGAACTCTTGCTACATTATAAAAAATCATAATTTTAGTATTCGAAATTAAAATTGACAAAATAAACTAAAAAAAGAATACAAATAGAAAATAAGAATACATATAGAAAATTTTCTTACCGCGAAACTCCGGTGCAACATGTCCTTATCGTCTTTCGGGATGTCCGAGTACTTCTCGTACGGTTTGTCCAACATGTTGTGGATCATCCGTAAGATCGCCTTTGTGATCTCAGGCGACAAGTTAAACCTGAAAATAATTAAAAAAAATTAAATCCGTTTAATTTGATTCAAAATCTTAAAAAATTGAAATAACAATCAAAATTTCACTTATCAAGTCCCGTCTTCAAACTTTGGGTCGAGACGGATGCAATGGCTCCGGTTGGGCTGTTGAACTAGGTCCTCGATGTTAATCCGGCTCCGATCTGCGGATTACTAGGACTCCGGGATTTGAGTTCCCGAGCTCGATCCGCTAGAAGGCGTGACCCGAAAATCTCGAGAACGGCGGCCTTGGGAGCCGCCGCCCAACTGTAGCGCATCCTCGTTAATTCTGCGGAAAAAAACAATAAAATCGTTAGTACTTACGAAAATTAAAAAAAAATATACACAAATTGAAGAAAAATACAAAATTTCCCAAAAATTTAGAATATTTTAAAATTTTAAAAAGTCCCGAAAAATACAAAATTTGGGGAAAATTTCAAAATTCCCCAAAATTTCAAAATTTATTAAATTTCTAATAATTTTAAAAAATTCTTTAATTTTTCAAAAATTTAAAAAAATTGAAAAAAATTCTAAAATTTAAAAAATTTCCCCAAAATTCAAAACAATTTCAAAAATTCCCAAAAAAATACAAAAAATCCTAAAATTTCATAAATTATATAAAAAAAATAAATAAAAAACATTTTTTTATATAATTATACAAAACAGTTTTATAAAAACGTTATTTTATATAGTTTTAATAATATTTATTAAAAAAAGCATTAACAAACCTATAAATTACTAAATCTAAAATTATAATTTACAAAAACGATTTTAATTAGTAATAAATCCTGAAAAATTTAATTATAATTTTCTAAAACCCAAAAATATATAAAAACGTTTTTTTTAATACTAAAAATATATAAAAACATTTTTATATATTTTCTAAAAAGCAAAACGAACAATCTAATATATAAAAATGTTTTATGTAATCCTAATATTACAAAAACCTTTTATATAATCCTAAAATTATATATACTAATTTTCGAAATTATACAAAAATTCTAACAAACCTAACAAATTCTAAATACCATTCCCTAATCTCATAAACCCTATTATTTCATTTCGAAAATCTAACAAATTCTAAATACCATTCCCTAATCTCATAAACCCTATTATTTCATTCCAAAAATCTAACAAATTCTAAAAACTAATCTAACAATTCTAACTAATATCTAACAATGAAAATTAGTGAGGATTGAAGGATAGAGGAAGTGGATTTAGGAACTTACATGTTGGGATCCATGAGGATTGAAGGATAGGAAAGTATTGAGAGGAGAGATTGAAGATTTTTAGGCGTTTTTTTGGAAGAAATCAAGAGAGAGAAGAGAGAAATCGTTTGTAGAGAGAGAAAAGAGAGAAATGAAAGAGAAGCAGATCGTTTTGCGGATTTATTCCTATTTGCGACGGCCATATCCGTCGGAACGTTAAATTTTTCTCGTTTAGGCGGTTCAATTTCCCGCGACTCGATTAACCCTAAATATACCCTAAATCCGTCGGAAATCCGTCGAAAATTTCCTACGGATAGGGGAATATTCTCAGCATGTGTTGCTATTGGCCAGTCAACAGACACGCGTCATAACTGTATAATCCGACGACTTTAGGGTATATTTAGGATTTAGGGTGTAGGGTTTAGGTTATATGATTTAGGGAACCCTAATGTACATGTTTAATTCAAAAAATAAGAAATACACCATTGTTAAAGACTTTCCATGAATGTATAAGTTATACAACATCAAAAGCTATACATTTAACATAAATCAACTATACCTTATATTATACCTTATATAAACACTTCCATCAAATTTTCTAAATTCTATATAACACATTAATTTTGAAATATTACAAGTTCAAACTACTGTATATACATCATACAAATGTTTGTAACTATTTTCTTAAAAAAAAACCTATACCCTATACCCTAAACCACATTTTTATACATCCGTCGGAAATCCGTGGAAAAATTCTGACGGATTTCCCACGGATATGGGTGTAATTCCGATGGATTTCAGATGGATGTATACTTTCATCGGATAAAACTGGTTTCGGTCTGTCTGGACTGTCTGAACTTTCGTCTAACACTGTATCCGTCGGAACTTTCCGACGGATGTATACTTACCATTTTTTAAAATGTTTAATTTTCGTATTACAAGGACATTACACATAACTAATACATTCCACATAACAAATATCTAGTATAACTACAAGTACATATTTTACAATTCAAAGTTTATAAAACTACTCTAAATCCGATGATGAGTAATCTAATTCTCCTGAATCGGAAGTTTCCCCAAATTCGTCAAATTCTTCCTCTGAATCCTCAAATATCTGATTGTCCGCGTGTACGGTGAAATCAACAACAAGGTCGACCTCAAGGGAATGCTCGATTGAACCCAAACCTACAGAACTTTGTTTGAGGGGTTCATGATCGGACATTCCATATACCCTATTTCTCGGGTTTATCGATGTCACTGTAACCCACGGGCATATAGCATGTCTAGGGAATATAGCATACCTAGACCATGTAATAAAGTTATATAAAAATTTAACCACGGGCATTCAAAAATACTAAATTAAAAATTAACGTAAAAGAAAAAAAACAAGTCTGGTCTGCTTGTGAAGCAAGTACGAATGGCTCGTAATTCTGGAGTCGCCTTCAGCTATGTATTGATGTAACACCAAATTGTTAGTGTCGCACACCGCTTCCTACTAATGGGTCGTACCAGTCGCATGTCACCCGAGGATAGGGAATATAGCATACCTAGACTATGTAATAAAGTTATATAAAAAAATTTAACCACGGGCATTCAAAAATACTAAATTAAAAATTAACGTAAAAGGAAAAAACAAACCTGGTCTGCTTGTGAAGCAAGTACGAATGGCTCGTAATTCTGGAGTCGCCTTCAGCTATGTATTGATGTAACACCAAATTGGTCGTGTTGCACACCGCTTCCTAATAATGGGTCATACCAGTCGCATAAAAATGCAACGCATCTCAAACCGAGCATTTCCGGGTATTGAACATAAAAAATCTCACGTACGACACCATAGTGTAAAAGATCACCGGACTGAGTAGATACACCGTAATCTGAAGTTGTCGCACTCCTATCATCCCGAAGAATCTTAAAAGCATACCCCCGTGTGTTATACATCACATGTGACTGTACGTTTGCTAGTGGAAAACGCACAATTTCTTCTAACCACGTGGGAAATCTTTGTCCGTTAGCCTTCTTTATCATGACCTGCACGAATAAAATCTAAACTTAGTAAAATAAATCATTCATTATATATGATAGTTAAAAACAAGGCAATTAAAACACCTACATAATCTCTTAACCAACGTCCGAACTCTTCCTGTTTGAGCTCCATTAGCTCGTCCTCTGTTTTGTTCGGAAATGCAAAACGTTGACGCCATATGCATCATGTGAGATTGAAGCGATCATCACGTTAACATATATATAATCAAAGACCCAATAAGTAAAATAAATCGTTCAATATAATACCTCTCATATTCTTCAATGCCGTCACAGTTTGTAAGAATATACATGTGCAAATGATCTCGCTCTTGTGCTAAAATTCTCCGCTTCTTACATTTTCTACTAAGTCGTCCAATCTCTAAGAATATATGAGGAACATCGACTGGATAAAAAAGTAGTACGCCCCTGTCATCATGTTGAGCTGGTCTATGACTCTTCGTTTTGACTTGTGATGGAAAGTAGAACTCAGCAAAATGTGAGGTTACTTCATTGATGCTCTGTGCGACAATAGAACCCTCCACTTTGTTCAATTTTTTTACCTTCTTCTTTAGATGAAACATATACCGTTCAAAAGGATACATCCAACGGTACTGAACTAGGCCCCCAAGCTCTGCTTCTTGATGCGTGCACGGACATGGGCAAGCTTGTAGCTGAGGATAGCATGGAGCATGGAGAAGAAGAGCAGCTTGTTGCAGAGGATGCTATGACTCTACCAACCGGTTTAATGACAAGATCGAGAACCAAGCATCTTAATCAAACTGTGGAGAATCGACTAAATCAAATTAAGACTCAAAATCAAAGACAAGAAGGTATGCTAATGTTGATCCAAACTAATTGATTTAAATCAATGAGAAAAGTGTCTATCTTAGTACTTTTTTTCTCTTGGTTGAATTTTTGTCCCAATTGGGTTTTTTTCTCACCAAGGTTTTTAATGAGGCATAAGATAGATACTTGTATGTCCGTTTATTTAAATCTTTTAGCATACTATCCTAAATAATTTGGATTGACATTCAGCTTATCTAAGGGTGTATTTTCGTTCAAAGGGGAAGGAAAACCAGTCAAGATGCATTTCAGAATTCAAAGTCAAGTCTTTATGCATGGACTGCATTAATTATGTTGTTATTTCCTAAGTCTGTTTAATGTTTTGTGTTTTGAACACTCTTTCTTCCTTCTCTATATATTCTGGACGAAATTCTTAAGTAAACCACTCAAGTTTTCAATCAAAAAAATCTATTTCTAAAATTTGAGTCTTGTTGGTGCGTTTATCTAGCAATCGATCACCTCGGTGTGTCATATCCGATATGATCAAAACCGGCTTATCCAAGGGCTTTCTGCAACCCTTAGTGGCGCCAATCAATCCACCTTCCATTCCCATCAATCGTTCATCCATCTTCAGCAAACTTCTAAACAAGATCAAGGGCGTATCAAGTGGTATCAAAGCAGCGTTTAGAAGTTAAGTGCTCTCGTTTTAATTTCGTTCGGCAAAACTGAAAGAAACCGCCCATATCGTGTTATTCAGTGTCTAAACTATTGATTTGGCTTTTGAATCACCTTTTTCTTGGTCGTTTTACTCTAGTTACATCCGTTTGAATTCTGCATCTACTGAAAATTCTTTTCTGCGAAAACTGTCTGTTCATCTTCTGTGTTGTTCGAATTTTATAAAATCTTCTGTGACTTGTTTTATTGTTTTGTTAATTGATTCTAGTGTTAGGATGAGTTAACTTAATTTTAAAATTGGAATCAAGATTTTTGGAGTTGATTTAGAATTTAAATCGAATTTTGAATGAACTGATGTCTGTTTGTCAAATCTGTGTGCTTATGCGCAGAAATTTCTTGATATATCACATTTGATTGTTTAAGGTATTCCAAAGAACGTTTTTACTGGTGATTTGTATGTTTGATTCTCAGGAAAATATGGCTAAATCAGATGAGGAAAAAACCAACCAGAATCTCAACAACAAGCTCCTAATTGAGGCTTTGACAGCAGTAATGGAGCAGCTCATGAACAATAAAATGGGACGGATTATGGACAGCCAGCTAGATGCACTTCGTCAAGAATTTCAACAAAAAAAAGAATATAGCACGATAAAGGAAGGAACAAGAGCTCAATCCCAAACCGCCAGACAAAACATTGAGATCAACTTGGAGCAGCCCACATAAAACATCTCATGCTCCCAAGTCTATATGTTATTCTGATTATCGTTCTGCTAATGCACCTAAACTCTATAAATTTTCAGGAAAAGGCAACTACTTTGAGTGGAAAAGAAACATGGATGAATGGTTATACTATCACAAAATCATGCAAAAAGAGATATTATCTTTTGCAGCTAGCCAACTCACTGGAGACGCTTACGAATAGTTTTTGCAAGAAGTTGATGATCGATGGTATTACAAGGAGCCAACTATCACCTTGTGGGATGATCTTAAAGAACTATTGAGGAATAAGTATACACGAAAGAGTTCAGTACCAAAAGAAGTTTATTGCACTCAGCCAAAGCAAGTTCCCAACCAAGGGTGTAGCTTGTTGCTGAGGATGCTATGACTCTACCAACCGGTTTAAAGACAAGATCGAGAACCAAGCATCTTAATCAAACTGTGGAAAATCGACTAAATCAAATCAAGACTAAAAATCAAAGACAAGAAGGTATGCTAATGTAGATCCAAACTAATTGATTTAAATGAATGGGAAAGATAGTACTCTTTTTACTCTTTTTCCCTTGGTTGAATTTTTGTCCGAATTGGAGTTTTTTCACCAAAGTTTTTAATGAAGCATAAGATAGATACTTGTATGTCTGTTTATTTAAATCTTTTAGCATACTATCCTAAACAATTTGGATTGATATTCAACTTATCTAAGGGTGTATTTTTGTTCAAAGGGGAAGGAAAACCAGTCAAGATGCATTCAGAATTCAAAGTCAAGTCTTCATGCATGAACTGCATTAATTATGTTGTTATTTCCTAAGTCTGTTTAATGTTTTGTTCTTTGAACACTCTCTCCTTCCTTCTTTATATATTATGGACGAAATTCTCATGTCAACCACTCAAGTTTTCAATCAAAAAAATCCACTTCTAAAATTTGAGTATTGTTAGTACGTTTATCCAGCAATCGATCACCTCGGTGTGTCATATTCGATCTGATCAAAACCGGCTTATCCAAGAGCTTTTTGCAACCCTTAATGGCGCCAATCAATCCACCTTCCATTCCCAGTAATCGTTCATCCATCTTCACCAAACTCCTAAACAAGATCAAGGGCGTATCACTTCTCGAGGGAGATGAATTGTTAGATGTTCCATAACATCAAAGAAGAAAGGCAAAAAGAAGGATTACGGGTATATTATTCGCAAGGTTGCGTATACTGTCTGATGTAAGAAACCGCGAAGATATATCTCGAAAAAAGGCACCAATTCCTGCATAATATGCATAACAAATGAATAAATAAATTATTACTATAGTATTATGTAAAGTCATTAAAAATTAATTTAATGATTGTATACCTGCAATTGCTTCGTAGACATGACGTGGTAGAAGATATGCAAAGGAAAATGGAAGGAGGCGCTGCATCACCACATGGAAATCATGACTCTTCATCCCAGTAAACTTTCATTCTCCATGATCAACGCAGTTCTGAAGGTTAGATGCGTATCCGTCCGGGAATCTAACACTTTCAGCAATCCAAACGAAAAGCCGGGACCGGAGGCTTCCCGTTCCCTGTTACATGTAGTGCTCTACGAGAACAAATGTCTGGCAAGTCCAATCTAGACTTCAGATTGTCCTTCGTCTTCCCTTGGACATTGAGAACGGTGTTCATAATGTTGTCGAAAAAATTCTTCTCAATGTGCATGAAATCCAGATTATGCCTCAAAAGATGGTCCTTTCAATAAGGCAAATCCCAGAAAATACTGCTCTTGTGCCAATTATGTACGTTGTCATAACCATCAACAGGATGATGCCCGTTACCACCACAATCAACGGTACTATCTGCACCAAAATCTCTGAACTGATCCAACAAATACTGTCCATCTAACTCAATAGGTGGACCATCAATTACTATCCGGTTCTTCCTAAACTAAGGATGATCTCTTGGTAGGAATCGCCTATGACAATCAAACTAAGACGTTTTGTGTCCGTGTTTCAATTGGAACGCATCTGTGTTATCTTGACAGTACGGACATGATAACCTTCTGTGGTTGTCCATCCTGATAACATGCCATATGCTGGAAAATCGCTAATGGTCCACATAAATACCGACCGCATCACAAAATTCTGCTGACAAAAAACATCAAACGCCTTAATTCCATGCTCCCATAACATTTGCAGCTCATAAATCAATGGCTGCAAAAATACATCGAGTGCTCTCTTCGGATGCTCTGGTCCAGGAACGAGAATGCTAAGGAACAAAACTCCCGTCTCATGCACAAAGATGGCGGCAAATTGTAAGGTGTTACAATACTGGCCACAATGAATATTGTTTACCGTGCTTTCCAAAAGGGTTGAAACCATTAGTACATAATCCAAGGTATACGTTTCTCACCTCATATGCAAAACTAGGATACAATGATTGAAAATGTCTCCATGCTCTTGCGTTTGAGGGATGAGCAATTTCTCCATCCGTTGTATGCTCTGAATGTCATCTCATTGCTCCTGCTGTGCGCTCTGACTAATATAACCTCTTCAATTTATCTGTTAACGGCAAATACCATATATGTTTATATGGCACTGACACTCTTCCACCTATTTCCATATACTAAGGTTTGCGACAAAAATGACATGTCGAACGACCTGCGTCCTCTCTCCAGTATATCATACAGTTATTGATGCATACATCTATCATCTGATACAGTAATCCTAACCCAACAATAAGTTTCTGTATCTCATAGTATGATGTCGGTGCAAGATTATCTTCTGGCAAAATGTCTTTCACAAAATCAGCGATTGCATCCACGCACTCCTCACTCAAATTGAAATCCGTCTTTATACCCATCATCATAGTTGCAGCTGATAAAGAGGAATGTCCACCTCTACACCCATCATATAAAGGATTTTTAGCAGCGTCTAACATATCAAAGAATTTTTGAGCTTCTACGTTAGGTTCTTCCCCTCTATCTCCATACTCAGCAACCGATGGTATACTTGCACGGAATGCATCGTTTACTATCTGAACATGATCTACAGTACTTTCTACTTCCATTGCAGGTTCTACTAAGCTAGCGCTATCCCCAATATACTTTTCACTAGTACTAGCATAATTATCAACCATTGTATCATTTTCTCCATGATTATACCAAATCTTGTAATCCGGCACAAACCCATGAAAATAAAGGTGTGACCATACTTCATCTATCACGATTAATCTACGATTCTGATAATTCGTATAAGGACAATAGATTTTACCGGATTTTTTCGCTTTTTTCTGCTTAGCCGCAAATACCATGAATTCCTGCAAACCCTTTCTGTATTCTTCCGTAACTAGGCCCGTGTCCTGAATTTGATGAGGCTTGTCCATCCATGATCGAAAATAATTATAAGGATCTGAAGAAGATATTTTTGTAAAGAATTGTAGATGAGAGGTTTATTTTTGTGATTGTAAATAAGAGGATGGATACGTTTTTATAAAAAAAATGTACGTGTTATCCGACGGATTTTCGATGGATTTTCGACGGATGTAACGGCTATATTCAAACGGCCATGTAACGTATATATTATTTCAAACCTACAATCAGTCGGCAGTCCGTTGGAAAACCGTCGGAATGTGTCCGACGGATTGACGTCGTCAGAAATCCATCGACAACATCAAACGACTATATCATCTGTCGAACATCTGTCGTAAATCCGTCGGCCAGTTTTCGACGGATTTCTGGCGTCAAAAATCTGTCAAAAATTTCCGACGGATTTCCGACGGGTCATGTTTTTCGACGGAATTCTGACGGATATTACTTTCATCCAATTACCGTCGGAAATTTCTGACGGAATTATGTTCGTCGGAAAAGACCCTGTTTTCTTGTAGTGGAATTCATACAAGTGTTATGGTGAGATATGGAACATTGCCACAAATCTGATATAGCTGAGTTATAATTTAGATTCTGATTTGAAGATAAAGGCAAGAGAAATGTTAGCAAAGTTTGAGAAGTATTGGGGTGGCATAAAAAACATGCATCAGATGTTGATTGTGGCTAGTGTGTTTGATCCTAGGAAGAAGATGCAGTTTGCTAAGTTGTGTTTTGAGAAAATGTATGGGAAAGATACTGTGGAGAGTAAAGAAATGTATAAGTCAGTTTTCGATATTCTCCGTGGTTTGTTTAAGGAATATAGTGAGAGATTTGGTAAGTCTACATCATCTTAGTCTCAACGTTCTCAACATTCTCAGTCTTCTCAGCAGTCAAATGAGAAAGAAGAATTGGTGGAAAATGAATTGGGTTTTAAGAAGATTGAATCCAGGTACGATGAGTTGTTAAATGAGTTAGGAGTTGAAGACACAAGGAGTGAGTTGGAGATTTATCTGAAGGAAAGTGTTGTGAAAGTGGATTTGATGGCTGTAATAGATTTTGATGTACTATCATGGTGGAGACTCAATAGTCATACATATCTAGTTTTAGCAGAGAGTTCTCATGATGTACTTGCGATGCAAGTGTCCTCTGTTGCGTCTGAGAGTGAATTTAGCACAAGTGGCAGAATCATAGGTCCATATAGGAATTCTCTAAATCACTATTTGGTTGAAGTTTTATTGTGTACAGAGCAGTGGATGAAACAAGATATTAAGTATGAATCAAGAGTGCCACAATGCACAAATACTTGCTGAAGTTGAATATGAAGATAATCTTGAAAAAGGTACATTTTCATCTCTTGTATTATATGTTAATTGCTTAGTATTTGCTTAACAATCTATTTGGTTTAATTGTTTTCAGAGTTTGAATTCCTAAATGTAGAAGGAGAATAAACTCTAACTCAACAACTCGCCTACAAGCTTGTTTGGTTAGTATTGGATTTCTTTCTCATATTGTGATGTTGTTTCTCAAATCTTTAAAACAGAGTGTATATCTCTCTTGGTAATAGTTTTTATGGTTGTTTTTTTTGTGTTGTGGGAATTACATGAACGTTATTGGTTTAAGGAAGGGACGTTGTTTATTTATATTCTAGACGTGCTTTTATGTTGAAAAGTTACCGCAGATGATTTTTTAGACATGCTTTTATTTATTGGTTTTATAACGTTGTTGTTATTTCTATTCTAACATTTTGTGTTGTTTATATTCTTATTTGTTTATTAGGATGTTATTTTAAGTGTTTGGAACGTCATTGTTTATTTTTCTAGATGAGGATTGGAAATTTTTTTGATTTCAATTGTTTAACCTTTAGAGTTTGGACACATCATTATGATGTGTATGTTGTTTTGGTTCGGTTACTTTGGATGTAAAATACCCGAACCAAACCCGATTGAACCCAAACCCAAAACCCGAACCAAATCCGAGTGAACTCGAACCCGATCCCGAACCGAAATTGTCAAATACCCGAATAGAACCTAGAAGCCTAAACCCGAAAAAACGAAAAATCCAAACCAAATTCAAATGGCCCCCGAACGCCTAACCCTAGATTACGTATAGGGATTAGTATCACGAGAGTGTATTAATCTATATATCCATATCTCTAGGTTGATAGACATAAACATATAGATTTTGATAAACATTAGAAACTAGTTAGAAGATTTTCCGAAATCAGTTATCATCACCCCATGGTTCGTTTGTCTCATATCGTTTACATAGTTTATTTACCTTAGATTTTAGGAACTCCATTTTATTATTTTGCTTAGATTATAATTTATTCCTGCATTTTCTATATAGTTAGCTTCGATCCCGTATGTACAAATGATTTTACTGTTCATTTCTAGCTGTTATTGGATTAGACTCTTGAAATTACTTTTCGGAAAGTTGAGGCTGAAAATAATTTCTCTATCGTTATCAAAAACCAAAAACAGAGAAAAAAGGCACGTGCTCGTATAGGAATTAAAGTGTCAGAAACACGTGGCAGGAGAATCTTATGTTATCCTCTATCACATCACAGGTAGGAAGGAAGGAAGGACATAACTTGCTTGGATGGAGTAAACAAGTGTGTTCACGTACATATTGTAGCTTTATCTGTGTTGACGTGGTAACTTTTTAGTGGTCCTGCTGATTCATATTTAGAAAAATAAAAATTAGGAATTTTTTTGTCCTCTATGAACGAGTAAAATTTTTAGCATATCTCATATATATATATATATATATATATTTCCACGAACTTTCGTATATCTTTCAGAATATTTTTTTTAAAATATTAACAACAACTTTTTCAACAATTTGAAGTAAATAATAAAATAATAAAAGGAGTACACGAATGACGGACCTATCCGAAACTAAGTTCTCTCTTGTCTTGCAAAAGTTGTATAGAGAGAGAGACCAAGTTTTTCTTGTATAACTCTTAAAACCAGGGTACGAAAGTCATCCATCCAATTAGAAATAACCACGTCAGCATTAGCCGCGGAAACCAGACCATGATGTGAGTCACATGTGATGTTTTTTAATTCCTTCTCTCAATTGCCTCAGACGCGGATTTGCTGCGTTTTTGCAGCACATATACTACGACCGAGTCGCTAATTTTGTGCTTTTTTCATTTGTTTTTTTCTTGGAGGGTTTCTTTCTTTGCTGTCTTTGATTCTTTTTTAATGTTCCCTACGTTTCCTTAGCCTTATTTAAAAGACATAGGATGCGTATGATACGCCTCTACATACACATATACATCTATATATAAAATAACGAATTCTCGCTTCCTTTTAGTTTTAGTCACACATTATATAAACATCTAAAAGAAACAAAAAAGAAGAAAAAGCCCAAAATAGAAAGAAGACGAATAAATTCTGAAACCTATGGCGAAGAAGGTGAGGAAGCTTCACGTGACGGTGAAGCCGGTGAGGCTTGATGGTCTACCGGCTATTCCCGGTGACGAAACAGCGGCAAAGAACCTTTTCGCGATGGTGGAGTTGAAATGGAAAGGACCTGTCTCCGGTTTCGGATTAGGGCTCGTCCCATTCTATCGGTCGAATCGACCGGTTAACCATACGAGCTCTAAACCGATTGCTTTGGGCGTAAGCCACGTAGAATGGGAAGAAAAGTTCGAACGCGTTTGTTGCATCGTTGGCCCATGGAACCTCTCCTTCAATATCTTCTACGTGAGTTTTCTTAATTATCTTTTTTTTTTGATGATTAGTTTGATGTTTAAATTCAATTAGTTGAAAATTCATCTCATCTATTTTTGGTATTAGGGAGAGACCATGGACGCAAAAAGCAAAAAGTCTTTGGTCGGAAAGGCGTGGTTGGATTTGTCGGAGTTAGCGTCGAAGCTTGAATCGACGGTAGAGAGAAAGCTTTCGATTCGGTCAAAAGGTTCCGTACTTCCGAAGGAAGCAACTCTTGTGGTAATTAATTAATCTGGTCAATTTAAATTTTAATCACATTCTTAATTCAAATTAGAATTATTCTTGTTCTCATTGGATATTAAATTAATCTTGGAAACATCATGGAAAGGTTTTAAAGACTTTCTATTTTTAACAATGAAAAAAGTAAATTAATTATCTAATCCTAATTCTTAATTAATTAAGACACGCGGTTGTTTATTTAAATCAGGTCAACGTGACTTTTTCCGAGGTAAGAACCGAACCAGACGACTTTATACAACTTGGTCTGGTCTCCGTTGACTCAGCAATTCCGACAAAGATGACAAGTCGTCGCGGCGGTGGGAGCGATTTTGATTCGTCTTCATCTCCGGCCACCGCGTCGAGTTCAGGTGGACGTAGTCCAATTGTGGAAACCGGCTCATCTTCAAGCCCGGATGAGAACCAGTCTGAACCGGGTCAAAAAGCCGGGTTTAATTGGTGGAAGAGAAGACGGTTAAGCTTTTCTATGACCTGGAGAAGAGAACCGGTACGCATTTGGTTTTCTGAATTTTTCAAAATCTGGTTCGATTTTGGGACTTAACCGGACCGGTTTATTTTTGCAGCGTGAGGATGAAGTTACAAAGATAACATTAAAATCGTCGGAGACGGAACCAGAAAAGCCGGCGACGGATTTACCGATTGAGGCCAACAAATGGGTGATGAAGGATTTAGTAAGCCGCGATGGTAAATCAAAGCTGAAATCGGAAGTTTACTTAGCGTCGATTGATCAAAGAAGCGAACAAGCCGCCGGAGAAGCAGCTTGCGCAGCGGTGGCGGTGGTGGTGGCTCATTGGTTCCACGCGAATCCTAAACTCATCAATCCTTCAGGAACAGAGTTCGATTCGTTAATCACCCAAGGATCTTCTTTATGGCAATCTCTTTGCGACAAAGAATCGTATCTAAGATTGTTTCCGAACAAGCATTTCGATCTGGAAACGATCGTTTCCACGAATTTACGGCCAATTAGGGTTTGTACTGATAAATCCTTTACCGGGTTTTTCATCCCGGAGAGATTTGCTTCGTTGGATGGTCTGATGTCGTTTGATCAGATTTGGGATGAGGTGGAGAAAGAAGTTGCGTTAGCTTCAAGTCATGGTGAAACTAGGGTTTATATTGTGAGCTGGAACGATCATTTCTTTGTGGTGAAAGCAGATTTAGATGGTTATTGCGTTATCGATTCGTTAGGGGAAAGATTGTTTGAAGGTTGCAAGCAAGCCTACATTCTTAAGTTTGATGATTCGAGTTTGATGTACGAGAAAAAGGAGTCGTCGGAGAAGTTGGTTTGTGAGGGTAAAGAGTGTTGTAGAGAATATATAAAGAGGTTTTTGGCGGCGATTCCGGTGGCGGAGTTGGCGGCGAAAGAGGAGAAAGGGAATGTAGTGAATGTCTCTCTTCTACATGAGAAACTTCAGATTGATTTGCATCATATTATGTTGACTAGTGATCATTAGAGTTTTGTTTTTTCTGACTATTGATTGGTGACTCGTTAGTGTATATTTGTTTAGATGGTGAGATATAGATAGTTTTTTTGTGCATATGATTCGTTATAATCCTCACCTAGAGGAAAAATATATTGGGAAACATCCAAAAAAGTTTTCATTTGTCCTGGCTTTGGTACGTTGTTTAAGAAAATGACAAATGGGTCTTTACCAAATGACTATACGTATAATACACTAATCCGGGCACATCTTAGAGATGGTGACACAGCTGCATCAGCTAAACTTGGTATTTCCGGAGATGCTTACACATTTGTTGGTTACTAATATGTTATATGATGGGAGATTGGACAAAATATTTTTGGATATGCTTTCTTAAACAGATTGACTTGGGAGGTAAATCAACTTTTTTTGCTGTTATTCTAAAGATAGCTTCGTATTTAGTATTACGTCTGAGCTTCGTAGGAGTTAATTTGTTGTTTCTTGTAGACAAGAGTTAATCCAAACATTTGTTGAGACAAGATCAGTGCTCAAAGTCAGGGAAGCTCTTATCAAAAAGATTTTAGATTTCAAAGACGTATTAGAGTTTTAATCTTTTCATCCCCTTTTATTGTAGCAAAGCCACCCGTCTTTTCATTCTGTTATCTTTGAAAAGTAAATGACATTTCAAACGAGTAAATTCTTGAAGTTCATACTAATAGCGAGTAGTGTTAAGGGGTAAATAGAACGTTCAAAATAACAAAATCACATGCTGACGTCTTTTAGTGTGTAGAACGCTCTACAAGAAAATAAAATTTAAACAAACAAAATTTTATAACCCTCAAAGATCTTAAACAATTCAGAGTGATTCATCAATCGTATTCAGTCGCTTGTTCTGATCTAGATTTGTAGCTTCCATAGCTACTTCTGCTTCTGTCGATTCCGTCAAGATCTGAATACCACATCCAACAATGTCGACTTCCTGGGATGTGGAGCTAAATTCGAACAATATTTCGTTGTCCTGTTCAAGCCACCCTTCTTGGTCATGCAATTCAGAGTGTCATATACGCAGATGTTCCTTTCGGATAAGAGGGAGAGAAAGAAATATGTTTTCGTCAATGGAGCAACTTTTTATTCTTATGTGAGCCAATACAGCGACATTTTCATTAATCTGCTGTTTAGGGGAAACCAAGACGCAGACGCAAA
This sequence comes from Boechera divaricarpa, assembly GCA_026770425.1. Classification (NCBI taxonomy): domain Eukaryota; kingdom Viridiplantae; phylum Streptophyta; class Magnoliopsida; order Brassicales; family Brassicaceae; genus Boechera; species Boechera divaricarpa. Next base: position 4,769,670 of record CM049186.1, on the reverse strand, counting down.
TCCTAAATGCTTTGAAATCTGAACGGATGTTCAAGTAATTCCCTATAGCTTGGTGATCGAACTCCGCAGGTATTTTTCTTTCTGGTAAGCATGCCCTCTAGTGATTGCTGGATAATTACTCTCCGTGCTTCTGGGCCCAATTTGAAACAGTTGGGGAACATGAGATCCCCGATTAGAGAGTCGAAAGGTAAAGATACGGTCTCCAATGATTCACAAGTGTCTGCTATTAGTGCTTTGACCGAGCCAAGGAGCTCTGGCAGTGATGCAAGTTTTGGACAGCCACCTATATAAAGCCATTTCAACGCATGGAGATATTTGAGGCAATCTGGAATTTTCTCTATATCGGCGCCAATTCGGTTTAGAAACCTTTCTGCGACATATGAAAATGTAATGATACTGCCAAATATAGTGAGAGTCTCAAGGCGAGACCAAAGCTTAACTGATTCAGGTATTTCTTCTAGCATTGTGTCTGCAATCGTGAATTCTGTGATGTTGGTGGAAATATCTGGAAATTTTCTCAATTCTGAGCATCCCATCATGTTGACAGTTTCAAGAGATGCCAAGTTGAAGTGAGTCGGAACAACTCGTAGCTTTACACAGAACACCATATGCAACCACTCTAGTTTTTGAAGATTTCCAAAAGAGAAAGAAATTTCTACCAAATTCTCGCAAGCAGTCAGATCCAATCTCTCGAGATTTATAGCATTTGAGAGATCTGAGAGTTCCTTCAAATTCAAGGACCCTAACAAATGTAGTTTACCTAATCGTATGAACACAAGATATAAAGTCTAACTCACTTTATTAATGTTTAGAAACTTCACAATACTAAACACTTGTATTCTCTTAGGTCTCATAGAACACATCTCCAAGGACCTTTATTTATAGGCTAACTACTCCTAAACCTATTTGGATGCACAAACCTTATCTCATTTGTAATCCTTATTTCTATTAACTAACCTTATCACGTTAACTAATATCTAATTCCCTAATCTTTAGGAACTTAAACTAACATTCTCCCCCTTAATTCCTAAGCTCGAATTAGTGAGGTCTTCTACACCGATCATGCTTCTCATCTCCACGAACTTCACTCGTGCTAATGGCTTGGTAAGGTTGTCTGCCTTTTGTTCTTCACCCGAGACATGTTCCACATTGATTTGCTCATTCTCGACACACTCTCAAATGAAGTGATATCGTTTGTGGATGTGCTTGCTCCTTCCATGAAACACGAGATTCTTCGTTAGTGCTATCGCCGATTTGTTATCCACTCATATCGTTATACTTTCACGACTCCATCCCGTAACTTCACTCAAAAGATCTTGGAGCCAAATCGCTTGACATGCTGCTAAAGTTGCTGCCATGAACTCTGCTTCACATGAAGATAAGGCCACCGTAGACTGCTTCTGAGAACACCAAGCTATAGGAGACGAACCGAAGTAGAAGACATAACCAGCTGTACTCTTTCCGTCATCCTGATTTACGTCGTGGTTGCAATCACTATAGCTGATGAGTTTCATTGATCCTTTGCGCATGACTTTCAATCCGAAGCTTGTAGTTCCTCTGTGATATCTCAAGGAATGCTTCATGGTTGTTTCGTGAGAGCTCCGTGGGCTTTGCATATAGCGGCTGAGAACCCCAACAGCATAAGACAAATCCGGACGCGTTTGGAGCAAGTATCTTAGACATCCAATTATCTTCCTATAGCTTGTGGCATCTATCTCTTCTTCGTCTTCTGATTTACACAACTTCAAGCTTGAATCCATTGGAACATGAGTTCTATTACACGAATCCAAGACAACTTCCTTTAAGATTTTCTTACATATCCCTCTTGTTTCAATGTTATTCCTTGATCGTTTTGTAGCACTTCTATTCCGAGATAGTATTTCACATATCACATGCAAATGCACTTCTATTCAAATCTACTTGCCATTCCTTGCTTGAAATCTTGTATGATCTTCACCGTTGTCCCCATACCGAACAAGTCATCTACATAAACTGCTGCAATGAGTAGTTGATCATTCTCCATTTTACGATACACCGATTGTTCCTTAGAGCACCGTTGAAAATTCATCCCTTTTAGTATTCCATCAAGCTTTGTGTTCCAAACTCTTAGAGCTTTTTTTAGTCCATACAAGGCTTTGTAGAGCTTGTACACTTTTCATTCCTCTCCTTGCTTAACGAACCCTTCTGGCTGATAGATGTACACTATCTCCTTCAAGTCTCCGTGTAGGAATTCTGTTTTGACATCAAGATGATGGATTTCCCAGCCACTTGTTACGGCCAATGCAACTAGAACCTGAATGGTTTCAATCCGAGCGACCGGAGCAAAGACTTCATCGTAGTCAACTCCGTGTTGTTGGACGTATCCCTTAGCTACTGATAGAGCTCATATTTACATGATTTTACGTATTATATATAGACTAATATCATGCATTATAACTATCGTTTAGGACTACTTTAGTGCATTTGCATGTGTTTGTGTGTTTATAGGTACTTGGAGCAAAACCGGTGTTTCTAGAGTGTTTAAGAGCCTTAAGAAGCCATGAGGACGTTGGAGTTGCTTGTCATGGATCGTGGAGGATCACAGAAGGTTTCTTTGGAGCTATAATGCCAAGTATTGACCCAGTGCATCGACCAGTCCAGGTCGATGCAAATGCAGAAAAAATATTTTTACTGTAGCACCAACCCAGAGCATCGATTCAGGCTGCCAGATGCTGCAGCATCGACCCAGAGCATCGACCCAGGGTGCCTGATGCTGTCTCTCCGAGCTGAAAAAAGAAAGTTGATGATTTGGCGATTAATGAGTAGACAGTTTGTTATTTTCGTCCAGAGACTTCTAGAAGTTTCTTGGGCATGACCTAGACTCTCTCTAAAGCCCTAGTACTATATAAACACATGTAATGCTCATTCGAGAGTCACCCTCCTTTTTGGCTACCTTTGAGAGCCACCAGTTAAAGAGAAAAGTCTCAAAACTCTTTGTTCTTATGTTTTGTTTATGATATTGCTTTAGTTATTCTTCTTCTTATTTCTTTACTTTATTTACTACTTTTGTTTATTGTTTATCATGTCTTCCTACTCATATCCTGCCGTCACCCTCGGAGGTATGAGTGAGTAGATCCTTTAGATCTCTGGGGTGGAGATCGATGATGGGATTTATATATGTTATAGGATTTCATATGTTTGATTATTCTTAATCGATATAACTACTCTAATATTCAATCTTAATGCTAAGTCATATCCTATGGGAGATGCTTAAGGTTATAATCGAGAGGTTATACGAATAGAACCTCTTAGCACCACGAGAGTGGATTAAAGCTTCAGATCTACATATTAGAGAGTATTAGCTATGGTCGAATTTGTTGCTTGGTAGAATTAATTATTGATCTAACTCTACCACGAGGGTCGTATTTTGGAAATAGATCTATCAATTACTTCGTGCTTCCGAAAACACAAGACCGTTCGGAAATGACATTTCAAACGGAAGTTTAAGAACATTTAGTACTTGATGATGGGATTGCGTTTAATGCGTGAAGGTCGCCACGAGAGTAGGTCTGAACAGTGTCTAGTTTATCACGAGAGTGGTCACTAGCCTACTTCGAATATCCCTAGATTGACAACACAACCTTATTAGGTAAAACATGAATCCGAAATATAGACTCTTTGAAATCGTTCTCATTCACCCTAGAGATCAATTGTTAATTTATTGTTTAAGTTATTTATTTAAATTATTTTATATTTATGTTATTTAATTTATGCCATTTATTTTCTGTTATTTATTTTATGCAATTTAATTTATGCACTTTATTTTATGCACTTTTATTTATGCAATTTATTTTATATTATTTATGTCATTTAATTTATGCTATTTAATTTACGCTATTTATATTACGAAATTTAAATTATGCAATTTAATTTAATTATTTAATTGTTGCTTATTTATTTTATGCACTTTAAATAATAGAATTAAAAACCAAAACCTTTATAATTCACCTAGATTAGATCATCCCTACAATCTCTGTGTAGTTATTTTCAGTATCTGTCGATCGATTCTGTTTGTACTACAATTATATTGATTGTGCACTTGAAGTCACATCGGATTAAACTCTCGAGAAAACTCGGGTAAAACCTGGTGAGAAGAGGTGAAACAAATCCTCTCATCAGCTACTAGGCGGGCTTTGTGCTTATTGATACTCCTATCCGCGTTCTTCTTAATCTTGAAAACCCAATTCAAGCCAATCGGTTTAACATCCGCTGGTTTGTCCATCAATTCCCATGTCTTGTTGTTGTTGATAGAATCAATCTCTCCTTTCATCGTTTCTATCCATTCTTGTGAACTATCAGCCTCTTCGTAACATTCTGGTTCTCCAATAATGCTCAATAACAGTTCTTCTCCTTGTAGATCTGCCAACAATACATAATCCTCGAGATATTTGGGCTTACTCGTCTCACGAGTTGATTTTCTCAAAGTTGGTTCTTCATAATCAAGCCTTTGAGAGACGTCTTCAAGATCGTGAGAAGCTTCAATTTGTCTGCTGTGGTTCATGCTTCTCCGTGAACTAGTTGGAATTGCTTGTGTCACAAGTCTCTCTTGATCTTCTTCTCCTCCGATGATGAATGGTCCAATTCTAGTGTCAATGCTTCATCCCCAGGTTATCGAAAACATCCTTGGTTCACCCAATTCATCGTCCTTGTGCCATTTCACTTCCAGCCAGCCTTCTTGTTGAAAGTCACATCTCGACTCAAGTAGAGTTTTCGGTTTTGTGGATTGTAAAGTCGATATGCTTTTGAGCCAGGTTCTGTATCGAGGTGGACTAGTGGTCTTGAACGGTCATCGAGCCTCTTCAAGTTGACTTTTTTTACCTTCGCATATGCCATACAATCGAATACTTTCAAGTGGACAAGATTTGGTTTACGAACCTTGAAAGCTTCGAATGGTGTTTGATTCTCCAAGGCTTTTGTAAGCATTCGATTAATCAAATATGTGGCATGACGAACAACTTCTCCCCAAATGAAATTCGAAACCTTCATCGTCTTTAACAAACTTTGTGTCATCTCCATCAAAGTACAATTACGTCTCTCCACCACACCATTTTGTTGTGGTGTGTATGGAGCTATAAGCTGTCTCGATATTTTGCTCTTTTCACAAAAGGTTTAGAATTCCATGCAAGTGAACTTTCCTCCTTGTTCGGTTCGTAGTGTCTTGATCTTCATCCATGTTTCCGTTTCTAATAAGGCTTTGAAGTTCTTGAACTTGTTGAAGGCTTCGCTTTTCTCCTTTAAAAGAATCGACCACATGCATCTTGAGAAGTCATCGATCAACACAAATATATATTTGTTTATTGCGATCGTAGACAGTGTTATGGGGCCACACAATTCTCCGTGCATCAACTCAAGTTTGTGTGTTGCTCTATACTTCACCGCTTGTGGGAAAGGTCGCCTAATTTGTTTCCCTACAAGACAAAATTCACATATTTGATTCTCGATTCCAATAGATGGAATTCTGATAACCATCTCCTTCTTAGTCAACACCTTCATGGCTTCGAAATTGACGTGTCCAAGCCTTGCATGCCATTGCCAAGCTTCATCTTCATCTTCTATCTTGGATTGCAAGCAAACGGGAACTCCGATGGACAAGTTGATTTTGTATAACCGATTTTCCATTCTCTTCACTTTCATTAGTAACCTCCCATTATCATCATGTATAGTGAGATAGTCTTCCTTCATCCTCACGTCACATCCAAAATCTGTGGCTTGTCCAAGACTGATAATATTGCTCTTCAAATATAGAATTAAACAGATATCACTCATCAACCTTTGTTCTCCGGTTTTGCCTTGAAAGAATATCGAGCCTTTTCTTTTGATATCGACACAAGATCCGTCTCCAAACTTAACTTTCCCGGTTATTCTCTCGTTTAATACAGAGAAGTAGTCACGATTTCCCATCATGTGATTACTAGCTTCATTGTCCGAGTACCATACACCTTTCTCCGTCTTCTCATTCTCGTACTTTTTGGGCACAAGATTCTCTTCATTGAGAAAAACGACCTCGTGCATGTATAATGCAGTCTCGACTTCTTGAATTTCGGCCACATTGGCTTCTTGTGCCTTTTGGACTCTCTTGGGCAAGTCTTCACGTAATGTCCCGGCTTATCGCATTAAAAAATATGACTTTGGACATATCCCTCTTTGGATACATGTTGGGTTGATTTTGTTCTATCGTGTCGTTTTACGTGAATTGTTCTTTGAATCTCCCCTACCTCTACCACGTTGATAACACTCATATTTACATACTTTCATGCAATCATATATGTTAGTTTCATAGGTTTTATCTAGCATTTAGGATTATTTTAGTGCATTTGCATTTGTTTATGTGTTTATAGGTACTTGGAGGAAATCATGCACTTTTAAAGTATTTTGGAGCCACATGGAGCCATAGGGACTTTAGGAGCTACTTGCTTGGGCCAAGAACATCATGGATAAACATCTCAAGAGCCTCACAAAGGAAGCAGCGGCCCTAGCATCGACTAGGAGTGGTCGATGCCCATCCCGAGCATATCATCGACAGGTAGCATCGACCACACACGGTCGATGCTCTGCCTCGGAATGAACTTGAAGTCGACGACGAAACCCATCGACGCAAGCATCGACCAGGAGTGATCGACGCAAGCATCGACCAGGAGTGGTCGATGCTGACCCTAGAGCTTGAGCATCAACCAAGAGCATCGACCCTAGCCGGTCGATGCTGACGTTTCGAACCGAAAAATAAAAGTTTCTGACTTGGCGATTCATGAGTGGACAACTTCATTTTCGCCCAGCACTCTCTAGAGACCTAAGAGCATGACTTTGGCTCCCCAAAATAGATCTAGCACTATATAAACACATGTACCCTCATCATAAGGAGGTTCCCACTTTTTGTACAACTTTGTAACCACCACGTAGAGAGAAGTCTCATATGTTCTTTTGTTCTTAAATTTTATTATGCAAGTTCTTTAGTTCTTTTTCTTCTGATTTTTTGCTTTACTTTACTGTTTTTATTTATTGTTTTATCATGTCTTCTATCTCATATACTTCCGTCCCCCTCGAAGTTATGAGCGAGTAGATCCTTTAGATCTCTAGGGTAGAGATCGATGATGGAATCTACTGATTAGAGATTGATGTTTTCTGTTCTTAACCGATTAGCTATCTTGTATGTGCTCCTAAAGCTAGACTTACTCCCTTGAGAGTTATCTAAGAGCTCGGCTGAAAATAACATGTGTGGCCGAATGTTTCGGGAATTCCCTATGCCGCGAGATTGGGTAGAGGGGTTTCGGATATACATACTTGGAATTCTAAATAATCGATAAATCTATTTTCGACTTGTGAGCTTATCTAAATTAGCTTTGATCAAGTTAGTTTAGCACCTTAGGGTCTTGATGCCACGAGAGTGGATTAAGATCTCGAACTAAACATGTTGAAAGCTTGACTACGCTGTAGAGATGCAGTGAAAAGCTAGGCTAGTCGATGACGAGATCGTTTACAATGCTTGTAAGGGCACCACGAGAGTGAGCTTTTACATAGAGATTAGCATACCACGAGAGTGGACTAATCTGTATACGAAATTTCTAAACCGATAAATATCGACGAAAGGTTAAAAAGAACATCAATTCTCGTATTAGAAGATTTCCGGATTCGTTCTCATTCACCCTTGGGATCGTTTTCTTCATTATTTGTTTAATCGTTATTTAATTTATGCACTTTAATTTACGCACGCTTATTTATGCAATTTAATTTACGCAATTTATTTTCTGCTATTTAATTTACGCAATTTATTTTATTTAATTTATTTTCTGTTATTTAAATTACGCAATTTACTTTACGTAATTTATATTCAGTAATTTAATTATTGTCTATTTATTTTACGCATCTTAGGATTTAGAACAAAACCCCCAAACTCTATAATCTACCTAGATTAGATTTATTCTTGCAATCTCTGTGTACTTATTCTCAGTCTCAGTGGATGGATCCCTCACGTACTACAACTGCATTACTGTGCATTGCGGTATAATCGGGTTAAACACTCGAGACTACTTTCTAGTAGGGCTCAGGTGAAACCTGAGACGAGGTGAAACAAATCCTCCTATCACACGTCCAAGTCGTCCTCGACCTCTGCCTCGTCCATTACCAGAGCCTCCTTTGAAACTTTGTGAACCGGATGAAGAAAACATAAGATTTCCTTGGTTCTCTTCTTGTGTTTCTTCACCAATTCGTTTGTCATACGCCTTCAACCTCCCAACAATGTCTTCAAACACGGTTGTGTTGAGATCAAGCACTTGTTCTAAAGACGCAACGATGTGTATATACTTGTTTCTCGGAAGACAATTGAGAAATTTCTTCACGAGCTTTGACTCCTCCAAAGTTATGCCTAAGGACGTGGATCGTGATACGAGACCCGATATCCTTCCAACAAAATCATCGATGCTCTCAGATTCCTTCATGTTGAGTCGGTCGAATTCCGAGGTTAACGTTTGTAGTCTTGCTTCCCTTACTCCTAAGTAGCGAGTCTTAATAGCTTCCCACATCTCCTTCGCCGTGTCATGATCACCGATTTGTAGAATCAAGCTTTCAGGCACGGATTGGAAAAACAACGCCGTGGCTAGGTTATTCTTGTCACCATCAGTAAATCCTGGTTCAACTACTTCTCACACTTTATGAACCTTAAGAACAAATCTATCTCCTTCAGATTTGGAAGGGAGTGAATGTAAAATAATACAATAGAAGAAGAACATCAAAACATGATGAGAAAGTACATACTCGTATAGTCAAAATAAGCAAATATAAAAACCAACCTGGGTTCCATCCCAATGCTTCTCGAGTTTAAGAAGGAGACTCTTTTTCGGGTATGCCTCCCAATGTAGTAACCTTAGACGCGGTGGAATATCCATATCTTCAGGTATGTGCACTCTATCATTTTTTGCATCGTAGACTCTAAGAAATCGAAGATTAGGCATTCTCTTAAAAGCTCTTGCGCTTATATATATATATATATATATATATATATATATATGGCGGATCCAGAATTTTTTTTTTTTCAGATCATAACTAAATATAAAAATATTAAAAATGTAATAAAAGTTTAAAATATTTTACAGAACTATCTTACGATCTTTCATGTCTTGAATTTTATTCACCACAATCTCATTATTAATAGTTTTAACGAAACAAACTAAACAGGTCTTCAACGAAACAAACAAACAAACAAACTAAATTTTTCAACGAAACAAACTAAACAATAAATATAAACAGGTCTTCAATATTAATCAACACAAATTAAAATTTTGAGTCAAAACATGGAATATGTTAAACTTGCTATAATAATATTTAAAACAAAAATGAAAAAACATTAAACGTGTAAATAATTAAAATAATTTAGGAGGAATCGTACCTAACAAAAGCGAGAAGTGGTGAAAGAAAAACTCATAAAAAAAATTATGCCCAGTACGTCAGAGATGAAAGTGAAAGCGAACAATTTTTTTGTCGTCAGATATGCTGGTGAAACACTTTTTTCATTGGTTTCTAGGTTAGATAAATCTATTTGATCAAACTTTATATGGACTTAAGCCCATTTAGAAAACACAAAAAAAAAAGATGCATATATGACGTTGATGTTAAAAAGAGGGTTCAAATGTATAGTGTTGACTAATATATGGCTGAAATATAAAGCATATATATATTTTTTTAAAAAGGGGTTCATGTGAACACCTATTGTAACACGTACGTCCGCCGATTTATATATCGTCTAGGATTGTCGACATATCAAAAGATATACCCATCACAGTTCTACTACCCTAAACAAAATTCAAAATATTATAGAATGTTAGCACTATAGATAAGATCCTATGAGTCTTTGCCAAATGATACGGTTTAACGAATGCAATAAGAAAAAAGAATTTAAGTAATCAGTTTCTGAGTACATGACAAATCTCATCAGCATCAATTAGGATTTGGTATTTCCAAGGCTGTTGTCTTCGAAGCGCTTGTCTGCCCACTTGTTGTAGTAACTTGTACATTACTATATATCTTTCGGTGGATAATTGTATGAGAGATTTATTGACAAGGGTTTATGATCATCATGAAAGACTTGCAATAAATGACACTGCATCTATAATTGAAGGAAAATACGAAATCATGAACCAACATTTATATATTTTGCTAATATTTTCTTCTACGTATCATTGCTTATAAGTCATGATAATCATATGTAGAGTATTGTTGCTCAGTACGAATGCCAATATTACCTCAAAAGATACTACACGATGTTATTATATGCAAACAAAGATCTCTGCCAAGCTCTATCAAGAATTTTAACTTCACACCAAGTACATTTCAACACACTTGCACAATCCATGTGAATATTTTCTTTACAAATAATTGAGGATGAAAATGGAAGAAAAAGGAATCAAAATATAAAACAAGACAAAGGCTGTGAAATGCACATTGCATTCAATAGAAACAAAACGAAACAATCCGACTGCCAAGGAAATCTTTGATATAGATCATGTTTGTATTGGAGGGCATTGTTAATTGTCTCCTCATCCGCTCCACAACGTGCATGGTGCACATATAGTGTCACACTTTATTCTTCTGTGTTTGAGGTTTGATATGCCCACTAAGCTACCCATAAGAACTTACCACATACATGCTTTACTTTTTCAGGGATATTTCAACTTCCAAGTGTGAGTTTGGAGTAGCAGAAAATCTGGTCCATAAACTTGCGATGGTTAATTTACCAAAAATGGTTTGTTGTGCTCTATCTAATATCCCAGTTTTAGCCGTATATTTTACTGATTTTGTAAAATGTCATCCTAACGTAATCCCCTTTGCATATTCTCCTAATCGAAATGTCTCGAATGATCAAAATATCTTTCGGAACAATAATTTTTAAAGTAAATCTATGTTCCAAATTTTAGTCAATGGATCAACATTGGGATAAAAATTGTGCCCTTTGCAAGTCGTTGGCCTCGGACAAATGACTGATATCAAAGGATCATTCCAAACAGATATAAAGGGTCTAGAACCAAGTCTTTTAATTTGTCATTCCAGCAGAATCTCGTCACTGCGCTAATTAGTTTAGTGGTTATTGATTTTGGGAGTTTGGAACAAGTCATTATATATGCTGGCATAGCCACAATAACTGATTTAATAAAAAAAAAATATTATCTCTTTTGATAAAGTTTTGGCCGACCATCCACTTATTCGATTTTGTAGTCTCCCTCTAACGAAAACTATATTTTACTCTTATCTTCGCACCTTCCAAGCTATGCGGAAGACCTGAATAAGTTCTCATTCCACTGATATTCGATAATTTTAGGAGTCGCTTTATCTTGAATCGAAATTTATCGAAATTTCAGCTGTATGACCAAATTATATCATTAATTTAGCAAAGTTAGGGGCTGATTGGCGTGCACTTTCAAAACTGGAAAAAGTTTTAACGATCTCACAATTTTTATTTTTCTAGTCAGATTTTTTTGGTTTTACTTAATTTAAAAGTCTCCAGAGCCTTCTTTTTTTTTACTCGTTGCTTTCATTTTTTTTTACGTTTCGAAAAAATCTGAATTTAAAAATAAAATAAAAATAAAAGGCAATAGTTTTTCTTCTTTCTTCTTTCCCCAGATGAATGAAAAATTCCGATAAAGATTATTGATAAATTAATTTTAAAAATTTTCAATTAATTTACAATTGATTTGTTCCAGTTATTTTAAGATCTATTTCTCCACATAAAAAAAACAAATATTAAACTTATGCCAAGATGGACAAATCTGATAAACATGCAATACCCATACATAAATTTACTTATGATCAATAAACAAATCATTAAAATTCTAATTTCAATAGTTATCTAATTATTAATTTATGGAACACATTATATGTTGAGCCAATTTAAGTTTTATTAATTAATAAATTCAATTTAACTATAGCATATATTATGGTAGTTTGTGTGAATTTCCTTGTTATATCAGCGTTCGGGTTTATATTCGGTAGAATTATATTATTTAAAATTACAACTTCTATAACCACAGTCTTTACCAATCGGTCTTAAAATTTCTACAATCAAGCCAAAGTCCATACATCCAAAGTTTCTACAGCCAAAAGTTAATAGTAGTTACCAATCGGTACCTTAATTTGTTGGCTTGACACTCTTTCGTATATTTGAGTATATCCAAAATTGTTTACAAAAATGATAATGATAATTTTTTAATTATAATTTATCCAGAAACGTGTACGTGACCTCGTTACTAAAATGAGACACCCTTACCTGAGTTGGTCATGAAGAGACTCCAGCTTAGCTTTTCTTTTTATTATTCTCCCACAAGCAATTATATAACGGACTGGTCACTATACATATTCATTGTAGTGGACGGTCCCATCTTAGCTGTCAATATATATACTCATTGGGTCACCTAACTCTTTTCGTCTAACAGAGACTACTTCCACATACATCTCGTGCTTTCATTTTCCAATCTCAACTATAAAAAAATGAATTTTAATAATGGTAAACATCTACTGGAATATTATAAGAAAAATAAGAAAGCGACAAATCTGTTTCACCTAATAATTTACGAAAGAGCCAATGGCTTCAAACTTCAAAGAGTGGCTATGTTTCACCTGTCTGTTTTGGACAACACAACCCAAATAAAATATAAGTCCTTTAGAGACTTTGCAAGTCAAAACAATCCGACAAAAATGTTCTGTTCTTAAGTAACTTTAAACAGTGGAAACATGAAAGATATCAAAATGTTATACATAAGGGAATCAAGATTCTCAAGAAAGTGTACATAAACTATAAATCAAACTCGAGCAGAGACAAGGAAGAAGATTGAATCGTTTCACGACAATCCAGGAATATAATGAAAACACACGAGATCAAAGATGGAAGACGAGTCATCTACACATATGAGTGGGTACAAAAAACAAAAAGAATGAATCAGTAAGGATTGTTGTAATAATACCCCGTCGGTGGCACTCCCATCCCGTTGACAGGTGGCATTCCGTAAGCTGGAACGGAACCGGTGTTCATTTTCGCCAAACTGGCTTGACCTCTCATACCTTCACGTTGGTATTGCTGCCATAGCTGCTGCTCTTGACTCAGAAGATATTGCTTCTTCTCCATCTCAGCCATTTGCACATAAGAAGGTGGTGGGATGGTTAGTGAAGCTGCGAATGGGTCTTGGTTCACTTTCTCGACGGTTCCATCTGGTGCAGGTAAGGCCAATACTTGATTATGGGTTTTACCCGGTAATGGTAAAGCTACGCTGCTCGCGCTACCACCTGTCAATTGCGAGGTGCTCACGTGTTGTCTGACCATTCCTTGATCGTACATCCCGTTGAGCAACAAGTTATCGAACCCACCACCCAAAGCGGCTGTCTGTTTTTCTAAATTGCTAGCCGTTTCAACCAATGCCAATTCCCAATCTGCTTTCCCGGGCTCTGCAGCAGGATTCTGCCAAGCCGAGGTCACTCCATTCGAGGAGAAAGCTTCCCATTTTCCGTTATTACCTGGTGGACCCGCAAAGAGGGCAAGCGCAAACTTGTTCCCTTGGTCATCAGCAGTGACTTCATCCTCCCTCAAGTTAACTAAATCCTCGGTAAATTGCGGTTTTTGGGGCTGAGGTTCTGGTTCAGGTGGAGGTGGAGGAGTGTAATTCTCTGGAGGAGGAAGCGCTTTGATCTCATTCATATCAGGTTCAGGCTCTTCTTCTTGAACTGGCGGAGGAGGAGCTTCAATCTCTTTCCGCTCGGGACTCTTCCCTCTCTTTGCCCTGTCTCTCACAAACTCTTCCAATGTCTCCAACAACTTGCTTGTAATCCTCTGAACTTCTGGGTACTCAGACGATCTCGCCACACCTGTTTCCTTGCACCAATTATAAAACGCAATGAGCTCATCAATCTGTTTGGCCGCACTAGCATACGCATCAAAGGCCTTGACACAATCCGTATACTCCATATCGAAAAACTTATCCAACAAAACAGCTAAAACCTCACAGATATCAGCATACAGCTTAAAACTCTCCCTCACAACAGGATACAACGCGATCAATATCATCCTACTGTTCTTAGCTAAACCAGTAGGTCTCAATGACAAAAACCGATCAAGCAACCTTTGCAAATGACCCATCTTTCCGAAAATCCTTTCGGGCGTCATTTCCCTTAAAGGCGTAACAGATTTCTTCTCATCTCTTCCTCCTCCTCCTCCTCCCATATCAGTCATATCACCGTAAGACCGAGATCTCTTAGGCACACCACCATAACCATTAGTATCTCCCCTGAAATCACCACCACCGTTCTCATAATCATAAGATCTCGGAGGTGGAGACCGGAAATCATCTCTTCCTCTCCCATATCGATCATCCCCATTACTGTGATGGCTACTATTACCACCACTATTCACCGACATACCACTCTTCCTCTCAAACAAAGCCAATTCAAGCCTCTGATCCAAATAACCAGCATAAGTCCTAACAAAAGCCGAATGATCCCACGAACTCGAATGCGCTTCATCGCGAAAATCAGACATGTTTAACATCCTCGTACCTCGTCTAGTCGAAAAAAGAATCTCTTCTTGAAAAAGAGGATCTCCTTCATTGAGAAGGCGGTGCACAAGCATAAGAGCCTTGAGAGCAACGACCCAATCACGAGTCTTACTCAATCGCCGTGAAACAGAAGTAACGCAAGCGAGGATGTAGCCACGGGAGAGAGAGGTTAGGTTTAGGATCTCACGGATGTATTTCTCGCTCGCTGGATCATCGTCGTGGCTTGTAGCTTTCACGATCGCTACTTCTAGATCTGGAGCCATGTTGCTTGCTACTTTTGCGATTCCTATGCTTGTTTGGTCCTTAACCGCACCGATCGCTTTTCGAATACTCGGCGCCATCTCCGATCACGATTCCTAGTTCTGAGAAAAAAGTTAACACAACAATTCAAAAATCATATGACATTGATTAGAGATTCGTGCGAAATCTGAGTTTGATTGATAACGAATCTAACGGGAAACACAATTTGAAATTCGAAATAGTCTCTCGATATCGATTTTTTTCTTGAGCTATTTTTAGATATTACCGTTGTAGGTTCCTTAGCTAGATCTACGGAGGAAGATTCGTCGGAGTACAAAACGGTGTTGGATTTGTAGGAGCGTTTCTTCAGGGATCTTTAGATCTGTGGAAATGCCGGTGTGAGATTCGGCCAAGGAGTAAAGAGAATGGTGGTGGCTGCAGAGAGTTGGATTTAAGAGAAGAGTTGGAGTCCGTGATGACGTGGCAATTTTTCAGTCGTTGATCTGGACAGAAGGAGATGCGAAGCTTTGTTTTACCGGCACTGTCGGGAACTATGTGCTTGTCGGAAGATAAAGATGTTTTAAATTTGTGTAAACAACTGATTATGTTTTTCTCAGTGGAATTTTTTTTTGAAAATGTAGGTAATAACAGGATATATATTTTTGTTTCCACTGATGTCAAAAGAAAAAAGAAAAAAAAATTTGTTTCAACGTATAAAGAGGAAATATTATTTTTTAAAGTAGGGGAGAATCGAAGTTCGAAGGCGTTGAAAAAATTATTTTATATAAAAATATGGTGGCATTATAATGGTATGAGCTGGAACCACGGCCTATTCATATGATTTACTTCACCTTATATCCCGTACTCCAATATATTTTTTTAAATAATGTTAAGTAATTTTTAAAAAAATTACTGTTGTAATAAATATTAAAATATATATATTTTATATTTTTCGAATATGAAATTAGGTAAACTATTATTTAATGTATAATAGTATACTGATACAATATTATTATTAGTATAAATTTGATTTAGTTCATATTAATAAAATTTTAAGGTGTACATAAAATAGATGGTCATTATTGTTAGTTTATTATAGTTAGCTAATTGTGAGTTAATCAAAACAACAGGTACACTTGTACATAATATAGATGGTCAGAATTTACAAAAAATAAACTGGGTCAAAATATTGAAACTGGATTATTTAACCCGCGTATTTTGTAAATGTGTCTAAACGAAAAGTATCTAAATAACCTTGGACCATAAATCAATTTTGGTCATTAAACTTAAAAATTTCCAATGGCATTGTGTATTATAAAAAGAAGATACACGTCAAATCTCAATCACCTCCACAATATCATTCTCCTTCATTACTCTCAATCATCTCCATAATATCATCCTCATTCATTACTCAAATATTCTAGTTTCTATAGTTAACCATTCCTTTACACATATATATATATATATGTAGCTGTACATCAATAAGAACATACAATACAAACTCTCGATACCTTAAAAAAAAAAAAACAATTCTCTTATGCCTCTTCTCCTCTTTCTCTTTTTTTTTTCTCTTTCACTCTGTCTTCCAATCAATGGCTACTTCTGATTCACCAGCCACCTCCAACGAAACTATCCACATATCTGAGACTACTTCAATCCTCAACGTCGACATGACGAACGTGACAAAGCTCACCACCTCCAACTTCCACATGTGGAGTCTCCAAGTGCATGCACTTCTTGACGGTTACGATCTTGCCGGCTATCTCGACGGACCTGTCTCCACCCCACCACCAACCCATACGGTGAACGGTATCACCACACCAACCCAGCGTTCACCATCTGGAAACGTCAGGACATGCTGATCTACAGCTCACTCTTGGGTGCCATCACCAACGCTGTCGAGCCTCTACTCTCCACCACAACAACCTCCCAACAAATCTAGAAAACTCTAACATCCATGTATGCTAACCCAAGCTGTGGTCATGTCCAGCAACTACGCCAACAAATCAAACAATGGACAAAGGGCACCAAAACGATTGGAAAATATTTTCAAGGCTTCACAACAAAGTTTGATCAACTTGCTCTTCTTGGCAAACCTATAGAACCAGAAGATCAAGTCGAGTACATACTTGAAGGCTTACCGGAGGAATACAAGCCAACCATTGATCAACTAGAGGGTCGCGACACCACTCCCTCTCTCACTGAAGTCCACGAACGACTTCTCAACCATGAGGCGCGTCTCCAATCGATGACACCACCTCATTCAGCCCTCCCCCTCACGGCCAACACTACCACTCACCGTGGAAATAATCGTGGTCCTCGCCCTAACCACAAGCCCAACCGCTCTCAACAAAACTGGAACCAGCAACAACATTTTTCACCACGTCCTCAATCCACCTCAAGGCCTTACTTAGGCAAATGTCAAATCTGCGGCATCCACGACCACAGTGTCAGGACATGCTCCAAACTCCACACCCGTGGAAGCTACTACACATATCAACAACCATCATCCACTGTCTCTCCAACATCATGGCAGCCACGAGCCAACATGGCTCTCGCTCCTCCCTACAACGCCAACAATTGGCTATTAGACAGCGGTGCAACACATCACATTACCTCGGATCTCAATAATCTTGCTTACCATCAACCTTATGTTGGCGGAGAAGACGTGTCCATTGTCGATGGCTCTAATCTCACCATCTCCCATACGGGTTCCACCTTACTTCCCACACCATCTCGCTCTCTCGCATTAAATGATATTCTTTGTGTCCCTAATATACAAAAAAATCTTCTATCAGTTTTTAGAATGTGCAACGCTAATCAAATCTCAGTTGAATTCTTTCCAACACATTTTCAGGTGAAGGACCTCCACACGGGGACCCCGTTGCTCCAAGGCAAGACTAAGAATGAGCTGTACGAGTGGCCAGCTGCAAATTCGGCGATCTATTATGCTTCTCCTAACCCGAAAGCTAGCACTCAAATTTGGCATTTCCGTTTAGGCCATCCATCTCTCTCAATTTTATAAACTATTGTTTCCAAGTTTTTTTAACCTATTTCGAATTTTTCCAAAGACAATTTCTACTGTTCTGATTGCCTTATTAATAAAAGTCATAAACTTCCATTTTATTCTAACTCTATTACTTCCTTTCAACCTCTTGAATATCTTTATAAAGATGTCTAGTCATCCCCACTAATTTCCATCGACAACTACAAGTACTACTTCATCATTGTGGACCACTTCTCTCGCTACACCTGGCTATATCCTATCAAGAAGAAGTCTGATGTCAAACAGACATTTATCTCTTTCACCAAGCTCGTCGAAAACAAGTTCAAGAGAAAAATAGGCACCTTATATTTTGATAATGGCGGCGAGTTCATAGCACTACGCATTTCACATCTCACCACACCGCCTCACACTCCCGAACACAATGGGATCTCATAAAGAAAACATCGACACGTAGTGGAAACCGGGTTAACACTACTCACACAAGCATCAATTCCAAAACACTATTGGACATATGCCTTTGCTACAGCTGCTTACCTGATTAATCGAATGCCAACACCGACGTTACGGAATGCATTGCCTTATGAACGACTGTTCGGCACCACACCCAACTACGACAAACTCCGAGTTTTTGGCTCTCTCTACTTCACATCGACTCGCCCTTACACCACCCACAAGCTTGATCCACGCTCGTGCCAGTGTGTCTTCCTTGGCTATTCAACCACTCAAAGTGCATATTTGTGTCTCCACCAAGAAATTGGGCGAATATATATCTCACGCCATGTTCAATTTATGGAATCTATCTTCCCGTTTTCAGCTCCGCCGTCAGCCTCATCCTCGTCGGCGGAAACACAGGCCGAGATCGAGAGTCTGTTTCCCATCGCCACCGAAATTCCGATATCATCATCCGACGCTGCTCTCCCGCGCCAGATCCAGAGCTTGAGACATCTCCCCAGCCAACGATGTGAAGCACCACCGCCACACTACTCTTCATCGCTGCCGTCAGACCCATCGCCGGCGTCCCTCCAACCGGTCAGTGAATCACCACCACTCACAGTCATGGTCCCTGCTTCGTCTTCTCTCCAAAATCAACGAAGGGAAGCTCCTTCCACTTTGGGCCAGCAACTTGAATTAGGCCCATTAAGAAATCAAGTCCAAGAACCAAGACAAATATCCATTTTTCCATCTGTACGAAGCCCAACCAATTTCCATCACCCAACCTCAACTTCGTCCTCGTCCGCACCACAACCAGCACGACCACGTCACCCTATGAAATCCAGATCACAAAACAACATTGTCAAGCCAGTCAAGAAATTAACCCTCACCATTATGTCTCATATAACACATGATCAACAACCAAAGATTCCTAAAACTGTTTTTGAAGCCTTAGGTGACTCCAACTGGTGACAAGCGATGTGCTCAGAGATCAATGCCCTCATACGCAACAACAATTATGATCTAGTCTCGCCCCACCGAAATCAAAACATCGTCGGCTACAAATGGGTATTCACTCTCAAACACTTACCTAACAGTTTAATTGACAGATATAAAGCACGACTCGTGGCGAAAGGATTTCACCAACAACAAGGACTAGATTATCAAAAGACATTCAGTCCGGTGATTAAAGCAACGACAATTCAACTTGTCGTACACATCGCTGTTACCAACTCGTGGCGAATCAGGCAAATTGATGTCAATAATGCCTTTTTACAAGGAAAACTTGATGAAGAAGTTTATATTGCACAACCACCAGGATTTGTCGACAAAAACCAACCACATCATGTATGTCGATTAAAGAAGGCACTCTACCGTCTCAAACAAGCTCCACGAGCGTGGTACCACGCAGTTCGGTTACATCTCTTATTCTTGGTTTCACAAATTCATTAGCTGATACATCATTATTTATTACTATGGAGGGTTTACATCTAACATATATTTTAGTCTACGTTGATGATATAATTATTACAGAAAGTAGTGACGCAAATGTCAGCAGATACGTTGCGGAGCTCTCCGCACGATTCTCACTCAAGGACCTCGGCCAATTGAACTACTTCTAGGGAATTGAGGCCACAAGAGACAACACCGGACTTTACCTCACACAAAAGAAGTATGTTCTTGACCTCCTCGCTAACATGAACATGTCCAATGCCAAACCAGTTTCTACGCCAATGTCTCCAACTCCAAAGCTTTCACTCTTCACCGACACTGCTCTTGACAACCCAACTGATTATCGTATGGCGTTAGGAAGTCTACAATACTTGTCACTAACACGGCCTGACATCGCCTTTGCTGTTAATCGCTTGTCCCAATTCTTACACCGTCCAACAGATATTCATTGGCAAGCCGTAAAGCGGATCCTTCGATACCTTGCAGGAACAATAAATCATGGGATCTACTTCAAGAAGTCCATACAAACGATACTTCATGCCTTTTCTAATGCCGATTAGGCTAGTGACACTGACGACTTTGTCTCCACCAACGCTTATGTTATCTACCTTGGCGCAAATCCAATATCATGGTCCTCAAAGAAACAACACGGTGTTGCTCGTTCATCAACCAAAGCTGAATACCGAGCTGTTGCCAACACGGCGTCTTAACTCCACTGGATCTGCTCATTACTCTCTGAACTCTACATCACTCTACCATCCACACTGGTGATTTACTGCGATAATGTTGGTGCCACATACCTCTCTACCAATCCGGTGTTCCACTCACGCAATAAATCTATTGCTATTGATTACCATTTCATCCGCGACAACGTCAAATCTAAAAGATTACGTGTCACTCACGTCTCCACACATGACCAACTCACCGACGCGTTGACGAAGCCCCTACCACGTCTCCGCTTCAGCCAGATCACAAGCAAGTTTGGAGTCACTATAGCGCCTCAAGCTTGAGGGAGCGTATTAAGGAAAGAAGATACACGTCAAATCTCAATCACCTCCACAATATCATTTTCCTTCATTACTCTCAATCATCTCCATAATATCATCCTCATTCATTACTCAAATATTCTAGTTTCTATAGTTAACCATTCCTTTGTGTATATATATATATATATATATATATATGTAGCTGTACATAAATAAGAACATATAATAAAATTTTCTAAACCTACATTGTGATGTAAATTTCATAAGAGTAAAGATTAATTTCTAAAATGTATTTTCCGATTAATAGTATAGGATGTCTCATTTTTATATATCTTTGTGGACTAAATAAAAAATAAGGTTTTTATACACGAGAAATCAACTAACAATAGCATCATTATTGCAAGGTTCTTATGGGGTTCTTATGGGTTTCTTATAATTTTTTTTTGATTATTTTAATATTAAAACTTAAGAAACCCATCACAAAGTTTCTTATTTAAGAAACTTAAAAAACCCTTTCTTATGGTTTCTTAAGATTTTAATATTAAAAAAATATTTTAGAAACCCATATGGGTTTCTACAATAATGATGCTCTAATTAAAAACTACCCCATCTTGTCAAATAGTAATATTTTAGCCACATAATTTTGTTTAATTGCAGTGATATGTTATATTTTTTATAAAACAAATTGATTTTGTATAAAAATATATTATAGAAAATATAAAGCAATATTTTGTATTGAAATCATTTTTGAAAAATTAAAAGGTCATTTATTATATACCTAAACAAAATTCAGCCAATAATAAAACAAACTGTTGAATAAAAATTTTGTATAAAATATGATAATTTAATTAAGAGATAATTGTGACAAATGCCATAAAAATTCTATTGTATCCCTGTATATGCCACAAAGTTTTTTTCTTGTCGAAAATACCAAAATGCACTGTTCATCTATTGGTGAAATTACCCTTATGTCCTCCGTTATTTTTACTGTGTTTTGTGTAATTATTTTATTAATTGTGATTTTTTTCCGTGCTTATCTTCCTAGACAAGCTGATGGGATATTTTTGGTTGCCAAATTTTGACCGGCAAATCCTGTAAATGGAATGTCTCCTTTTTGTAATTAATGATTTCAAATTGTAGGTTTAGCGCTGCGTTTACAAAAAGGTTTAATTTCTAATTTTTTTAATCTTTTTGCTTTCTTCGTGACGAATTTGAGTTCCTAATTTGGTTTTTGTTTTCGATGGACTAGTTTTAAAGTCAGGATGTCTGGACATAAGGAGGTATTAATTGCTCTCTTCAAGATTTTGGTTCGTTTGTAGCCCAGTTAATTATGCTATAACCTTTTTCTCATTAAATGATTCGCGGTAGAGCTTTGGTAGCAGTGGCGAAGGTATTTTGGCAATCGTAGGGGAATGTGCCTGCAATGATAATTTTTCTTGGAATTTTGTTGTTAGCAAGAAGCACCTGCCGCGATGCATCAGATGGAAAAGTGATATTTGTTTCAGTGAGCTTATCGAGGAAATGTCTTCCGTGTTGAGCGCGAGAAAACGTCTTTGCAGCACTCTTTTTGGTATCCTGAAGATGGTACTGTATTTGCGCAGGGTAAAATGCCTCCGACAGCCATTGCTTCCGATTTAGACCTGCTTCTCTTCAAAAAAAATTAGGGGTTCTTGGTGGTTGTCAAATCTATATTTCGTTAGTTGAAAATGTGGAGGATCCGGTTGAAGCAAATAGAAAATCCCGTGTGGATATGGCTTTGGTCGACCAGGGTGAAGATGGCTTGTGTAATGTTGATTTGTCAGATATTGATGATGAGTTTTTGTTGGAATATGTTTAATTGGTTGAAGAAGAATATAAGCGTAAAGTTAATTGCCATGTGGACAAAAACTATGGACAAGGTGGTGATTAGGCCAGCAACAAGTCCGGATCTGATGTTGGGTTTCCCGTGGATAAAAACTGTGGACAAGATGGTGATTTCTCGAGCGACAAGTCGCGATTTGATGTTTGGTTATCTGCGGACAAAACCTGTGGACAAGATGGTGATTTGGCCAGCAACAAGTCGGGATGTGATGTTGGGTTAGCTGCGGGCAAAAAGTGTGGGCAAGATGGCGGTGTGGTGCGTGTAAAGGTGGGGAGTAAAGAAGTGAAATTTGCTTCGTCTAATCCAGGTGGCAACATATCCGCTAGTCAAGTGGGTTTATGCTCTAGTACAACCGATTCTCAGCCCGATGCCTATTTCAATGCATGGTCTGATTTAATTGACAGAGAACAAGAATCTCTTCTTGCCAGCAGTCCCGGTGGAGAGCGTGCTACCCAGGCGAAGTTTAGTTCCAAGGGGTTATCTCATACGAAGTGGGGGAGACATCAGCTGGCTGCTTGGCCGACGGCCATATTTCTGATTTTGAACCCCTTGGTTTTAGTCTTGGAATTGATGGGGAGGGCGAAAATATTGCGAAACTTTCTTGTGACATTGACGAAGATTGTCTTCCTCTCAGTTTCGCCTCAATAGACGAGGATGATGAGTTGATGGTCGACGCTCCTCCATGATGCGATAACCTGACCTGTGTGCCCCTAGAGGAGAGAAACATGGACCTGAAAATGTCCGATGACTCAATATACGTAGGCAGGATATATGTGTCGAAACCAGATATGCATAAATCATTGTCATTGTATGCAATGAAAAGATTGTTTAGCTTCCGGATCTGCAAATCAGATGCAGGGCGAGTAATTGCTAATTGTGTGGATAGAAATTGTTCATGGCGAGTCTATGCGGTTGCTCACAAGGATTCTAAAAATTTTGAGGTTCGAACTGTCCAGTTGAAGTATTCACGCGATGTTGCAGCCAGGTCTCCTTATGCAGACAAGGCCACGTCCATGATTTTAGGAGAATTGTTACAACCCAAATTCGCCAATGGCAAGAAAAGTCTTAGAGCATGTGATATCCCTAGGTTGATGTTGGTTGAACATAGAGTTGATATTTCTTATACTAAGGCATGGAATGCTAAGGAGCTTGCTTTGGCATCAGCTCGGGGCAACACTGAAGAAAGTTTTAGGTTTATGTTAACGTATTTTCATCTTCTAAGAACCACCAACCCCGGTACAATCACATAAATTGTGACTAGGAAAGATAGAAAAGGTAATACACAATTTAAATATCTTTTCTTCGCCATGGGTGCTTAGATTGTTGGGTACAAATATTTGAGGAAGGTAATTGTCATAGATGGGACTCAGATGAAGGGGAAATACAAATGTTGTCTGGTCGCTGCAAGTTGTCAAGATGGAAACATGCAAATATTTCCATTGGTCTTTGTTTTAAAACAATCTTAAAAAATTTGTTGCCGATGACAGCGACTTGGTGTTTGTTTCAGATAGGCATGCTGCCATTTATTCTGCCATCAGAAAAGTTTTCCCAACTACGCAACATGTGGCATGCACCGTGCACTTGTGCTGCAATGTTGTGCAACAATTCAAAAACGAAAGACTTGCAGTTGTGGTGTCTAAAGCATCTCGTGCCTATACAGTAGGGAACTTCCGTTATTGGTGGGCTGAGATTGAAAGAAGAAGTCCGAGCTGTGCGCGTTACTTGCTTAACATTGGCCTACCACATTGGACCTTATCTCATTTCCCTGGTAGGAGGTACAATATTATGACGAGCAATATTTGCGAATCTCTTAATTCAGCCATGAAAAAGGCAGTGGACTACCTTATAGCTTCCATGGTTGAATTCTTGAGGACCATGTTAATGAAGTGGTTTTATTTCTGGCGGGAGAAAGCGCAAAAAGCCAAGACTCGGTGCACCACTGAGATTGAGAAGATGTTGGTTGAAAACTATAACGAGTCCACCTCTTGTCCGGTGTTAGCAGCAAGTGAATGGGTTTTTCAAGTTAATGACGCAGCTGGATGTGAATTCACTGTTGATTTAGACAAGAAGGCATGCTCTTGTCGAGTGTTTGACATGACTATGGTTCCTTGCTCGCATGCCTTGGCTGCGCAGCGTGTACGGCAGATGGATATTCATAACTTTGTTGGTGACTGTTATAGAGTCTCCCTGTGACGTAAATTGTACGAACCAGTTATCATGCCTATCCCTCGAGAAAGTGATGTTGATATACCAGAAGATGTTTCAGGTGTAGTTGTTGAGCCTCCTTCTACTAAGCGGGGTTCAGGAAGGCCGCGTAAAGCCAGGATACCTTCCCGTGGGGAATTTAGTTCTGTAAGTGTCTTTGATGTTATTAATATGTTGGGGGATCAAGAGAATAATGAGATTTGTTTTTGTTTTTAATTTGTCCTTTGCAGTTTAAAAAAAACGTGTATCCAAGTGTGGCCGATGCTTTGGAGTGGGGCACAATCGGAAAACATGTAAAGTGCCCATTTGAGACACTTGCTGCTTTTGGAGTGAACGAAATGCAGGGTTATATTTTGGTTATGTAAATAGGATAATTTTTTTGGTGTGGCAATGTTGAACCTGCCGCTAACTAATTAGCTAGTCCTGCTTTCCCGCTTTTGCACTGTGATTAGCTAACTAATTACTATCATCTGTAACATTTTTTGTAAATTCACTTTTGTGTGCCCTGTAATTAGAATCAGCTCTTTTTCTGCATCACTCTCTGGCTATTAGTGTTGTTGAGTTATTACCAACTATGATAACAAAAAGTGACATTGACTTTCTTAGTTTCATGGCATCTGTGGAAATCAGTTTTGTACAAGTCTTCGTAACGAGCAGGCGAAATCATTGGACACTCTTAGTAGTCCCCGAAGCAGAGAAGTTGGGATAATACCTGTAGACAAGTTTTATTAACAAGAGTTCTAGACAGGTTTAGTGGTTAGCAGTTGACAACCTTAGTAGGCAATATCAGTAGACAACTTCAGTTGACAACCTCAGTAGGCAACTTCAGAAGAGAACGTCAGAATGCAAACCAAGTGGACTAGTCCCGTTGACTCGAGCTTCGGCTAACATTGGTGGACAATTTTTTCATA
Organism: Boechera divaricarpa; assembly: GCA_026770425.1. Classification (NCBI taxonomy): domain Eukaryota; kingdom Viridiplantae; phylum Streptophyta; class Magnoliopsida; order Brassicales; family Brassicaceae; genus Boechera; species Boechera divaricarpa. The sequence continues at coordinate 4,744,012 of CM049186.1, read as the reverse complement.
GTAGTATACTAAATCATTGGACATTCTTAGTAGCCATTCCAGGAGACAATTTGGGATATCTCGAGTGGGCTAGTTCCCGAATTGCCCTTATGCGAGATTTCTTACATCAATGTCAGTGGACTAGTGGCATGGATCCGATCCTCGTGTAAATTTCCCAATCTATCGGGTCAAAATTTTTGTTGGGCTATTCAGCAATCTCCGTGGGCTATCTGACGTGGAACAGATATATGGACAGGATGAGTGGGAAACCGAAGTTTGATAGTTCCCGAAACCAGCAGGCTTCATTAAGTTCATTGCACCTGTGATATTTTTTAATTTTTACTTCCCTCTTGCATTTTGACGTTCCATATTTCCTCTCTCTTATTATTAACTCCCCCGAGTGCATGTATATTTAGTTACCGAGGATTATACACGGTACTAATTAATTATTATATTCATTCCGAATTCCAGCCCTCCCATTATCAAAAGACATTCTCTTTCCCTTAACTCTTAAACTTCTAAATTCTCTCTTTTTAACCTTATTATCTTAACTTTCTTCCATCTGAACCTGTTAGGTTAGTACTTTTTAGTCTGAAGTCAAGTCGCGCCTTTATGATTGTCGGGCTTTAATAGTATTCTATGGTTTTTTGGCTGAGTTTTAGACATTCCCTTCTTCATTGTTTTGAAAATTTGGTGTTCCTGCATTTATTTCTTTGTTGTTTTGGTGGACAATCTAAGTTTCCAAAAATTGTAATTATGAAACTGTAATAAGTACGACATGTTTTTATCTCGTCTATCTATGTTATTATTGCAATGTCATTGGTAAACGCAACTCTTCCACATCTGTTGACATTGGCCTCATTTCGCCGTTCTAAAAGGCGAGGGTTAGATGCCCTATAAATATTCCATTAATAAAAGCTTTTGCATAATTATTGTCTTCTCTTATTAGCCCCCTTCCTTATGTTTTAAGTTTTTGTCTAGCATATCCATAACTTGTTATGACCTCCCGACTTGCTTATTTTATTGACCTATTTCGTAAGATAATCTTTGATGTTTTTATTTGTAATCATGTTTCCATAGCAAGCGTGACACGTTGTACTCTTGTCTATCAATGTAATTATTGCATTGGCGTTGGTATTCGCAACTTTGTTTAAAAAAGTCGTCGGTTGGATGCCCTAGGAAAATTTACTAAATAAAAGATAACGAAAATAACGTGGAAGATTTCTTTCTGCAGCTACTTGTTGTATTGTCTTGTCAATCATTTCATGTTACCCTTTAACAAGTTGAGCTTCATGCATTGGTGACCTCTAGTTTTTGAGTTCGCTGCCTTTAGAGAATAATCATATTAATTTCTGTTTGTTGCATATTTATTCCTTTAAAAAGCAAATTTTAAAAATTTACAAAACTCTATTTTCAAGGTATTTCAACCCCCCCCCCCCCTTTTAAATTCAATTGAGTGTCATTTCCTGTTATTGAATTTAACTAAAAACAAAACAAGCCTTGCTAGCTGGAGAATGGGTCGCTATAGTTACAGTCAGCCCTCTTTCTCTTCCTGTGGATCTAAAGAAATTAACCTTTCAGAGAAAATGGATTTCGATGAGAACATTGCTGCCTGTTACTCTGGTTTTATCAAAAATTGCTTTTGTGGAGGATCTGTTTCTCTAGAAACAATGACCGATGGTGATAACATCGGCCGGTTATTTTACAAATGTGAGAATTTTGGTGTAAGTCGTCTCCATATGTTTTGTGTATTTTATTTAAACAATCATTTTTATCGTCCATTTCAAAATCATCTTTCTTATATCTCTCCGAATGGGCGTTGTCACATCAACAAGTCCTGGGATGTGGTTGTGGAGGAAGAAATCAAGTCGCTGCGCGGAATGGCTCAGGAAGCCTGTCAGAGGACGACGTACTTCACTCGGGGCCTCAGGAATGGCACCCTAGTAGACCCGCCGACGATGTGGGCAACTGTTGGTCTTCACGAACAAGAGATCGACTTGTTGCATGGCAACCTACAAGCATTGGAAGAAGCTTTTCGCCGCAAAGATGAGTCAAGTCTACTTACAAAACTAAGGAATCTAACAATAGATTTGCGAAATAGTGGCCTCCCTCCCTCCATCCTAATGTGCATGACAACTAGTTTGGTAGCTTTGTTGTTGGCTTTGTTGAAGTAAGTCTTCGAGGTTTATGTTTTTTGGAAGCGGTTGCTGTTTATATCCCACGCCAGGTGTTTTGTATCTATGTTTAAAGGTGGCATATATTATACTTCTGTTTTTAGGTGTCTGGGGTTTCTTTTTCAAATTTCTTGTTCTCTAACCTATTATATCTATTTCAGCTGTTCTTTTACCCACTTCATCTCTGTGATCTTTCATTACGTTGAAATCGCTTTGAAAGTTAGTCATCTATGAATATTTTTAGCAATGCACATTAACTGTTTTCCTGATTAAAGCTATGAGTAGTGGACATCTTCTCCTCTAATGGGCACCCGTGGGCAACGTCTTCCGGTGTAGAAGGGCTTGATTGATTGCCTTGAGTTATGGACAGGAGGCATGGCCAATGGAAATGAGTGATGGTTGAGAAGGTCAGGAGATATATTTAATCGACATAGTTAATGGACATATATAGCCTACAACTCTTTTGCTAACATGCCCACCCGCGTGGAAGGCCCAATGTACATTATCGATGGACATGGTTCATGGACAGAAGACATGCTCAATGGGCACGAGTATTGGACATGCATAGTGGACATGATTAGTGGACATCCTCTATTTTTGTGTGCTTTATACCGTTAAGTCAAGTATCAGTGTTGAGATATATATTTAAGAATGGCCCACATACTAGACATGATTAGACATTCTCAATTCACATGATTGATGGACACGGTTCATGGACACTTTCAATGGACACGAGAGATGGACATGTTTGCTGAACAATAAGCTCTTGTGGCACTGCCTGAATGGAAATAGGTGACTCCAATAAATGACGTAAATACTGAACAAATAGACATGTATAATGAACATGTTTTTGCGGACATGATTGATAATTGAAAAGGCTACTAGACATATCAATCGGACATGAATAATGGACCTAAATAATGGACATACATAATGGTCATGAATAGCGCATGGGTGATGAACAGGAGCCAAGTGCAATGGACAGGTTTACTGGATAGTATCCTCTGCGGACAATTTATCTGTGTGGCCTTTTTCAATGGGCCATATTATCCACCTGTATACTGAGCCATGGACATGTCTCATGGATAGAAGACAATAGTCATTGACACGAGTCGTGGACATGTTTAATGGACAGTATGGTTATGTATTCCTTCCCGCTGGAGAATAGTCGATCCGAGCAATGGACATAAATTATGGACATGTATAACAGACGACTTATTTTTAACTTGTCCATTCGTGGGGAAGGCCTTCGCGCTGATCCGTCAAGTCCTGTGGTTGAGGCCAAGAGACATGTGTTATAAACATGATTGATGGACTCATAATGTTGTCAAACAACTCATCCCGCATTAGCTCTTTCTCCAGCCTGAACATATTTTCAAGCTCTACCTTTTGTTCCATCAATCGTTTGTCAACCATTTCAAGAATGCCAGCCTTTGTCGTACTTTTGTCCCTTTCTGAGGTTTCAGATTCATCTTTAATCTCTTTGCCTAGCCTTTTCCTACGGTTGCTTCAAAGATCCTTATTCTTGATTGTTGGGTTCATTGTCTCTCATTTCTGATGGGCGCCTTTGATGGTGTTCCCATTTTCTCAGTTATTAGTGGCAAATCTGAGAAACCGCCTTCCCAATCTTCTTTCCTGAAGTCTCTGCCATTTTTGAGTTCTTCGCATAAATAATCCACCCTTCTGTCCTCTTCTTCATCTGGCCAGCGTAAATCTTGATGTCCCAGTGCGAATCCACTCTCAATGATACTCTGAACTTGAAGCTGTACAAATAGGTTAAAATATGGGTTCTTTTTTATAGTTAAATATAGTATTGGATACAATATGCTATTGTTAAATATTTCCTTACTTTGGGATTGCGTTCAATGCCGACTATATTTGTTGTGTGGAATTTCTTCAGTGGACGTAGTTCTATCACTGACGTGCTAGTGAACGTAGCATTTTCATCAGTGTTTGGTAGTAGCTTCTGAAGTTATGGAATAGCTTTTAAAAAAAGGAGCTGGAGAGCAAGGGTGAATCCATGGGCAGTTGTGTGTGTATTATATAAGCTTCTCAGCCAACACAGCCTTTGATGGCAACATTTTACCAACCATTGACAATTCCAAGGTTAATTCAAATGATTCTCTTCCCCAAGGGTAGTTGTTGAATGATTCTATATCCTTCACCCATTTCAACCACTTCTCTAGTTGCTTTTACAGTTGATGTGTTGCACTTTAAAACTCCATCAACTAAAACTACTAGTGTCAGTCGAAGCCTTCGACCTCCTATTATTCTTTCTTGAGCAGGAAGCCGCTTGTCCCTTTTCAACATGGTCACAATATCTACGATGGTGCAGGTTTGATCAGCGCCAATAAGCTCATACCAGTAATCCTCCTCCCCTTCAACTGGTTGTTATAAACTAGCTTTCTCCTCTTCACTAGGAAAGGGGCCACAATTTAGGCCAGTGACCATTGCAAACTCCCTTAGTGAAAACGAATGGGTTTTCCTCCAAATATAAACCAAAGCTCATGTTTCTTCTGTGTCACCAAGCTTCTACATAACATCTGGTGTACCAGCTTCCCTGATAATGAACCCATTCTAGCAGGTAGTTGAAATAACCTTCCAAACTAACTTTCTTTTAACCACTCGAACTCCTCTCAACCTTCAAGAACCTTTGCCACGTCTAATATATACTCTGTTTTTGAATACGAGTTCATGCGCCCTGTTTTAGGAAACCTATCTGCTGCGAACAACCTTTGTGGTAGATTTGATCCTATAGGCACCCTACTCTGTTCTCCATCGCTTCTTGTTGTAAATCCTGCTTCTGGGTTTCCTACATGTCGCTCCATTGATGTAGTATCATTCTGCCTTCAATATATGAAATAGTTGTCATAAGTTCAGCCATTCTGTTTCTTAGCAATCGAGTGGACATAATTCAAGTTTCGCATCCTTTTTTGTCAATTATATTAATTTATCAACATCAGCCTTTTTGCTACTATATTGTCTATTACCTGTCATCATCCAAAAATTGTTCTCTCCCTTCATTTTCGTGCTGGTCTCTAGCACCGATTTTGTCCCTGCAGTTCTGACTTTCTCTCGGTCTCCTTCAACCATAAGGCAAACAGGTGATGAAAGTATTATTAAAAGAACCCCCCTTATTGTCGTGGGTGCAAATTTATAGGGAATCCTGGATTATCCCCTTTACCTGTCTCGCTCTCTGTGCTGATAAGTCATCCCCGTCGCTAAGCCTATCTCCCCTGCAAATTCGTCGTTTTTCCTGGTCGAAAGTCAGCCACGAATTAAAACCCTATTTTAAACCCATTTTTCCCCTTTTTAATCAGATTTAAAAAAAATGTCTGAAACCCTACCTTTTATTTGTTGCCACATTCTCTGCAACCTCTTTCCCCTTTGTTCCTTTGGGGCACGATTGGCCTTTTCCTTGCGTTTCATCTAACTCGATTTCACCTCCGCCTCGCATTTTACAGACTACGTTTCCTGGTAGTATATCTGCTGTTCTATTATGCTTCCTTCGATTTTGCTTAGTTCCCTGTTCCTCGTCCCGCACCTCTAAATTTTCCCCCGGAAGACTTTGCTTACTTGGTTATTGCTATTTCTATATTGAACTGTGAATCGAGTCTCGCGACGGTGAGAATTCCTGTGCTCGAAAAAAGATTGGCAAAGCAGGGTTTTTTTTCTTTTCTCTGGTTGCTCTATCCAAAATCCTGCTTATTTTCTCTGAGGGTAGTTCCGTCTTTTTTCTTATGCCACAAAACATGGTTGTGGCATTTTTAATAATTTTTCTTCTTCTGTGGCATTTTTCGGACTACAGTCCCACCAAATGTGGCATTTTTGACAAATCTCTCTTTAATTAATACTTAATGCAATTTGTATTGAAAATACAATAATCATCTAATAATAAAACAAACTACAGGATATGTTCGCTCCCGTTAGATCTTTCACTATACGTACGCTAATTCCTCTGAGGTCCCTCATTGTTTAAGAGCCAGCTCAGCGGAGATATGTTCCCTCTTATAAGGTCCTTCGCCATATGTTATTTCCTCTAAGGTCACTCCCAAGAACATATTCCTTCTCTTGAGGTTTTTTACTGATGCTAACTCTATACTTCCTAGAAGTCTATCACCGTCCATGAGCCATCTAAAGTCTATTCGCCCTATAGCCCTCACCATTTGCTCACTCGCCAAAGATTTGTCACCATCCGGAATACTTTGTGTACACTTCAAAGGTCATTCACCGTCCTAAAACGCTCAAGGATGTTCTCCCTACTCTCTTGCGATCTCTCACCCTCCAAGGGCCCTTCTAGAGGTTCTGCTACCTCTAGAGGACGAGCAGCCATTTAGATCTAAGGGGTACCAAAACTTCCATATAGAGTGATGTGGGAGGTCAATTCTCAGATCCATTAAAGGTTTTGGATTCATATGTTGAGCTGTGATTAGGGGTAACCTAAATAGCTGAAAATAATCCCAACACCAATAACAAAACCTTGCGTCCTAAAATGATATATAATGAAAAAAGGAACAGTGATTTTCCCGCAAACTGGCAGATATTCCAATCTTATTGGAGAACAAAAAGAGAATGCGTTAACTTTACCAGCAATAATCTTCGGTCTCCATTTAATAACTAAGTCATACATATTACAAGAAAAGCTCCAGGGTAAGTTGGTTAACAGATGCTTTACGAATATTAAATACACAAAAAGACAGATTAATTGCGAATTATGGTACATAGGCGAAAAGGGCAGCAAGCACAATTATATACAAAAAGAGCAGTAAGCTCAATTACATACAAAAAGATCAGTAAGCTCAGAGATAAATACAGAAAACTAAGACAAACTCTTTGGTCAGTAACTATGATCTGAGTCATCAGAATAATCTCCATCGTCTTCAGGTGGAGCTGCTTCACCCCATCCTCTACTCCACAACGGCTGAAGGACAATGACCTTACCATTACTGAGCCCAGCGGAGATCTGAATCGGATGTGAAGGATGAGCAGCAACAACAGTCGGATAAACCTCGGGCCTGTGCCATCCCCAGTTTGGTAGCCAGTTCAACTACATCATTATTTGATCAAACAGAAGTGTGGGCAGGGAAACTGTACCTGATGTTGCTGGGGCTGGGTTGAGTAAAAGAAGTCAGATTGATTCGACATATCGTCACCGAGGTCTTGGAGTCCAGAATTTTTATAGATCCACTTCCAAAGCCAACATAGATGATCTCACCATCGGAAGAATATGTAGCAGAAGTTATTGAAGTATCAGATTCATCGGGTATCCACTGCATAGCATTTTTTATTTAGAGTCGATACAATAATTAGAGGCAAGGGAATATTATCAGAGAAGAGTGTCTTCAAAGTCTTTGCCTTTTACCTGCATAAGGCAATCAAGAGTTCGAGCTTCGTATACACCTATCCACCCCTCATGGACCACGAGTATCTCAATTTGATATGGGTCAAACTGGATGTGAGTTACTAAAGAGGTGGACTCAAGGTTAGACCGGGTGCAAAATTTATCCGTAGAGTTCTTACTTGTTAGCTTAACCCAGCTCTTTGTGCTCCAAAGACAGAGCTGGAGAAAACAAAAACAATTTAGAAATCCTGAAAGCAACAATTTTGGTTATCTATAGATGCATGTACAAACCTTTCCATCAGAGTCAGATGAGACGAGGACATTAAAACAGCGAGAAAATGCTAGGCAGGTTATTTTCTGATCGTGGCCCTCCAGCTTTTCTTTGACCTAATACATTTACAGCTTCATAATATCTTTTAGCAGCAGACAAAGTCAGCAAAACGGTTTCAGGCGATTACCACGAAAACGAAAACTTTACCTTTCTTGAGGATAAACAATGGATAAAGATAGAACCATCATCTAGCCCGACGGCAAGCAAATCACCAGGAATAAATATAAAATAAGTAGCCATAGGTGTAGGACTCCCAAAAGCAGCTACCTTCTGCAGTATTGTGAAAACAGTCATTTGATGTTGCAGACACAAAAGCAGGACCTAAAAGCTTATAACACTACAATGCTTATTACCTCAAAACTCTTTAGATCAAAAACTGCTATTTTTCCTCCTGAAGTAGAGAAAAGATAAGAACTCTTGATCGCAAAACATGACGTTGAATTCTGAACTGAGGCGGCCATCTCGTTTTTCATAGTTTTCCCACTTCGAGGTTGATGTAACCGTGGCTTCGGAAATACATTTTCCTTCAATATTCGAGGAGTATACTATAAGCAGAAAATTTAAAGAATCAAGTAGAAAGGGTAAGTTGTCCAGACATCAGAGCTGAAACATAGCAGAGATAATTTTGTCATCTGAGACCTTGCAGAATTCATTTTGGCTACTTGACCACGTCCAGAGTTTATGTGTGGCATCTTCTGCCAAAGCCAGTATGTAATCTCCAGAAGGGGAATAGGTCAAACGTGAAATCTAGCAAAGTCAACAAAATCAATGAGATTCCAATAGTTGAAGATATAGAAGACAAGTTTGACTATATGCATCAACAAACAGCATTGTCATTCAATATTCATCTAGGACTACAAGCGTAGGTGATACTTTCATTCCAAATAGCTCAAGCGAAAAAAAATTCTCAGAGAATATGATTTCTCCATGATGCTACTACCGAGAATGTAGTCAAATAATAAATGCTAACATGAGAAATTCCCCCTAAATAAATTACGATATTACTCTGAACAAAGTAAAGTTCTTGGAGCAACAAAGCACAATCCTTGATGGCTAGAATTTCTCAAGAACCATGTTCTTTTTTCCCTTCTAAAGATCAATTAAATATGCGAACGAATGCCTTGGATGACATGAAGTACATCAAATTTTAACAGATTCTGGAGAAAGTAACCTTACCCTTTCTTCTGAGCAATAATCAGGAAGAAAGAGTGCATTGCACTGAGATTGATCATTGATTTCGTTTGGTTTGCAGTTAATAATAACCTTCTTCCTTGGCCCTGTTTTATTGAATTTTTTTTTCAAAGAGGATGGTGTGCCACAAAGGTATGACACTACTGGAACATTTTCCAGAGAACTAGAATTGTTGCATGTACGAGGAGTCCACCAATCCATACTGCATGAGATGAAGAAAATCAGAGCTAGAAGAAACCACGAAAAGACAATCAAGACTAGAAAAAAAAAACCCTTTGGCAGCCTTACGTCTGCTTCATCAGTGTTAAAAGTCTTGACTTTTCCATGCTAGGAAATTTCAGTTTATCTTTCAGTACTGGATTCTTCTTGGCTAGCATGGCAACAGAGGCATGTAGCTTTATCTTCGGCGACATGTTATCAAGAGATCCAGATGGGGTTGCAACTTCCCTGCAGTGAAAATCTTCATCAGAGTGAAAGCTGTGGCCTGTTGAATAAATAATTAACAGGATTTACTAAAAAAACGCTAAATCTAGAATTGCTCAATCATTTTTACAAGGAAATAAACAGATTAATGCTCATCAGTATACAGTGGATGAGTAAATAGCTTTTTAAGAGGTGTTTTCTGTATTAAAATAGACAAATCGAAGCTGAAAACTGACCAGTAGAGAATTTGGGGATAATATAACATTTCAATATAAATAGAGTATAGCTACTTTATGTCGCACTTATGTTCATGCTTCCATCATATGCAAAGTCCTTAACCAAGTAATTGGGATCTCATAATGAAATAATGAGATGTAAATGCAGATAAATAAATCTAAACAAACCATTTTGTAGATTCTAGGCATATAAGTTTCTGAATTTCAAGAAACATAGCCTTTGAGTACTTATTATCTCCTGAGTCTGTAAAAGCTCCCAGGTACTCTTCAGCTTTGCCCAATTCACCGAGCTTCATCACTTCCACCAGATAATTTAAGTTGAAGAAGACTTTTGTTTCTTGCTCTAATCTTCAGAAAGAAAAAGTTATCAGCAATAGGAAAACAACGAAATATCCAAAAAAACACATTTATCCCTGCAAAGCTTACTTATGCAGAGTGTTTTTGTACTTCGCTTCATATAGAAATTGAAGGATTAAGCAAATGAGATCTTCCTACAAGAAACGCACTGATCAGAAACAAAAGAACTAGAGAAGCCAAATCTTCATCCACTGCATTATTAATTTCAACATAGTTTTTCCGGTACCTTCAATATAAGCATGTAAGAAAATATGTAAAATTTTACCTTCAAACCTCCCTTTCTCCCATGACAATTTGGACAAATGAGGGAGATAAGTGACAGCAGTGCAGATTTATTCAACTTCGGAAAATCGAGTTTGCCACATAAAGAAGGATTGCTTTCTGCTAGTTTATGGAGATCAACACACAATTTGGCTCTCCCCGGTGCTTTGTCCACGCAACAAGTTTGCTCAGGAATTCTATAAACAAAGCCACCACTAAAAACTCTATGAGATCTGCATTGGGGAAAACTAGTAACGGCTAATATATCTTAACCCTTGCCTCATATCATCTACAGCAATCACCTCAACCAAATCGTCAAAGCTATCATCTTTTAAAACAGGAATTCGTCTCAAATCCTTGGAGAATATGTTCACAGATTCAGAGCCACCACTTCTGCAAAACACAACTAAAAAGGAATAAGAAACATATATAAGAGACAAACATGAAAAGAAATATGCTTCCCTTCAATTAAATAGACAATCGTTAAGCTTTTTGAGAGAAAAATAACTTATAGCTTCTGTTTCTGTTTTTGTACCCTCAAAGGATGGAGAAACGAATCCTTATGTTTAAAATTTGGAGCCAACAGTGGAACGATATTAAACTTAGAAATCCATGCATCCCCAGCTAATGACACAACTAAAGGATTTCTCTCCAGCAGGGTCAAAATGAATCAACATCAAACTCTTTCTATTCCTTCTACCAGAGATCCCAAGAAATGATTCACTAAAAGTGTCATAAAAATGAATTGTAAGAAGGGTAGGGGTTGCTTGCCTATCCGGTGCTTCAGAAAATTTCCACTTGAACAAGTCAAAGAACATCTTCCTTGAAAATGTATTTGCATCTGGACTAGTGAATGCTGAAAGATGGTCCTCAGCGTCTTTCCAGTTACCATTGAGGATAGCATTAGAGAAGTAGCTAAAATCAAAGAAAACCCCTGAATCCTGCTCCAATCTTCATAACAAAACAAATCACACATAAATTAAACTATTGATCTGCTTACAGAGGCATAAAAACTATTTTCCCTTTCTGCTATTAAAACTAATCAAATACACAAAAACACAGAAGAAACGAAGCAACTTTGCATTGTAAATCCTAATCCCAATTCAAACAGCAAATCAAAGAATCAGTATTGAGAAAGATCAAAATAAGAGATCACCGTACAAGTGTAAGCTTTCTTCGTAGCCCTCTTCATCAAAGAACTGTAAGATAAGGAATACGAGATTTTTTCGATTCTTCTCGTCTAAGATCATCGTTGAACCAGCGATAAGAAACAAGCAAGCATTGAAATTCTAAAATTCCCTGAAATCTTAGCTCCAGAGGAAATTTAGGGTTCGCGAAATCAAATTCTAGTAGCGAAGAAGATGAATCACACGGAACGGCAAGTAGAATCCCCAAATTGTATCGAGATTGGAGAAAGAAGACGAATGAGAAATTTGCAAGTCAGCAAAAGCATTCTCGTCGTCTTCGTTTAATCCGCTAATGGACAGTCCAGTGTGGTCAAGTGAAGCAACGAAGGTTAGAGACAGAAGCGAAAACTAAGGAGTTTGATTAGTGCACCTACTTATCATTACCCTCATACTACTATAAATTTGATTGATGATAAATGCAGTGGTTGCGGAAATTTGCGAAAACAGACAGAGTTGCATTTTTAGCCGTTACTAGTATATATTCCGATAAATTACAATTATAAAAAAAATATCTAAAAATTATAAAATTAAAATATTAAAAAATTATAATTCTTCTAAAACTTTATAAAAAATTATAATATCGAATCATTTTTAGCACCTAAAAACATAATTAAATCAGCTTAAAATCTTCCTTAAAATCTTCCAAAAAATCGCAATCTATATTAAATCTCTTATTTTTAGAAATTAAATCGATATTTAATTTAATTTAATTAGTGTGTTTAATTAAATCAACAAAATCTTCACAAATTCTACTTTTAACTTTTTCAAAAAAAAAAAAAAATTATATGAAACAAAAATTATAAATAATTAATTTAATATTTAATTAAATGATCACATAATAATTAATTGATTAAAATATCTTTAATGAGATATTTTAATTTATTCTTAGATGTACTGGCAATGTGATATAATTATTAACATTTTATAAGATTTATTTATAGGTGTACTCTCCAAATAATATATAGGAGATTAAACAATTTATACGACTGTTATTTAATCTAAATTTTTTTTTTGTTTGCTACATTAATTATTATATAATCAATTTGTTAGATCTACATGTAACACATACGATTATGATAAACGACTCCACGAACAATCCTATGACGTGCAGCTTTCTCCACAATATTTGGATTTCCTACTGACGATTCGTACCTACGTCATATCAACGATGAACAATCTTACCCTTAACATTCGAGACCACAACAGACGCCTCTGCTCACAATACTCTAGGACTTCCAATTAGTCTTGCACTACTAATTTGCAAGAAAGTGCATTTTCTGGGAATCCAAGACGAGACATAGTATAAAAGCCTTAAACCTTTGACTACTAGTACAAGATACTTTCATATACAACTGTTATTTTAAAAGAATGAAACACATGTGTTTGCAAAAAAATTTTAAATGGTTAACTTGACAATAGTTACTATAATAGTTTAACATAAATATACGGTGAAATCAGGGTATGCGGTGATGAGAGAATTTCTCTCAGAAGACAATTGGGTAATAAAAATGGCCCAAATATTCATCCTTTACAAGCTAATTGCTGGAATCTTAACTGTCCCCGTAAGATTAAACACTTTATATGGCCAGTATTATCAGGATGTCTCCCGGTAATGTCTAACTTAATTTCAAGAGGTACCAAGGGTGATATTCATTGTGCTAGATGTGGAGCAGATGTAGAGACAGTCAATCACGCCTTATTCGAGTATCCATCGGCTCTTCAAACTTTGGCCCTATCTATTATACCATCCGGTCCAGAAATTTTTCCAACACCCTCTCTCTTTACTAATTTGGACTACCTCTTTCATTTTCATGCGCCGAAAAATTTGGAAAACAGTTTTCAGTGGATTATTTGTTTCATTTGGAAAGCTAGAAATAGCATGGTGTTTAGGAGTGAGGATTTTGATCCTAAAAATACTCTACGATTGGCGGAAAGCGAAGCGGAGGTTTGGAGTGGGGCTCATGTAACTTTTGAGGGTAACGATTCTCAAGATAGGGCTACAGAACATTTGTCGATTGCAGGCATTAATTGCTTTATTGATGGATCATGGAAGGATTCCGATCTCCTATCAAGCTTGGGATAGATTTGCACGCAAAACAACACTCAAGACGTCCTAATGGGGTCCAGAAGCACATACAAGACTTTATCACCACTACATGCAGAGCTGAAGGCACTACTTTGGGCAATAAAAGGCTTGTTGGTCCGTCGAAGATTTGAAATTAATTTCCATACAGATTGCTCAGAACTAGTGAAGATGGTGCATGTCCCAGGAGATTGGCCAGCGTTCAAGATGTATTTAGACGACTACAAGAAACTCAAGGATGGTTTTGTAGCATTCACGGTATCATATATACAACGTCATTTTAATGTACAAGCAGATAACTTAGCGATAAGTGCACGAGTATTATCGCAGGATGTGAGCTATGTAAACTCGGTCCTCCCGGTTTGGATTTCCAAGCCGTTTTAAGTTTTAAACAAATGTCGACAAAAAAAAAAGTTTAACATAAAACCTACAAAATACATACAATTTATCATTTATATTAAATAACCAAAAACTATATTATTATAAATTTAATTGATGACAACTGGTTTAAATACAGCGGTTGTGGTAATTTGCCGAAACATACAGCGTTGCATTTTCAACCGTTATTAAACAATTTATACGACTGTTACTATTTCTATTTTTTTTCCTTTGCTACATTAGTTATTATATAGATTTTGATATCATTTTATTATACATGATAATCAATCTATCATATCTGCTTACATGTAACACATGCGATTATGATAAACGACTTCACGAACAACTCTATGACGTGGAACTCTCCCCAAAATATTTGGATATCCTACCGACGATTTGTACATGTGTCATATCAATGATGGACAATCTTATCCTTAACACTCGAGACCACAACGGATGGCTCTGCTTACAGCACTCTGGGACTTCCGAATAGTCTTGCACTACTATTTTTTTTGTCAACAACTGTTAAAATTAAAATGGTTAGGAGATCCAAATCGAGGATAAAAAGTTTATATAACTTACATCTTGAGCATATGTGATTATATTCTTTCATTACAAGCAAGATTATCTGCTTTTATATTCAAATTGCGAGAAATTTGATAAATGGAAAAAAACTCAAAACATTCTTTGTTCTTATTTATTTCTTCTAATAACACTGTAAAGGTTGGCTATTCTTCTGAGGTTGTTACTATCTTCAATAACTCGGAACTATTTGTATAAAAATCTACCGATGTCTTGCACTACTAATTTGCAAGAAAGTAGATTCTCAGGGAATCCAACGCAAGACGTGGATTAGAAGCCTTAAACTTTTTACCACCTTAGCAAGATAAAAGAATAAAACACGTGTTTGCAGAAATATTTTAAATGGTGGACTTGTTGGAATATTAAATAAGTTTCTTTAATATTTAGAAAATATGTATAGACTTAAAAAAAAAATGGCTGGACTAATTGTTGGGGTTGAAATTCGCAATTTTCTTTTCTAAATAATGGTTTTTATAATCGGGCCAGCTGTATTCTCTCTAATTCTCATTTGCCAGCGTTAAAACATAAAAAAGACAAGTACGCATTTAAAATTTTAATAAGCCTTCTCACACCCAGTGGGATTCGAACCCACAATCGCTTGATTAGAAGTCAAGCGCCTTATCCATTAGGCCATGGGTGCTTTTTGTTAAAATAACCAAATTTAGTATTATAAAATAATATATGAATCATAATTAGAAAGTGCTTGAGTAATTAGCCCTAACCTCTGAGGCTTAAATACTCGCCCATTCTTCATTTAGGGTTTCTCGCGTCGGAGCCATATCCCATCTCCTCGAATAGCTAAGGAAATCTTCACCGATGACAAAGAAGACTTAGTGTGAGGATCTGAGGAAAACTAACTGATTTCTTTGCAGTGATTATCTTTTGATTTTTACGTTGTCTAAGATAATTTGACTGGTTTATCCGTAATTTTTAGGTTTTGTGATTTAACGATGAATGTGTAAGTATTATGAAATGCAATTTTAGTTATTCAAAGTGTTTCAATGATTTTAACTATTAAGAAGTTGATTAACGCCAACAATGAGTACGATGCTTGTTTATGCTTAGATTACTATATTAGTTTCCTTTAAACAAGCTGTATTCGTCTTTGAGGTCTCACATTTAGTTAGCCTAATGCTTTTACGGGAATAATTAATTAAGATGGTTAGTTGAATTCCTGGTCATCATTTGTAACTAAGCATACGTTAATTATTATATATATTAATAAGGAAACTGAGTTGTATTGTCTTGGTTTGATGTTGATGTTATTGAATTTCGGTTTGATGTTGATGATATTAATATTGTGTTTCGTTTTTTGACATAGTGTGTCTAATTTTTCAGTGATGGTGGTAGAAGATGATATACGGAAAATGTGGGAAGACGAGCATGATCTGCAAAATTTGGAGTTTACTATTGAATTTAGAAGTGATGAGAATGAGAGTGAAAAAAAACGACGTTATAAACCATACGAATCCTATGATAGGATACAAAGGATCATGTATCTCGGATTGTGGATGAGATTCCTCTAGGCCACAATGTATACCCCGATAGTGACAACTTCGACGATGAAGACATAGAAGTTGGAAGCAAAGGGAAAATTATGAGGATGGGAGACGCAATGTAGCTTTAGGCAAAGTGTTCACTAAGATTGAGATTTGAGAAGCTGTTTTGCCCCTATTTACCTACTTGGCTACTCCAAACTCGGCATTGGCTTGTTTTTTTTTCATGGATTTGGCAGCCCACAATAAGCTAATTCAACCACTTGATGTATTAGCTCTTCCAGCTTTGGCTCCTTATAAACAGATTTTAGTGGCAGTTGAGACCCGTTATCTTGTGGGTTGACAAATCAGTGCAAAGAGCAAGTCATGCCTAGACTAAATAGGAGCAGTACAGCATATAAATCTCCAGGAACCATGAGCGCCGCCTAGATTTACCTTAATGGGAGGCGGGTTTCGGACCTTTCGGGTAAGTTAAACACCATATTCTTCCTCTTAGCAACCAACATAAGGGTAAACCTTTGCAATTGCTGATGCAAAGATGGACTCCAAGAACTCTTGTGGCTTTGGTTTAGTCTTTTTCATGCATCAAGCGTTCGCCGACTTAGGTGATAATGCTGTCCATCGCCTGCAATATAAAATGGAATAACGGAATATGTTATATTTGTCTTTAAATTACTATATATTTTAAAGCACTCGTATATCTGAGTCGTATATATAGCTGACTATTTATTATACCGCCTGAACCTTCCTTGGAAGCAAGAAGCTTATAAGGAAAAAAATCGGCTACGGAGTGACCATCTAAGAAAAAGCCAAAGACAACACTTCCTAGTTTCTAGAAGTGGACACATTATGCATTGCGGTCAACATAGTCATAATATGGCTGAGTGTGGTATGAGAGCTTTGGTTATTGGTATGATTGCTGTTTTTTTGTATCATTCATATACTGCTTATTTTTAGATGTTTTTGTAGGTGCTGGTTTTGGTGTTGTCACTTTATATTGCTGTTGGTCTTCAGACTTCTATAGGTGCTCATCCTGATATGTTTTTATCTCATAATGCTGCTGGTTTCGGTGTGTTTTCACTGCTTGTTTTTTGAGTACTTGTAGGTGCTGGTTTTGATATGTTTTAACCTCATAAGGCCTGTACATTCAGGTTCGGTTACGGATTTTGGATTTTTTGATTCTTAAGTTGAAGTTCCATTCGGGTATTTTACATATTCGGTTCGGACTCGGTTCGAGTTTAGTTTGGGTTTAATATATTTTTTTGACCGATCATAACCAAAACTAGCCAATCATATTCGGATTTTTTGGGTTTGGTTTAAGATTTTTGCCTTTATATCCATTCGAATATTTTTCAATAACAGATTTGGATTCAATTCAGATGTTTTGAGTCTGGTTCGTTTAGGTTTTCGGGTCCGGGTGTTTTGTCCAACCAGTCATAATGCTGCTGGTTTTTGGTGTGTTATTATTGTTTGTTGCCGAAGGAAAATATAATCTCTTATTAGGCCCAATGGGCTCTTATTAACTGGGAAAATACCGATGTGGCATAATTAGATCAGTCTTGAAATCGAGCCCAAATCACTCACTATAAAACGGACTCATATTAGGGTTTAGGTCTCTTTTTAATCCGCCATGAAAAAGCTAAAGCAGCTCGCTTCTGATGATCATCTAACCATTTCTCGATGCAATTCATCTTCTTCGCTCTCCGATTCGATCCCACCCGATGTCTTTATGGATATCATCTCGAGATTGCCAGCAAAATCTATACCCAAGTGTCGTCGCGTGTCGAAATCGTGGGCGGCGACACTTGGCCGCTCCGAATTCGACGAGTTGTTCTTGACCAAATCTCCGAATCGGCCTCTGATTCTGTTCGCCTTCATAGTTGACGGCGGGTTACCTTTCTTCACTTCACCTCAGGATCACGAGAATTCGTCTCTCGAAGAAGCCACTCGTCACCATACTTATTTACCTATTGATCGTTTCTCTCGGATTTCTCCACCTGTTCGAGGATTGGTCTGTATTGAAGATAAGAGAAGGATGCTTGTGATTTGTAATCCAATCACAGGTGAATCTGTAACTTTACCTAAATTGGAATCGAAGATGATGTGGTTTAAAAGCGTTTTGGGATATGATCCGATTAAAAAACAATTCAAGGTATTTTGCACTACTTGGTCACCACACCATCCATTGAATACTCATGGAGAGCATTATGTTTTGACATTAGGAACTGGGAAAATGATTTGGCGAATGATTGAAAGTTTCAAACCTTTTCGTCCTGTATTTGATGGTGGGATTTGCATCAATGGTGTTTTGTATTATATTGCTAAGCACAATTGCTATCCGGAGGATATTGTGATAGTTTGTTTTGATGTTAGGTTTGAGAAGTTGAGTTTTATCTACAAACCCAAAGACATGAGAAAAATAGAATATGAGTCGAGATTGATTAACCACAAGGGTCAGTTGGGTATATTTCAGAGTTCAAACTCCAAGATAATTAGTGGAAGCACTAAAAGTTTTAGTTTGTGGATTCTTGAGGATGCCAAGAAACGTGTATGGACGAAGCATATCTACTTATTGCCTCTTCCATGGAGGAAAATAGTTGCAAACACCAAGTTGCGCATTGTTGGAATGACTGGTACATGTGAAATTGTCTTGTCGCCGTATGATTTATCTGACCCTTATTATCTTTTCTACTACAATCTCGAGATGAACAGTGTTAGAAAAGTTGGAATCCGAGGATTTGGATCGTTTGAGACTAGTACAATAGCTCACTTATTCGTAAATTACGTTGAAGATGTGAAGTTTATATAAGTGTGTAAGATTTTTCTTGCTTTGGCTTGAGACTTTGTAGCACTGGTAGCTGGAGCTAGTTTGGAATTAAAGTTTCATTGGAGAGTTATAGTCTTTTATATCATTTTTGCATATGTTGGGTAATAATATTAAAACGATTTGTTTGTTATAATTATATTTTTGTTTTGAATTCGATTTTGATATGTAAACTTAATACTTGCATAACAATAAAAATTGTATGCAGGTTTTTTTGCTTGTAAATGATTTTTGAATTATTTACATAAATTTCACATTCATTAACATAGGATTTGGGAAGATATTTAGAAATCACTAGTTGAATAGTATGGAATTTAAATTAAAAAACGAAAGTCTTCTTGAATCCTTAATCCAATACATATGTTTGGGAATTTGTAACTCTAAGACTATATATATATATATATGTACCAGACATTATCAAATAGAAACTTTTCAAAATGAACTAGCTTAATCGAGCCATATATATATGTATCTGAAAGTCATGTGGTTGCAACCCTGAGAAAATTCAATCAAGTGCCTACACTTTACACATTGACGCCACATATTGTCTCTAGCTAGAGACTTTATCTTAATATCATCAACTAAAGGGTCAGTGACGTTTCTTGTAATCAGCACAAGACAAATCAGAATGCGATGGTATTTTGCAATCAATAGAGAAGAGCCCACTGCATTTGATACGTGTCCTAACATTGGATTGGTCTGAGGCTTCATCAGCAGATTTCGAAAGCTCGGTTTATGGACATCAACATTAAGCAGTTTGGATATGGGCAATAGATTCTTTCTGCAGCGGGAATCGAGTCCTCTTTCATCTTTTGTTTCCACATCTCTATCAGATTTAGTGTCAAAACCTTGCTACAGCTTTCAAGAGTAAGCTAAGTCCTAACTTGCATTCATAATCAAGGCAGGTGGGCACAATTCCCCTAAGCAGCTTCACTTCCACGTACTGTTTCACACAAGAAAAGCAATGACAGTGAAGGCATCTGTCAGTAAAGAACATGCGCTCAGCATCAGTTTCTTCAATAATGACACAAGTTTCTCCGTATAAAAATGACACATTTACGCTACTACTTTGAGAGACTATTTCTTCTCTTGCAAGTCTATAAGCAAACTTAACATCGTTCCGGGCAACCAAAACAACTTCACTAGAAGTCATTGTTTCTTTTAAGGCGTTTGACTTCTTCCACAAGATGGACAATCTTCTTCTTAGGCTTCTCTCTACCAATGATCTACAATGAAAATAATATTTACTCTCTTCAAACCAAGACATTGTAACATCACGATCAAAGTCATCATCGTCTCATTTTGATTATTTACAGCACTACATATATTATCTTTCTATTTTTGAGATTCCACAATGATAAAATGCTTTCGAAAAGTATATATTATCATTCATATACCCGATCTTCATGAATGTTTATAAAAGCTATTTCTCACAAGAAGCCAACAATTAGTTAATAACCATCTAACACGAGAGGACTATTCCAACTTCTCATTTACTTTACAATCAATTATGGTTTTTGTGTTGTATTCCATGACGTCTTAAAGCCAATATATACAAGTACAAAGATGATCTAGCTTTTAGTACTTTAGATAAAGAATATTTTCTAATTACATAAACAATTGCTACACATATATGTAAAGAATAGAAGTGAATCACGAGAATATCTCGTTATATATTTTCTTAGTGTAACTAATCAAAGCCAAATAAAACTAATCCTAGTAGAAACTTAAACCAAATCCTAACTAGTAAAGGAAAACAACACCAAAAGAAAAAGAAAAAAAAGGAAAACATTAAAAAAAGGAAAAAAAAAATAGAAAAAAGTGTAAAACTACTAACTCCTAATGAGACTAGGATTATGTAGGTTCAGTTTCTCCTTCAAATGAGACAGTGAACAAGTGCTTCCATCACGTGTCTTCATCATTCTCTGGTCTTGGTCTTCAGGCTCGGGATCTTTAAGAACTTTACGCACAAAGACGCCTATTTTCTTATGCATTGCTTTGGTCTTTGAGCGTGTCATTCGGGTGGGCACAATGGAAAGAGTACCTTCAACTTCTTGGGCATCCAAGTTACTCCTAGGAATTATGTCCACATCAGAGGGTAGATAGAGTTATACGGTCAAACCTACACCCCCGAGATACACAACAGAGACAGCCACAAGCATACCCTCCATGATCGAAGGGTGTGGGATCATTCCCCACACGTTTGAGAAGTGCAGGGAAACGACAGCGGCTAGGAGGCACGATATCGTGTGAATGAGAAATATAATGTTGGTATCTGATGAAGGGAGAAGAAATCTTATGAGAAGGGGCAAACAGCTTAAGAATTTAGCATAGTGAATTAAGAGAATCAAGAGAAGAAATGCAATGAGGAAGAGAATTATAAATACTAGTATGACAGACATTGTGCAAAGAGAGACTCTATGTGTTGATGAAAATAAATGAGGGATATGATCCATTAAATAGAGTGTTTACAAAGTTTAAGGAAATATTTTTTTTTATTATTTGCACAACATCCAAATTCTTACCTAATTCTCTCTTTGCTAAGGTAAGAATGACTCACAACTCACAAAGCATAACACTTATTTAACTTTTATAAATCCGAAATCGACTTTGGAAAATATGTGGTTGGTTATACAATTATATATTTTTTGTTTTCCTTCTAAAATGACTTTAATACAGTTATGGACTTATGTTTCATAATTAACAAGCATTGAGTCACAAACACACATATATTACCTTTACCAATTTGGAAATGAGGTGGTTATATAAGAAAAACTTTTTTGATTATTCAGTTTTACCACATCGTAGAAATCGTGGTTGTCTGTGATCTCAACCTCGATCTCTGCACCCATTTCCAGAACATATTCGAGCCATATTCATCGCTAAACCGGAGTAAGGTATGTGTTCGGTTAATCGCTTCATAAAACTATGGTAGATAGTGATGGAGCTTTTCGCCGACACGATCCCATTGACGGCAGAGAACACTACAAGGAAGCGCTCAAACTGTGATTACGGTTTGCGACTAAGTCGGGAGTTTGCACAAAATAGCGACTAGTTTGCGACTATTATGCCACAGATTTGTTTTATCCCCAAAAAAGTCACCAGTTAGTCGCAAAATAGATTGAAAAATAAGGCGTCCCAAATTGGTAGTGGCTTTGCGACGCCTTATCTACTATAGTGCAACAAAATTGCATCGCCGTAAACTTCGTCGCTAATTCGTCTCACAATAAAACCATGCTTTGCAAAATAGTAGCAGATTTGCAACGAATTTGCTACGCCTTTACTGATACATTCCTAGTTGCTATTCCGAGGCAAAATGGGTGGTAAAATATAAAAATGTTTTTCGGCATATGGTTTTGCGGCTAAGTAATTGTACCTAATTTTAGCCTATATAATGTAGTCTTTAATTAGTTCCAAATAAGTAGTTTTTTCGTCGCAATGTGTTTTTAAAATTAAGAATTGGATTTTATTTATGAAAGTTTTAATTACTAAATTTCATTTATTACTATTAATAATTATTAAATTCAAATTAATATTTTAATAAATAAAATCTCAAATTTGCTACTTTTATCCAACCACTTAAGTACGACAACTGTTTGTCTCAGTTTGGTTGCAAAATAGAGCCATTATTTTGCGACTACTGCTAAGGCGTCTCAGTTTGGTCGCAAATTAGTAGCACATGTATTAGTCGAGTTTTGCGACTATAATCAAACTTCGCAAATTTAGGACGCGATTTGCGACGCGAAAATTGCGACATAATAGTTTAGTCACAATTTCGTCTCGCATTTGGATTTTGCGGCAGGACTAATACGTTAGTCGCAAATCACATGTTTTCTTGTAATGAAAGGCATGGGGAAGAATAGTAAGCCACTTCACTACAAGGGATCACGGTTCCACCATATGGACCCTGATTTCATATGGCATGAAGGAGATATCACTCACTTGGATGGAAGTTGAGGTGAACCGATCTATGGGCCTTTGTGTAAGGAACCTTGGCTATATGAGATTAGAATTTGAATCTGACTCGAAGGAACTGATACATATTCTTTGTTTAAGGAACCTTGGTTATATGAAAATATAATTTGAATCCGACTCGAAGGAGCTGATACTTATTCTCTCTTAACTTTATGGAGTGGCCTGCTCTTTTAACCTTTTTTCTCGAAATTCATAAGCTAGATTGTGTTGCCTAGGGGATTTACTTTTCTTAATTCTGATCTTATTCAAAGCGGTGGATTTAAGCAAATAGATATGACAATAAAACTAATAATGTGGTATTCATTTGGTTCGTTATGGTTAATACTTAATACTTAAATGGCTAAATCATGGCATATTCTTTTAAACTTGTTTTGTTTTTATGTTAAAGAGAAACATATGACTGTAATGTGTATGTAGTAGATACGAGCCTACTTTGTCTCTGCCTAAATACTAAAACGCAGAGATGGGAATCAAAATGTTTCTTTTATAAAGTAGTGATAATGTTAAGCATACAACATGCCTTTCAGTCTGAAATTTTCTCCAGCAATTTCTCTACCATGATCCTCTGCTGTGTCCCGCTTAAGGTTTCAGAATTCATCAACGCATTGGTGACGATAATCACTGTACGAGGAGCAGCCGCATGCACCTGAAACCAAACAGAAGATATTAAACCATGCGATTTCTAGTTACATTGTTTGGAATCTTAAGAAGCAATCGCTGTTTTTCTTACCCAGACTCTCCCATTTAAGCCAAATGCAGTCTCAAACGAGAGTTTCTTCCCAAGAGCTTCGAGGACGGGGAAAGTTGGTGAACTCAATAACCTTAATAAGGACAACAAGAGATTCAAGAAGAGGCAGCTGCGTATAGAGATAGTTATATAAGGGAAGAAGACTAAGAAGAACCTCACATTCTTGATAGACCAGTGGAAGTTTCAAACATGAAACCATCTTTTAAGAGACCATATCCTGCAGCCTTTCCACTTGCTATTACATTGTCCAACAAGCAATTGCTTAGTCTAAACATTAATGTGGCAAAACGAAGGAAATTTTTTAACTTTTAAAGCTTTGTGAGAAAACAGAATGCATGGACTTACCGTCAGTACAGGACACCTCCGGGTTCATTCCTGTGTTTGTCTTCACAACCCGAACATAAAGCAGAGTGCCTACCTGTTTCAACCAGTTGTTAAAACTCCCAAAAAAACACGCCAGACAGTTAAACTGCCCATTATGGCCATAAACAAACCAATGAAGTACTGAATCCTTTCAATATCACGCACAAGTAAACGTATTTCCAGGGAAATTTCCAAGATAATATAATGGCCATTCTAGCATCTCAAGCAACTGAATGCAGTTACCAGCTAGAGACTATTCTGATGATGTTTCATATTTAACAAACATATTCAGAAGGTACTTGCCTCAAACTTGGGTTTACTACTCTTTGTTACTCCCTCAAATGCTAGCACGGGCAGAAGAGCCAATTGGGGTCCTTTAATATCTACCCAAAAATTCTGCAACAAAACAAGAGTCAAAAAGATAAACAAATCTTTGGTTGATAACTCTAGGGGCAACACCCTAGATAAAGGCTATTTTCCAGCCTACTTGTTTACTTCTGATCTAAACTATATTGTCCATTCTCTCAACATTAACCCATCCAGGCCTAACTAAAAAACAATTTTACCACCTACTCTTGGCGCTGAGCAAACTATGCTCTTCAGAGAAACAATGATTGAAGTTTTTGAAATAATAATTGAGGGAAAATAGATCAGCATTCTCTACACATGATGTTTCCATCATATAAACTGTATACAGAGTACTTACATCTGCTTTAGAATCTACCACAATGCCAAGAACTTTATCCTCAGGGCGAGGTATATACTGCAAAAACCATAATAGCAAAGTTAAAAAATCGAGGTACATAAACTAGAGTGATAGATTAACCGCCCACGTGTCAAGGCGCAATGAATAATTAGTTGACAACAATCTAAATATCAAAAACTAGTAGAACCAGTAGCTATCAAGAAGAAGCTCCACAAAATCAACAAGCAAGAAACTAGGTAGAGTATGGTTTTAACTCTGTTGTTCTCACCCTTTTATGAGAACTTTCCACCCAATACTTATTTGGCTTAGAGTACCTCAACTTCCCAGCTCTCATAGCAGATATCACATCATTATCCTGAAAAAAACACACAAAATCATATGTCAAGCTAATAGCCTTGCAAGCTCAACAAAAGCAAACTGTATATTCCAAATTAAGTTTCTTCCTCAAGTTCCACTTGTAAACATTGTTAGATCCAAAATTCAACAAGGAAATAAACATAAAGTGAACACAGAATTAGGAAAACCAAAACTGTCAAACTCTAAGAAAAGTTCAAAGAGTTCGAAGAAGTGATTTGAGAAAGACAAAAACCTGACGGAGACCACTGCCGAGCTTGATTGTTTGGTTAGTCATGTTTGACAAATCAAGAACAACATCGCCTGGAACCTGAAACCCATCTCACAAAACTTAAAATTTTTCAATCTAATCCCAATCTAAAAGGATAACCAAAGAAGCGGAGATTTTTTGTAGAAAATACGCACGACAGTCTGATCAATGAGGCTTGTCGGCGAGGTAGAAACTTCAGTACCCATCTTTCTTATTTCGCTAACAAATAACAGCACCAATGGAGGGAGACAGAGCAAGAGCAAAACTGAGAGATAGAGAGCAGTAGAACCTTGAAAAAATCTAAAACCCTAAAGTTTATTGCTTATGGATGTTGAAGACGGAGATGAGAACCCCGAACCAAGTTTTAGAATGGTTATGAGTGGTTTGTTTCGGTTTAGTAAACCCATGTGGTTTTTTTTGTCTTTTTTGTTTTCCCTCCCAACGAACTAATGAAATCCATAAATTAATTTAGGCTTACGCATTCAGGTTCGGTTCACATTTTTTGGATTTTGTGTTTTTCAATTCTTAAGTTGAAATTCTAATTCATATATTTTATATATTCGGTTTGGATTCGGTTCGGCTTTAATATATTTTCTGAACAGATCTATAATATTCATTCACGGGTCCAGTGATAGATTTCTTACTAATAATGAGATAAAATAACTAGGAGTGAACAAAATATCCAGAATCCGAAATCCGATCCGCAGATATCCGGATCCAGATACGAGAATTTGGATATCCAGGCAAAACAGATCCGGATCCGGATAGTAAAATCTAAAAAAGATCCAGATCCGGATATCCGGATCCGAATCTTTATTTTTTTTTAAATATTATATAAATAAATATTTGTATATTAAAATTATATTTATAAATTAAAGAAAATAATTTTTAAATATAATTATAATATTAAAAACTTTTTTAAAAAAATAATATATATAAATATTATTTATTTTAAATATTTAAATATTTTATTTATTTTTTATTATTATTTTTAAGGATCCGGATACCCACGGATATTTTGTATTTGGGCAGATATCTGGATCCATCCACCCCTAAAAATAACACTTTTTAAAAACGATTACTCTTTATTTTCCACTTCAAAACTAATCTGTATGAACTTCATATTTCAGTTTATCATCGACGATGTCTGATGGACCATGAGTGATGATGAATGGTAGGAGTTGTTTTCGGTTAACAAGAAACAAGACACTAATGGTTTCGAATTTACAACGGGTTAGATGATCTGATGTTGACTTGTGTGTGCATATACATTAATTATTTACATAAAGAAGAAATCACAAACTCACATTATATCACTAACCAACTTTCTTCTCTACACAAAACCACCATTATTTCAATCTAAATGGGTTTCTGCGTTTTCTATGTACATAGTATATCTATTCTATATTTTCCTCCACCTTTCCTGTTTTTCATTTTCATCTTTCACGGAGCTCGTAACCCGCACTGCGGAATTCACGTGTATTCTCAGTTTGATGTTCTCCGCATATATATTTGCCATTATCTTCCTCAGCTCATCCTCAGAAGCAATCTCATCAAACCCTAAAAACCACTGGTGCCTGAAAATGTGCCACATTCAATGCTTGGCATTTTGAGCCATGGTTCATCAAATGTAAGGTGGGAAAATAACATTTGGATGTGTTTTTTCTTTCTGGATATTAAAGGAGATGCAACAATATCTTACCTCAATCTGATCATGTAAGGCATCCGATAATTCATATAAGCCCTCTCTCAAGTTGTGGGACTTTTCAGTATTCACAAATAGTCCCAGAACTTTTCCATTTTCTATAATTACCCCACAACTTTTCATTTTCCAAAAACTTGTCCCATAACTTTTTGACTTTTACAAAATTACCCCACAACTTATCGGTTTTAGCAAAATTGCCTCAAAACTTTCAATATTTACAACATTGCCCCACAACCTTTCGCTTTTCACAAAATTGCCCATAACTTTTCAAGTTTTACAAAATTGTCCTATAAAATACCCAGTCTCACCGACTAGTAATGGAATCCCGTTAGCGCTCTCTGCAGAAAGATTTCTATTATGCATCATTGGGTGACTTGTTTCTAATTCAGAGAGAAGTCGTAACCCGTTGTTATCTAGAAACACAACTACTTTCCATTGTACAAATCTTTCTTTAGGATATCACTGGCATATCATGAGTGGACTATGTGTAACATCTCCGATCCGGACTCCGATCGGCAGGAAGTGGTCAAGATCGAAGAATGTTAAGGAGTCCGAATATATTCAAGGATAGGACGTTGGGTAGGCTTGATCGCCGATAATCCGATGAATTATCCGAGAAAAGTACTAAGAAAATTTGGGAGAAGCACCTAGATAGCTCGAGGGCAGCTCGGCCAGCTCGTTCGGGAGGTCGGTCAGCTCGTTCGGGAGCTCGGCCAGCTCAAGGGAAGCTCAGCCAGTTGGGTCAGCTCGCAACTTACTCGAGCAGTCGGCCGAACGGTTACCGAAAACAGTTACCGAATGGTTACCGAAGGTAGTTACCGAACGGTTGTCGACAGTTCACTGACCGAACAGATCCGACCTTTCAGCGTGGACACAAACTACCAAGCGGTTACCCATTCCTTCCTCTATAAAAAAGAAGCCTTTTGTCGAAGAAAAACACACGAAAATACTTAGAAAAATACAGAGAAAAATACTTGGCGAGAATTAGAGAAAAAGGGAGAATTCTCGAGGGTTTGAATACGATCACAAAGGGCGATCGAAGGAAGATTATCGGGAGGAGAAAGGCTTGTCAACAGAACGGCAAACGATAAGTTTGACTGAGGTAAAGGGCAACAATCGGTTTGATACTGCCTAAGGGCCGAACGACAGGCTATTGCCTTGTTCGGGAAAAATGGGGATAGTTCATTAATAATCTTGCATGTAATTCATAATCTGCATATCTTCTTACACACGCATATGACCATTCGGAACAACCGACTGGACCTCATAAATCACTAAGTAAAACGTGTACTTACTTGGCTTGATTCGATTTCAGGTAAGAATGGGAACGAAGGGAAGGACAAGGCTTAGGCGTGGGACAGGCCGGGAGCACTGGGTGGTGATCAATCGGATAGTTAGGATCAATTTTACTAAGGAACTTATTAGCCTATTGTGCACCTTGTAATCGAATCTTTCTGTTTATAAATAAAGTTATCCATTTGCATGCTTACTCTAAATCGCTTCAATCAAACTCGAAACAAGTAAATGAATCACAGATTTAAGTTTAAAAATGACTTGACTAAGGACTTGGCCTAAAAAGAACTTAAAGATAGAGAACAACCTCCACGGACTTAGGTAGTCCGGGATGGGATGTTTCAAGTTACTATCAGAGCATGTTTAGTCCTAGGTTTTTTTGGGTTTTGGGTTTCGAATCACAACTCCTCGGCAACGGTCTCGCTCTAAGTGTCCTCGCCCTTAAAGGTATGCGTTCTTTTAACAGTATATTAACTTGCTTAAAAATTTCAGATGGGAAAAGCAAGGAAGCGAAAAAGAAGAACAAGGGAATCGAGTCTGCAAGACTTGTATGAGCAGAACCGAGGCAACGCGCATCGGCCTAATGATTGAACCTGTTGCTGGGCAGGAAAACGCAGAAGGATCGATCTTTAAGGATCCAGTCGGCCCTGTGACTGGACAACAGAACGCGAAAGGGGTGATTCCCGATAATCTTGCCGCAACTACCACCGAGCGTGGAAACGTAGATGGATAAGGTCATGTTAAACCAGCCGGTCCTGTGGCTGTACAAGAAATCTCGAGAACCGATGAAAAGGAAATTCAGTAAGAAAGAGCTGAGGCATCAGCGGCCGTAGACTCATTTGCAAGTATATGGGTGATACCGATATTTCAACCATTCGGGAAATGTGAGCTGCGATGAAGGAGATGATGGCTCAAATATCGG
This sequence comes from Boechera divaricarpa, assembly GCA_026770425.1. Classification (NCBI taxonomy): domain Eukaryota; kingdom Viridiplantae; phylum Streptophyta; class Magnoliopsida; order Brassicales; family Brassicaceae; genus Boechera; species Boechera divaricarpa. The sequence goes on along the minus strand of CM049186.1, from coordinate 4,714,853 downwards.
CCTTTACACAAACGGCCACATCGGTTCCTATGGTGCAAGCCGTAGCAACCATGTCGGGAACTTCCGAATTAATCGAAGTCATCCATTCGCCTAGGCCGCCCCCGAAGTAAGTTGACTACTTAACTATGTTAGAACATGTCTCTAGACTTGGCACAAAGCATTTCAAGGGCGGATCTGACCCTATCGCGGTGGATGAGTGGCGTAGCCGGTTGGTCAAGAATTTTAGATCAACACACTGCCTAGTGGACTACCAGAAAGATATAGTCGTCCATTTCCTGGAAGAGGACGCACATAACTGGTGGCTTTCGGTTGAAAAGAGGCATAACGATCACATTAACTCTTTTGCGGATTTTGAGGTTGAATTTAACCAGAGTTATTTCCCCGCGGAAGCATATGATAAGTTGAAGTGCGAGTTCCTGAAACTCGTCCAAGGACAGAAAATTGCTCCAGAATATGAGAAAAAGTTCAACCAACTTAGGCGGTTTGTCGGAAGAGAACTCGAAGATGAGAAAACATAAGTCCGGCGTTTCCTTTCGCGGACTAAGAAATGAGATAAAAATAACATGTTCGGTCCGTACCTTTAAGTCGGTCTCCGAACCGGTGAAAAAGGTTGTGTTGGTCGAAGATGGCATCCTGGATGAAAGTCGCAACAAGCGGGTCAAATCCCAAATTCGTGTTGTTCATAATGCAAATTCTGCCGACAATAAGCAGAAGTTTTGGAAAAAATAGCCAATCCGGTGACCGATCTAGTGATCAGCATAAAGAATATGTAACATGCGGGAAAATGCATGGAAGACAATGCCGCAAGACCCTGGGTTTATGCTTGCGGTGCGAAAGTGCGGATCATAGTATCCAGAACTGTCCGAGAATGTACCAAGGGCCGAAAGTGACTAGTGATGGTGATAAGGATGTCTGCTACCATTGCAAAAAGTCTGGGCATATTAAGAGGAACTGCCCAAAACTTCGCATGGAGAGACATGACGGGGAGAAGTCAAACCGTGGTGGGTATGAACCACCGGCCAAAAGGCAAGCTGGGGCACCACGTGTGTTCGAACTGACAAGGGAAATAGATGAATCCGGCAACTATGATGTGATCACTAGTAAGTCACTGCCCGAACTATTTATTTCAAGCATTGTATCATATTAGGACGGGTACTTAACATTCTGTATGAATGAAAAGGGACCTTAAACATTGGTGGTGTTCCAACAAACACCTTGTTTGATACTGAGGCTACACATAGTTTTGTAAGCCAAGATATGATTGGAAAATGGCAGTACCTGAACGAACCAAGGGAAAATATGGAAATCGTTAGGACTGCGGGCAGACAAGTTATGTACACGCAAGGCGTGGTCCGCGAAATCCTGGTCAACATCGGAAATGTTGTTATATCGGCCGACTTGATAGTCGTTCTACTCAAGAAACACGAAGTCATCTTGGGAATAGAATTGCTAGGGGAGAATCGAGCGGTCCCGAATTGTTATAAGGGACGCGTGCGGTAAGGCTCCGAAGCATATTTAGCCACGATAACAACATAAGTGATGGGGCGAGATAAAGGGATTGAGGATATTTTGGTAGTGAAGAACTTCGAGGATGTGTTACGTGCCTTAACGGGTTTACCACCTGATAGGTCAGATCCATTTACAATCGAGTTAGAACCCGGAACAAAACCTCTCTCTAAGACGCCTTATCGAATGGCACTGGCCAAAATGGCCGAGTTAAAAGAAACAGTTGGAAGAACTATTGGAAAAAGGGTGCATCGGACCAAGTGCCTCACCCTGGGGTGCACCGGTTATGTTCGTCAAGAAAAAAAATAGAAGCTTTCGGCTTTGTATTGATTACCGAGGCCTAAATTAGGTTACAGTGAAAAATAAGTACCCATTACCTAGGATAGATGAGTTGTTGGATCAACTCCGAGGGGTAACATGGTTCTCAAAAATTAACCTGGCCTCGGGATATCATCAAATTCTGATAGCATCATCGGATATACAGAAGACAACATTCTGAACAAGGTATGACCACTATGAATTCGTAGTCATGCCATTCGATTTAACAAATGCACAGGCGGCTTTTATGTAGATGATGAATGGCACCTTTTAGGATTGGCTGGATGAATTTGTTATCACTTTCATTGATGATATACTAGTGTTTTCTAAGGATCGAGAATCGCATCAAGAACACTTGAGAGCCGTACTGGAACGTTTAATAGGAAACAAGCTATTTGAAAAGCTAAGCAAATGTAGCTTCTGGCAGAAGAGTATCGGGTTCCTTGGACACATTGTGTCGGTAAAAGGGTCTCGGCAGATCCAGAAAAGATAAAGTCCATTAAAAAATGACTGCGACTAAGAAACGCTAGTAAAGGGAAAAGTTTTCTCGGACAGGCTGGGTATTATCGCAAATTTGTAAAAAGTTTTGCGAGTGTATCGTAGTCCATGACAAGGCTCACCGGGAAGGATACTAAGTTTGTGTGGTCAGGGAACTGCGAACAAAGTTTCCAAAGGCTAAAGGCGATGCTAACAAGCGTATTAATCCTAGTCTTACCGGACCCAAGTAAACCTTATGTGGTTTACATGGACGCCTCCATTAGCGGACTTGGATGCGTTATGATGCAAGAGGGAAAAGTAATTGCCTATATATCAAGGCTGTTGCAGAAACACGAGGGCAACTATCCAACGCATGACTTAGAGATGGCAGCGGTGACATTTGCTCTTAAACTTTGGCGGTCATATCTTTACGGAGCAAAGGTGCAAATATAAACGAACCATAAGAGCTTGCAATATATCTTTACTCAGCCGGAGTTAAACTTGCGGCAAAGAAGATGGATGGAATTGGTTGCTGACTACGACCTGAATATAGCCTACCATCCGGGTAAGGCGAACAAAATCGCAGTTACCTTAAGCAGAAGGCGGGCAGAAGTTTCTACAGAAGTTGATAAAGAGGTGTTGGTCAACACGATCGGGACCTTGCACTTATGTGCATTGTCCGGCGAATATGCACCTTTGGGAATGACCGTAGCAAATCAAGCTGACTTGCTTACTAGAATTCGTTTGGCTCAAGAGAAATACGAGAATTTACAGAAAGTTGCTCACAACAACAATGGCACCTTAGTAGTCTATGGTCGAGTAAGTGTGCCAAGTGTGAAGGACTTGAAGGAAGAAGTCCTTAAAGAGGCCCATCAAACAAAATTCTCAATCTATCCAGGAATGAATAAGATGTACCAGAATCTTAAACGATACTATCATTGGGTCAACATGAAGAGGGATATGGCTGAATGGATTTCGAGTTGTTCGATTGTCAACAAGTCAAGGCCGAACACCAAGTGCCAAGCGGGTTACTACAAAGTTTACCGATTCCAAAATGGAAGTGGGATCATGTGATTATGGACTTTATCACTGATTTCCAAGAACTAAGTCCAAGCGTGATACAATATGGGTAGTGGTGGATAGGTTGACAAAATCTGCTCCCTTTCTCGCAATAAAGAAAGAACATGGGGCAGAAGAGATTGCAATTCGGAACATTGATAAGATTGTCCGACTACATGGCGTCCCATCGAGTATTGTCTCGGATCGTGATACTCATTTCATGTCTCATTTCTGGGAGGCTTTCCAAAAAGCCTTAGGAACTCAGGTGGATATGAGTACAGCGTACCATCCGCAAACATATGGGCAATCGGAACGTACGATACAAACGCTTGATGATATGCTACGAACTTGTGTATTAGATTGGGGCGGTTCGTTGGAGAAACATTTGCCTTTAGCAGAATTCTTCTACAACAATAACTACCATGTTAGTATCGAAATGTCACTGTATGAAGCGTTATATGGACGACCTTGTCGAACGCCGCTATGTTGGACCCAAGTTGGAGAAAAAAGCGTGATTGGTCCGGACATAGTGGATGAGACGACCAAAAAGATCAAGGACATAAAGGATAAAATGAAAGAGGCCCATGATCGACAAAAGAGTTATGCCGATAAACGAAGGAAGGCACTCGAATTCAAAAAGAATGATATGGTTTACTTGAAGACTAGAGTCCTTAAGGGAAAATCTAGAATAACAAGTAGTGAAAGTTGAGGCCGCGATATATAGGACCATTTCGAGTGATTAAACGAGTTGGAGCAGTCGCTTATCAACTACAATTGTCGGAAGAGATGAAGTCTTTCCATAAGACCTTTCATGTTTCACAACTTAGAAAAAGTTTGTCGAACGAGGAGGAAATTCTCAAGGAACCGCCGTTAGACTTAAAGGCAGACTTGACGATAGAAGCGGATCCAGATTATGTTATTGATCGAATGACTAAGTCAACTCGAAAGAAAAATGTTCGCATGATAAAATTCGTTTAGAGAAATGGAAATATCAAGGAAGTAACATGGAAAACGGAAAATCGAATGAAGGTGGATTATCCAGAATGGTTCGAAGAACTTGGGCAAGAACAACATGGATTCGAGGACAAAACCAATCCAAGGGGGGGAGATTTGTAACATCCCCGATCCAGACTCTGATCGGCAGGAAGTGGCCAAGATCGAATAATGTTAAAGAGTCCGAATATATTCAAGGATAGGACGTTGGATAGACTTGATCGCCGATAATCCGATGAATTATCCGAGAAAAGTACTAAGGAAATTTGGGAGAACCACGTAGATAGCTCGAGGGCAGCTCGGCCAGCTCGTTCGGGAGCTCGGTCAGCTCGTTTGGGAGTTCGGCCAGCTCAAGGGAAGCGGCCAATTGTCAGAAGAGATGAAGTCTTTCCATAAGATACTCGAGCAGTCGGTCGAACGGTTACCGGAGGCAGTTACTGAATGGTTACCGAACAGTTACCAAAGGCAGTTACCGAACAGTTGTCGATAGTTCATGGACCGAACAGATCCGATCTTTCAGCGTGGATGGAAACTGCCAAGCGGTTATCCATTCCTTCCTCTATAAAAAGGGAGCCTTTCATCGAAGGAAAACACATGAAAATACTTAGAAAAATATAGAGAAAAATACTTGGCGAAAATTAGAGAAAAAAGAAAAATTCTCGAAGGTTTGAATACGATCACAAAGGGCGATCGAAGGAAGATTACCGGAAAGGGGAAAGGCTTGTCAACGGAATGGTAAACGACAAGTTTGACCGAGGTAAGGGGCAGTAATCGGTTTGATACTGCCTAAGGGCCGAACGACAGGCTATTGCCTTATTCGGGAAAAATGGGGATAGTTCATTAATAATCTTGCATGTAATTCATAATCTGCATATCTTCTTACACACGCATATGGCCATTCGGAACAACCGACTGGACTCATAAATCACTAAGTAAAACGTGTACTTACTTGGCTTGATTCGATTTCAGATAAGAATGGGAACGAAGGGAAGGACAAGACTTAGGCGCGGGACTGGCCGGGAGCACTGGGTGGTGATCAATCGGATAGTTAGGATTAATTTTACTAAGGAACTTATTAGCCTATTGTGCAACTTGTAATCGAATCTTTCTGTTTATAAATAAAGTTATCCGTTTGCATGCTTACTCTAAATCGCTTCAATCAAACTCGAAACAAGTAAATGAATCACAGAATTAAGTTTAAAAATGACTTGACTAAGGACTTGGCCTAAAAAGAACTTAAAGATCGGGAACAACCTCCACAGACTTAGATAGTCCGGGATGGGATGTTTCACTATGTACTTAGGAAAATCTTCTAGCTGCTCGATAATAGTTTGGCTCATACTCAGTCCCTCGTCAATGTTGGGCATGCTAAACTTGAAGAGCTTCTCTGCTGGATTTGTCAGATCTGAACAAAGTTAGATCTCCTGTACCAGTTTCAGAAACATCATCCTAACCTAAACTAATCCAAAGTTAGATCTCCAGTTCGGCAATCCAAAGTTTGATTGTGGAAACCTCAAAACCAGGAAAGTATAAAGGATAGGAATTTTGAAAAGAATAGCGACTCAATTCACATACTTCACAAGGGAATGCATACCTCCTTCTAACATTTCTCTGCTTTTGACACTCAGAATCCCTTTACGAGGAGCTGATGGAAAACATTTCTTAGCAAATTCTCTTTGGAGCTGTAAATCATATGCCATAAATAAAATACATTGCAGTTGAATTTTTTGAATCAAGTTTGTTGGATGTGATCAAGTCTCTGAAGCAAGGAAGATAGGCATGAAAAAGAGACACCAAAAGCCTCTGAATGCAGCAAGGTTCGAGGAATTAAAGATTGAATTAGGTGTTAAGATGAAACTCAATTAAGGGGAAGTATTGGAATTTAATTGAGTTTCATGTATGTTCGTATAAAGTATAAAAGTCATAAAATACATATTAGATTATATATGTTATTATACAACACAGTTAGTATAATAGAAAGTATATGATAACATACTGTTAGTCAGTTACGTACGAAGAGTCACGACAAAGAGTTGTGTTGTTTTGTTTGTATTTCTTCATGTATATATAAAGACATTGTAATGGTTATGTAAACACAGTGTTCTGTATATATAAAAGTTTTTTTTCTAACATCTCTTGAGTTGACGTAAGTTACGTAAACGTGTTTATTATCTTTTCCTTGATTTTTTGTGCACAAAGAAATTCATGAGTAAGGAAGAATATCAAAATTCCAACATGGTATCAGAGCAAATGGAGACAACAATGGAGCAAGTCATTGAAGATGGAGTTATGATGATTTTTTCATCTGAAAACTCACCGGAGATGATCGAAGCAAGCGATGAACACTCAACGGAAAGTGTTTTCTATGCACGATCAAAAAGAAACAAGTTTGTTTCAAAAAGAAGAAATAAATGTGAAGACAAGCGTCAAGATAAAACCAAGAGATGGTGTGACGTTTGCAAACATAACAATTACAATGAGAGTGATTGTTAGAGAAAGCAACACAGGGATGTTAGCTTGCCTAAGAATGTAAAGAACGGAGGCATTCTGCAAATGAGTGCGAAAAATGAGAAGAAGGAGAAACCGGTTTGAGAAACAACCGAAGAAGACGTAAAAAATCATGCACACGAGCAAGCAAAGAAGAAAGTGCTTACCTAAGAGAGAAAAGAAGCAGTATCCGGTTGGAGGGACAACCAAAGAAGACGTGAAGAATCACACACACAAAATTGTGATCAAGGAAGATCATGGAAGAGACGTGACGAAAGATCACAGAGGAGATTTCATGAAACATCACGGAGGAGACGTGACGGAAGATCACAGAGGAGTCTCAAACAAAGACAAAGGAGGATTCTAGACATTCAAGCGAAGCCTCTGAATACAATCCAGGTTCGAAGTTCTACGAGAAGAACGATGAAGCCATGATCAAGGAGGAGTGTTGGATGTGATCAAGTCTTCATCTTATTTTATTAACTTAGAAAAGTCGTATATTATATAGTTAAGTGACTTATTTATGTATAAACTATACGCAAAACAGTTATAAATGTATGTGTCTCTCCACATTGGGACGTCTTCTAGAGACGTGTCCTTAGTCAAAGTGTGTCACGTAAGTATATAAATACTCTATGTACATCAATAATAAAACGTGTGGTTTTCATTATAAGAGATCGATTCCATCACAACAATTGTGAGAGATTGAGTGTTACTCAAGAAACAACAATGACTTGCAAAAACAGAGTAAAATATGTGTTGTCCAATCTTTAATAACTTTGAATGAGCAAAGTTCCAACAAATTTGACAAAAAATAGTACAAATCATGTTGAATATCATTGAGTTGAAAAAGCTTGAGAATCTTACGTCTGCTAAGAGTTTCTTAGAAAATCATTAAACCTCCTCAGAATTCCTCGCATTGTAGTAACACCTTCTGGAGATTGCACACTTACCTGAATCCTGCAAAACTGCTCCTCAAGAATGTTACATATATTGATCAAATTCCTTGGAATAGTTCATGAAAATACACAACTTAAGCTATTATCAAGGACTTGTTGATGTATAAACACTCACAGATAAACAAGGGGGTGGGTACTTCCAATGGTTTTGCATTTAATTAGGTCTGAAATATTATTCCTATTATTTTCGGTTTTGCATGTGTTATGTATTATATAATTTTTGCCACTGAATCACTAAGTATAAATTTTGATTACATGTTCCCCTTATGATATAGAAAACATATATGACTTCACTTCACCATTCCACTTGCAATCGTTGCAGACTTGCAGCGCAGATTGTAAAATATGCTAAACATAAGTTTTTGGTTTTCATAGATATATATAATATTCTCTTTTTTTAACCAGAATCAACTTTTCCTATAATCAATCGTTGGATGTACTAATATGTATATTCAAAAAGAAAAGATCATAACCAGAATTTATATCATAATTAATACTTTTTAATATAGAGAGATTGACAACTATGATTTTTGTATCGGTTAGTGATCCTGAAGCATTAGAAGCGATTCCAAGGTATAAAATGATAACATATATGATTTATGTTTTTGTTGTTTTCTTAACCAGGTTTTTTTTTAATTTTGTTTTCGAACATTGTCATGCTTCTTCTATATCTTCATAATGTTTATAAATGATTCTTTTTTTGTAGGGTAACAAGATTTTTTCTTCGCTTCTTGGAAGGTAAGTGGAATAATGGTTTTTAAAATGAATTACTTATTTAGAAACCTCAAAAATATAAAATTTGATGTCCATTATATTATTTTTTTGCATCTTAATAAAAGATCTTTTAATTCTTGGATGCAAACTCAACGACTTGTGAGAATGTGTTTAGAAGGTTTTGGATCGTCTTACTCTACACTTTAAAGGTTAATGGAATTGCAAAATTTGAATAATTTGTGTTTACCTTTGTGTTCCCTGTCAAACTTAAATAATCGTATCGTACCTAAATTTCATATTTGACGATAATAATACATATAAATTTTAATATTCTTTATAATATGATTTGAGATTTATTATAAGTAGATAATTATTAAGGACAATGATAACCGCATAAACAAATATTTCGTCCTTGGAATAATTTAGTGCAGCTACCATGTCCTGTTGGATTCTTCTTCACACACATGGACATACACTCATCGTAAACACAATTATTTTCTTGTAGAATTGCCCAACATATTTTTACTTCAATACTCATGTTTCCCACCACTCCTGTCATAATATCTTAGTCTCCATATATATATAGAAACATAGTACTTTATCTATTTTTCAAGAAGATATATTTCTACGAATATTGTTTATTAGTAAAAGAATTAAAACATCAATTATATATATATTATTTTCATTTTGTTTCTTAAAAAAACATACGATAGTAATTATGTTGAGATAATTTGAGAAGGTCATATTAATTTACATAGAAAACTACATAACATCAAATATTAATGAAACAGAAAAAAAATATTTTTTTGAAACATTTATGTATGCCACTACAAGGAAAAAGCTCCGATTGTAACAGTCGTATTGGTCGGAATCTGCTCGGAAAATGGTCAGAATTTTACCGCTAAAGAGGGTAGTCGGGAAAATGGTCGGGTGTGTTGGTCGGAAAAGTAAGTCCAAAATTCGTCAGAAAATAGCATCGGAATGTGGTCGGAATTTTCTGACCATTTTTCGACGACATGCTTCACTTTCTTCGGAAATTGGTCGGAAAATAATTTCTGACCAATTTCCGACTAGATATTAAAAAAACAAAAAAAAAATCAATAAATTATAACGTAACAACTAATAATATAATTTTAGGATTAAACACTACAAATATATTTTTTTAACTACAAATTAAAAAAAGTTCATATTGTTTTGAAAATAAAAACTACAAATCAAAAGTGAGATCTTCGGAAGTTCATATTGTTTTTCTAAATTGTTCACTTTTTTCCGGCGACTTGTTAGAATTCCGGCGAGAAGGAAGTTTGAATTTTTTTCTTTGAATCGATTTGTGATTTGTGAGGAGTAGAGCGTTTATATAGAAAAATTTTCGACGAATTTCCGACCACGGTGGTCGAAAATTCGTCGGAAAAAAGCATTTAGTCAGAAATTCGTCGAAAACGTAAAATTCATTGAAACTATGTTTGAATCATCGAATCAAAACAAGAAAGACACATTTCCAATAAAATTCTGACCACGGTTGTCGGAAATTTGTCGGAAAACTCATTCCTATTTCCAACAAAATTCCGACCATGGTGGTCAAAAATTCGTCAGAAAACGCATTCCTATTTTCGACAAACATTTCGATTTCCGACAATTTTTCGACCACCGTGGTCAGAAATTCGTCGGAAAACGTATTTAGTCAAAAATTTGTCGGAAATCTAAATTCATTGAAACTATGTTTGAATCATCGAATCAAAACAAGAAAGACACATTTCCTTTGAATTGCGACCACGGTTGTCGGAAATTCGTCGGAAAACGCATTCCTATTTCCAAAAAAATTCCGACCACGGTGGTCAAAAATTCGTCAGAAAACGCATTCCTATTTCCGACGAACATTTCGATTTACGACAATTTTTCGACCACCGTGGTCGGAAATTCATCAAAAACGCATTTGGTCAGAAATTCGTCGGAAACGTAAATTCATTGAAACTATGTTTGAATCATCGAATCAAAACAAGAAAGACACATTTCCAATGAAATTCTGACCACGGTGGTCAGAAATTCGTTGAAAATAGCATTCCTATTTCCAACAAAATTCCGATCACAGTGGTCAAAAATTCGTCAGAAAACGCATTCCTATTTCCGATGAATATTTCGATTTCTGACAATTTTTCGACCACCGTGGTCGGAAATTCGTAGAAAACGTAAATTCATTGAAACTATGTTTGAATCATGGAATCGAAACAAGAAAGACATATTTCTGATTAAATTCCGACTATGGTGGTCGGAAATTCGTCGGAAAACGCATTTCGATTTCCGACGATTTTTTGACACCGTGGTCGGAAATTCGTCGAGGAAAACGCATTTCGATTTTCGGCGATTTTTTGACCACCGTTGTCGAAAATTTCTGTCAAAAAAACGCATTTGGTCGAAAATTTGTCGGAAACGTTAATTCATTGAAACTATGTTTGAATCATCGAATCGTAACAAGGAAAACACATTTCCGATGAATTTCCGACCTTCGGAAAACACATTCATATTTTCGACGAAATTCCGATCACGGTTTTCGAAAATTCGTCGGAAAACACATTTCTATTTCCGACGAACTACCGACTACCGTGGTCGGAATTTCGTCGAAAACATAAATTCATTGAAACTATGTTTGAATCATTGAATCGAAACAACGAAGACACATATCTGATGAATCGCCGACCATGGTCGCCAGAACTTCCGATCCCCTATTTTTGACGAATTTCTGACCAATGTAGTCGAAAATTCATCGAAAATCTTGAATATTTTTTACGAAATTTCGTCGGAAATATTAATTTTTTTCCGTTTATTTTTTGACAAAATTTGCGTCCATTCTCTGACTAACCTTTTTAGTCGGAGAATTTTCCGTTTTCTGATGGAATTTTTCGGCCCACTTTCGACGACAGCAGCCTTGTCGGAAAATTCGAAAATATTTTCGACCAATTTCCGACAAAGAGTTAGGTTGTCAGAAATACATCGGATTGCATCGAAAAATTTTTGATCACCACTGTGGTCGGAAATGGCAGTCGGAATCTCTATTGTTTACTTGTAGTGTCCAGTGCAGAAAGAGAAGAAATTTGATGATGAACAAAATAAGAATAAGAATCAATAGATATATGATTAATCAATTCATGTCACAATAGTTCTTTATAATATGTGATGACCATAATTATACGAAATCAGGGAATTCCTAAAATATTTTTGGGACTAGTTTGTTAGGTATAGCTATGGTATGTATTCGACATAGAAAAAGCTAAACGTGATACTATGGCATTCTATATTGAACAAAGAGGATTTGACACAAATTTGAAATTTCTATAGCATAGGTGTGTTGATATCTTAAAGAATTGATATGGTATATAAACATTTTTTTTGTCAGCTGATTTTTATAAAATAAAATTTCTACAACATTTATGTGTAATATACTAAAACAATTCTAAATTTAAAGACAAACGTAGGATAAAAACAGTGAAGATAATGAAAATGACGAATGAGAGTTGAAAATGTTTCCTCATCGTCAGGGTCGGACCCACGTTGGTGAGTGTGGGGGCAAGTGCACCCAGTAAAATATAAATATGGAGTTTTTGTATTGAAAAACATAACTAAAATGGTACAATGGTTTAACGTGCACCCATTAAATATAAGAGGCGAAGGGTTCAACTCTTTTTTTGCAATATCTTGCACCCAATTAAATAATTTGCTGTCATCGTAGATAGTAGAAATGAATTGATAGTGTTTTAAAAATTGAAAATAGAAAAGAAAGTGTAGTTATATATAATAACGTAGATGTATCTTTTATTTAAACATATCTAATTTAAGCTATGTACCACCATAAATTCCGAATTAAAAGGATTTCATTTTATACACAAGTTCTAGTTTTTTATGCTTATATGACATGTGAAAGCCTTAGGCTCGCACTCCTTTGTGCTTTATCACAAGACCATTATTTCCCTTTTAAATAATGGAAAAAGCTTGTCAAAAATTGAGGGTAAACTTTTAAATATTCAAAAAGAAACCTATTTTTAATTTTGAAATTTAATTTTGAAATTTAATTTCACGTCTACATACACACCACAAGTACATTACCAAAAATAATTCAAAATAAATAACTCTTCCGATTCATATTAAGTATCGTTTTAAAACTTAAATTTTGTTTCATAATATATGTCATTTTTTTAATGCAATTTTTTGATAAATTTCTACCTTTATGCATACAATTTTAATGTATTAACTAATGAAAATAATTCTAGAGTGTATTGATGAGGAATAAAATAATAATTTTAATTGTTTTCTTAATAAGTGTGAAGAAACCTTAAACAATATTTTTAATGAAACGAAGAGAGTATAATTAAATTCTTCCATACAGAAAAAAACAAAATAAAGAATGCAAAAGATTAAATATGATCAGTTACCCAGTAAAGTTGAAAGAGCCATATAAAGCTTATAGAATATAACAAATAGAAAGTGTTACAAATAGTTGTCGGAAGAAGTAGCGTAATGAAACTCACATTCTAGAATGATCAAAGTTGTTATCGTATAAAGTCATGAACTCGTATAACTTAACTATCCATGATCTTCGGGCAACAGGATTGTCGTCCTCAGATAGTCAGATGGTAGGAATATGTTAAGGATATATTTTTAATACAGGGAGCAATAACACAACTAGATAATATAGATTTAAGAGTTCGAGACAGTTGAAAACGCTTGGGGTATTTCCGGTTTGTTTTGCACAATTTTCTAAAATATGACTTAGACGGTATCCAGACGCTACACAGTGAACGAATGCTCGATTTTATGATATACGGTAGTTTAGGCGGTTTTAAAAATTAGAACGTTTTTATTCAAAATACTATAAATAAATAAATTAGAACGTTTTTATTCAAAAAATAAATAAATAAATAAATTAGAACGTTTAATAGCGTCCATGCGGACATTATGCTGTTTAGAAGAATGCTTTGGCAGATCTTAGGCGGCCAATTTTAAAAATAATAAAAATAGTATAATTATATAGATTTTTAATAAAAAAATATTAGGCTAGGTGCCCGACGTTCATCCGCCGTCTAACGAACGCCTACCACGTTTTAGAACTATGGTTTGATAAATTTATTTTAACTTTCTCATGCATAAAGGACTCAAGTGCTTTTATTCAGTTCATGTATAATTTTGCTAAAGTCTACTTTTTTCTTTTTTTTCAACAAATTCTACTTTTTCTTATGTCTCAGATATGTAACCAATCAACTTCAAGTATGAGAATACCAATTTAATCACCAATACAGTAAAAACCATAAATTAATATTCAACAAGTCAATAATTACTATAAATTAATAAATTTATCCAGTTTCAAGTTAGATCAGTATAATATTTAACACAATTCGATAAGATAATAAAGATAATAATTTTTTTTAAAATCCTATATAAATATATAGTACCGTCAATGTCATAAATTAATAATTATATAAACTTATCAAGATAAATATATATAAGAAAAATTAGTGAAATATGACTTTAGGGTAGCTTTTTTTCCTTAAATTTGCATTCATTTTTGTTAGAATTTATTCTAACATTTTTACTATCTCGAAAATTTTTGGTGATGACTTATAGAAATGATAATTGATTTCATACTTGTAATCAGTTATAGAAAAAATATGATTATAACAAAACATTTTGTTTTGAAATATTTTTTAAAAAATCTACAAAATTAGGAAAATCTCTCTATAAATTAATAAAATTTTTAATTTCGATAATTATGAATTTATAGAAATTTTATTGTTGTTTGAACGCCATAGTTTGATCACCAGTTAAAAAAACTCAAGAAAAACATACCCTCGTAACCACCGATCCTGAGATGGCCATGATTTTTTGCACCCACTAATATTTTGTTTTCTGTATCTCCTAGTGAATTCTAATGAGTAAATTATATAGCGAAACATGGGAAAATGCTCATTAAATTTTTTATCTATTCAAAATGAGCAAATTTATTCCTGACGTTATTTGGTTGCAAATTTATTCCCAAAGTTATAATTGATTAAGCGTTTTTTTTTTTGGCACGTGTGGGTTTTTTAATCTCCTCTTTTTTTTGTATTTTTTCCTCATAATTTCTTCTTTCTTCTCCTGCCGTTCTTCCCAAAAACAGAGCAACACTAAAATCATTCAAAACCAAAATTGAGAGAAATCCCTCGTAAGAGAAATCGCAATTCCTCCTGTTTGAGATGAATCACCCTTTGTAAGTGAAGAGCTCCAGTCACGTTTTTGTAAGCGACGGAGAGGAGAGGAGGTTTGTTTTTTCGACGATCATATACGTTCGAGGTTAGTTTATCATCATCCCATACATAAGGAAAATGATCACAATCGCTTTCTTTTTTCCTTCTTATTCCCTTGCCAAGACACGTTCTAAATTCCTCAAGTTCATGATTGCTTTTTTGTAGGGGCAATCATCACAACAAGGCTCACAGGAAGGTGGATCATCACAGCCATCATGGTCATCACAATTACATGATTTAATGTTTGGTTAAACCACTATGTTATAAACTGAATGTATGTTGGTTGATCTAAACTGAATGTGTTTGTACTCTTATCCTTTTGTCTTGTTTGCTGTCATTTCCTGAATGATGTGTTTTGGCTTTGTTAAGATTGAATGTTGTGTTAAGACTGAATGATGTGTTTTGGCTATGTTAAGACTGAATGTCGTGTTAAAATGCAAGAACGAATAAACCATGGCCAAGAACGTAACAGATAGAATAAGCATAGATTAAGGAGATGTTGTTTTGTCCCTAAGCCTATATTAATTAATACATACATTTTCACGAAACAGCTAGAGTATGCAGACTACATTTTAATCATGTTTTGTCCCTGTGATATGTGTTTCCTAATTAAAAATGCAGAATTTCCCAATCTGAATTTCACAAGCATCTAAACTGAATACCATAACTGAATTTAACACAAACACAAACAAGAAACATGTTGTTCTTCCTTTTGAGCTTCTCTATTTCAGTTTTGCATCTTAAAACTTCTTCATTCAATCCAATGAGGTCATCATTCTTAGTATACATTTGTAAAATTTCTTGAACTTCCTATACATTCCTTCTTCCACCCATTTGAACTTCATTCTAAGATGCAAACTCATCGAATACTAGATAAGATGCAAACTCATCAGAGAGTATATTCAAAATAATAGTGAGACAGAGAACAATAGTCTTAGGCTTCATATTCAAAAAAACTATATTCGTGTTATTTGATATAACTAATTAAGGTACTCGTTGTTGACAAAATGAATTTTCACGGCCAGACTAGAATGTATAAAATCGACAATTCCAACAAGAGATTGAAATTAGATGGCCTTTATTCTGACGTGTGTATTTAGTTTGTTGCTGAATCTAAATCTAGGACTTTGCATCACCAGAAGAGGTTAACCGTACAAGAACAGTCAAGGAACAAACCACGACAGAAAACCAAGAGACTAGCTTAAAAGATTCAACGAACAAAGAAGAGATAAATCGAAAGCTATCCTAAACCAGACAACATGACCATGACCAGAAGAAATAAGAGAGGGCAAAACCATGATCTGGAAAATGCAGAGACTAAACCTTCGTGACCAAAAGAGCATACAAGATAAAATCCCAACTCGACTCGGAGAGTAGATTCAAACAAGAAATCGAAACTTACGGATTGAAAGGTATTTCGTTCAGCTTCGTGGCGATTCATCTCTTCGATCGAAAAACAGGAGGAATTGTGATTTCTCTTATGGGTGATTTCTCTCAATTTTGGTTTTAAATGGTTTTAGGATTGCTCTGTTTTTGGGGAAGAACGGCGGGAGAAGAAAGAAGAAATTATTAGGAAAAAAAACAAAAGAAAAAAGAGATTAAAAACCCCACACGTGCCAAAAAAAAAACGCTATGTTACTTCTGTTATGGTTGACTTTCTGGGAAATAAATTTGCCTAGTCAATTATAACTTCAAGAATAAATTTGCAACCAAAGAACTTCACGAATAAATTTGCTCATTTTGAATAGACGAGGATTTTAACGAGCATTTTCCCGCGAAACATATCATTTAAATTTGTTGGTAAAAGTCTAATAAGACCCTTAATTTTAAAAATATGTCGACAAAAGTTTGATAGCTAAATTTTAATCATATGTCGACAAAAGTCTCAACCTCGTGGCTCTACCTCCAGGTCGACTCGTGGCAAATATAGAAAGATAGAGATCATATAAGTTGCAGAAATATGAAAATGATATCATCTGGTATCTCTCTGGTTCATCGGTAAGTTTAATTTGGTTAGTTCGATTCTTCAAAGTTGACTATTTATTATTTTGTATCTTTTCCGATGGCGATTCTGTACGCGTTGGTGGCGCCTGGAACGGTGGTTCTTGCTGAGTTAAGCGCGACGTCCACGAACGCAAGCACGATCGCGAAGCAGATCCTTGAGAAGATCCCTGGTAACGGCGACAGCCACGTGTCCTACTCTCAAGATCGCTGCGTCTTCCACGTCAAACGCACCGATGGCCTCACCGTTCTTTGTATGGCTGATGAAAACGCCGGAAGTAAGTCTTTTGAGCTGTTACTATGATAACACTTAATGATCAATAAATTAATCATTGGTTTAGAAGACATAGATCGAATTCTTGAAATTGTTTTTTTCCTAGTGTATGTGAGGTTCTATGACTTTGGTCTTTATGATAAGTAACAACCTTTGAGAACAGAAACATGGTAATAAGAAGAGTTTAATATGTTCCAAAAGTTGTGAAGTAGAAATTGAGATTTTTTTTTTCTTTTTTTATTTACTTTAGTTTGTTGTTGTCTTCAGGGAGAATTCCATTTTCGTTTCTGGAAGATATCCACCAGAGGTTTGTTCGGACTTATGGCCGCGCAATTCACTCGGCACAAGCTTATGCAATGAATGATGAGTTCTCAAGACTTCTCAGCCAACAGATTGAGTATTACTCTAATGATCCTAACGCCGATAGGATTAATCGAATTAAGGGTGAAATGCATCAGGTTTTGTATTTCTCTGTAGATCTCATGGTTTTGTTGTTCTGATTTGCGGGCGTCAACGATTTTTTTTTTGGTTTGGTTTGGTTATGAACAGGTGAGGGATGTCATGATAGAGAACATTGACAAAGTTCTTGATAGAGGTGAACGTCTTGAGCTTCTTGTTGATAAAACCTCATATATGCAAGGGAATACTTTCCGCTTCAGAAAGCAAACACGTCGTTTCAGCAACACGATGAGGTGGAGAAATTGCAAGCTCACGTATGTTTTTCCTCAAGCATAATTCCTTACTGTTACGTTATCAATGGCGATCGAAACCTTCAAACTTCTGGAAATCGTGTGATCAAGACGAGAAGCAAATGTGAGAAAGAAAACAGAGTACGAAAACAGAGCACACAACACAATTGTTTACCCAGTTCACTAGATCGATGTGATCTAGCTACGTCTGGGACCAGATTAGATCCAGCAATTCACTTTGAAGATTCAAATCTCAAGCTCAAGAACACCGAGCAAGAGATCGTTACAAGATTCAGAGTTTGCTACAAAAAGAATATGAAGAAAAGATACAAGGAAGAAGAAGAACACGCGGGTATTTATAAGCATATCGAACCCTCTAACTAAGCTAGTGTCTTCGAACTTAGCCTTTGAATTCAAACCCACTTCACCCATCAGAGTCTTCAACCTTTCTCAAACTTTCTCAATAAGCAACCGGTTTAATCTCTAAACCAACCAATCCAAACTTCAATTTTAGCTCAACCAAGTCGACATCAAGCTGAACCAAAACTCATATTTGAATTATACCATAGTAATCTCCACCTTGATTCAAATCTTCTACCATGAACTGCTTCCTGTGGAGTTTACCATCCAGGAATGCACTAATGCAAGCTATTCCTCAAGTCTAATCAGCTTCAGTAGTCAAAGCTAAATCAAACTTGTTAATTTGATGCACTTAGTCAAAATGTCAGCAGGGTTCTTTAAAGTGTGAATTTTTAACACTTCTACCTCTCCATTATCTGTGATATCCTGAAGAAATGACTTTTTGACTGCTATATGCTTTGTTCTTTCATGATAAACACTATTCTTGGATAAGCATATTGCGGATTGCGAGTCACATAACACCTGAACCTTTTCCTACTGCAATCCAAGGTCCTTTAAGAGACCTTTGATCCATATAGCTTCCTTGACAGCCTCAGTCAGAGCTATATACTCTGCTTCAGTGGTTGATAGAGCCACAACTTGTTGCAGAGACGATTTCCAACTCACTGAATTTCCACCAACTGTGAATACATACCCACTGATAGATCTTCTTCTATCCAAATCTGCTGCAAAGTCTGAGTCATAGTATCCAACAATACTGAAATCTTTACCTTTAGTATAAACCAGATTCAAGTTTTAAGAACTTTTGATGTATCTTAGAAGCCATTTCACTGCTTCCCAGTGAACTTCACCTGGTTTACTCATAAATCTGCTTATAAGACCTACACCATAAGCAAGATCCACCCTAGTACCTATCATAGAATACATTACACTCCCAACAGCGCTGGAATAAGGTGTTTTTTTTCTGTATCTATACACTCACTAATGTCTTTTACAGAAGACAGTTTGAAATGTGAGCCTACAGGAGTAGATACAGCTTTAACACTACCCATATTGAACTGTTCTAGCACCTTTCTCAAGTATCGAGACTGTGATAAATTAAGAATCCCTTCTGTTCTGTTTCTAGAAATCTCAATTCCCAAAATCTTGCTTGCAATTCCCATATCTTTCATCTCAAACTCTTCACTAAGTCTAGTTTTGAGTTTGATAATCTCAGTCATACTCATAGATGCTATAAGCATATCATCAACATATAAAAGCAGATAGATGCAACTGACTTCATCAATCTTTTTCACATAAACACACTAATCATGCTCACTTCTCACAAATTTCTCATCTGACATAAACCTATCAAATCGTTTGTTCCACTGTCTAAGAGCTTGCTTTAAACCATAAAGAGATTTCTTGAGAAGACATACCTTGTCTCTGTTCCTTTTTGATATAAATCCCTCTGGTTGCTCCATGTACATTTCTTCATCAATCTCACCATGCAGAAATGCAGTTTTCACATCTGCAATTTCATATCAAAATTCACTACTGCAGACAACAGAATCCTGATTAATGTGTGCTTCACCACTGGTGCAAATATCTCTTGGTAATCAAGGCTTTCCTTTTGTGTGAAACCTCTAGCAACGAGCCTTACTTTATGTCTTTGAGGTTTCACCCCAGGGATACCAGGTTTAAGCTTATACAACCATCTGCATCCAAGGATTTTCTTCTCTGCTGGCTTGTCAACCAAATTCCAGGTTCCATTTTTGATTAATGAATCCATTTCTTCATTCATAGCATTACTCCACTTAGACCAGTCTTTATCCTTCAATGCATCATGGTAGCATTGAGGTTCCTCTTCCATATTCATGATTTCACATGTAATGAGAGCAAAAGCAAATTGAGAATAGTCTTGAAATCTGATTGGAGCTGTTATTTGACGCCTTTCTCTGTCTCTTGCTAGTTGATAATCAGACAAATTTTCTTCTGAATCTTGAGTAGTCATATCTTGAGAATTTTCACTGTTGTCATCATCACTCAAGACTGTAATAACTCAACCTTGATCAGAACTTTCCCCTTCACTAGTCTGTTCTTTATGATTTCCTACAATAGATGATATCACTACACTTGATGTGCCAGTCTTATTTTTAACCACAACTTATGCATTATCCTGCAGGTTCTTATAAACTGTCTCTTTCTGAAAAATAACATCTCTGCTCATTGCACATTTCTGATCATCAAGAAGCCAAACTCTATATCCTTTTGTGCTAATAAGATATCCAAGAAAAATTCGTTTCAAAGCCTTAGGCTTGAGTTTACCTTGATCAAAGTGAATATAGACCACAAAACCAAATCTTCTCATGTGCTTATACCCGGGTTTCCTGTTCAGTCATAACTCTTCAGGGATGTTGTGATCTATGGCTGCAGAAGGTGACCTGTTTATGATATAAATTGTTGTAGATGCTGCTTCTGCCCAAAATTTCTATTCTAAGCCAGATTCATTAAGCATGCACCTTACCTTTTCTATTATGGTCCTATTCATTTTTTCAGCAATACCATTTTGTTGTGGTGTATAGGCACAAGTTTTCTGCCTTTCTATTCCATGCATTTTGCAGTAATTGTCAAACTTAGAGTTGCAGAACTCTAAACCGTTGTCTGTTCTTAGACATTTGACACTCTTGTTCACCTGATTCTCAACAAGTTCTTTCCATTCACAGAATCTTGCAAATGTTTCATCTTTGGTCTTTAAGAAGAACAACCACACTTTTCTTGTCATATCATCTATCAGTGATAGAAAATATTGTTTTCCTGACAATGATGGAGTAATTAGGAGACCCCCATAGATCAACATGAATGTAGCTCAAAGCATCCTCTGCATCATGTTTTCCCATATTGAAGGTAAGCCTTTTTGCTTTTCCCATTATGCAGTGTTCACAGAAGTCTAGCTCCTTTATCTCTTTCTTATTTAACAGTCCTTTCTCTGCTAAAATCTTTAGTCCATTGACACTCAAGTGTCCCAACCTGCTATGCTAAAGTTTTGTTTCCTTGTTAATCTTCTCTGTATTACATACCTCTGAGATTACGGTTTCACCATCAAGAATATACAATCCATTCACAAGATTTCCACACAGAGCAGTAGCATTATCTTTGAAATACCTAACTCTCCCAGCTCCACCTTCATGCTTATACCCCATCTTATAAAGAGTCCCTACAGAAATCAAATTTCTTCTCAAATTAGGCACATATTTCACATGATTTAATACATGTATTGTACCACCATTTGTGTTTATCCGGATAGAGCCTTGTCCTTGTGATTGAACATAATGATTATCACCAAGAAGTATGGTTGTGATCTCATCTTCTTGAAACGTACTGAACCAATCTCTTCTTGAAGTCATGTGAGAGGTACACTTTGAGTCCAAAACCCACAGATCTTTTACCAACTTGTTGTTTACACTCAGCATTTCTAAAAACACCAACTGTTCTGTCACCACCCCTGCTTCATTCTGGTTCTCATTCTCTAGTTTTTTCTTTCTGGCAAAGTAATCTTTCTTGAGATGACCTTCTTTGTTGCAGAACCAACAAGTCAATCTTGTTTTAGACTTTGACATGCTTCTGTTCTTGCCTTATCCTTCTTTCTTCTGAGTAGACCTACCTCTTTCTGAGGTGTATAGAGCTGTTGATGAGCTCTTATCAATTTCTTTAGGTTCTATGAGTTCTCTTTCAAGAGACTTTGCAGATGACACCACATCTTGAACTGATAGAGTCTTGTTACCATATTTGAGAGTATGCTTCAGTTGTGCATAGCTCGGAGGTAGAGAGTTCAAAACCAAGATAGCTTGAACCTCTTCAGTAACATCTATCTCAAGACTCCCTAATTCAGAGACAACCTTTAGGAAATCATCAACGTTTTCATCAATAGTCTTGCTGTCAACCATCTTGTACGAGTAGAACTTCAACTGCTGATAGATCCTATTTGGTAATGAGGTTTCCATATAGAGTCTATTCAGTGTAGACTACATCCCAGCCGCAGCCTCATAGTGATTGATCTTCCTCAAAACTGTGTCTCCAACGTGTAATATGATCAGGTTCTTGGCGTGATCAGATTTATCTATCTTTGCTTGATCTGGAACGATCTTTGTTGAAAGATCTTTAAGACCTTCGTCTCCTGCAGGTTGTTTACCTTCAGCTTTTGTCTTTGGAACCTCCTTAGTCAGATCGAAGTCAGTTATCACTTCTTTTAAACCAAGAAGACCAAGGTGAGCCATCATTCGTATCTTCCATAGCGAGAAATCTGAAGTCCCGTTAAAGACTTGGATTTCCACACGATGATTTGCCATGATTCGAGAGAGAACCTCGCTCTGATACCACTTGTTACGTTATCAATGGCAATCAAAACCTTCAAACTTCTGGAAATCGTGTGATCAAGACGAGAAGCAAATAAGAGAAAAAAAACAGAGTACGAAAATAGAGCACACAACACAATTGTTTACCCAGTTCACTAGATCGGTGTGATCTAGCTACGTCTGGAGCCAGATTAGATCCAGCAATTCACTATGAAGATTCAATCTCAAGCTCAAGAACACCGAGCAAGAGATCATTACAAGATTCAGAGTTTGTTACGAAAAGAATTTGAAGAAAAGATACAAGGAAGAAGAAGAACATGCGGGCATTTATAAGCATATCGAACCCTCTAACTAAGCCAGTGTCTTCGAACTTAGCTTTTGAATTCAAACCCGCTTCACCCATCAGAGTCTTCAACCTTTCTCAAACTTTCTCAATAAGCAACCGGTTTAATCTCTAAACCAACCAATCCAAACTTCAATTTTAGCTCAACCAAGTCGACATCAAGCTGAACCAAAACTCATATTTGAATCATACCATAACACTTACCATGTTTGTATCTTAACCATGACATCAAATGGTTTAAGCTATCATGGTTGCGAAACCAAACAGCTTGTTCTACTTTTGGATTAAGAACACATTAAACTAGGCAAATTAGCTCTGAGTCTGGGGAACATGGGAAGAAAGCACCAAGCAAAGTAATCTTTTCGATGCATCCTCGTGTGTTCTGTCTCTTGCAGGCTACTCTTAATACTAGTATTGTTGGTGATCATATACATCGTTGTGGCCTTCGTCTGCCATGGACCAACTCTACCCTCCTGCGTTTAAGTGAGTGAATCCGTCATATGCATTTTTGCTGCGTTCAGGGATTTCTATGTATGTATTTGCGCAGCTAAGAGATCTTCTGTTTATGTTTGCTGTATGACTATGACTGAGCTAATTTTTATTTATATATAGCATACGTGGAAGTGAAAATTCATTGCTTTTGCAAGTGTTTGAAGTCTTGTTATGACCATAATTTTATACGTTTGCATTGAGATTTTGTGTGTGATATCACACAAGGTTTGATTGGTTCTTCAGCTAAGGGCACATCTGTGGGAAGTTGCATTTGCCGCGTCTGACAATGATAATAAAATTCATTATGTACCGTTTGATAACACCTTAAATCGTTCTATATCCGTTATGATCAGACTGGCCGATGGGCTCTGTGTTGGCGACACAAGGAAAATGGATTTCAAAAAAGGAGTGCTCTTCCGCAGCAGTGATAAAAGTTTACCTCTCGCATCAACCTTAGACGAGGCGCATCACATATTCATAAAACGCATAATAGTTCACATCCATGCGCGTAAGCCAGTTGGCGATAAGACGTAGAAGCGCACCTCCTGAGGAATAAGTAGGAGGAACATCATTATCCAAACTAGTCACACAAATATGTAGATAACGTGTTATAAGAAGCTAGCGCACTGATACGTAGTTTCTGCCATAAACCAACATATGGATAGTTTCGAACCCATACAATTTGGTGTGATTCGAACCCAATAATATTGTTTCCTTCTAAATATGATTTTTTTTTAATGCATTGAAAAATTGATTATATTCGAGCACAAACCCCATCGATCCAATCTATCATCGGTCACTCGATCAATTATTCTAAAAGATTAACCCTAATCTCGAGCATACCCACAAATGCATCGATATACACGATCCCGATGCCAATCTTTTGACAGTTTTTTTTTTTTATATAAGTCCATCTACTTTCTAGGTGCCAAGTCCCGACATTCCCGATGTCCACCCGCAAAACAACACCATTTTGCACGAACAATATAATTTAAACACTAACTGGTAAACTAAACACTAAACTCTAAATTCTAAACCTGAAATCTTAAACCCTCCCTAACCCAAAATAGTAAAATTTAAACTTTAAAATGATGTATTTAAACTAATTATTAGCCTATTTATTTTAATTTATATCTTTAATTTTTATTTATCCCTTATAAAACATTTGTGAGTTCATTAAATTAAGGTCTACGCTAAGCATAACAAACTTTCGAGGTTTATAAAACAACTAGTATTATATCTGGTGCTATAGCACCAGAAAATAATATTATATTACATTTTATCTATATTTATATGAAAATATATTTTATAAATAGATTGATCGTCAAATTTTTTAAGAAGAGAATGATGTACAAAACATTGATTTGTATTTTTCTATGAATAACCAAATAAATTTGAAATTAAGTAAATATTTTAAAATAGTATTTTCCACAAAAATCAAATAAATTAAACACTAATATAAAAGGAAATACTGGAAACTATCAATTTTACATTTTTATATAGAAAATTAACAGAAAGTTGTTTTTCTACTATTTTGACATTTTAGTTAAAACTAAAAATGATAAATTTTATATTTCTCTATTATTTTTATTTTTGTTTAAACTCACAATTGTCTATTAAAGTTTTTTTGTTTTTTCTACTATTGACATTTTTGCTCTTTTTGTATGAAACAATTATTTTTTAAATTTTCTTTAAACTTTTAAATTATAATTTACACGTGTCATAATTTAAATTAGCAATGATATATGTCGAAATCTAATGAGTTATTTCTTGACACGTGTCATACTTAAATTGAACACCTTTAACTTTATCATAAAACAAAGTATTTTAAATAATTTATATTTATTTTCAAAAGCCTTATAAAACTTAGCCCTAATTAAACCCTAGATAAAATAGCACAGCCGTCGGATTAAAAAGAAAAAGAAACCGCCACAGAATGATGAAGCAGAGCTCGTGGGAGGCAATGTTGTCGTCGTCTTCATCAGCCGCTGAGCTATCTCACCTTTCCATTTCATTGGAGAAGCCTCACTCTTCGTCGAGAGACGGAAGCGGAGGAGCGCAAGTTATCATGGCCGTCGATAAGCAAGGAGAGTACACAGCTATGTGTCGATGGACGGTCGACAGCTTCCCACGTGTCAAAGCTAAGGCACTGTGGAGCAAGTATTTCGATGTAGGAGGCTACGATTGTCGTCTCTTGGTTTACCCTACAGGTGACGCACAAGCCCTTCTTGGCTAGATCAGCATCTACCTTCAGATCATTGACCCTCGAGGAACCAATTTATCTCCCTGGGACTGTTTTACTAGCTACCGACTCTCTATCTTCAACCATGTCGATGATTCACTCACAGTCCATAAGGATTCTTGGCATAGATTCTACAGTAAGAAGAGATCTCTCTCATGGATGGTGCGATTTCACCTTAAACTCGAGTATTTTGGATCCTAAGATGGGTTTTTTGTTTAACAATGATTCCTTGCTTATCACGGCTGATATCTTGATTCTCAATGAATCTGTGAGCTTTAAGAACAATGAGGAAAATTCCATAGCTTTACCAATGCCTGATGTGTTGAATGGGAAATTCACTTGGAAAGTACATAATTTTAGCTTGTTTAAGGAAATGATGAAGACACAGAAGATAACAAGCCCTGTTTTCCCAGCTGGGGAGTGTAACCTGAGGATCAGTGTTTACCAGAGTGAGATTAATTCACAAGAATACATATCAATGTGTCTGGAGAGTAAAGATACCGAGAAGACTGTGGTATCGGACAGGAGTAGTTGGTGTTTGTTTAGGATGTCAATTTTAAATCAGAAGGTTTGCTGCTTATGGGAGGTTTGCTGCTGATAATAAGAGGGGGAACAATACAAGCTTTGGCTGGATTGATTACATGAAGATGTCTGACGTTATGAACCCGGAAGCAGGGTTTTTACTCGATGACACGGCTGTCTTTAGCACCTCATTTCATGTTATCAAAGAGTTCAGTAGCTTTACTAAGAATGGAGGGTTGATTGGGGAAAGGAATGGGACTGGAGATGGACACATGGGAAAATTCACTTGGAGAATTGAAAACTTCACAAGGTTAAAGGATCTTCTGAAGAAGAGGAAGATAACAGGTCTCTGCATCAAAAGTAAGAGGTTTCAAATTGGGAACCGGGACTGTCGACTTATTGTTTATCCCCGAGGTATGTAAGTGCTCTAGATTATCTACATTTGAATTATAATGTATTCACAAGATTTTATGCTATGCTGTTTTATACGGTAGACATGGAACCAATAATCTCGGTTTCAAAATTCTGCTTTTCCCTCCTATTGAGTTGTCTGATTGCTGAATTTGTAGAGTTCAATATCTGAATTGATGGTCTTACTCTTAATGGCCTCAGGGCAGTCCCAGCCACCATGCCATCATCTTTCAGTATTTCTTGAAGGGACAGATTCACGAAGCTCAAGTGATTGGAGTTGTTTTGTTAGCCACCGACTATCAGTTGTGAACCAGAGATTGGAGGAGAAGTCGGTGACAAAGGAATCTCAAAATCGCTACTCGAAAGCTACGAAGGATTGGGGTTGGCGTGAATTTGTGACACTTACTAATCTGTTTGATCAAGAATCTGGATTTCTTGTTCAAGAATCTGTTGTATTCTCCGCTGAGGTTCTTATACGTGAAGGCAGGATCTGCTACTTCAGTTTCACAGATTGATAACAGCGTGACAAGTAGTTCTTTTACTTGGAAAATGGAGAATTTCTTGGACTTCAAGGAAGTAATCCAAACAGGAAAGATTTTTAGCAAATTCTTTCAGGCTGGTGTAACCTCCGGATTCGTGAGTGGTTTGATTTTTTTTTTTTCTTTTCCCCCCTTATATCCTATCTTTGGTTATTGATGTTTATGAACTCTAATTGCTTAATGTGCGCCTTGTATAATGCAGGTGTATACAAGTCCTTTGACATCATATGTATATATTTAGAGAGTGATCAATCTGCCGGTACAGATGTGGACAATAATTTCTGGGTTAAGTACAAGATGGGTATTCTGAACCAAAAGAATCCGGCTAAGAGTGTGTGGAAGGAGTCATCTATATGTACCACCAAGACATGGAATGATTCTGTCTTACAATTTATGAAGGTGTCTGATATGTTAGAGGCTGATGCTGGGTTTCTTGTGCGTGACACTGTTGTTATTGTGTGTGAAATATTGGATTGTTTTTCAGACCTAAAGGTTAGTATATACTCCATTTAGTCCTTAAACAGTACATATAATAATGTTATTAACCTTACATTATGGATCCTATATTTTGGCCATTCTTTTTTTTTTTAGGTCTTCGCTTCAGATGATGACCAAGATGCCTTAACCACCAATCCTGAAGAAATTATTGATTCTGAGGAAATTGAGGAAGACACATTCCAAGATTTTCTTTGGGGAGCTGGAGTCCATCTCACGTTTGGAGAGAATTCTTCACAACCACAGGTTACTCTCCGAGAGAAGCTTATAATGGATGCGGGTGCAATTGCTGGTTTACTTACTGACTTGCGTGTTTATCTTGATGATCCTACTAAAGCAAAGCGTTTACTTCTTCCGACTAAAATATCATGTAATGATAAAAGCAAGCTAACAAAGAGTGATGAATCTTCACCCAGCCTGATGAGTTTGCTGATGGGTGTTAAAGTTGTACAGCAATAAATTATTGATTTACTTCTAGATATAATGGTTGAGTGTTGCCAATCTTCGGAGGAAGGGTCTCATTCCGATGTCTGCGTGGCTGCAACTTCATTGGAGTCAAAGGTAGGCTCCCATACTGCTAAAAGCTATCTAGCAGCTTTTTATTTTTTGCTCAATTGTTTTTCTGACCAACTGTAAAATATTCTGGTCGTCAGACAAAGTGGCCAGAACAGTCAGAGGAGCTATTGGGACTGATTGTTAACTCACTAAAAACAATTGATGCGGCTGTTGCACAAGGTTGTCCGGAGGCTAGAAGACGACCACACTCTGCTCAAAAGATTGCTCTTGTTTTGGACAGAGCGCCCAAACATTTGCAACAAGATTTAGTTAGTCTGGTTCCCAAATTAGTTGAGAATTCAGAGCATCCACTGGCTGCTTATGCACTTATTGAACGGCTTCAAAAGCCTGAAGCCCGAACCAGCGTTGCGTGAATCAGTAAGTGCAAGTTCATTTCATAAACCAGAAGTTTTAATATCTCCTCTATATGATGTTTTCTTGTGGCACAGGTATACAATGCTCTTAGCCAGTTATAATGTGACAGTGAAGTGTGGGAGTGCATTCTACTCAAGTCATATGAGCTTCTAAGTAACTCAAATGAGGAATCTCTTGTGGCGACCATTCATTGCATACTTAAAACTGCTTCCAAGTGCCAAAACCTACCTGAAGCCGTAAGCATTTCGTTTTCGTGTCTCAGTTGCGATTAAATATTTTCCTAGTCTTGGCTAACCTAAGAATTTTCCTTATGCAGGTAAGGTTAGTTCGTGAGCGGCTTAAAAGTCTGGGTGCTGATATGATACTTAAGGACATAAACTGTGACGACAGTCTAGGCGGGTTTTGATTCAGGCCATTTTCTTTAGGGTTTTGTTTTTAAAATTTAGGATTTGGAGTTTTGGTTTTAAGATTTACATTTTCTTCTATCGTATTAATTTATCCCAATTCAGACTATTTCTATAATTTATAAATTTATGTGTTTTTTTTTAATTAATTTTTTTTTATGTCTATTATATCATTAGAGATATATATTTTTAATATAAATTCTATTATAATGATATTTTACTACATGCAACATATGTGATTATGATGAACTTCCACGTCTATGTTTATGGATGTGATGTTGTTGAATCTGTCTCTATTCTTTCTTGTCGCAATTGGTTGTAACGGTGATTTGCCCTCGTAGAATGCTTGTTTCTCTGCAACAAAATTGTTGTTCGTCTTAAGCGATTAGGTGATTGTGAACCATCAGTCTCCTTTCCTTTCATCTCTCAAGGTTTATAAGGTATATGCGATCTTTCCCTCGATAACATTTTTTGAAACCTAAATTTGTTCTCTATGTTCCGCCTTCTACCAATGCTGCAAGTCAAGACAGAGCACATGATCAATCAAAATATTATCGATGTAAGCCACAATATCACATCATCATCCAAAAGAGATCGAAACTAGAGGTCCGAGAAGGGAATCAATCACAAAAGTATATCAATGGTTCGGGCATGGTCGTCAGGACCCATGAGTGTAGGATGAAGATTGAAGGATCGGACAATGTACTATAAAATCTTTGCTAAACGATAAACTACGACAAATGACGTACGTGTAGTGTATTCTTATTACATTGGAAAGGGTTCTTTATACGTTTGAGAAAATCCGATACTACGTAGACGTTGAAAAAGGAGTTTGTGAGCAACATAGACATTGCTTTATTGGCCGAAGGAATATATATGACCTTCTTAGGAAAAAAAAATCAAAATCTTTTAAATTGATTATCATACAGAGGTTTTGGTATCAGAATGTCGAATTGTCGATATTAAAATTGTTGTCAGAATTATCAGGTTTTGTCATGCAGTGTGCTGTAGGAAGGTTCAGCCAAGAGATGCTACTTACGCATACAATTCACATCAGAGCAAAACTGAATATGGAGAAGAAAAATACAAATTTAATAATCCGTTAGGAGTAAGCCTTATCCATGGAAAGCATCGTCACTTATTTTAATCTATGTTTCTCATTATATGGAAGATATATTTATGTATATAATAATTTGTTTTACTAAAGTTGCGTATATTAACTCTGTAATCTCAATTAATATCGATAAAATTGTTTAGCGTAAGAAAAAGAGACTTAAATTAAACAAGATGGTTGTGAACCGCTCAAAAATAGATGAATTTACAAATGCTTTGTTTACCAAACAGACGGTTAGATTTTTTTAATTGTTGAATATTTTCTATGTTAAAAATAATTATTTATATTATTCTCCAATTAAATTTTACAAAAAATTTTATGCGCTGGGGAATGTTGCCTCATTAAAACCTTACCAGGCAAACCCAGTGGGAAAAACCATGCTGAAGGAAAAAGAGTACAACACGCATTACTCCCCCTGATTTGAGCATCACTGTAGATCCTTAAGTCTACGCATCCCAATCTGATAAATGAGCTTCCGGAGTGTTGAAGTCGGCAATGATTTGGTGAATAGATCGGCTGAATTCTCACTTGATCGGACCTGCTGAACTTTGACCTGACCATCCTTCTGTAATTCATGAGTGAAGAAGAATTTGGGCAGAATATGCTTCGTCCGATCCCCTTTGATATAACCGTCCTTGAGCTGAGCAATGCAAGCCGCGTTGTCTTCAAACATAATCGTTGGCTCCTTATCTTCGTTCATACCACAATTTGATCGGATGTGCTGAGTCATGGACCGCAACCAGACACACTCTCTACTAGCTTCGTGAATGGCCAAGATTTCCGCATGGTTAGATGAGGTGGCAGCGATTGTCTGCTTCATAGATCTCCATGAGATAGCTGTTCCTCCATGAGTGAAAACATAACCAGTCTGAGACCTGGCACAGTGCGGATCCGATAGATATCCTGCATCAGCAAAACCAACTAGCCCATCCTTGTGTTGGTTAGTGTAAAACAATCCTAAGTCCTTAGTCCCTTGTAGGTACCTTAGGATGTGTTTAATACCGTTCCAGTGCCTTTTAGTTGGACATGAGCTAAAGCGAGCTAGGAGACTCACGGCAAAACAGATGTCTGGTCTAGTGTAACTAGCCAAGTACATTAATGCTCCTATGGCACTGAGGTATGACATTTCAGGACCGAGAACTTCTTCATCGTCCTTCTTTGGACCGAATGGATCGCTATCCAATCTGAGGCTCCTCACAACCATTGGGCTGGTCAATGGATGGGCCTGGTCCATATTGAATCTCTTGAGTACCTTTTCAATGTATGCTGATTGATGCACAAGGATTCCATCTTTGATGTACTCAAGTTGTAGCCCCAAACAGAATTTAGTTTTGCCCAGGTCTTTCATTTCAAATTCTGCTTTTAAGCATTCTACTGTTTGGGCGATTTCACCAGATGTTCCGAAGATGTTTAAATCATCCACGTATACTGCTATGATCACAAATCTTTTGTTTTCGTATTTCTTGATAAAGATGCATGGACTGATCGGATCGTTTTTGTAGCCTTCTCTGATGAGATATTCACTTAACCGGTTATACCACATACGTCCGCTTTGTTTCAGTCCATATAAGGATTTGTTCAGCCTAATGCAGTGCTGATCTCGAGATGCATGCTTATCTTTAAGCTCGATGCCATCTGGTAATCTCATATAGATTTCATTGTCCAGTGGTCCATAGAGATAGGCGGTTACAACATCCATTAACCGCAAATCTAAATTTTCTTTTATGGCCAGACTTATGAGGAATCGAAAAGTAGTTGCATCCACCACAGGAGAATAAGTCTCTTCATAATCGATTCCGGGTCTCTGTGAGAATCCTTGTGCTACAAGCCGTGCCTTGTATCTAACGACTTCACCGAGTTCGTTTCTTTTACGCACAAAGACCCATTTGTGGCCCACTGGTTTAGTATCGAATGGTGTCCTTATGATCGGACCAAACACATTCCTTTTCTTTAGACTGTTTAACTCCACGTTTATGGCTTCTTTCCATTTTAACCAGTCTGATCTACGAGTGCACTCAATTATAGACGTGGGTTCTAGATCCTCTTGCGTGTGCGCAACCTCAAGTGCTACCTTGTATGCAAAGATTGCATCTATGTCGACATCTTTTCTGTTCCATTGAGTTCCAGACATGCTATAATTGATAGAGATTTTATTATTATTGATCCCTTCGGAACCTTGAGATTTGGCGTCCCAAACCTCTTGTATCGGTTCACTAGAGTGAATCTCAGCCGCGGCTATGTCTGTTATTTCAGGAATCCCGGTTTCAACCGTTGCACCTCTCTTTGGTTTCCGGAGATTCTTATCTTTGGAACCTAATGGTCTGCCACGTTTATTACGTGATGCAGACTCTGTAGCAACTTGGGTCAGTCCTTTTTGGACATCTATTCGTACTGGTGCATTACAAGCTGGTATGTACGATTTGGTTACTCTGTTCGGGTCAGCAAAGAAATCTGGCAATTGATTAGCTAGCTTTTGTAAGTGTATAATCTTTTGGACCTCTGAATCACATTCTAGAGTCCGAGGATCTTGCCATTGTAAGGATGTTTGATTCTATGAAATTTCCTTTACCAGCTTGTGTGTCTCTCCACCAAAGACAGGATATACCGATTCATCAGATTGGTAATCCGCATATCTGGCCTTAAATAGGTCTCCTGTGGTCGGCTCAAGATATTTGATAATGGTGGAAGAATCAAAACCAACATATATTCCCATCCTCCTCTGAGGTCCCATTTTAGTTCTCTGTGGTGGTGCAATGGGTACATAGACTGAACACCCAAATGTCTTAAAATGGGAGATGTCTGGCTCATGACCTGTTAGCAATTGGGATGGTGAATATCTATGCTCACTAGATGGCCGAATGCGTATTAGTTCAGCAGCATGTAAGACTGCATGTCCCCAAGCTGAGACCGGGAGCTGCGACCTCATGAGTAATGGTCGAGCAATCCATTGAATTCGTTTAATGAATGATTCAGCCAATCCATTCTGTGTATGGACATGTGCCACGGGATGTTCAACCCTTACCCCCATGGCCATACAATACTCATTAAACGCTTGGGAAGTGAATTCACCAGCATTATCAAGACGTAGTCTTAAGTGGGAAATCTGGAAAATAGGCTCGTAATCTGATGATTTGGCCCAATAACCTAGCAAATGCTTGGTTTCGAGAAGACAATAGACAAACATGCGACCAGCGGGTCGATGCATCAATTAGAACCATGAAATACCGAAATGTCCCACAAGGTGGGTGGATCGGACCACATATGTCTCCTTGGATTCGTTCCAGAAAATTCAAGGTCTCTTTAGACACTTTGACTGGTGAAAGCCGAGTGATCAACTTCCCTTGTGAACAAGCTGTGCACGTGAGGTGCTGAGGGAAAAATCGGTTTTCTTTAAAGGTGTGCCTTTTAAAACTTTGAATCAATTTACGCATCATATTCGTACCGGGATGACCAAGCCGGTCGTGCCAAATAGTGTGATCTTTGAATCGTGCTTTAATAGCAACATTAGCCTCAATCATACTGACCTTAGCATAGTAAAGGCCAGTAGATAGTGCGGATATAGTTTCAAGGACTTGTTTATGGCCGTGTGAGATCTTAGTAATCAGTAGGGATTCTTTGTTCCCTTCACCCTGGGTTTCGATGTGGAAACCATTTAGTCTTATATCTTCGAAGCTCAATAGATTTCTCTTTGAACTGGGTGAGTATAGTGCATCTAGTATTTCTAGATGTGTGCCGTTTGATAACAACACATGGGCTTGGTCGTGGCCTTCTATTAGGCTCGAGGTACCCGCTATTGTGCTAATGTTTGCGGTTTTTATTATGAGATTTATGAAGTTGGATTCTCTCTTGGCTCCTTCGATTTGATGGGCCTCTGGTAGTGGGGCTGATCCCGGGGGCCTTTGAGCACTGTTCCTCATCAACAACTCATTATTTTTCTCTGCTAGGAGTAAGCAAGAGATCAAATCCTCATATGTCGCGTATTTCATCGTGCGGTATTATTGCTGAAGCACAATATTCTGAGTATGAAATGTTGACAATGTCTTTTCCAGCAGCTCATTGTCAGACACTTCATCGCCACATAGTTTCATGATTGAAACGATCCGAAATAACTCGGAGTTGTAGGCGTCAACGGATTTGAAATCTTGGAACCGTAGGTTCTTCCACTCGAACTTGGCTTGGGGCAATAGGACCGTTTTCTGATGGTCATACCTCTTTTTCAGTGCCATCCAAAGGTCGAGTGGATTCTCAATCGTGAGATATTGATTTTTGAGGCTCTCGGCCAGGTGATGGCGGATATGAAATATCGCCTGGAACCGATCTTTGAGAGATGCGGTGTTACCATCGATGATGCATTCACCTAGGCCTTTGGAGTTGAGGAAAATTTTAGTGTCAAGGGCCCACTGGAGATAGTTATCTCCTGAGACATTGAGTGTCTCGAATTCAACATTTTGAATGTTCGACATCTGAAAACATGCAATTGATTTCATTAAGTGATCATTCATTTCGGAAAAATAGCTTTGATGAATCTAGGATTCTTGGGTTATGGGATTGAAAAATAAACTTTTCTTAAATGAAAATTTGCTATTTATGGAAACTTTCTATTTTGGAGAAACTTTCTATTTTGGAAAAATTTCTATTTTATAAGGTTTCCCTGTCTTGAATAGGATTCGAAATTTCCCAATTTAATTAGGATTTAGGATTTGATAATTTCTTCTTTTTATTTAGGTTTTCCTTTTATTGATTATGATTAAACTTTTCCTATTTAGAATAGGATTTAGGGTTTTTAGGATTTTCCTATTTACAATAGGATTCTTACTTTTCTAGGTTTATAGGGTTCATGCGATTTTAGGTTTTGATTTCTGGCAATTTTAGCATGTAACCAATCATAGAAACAATCAATTTAAAACAACCTAGACAACTTCAATCAATCGGATTATACTTTAGGAATTTCGGATTTGATCGAATTTAGGTTTTAGGTTTTTTTTTTTTTAAGTTTCGGCCATGGCTAAGTGTTTTCGAATTTGCGACTTTGGTTTAAGCAATAATAACTTTTCTAGCAACTTAAACGAGTCAAGCAATCAGATCACACAAGCAATAACAATCGCTTAATCAATCAAGATTCGTTTTAATGGTTACACTTTCTCTAGTCCGAATTCGATGGTTGGTTCTTAGCTTTTTAGGGTTTCGGATTTACCTTTCACCTTAAGGGGTTGTACGGACTAGAACCGGGAGCTAAAGACCTCGGTTTTGAACAGTAACGCCGATGAACATTGATGATGAACAGTAACGCCAGATGAACAGTAACCGCGTTTTGTGTTTTTTAGGGTTTTAAGGAGCAACTCGTGCTGATAACGTGTTGTAAACTGATCCAACTTATTAATGAGATAAGAGAATGTATATATATGAATTTCAGGATACAAGGGAAAGATAAAACCCTAATGGGCTTAATCGAACTTTTACTTCTCCTTTAATTTGGCTTCCCACTGTTATGATCCATTCGAGCAGGAGAGGATCTATGAAGAAACTAGAATGGGCACGTGCCCTATACTAATTTATAAATTCTCTCTAATATGTCTTTGTTGATGTAGATTTATCAGATGATTTGGTAATTGATCCCCTAATATTGTTGGATTGCTTTTATTTCTTTTCTTTTTTTACAATTGTTTTTTATTTGCCACATTTATTTTCTCTATCTTCCTACATGTTTTTATCTTTTTAAAAAATTGGTTGTATTTTCCCTACTTTTAAAAAAATATATTTATCAAATAATGCAATTAGGTTTTTCCATTATATCTTTCCCTTTCTGATTTTCTTATAGACAAATTTTAAATCTTCATAAATAGATAAAAATAATTTTCTGAAATATAGTAAATTAAATACAAGTTTTTTTTTTTTATAAAATCTTTTGACTTTAAATTTGTGTGATATTTTTATATATGTAAATGCTAACTTATATATTTCAATATATACTTTCAGTTATTATTAAAAAATGCAACTGTGTATTATTATAATTTATAAATTTAAAAAGTTATTTAATACAGTATATAATTAGAATGTTAATTTAATATTATAATTTTTTGATAATTTAATATTATTAATTATGGTTAATATGTGTTCCAGTTAAATAATTTTTTTATCGGCCGCCGCATTCTTCTGTGTAATATTCAACTGTGGCAAATTCAACTGTTGAAATATATTGACGTGTCCATTGATTCTGGATAAATCTTTGCTTTTTTCTTCTTGTGTTAATCAGATTTCTGGATATAGTTGAATAGTCAGCCCAAGCACACAAATAGTGAGTTGGACACCGTTTGTACATTATCACATCATGTCGATCACATATCGGGCGCTTTATTTAAACCCTCTTTGCTTCTTCCAAAACAAATAGTTATAACAAAAAATCTCTCTGTCTCCAAAATATTAACGAGGAGAAAAACACTGTGGAATATACTTTGTGACCATGATCATGAAGAAGCCTGTGAAGTACTTTGTGGTAATTGTATTTTCTTCTTTGTTTTTGTTTCTTAAAATGTACTTATGTACGTAACTTCCTTCCTCTATTTAGCATCTCAAGATTGATAAATGTTGCTAAAACAGGTAGATGCATTCAGCGAGTCAGCCTTTAAGGGGAACCAAGCAGCAGTGTGTATTCTTGAAGAGGAGCATGAAAGAGATGATGCATGGCTTCAGTCTCTTGCCACCGAATTCAACATTTCTGAAACTTGTTTCTTAACTCCGATCACTGGCTTTGATGCTCGCTTCCGTCTCCGGTGGTTTACCCCTACAGTCGAGGTTACTTTTGACTTCGTTTCTTTTGAGTTTGTTGGCTTCAACTGTTCAATGTTTGAGAAAAATTGACCTCGAGTTCGTGAATCGTCTAGGGTTAGATTACAAAATATGTTCTCATGCTCATTTATCAAATTCGTAACTTGCATTTTCTTGATTTGGAAAAAATTTAACGACTCACGTTCATATGTAAGATGTGTTTGTTCTTTTAATTCCTATTCGTTTTTCTCACGTCCATCATAACAAGTCCTTTTATTTGATTATCCCAAAATCATCGATCACTTCGTAATTGTGATACTTAGGGTTATTTAAAGCTCGTCCATTGATTTGTAGGTGGATCTTTGTGGTCATGGAACTTTGGCATCTGCTCATATCCTCTTGTCAAACGGCTTGGTTAATTCAGACAAGGTCGAATTTGTAACACAATCAGGGATTCTTACAGCCAAGAGGGTTCCAGATACCTCAAAGCCCAATAATAGTAAAGTGAGAGTAGGATCCTTCTTGATCGAATTGGACTTCCCTGTGATTCCAACATGTGAGTACAACTTCAAGGACATCTCCATGTTTTCCAAAGCCTTAAACGGAGCTACCATTGTTGATGTTCGAGGAACCACAACTGATAAAATTATCCCCCAACGCTTCTTCAATGGAGCTGCCAAAGCAAGTTCAACCGATAAAATCATTGTATGCATTTTCAAGAAAACTTTCTATGTATCTGGTTTTCATGCATGCGTGCTCTCATATCCAATTACCAATGATTGACTTGAAATTTTGGGAACAATGCTCCGGTTGCTTTCATAATCTTTCCAAAATTTGACTCTTAGACTCTTGCTAAGAAATATTCTTATTCAGGTTGTGCTTTCATCTTGGGAAGCTGTCACTGAAGTGCAGCCAAGAATGGATGAAATGTTGAAATGCCCTGGAAAATTGATAATTGTTACCGCTGCTGCCCCTGAAGGATCTGTCTATGATTTTTGCAGTCGGTTCTTTTCCCCCAAATTAGGAGTTGATGAGGTTAAAAATCTATCCAGCATTTTCATTTTATTGGCAAAAGCCATGAACCCTCATCTTACTTCTGTAGTCTTTACATGTATGTGCAAACAAAACACCAAAAGTCTTGACCTTTACCTCTTTTGTTTGGCTCTTTGTTCATTTAGGACCCTGTATGTGGAAGTGCACATTGTGCCTTAGCACATTACTGGAGCCTCAAGATGAACAAGTGTGATTTCGTCGCTTACTCAGTAATTCCTCTTTCTCTCTCTCTTTCTCCAACTTTTTAACGCTTTGAAGCTAAGAAGGAACAAACAGTTTACAAAATCAATAAATTTGTTTCAGGCTTCGTCTAGGAGTGGAACACTGAAGGTTCATTATGATAAGGAGAAGCAGAGAGTTTTGCTCATTGGGAAAGCAGTCACTGTGATGGAAGGCTCTGTCTTAGTGTAATTTTGCCTTCAAAAGTCAAGATTTCGATCTGGAAGCAAAAGTTTATCAAGTTGTCAATAAAATGATGAAATCAAATTTATGGTCATCTTCTTTATAATAAATAAACACGTTCACATGTATTGTGTATGCAGGAGTTCTCTAGGTTCCTGTTTGATTAATGAACTTATCTGTAATGCTCATTAAGTCATTAGTCAATAATCCAAACAAGTTTGTTTTTCTCTTCTTTAACGGAAAAAAAAGTTCCTTTGATTTGGTTTCCCCATGCTATGATCCATTCGTAGTCCTGTGCAATAATATTCAACTGTGAAGTAAACAGATATTTGAGATTATTTGAAGAGTGTTTTACAATTTAATTTTAGATAGTCTCATCTCAAAATAATTGAATGTGTTTGGACATGAAAATCAAGGAAAAGGAGAAAACACCAAACCTATCTCGGAGACTGCAGAACTCGTCTAGCTTATTGGATGATACCACACATTTTTTTTTTCTCGTTTATTGTAGATGTCTCTTTTCAATTTAAATGAAATTTCATCAGTAATATATATATATATATATATATATTATTTATAAAAAAATATATTTATTTATATATAAAACATAAAAAACTAACAGAATAAATATATTTTTAGCAAATGAAAGTAACATACATACAAATACTTGAAAGGAAGCAAACATAGAGGGGAGTAGTCACTACACGCGTTTCTAACACTGCACACACATACACCTGAATGAGTTTCACTAGCTTTTGGATTCGATGTCTTAATTGCATTATTTGTCTTTGGGATCAA
This sequence comes from Boechera divaricarpa, assembly GCA_026770425.1. Taxonomy (NCBI): domain Eukaryota; kingdom Viridiplantae; phylum Streptophyta; class Magnoliopsida; order Brassicales; family Brassicaceae; genus Boechera; species Boechera divaricarpa. The sequence goes on along the minus strand of CM049186.1, from coordinate 4,675,900 downwards.
CATAACTTTGGATATTTTAATATTGCTGGATGTAGTGGCGCAATGGTAATTGATGCATGTTGCGCCACTGGAATTTTGCATTTCGGCTCCGTTTTGAATGTGCATGGTGGACTTGCGGGAAATTGTTGCCAACGTGCATGGTTTGTTACTTACCCCTTGGATTAGTCAGCATTGGCTCCGAGTGTCGACATGTGACAAGTCGACGACCAGATCACATCCATGCTTCTTAAAAAATGATTGAATTAATGCATTTAATAAGCGTATCTGAAATGTGACCCTATAATGAAAATTCTCAAAAAATTTGATTCTATATATAAATAACCAACCAATCCGTATGATGTAATTCACCTAGGAATAATTTGCTCCATTGATTTACTTGATTGTTAAAGCGAGAAATTCTTCAATAGTCTGTTCATCTCAAAATAACTGGACATTAAAAGGATAAGCAAAAACCAATGGGGAAAAAAATAACTAAAATACAAGAAAATGGTAATAGTCTACTCATCTCAAAATACTTGGTAGCTGAATGTATGTAAGAGTTCTCTTGGTTCATGTTGGATTAATGAACGTATATGTAATGTTGATTAAGTCATCTGTTTTATTCTTCTTTAACAAAAAAAAAGTTCGTGTTTTTCTTGTATTTTGAGAAAATTATGGTTTTGATTAAGTAAAGTAATTTAAGGTGTTTGGAAGTTCAACGATTTGTTTGGTTTTCAATCGGACGAACGGATGAAAGGGGTGGTTGAAATAGATTTTTTAAAAATACGGTTAGATGCTTACAGAAGCGTTCGTAAACCATAAAAATAGGTGAGCTTACAATCGCATAGTTTACCAAATGATACAGTCAAATTTTAACCACAAATATATTTACAACTGCAAAACATTCACATTAGTATAAATGGGATCAAATCCCCATAAACTATGTAGTTACACGTCAAGTATGCTAGAATAAGTCAAGTTAAGATACAATAGTATGAGGCTGTAGATTTTGTTATGCAAACATGTAAAATAAACGATGTAAACAATAATAATAAAAACGTTAGGCAATAGGAATAATCATAGGGAATCACAAAAGCATAATGAAATTAGAAACGTTCTAGAACTCAAATCACATATATAAAACTATTATATTCTCGCAACAATAATCTATATGGATAACAACCTAAGGTTCTGATTCTCTTTTTTAATTTTGGAAGTAAACACTAATTATAATTAATGCGAAATATTCACAGGTTAGTCCTGGACATTCAAGTACTCGGTTCGGATTTGAATTAGTTCTTTCAAGTTTCGGGTATATCAGATATATGGTTGTACGTACAATTCATGTATTTTAGAAATTTGGTTCGGATTTGATTTCGGTCGGTTCGAATATTTGAATGAAAAACCGGTCCGATAAAAAATTAAAAATTATCGGTATAGTTAGGTTGGTTACTTTTTATCCAAATATAATTAAGTTATCCAAAAATAACAACAATATCTTATTAACCCATATTAAAACATGATGCCAAACTGACATAAAAACCATACTTCTTGTGCTAAAGAGACGGAGAAACCAAACCTAATCTACTAATAAATTAACTGAAACAATACGGTTTGGTTTCGGCCGGTTCTTTAGTACCGAGTTTTTTTTTACAGAGCTACACAAAATGCTCTATCACTAACTCTCATTTTGATACATACACTTACTTGCCTATGTTCACTCTAGCAATATAAAAAGACTTTTGGTGAGTGGGCTTAACCTAAGATCTGAATCTACGTGATCAAACTAGATGAAGCAATAAAGACAATAATAAATATAAAACAGCCTTAATATGAAATATATAAAGTCTCATTAGAAACACTAAAACTTAACTAAAGCTTTACTAAGACATAATTGAAAGAATAATAGAACAAATTAGGTAATTCTCGCGTTATATACGGAATAAGATTTTAATAATATTTTGTATAAAATTAATAAATTAAATAAACATTTCTAAATATTTTAGTAGTATATTATTGTATAAATAATTGAAATCTAAAGTTAAGATTTTTACATACTTATGTTACTAATTAATTATTTAGTTAAAACAATATATTTTAAAATAAAAATTTAAAATCAAATTTAAAAAACAATAAAACCAGCATAATTTTATGGAATATTTACTTACTCGATTTTTCATAAATAAATAAATCTAATTTAGGTAAAATTATAATTTTTAAAATTGATCTAATGACATATTATGTAATTAGTCTAGTAACTAATGTCCTCTAAAATATATTTTCTGAAAATCATTCTGGCGACGATACGCATGACAGTGTTGTAATATTCCACGTAAATATAAGGTTATTTTGTTAAAATAATTCTCAATTAATATATAGGTAATCAATAAAAAAAATTACATAATTAAATAGAAGTATAAAAACTGAGGTTTAGAAGTATTCTCCAAAGATGTAAAGTCAAATATTGGTCTCCCTAAATCTTACACAGATCTAAAACTAACAAGTCTGAAATAGAATAAAGATGTGCATAAAGCGTTAAAAGCACTGTCTAGTAAATGGCTGACAAATAATATATGTAGGCAAATGGTCGAATTAGGTCAAGACAAAAGGAATTTAGAGTTTTGTCCTTTTTCAGAAACACTATCGGTCAACAGCCAGGAATGGCTGTCGGTCGATTGGCTTCCAAAAATGTTTTGACTTCTCTTCTGAAGAGGATGTCGATCGACAACCTTCTTTTTATTTGTTTTCTTCATATTTGTTCCCAAAGCTCCAATCTTGGTCCAAACCATCTTTTTACCTCAAAAAGCTCGACAAAGACTAAAACACTTGATGAAACACCGAAAACATATTGAGTATTAGAGTCAAAAGTTAGTACAAATCCTAATATATCACTTAACATACGGTTGATTTTCTAATTTTTGAATATTTTCTATTTAATACATATATATATATATATTTTTTTTTTCTTTAAATGAAATTAAATTTTATGAATTAAATTTTTTTTTGTAACAATTTTGTTACTATTTAATTGCTTGTTAATATTTATAACCATTTGTTTAACTCAATCATTATCGCTTTTTCCCTTTTATTGATTCATTTTTTTCATAATTGCTTTGTCTAAATGAACTAATTTATTACTACTTCCTCCGTTCTTGAATAATTAATTTTTAAGAGTTTTCATACATATTAAAAAATAATAATAGTTTAGTTATATCTACATTAGAAATAATATTTGTATATATTTAATTATTTTCAGTTAATGTTTTTAAATGTACAATTCAATAATAAAAATGTAGAAAAAATTTTAGAAAATCAATTTTTATGAAACAAGAAAAAAAATTAGAAAATCAATTATTAAAAAATAGAAGAAGTACGTTTCTTTTAATTTGGTTTCCCATGCATGCTATGATCCACTCGTAGTGATGTGGAAAATATTCAACTGTGATTAGTTGCAAAGTCGGGATTTGGAATATGTGAAATAAGTTTGGCTTCGTTAGTTGAAAAGTTTTATTTTTCCTTTGATTTGGGTTTCCATGCTATGATCAAGTATGATGGCTTTTTGTGATGTATATTGGAATTCGAGTCTGCATTACTAATACATAAAAGATCATATAGACTTTTAGTGGTTGGTTCTTTGAATAGATGAAAGTAGCAAAAAAAAAAAAAAAAGAATGAGGCTTTTGACGTAATATATGATAAGAAGGGGGATGGCTTTGTGTGATCTTATATTGGGATCGAGTCTGCATTAATAATACATAAACGATCATATGGACTTTGTACTTTTAGTGGTTGTTTCTTGGACTTTTAATCTGTTGAAAAGATGAAAGTAGCAAAAACAAAGAATGAGGCTTTTGACGTAATATATGATAAGAAGGGGCGACGGCTTTGTTCGATCTATATTGGGAATCGAGTCTGCATTACTAATACATAAAAATCATATGGAATTTTGACTTTTAGTGGTTGGTTCTTGAATTTTTAGTGTGTTGAAAAGATGAAAGTAGCAAAAAAAAAAAAGAATGAGGCTTTTGACGTAATATATGATAAGAAGGGGCGACGGCTTTGTTCGATCTTAAATTGGGAATAGTCTGCATTACTAATACATAAAAGATCATATGGACTTTTGACTTTTTAGTGGTTGGTTCTTGAACTTTTAGGGTGTTGAAAAGATGAAATAGCAAAAAAACAAATGAGGCTTTTGACGTAATATATGATAAGAAAGGGCGACGGCTTTGTTTGATCTATATTGGGAATCGAATCTGCATTACTAATACATAAAACATCATATGGAATTTTGACTTTTAGCGGTTGGTTCTTGAACTTTTAGTGTGTTGAAAAGATGAAAGTAGCAAAAGAAAAAAATGAATGAGGCTTTTGACGTAATATATGATAAGAAGGGGAGACGGCTTTGTTCGATCTATATTGGGAATCGAGTCTGCATTACTAATACATAAAAGATCATATGGACTTTTGACTTTTTAGTTTGTTGGTTCTTGAACTTTTAGTGTGTTGAAAAGATGAAATAGTAAAAAAAAAGAAATGACGCTTTTGACGTAATATATGATAAGAAGGGGCGATGGCTTTGTGTGATCTTATATTGGGAATCGAGTCTGCATTACTAATACATAAAAGATCATATAGACTTCTGACTTTCAGTTGTCGGTTTTTGGATTGTGCTTTTGACGTCATATATGATAAGAAGGGGCGACTCGTATGTTAAAAAAAACAAAAGCTTGTAACGGTACTTTTGACGTAATATACGCTAAGTTTATTTATTTTATTTATAAGGTTTGTTTAAATGAAGTTACCTAATTTCTTACGTTTCTTTTAATTTGGTTTCCCATGCATGCTTACGTTTCTTTTAATTTGGTTTCCCATGCATGCTATTATCCATCCACTCGTAGTGATGTGGAATATATTCGACTGTGATTAGTTGAAAACTTGGACCTTCGCATATGTGAAATAAGTTTGTCTTTGTTAGTTGAAAAGTTTTACTTTCCTTTGATTTGGTTTCCCATGCTATGATGGATTTCATTTGGTTTGCTATGATCCACTTGTACTGGTGTGAACATATTCATCTTTGAAATAAGCCTGCCCTTTTAGTTGAAAATTCCGGTCTTGGAACATGTGAATTAAGCTTGTTCTATATATATATATTTTTTTTTCTCCAAACATACCTACTAAGATTAATTAATACTTGAGAACAGATACATTGTGTCTCCTTATCACCATTGGCTGTAACAAAGGTGGGACACTAAATCTAAAAAGGCAAAAAGAACAAATCACATGAAGATGCAAATTTAGGAATTGCATCTGCACATGAGGAACAGAGGAAGCGAACTTAGACATATGCTTGTTTTTGTTAGTTAAACAATTGGGCCTTGGAATATACTGTGAAATAATCGTGTGCATTATTAATTTATTTGGATACTTGTAAGTTGAAAAGTCAGCCCAATGCCCACAACTAGTGAGTGCTTTAATAATAGTCGTTCAGCAACGATCATATCACATATGCGGAGAAAAGAAATAACAATAATAAATTTCTCAGCCGACCAAAAAAAAAAAAAAAACATTCTCAATCTTCGGAATACGATCGTGGAGAAAAACACTTTTCAACGAGTATAGCTCTCATTCGATTTTTACATTTTTCTTCCTTGATTTTCGATTTGAATCTGTTTACACAGCTCACTTCAATTAAAAAGAAATTGTTGATCTTATGTTGTTAGTGGAGGAAGTAAAGAAGATGCCATGTATGAAGAAGGCAATGCCATTCATCTTAATGGTATTTTTGCAAGTAGGACTCGCAGGAATGGACATTCTCACAAAGGATGTCCTAAACAAAGGCATGAGCATTTACGTCCTTGCTGTCTACCGTCATGGCGTTGCTACCGTCGTTATGGCCCCGTTCGCCTTCTATTTTGACAAGTAAGTATTCTCTATATTCCCTTCCTTATATTAAATTCTCTCACAAAACATAATTCACTCACCCCCTCTTAAAACATTCTTGTACAAAAAGATACACGAATTCAGTATTTAATGCATAATGAAAACTTTGTTATGCCTCAATAATTAACATTGTGATCCAGTAATTTTGACATAAATTAGGAACTAATTTGAAAGAATCTAAGTTCAGTTGTGCAGAGTATGTGTTTTACTCAATTTTGGAATTTATAATAAAATTTATTCTTAATTAGATGATTCTCAAAAAGTTTTTTTTTCTTCTCTCATACCCATAAGCATAAGTCCTTAATTAGAAAAAAAAAATAGATTGATGGTAAAAGTGCAGTAAATTATTTATTGTTATGTAGTTAATGGTATATTGGCAATGATATAAAAACAGGACGGTGAGACCAAAGATGACGCTGATGATATTTTTCAAGATAACGCTCCTTGGTTTATTAGAGTAATTAACTTTCTTCCATTTCTTTCTGTTTTCTTTTAGATATAGATATATATATATATATATATATATTTCACCTAATCAAATTTAATTTTCATTTCGTTCATACAATAGACCAGTGATCGATCAGAACTTATTCAATCTGGGGATGAAATACACGACAGCTACATTTGCAACTGCCTTGTACAACACCCTACCAGCAATCACTTTCATCCTCGCTTTAATATTTAGGCTCGAAAAAGTGAGGCTTCGGAATATCAGAAGCGCGGCTAAAGTGGTCGGGACACTCACTACAGTTGGAGGAACCATGATGATGACACTTGTCAAAGGTCCAGCTCTCGACCTCTTTTGGACGAAAGGACCCTCTGCACAGAACACAACCGGAACAGATATTCATAGCTCCATCAAAGGCGCAATTTTGGTGACCATTGGTTGTTTCAGTTATGCATGTTTCATGATTCTCCAAGTAAGACAATTTTTTCAAATAAAAGAATATATATACTTATAGATCGATTTTGACGATGAAACAAATGTTTTTTCAGGCGATCACTTTGAAAACTTACCCGGCTGAGCTTTCTCTGGCAACATGGATATGCTTAATGGGGACAATAGAGGGAGCAGTTGTGGCATTAGTGATAGAGAAAGGAAATCCTAGTGCGTGGGCCATTGGTTGGGACAACAAACTTCTTACCGTCACCTACAGTGTAAGATTCACACATGTCTTAATAAGTAGTGACTCGGGGACTAGCTTATATGTTATTTCTCCTAAAAAGTTAAATCTTTTGGAACATAAAATTCATGCAGGGGATAATGTGCTCAGCACTTGGTTATTATATTGGAGGAGTGGTGATGAAAACCAGGGGTCCTGTGTTTGTAACAGCTTTCAAACCTCTTTGTATGATCGTTGTAGCGATTATGTCGAGCATCATCTTTGCTGAGCAGATGTACCTAGGAAGGCAAGTAAAGACATTGAAACACCAAAGTCAGCCAAGAGTTAAATAATCATGATATATATAAAGTAAAATAATGAAAAGATGTTGTTTCTTTGGCAGGGCTCTTGGTGCGGCAATTATATGTGCAGGACTATACCTTGTGATATGGGGTAAAGCTAAAGATTACATATATCCTTCCACGCCGCAAATAGATGATGGATTAGCAAAAGCAAGCACTATCGTGAGCGGAAATGGGAAGGATAGTATTGATCATGAAGTCATTACTATTAACAAGCAAGATGAACAACGACGAACTGTTGTGGAAACAGTCTAACTTAACAATATTGGGCCAAATGTTATGCACTGATGAGCGGTAACTTATACGAGTTTCATCTGTTGTCCACTATATTTCAGAGCAACTGTGGAATAAATTTGCTAACTATTATCATGGGGGCATGATACACGATTCAGTATCACATAGATGGCCCTACCAAGAGTGAATCATAATTATATAATTATACGTTTTGGTTTTATCGTTTAGGAATTTCTATTTTTTTAGTCATTGGTTTTATTAGCTAAGATTTGAGTCTATCCTTTGTAATCTAGGATTTTCTCTTAAGATCTATTTAAGAGATCATATGTCATGAATAAAAGGTATTTTCCAATCAATAACCTTAGTTAAGAAAGCTAGAGTTGTTAAGGGAGAGTGTTTTCTTCAAGCTTTGCTCATTATCACTCAAAAGTAATCATCACGGCACCGGTAACGCATTCAAAATCACAAGCTCGTATCAATTTGGTATCAGAGCCGTTCGACACCATGGGAGACGAGAATCCATCACTAACTCAGATCATGAAGATACTCACAGAGATGCAAAAGCAACTCAAGACAGCCCAAACAAAGACTGATGCAGCCCAAACAAAGACCGATGCAGCAGTTGATGAGTTACGCACGGAACTGGCTACCCTAACTGCCCGAGTGGAAGGGAAAGACAGAGGAGATCTACAGAGGGAGGCTAAAAAAGGTAAAATGACCAGTGTAATTTTTTCTCCCGAAGGAGAGAATGGAAAAACAGGAGAGGAATTGTGGACGAGTCATGCTTCCTCCAGTGAGAAAAGTCACCATCTGAACGGGGGGGGGGGGAGATTGGCCGGTACGCCCGATTGGATCACAAACCGGGTATGACGATCAACCACCATATTGCGTGACTGGGTATGGAAGGCACGCAACCCAATTTGGCCCTGGAGCACAAGGAAACACGACACGATATGACTTAGGGTATGGGACAGAAGGAGCTCCACCAGCAAAGATGGAATTTCCATCCTATGACAGGAGCACACATACGGTGGAGTGGCTTCAGCATTGCGAGGACTACTTCTTCGATCAGTGGGTGGTTGACGATGACGCCAAAGTCCGACAAGCGATGTTTGTTCTAACAGGGGCAGCGAGGCAGTGGTGGAGTAACCTTAGACATTTATTGACTCACCGACTCGGATGGAAAGAATTTAAGAAACATAGTAAGAGCCGGTTAGGACGGGCCGATGCGGTCAACCAATATGCGCCGAATCGGAACGGTGGATGACTACTGTGATCAGTTCGAATCTTGTGTGGGTCGTCAGTACCGGTTAACAAGGTCACAACAGTTGTGGCAATTTTGTGCTGGTCTCGCAGATGCTCTAAGGAAAGAAGTCGAGTACCTCCGACCAAAAACAATATTTGAAGCAATGAAGTATGCCAGAGACAATGAGTATAAACTCGGTGACGACAGATGGATTCGAACCTTTGGAGGGTTCACTGCCCCGGAGGATAGACGGGCAGATGTATACTCAAGAGCAACGCCACTAGTCAAGCGTGGAGAAGGAACACCGCAAGATGTTCTTACAACAGGTCCCTGACAGCGGTGTAAGGTTTGTTATGCCTTCTCTCTTAGGTTTCACCCGAGCGCTACTAAAGAGTAGTCTCGAGAGTTTAACCCATAAGATCACAAGTGCACAGTCATGCAATTGTAGTCATACGTGATCGATCCATAGAGAAAATAGAATAACTACACAGAGGATGCAAATGCAAATCTAATATAGGCGGAATAATAAAATAGGGGGTCGTGTCTTAAGCTATATGAGGCGGTAAAATAAATAACATAATTTAAATAACATAAATTAAAATTGCATAAATAAAATACTTAAAATAAATAACATAAATTAAATTGCATAAAAATAAAATACTGAAATTAAATTGCATAAATTAAATTACTGAAAATAAAGTGCATAAAGTAAATTGCATAAATTAAAATGCGGAAAAATAAATTGCAGAAATATAAATTACAGAAATTAAATTGCGAAAATTAAAGTGCATAAATTAAAAGTGCATAAATATAAATTGCGGAAATATAAATTGCTGAAAGTAAATTACATAAATTAAATTGCGAAAATATAAATTGCAGAAAAGTAAATTGCAGAAAGTAAATTGCATAAATTAAATTACAAAAATTAAATTTCAGAAATATAAATAGCATAAATGAATAAACATAAATAAAATAACATAAATAAAATACTAAATTAATTATTTACAGTTAATTGGGTGATAGTCGATTTATCAGGGATTTCACATTATAGGTTTCATGCGTAACCTTTTAAGTTTGTGTTGTTAATTTAGGGATTTTCTGTTATAGACCAGTCCACTCTCGTGATATGCTAGTCACTGTGTCCGACCCACTCTCGTGGCGACTTTCACGCATTGCGCACAATCCCATCATCGATTACTCTTATGAGTGATAGACACATCAGTTGGCGTTATCACACATCCAACCGATTAACCAAGTGTTTATCTTGCGTTAGAAGTGTATCTAAGACAAAGAGTGAATGACAGATCTATTTATAGAATACAATCCCACTCTCGTTATGATGTATTCCTGAGATCATTATCTAACTTTGGCCACAACTAGATAAGGATTAAGGTGCTCCATCAAACAACAAGCTCGTTGCTAACTAATACTCCCTAATATGCAAGTCTGAAGTTTTAAACCCACTCTCGTGGTGCTAAGGGCTTCTATTCGTATAACCACATCTATTGATTTGGTTATAACCTTAAGCACATCCCATAGGACATGACTTAGCGTTAAGAGTGAATATTAGAGTAGTTAGATCGGTCAAGAACAATCAGACATATTAAATCCTAAATCTTCGATCCCATCATCGATCACCACCCTAGTGGTCTAAAGGATCTACTCTCTTGTCTCTCCGAGGATGACGTAGGTTCATAAAAACAGTAAACAATAAACTAAAAAGCAAGAACAGAAAACTAAATCAAAGCATAATTAAAAGCATAAGACATAAATAAACCTAAAGAAGAACTTTATTTGAAGGTGAGACAAAATGTGGCTAGAGAGTCTAAAAACTTTGTGTCTAATGAGAATACATGAGTTTATATAGAGTTTAGGTGGTTTGGAGGAGTCTAGGGCATCCTTAGAAGGTTCTGGAATGTCATAACTCGAGATCATAAGCTTTCATATCTTGCAAGTTCGCATTAACCGAAGTTTTTTTCTGCACAATGACTCAGCATCGATAGGCCCTGGTCGATGCTCGTGGTCGATGGGCTTCTTCTGGTCGGACGTCGACCAGCCACGGTCGATGCTTGCATCGATGGTCTTCGTCTTGGCTTCCAGTTCAGGTCCGAGACAGAGCATCGACCTGTCCTGGTCAATGCTATCTATCGATGGCATTCCCAGAGAAGGGCATCGACCACCCCTGGTCGATGTTAGGGCCACTGCTTCCTTTGTGAGGCTCTTGAGATGTTTTTTATGATGTTCTTGGCCCCAGCAAGTAGCTCCAAGGTCCCTATAGCTTCTTAAGGTTCCAAAATGCTATGAAAGTGCACGATTTTCTCCAAATACTTATAAACAAATAAACAAATGCAAATGCAGTAAAACTATCCTAAATGCAAGTTAGAAACATATAAAACTAAGGTAAATATATGCAAGAAAACATGTAAAATACGATGTTATCAACTACCCCACACTTACCTTTTTGCTTGTCCTCAAGCAAACAAAAGCTAAGCATGATGAAAAAATGCTAAAAACAGTAAATATAAGGAGAGTGAACTTGTATCTTGTGACATTGTTGTACTTGATGCTTTTTGACCTTGTGAAATTGGGATGATCTCTACCGTACTTATGTACTTCGCCATAAGCATAGCAACTAACCTTAGTTTGAATCGCTCCCCCTTTGATCCTATACTCCTCATTGTTGACTTCTCTTTTTATTCTAAGCATGGGTTCTCAACTTGGGAATATCAATCAAAGACCATCTTAGTGGAATTCCTTTCCTCTTCTTTTTCTCACTTCAAGGTCAATCAATTTTTCTCTACTTTTCTAGGGTATCATTTTTTTTTTTATCGATCGTCTTTTTCTTTTCAGCTCATTAATTCCCTTAGGACAGGTTTCCATGAGACGCGAATGTTAAAAGTGGTATCTTCCAACAGTCGGTTCATTTTCTTAATACCTATATCCTTTCTGTTTCTTTCTCTTAGGACAGGTTTGCATGAGACGCGAATGTTAAAAAGAGTAGTTTCCAACACCCGGTTCACTTTCTTAATATCTATATCCTTTTTTCTGAATATTGAAGGGAAGGAAGAGGGGAATTACACTTACTTAGACGTATCTTGCAGTGTCTCATAGAGGTATCACATCCAATGTATCTCAAGCCCCAATCGAGAAAAATTAAAGTTCATTAAGGTGAGAAGTCAACTTTGAATTGTCTAAGTCTCCGGAAGAATGATCATTTTTGGAGTTTTTCGATCCACTCATGGATTTTCCAAATTTCCTAGTAAAGATCAAACACTATCCAGCAAAACATCCAAACATTAGCACAAATAACACAAATAACAAATTTTATTGCTACCTCATTAAAAACTTTTTCACATGTTATTGAACTTATGAACGAGGAAAAGAGTGTAACAATCTCTCAAAATGCAAAAAATTTATGGTAAAACTTCCATCAAAAGATGTCAAGGAAAAAGAATGACCTCCATAAATCGCAAGACTCCCCCCCCACACTTAAATTACAACGTCCTCGTTGTACTAAAAACTGTAAAGAGGGTAAGAATAAGAGAATTTTACCGTAATTCTCTTATTGGGTGTGTGGGTTGGCAGCTCCCACGGGTTCAAGTCCTTGGTTTATTTTTATTTATGATGAAGAATCACCTGAAAATAGAAAAATACAAAAAAACAGAAAACAGCAAAACAAAAAACAAACTAAAAGTGCCTTCAAAGTTTAAAAGAATTGAAAAGTGAAAAACTGAAAATTCAAATATTAAAAATGTATTTACAAAGATTGAATGTTGTTTTAACGTCGTTTTTTCGACGCGCTTACTGAATTGGCTGGAGATAGAGATGGTGGTGGCGTTTGATCGGTCGGTGTGGCTTTGTAGAATACGTCTCGGTTCACATATGTGAACGAGATTCTCTTTTTTGTCAAATCAATGACTGCCCCTACCGTTGTAAGAAACGGTCCACCAAGGATGAGTGGAGTGTTATCATCTTTCCTCATGTCGATCACATGGAAATCGGCGGGTATACGACAGTTTCCAATCTACACGATCACATCTTTAGCTACTCCGTATGATTGCATAATCTCGGCATTTGCTAGACCGATGCAAACGTTTGATCTTTTTAGATCATTAAGACCTAGCGCCTTTGCTCTCTCCATGGTGGCACCGGAATCAAATAGAGCATCACCAAATAATATAGAGCAACATACCTTGTAAAGTCCGGAATCTTCCCGCTTAGGGAGAGTAATGACTGTTCTTTTAAGTCGTGTCTCCATGTAAAGGTCGCATATGTCTTATGGTTTCATTTCTGTCCGTGAAGTAGAGATCGAGGTTGTACTTGAGTAGAGCTTGACCGAAGGTGCTGTTTATCGGGAGTGATTTGACAAGTCGTTTGAATTCGCTTAACTTTTCCTTGCTTACTTGTCTATAGAACCAAGTCGTGTCATCTGCCTTCATTAGTTAGTGTGGCTCGGCCTAGCTGGGAGTTCCTTGCGAAACGAATTCCTCGGTAACGTTGTTCTATGTCTTGAATCGTCTCATCAGTGCCCTTGAATAATTTTCCTAAGGGAGATTGTTTTCATGTGTCCTTGAAGGTAATGTGCTCCAGGATGGAGTTGACTAGTACTTGGAATCTCCTTCTGTTGACAGGGTTTATGAACCGTTTCTTCGAATGGCTCATTGGTGCATCAACGTCATTGCTGGTCTCAAGCACAACATCGACCCTCGCCGGTCGATGCTGAGTGTCCTCGTGTGCTTCTAGTAGACCATCGACCATCCCTGGTCGATGGAGTTGTCCGACTGGCGTGTGCATTAGTTGGCATCGACGGAGTGGAGTCGATGTGGTTATCCGACGGGCCTTCATTCCATCTTAGCATCGACCCTGGCCGGTCGATGCTTGTGTCTGCGTTTTAGACCATCGACCCTGGCCGGTCGATGCTTGTGTCTGCATCTCAGACCATCGATCATGGCAAGTCGATGGTGTTGGTCGACGCTCTCCGTGTTGGCTCGGCTGGGACCACTTTTTTCCTCCGTCGTGGTACTTCTTACTCTGATGACGTTGACATACTCTTTATGGTTCATTTTAGGCTTCCTGGGGAGCATTCCTTGGGGTCTTTGAGCCGAAGATGCGACTTGAGCGGTTTGTGTCTCTAACACGTTTATGCACGAAGCAAGTCCGTCGAACTTGTTGTTCAGCTCGTTGCACCTTCTCTGGACGTTCTTGAAAACTTCAGAGATCTCCACTGAAGCCTTGGCTTGCCCCTTAATGATTTTTTGAAACATTCCTTCGTACTTCTCCTTCTTTTGTTAAAAACTTTATCCGCCTTGGCCCTGAGTTTGTTGTTGAGAGTAGAACGGTTATCAAAACTGAGATGTTTGTCAAAAGCCTCCTTGCTGGAATGGCTGGGCAGGTGCTCTCATGGGTGGGTATGTCAGATCTTGTGGGTTCTCTACATTGTTGCTCCGGTACGAGAGATTTGGGTGATTTTGAAAAAGATTGAAACCGCCATTTTGTATATAGCCACCTACGAAGTTGACCTCACATTGGTTTTCTTCACCATCATCTTCCTCAGCATACCCTCTTGCAGCATCCAACTCGTCGATGAAGTGCACTTGTTGTTTCGAAACTTGTAGTATTTTGTCAAGCTTATCGCTTAACGCTTTGATGTCCGAACGCGTTCTCTCCTCTCCTTCAGCTACACTTTCGGTCTCTACAGTCATAATTTCCACCAAAATTTGCGTCACTATGAGCCAGATTATCCACCAATCTCATTCCGTGTTTAGCATCTTGTCCCAAAAACTTACCATTGCTCCCTGTGTCGAGGAGCATACGATATTTTGGCCGGACACCTCGGTAAAGAGTGCTTAGTAGCGACTCCTCACTAAAACCATGGTGTGGGCATTGCATGGTATAACTCTTGAATCTTTCCCATGTTTCTCCAAAACTTTCCGATCCTTTTTGCACAAAACTCGATATCTCGTTTCTCAAACGAGCTGTCCGGGAACTTGAGAAATTTTTTACGAGGAACATCTTCTTCCATTGCTCCCATGTAAGAATCGACCCAGCTGGTAGACTCTTCTCCCACTACTTTGCTTTATCACCCAAGAAAAATGGAAATAAACGCAACTTCAGAGCGTCCTCTAAAACTCCGTTAATCTTCACTGTCCCGCATAGGTTGTTGAATTGATCTAAGTGATCAAGTGGGTTCTCCATAGGCAGCCCATGAAACTTGTCGCCTTGCACCATGTTGATCAAGTTTGACTTGATCTTAAAATTGTTATTCTCCACCGATGGGGGAAGAATACCCGATCTCTGAGCCGCTATGGTAGGCTCATCAATCGTACTGATTGCCAGAGCGGCTCGGTGTGGGTGGCCAGCTGCCCGACGTGGCACACCATCAGCTTGAGCGACATTGTTGTTGACAACTTCAACGCCCTCAACGTGTTCAGCAGGTAGCTCGTTTCTTTGTTGTTCCATCCTCTCTCTTCTTTTTCTTTCTTTTCTAGCTCTTCTCTCGACTTCTCTGATGTCACAAATGAAATCGGCAGGAATGTTTTTACCGCTTCTCCTCGTGTTCATACACCTGGAATTCGAAAAAGAAATGAGCAAATTAATAACATGTAAATGCCTAGTCTCAGACTCACATCAAAACTCTATGGTTATTGCATATTCTCCCAGGCAACAGAGCCAAAAACTTGACAGCGGCGTAAGGTTTATTACGCGTTCTCTCTCAGGTTTCTCACGAGCGCTACTAAAGAATAGTCTCGAGAGTTTAACCCATAAGACCGCAAGTGCACAGTCATGTAATTGTAGTAATACGGGATCGATCCACAGAGAAAATAGAATAACTACACAGAGGATGCAAATACAAATCTAATCTAGGCAGAATAATAAATAGGGGGTTGTGTCCTTAGCTATATGAAGCGGTAAAATAAATAACATAATTTAAATAACAATAATTAAAATTGCGTAAATAAAATACTTAAAATAAATAATATAAATTAAATTGCATAAAAATAAAATACTGAAATTAAATTGCATAAATTAAATTACTGAAAATAAAGTGTATAAAATAAATTGCATAAATTAAAGTACGGAAAATTAAATTGCAGAAATGAAAGTGCATAAATTAAAAGTGCATAAATATAAATTGCGGAAATGTAAATTGCTGAAAAGTAAATTGCTTGAATTAAATTGCAGAAATATAAATTGCAGAAAGGTAAATTGCAGAAAATAAATTGCAGAAATATAAATAGCATAAATAAATAAACATAAATAAAATAGCTTTTCTTTCGTACTATTACGGGTATGAAATGAAAATAAAGGAAAAAGTTGGATTCAAATGTCAACTACTCCTATCGAAAATAGGATTGACTACGGATTCGAGCCATAGCACATGGTTTCATAAAACCGTACGATTCTCCCGATCTAAATCAAGCCGGTTTTACATGAAAAAGATTTGACTCAGCATGTTCTAGGTAGGAGAAACGGTATTCTTTTAAATTAATTATTTACAGTTAATTGGGTGATAGTCGATTTATTAGGGATTTCAGATTATAGGCTTCATGCTTAACTTTTTAAGTTTGTGTTGTCAATCTAGGGATTTTATGTTATAGACCAATCCACTCTCGTGGTATGCTAGTCACTGTGTCCGACTCACTCTCGTGGCGACTTTCACGCATTGCGCACAATCCCATCATCGATTACTCTTATGAGTGATAGACACATCAGTTGGCGTTGTCACACATCCAACCGATTAACCAAGTGTTTAGCTTGCGTTAGAAGTGTGTCTAAGACAAAATATGTAAAATATGATGTTATTAGTCCCATAGCAGAAGGGAAAAGACTGAGTCGACAAAAAAATTCTGGAAGAAGTTAACCCCAATTGAAATGGCGGAGAGAAGAGCAAAAGGTCTTTGCTTTAACTGTGATGAACTCTTCACTCCGGGACACAACTGTAATCCGGTACTGTTCCATATTATGCCCGTAGAAGAAGGAGAGAATAAGGAGGATGAACCACTTGGGAAGGAAGATACATGAATTGGAATTTGAGCTTGAGGACAAGCTCTTAGATGAGGAGGGGACTAATGATACACGATTCAGTATCACATAGATGGGCCCTACCAAGTGAATCATAATTATATAATTATACGTTTTGGTTTTATCAATTATGGTTAGGAATTTTTATTTTTTAGTCATTGGTTTTATTAGCTAAGATTTGAGTCTATCCTTTGTAATCTAGGGCTTTCTCTTAAGGTCTATTTAAGAGATCATATGTCATGAATAAAAGGTATCTTCCAATCAATAACCTTAGTTAAGAAAGTTAGGATTGTTAAGGGAGAGTGTTTTCTTCAAACTTTGCTCATTATCACTCAAAAGTAATCATCACGGCACTGGTAACGCGTTCAATATCACAAACTCGTATCAGGGCAACATAAATTTCTAAAAAGAAAAGAGATTGAAAAAAAGAAAAATCGTAAACTATTGGATTCATGCACATAATGAATATGATCATTACTGTGTCTTAGATACACCAGAATTGTTTTCATACCTATATTGTAGAGAATATATATCGACAAGGAAATTACCATTCTTCTGAAAACTAACTATTTTACCACGTTGAGGCGGAGTCATATTGTTACCAATATCTAGAAAAAAAAATAGAATTGGAGCTAAGTAGATTGCCTTCAATGTCATGCCATCTAAACCAGATTTTTTTACAAGAAGCAACAATCTTCGATGGTTAGAAATATAGTAAACGAACTAAGATGCAAAGTGAAGAGCATTCTCAATAAGAACATTTTAATATTTACAGAGATTCATATTTACTCTATGATGAACAAAGAAGAAAATTTAAAATTGTTTTCATATTATTATTATTTTTTTATGAA
Source organism: Boechera divaricarpa (assembly GCA_026770425.1). NCBI lineage: Eukaryota > Viridiplantae > Streptophyta > Magnoliopsida > Brassicales > Brassicaceae > Boechera > Boechera divaricarpa. The sequence goes on along the minus strand of CM049186.1, from coordinate 4,658,160 downwards.
ATACGATATTTAAAAATGAAAAAAGATATGTACAAAAGAGTTGAGGCTTAGAGGCTGGACAGAGTTTAGAAATGATTGGTCATAGGGCAATCTACATAAGATGTGCTAAGAAGGTGCTAACTCGTTAAAACTTCGTTTGGAAAGCCCATTGTGGAGAAAACCAAACGAGGAAAAAAGAGTACAGTTCTTCAAAACGTCTTTGATAGAATCATGCAACACACATAATCCAAAAAGGAGGAAAGAAGAGAAACACAGATAAAATGCGGCACAACAAGGGAATGGTTCACCGCAAAGCTCATGAGGGATAGCTGAGGTGAAGACGAGAAAGTCGGCTCAAGTGACTACCTTCACTAGTCCGTGGGATAGTAACGATGCTGAGGACGTCAAGAGATGACTCCAGCCGCACTAAAGCTGGCTTGGGATCCCGAGCTAGACTGGATCCCGGGTAACCAGCCTTACAAACTTAGTATCTAGAGAGCGTAAGATAACTGCAAAGAGAAAAACCTAGAACGAGTGACCAGCAGATATGAGACTTGGAATCAGAAAAGGAGATAGTGAAGAAGAGGAGGAAGAGATCAGAGATGGGTGTGACGCTGTTGCCACCAGGTTTTGATATCCACTATTTTGCTGTCCGGCGGGGTTTGAAGTCCTATCAAGGTGTTGGTGTTAACATCCTCAATGCACCTCTGAAGGTTGGCAGCAGAACAATAGACATTCTGGTGAATTCTCCTGTTCTTCTCTAACCAAATGTGATAAATGCTGGAAGGAAATGTACCACGGAGAATGACCGCATCAGAGGACTTCCTGAAAGGGCCTATCAGAGACTGCAGTGTACGCGTCCAATCAGGATTTAGCTTTCTTCTCAAAAGTTTTGCAGTGATACCAGCCCAGATGGTGAAAGAAAAAGGGCAAGCGAAAAACATATGATCTCTTGTTTCATCTCTTTCTCCACAAAAAACACAAGCTTGAGTCTGACCTAAGAAATGCATTCTCTCCCCCATAGAGAGACGGTTTTTAATGGCCAACCAGACAATAAAAGAGTGGCGCGGGAGAGCTTGAGGAAATAACACTACCATGTACCAAGAAACACGAGCATGCAGAGCACGAATAGGGACCAAGTCTTTTTGGAGCTGAAGTGATCTCTGAAATCATCTTCTCCATGTTTCCATAATGTGATGTCCGCTCCTGAGGAATTGTTAGGCAGCGGGAAGTCACAAAAAGATCCAGCCACACACGCTAACTTGATCTGACTCGACGAAAAGACCAGTCCCCGCGACGGACTGCATCTGCCACCTCCAAACCTTTATGCAGCCCAAAACGCAACAGATTAGTTTCTCCATAAATATCAATAAGGCGGTGACCCTGAAACCAAATATCAAACCAAAAAAAAGTGGTTCTACTATCTCAAACTTCTCTACGTATGAGGGTAGCGGCAGTGGGCCGTAATTTGAGAAGGTTTATCCAAATCCAAGAACCCGAGGTGTCCGATCTTACATCCCAGAAAGATGAATTTCGAAGGAGATAATGGTAAGTCCAACGATCCCACAACAATCCAGAGTTCTGGAATAGTCTTGAAATTAGACTTAATGAGAAGACTACTGAAACATCCCTAAAATTTCTAAGTCCGAGTCCACTTTCGGCTTTTGGAGAACAAACCTCCTTCCAACTAACCTTAGCTTTGGTTGTTTGAGTAGGGTTTCCAGACCATAGGAAAGCTGAACAGAGACTCTCAATATCTTTAAAGCATTTTGCAGGCAAGCGGAAAACTGAACACCAGAAATTGGAGAAGCTATAGATGACTGCCTGAATCAGCTGGAGTCTTCCGGCAAATGATAGGGATTTTGCTGACCATGCTGAAAGGTGCTTTTTTGGTCTTCTCAATTAGCGGTTGGAAATCCAAACAAGTCATGCTCTTGGTAGTGAGGGGGAGGCCTCGATAGCAAATTGGAAGATCTCCAATTGGAAAGTCTCTTGGTAGTGAGGGGGAGGCCTCGATGCTTCCTGTTCCAAGTCTCCTGATTGATGGTCTGCAATAAAAATGGTCGATTTAGCAGGGTTTATATTTAATCTTAACATATCTACAAACTTGTCTAAAACATCCATAACAGCGTGAAGAGAGCTAGTTGTGCCATCCATGAAGTTTAACATATCGTCTGCAAAACTCAAATGATTAAGGTTTAAATATGTGCAGAGAGGATGATAATCTATCAGGTTATCTGCGCTAGCCTCAGACAGTAAGCCAGATAAAACATTTATTGAAATGATAAAGAGATAATGGAAAAGAGAACACTTTTGACAGTGGCGACGCGCGCTTGTGAAGAAACCTTCTAGCTCCCCATTAATCTAAATAAAAAGGTAGCTGAAGAGATGCAATTGTAGATCCATTTGATGAAGAGATCTGGAAGAGCATTGCTTGTAAAACCTTGAGAATAAAGTGCCAGCTGACAGAATCAAAAGCCTTAGAAATGTCCAGTTTCAAGGCACAACGCGGAGATGTGTTGGTTTGGTAATTCTTAACCAATTATGTAGCTAGCAACACATTCTCGAGAAGGAGACAATCTTTGATGAAAGCACACTGATTCAGAGCAATGGCTGAAGCAGGATCTGCTTAAGACGATTTGCCAGGATTTTGGATATGACTTTGTACAGAAGGTTGCAACAGGCAATGGGACGATAATCAGTCAGATTAGATGGATTTTTCACCTTCAGGATAAGGGTTAGGGCAGTATGGATTTTCTACCTTCGGGATAAGGGTTAGGGCAGTAGCATTTACACCAGTAGGCATAAACCCATAGAGAAATAGGATTGGACAGTGATGATGAACTCAAGCCCTATTATATCCCAAGTAGGTTGGAAAAATTATGGGGTGAAACCATCTCGTCCTGACGTTTTGCTCAACCAGATTTACTGGACAACGGAACCCGATAAACCTCTGGATATCTTCAATGTCAAGATTGCATGGCCTTGAGGGAGACCGGAAAAATTCATGAAAATATCCAACAAATTCCGGTTTAATATCAGAAGGAGAAGTTAAAGTGATACCAGATCTGGATTTGATGTCATAGATTGTATTGTTGGATTGCCGAGATGTGACAGATCGATGGAAAAAGGTTGTGTAGCAATCTCCATTCTTCAACCAATTGACATGGGATTTTTGTTGGTAGAACTTCTCTTCGATGGATGCAAAAGTGATTCCAAGAATCAGAAGCTGCAGAAACGGTAGCAAATGTTGACGGGTTCGGATGTTGAACAATAATATTCTGGAGAAGACAAAGGCGGTCATAAGTTTTTCTAGCCTGCTTGTGTATTTCTCCAATCTGATTCCTATTGAAGCTCGTAAAATCGGTTTTAGCAGCTTCAATTTCCTATGGAACCGGTGAATGGCAGAACTAGAGTGATGGATGGCTGTGAATGAAGTCCAAGTTGTACCAATAGTGGCAAAAAAAAGGGTCATCCGCCCAGAGGTTGAAGTACTGGAAATGACACTTCTGAGAAAATATCTTGTAACTGATATGGACCACATATCTTGAATGGTTAGAGTATCCATATGACTCAAACCAAGCATGAGAGTGAGCAAAGCTGGAGATCCAAGCACCGTTTACTAGGGCTCTATCCAGCTTTTTGCAAATTGGGTTGAAAGGATAGTTATTTGACCAAGTGAAGGGAGCACCTGCAAAAGAGAGACCAAACAAGTCACATTCAGCGGCCATATTTGAAAATTTACGCATACCTGTGGTGTCAATTATTTGCTCTACGGAATGAGAATGTTCTGAAGCGGTGAAAATCTCATTAAAATCTCCCAGGACTATCCAGGGAGTTGAAAGATGAACGAACGTAGACTTAGTGCGCAAAAGATCAGACCAAAGCGTGATACGATCCAGCCAAAAGTTAGATGCGTAAATGAATGAGCAAATGAAAAAAGACCCATCTCTAGGAGTGATGGCTACAGTGATAACTTGGGGACTCTTGAACAGTGGTACCACCTTGACTGAAGGGGACCAGAAGAACAAAATTCTTCCAAGATGATGATAATCGTAGTTGTCAAAACTTTTCCATCCTGGAAAAACCTTTGCAATGATAGCTTGGGAGGCTAGTTCCTGAACACGATTTTCACAGAGGCAGCCAAAATCAGGTTTGGTAGAGAGAATCCAAGAATGGACAAGACCGTTAGCCAATTTTGCGCTTCTGAGATTTGTTGAACATCTGCAGAGGGAGCACTCGTTTGCTGAGGAGAGATCTCGATTAGTTTTGGGGAGTGATTGATGCCACCGAAACTTGATTTGTAAGTTCAGACATCAGGGACACGAAAGAAAAACGGTGAATTGAGTTGGTAGAGACGTTGGGGGTGAGAGTTTCAGCAACGGCGGAGAGAGGCTGGACTTCAGATCCCGCAATCAGATCCGATGGCTGAGAGGTGGTTTCTGAAGGAACTGTCTCCGCAGGGAGAGAAGCATTATGAGATTCTTGGATTGGGTCGGAGTCGCTAGAAAGTTCAACTAGAGTAGAAGGTCCTGAAACGACCAATTTTCCTGGCGTACAAGTGCAGTTTACCTGCTTATGTCCCCAAGCATTGCAAGAAGAACATTTCGGAGGCAACCATGGGGATGAAACTTGAATTTTATGATCTGGAAACTCTCGAAACTTTATCAGATTTGTTAGTGGTTTCTCCAAATTCACCACTGTAAGAACCCGAGCAACATCCAATCGTGTACAACGTTCGATATTTGGGTGAAGCTAAGTATCTTGTCCAACGATATTAGAGACAAAACTGAGACCCTTCCTTGCAAAAAGACTGTCAGGAATATTTTTGAAGTCCACCCACAGTGGCATAGAAGACAAATCCGGTCTTAGCGCAGCTGAGGAGGGAGTCCATGCCTGCACAATTAGAGGGATGTCCGCAATGTGCCAGAATTTTCGATTCAGGACTCTGGACCTTGTACGACTACAGTCAATACAGAACAGGACTGCGGTAGCATTGAGGATTTGAGCATCGATACGCAAATTCCGATCTGGATTGCCCCAAATGCGATTAACCGTCGCGTGAACCTTGCCAATGTGTAGAGCATCACCAACAAAGTGCCCAATGATGCAAGCTTCCCAAAGAGGCTCGGGGTCGAAGAGAAGATCTGCTGGAATGGAAGCTTCTGCAACACCTGCAGAGATAGTGAAAATAGGATTAGTAGGAGGGAAGATAAGATGAAGACGATTGAGCGATGTCGCTTCAAAGTTTGGCCGATTTAGGAAAAGCTGAAGGAAACGAGGAGGATTGAGGAAGAACAGGGGAGCCAGAGATCGCTGGAAGTGGGAGGATTCTAGCAGGGGAGCCAGCGCCGGAGGTCACTGGATTCAACGTCGGAGGAATCGATGAAGAGTGGTTGCGCGCAGGGGAGACCGAGATTGTCGAGAGAGGAAGGGTCCCACCAGGAGAACATAGCATGATAGCCCATATTATATCTGATATGCAATATAACCCATATTATTTACCGTTAAGTTTGTAAAATTTTGATAAATAAAATATCAAATCGAAGCCCTCACGACGAAGAGTCCAAATCTACCTTTTGAATTTTTAAAATCTGATAGATATAACCGTGAAAACATTTTGAAGATACATATAAGGGTAATATTGCGTATTATATTTGACTTCGCAGATTAACCTGAAGGTTTTGAAGGTATAGGAGGGTAAAATTAAAAAAGTTGGCGAGTTAGAAGTATTTTTTTTTTTTGAAGAAAATCCTAATTTTTTTTCAATTGACTTATGTTAAAATATTATCGACTTCTATTTTAGTTAACTTATTTTTTTCATTGTCGATTTTTTGACGTGTTAATTTACTTTTAACAATTGAGGTAAGTATTATTGGTTATAAAATTTAAATTAATAATTTAATTTAAATTATATAATTTATATTCATAATAAATTTTAAAATAAAAATAGTGTATTTAAATACATTTATTTCTAAAATCTTGACTAAATGGAAAAAAATTGAAATTTTTTTTGATTATATATTAAAACTCAAAATTAATATAAAATCAATCATTATCCAATTTTTGATTAATCTTTGTTAACATAAAATAATCAAATTATTTTATTTTTGTTTTCTGAATTTTTTTGTTATTAATTAAGAACAAAAGTGTCATTTAGAAAAAGAGAAAAAATAAGGTAGAATTCAAAATTTTTAAAATTTACTGTAGATTTCAAATTGTTGCTAAGATTTAGGTATACTATCAAATTTAATAAGTACAAGACTTTGCAAAGATTAACTTACAACTGAACAGTTAGAGTAGTTTTCCTTCTTTCTCTTGTGGTTTCATTGTCTAATAACCATTCAATAAGTTTACGAGGAATAGATTGAAAACTGAAAGTTTTTCCCCAAACAAAGACATTTGATTTATTCACTCCAAGAAACTATTAGAATAGGAAATCATATATTTCATTATATATTTTAGGTAAAAAGATATCAGAGTGGCACAGCGGAAGCGTGGTGGGCCCATAACCCACAGGTCCCAGGATTGAAACCTGGCTCTAATGTATTTTTGATTTTTTTTTGCTTCAAGATCTATTACTTATGGAGAGAAAGAAGTTGATCGATAAACATGTCTGAAACTTCATAGCTTCAATACGAGATCAAAGCAATAGAAAGTACGAGAATGCTCTCCAAATCTAATTTACAACGCAAAGAAATTAATCAATCAATGTAATATTAGTATTCATGTTTAAATTTACTTTCACTTTTCAAAAAATTATGGTACTTGATGTAAAAATAGTTTTTTTTTAGTGAATACTGTTTAATATTTATTCTTAAAAGAAAAAAAAATAACTCTTAATTTGCCTCGAACGAGTCTTAGTCTGTTACTCTGGTCTCTGTATATAATCTTTGGTAATCAATAGAAACCAATCCATCGATTGGAATTATACAATCAAATATGGTATCAAGACACTGGTAGGAATTTGATAAGCCTAATCAGGTTTACTTCAGGAGAAGAAAATTCGTGGAACAGAGGAAGTCAACCAAGAATGTTGGTTGACTCAGAGGGTGAGCTGTCAAATGGAACGAAAGATTCTGAGTGTCTTAGAGTATTTACTATTACATAATTTTTGTATAAATAAAAGGATCTTTTGTATTTGAGGATTCTCATGGTCTTATTGTGATTTGGTTTTGGTAAAGACGCTACGAGGCTAGCCACCAAGATCGTCGTGGGATCTTGAGAGTGAGTGTTTTGGATTACAAATAGAGAGCTTTGTAGAATTGTAGATATTTAAATTCAATAGCTTTTTTTTTTTTTTTTTTTTTTACTGATTTTGTAATCGGTTTTGATAATCAATACAAGAGGTTTTCAAACTTATCAAATTGGTCCGTTGAGGATAGATCGAACACGTGACCTTCAGATTATCAAAACTGTAATCCTACGTTAAATGGTATGAATGTGGTATTTACTGTTGCAGATATGGCTGCCAAATTCATTAAAGAAGTAGTCCGTTGCATGGATATTCTGCTTCTCTAGTCTTTTAGTATAGCAAAAATAAACATACAAACCATATAACTATCATAGCTTGTGACTGGGCGAAGGTTGTGCCAAGTACGAGCCGAGGAGAACAACGGGGTAGGCTTGAGGGGATCCGTGCACCGAGGAGAACAGCATCATTCAACAGTTTGGTTCAAACAACAAATCCCTAAGCATGCTTTTTTTTTTTTTTTTTTTGGGTCATTTGTGGAAGGTTACGTACCAAGGATCGATTAAGAAGATGGGGATTGATTGTTCAATCGACGTGCCTCATGTGCAATACTGAAGACGAGAGAATCAACAATTTTTTCTTCACCTGCGACCTTGCAAAGAAGTCTGGGATTTTTTTTTCTCGAGATCCAATATTGCTCCACCATCAGACTTTGAGGATGTGCTCCACTGGTACAAGTCTCCTCCTTTCGAGTAATCGCAAGCTTAATGTTATTGCAAACTACTCCTGCAAGCTCTGGTTGCAAAACCTGCAAGTCATGTCATCAGGGTTATTCAGGTTACCCTCTGTGCAAAACTTGTTGGTTTAGATCGCACCAGTTAGTACAACTCCAACACTGCTCAACCGAGAATACAAGAGTCGGAAATATTCCTCTATCTGGTTCAAATACTACCAACACACGGCAGTGGCTACTCTAACTCATGATGGTTAGAATCAAGTTTGAACTTCAATACAAAGTGGCTTTTGGGTTAGTGGCGTGTCAGGCCCCTTCTAAGAAATGGGAAGTCTGGCTCCCAGAATACGAGTCTACTTCGGAAGGGTTACAATTTTCTTAAGAGAAAATTTATAGAAATGCTAATCATGCCAAGGGAGATTGTGAACCTTGGCCTTTATTAAAATAAAAAATTTGGAATTCCAAAGTTGCGAACAAATCTTCAACTCACATATCTCTACTCCATGCTTTGCTGCATTCTAATGTAAAAGCTCTCAAATAGGGGTGGATTTTTAAGAGATTTAATATATATATATTTCTATATAATTAACTAAAAATATTAGTTCTTTTATTGAATTTTGGTTGGTTTAATTCGGATATACTTAGTTCAGATTCGCCAGGTTCGGGATAGGATAATTCGATATATAAATTTTTTTCCACTCAAGTTATTTTATAACTCGGTTCGGGTTTGAGATCAGATATTTTTGATTCGGGTTCGAAAATTTCGATTCGATTTATTGTTTCGGGAATTTTGCTCACCCATACTCTCAATATTGTGTATATCTTTGATTTTTTTTTTCTTTCTAATGGAAGGATATGTGTCTGGATCTACAAAAATAACATGAAAACCGAGAATAAGGATGTGTAAAGGAAAGAAAATAAGCGGGCGTCGAAAACTAGGGTTGCAGAACTCGATTTCCCCAAAAAAAAGATGAGAGATTAATGACTATTTTTCCATTCATTTAAAGTTTAAACGGAAAAAGAAACAAAACACAACCATTTAGTCATTCGAACTCATGACCTCAAATGCCGAAAACAAACTACTTAACGACTTGGATATCCTTTACAATCTATTATATATAACATAACCGGAATATTATCGCATCTTCTAAATATTATTTGACAAGTAATTTTGCACCACGTTAAAAGTTGGGGCAACAGAGGTCTCTGGTTGAAAGTTGATGTGAAAAGCTGGAAATACCCTTAATAAAATTTCTTTGAATTTTGATTTTTTTTTTCAATGAGGATAAAACGATAAAATCGTGTGTATTTAATATATAATATGGAATTTTAGTTTTGTTACATTTGTAAAACTTGCAAATGAAGTCTAAAAATGCAGAGTATTCTTATCTGGAAATTTTCCAATAAAAATGTAAAATATCGAAAGATAATTATGATGCTTGTCCTAGGTATTAAGTTATAAATATAGGACCTCGTCTACACATTATGATTCAGATTCGTTAGGCTAAGTAGATAGTTTTGATAATATGTTCTTTTTTTTTAATGTTTCTATGAATCGAATTTCTCATCATGCGGTTATGATTTTGTTTTTGTTTTCCTGTTGAAGTTGTATTCTTTTTGTGATTTAATTTTCCGTGAGCTCTTATTATCTTATCATGAATTAATATTAATATTTTTTTACTGATTTATCGTTTGATTTATCTTTTAGGTTATAGATTATGTGAGCTTTGATCCAAAACCACTGATGTTGCTGCTGTGAGTGATAATGAATCTACGTGTGGATGGATAGAATTAGAAAAATCGAGATTATATTAAAGGGAAGTTTATGATTTCGGAGGGAGTAGCATAGGACTTGCCCAATGCTTTCATTATCTTTGTGTGCTTTTTTCTTTTGGAATGTTAAAATTTTCAAGTTCTGTGATATTTGGATGAAAATATTTTGGTTATCTCCTTCAAGCATAATGTGTGTACTTGGACTTGGTGTATTGTTCTTTATATATTTGTAGGTATACTTGATTTGAAAAATTCAATTAAAAAAGAAGATAATGAAAATGTGAGCAGTACGAGAGCTTGACGAGATGATTGAAAGAATACAAAGTTTCTGGAATAAGGAGGATGTTGTTGGAAGAGGAAGAGATTACATGATGTGGCATTAGTATCTAACTTTGACTGCTCGCCATTTGAAGATATGTTCAAATCCAAAAGAAAGACATCCGAGAGAAGATTTGGATTTGTCCATATTAAGAAACTAACTTAGAGTCTTTCTTTAACCCTACAAATATAAAAGAGTATAAGATAGTGCTGCGTACACAAATTAGTAAATGTAACCGTCTTTAGGGTTTTCTCCCAGGCACGCCTCCCGATAGCACCCAAGGATCTGCCCTCTGCACCCTCCATCGCTGGGCGACCTAGACGACTTCTCCGACTCTGTTTTGTCTTCGTCTTCTTGCTGCTGAGCCTCGTGTCTGCTTTCATCTCCGACCAATGTCTCCGTCGGAAGGTCTCGGTCAGGACCCGTCCTCAAATTCCGATAGAAGAATGCTTCTCCATCGCTCCACTTCTCCTCGCCGCCACTCGGGTGATTCCGGGTGCCGGCTTCTGGAGTCTTCGTTTTCTGCTTTCACTCGCGACTTCGCGCCGCTGATTTCTAAACCCTAACCGTGACGGTCTATTCTTCTCGCACGCCTTGAAAGATGCTCAGATTTTGGTCGTTGACCGTAGATCCCATCTCTACGAGCCACTCTTCTCACAGGTTAAGGTTCTATTCTTCACAAGTTTGTTCAAATCGCTCATACATTCCTATATCTCGGACTCTATGTTCAAACTTTCCGGCGCTGTTAGCCGGAGAACCATGCGGTGCTCCACCGTCAACTTTGCTGTGCCCCGGCCAGCTACCCTTTCCGGATGTAGATCCGCGATCTTTTAAGAGTTTCTCGCCGCTTCGCCGTCGTCTCTTCGCCGGCTCAGGACATCGAGCACCGCTGCCGTGCGAAGGCTAGGACAATCTCTGCGTTTCAATGGGCTGTGTGCCCTAATTTGCTGTTTGCTGTTTGTTGGGCCTCTAAAATGGATTTGTATCAAATTTGAGTCAAGTTGTTCCACTGGGCTTTATCCTTTTATCTATTTGTTTTATTTATCTGTTTGTTGTAATCAAACTGTGCTTTGAGCCTATATTCTTTTAATGAAATGAAATATTAATGTTGACAAAAAAAAAAAAGGTAGTGTTAAGAAGTTTAGCAATTCATAGTGAAAAATAATAGAAGTTTTTTTTTTTCTCTGTTTTAGAGTAAGTGATTACTCTGCATGTTCTATACAACCAAAAAAGAGAAAAACAAAAACAAAAACTTTTCGCAGAAAAATGAAACAAAGCATGGAAATATCGAAATGTTACCAAAAAAGGAAAAAAAAATGGAAACAAATGAATTTTGGACAACAAAAATCAAATTGATTTGAAGAAAATTGAAACCAAAAGGCATGGGGAAGAGTCGAGGAGGCGCATGTTAACTCACCACGCGCACGTTAAATCCTGTCATTGCCCTCTCTCGACAAAGAAATAAAACAAAAAAAATTGATCAACCTAGATAAAATAGAGAGCTGTGAGAGGAAAAATTGAAGAAAAAACCGCCATTGAAATGATGAAGCAAAGCTCATCGGAGGCAGTGTCATCGTCTTCTTCATCAGCCGCCGCGGACCAATCTCATCCCTCCGTTTCTTCATCTTCATCTTCATCTTCTACATCGGAGAAGCCTCTATCCTCGTCTTCGATTTCTCCAGCGGAAGACCTTCAGGTTGGATCGTCGAGAGATGGAAGCGGAGGTGCGCAAGAGATCGTCGCCGTCGATCGGCCAGGAGAGTACACGGCGTTGTGTAGATGGACGGTTGAGAGCTTCCCACGTGTCAAAGCTAAGGCACTGTGGAGCAAGTACTTCGATGTAGGAGGCTACGATTGTCGTCTCTTGGTTTACCCTAGAGGTGATTCTCAGGCTCTTCCTGGTTACATCAGCATCTATCTTCAGATCATGGACCCTCGTGGTACAACTTCGTCTCGTTGGGATTGTTTCGCTAGCTATCGTCTCTCAATCGTTAACCATGTCGATGATTCTTTAACAATCCATAAGGATTCTTGGCATAGATTCTCTAGTAAGAAGAAATCTCATGGATGGTGTGATTTCACCTTAAACTCGAGTATTTTGGATCCTAAGATGGGTTTTTTGTTTAACAATGATTCGTTGCTTATCACTGCTGATATCTTGATTCTAAATGAGTCTGTGAGCTTTAGCCGTGATAATAACAATGAGGGGCAATCTTTGTATAAGGAAAATTCCATAGCTGGACCAATGCCGGATGTGTTGAGTGGGAAGTTCACTTGGAAGGTACATAATTTTAGTTTGTTTAAGGAAATGATAAAGACACAGAAGATAATGAGCCCTGTTTTCCCAGCTGGGGAGTGTAATTTGAGGATCAGTGTGTACCAGAGTGTGGTTAATTCGCAAGAATACATATCCATGTGTTTGGAGAGTAAAGAAACCGAGAAGACTGTGGTTTCAGACAGGAGCTGTTGGTGTTTGTTTAGGATGTCAGCTTTGAATCAAAAGCCTGGGTGCACTCACATGCATAGAGATTCTTATGGGAGGTTTGCTGCTGATAATAAGAGTGGGGACAATACGAGCTTGGGCTGGAATGATTACATGAAGATGTCTGACTTTGTGAACCCGGAAGCAGGGTTTTTACTCGATGATATGGCTGTCTTTAGCACCTCATTTCATGTTATTAAAGAGTTCAGTAGCTTTACTAAGAATGGAGGGTTGGTTGGGGGAAGGAATGGGACTGGAGCTAGGAAGTCAGATGGACACATGGGAAAATTCACTTGGAGAATTGAAAACTTCACAAGGTTAAAGGATCTTCTGAAGAAGAGGAAGATAACAGGTCTTTGCATCAAAAGTAAGAGGTTTCAAATTGGGAACCGGGATTGTCGACTGATTGTTTATCCCCGAGGTATGTAAGTGCTCTAGATTATCTACATTGGAATTGTAATGTATTCACAAGATTTTATGCTATGCTGTTTTATACGGTAGACATGGAACCAATAATCTCGGTTTCAGAATTCTGCTTTTCCTTCCTATTGAGTTGTCTGATTGCTGCGTTTGTAGAGTTCAATATCTGAACTGATGGTCTTACTCTTAATGGCCTCAGGGCAGTCCCAGCCACCATGCCATCTTTCAGTATTTCTTGAAGTGACAGATTCACGAAGCTCAAGTGATTGGAGTTGTTTTGTTAGCCACCGACTATCAGTTGTGAACCAGAGATTGGAGGAGAAGTCGGTGACAAAGGAATCTCAGAATCGCTACTCGAAAGCTGCAAAGGATTGGGGTTGGCGTGAATTTGTGACACTTACTAGTTTGTTTGATCAAGACTCTGGATTTCTTGTTCAAGACACTGTTGTATTTTCCGCTGAGGTTCTTATTTTGAAAGAGACATCTTTAACAAAAGAGTACGTGGATGCGGAATCAGCGAATTCAGTTTCACAGAATGAGAACAGCGTTAAAAAAAGTTCATTTACTTGGAAAGTGGAGAATTTCTTAGCCTTCAAGGAAATAATGGAAACACGAAAGATTTTTAGCAAATTCTTTCAGGCTGGTGGATGTGAACTCCGGATTGGTGAGTGGTTAGATTTTTTCCTTATCTACCATCTTTATTAATGTTTATGAACTCCAATTGCTTAATGTGTGCTTTGTCTAATGCAGGTGTATACGAGTCCTTTGACACCATATGCATATATTTAGAGAGTGATCAATCTGCGGGTACAGATGTGGACAATAATTTTTGGGTTAAGTACAAGATGGGTATTCTGAACCAAAAGAATCCGGCCAAAAGTGTGTGGAAGGAGTCATCTATATGTACCAAGACATGGAATAATTCTGTTCTACAGTTTATGAAGGTGTCTGACATGTTGGAGGCTGATGCTGGGTTTCTTGTGCGTGACACTGTTGTTTTTGTGTGTGAAATATTGGATTGTTGTCCTTGGTTTGAGTTTTCAGACCTAGAGGTTAGTTTATGCTCCATTTATTCTATAAACAAGATAATACGAACTCTTCCTTTGTATATATATCTTCTGCATCATGGAGTTTTTTCCTTTCTTTCTTGCACAATTGGAGACCTCAGACCTTCTATATTATTGATCTTACATTATGGATTCTATGTTTCATCTATTCTTTTGCCAGGTACTGGCTTCAGATGATGACCAAGATGCCTTAACCACTGATCCTGATGAAATTATTGATTCTGAGGAAAGTGAGGGCATAAGCGGAGATGAGGAAGACACATTCCGAGATTTTCTTTCCCGAGCTGGATTCCATCTCACGTTTGGGGAGAATCCTTCACAACCACAAGTTACTCTCCGTGAGAAGCTTCTAATGGATGCGGGTGCAATTGCTGGGTTTCTTACTGGCTTGCGTGTATATCTTGATGACCCTACTAAAGTAAAGCGTTTACTTCTTCCGACTAAAATATCTTGTAATGATAGAAGCAAGCTAACAAAGAGTGAGGAATCTTCACCAAGCCTGATGAATTTGCTGATGGGTGTTAAAGTTCTACAGCAAGCAATTATTGATTTACTTCTAGATATTATGGTTGAGTGTTGCCAACCTTCAGAGGAAGGCTCTCACTCTGAGTCGTCTTTATTGTCCCCAAAGACAGATGGTTGCGTGGCTGCAACTTCATCGGAGTCATTAAGGGAAAATGGAGCAGCAGAACCTTCACAACATCTTGTTGACGAGAGATTCAAATCTGATACAGATGCTACTCTCAGCACCTCAGCTGTACCAAGCTCAGAGATGAATGGGATCGATATGCTTGAGAAAGCCCTTGCAATAGAGCCTATTTATCCTCCTAACATATCTGCTGGGCAGTCTTCTGATGCTTCAGTCCAATCAAAGGTGAAACTCTCATACTGCTGAAATCTATCTAGCAGCCTTTTTTTTTTTTTTTTGCTCCGTTGTTTTTCTGACCATTTGTAAAAATTTTGGTCTTTAGACAAAATGGCCGGAACAGTCTGAGGAGCTATTAGGACTGATTGTGAATTCACTTAAAACCCTTGATGCGGCTGTTCCACAAGGTTGTCCAGAGCCTAGACGACGACCACACTCTGCTCAAAAAATTGCTCTTGTTTTAGACAGAGCGCCCAAACATTTGCAACCAGATTTAGTTAGTCTGGTTCCCAAATTGGTTGAGCATTCAGAGCACCCACTGGCTGCTTATGCACTTATTGAACGGCTTCAAAAGTCTGAAGCTGAACCAGCGTTGCGTGAACCAGTACGTAGTCTCTCTATAGCCTTTCTTTCCCTTGTTGTACTCTTTTTTTTGTATGTTGGAGGCGTAGAATGCATGAGAGAGTGTAAGTTCATATCATGAACCAGATGTTTAAACATCTCCTCCATCTGACGTTTTTCTTTGGCACAGGTATACAATGCTCTTACCCAGTTAGAATGCGACAGTGAAGTGTGGGAGCACTTACTTTTTCAGTCATTTGAGCTTCTGAGTGACTCAAATGAGGAATCTCTTGTGGCGGGCATTCATTTCACATTTAAGACTGCCTCCCAGTGCCAACACCTACCTGAAGCCGTAAGCATTCACGTCTTAATTTTTCTTCTTTGTTGTGAGTAAATATTTTCCTAATCTCAGCTAACCTAAGATTTTCCTTATACAGGTAAGGACAGTCCGTGAACGGCTTAAAAGTCTGGGTGCTGATTTGTCTCTTTGCGTTCTTGACTATTTGAGTAAAACTGTACACAGTCGACCTGATATTGCCGAAATGATACTTAGGGACATCAACACTGACGACAGTCTAGGTGGCAATTTTGCGACATTACCATGCGGGCCTTTTCTGATTGGTGAAAATGAGACTGCCTCCGAAATGGCGGATTTGATGGATGAACATGAATTCTATGCAAATAGGCAATTTTTTGATGTCTACATTTTGCTGGAAATGTTGTCCATACCGTGCCTAGCTGAAGAGTCATCTCAAACGTTTGAAAGAGCTGTTGCTCGTGGAGCCATTGTTGCTCAGGCTGTTGCCATGGTCCTTGAAAAACAACGTGTTCAGGGCCCAATTCAGAATGCTATAAGTGGGGAAGCTTCTTTTAAGCATCAAGATCCTGTATTGGAGGGAGAGGCCAGTGAGCAACCAGCCACTGGAGGGACTGAGTTCAGGACAATCCTTAATCTTGCTGAGACATTAACTCATTCTAGAGATCCTCAAGTGAGGGGATTTGTGAAAATGCTATACACTATATTATTCAAATGGTTTCCGGATCAGCCCTTTAGGGTTCAAATACTGAGGAGACTTGTAGACAGATTCACCAGCCCTACAAGTAGCAGCCATGATTTAGACTTAGACTTGGAGATTCTAGCTATTCTGATTTTTCAGGAGCAAGAGGTTGCCAGACCCGTTTTAGCCATGCTGAAAAAGGTTGTGGAACATGCAAATATTGACAGGGCAGCCCTGTGGCACCAATTGCGTGCAAACAAGGAAGAGCTTGTCCGGTTGAAGGAAGAAAAGAAGACGGAGATTCAATTTATGACAAAGGAGAAATCTAGTATCACACAAAAATTAAGTGAATCTGAGGCTGCAAACACCCGTCTTAAGGTATGTGCTTACTTCATTTTGTCTGCTGTGAGAGTGTGACGATGCTGGAGGTTTTTGGCGTTCTGTGATCATACAGCTTACTAATACTGTGTATCAAATGGCAGTCTGAAATGAAAGCTGAGATGGACCGCTTTGCTCGAGAAAAGAAGGATCTGGTAGAACAGTTTCGGGATGTGGAGAGTCAGCTGGAATGGATCCGATCAGAACGTCAGGATGAGATAGATAAGCTCTCGTCTGAGAAGAAAACTCTTTTGGATCGCCTTCACGAAGCAGAGACGCAACTTGCTTTGCTAAAAACCCGAAAGCGTGATGAACTTAAGGTATGGACTTGAAGTATAATATGGAGCATATGCTTGCAGAAAATGATAATGATCAGATCTTTATAATTACAACAAATTGTATTGCTCACTTAACAAGTAATGCCGTTTTCTTTTTTGAATAATTCAGAAGGTAGGAAAAGAGAAAAGTGCTCTAACCGAGAAGCTAAAGATAACAGAGGCAGCTCGGAAAAGATTTGAAGAGGAGTTGAAACGGTATGCCACTGAGAATGTAACTCGGGAGGAATTACGCAAGTCACTTGAGGATCAAATCAGGCAACTGACACAGACAGTAGGGCAGACAAAAGAAGAGAAACGAGAGAAAGAAGATCAGATTGGTCGGTGTGAAGCTTACATTGATGGAATGGAATCCAAACTCCAAGCTTGCCAGGTTTGATAGAGACAAAACAGATTTACTTTTTCTTATTCTGCTTTTCTCTATTTAGAGCTCACTTAAACTCGTATGATGTGATTTTTTTCAACAGCAATACATCAACACACTAGAATCCTCACTTCGAGAAGAGATTTCAAGACATGCGCCACTGTACGGTGCCAATTTAGAGTCTCTATCGATGAAGGAACTGGACACAATAGCTCGAATCCATGAGGAAGGGCTAAGACAGATCCATGCCCTTCAACAACGTAAGGGACATACTTTATCACATGGTCTCCCTCAGGGTCACACGCTTTACCCAACTACACCGCCTCAGCTTCCTCCAATGGCGATCGCGTTGCCACCTCAGCTTATTCCTAATGGTTCAGGGGTTCACTCAAACGGCAATATCAACGTTTCAGTCAGGCCTTGGTTTAGCCACCACACCTAAAAAATACATCTTTTTTTCATAGGGAAGACTACAACAAAAGAATGATGGCCTCTTGAGTTTGTTTTTGAGGTAAATCAATCAATCAATCAACATCATCAATGTTTAATTTTCCATATATATTTATCTTTCTCTGAGATTTTCCTGGGGGCTTTTTTGGCTGCTAGAACCATTGGGGGCTCAAAGTAGAAGATTAATAAAATTAGAGGGATACAGATGCACAAATTTCATTGTGAAAGAAAAAAATGTTGTAAAAGCTGTTAATGCCGATGGAATCAACAGTTGCAAAGAGCCTTATGCTTCTTCTTCTGTTTTTTTTTTTGGCTCATGTCTCTCAGAATTCGGGTATAAGCTTAGCTTAGCTTGGTAGGATTAGAAAAGCTTTATTTAGTAATTCTAAAGTTAGAATTTGCAGACTAGCATTTTTTGAGATATGCTTAATTAGAGAACTAACACCTTTTATGAGGAAAAATGAGTTATTTATCCAGAACTGGTAGATTTATATCAGATTTTGTGTACTGATATATATATTAATATAACGATGGATATTGAAATATGTTCATGAACATAAATATAAACTATATACTCAGTTAAAAGTGTAAGTTCTCTAACTAAAATTCAGAAGAACTTTACAAAATATTTAATTCACAAAAAAAAGAAAAAAAACTTTATAGAATATTTCATCAAACTTTATCGAACGAAAATGTGTTTGCGATTTTATTCATTACGAGTTGGTCAAAAATTCTCCACCGAAATTAAGAAAAAAAAAATGTTGAAGATTCCTAATTTTATACACGCAATTAGAAATTTTAAAATCGACTTATTTTATTGGCAAAATTACCAACAATATCTGATTTTTGTTTGGTCAACATTATCAGGGATATATAAGAGATAAACTTTCAATTAAACATAGGAGTTGTTTTATTTCAAAGTTTAAACTTCATTCATTAGTGTTTATTCAGAAAGATAAAAGAGCAATCAAGATTAATAAAAAAAAAAAAACCAAAAATTTAAGGAAGAGGGATATTTGAGGATTTAGAGAATTTTGGGTTGCAACAACATGTTAATCCTTTACAATAGCCTCCAGGATATCCGTAGCTAACACAAAGTGTGTTGCAGTCTGGTACAATTCCAGACGAACATACCCCAGGACAAAGTTCATCATTTACTGACCTTGCTTCTGACCCTGTCATTTATTTTTGTTCATAACCCAAAAACCAAGCATACATTATCATTGTTGTGCGGTTATTAATATAAACCTACTAAATTTTCTGTTTAAAAAAAAATACATGAGCAAGAACTTTTGTGTGTCTGTGTATGGGAAGATTCTTTATGTTCTTCCAAATTTTGAAACTTTTAACTGTAAATAATCATAGCTCATTTGGTGATAAGCAAATAATCTTATTTTGCGTAGTTGACTGACCTGTGATCAAGAACATTACAATGATAGAAACGACAATGAAAGCGTAAGGAGATTTCCTGATATCCATGGCTTGATTTTTTTTTTTTTTCTGTGATATCAGTAGTGAATCTTTTTTTTATGTGGATGTTTTGGAGTAGCTATAGAGATTTGAAGCTCCTTATATAGGCAAATTTAGAAATCTGAGTCAAGTATATTTACAAGAAGTCAGATTCAAACCTATCAAATTTGGTGTAAAAATGAATCAGAATGTGGTTGTCTTTTGACAACAAATTGAAGTAGTATGCAATAGCTTTGACTTTTTGTACTATAAATCTTTATATATTTTTTTGGTCAACATAAATCTTTATATCTAAATATAATAAATACAATATTACAAAAGATAAAACTTCTTCAAATGGTATATTATTTTAACATAAGGTAAAAGTTCTGTTTTTTTTAACAGATTTCTCTCATGTGTGGGAAGATTACAATTGTTGACCTCTACGATTTTAAGTCTCACTAATTTCTTGATTTCTGCATTTTAGTTGCCGAGTGTATGTTTTATGATTTTTTTCTTTTTCTTTCAGATCTACCACTTTTGTTAGTTTGTAGTAGTCTTTTTGAAAATACCACTTTTTTTTGGTAGAGATAAAACTGGTGACAATTTTACCCTTGGTCAAAAAGAGAGAAGGTGATATGATTAAGGGTTAATGGTTTTAGGTGAAATGTGACAACTTAATGTTTTTTTCTCTAATCTTCTCTAATTCTTTAATGTTAGATAATTTCCTCTAATTTTTTACTCAATTAGTGATAATATGCTTAGTGTTTTAAGTTCATTTTTGTGATTTCTTAACATTTCACACGAAAAGAGAGACGGTCTCCCGACAAAGAAAAAACATTGCTTAATTTGTACGATAGATACTTAGCAATTAATCAATATAAGTTTAAAGATTCATCCCATTTGTTGCTACATTTGAACCCTTAGTAATATAATTGCGAACTGTGGAATGCGGAAAGTGAGACACGAATTTAATATGATGTTTTGGGTTGAAAATTGGGAAAAATGTCATAAAAAATACTCAACTTTCAAATTTACTCATTTTCATGGGCCAACTTTCACGAACCAACCGTAAATCTCTAAATTGTTGTCATAGCCAAAAGAAATCGCAAACTTTACAAAAATATGTCGATCTAGATACAACGTTAACTCGCTTTTAGTGACGTTAATACTCTGTTAGTGGTTCGGTTACGTACAAACGTGGCGTTTTAATAAACATAAAAATCGCTTCTTCCTCTTTTCTTCTTCTCTTCACTGTATATTAATCTCTTTATCTCTCATCTCCTTTTGACTCCATATTACATATCTGGAGGCAGCGTCGATTTGGTGGTGGGTGGAGACTCTTCTTTATCAATTATCCTCGTCGTCTTCTTCGATTCTCTATCTGTCTTCCTTTGCTTAAACCCAAAACCCTAAAAAAATTTGAATCCGAAACGAGAAATCAAACTATGTTACAGTCAATTCATCTTCGTTTTTCCTCCTCCCCATCACCATCTCAAAGAGAATCTCTTATCATTCCATCTATTATTTGCTCCATTCCTTTCTCCTCTTGTTCGTTCCGTCCCAAACAAACCCAGAAATTGAAGCGTCTGGTTCAATTTTGCGCTCCTTACGAGGTCGGAGGCCGATTGCTCAGATGGGCTCACTTCAATCGTTGCTTCTCTTAGAAGCGATGAACCATTCTGTTAGAGAAGATATTTTCTATTCATCGTAAATGAAAAAGTCAATACCATGGAGTTTATATACAATTGACTAACACTAAACCAACTTACTAAACCGGTGTAATCGAATCCTATACAAGTAAACCGGTGATATACATTAATATTCCCCCTCAAGATGAAGGTTTGAAGATGTTATGAACACCCATCTTGCCTATATTTGCTCGAAAAGGAGCTGGATAAAGCGGTTTAGTTAGGACATCAACAAGCTGCTCTGTAGTCCTCACATACATGGTCTTGATCAAACCTGATTCAATGTACTCTCGAACTTTATGACAATCAAATTCGACATGTTTCGTCCTCTCATGAAACACAGGATTGCTAGCAATGTGTAAAGCAGCTGTGTTATCACAATAAAGATATGCTGGAGGAGAAAAAGGTACACGAAACTCGCTCAGCAAACGAGATAACCAGACCATTTCTTTAGATGCCATAAACATGGCGCGATATTCAGCTTCAGCTGAACTATGAGAAACAGTTGATTGCTTCTTTGATCTCCAAGTAATCAATGAATCTCCAAGAAACATTGCATAACTAGTCACTGACTTCCTTGAATCGAGACAACCATCCAAATCAGAATCACAATAGCCACGAAGATCAAACTTGTCATCAGCAGCATAAAATAAGCCTTGACCAACAGTTCCCTTGAGATATCGTAAAACTTTATAAAGAGCCTACAAATGAAGATCTCTAGGATCTGAAGAATATTGGGCCAACTTTGAAACTGCAAAACTGATATCGGGTCTCGTAATTGTAAGATACTGCAATTTACCAATCAGTCGTCGATAATGTTTAGGATCTTCAATCTTCAAACCAGCATCTTGGCGAAATTTCAAACTGGGTTCCATAGGAATCGAGGATGGTTTACAACCAGAAAAACCAGTGGATTCCAGTAAATCCAAAACATATTTCCGTTGATTGATAGAAATACCAGCCTGAGATCGTGCAATCTCTAAACCAAGAAAATTTTTTGGAGAACCAAGATCTCGCAACTTGAAATAAGATTCCAACTGGTTCGTCAACACAAGAACCTCATCTTCATCAGTGCTAGCAATCATAATATCATCAACATAAACCAAGACTGCAAGAAATTTACCATCCCACTGTTTGACAAAAAGTGTGTGATCACTAAAACATTTTTCGAAACCCAAACTGATCAATGTAGAGGAGAATTTGAGAAACCACTGTCTAGATGTCTGTTTGAGTCCATAAATGGATTTTAAAAGCTTGCAAACAGCAGTAGATGAAACAGATTCCCCCTTAAGGTCAGCATACCCTGGAGGAAGCTTCATATAGATTTCTTCATCCAAATCTCCATTAAGAAAAGCATTTGAAACATCTAATTGCTTAAGAAATCACTTCAGTTTC
Organism: Boechera divaricarpa; assembly: GCA_026770425.1. NCBI lineage: Eukaryota > Viridiplantae > Streptophyta > Magnoliopsida > Brassicales > Brassicaceae > Boechera > Boechera divaricarpa. The sequence continues at coordinate 4,635,928 of CM049186.1, read as the reverse complement.
GGTGCAAGAGCAAGTAAAAGCTTAACAGTTGCAAGTTTAGCTACATGAGAAAAAGTATCAAGGAAATCAATTCCTTCTTGTTGAGTAAAACCCTTAGCCACTAAACGTGCTTTATACCTCTCAATATTTCCATCTGCATGATACTTAACAGTGTAAACCCACTTACAACCAATAGCAACCTTTCCCGGAGGTAAATCACAAACCAACCAAGTATTAGTTCTTTCCATAGCACCTATCTCCACCCCCATAACATCACACCAAACCTTAAAATCCTTAGCTTCTGAATATTTTGATGGTATTGGAGTATTTGTGAGAGTGTTAAGAAAAGCATAGAAAGGCTCAGATATAGAAGAATAAGAAATAAAATTTGTGATGGGATAAGGTGTTTTTACTTTAGTAACAGTATTATTATAACAATGAAAGTCCTGCAAATGTTTTGGTGGATTGGTTTTTCTGCGAGATTTTGATTCAGAAGGAAGCAAAACCTCAGAAGATGACAAATCAAAATGAGGATGTGCATCAGAAGATGTCTGCACAAGAGGCAAATGATCATCGGGAACAGCGGGAGAAGGTAATAGAGGAAAGAAATCCTTAGTAACATCTGTGATATTAGATGATACAAAAGGGAAAATATCCTCATGAAATATCACATGCCTAGAAACAAAAATCGAATGTGTCTCTATATCTAAAAGCTTATAACCCTTATAACCTGATGGATATCCTAAGAAAACACATGCCCGAGCTCTAGGTTCAAACTTATTTCTACCTTTTGGAGAAGTAGAACTGTAACATAAGCAACCAAAACTTTTCAAAAGATCATATTCGGGAGCCTTGTTAGTTAATTTCTCATAAGGAGACTTGTTACCTAGGACTAAAGATGGTAATCTATTAATAAGGAAACAGGCTGTAAGAACACAATCCCCCCAAAACTCTAATGGAACCTGAGATTGAAACAAAAGGGCTCTAGCAACATTCAAAAGATGCTGATGTTTTCTCTCAACCATAGAGTTTTGTTCAGGAGTTTCAGGACATGAATGATATGCAACAATGCCTTTTAATGCATAAAGATTAGTAAACTGTAATTCATGTGCATTGTCAAATCTAACTGATTTAACTTTGGTATTGAATTGAGTTTCAACCATATTAATGAAAGTTGGAAATATATGCAAGACATCAGATTTAGCATGCAGCAAATATATCCAAGTAGCTCTACTATAATCATCCACTATAGTCAAAAAATATTTGTGACCATCAATAGTAGGAACACTAAAAGGACCCCAAGTGTCTATGTGAACTAACTCAAAAGGTGCAGCACACATATTTTGTCGAGACAAAAATGGGAGTTTCTTTTGCTTGGATAAATGGCAAACATGACAGCAATCAGAATTCTTTTTATAATCTTTAATCTGTTTCAAATGTAGTACATCAGAAAGAAAATCTATCTTGGACTGAGAAGGATGACCTAATCTCTTATGCCAAGTTATAGAATCAACAAGAACACTATTACAAGAAGAAGAAATACCTGAGACATCTGACAAAGAAACTGTATTATTTGTATCATTGAAATGCAAGACATATAGATTCCCAACTTGACTACCTTGACCAATCATCAATTCCCGTGTAATTGCCTGAATAAAACATGCATCAGCAGTAAAACTAACTTTAGAATTTAAAGTTTTGGTTAAAACACTGACACTTAACAAATTGAATTTAAATTCAGGTATGTACAGCACACTGTGAAGAGAGATAGTATCAGTCAATTGAATGTATCCTATGCCCTCTATCTTAACTGTGTAACCATTGGGAAGGGTGACATAAGTTTTCTCTAAATGTTTATAAACTGAAAACAAATCTCTACAGTGTGTAACGTGATGAGTTGCTCCAGAATCTATAACCCACGCTCTAAGAGACACATTCGGTTCTTTAGAGATAGAGGAAATGAGCATGTCATAGTAATTGAGATTGTGTTGGAAAAGATTCAGAAACGTACCAGATACCGATGAGATAATAGGTACAGAGGTTGAAGTCGAAGCACAAGGATTAGCAGGTGAAGATGTAACACTAGGAGTGTGAAGCTTGGAGCTGAAAAAGGATATCATACTTTGGATTTGATCTTTGCTCATATGATCGACATTTGCCTGGAATTGTTCTGTAGAATTATCCAACTTCTGCTCTTGAGAAAAACCCGGAATACTATTGAGAGTAGCAATGTTTGTGCTGCCAACATTCACAGGTTTTGATTTAGGATGTCCAGGAGGAAAACCATGCACCTTGTAACATCTTTCAATCGTATGACCAATTTTGTGACAGTGAGAACATTTTGGTTTCTTGAAATTTCCATGAGCAAGTAAAATCTGAGAAGAATCAGTTGCAGAAATAGTCGATTCTTGAACTTGGAATGCAGCTGGAGTATGTATCATCCTGTTCCCTAAACCCACTATACGCTGACTCTCATCTTGATCAAGAATATTATAGATTTCAGCTAATCCAGGTCTAGGCCTCATATTCAATATCTGACCTCTGATATTCGCAAAGCTCTCATTTAATCCCATCAAGAACTGTATAATCTTGCTTGTTTCTGCTTCATCCAACAGCTCTTTAACATGATCGCAATTGCATCTCTTTGCAGTATGAGTCTTTGTGTTACCTAATTGTTCCCAAAGAGTCTTCTTCTTTGTAAAATAAGTAGACAAATCAAGAGATCCTTGCTTAAGATTGCAGATAGCCTGTTCTAATTGATATTTCCGTGGTAAATTACTCACTCGAAATCTTTGATACAGGTCTGTCCACATCTCAGAAGCATCATCAAAGTAAAGTATACTATCATATATCTCCTGATTTACTGCATTCATTACCCATGCTTTCACCATACTATTACAACGGCTCCAAATCTTGAACATAGGATCACTTACATCTGGCCTTGGAAGAGAACCATCAACAAATGCCAATTTATTCTTAGCATCTAAACTGATTCGCATTGCTATATACCAGTTGTTAAAATTCGATCCATCCAAAATATGAGACACAATCGAGAGACCTGGATGATCTGAAGCATGCAAGAAATACGGACTATGGACGTTGTCAATCGACTCTACTCCTACAGAGATCTTACCAAAATCACCACGATTCAATGATCTTGGAGGTGCCGAAGCCATAACTCCTTCTGGTTGAGTCATCGAAGACGATCCATCTTTTTGTTTCATCATCGAACCATCAACATCTGATTCTGCCGGTGTAGCTGATCGATTTCTCGTTTTTCTCCCTTGTTTCGCCATATAATCAGAAATCAAAGCTCAAAAGAGTCAATTAACCGAAGACGAAGCTCACAAATACGATTTGAAGCTTCCGATGTTAATCGAAACACATATCTGAGCTCGATTCTGCTAACAAATAGTGAAATCGAAAGAAATTTGAAGAAGAATCAACAAAAAAATCAGAGAAAGAGCGAAGATTGCTCTGATACCATCTTAGAAGCGATGAACCATTCTGTTAGAGAAGATATTTTCTATTCATCGTAAATGAAAAAGTCAATACCATGGAGTTTATATACAATTGACTAACACTAAACCAACTTACTAAACCGGTGTAATCGAATCCTATACAAGTAAACCGGTGATATACATTAATAGCTTCCATTGTATAGTGCAGTGGCTTCTGCTAGATTGACTTTGCAGAGCGAATCCAGGAGTTTGAGAACACATGAAGGAGAAACGAAAAATTGAAACTCACCATTAATGGATTTGAGCTCCAGAATAGACCCATTTTTATTATGACTCAGAGTCTGAGATCCATCCATGGAAACACAAGCACGGACAAGATCAACGTATCTTGGACTACTAAATGGTTTGCTATCGGAAAGCCCTTTAGGAGAAGCAATAGAAAGCCCTAACATCGATTTAGCTCCGGCCGCAATCATAATCACGGTGTCTGAAATTGAAATCGGATTGAACATATAAATGGTTGTTGGCCACGTTTTATAATCATCTTATTATTATTTGTAGAATTATCAAAACGGAGCCATTTTCGAAGTTCTTCTTGTGAAGAAGAAGATGAATCTAAACGTACAAAGGAGAGAGTGAAAAAACAAAACGTACCGTTTCATTTTAATACATTTTTAACGGCGTTATACTTTTCTGTTAACGCCACTAAATGTAAGTTAACGTCGTGTCTAAGTTGATATATTTTTGTAAAGTTTGCGATTTTTTTTAGCTATGACAACAAGTTAGAGATTTACTGCATACTCATAAAAATTAACGCATGAAAATGGGTAAATTTGAAAGTTAAAGCATTTTTTTTGATATTTTTTCCGTCGAAAATTGTTGTTAGAATATATAATGAAATGAAAACTCGAAAAAAGCCCAATCGTTGTGAAATGCAGATTGGATCACGTTTTAGCAAACTCAAGTTGGACGACTAATAAGATCAGAACCTTCTCGGCCATTCAGAAGGTTTTGAGTTGGCTTTCCTTAACCTCGTTGCCGGAATTGGACGACTAATATTAGACTTCATTTCATCGTTTTGGAGCTTACGACGATGATGAAGATGACGACGATCATCAGATCCAGTCCCGTTCTCGCTTTCATCTTCTTGAAGATTTGCCTGATCTTCTTTGCTTCCACTCTCCCTTGTTCTTTTGGGTGATGAATCCTTCTCTTGTCTTTGATTTCTCCGCAAAAATCATCTCAATTTCATCTCGTTTTACAGCTGTTGAATGTATAGTTCAGTTTTTTTTTTTTTTTTGTCTCCGTAGTTTCTCATGAATCTTATTAGTCTTAGTTCGAGGTTTCTTCTGTTGATAATTCTTCTGATTTCAATTTGATATAGTTGCTTGGTGAGTTCATTACTTTGATTTTGGAAATTGGATAAATTTGATAAATTGTTTCATCTGTTTCCTTCGTTCTTATGTTCTCTTTGTGTGGTTATTGTGCAGGTCTGAGGATAGTTACACCATTACTGGTAGAGTAAAGATTCCAATAAGTAGGTTTCAGCTCTTTTTCCCTCTTCTCTCCTTAATCTTGTGATCTTCTCTGCATTCTCAAGGGCTTAGTTTACTAGTTATGCGATTTTCTTTTTGATTTTTGGGTTAATTGGATCCTCTAGAGCTTATAATCAAATCTCTAGAGCTGAAAATTTACCTCTTTGTCTGTGAATGTCAATATCAGCTTTATCTTAAGATTATTAGCTACTATGCAGTCTTCGCTGTGGATCGGGTGGTGCTATGAATGTATTCTGTTATTTTATTCTTCTGTCCAATGATCTTTGATTGATGTATATTTTGAAGCTTAAATTTTACCAGCATAGGTTAGATAGGAGTAGCTCTCTGAAATTATGAAGTGGTATGTAGTATGTCAGCTCTTTAATAGGGCAATGACTGAAGTACTGTTTTGCTTAAGAAATCTGAGTAATATGGGTTTTGATATTTTGGATGATGATTTTATACTGCTTTATGTTAATTCTGAATGTATCAACGTTAAGCTCCGTCGAACTGATCGACAAGTTATTTCATAGGTGACGTGATTGGTCACACAGCAAAGTTCTCAAATGTCAAAGTTATACTCAATGGTGGACAGAAGATTACGTTTCTCAGGCCTGATGGATACTTTACTTTGTATCCTTTTGATCCTTCAGTTCTAAAGTTTTCTTTTGTGTATATTACTCACAGTATCTGATGATTGGTTTCTAACATGCCATTGATGTATGCCAAAAGAAAATCCCATTCAGTATTGGCTTGTTTTTGTGTAAATGTTAGTAGAAATATATCAGGAAAACTAAATACAGTATGGTGTCACCAGAAGAAGAGTAATGGATATGATTTTTAATTTTTGATGTCCTTAACTAACCGGATTGTAAAGTCACAAAGTGCCTGCTGGGACTCATTTGATTGAAGTATCTGCAATGGGCTACTTCTTTTCTCCGGTAAGTTTTTTTTTTGTTTTGTTATGTTTTATGGTTTCCAAAACTGCAGCTTTGTAAGAACCCGGTTCTCATGCAATTATGGATAACCAAAATTAGGTACGAATAGATGTTAGTGCTCGGCATCGTGGCAAGGTTCAAGCAACACTAACAGAAACCAGGAGGAGTCTTACTGAGCTGGTTTTGGAGCCATTGAGGGAAGAGCAATACTACGAGGTGATACTTCACATGACTCTTGTCATTATTGATTTTTGCCCAAGCTTCGTCATATCTCTTTTATTTTTCTTTTATTTTTCTGACTTGATCTTGTAAAATACTACAGATTCGAGAACCTTTCAACGTTATGTCAATCGTGAAAAGTCCAATGGGTCTCATGGTGGGATTCATGGTCGTGGTTGTGTTCCTAATGCCCAAACTGATGGAAAACATAGGTACGCTTCTGTTACCCTCGACTTGTGTGCGAACATTCTGCGACCACATAACTAGCAGTTCATGATAAGCCAACACATTCATCTTCCGAACTTTGCTTGTATACAATACAAATGTGAATATGATCCACAATGGATGTTCTTTATCTCTTTTCACTGATTCTAGGAGCTCTTAAAGCTCTTGAAATGGTTGTTGCATTGCAAGTTAAGCACACCTAAATTGTGTCATAAACAGATCCAGAGGAGATGAAGCAAGCACAAGAGGAAATGAGGAGACAAGGTGTGCCTTCGCTCACGAGCTTGATGCCAGGCGCTGGGGCTAGCCGTTAAGAGTTCCTCGGTTGGTAGATGGATGTATCACGAAAGGAGCGGAGAAATAAATTTCTCTCAGTGATCTGAGTGAGTTTGGTTGCTTATATGCAAATGATGATGTTAGAACTTTTTTTGAGTATCTCTGTCTGATATGTACAATCAGTTTGTGTTAACAACACCAATGGAAAAAAAAAAAGGGTAATCTTATTCTTAAGGCTTGTACTTAACGCTCTGTAGCTGACTTATTTTACTTGATGTAATGAGAATATAACATGTTTCAAATGTTTTGATTTTTTAAATTTTGCGAAGTTTGCGTTGACTGCACCAGTCAATGATAATGTATTTTCACAAATCGGTAACGTTGGCTTCTCAGGTATAAAAAACGGCTTCGTTCCCGGCTCGTGATGAACTTAAGATTCTGTTCGGCGAAACTAGCTACGGGCTCCCGACCAAAACCTAACCCTCTGGGCTAAGCAGTGAGTCACCTAAAAAGAAATAAATAAATGTTTTTGGCAGAAAATTTCAATTCCCCCTATGAGTCTATGAACCTGCCATAGTAACCGATCTCCGAAGCAAAGCAACACACAGAAACGGAAGAAGAAGTAAACCACACATTCATATCTCCTCCTTGTTCTTCCTCACTTCGATTCTATTCCCCTCAGATTTTGAATCTCTCTTCACTCGCTCTCTATCTCATTCCTCTGATCGTGGATTGAAATGGAGAGCTTACCTACGACGGCTCCGTCTAAATCAGAACGACGAGGCAGGTCCTCCAAGTCTTCTCAGAGGTCCTCCAAGCCTTCAGTTATTATGGCTTTCTTCTCTTGCGTCGCTTGGCTCTACGTCGCTGGCCGGTACATTGCTTTTTCCCCCTCCTGTTCGTTAATTCGACTCATTAATGGAATCTCTAAATGACTCTAGATTTGTTCTTCGGATTTTGTTTACTCTATTGCCGGATTTGATTTTCGAAGCTTTCGTACTGTGATCGAACACTTTTCTTTTTATTTTTCGATAAATCTCCCATATGTTACATACTTTTTTGTGTTTCAATTTGTTTCAGACTTGAGAAAATTTGTATCTCTCAGTTCAATTTCTAGGTTTTCGGCTTTATATTTAACATCACTTGTTTCAAATTCAATCCATGGAGATTATGGACCACCGTATGAGCTCGGTTTGTTCATATTAATCTTAGTTTGCTACTGGTTTCTTATGGTTAGGTTATGGCAAGATGCAGAGAATAGAGTGGTACTCAATAATATTCTTAAGATGAGTTATGATCAGGTTTGGCCATTTCTTGAAAGGTTGTATAATTCTGAAACCTCGTCTCTTTGGTACGAGTCATTCTTATTAATCCAATTTTTTCTTCCTTGTTGATTATCTTCTTTGGGGTGTAGAAGCCTAAGGTTCTTACGGTCGATGACAAGTTGATGGTCCTAGGATGCAAGTAAGTTGGTTTATGGATAAGCATTTTGGGTGATTGTGCAAGATGCAATGTGTTTTTTTTGTTGTGCTTGTAATAACGCATTGTGTACTTGTTATCAGTGATCTTGAGAGAAAAATTGTTGAAACTGAAATGGAGTTGGCTCTTGCAAAGAGTCAAGGCTATCTGAAAAACTCGAAAAGTGGTTCGTCTTCAGGGAAGAAATTGCTTGCTGTAATTGGAGTGTATTCAGGCTTTGGAAGTCATCTGAGGCGCAATACATTTAGAGGGTCTTGGATGCCACAAGGTAGGTCATTCTGTGATTGATCATCGAAACTGTTTTTTCATTTTACCATTTGGTGTGATTACTGACTTTTTGTTCTAAAGTTGATGCTTTGAGGAAACTTGAGGAAAGAGGAATTGTCATTCGTTTTGTGATTGGTCGAAGGTTTTTCCACTAACTATATCTTTGTTTATTTTTATGTATCAAGTTTTTCATCTTTTCGTGCTCCTTATCACCATATGGACTATAATACTGATGTTAATGTTTTAAGAATTCCAGTCCAAATCGAGGTGATAGCTTAGATCGAAAGATTGACGAGGAAAATCAAGCAAGAAAAGATTTTTTGATTCTTGTAAGTAAAAAATGTCCACAGCTTTAGCAACTTTTGGTTGCCTGTTTGATTGTATTATGTTAGTTTTTGCTTCTTCTGGCTTACTGGTGTGGATTCTAATTTTGTTCTGGCATTACTGTTTATCAGGAGAATCATGAAGAGGCTCAAGAAGAGTTACCCAAGAAAGTAAAGTTCTTCTTCGGTGCTGCTGTTCAAAACTGGGATGCAGAGTTTTACATCAAAGTTGATGACAATATTGACCTAGATCTTGGTAAATACTTTCTCTTTTATTCCTTATCGTGTGAAATGATGTTTGGTCTTATCCTGCATTAGCAGTTCATGCTAAATTAATCTTGGGTTCAACCCCACATCAACAATTCTATTTGTGTGATAAATGTTTTCAATCTGATAGAGGGGTTGATTGGCCTCCTTGAAAGCCGACGTGGTCAAGATACTGCTTACATTGGGTGTATGAAGTCTGGGGAAGTGGTTTCTGAAGAGTTCGTATCATACTCAACTTTCTTAAATATGCCTGTCTTTGACAATATATGCAAACTAAGTAATTTACATCTACATGGGTCTTTGTGTACAGGGGAGGGCAATGGTATGAGCCAGAATGGTGGAAATTTGGGGATGAAAAATCGTAAGTGATAGCAAATGTTATATACTTAAAGGGTCTTCTGTGAAATCAAAATCTTCTTCGATATTTATGCTGTAACTCATATTATTCCTTCATTACATTTAGGTACTTTCGTCATGCAGCTGGTCCGCTGTTAATACTATCCAGGAATTTGGCTCAGTATATAAACATAAACAGGTTGGGCTCACAATCTTAAATTCCCTTGAAGAATGTCATTGGCATTGTTCCATGTCCGGTTTACACTCATCACATGTTCTTTTCTTTCACATATACATAAATGCAGTGGATCGTTGAAGACATATGCATTTGATGATACCTCCATAGGATCTTGGATGATTGGTGTTCAGGCAACTTATATAGACGACAATCGCCTTTGCTGCAGCAGCATCAGACAAGGTATCATATCTTTAATATGATTTGACTAAATACATGTATGATGTATCTGTTGAAATCTGATTATCACTGTTTACTTTTACAGACAAGGTGTGTTCTGTGGCTTGATCAAAGGAGTCTTTTCCAACAAAACTCTGGTATGTTCATAGCGCTTCTGATTCTCTCTGTGAGGCAGGTTCTTGGAATGTTACCCGACTTAAGATTGGATTATAATCAGATTATCATTAGCCAATTACTTATAATATAGGGCATACTCATGAATTTTAGTCAGCCTAGCTATGAAAGAAAAATTATAAGTTATTACTGACCAAAAATAGTACTCAGTTGAACTCAATCCAGGCTTTGAACTATAAAGTTTGGTAATGGAGTAATTTACTTGGAACTTTTAGATTAAAAATACCTAGTACTTTTTCCTACTCTCTTGTTTCGTCGTTTCTGATTATTGCAAAACTCATGGCCGTCCGTGTGGTTACATATAATGATAGTCTCAGTAAACAAGCTTTATAGTCTTCGTCATCTATTTTTAATCAGAACATTATAAATAAAAATGTTTGCCACCAAAGATGACTGTATTCACATCTGGGAACAAGGTTTGTAATGAGACGCATGAAATGGTCAAGATTTCCAATTTACAAAGATGAGATTCTCTGTTTGTCCTCTTTTTTTTTTTTTTTGGTTGTTGATAATGAATCTCTGATTGTAGCCATCATGATGTCTGCAGATTCTTTGAGTTAGTTTCAGAATGCTTACTTTAGTCCTTTTCTTTACCATCTTTTTCTCCAATGACTTTTCCCTTTCTCGTTGCAACTTTGATGCTCTTTATCGAATCTTGGTTGAGAATTTTGATGTTTATTATATACTTAAGAAGTACCCTTTAGCAAAAGAACATAAACTCAAATATGTGACCGAATCACAAAAGGAGTAAGTTGTCACTTATCATCATCTTCACAAACAACTTCCCGTGATTTTGAAGTGGCTTTTGATTTAACTTCACTGTTACGGAACTCCCAGAAGCTTGGTAAGTGAAGTACGCAGGCACTTCACCGGGTAAGACCGCAACGTCAAGAGTTGATGTCCGGATGATGAGATCTCTTGCTTCTTGATTCAGTTTGAAGCAATTAACGAAGTCGAGGCAAATCTCTGGGTTGTAAAAGTAGCAATCTAGTCTCTCCAGGGAGTCACAATTTACAGCATCTATGACTGATAAAGAATCTGGAAGATTTGGGAGCGCGGAAATTCCATGAGGTGTTCATTGTATGGCATATGCAATTAGTTAAGACGAGGCCAGGACCTGATTGACGAAGGCACTTCTTTTATGTTTTTTAACCGTTCTTGTGCCACTCCTAAATGAGGAATCATGATATCTTCATGATTGATCATCTGAGACAACATTTGTTTCTGCAATTGCAATTGTGCACTGTACTCATCTGAGCCAAGGTCTTGGATAGTATCCTTTGATATTCACCATTATTGTGCTCAGTTGGAAACTACAGGAGACTTGGTTAAAGAGAAATCTGACGATGGTGGTCTTCCCAATCATAGAGGGACCTCAAATCCCAATCATCCTAACTTCATTTAATTCTAGGCGTAATGATCCCATATTTTTTATGAGCTCCCATTCCAACTAAATCATTGAAATCGTTTGATGGTGTGGAATTATTCAACATGTTTGCAATATTAGTGGCTAGTTTTCTATCATGGGCGCTTCATTATCCCTAACAAATGGAGAGAGCAATTTATACATCCGTTAACTAGTTATGAAAAAAATTCATACATATGAAATTAATTTTGCTTGTCTTTGATATTCTTTAAGACTACATATAAACATACTTTGATGTGTTATAGTAAAATATTAATCAAGGCAAGAAGAAGAAAAGGGCAAACCAGTTTCGAGAATGCTCCCCGAAGATTGTTGCCACACTCTCCAAAACTTTTGTTTTCCATCTCTCAATCTCTTCGTTGTTTGTCTTACCTTTACAAGTTTTTCTGAAGAACTTCCCAAACTCTCCGGTCGGCTTCTTTATGTCAGTTGGAGCTACTTCATAGAAAATGGTCGTCACTGTTTGATCCGACTCTTTTCTGCATTTCATAATTACCACCAACTCGTTCATGCACCATGTCGAAGAAGCGTAGTTACCCGAGAGCAAGACAACCGGAATCTTCGATCCTCTGATAGAATCTATGAGTTTGATATAGGAAATGAGAGGTTTATCTGTAGCAGAGCTCAGGACCGATCGACTTGCTTCTCTCGATATCTTTGTCAATAAAAGGGTCGATCCCCTTTCTTTTGAACACCTTCAAGATGTGAGTGAGAAAGGCTTTGCGGACATCTGCCCCATGGAAGCTTGGGAAGACATGGTGTTTCCAATTTCGAGACAAAGAAGATGGAGTTGATGAAAGATACAAAGAAGAAGAAGAAGAAGTAGAAGCTATTGTTTTGTTTTCTTGATGATATTTGTATTTTCTATGCAACATGCAAAATATTGTACCGAAAAGCGTGAAGAAGGTTATTGCAGAAAGAAATGTGTTTGCTTATTGAATCTGGAAAATGCTATTTTCTATTCGATAGCCATAAAGAATCCCTCTACTTTTGATTTATTACAAATTGTTCCTCATTTTTATTTCTTTCATTTTATCATCCACTTTGAATTAAGCATTCTTTTTAGTCTTACTATATATGAATTTTAAATCAGCTAAAATATGTGTTATACATTACACTGTTTTCATGAAAATTAATATTCAATAAAATATCAACATTAAAGATACTATCTATATCTCGCTATTTCTAATTTATGTAATATATTAAAACGTCTTTTCCTAATTAAAAAAAAATTGATATATTTCCGAACCATTGTTCTAAAACGCGGCATAAGTGGCCGCATGGGCACTATGCGGTCGCCGAAAGCTACAATTTAATGATATGCCGCATTTTGTGCAATTTTAAATTATTTGGACGCCTAATAGCACCACGGTTTTATGCTATGTAGTATTATATCCTATTCATTTGAAAAATAACTTTTAGCCACTATATATTTATCCAACTTTAGGCTCTTGTGAGATTACATTTTTATTTTATGTCTTTTGAAATTATTTTTAAATTTTAAAATACCCATATTTTTACTTAGCCACTTAAAAGTTTATTGAATCTAACATTTGAGATTTCATATTTACTTAATTTTCTTTAAAAAACTAATTATTATATTTATAAAAACATATGTTATATATTTTTAACAAACATCATCTGTCTAGGTTCCACACGTGCGTCTGCATATATGGTTAGATGTTGGTTTGACGCGTTTTAGATTACGTTAGACAGTGAAATACGAAGATAAGACGCATAAGGTTTATGCCACAAGTAAAATAATAATAGATGTTTTATTATTAAATTAAAGACAAAAAAATATTTTCTTAAGAACCGGCTCTTATTTAGGATACTTAAGAACCGGTTCTTAAGAAGTTTATAATTAAATAGTAGTTAAGAAACCCAAATGGGTTTCTCCCATTAATGATGCTCTAAGCATGTCGGGTAAGTCGATTTACCTCTTCTTGATATTCATTGGAATTCAATTTTGCTGATCCAATTGAGAACTGTATTACTTGGTAGTGTAGTATAAACGGAACCATGTTTCGTAAATCATAGAAAAAAAAAAAGAAGAATGGATGTTGGGAAAAAAAATTCATTGATATACATATTTTGGGAGTACTATTATATAATAAATCTTTACATTGTTAAATTTTACATATAATGTCGTTAGTCTCAATAACAAAAAAAAAAAATCATTAAGAGTCAAAATGTCTAAACTGTTATCATTTTAATTTTAAATAGATATATTTAGAAACAAAATCTTCACTAAATCTATTTTCAACTTCATTTAGAGTTTTTCAAAATTAATTAATTAATTAAAAGAAAATTATAATCTACAAAAAAAGTAAATATGTTAACTATTATTAACTAATTAGTAATTTCAAAAATAATAAAAATAAAAAGGTAATTTATTTACATACGAAAAAATCATTTTATCTAAAGTATATTATCATACTTTACTAAAAAATTAAATTTATTTATATAAATTTAACTAAAAATATTACGTAAACGACATTATAGTTTAATAAATTATTTAAATAAAATTATTTCATGTTTAGATATTTAATGTTTAAATAAAATTATCTTCTTATTAGTATTACAAAAATACTTTTTAGAATCTAACCTTAAAATTATCAAAAATTATTGAATAATGTCATTAAATTTTTTTTTTTTGGTGGTCATCGATAGTAATATTTCATTACTTAGTTTTTTAATAGAGAAAATTACCCAGAATAACACTAATCTTTCATATAATTACTAGAATAACATCCTCAGAACTGAGTTGACTAGAATAACACAACTCTTTTGTTAAAAGAGAAAATCCTATTTGAGTTACTTATTTACACAAATGCCATTTTGATTTATTTTTCTCTAAAAAAAACTGTTTCTGAATTCAAAACAAAAAACTGTTTTGCCTTTCTAAAACATTTTCACTACCCTCCAATTTCCTAGAAAACGTAAAAACTGTCTTTTCTCTTCCTCATCCACACGGTTTTTCGCATCCTCGTCGTCGCCGTCATCGTGTTTTTCCTCCTCGCCGTCGTCTTCATCTTCTTCATCGTCGTTGTTGTCATCCTCTCGTCGTCGTCATCTTCACCGTTGGCTTCAGTTTCTTTTTTTTATGTTCTTCATCCTCGCCGTCCTCCTCTCTTCTTCATCGTTCATCCTTGCGGTCATCTTTTTCATCGTTCATCCTCGCCGTCATCTTCTCTTTCATCGCCGCCGTCGAGAAACCCTTGTGTGTTGCATATTTGTTCCTTTCTTCGCTGACTTGTTGGTAGTTGTTGCAGATTTGTTCTTTTGTTGCAGATTTGTTGGTATTGTTGCAGACTTGTGTGTTGCAGATTAGTTTTTTTTTCGCAGACTTGTTGGTATTTGTTGGTATTGTTGCAGATTTGTTGTATTGTTGCAGTTCTGTGTATTGCAGATTTGTTCCTTTTTTCGCAGACTTGTTGGTAGTTGTTGCAGATTTGTTTTGTATTGTTGCAGATTTGTTCCTTTTTCGCAGACTTGTTGGTATTTGTTGGTATTGTTGCAGATTTGTTTGTATTGTTGCAGTTTTGTGTGTTGCAGATTTGTTCATTTTTTCGCAAACTTGTTGGTATTTGTTGCAGATTTGTTCTTTTGTTGCAGATTTGTTGGTATTGTTGCAGATTTGTTTTATTTGTCGCACACTTATTTCATGCAGACTTGTTTTCATGTGATGCATATTTGTTTCATTTCTTGTAGACTTGTTTCATATGATGCAGATTTGTTTCATTTATTGACTTTTTTTTTATTTTTTTTATAGGTATGGATTCTAGTGAGAAAAGAGAATATCCTCCGCGGATGTATAGGGTTGTTCCACAGTAAAATAAAAGTATAAATCATGGATGTTCTTTGTCAATTTTGAAAAATGTCTGTGCCAGTGTTGGGGATGAAGTATGGGAGTACCTAAAGAATTCAGGTCTTGGGATTCTTATTTTGTTAGCAGAGAGTAAGTTTTGTTGGCATGAGAAGACAGTTCACTACTTCTTCGCACATCAGTTGGAAATTGTTAGCAAAAGTGAGATTTGGTGTTTGATTGGAGAGAAACCTCTGAAGTTTTCATTGCATGAATTTGCAGAGCTGTCAGGACTCAATTGACTTAATTATGATCCGTACATTGTTAAAAAAGAAGGAGAAGAAGCGAAAATTGATCACCGCGGAATATGGGTTGAGATGGGTGTGCCTATAGGTGATGGATCTTCTTGGGAGGAGTTGGCTAAGGTGTTGACAAATTGCCACACATGGAGTTACGAGAAGAGAAGAATTGTAGGTTGTTTGTGCATCCTCTCCCTAGGAATATTTGGTTTAAGTAGAGGATGTAGGATGAATTTGAAATGCGCGAAGAAAGTATTGGATCCTGCTGCTTTGGAGAGGTTTCCATGGGGTAGGAGGTCATTTGAATTGTTGATTGAGTCCATCAAAGAAGCAAACCTTTCTGATAACTCTTACACTTTGAAAGGATTAGTTCACGTCTTACAAATATGGGCGTATGAGTCATTTCAAAGATTAGGAGAACTTTATGGGAGAAAAAAGCAAGAAGAAGAATTTTCTATTCTCTCATGGGGTGGATCTCGTGGCCGTTACGAAGTTGATGATATTGTACTTGAGGAAAAGAAAAAACATGGCCATGTATATTTCTGCTTGCAGTATTTTACTGCATATTTGTTGTAGACTTGTTATATTCGTTGCATACTTGTTTCATGTGTTGCACTTTTTTTTTTTATGTCGCAGATTTGTTTTTTTTTGTCGCATATTTGTTTTATATGTCTTAGATTTGTTTTATATGCCGCAGAGTTGTTTATATGTAACAGACTTGTTTCACTTGTTGCAGACTTATTCTAGTCGTCGCAGCTTGTTTCATTTGTTGCAGACTTGTTTCATGTGTTGCAGAGTTGTTTCATATGTTGCAGAACTGTTGGTTCATGTATAGACATGTTTTATACTAATGATACGGATTTCTCACTTTTAATTTGTAATTGACGAGAAGTACGTGTGAGACATATGGTCGTTAATCCAATGGCTAACAAGGATGATCACAAATTAGATAATTTGATCAAAGACATCATGAATGGTAAACTGGCTGAAAATGCTTGGAGTAAGGAAAAAATTGTGGGAAAAAAATATGAAGGTGGAACTTCGAAAAGGGTTTGAAGTGGTAAAGATAAAGAACCCATTGAGAAGGTTGAAACAAAGAAGCCACGGGTTGAAAAGAGGACAAGATCTAGTGTGCATGGGAATGTTGATTTCAGTGGCATTGGAGATTTCGGTGGACTAGTCAAAACTTTAAGTAGCTTAAGTGAGAAAGTGGATCTGATGGACTCAAGTATAAATGACAAATTAATGGCAATGGATAACGACATTGGTAAACTCAAAGAAGAGGTGAAGCAACTATGACACGTGCCGACTGTCGTAGAAGAAGTTGATAAAACTTTTCCTAACAAAATCCTTGTACATTTGTCCCAAAATCTCGTGTGTAGCTTGGTGACAACGGGCTCCACGTTCTATCACAGAACACGTATGTTCTTTAAAGTATACTTTTATAAAAAAAATATGGAGAATCTCCAACTCTAGTAGCTCGGACTCTCCATGTGCATCCTTCTATCCAACATCGAACAATTAATAAGATTGACGTTAAATAATCAACGTTAAAATCAAACTTCTACGCAACAGAAAGAATCTTCAACCTCATGTCCAATGCGTCTTTGTTATCATACCTTTGTACAACCGATATATCCAACGAAGTCATTTCCATTTTCCGGTAATCTTCATCAACTTTGTTATCATTCCTTTCTGTTTTTTTTTTGTTTGGCACTCTTGCTTTCTCTTCCATCTCTTCCTCCTCAGAAAGCTTTCCATATAGACAGTAATCCACATCACCAGAACTAGCACCATCCGGATCGTCGTAACAATCAAACCTGTATTGGTCCTCGTTGTCCTCATCCTCATCACCAGAACTAGCATCCCCTTCTTCTTTTGCATTATCATCAAATTCAACTTCTATTTTTGCTCGCTTCAGCGAAGGTCTACCTTGTGCACGATTGTCTTCACCATCTTACCGCTTTTAAGCGTCCTTTAACTCCAATGATACCTCCTTATCTGATACACATAGCCGCAACATATCAGATTTGAATTGTTCAAAAAAACCTTGCAATTCTCGCGTATTACCAACAAAGACAGGAGGAGTGTCTACTGGTAACTTGACCAATATCTTCTTCGGAAACATGTAGCTTAATTCAACTTTGTACTTATTCTTATCAACTTCATAATCCTCGTAAACCATTTGAATGAATTCGTCGAACGAAGTTGCAGCATTGGTTCCAAGAACTCGAGAACTTCTACTACTATCGACAATAAAAATCTATTTATTCTTCTCAAATCTCCAATTACCTCAAACCAATATAATTTGCAACATTATCGGCGATAAGCGGCGACGATGGAGAACGAGATCGGCGGCGACGATAGACAACAGGATCGAGGCGGCGAGAACGACAAACAACGGGATCGGCGGAGATAGATAAAGTTTTTATATTTGAGAATGACGGAGATAGATTATCGATGAGAATGGAGAACGAGATCGGCCACCGTACATAACCCTAATGGTGTTGTGGCATTTTTCGTAAATTTGTTAGTTATTAGGGACATCTCGAAGTTCGAAATAAGTCTGCAACACATAACAAGTCTGCGACAAACAAAGTGTTATTCTAGTCAGAAAACAAGTCTGCAACACAGTCTAATAAGTCTGCAGTTTTTAATGCCACGAAAGCAATTTATAAATAAGTCTGCGACGTTGAGCATAAAATGTGCGACATTATAAATAAATCTGCGACAAGCGATGTTATTTCAGTAAGACCTTTTAGGTGTCGCAAACTTAGTCTTTTTGTCGCAGATTTTCCAAAAGTCTGCAACAAAGCATTTAAGTCTGCAACAAACAGCTGCAGATTTTTTATAAGTCTGCATAATAAATCTGCAAATGAATTTAAGTCTGCGACAAAGAGAATAAATCTGCGTAATAACTCTACAACAAAGCACATTAAGTCTGCGTCGAAAAGTCTGCAACACACATAACTAGTCTGCAGATGTGCGCAGACTTAGTCTGCAACATTGAAAATAAATCTGTAAATTAAGTCTACAGATCTGCGCAGATTTATTAAGTCTGCATAACAAGTCTGCGCAGACTTGTCGATTTATTAAGTCTGCAACAAAGGTCCGCAGACTTTTTCTGAAAAACGCGGTGGTATTTTTGTAAATAAGTCAAATTTTTGCTTACATGGAAATAATTTAGTAATGGCAGTTTCGTAATAACGTTTTTTCTAACAAAAGCAAATAAGGGTATGATAGGCAAAAAACCCACTTTTTCTTTCCTAGTAAATATATGTTAGTCTACTCATTATCCCATTTATGTGTTATTCTAGTTTTTTTTCCTTTTTTAATAAGATAAAGGGGGCCATCTTATTTCCTTGCTCGAGAGCTTAGGATAGAGAAAGATAAGGAGTTTTTTGCTAAAATATCAGCCTCAGCATTGGCTGTTCTAGGAGTGAAAAGAAACTCAATTTCATCGAAATCTGAGGAGAGACGAGTGATATCCTCCAGGAGCCCATAGATTTTCCTGCTTTTATCAGATGAATTTAGAGATTTGATCAGAATTGCAGAATCCAATAGGACTTTTACTTTGGTGAAACCTCTAGCTTTTACTTCGGAGAGTCCATGGAACCGGTATAGCGCTTCAGCCTGCAGAACTAAGCTGACGAAATTGGAGACCCTTGAGCCCTGCAACAACAATTTCTCTGATTGCTTGATTATCCACCCCAGTCCAGCACATCTTCTCTCTTCGTTCCATGCCGCGTCTATGTTTAAGGTGAGAGATATTGATGATTGATTCTGAACTTTGGTTCGCTCTGTTGCTGGTACTTGGGAGCCTAATTGCTGCGCATTTTGCCACTCTACCGCCTCTCTAACAGCTTTTGTTATGCAATTTTGTGGCGATCCGGCTCTGTTTTGGAACACTAGAAGGTTCCTTGCTTTCCAAATCGTCCAGCAAATCCATGGAAAGATTGGAGATGAGGATAAGCCCGTTGAAGGAAGCGGGCAAAGTCTGCATCCCTCCTGGACTGCCTAATCAAATAGAATTCTAGCAAAATTTGGATAAACTTTTAACGGTGCCTACATCCAGATTTGCTTTCAAATATTACACTCAAAGAATAAGTGGTTTACAGTTTCCTGTTCATTGCAGTGGATGCAATTAACCAGATGAACCATATAACCTTAATGCTTATCTAGCTGTGGCCAAAGTTAGATAATGATCTCCGGAATACATCATCACGAGAGTGAGATTGTATTCTAGAAATAGATCTGTCATTCACTCTTTGTCTTAGACACACTTCTAACGCAAGCTAAACACTTGGTTAATCGGTTGGATGTATGACAACGCCAACTGATGTGTCTATCACTCATAAGAGTAATCGATGATGGGATTGTCCGCAATGCGTGAAAGTCACCACGAGAGTGGATCGGAAACAGTGACTAGCATACCACGAGAGTGGACTGGTCTATAACAGAAAATTTCTAGATTGACAACACAAACTTAAAAGGTTAAGCATGAATCCTATAATTTGAAATCCCTAATAAATCGACTATCACCTAATTAAATGTAAATAATTAATTTAATATTTTATTTATGTTATTTTATTTATGTTTATTTATTTATGCTATTTATATTTCTGCAATTTAATTTATACAATTTACTTTTCTACAATTTATATTTCCGCAATTTAATTTATGTAATTTACATTTCTGCAATTTATTTTTCCTTACTTTAATTTATGCAATTTATTTTATGCACTTTATTTTCAGTAATTTAATTTATGCAATTTAATTTTAGTATTTTATTTTTATGCAATTTAATTTATGTTATTTATTTTAAGTTTTTTATTTATGCAATTTTTATTTATGTTATTTAAATTATGTTATTTATTTTACCGCCTCATATAGCTTAGGACACAACCCCCTATTTTATTATTCCGCTTAGATTAGATTTTGCATTTGCATCCTCTGTGTAGTTATTATATTCTCTCTGTGGATCGATCCCGTATTACTACAATTGCATGACTGTGCACTTGCGGTCTTGTGAGTTAAACTTTTGAGACTACTCTTTAGTAGCGCTCGGGTAAAACTTGAGAGAGAAGGCGTAACAAACCTTATGCCGCTGTCAGTACAATAAAGTTGAATGATCTCAACAAAGTAGGACCAGTTGAGAATCGACATGTATTGATCACCTGTCATGTGATTTTCATGCCATACTTTTCATAATTGATCTATGTCATTTGACTATACTGATTTTAGTGAGTATGGATGGTTTAGTTATGATTTATATAACAAAGACCGCCATTATCCTGGATTGTTGTAGTCAATAGACGAGATTGTCTGTGCTCTAAGATATGATGACAATTTTGAGCTCATAAAGTTTATCACATTTTTCAGGAATACACATGTGATCCAGTGGGAGATTGTAAAAATTATTTGGGTCACATATGTATTAATTAAATGTGTTAGGCTCATCATATAAGTAATCAAATTAAAGTGGTCAGTTATATAATAAAGTAAAGGTTAAAGGACATAACTGTTATGAAATTAAACTTATGTGTG
The DNA here is from genome assembly GCA_026770425.1 of Boechera divaricarpa. Taxonomy (NCBI): domain Eukaryota; kingdom Viridiplantae; phylum Streptophyta; class Magnoliopsida; order Brassicales; family Brassicaceae; genus Boechera; species Boechera divaricarpa. The sequence continues at coordinate 4,614,954 of CM049186.1, read as the reverse complement.
GATACATTTGGTAATTTCTAATTTGATGACGGGCCGAATTAGAAATTGTTTTACTATATAAATGGGTTATGGTCTCCAAAACAATCCTAACGAGAAATACAGAAAACTCTCTGCATCCCATCAACAGAGACCTAAACCTATTCAGGGTTTGCTTTGGAAGATCCATTCCCAAAATCGTTCTTCCACCATGGATTCATCAGGTACGCTTCCGCTTATGTTATTATTTATCAGAGACTCATGAATTAAAAGTTTATGAAATCATAAACATCTTTCAACATCAGTTACTTAACATATGAAAAATGAGCATGTATTAATCTGTTAGGGTTGATAGTTTTACGACTATGGTCTTTTGCGGCTTAATCCGCTAAAACATGCAAAACCTTAGTTTTATGGAATACGAAATAAATAGATGGTTTGCTACTTTTGATACTCAAAAATGTACATTTGTAGTCATATTACAAATTCGATTATGAAAAATATAATATGTTCGACTATTGTGATATTAATTTTGGACTAACTCATTTATATTCTACAAATATACACTGTAGAAAAATATTATATAACTTTTACAAATTTTTTTTAATTAATAGAAAATATCACAAAATTATTTTAAAATCATAACTTTGCGATTTAGGAAGCTAGTAAAAGCCAGCATAACACTTTTTTTCTCCAAATGTAAAATACTTTCCAAATGTTGGGGTTGTTTTATAATGACAAAAACGGCACATAAGTTAAGCATGCAATTTTAACAGGTTAAATTTCCTCAATTTCTAGGTTTTTGTATTTTAAGATGGAAAGTATTTTAATGAGACAGAAAGTATTTTAATATATACGATGCTGGGAAATTAAGTGTAACAAATTTGGTAGAACTGCTCTCCCTTCTTTTATTTGGTAGTAAATAATTTATAGATCTACAAAATTAATTTTTATTTTTCATCATCAATGCGACATATTCTTTTTTGATGGAAACATGGGGAAAAAAACATATGAACTGAAATTTAATTTGATCACAAGGAAAATCAACTTTCTAGGTTGTGATCACCCAAGCCGTTTCAAGTTTCAACCTAACGTGTACACTAAGCAAAGAGGAATATAGTTTACCTTTATTGTTGTTTTTTTGTTTGAATAAAATTGTCGCAGAACGTTACCAAAATGTCAGGAAAATCAACTCTTAAAAACGTTTTTCTCCTACGCCATAAGATAGAGGTTCTCTCCCTCGCACAGGCTCACTATATGCTTGCATGTAGAATGTGACACAACTGAAAACTTTTGATTAATGGAGCTTAAAGATAAATAAATCATGAGAAGAAAGAAGAACCGAGCCTGTTAGACTTGATCCAATTCCTTTATTCTGTGGGCGATTCTTAGAGAGGGTATAAGAATAAGAAGAATGTATGTTCTCAGCTGGTTCTAGGGTTTCACATGTTCCTCTCTTCTTTCTTTATCAAGTAAGTTGGTTTTTCTGATAGGCATTAACAATTCCAGTCCACAAGAAAAAGACTTTTTGTCTTCGAAGCTCCACCACCTGATATATGGTCAGCAGACATTCCCCTGACAACCAAATTTAGGGTTTCTCTAGGGGTTTGAGGCTCTGAGGTACCAAGATTGGGGATTATCAACACCAAATCGTACGTTGGTAAAATCGAAAGAGAAGAAAATTAGGGTTCTCAACCGTCAGTTCATGAAGATCGCTCTGGATTTTGCAAAGCTGAAGAAAACCCTAAGGGAAACAATGGTGAGAACCCTTGTTCTCTTATTCTTAGAGAGGGTATAAGAATAAGAATGTATGTTCTCAGGTTCTAGGGTTTCTCATGTTCCTCTCTTCTTTCTTTATCAAGTAAGTTGGTTTTTCTAATAGGCATTTGTCATAGGTTTTGTGATGTTAATGTTTTAGCAATTCCAGTCCAAATAAAAAAATTGACGAGGAAGAATAAGCAAGAAAAATACTTTTTGTCTTCGAAGCTCCACCACCTGATATATGGTCAGAAGACATTCCCCTGACAACCAAATTTACGGTTTCTCTAGGGGTTTTAGGCTCGGAGGTACCAAGATTGGGGATTATCAACACCAAATTGAAGGTCGGTAAAATCGAAAGAGAAATAAAATTAGGGTTCTCAACCGTTAGTTTATGAAGATTGCTCTGGAGAAAGTCGCCAGAATAGTGTGTGAGTAAGGGGAAACAGTAAAGTTCTCAGGTGTCCTTTTTTCGGTACAAACCCAAAAGTACCAATTAAAATGTCCCTTTTTTCTGAATAATTGTTAAATTATATTCAAAAAGAAAATATCTTTTTAACAAAGGAATTGCTTACAAACTAGAAGGAGCAGAAAAATAATTTGAAAAGATAGTCCTACAGTAGAAATCCTACATTAGAGCTCTAGAGGAGAACCAAATGGCCATTCCTTCCACATATCTTGTGTCGCCCATTTCCCGAATAGTAGTCAAACGATTTTGAACTGTTTTGCCTATAATCGTTGCGAGGAGAATCGTAGTTTGAGGCTCCTTACCATGCCTACGATTGTTTTGCTCCCGCCATACATGATAGAGTGTTGTTTGGAAAGTGTAGCGGATAATGAATAGCTTCACTCGATCCTGGTTTGACGGAGTTCGTGATAGTAGTTGAATCAGAACGCCCCAATCCGTGGTGTATTCCTCTAGAAGCAGGTTATACATCAGCAGATACCATACTTCAGAGGAGAACCTGCAAGAGAAAAAGAGGTGATCTCTGTTTTCGGGGCGATCGTTACAGAGAATACATATATTCTGCTGTTCCGATTGCCATCCCATCTTATCCAACGTTGACAGCTTATTTTGGATGGCCAGCCACATTAGGAATCGATGTTTCGGAGTTGCATATGGGAACCAAAGGCATTTGTACCAGGCCTGAATTGAATTGTGAGCTCCTAACTGGTTCCCTGTATGCTTTGTGCTGAAGCAGTCCTTGTATTTGTCAGTTGTATCATTGTATGACGCCTTTCAGGTTCCGTTGCTGCACAATAATCTAACTTTTTCGTGAAGTCTAACTTTTGTATTTTATCAATAATCTAATGATACAGAATCAAGTTTTTTTCCTTATCAACAAAAGTAAAACTATAATCAAAACATTCTTAGATAGTATTTCTAAAGTTATCAATCTACTATATCTATCACTGTAGTGGCTGCAATTATCAGCAATGTGATAGAAGTAAACCAGATTGGTTCTCAGACATGTAAACCGAATGAACATATGATTTCCTAGTTCCGACGTCCGACTATTCTGCCGGTTCAAAATGACTATCAAACTAAATAAACCAAAAACAATGAAAAAAAAAGTTTTTAATAGTCAATAAGCATCGTTAAACAAAAAAAATAATATAGGTGAAAAACAAAAGAAAATAAATAAAATAACATATATCTCTACTATTATTATTCATAGAAAAATGGGAAACTGTAATAAAGTCTATAAAATTATACTTTATTTAGCAGGCCAATTAAATCTCTTTAGATTTTCTCATAAATGGTATCTCCTATATTTATGTCTCTTCCACAACTATACATACTGCAGAGTCTCCTCCATTTAAAGAACAATCTACAAAATTATGATACTTATCGATCCCAATATATATATTAAACTCAAATTTCTTAGTTAAAACCATCATCATTAATTCTTAGATATATATCTTAATTCATTGCATAGTTCACAGAAATCTTTTTTAACCTATTGACCCAAATGGCTCGATCATCAACTACAACTACCGTTCCTATAGCTATAATCATAACGGTGTTACGCTTGTTTGTGGCATGCTGTATGGTCCATGCCCGAAACCCGACCACCTATATGGTCGGAGATAGATACGGGTGGGACCTGACTGTTAGTGGTGATGAGTGGGCAAGAAGCAAAACATTTTATGCTGGTGATATACTCGGTACGTTAATGTCGTACGTGCATAAATTTAACTTTAGTTTCCTACAACAAAGAAGTTCAAATTTTACACATAATGATATGTAATTTTTTTTTTGTCAAAAACTTAAATAAAGGGAGAGAGTTCTTGAACAAGAATAAAATCATAAAGGACCTTCTTTGCCAAGGAATCCGCTCTAAGATTTTGAGACCTAGGGATAGAAACGGACGAGATAGACTCGATCTTTTTTGAGAAGTGAACGATATCACAAATGATACCATGAAATTCACGATGGTCGGAAGACTTGATTGCTTCCACGCATTCTTTGGAGTCTGATGCGATTTGGATATTTTGAAGACCCCCTGCTACAGCTTTCTGGATTGCTTCCAGGATAGCTAGGCCTTCTGCTTGGAGAGGTGATGAAATGAACTCACGAACCTGAGAGTAAACTCGATCAGGTAAGTTTGCACCAGAAGAGACGAGACCTAAGCCTACAACTTTTTTATCTGCGTTCCAGGCAGCGTCCGTGTAAAAGGTAATATCGTGCGATACTGCTTGTCAGATGGTCTCGATTGACTGATGGAGCAGAGGGGGCTGTTCTACTTGGGAAGCTTGCCAAGCGTGAGCTTCAGCCAGTGATTTTGATAAAACCTCCGTAGCTGAGGTAGAGGAGTCTTGGAAAATAAGAGTTCCGCGATTTCCATAAGTTCCAGGCAATCCAAAAAACATAGAGATCCCTGAATTAAGCCATACGGTGGTAAACAGAGAAGACGCTGATGCGCAATAAAAGCCTCTTCAAGCGAATGTGAAGCAGATGATGACAAAGCCGGAGCCTGAGATTTTCATTGCATCTGGTTCCATACCTGCTTAGTAAAACGACAGTCAAAAAGAATATGGAAAGTTGTTTCCAGCCTTCCACAAATTTTACAAAAGGGATCAATGGAGAGTCCTCGTTTGCTGCTATTTTCGCCTGTTAGAAGGACTTCATTTAAACCTTTCCAGATGAAAGTCTTTATTTTCGGTACACAATGAGAGTTCTAGAACTCTGTGCCAATTAAAATCAGGCGAAACGTGGGGACAATTAGGGGAAGCTTCTGCAGAATCTGAAGCACTGAAGTAACCAGACTTAGTGGTGTAGATACCATACTTAGTCTGCATCCAATGGTAAATGTCTGCAGTCTTTGATTTGCTAGGTCTAATGAGCTTGATTGCTGGGAATAGGTGGGGAAACAGGTGCATGATAACATCTTTATTCCACTCTTGATTCTCTGGATCAATCAAGTCTGAGACTTTTAGCCATTGAGATTCTTCCGTTGGTGGCCCGTGTAGGCGCTTTTCAGCAAGTGATGGCAGGCAAGGATCATACCAGACACTAATATTTTGCCCATTGCCAACAGTTTTTATAATATTTTCCAGCAATACGTCTCTTCTCAATAAAATCCCTCTCCAACCGTGGAAACCTGTGAGAGAATGTTTGCAGCTTAAAGAAGGATGAATTGCGGCAGTATTTGCTAAGAAGAAGCTTGCCTAACATAGAGTCAGGCTGCTTGAGGATCTGCCAGCTTAACTTGGCCAGCAATGCGTCATTACACTTCTGAATCTCGTGGTAGCCTAAACCTCCTTTTGCTTTTGGCTTTGCCATTTTGTCCCAAGAGATCCAAGCCATTTCCTCTTAGCCGGTTTTGCGTCCCACCAAACCTCGTTAGAAGTGATTGGATTCTCTTACAGAGATTTGCAGGTAGTTTAAAACAGGACATGGCATAACTCGGTATTGCGGCGAAAACTGCTTTGAGTAGAACCAATTTTTCAGCGTGAGAGAGAAAACGAGTTGACCACTTTGGTCCTTATTCTCTCAAGAATAATCGCAAACAGATCTTTTTTTTTTTGTCTAAAGAGCTCGGAGAGTCCTAAGTACTTGCATGTGCCTCCTTCTTTTTCTATGCCAAGGAGCTGCTTTACTTCATCTCTTCTAGCTTTTGGCATTTTTGAAGTGAAGAAAATAGAAGACTTAGCTCGATTGATCTTTTGCCCCGAGGCCTTCTCATATTTCTGGAAGATGTCTGTTAGCGTTTTACAATTTGCTTTGCTCACTTTACAAAAGAACATGGTGTCATCCGAAAATAGAAGATGATCTATCCTGGGCAGAGTTTTGCAATTTTTATCTCGTGCAGTGATCCCCTTCCTGCTGCTCTTTTACAAAGGCCCGACAATACCTCACTGCAGAGGATGAAAATATAAGGAGACAGGGGGTCGCTTTGACGAATACCACGAGATGGAACAACTTTTCCTCTCACTTCACCATTTATGAGATAGGAGTAAGAGACCGAAGAAATACAATGGAGAGTCCACTCGATCCACTTATGATGAAAACCAAAGCGCTTTAGAACTTGCTTGATGAAGGACCATTCAAGCTTATCAAAGGCTTTAGTCATGTCCGTTTTTACCGCTATATAGCAGTGAGTTTCAGCTTTGGAGTTCTTAAGATAGTGAAAGATCTCGTGTGTGATCAAGACATCTTCAGAGATAGCTCGTCCTTTGACAAAAGCATATTGGTTTTCAGAGATGAGTTCACGGAGAACTGGTTACAATCTATTCACTAAGATTTTTGCAATGAATTTATAAAAGACATTGCACAGGGCAATCAGTCTGTAGTCAGCCATCAGCTTTGGACTAAGCTTCTTTAGAATGAGCCTTATGTGGGTGTGGGTGTGGTTTTGGTTTTGCGACAGTGATTTACCTTCGAAGAAATCTTGAATTTCTTTTGTGACTTCTTTCTCCACCGTTGACCAATTAGAAGTAAAGAACCTTGCCAGAAAACCATCAGGCCCAGGGGCTTTATCAGGGTGAGTAGAGAAAACGGCTTTTTTTATCTCCTCCTTTGTCGGGATCGTGACCAGTCTCTCATTTGATTCTGCAGAAATTCTGGTAGTTAACGCTTCTTTAACTACTTCTGCTCTTTGCGCCGCTTCTGATGTGAAGAACTTCTGATAATAATCGGTAATAACCTTTGTAAAGCCCAACTCTTCAAAGACAGATTCACCAATCTCATTCTCAAGTACTGTGAATTTGTTAATTGACTGTCGAGTCTTAGACGCAGAGTGGAAGTAATTGGAGTTTTTATCACCTATAGCAAGTCATAGTTGGCGACTCCTTTGCTTCCAGAAGGCTTCCTCTTGCTGGTACTCAGCTTTGAGGACATAGTTTAAATCAAACAGTAACTCATCATGATGAGAATTGTCCACCATAGCAGCCTCTAACTCTGATCTGAGTTTTTGAATTTTTTCCTCGCTTGCTGATTGCTTGTTTTTACTCCAGCGGGAGATTGTTGTGCGACATCTTGAAATTATGTTCTCTACAGACGAGGAGCTTTGGTTGTGCCAAACTTGATTCACCAGCTCTGAAACTTCCAGATTTTGCTGTAGGCGTCTGTCAAATCTAAAAATCCCCTTTCCTTTTCGTTTTGAAGCATCGAGCATAGTTATAGTGGGTCGATGGTCAGAGCCTTCGAATCTTAAATACTCGCTTTTGCTAGCTGGGAAATCCTCAGCCCATTGACTGTTGGACGTAGCTCGGTCTAACCTCGAGTGGATGAGGTGCTCACCTCTTTTACCTCGCCAAGATAGGCAGTTACCAATATGAGGAATATCAAACATATCATTTTGAGCTAGAAAAGTTCTAAAAGATGCAAAAGAGCTTTCTGGCCTTTGGGGACCTCTAGATTTCTCTGAGCTCTCAATAATGTCATTAAAATCTCCTCCAAGGAACCAAGGGGCATTACGGTTTTGGCCAAGATTCGTGATATCATCCCAAAAGCTGGCGCGATTTGTCTTTTAGGAGGGCCATACACGAAAGAAGAATAGAAAGTGGAATTTTTATAGCAAATAGAAGAGTCAATACAGTTTGTAGAAGAACTGTGAATTGTAAGCTGAACCACATCCTTCCAAAGGAGAGCTAAACCTCCCCCACAGACACCTTGTGGTGGTACAATGAAAGAAGAATCAAAACCCAAATCTTTTAACTTGTCGAGCACGAAAACTTCCTGATTTTTGGTCTCCATAAGGAAAATTATGTCCGGGCGAATACTCTTTTGTATTTCCCTTAAACGACGAACTGTCATGGGATTCCCCAAACCACAACAGTTCCAAATCATTATCTTTAAGAAAGAAGGGGAGACGGATTTTGAAAATCTGCCTTATCCTTGACTAGTCGAGGAAAACAAACTCACTCTCATTGGTCGGCTAACAAATCCGGTCACGCAGCGCCTCTGGTCACTCATTCCTTTCCTTGCTAAGAGATAGGATCTCAAAGGAAAAGCAACGGGCTCAGATCTGGGGAGAAGTTGTTTCAGTTTAAATTTGAGTTCGAAGAGGATCTTCAGAAGGTCTTAGAGAACATACCATTTTACTTCGCTCGTTACATGATCATTCTTCAACGATGGGAACCTATCATCTCAGACCAATTCCCATCGAAAATCCCTTTCTGGATCAAAGTGAAAGGTCTTCCTGTGCATTACCGTAAGGAAGCAATGCTCTTAAAGATAGGTAAAGCTCTTGGAAGAGTTGAGAATCACGAGCTCAATCAACAATCTGCAAGAATTAGAGTGGTCATTAATGGACTTGAACCCCTAATCGAGGAATCCATAATCGAATTTGATAGTGGTTATCATTCATATATCTGGATTATGAACGTCTTAGAAACCACTGCTCTATTTGTAACAGGTTATCTCATGATGACAAGAATTGTCACTCATAGCCCCTGGCTTACCCAACACCAGAAACCTACCCCTCTCGTCCTAGAAGGGAATAATTTCCAGAGAGGAGAGTCAACTTGGCTCGCTAAGGATAATGCAAGACCCCGTCAATCAGAGAGACAGCCTAAGTTTCAGTATTCTCCCACTAAACCAGTAAAACAAATCACTCAAGACAGAACTTCTGAGAGGAACTACCCCGGAGATAGACACGCACGCTCAGAGGTTTCAACAGAGAGCAGACGCCATCAGTATTACAGTCTCCCTTCTCGTCAAGCTTCTCTTCATAGTGACTCAAATCTCATGAGGAATCACAGATATGACTCAGCCCTGCACTCTAGTTATAGGGAATCTCAACCCACTCGGCGAAGTGTTGGTTATGTACCTTCAAGGGAAAGATCTCCTCTTCAAAGGAAGGAAGGAAAGTTTCACAGAGAGGGTTCGAATGAAAACTTCACTAAGAGAGTTGAAGGCCCTAGTTCTCACCGCAGCAAAGAATGGATTGAAAAAGCAGACAAGACTACTCTGCCTTCGGATTCTGAGCAATCAAGGACTCGTCGTCCACCTCTAGAAAGGATTACCAGTCCTCTAGAACCTGCCCAGCTACATCCAAGATCAGCTGAGGAAATCTTGGAAGATTTGAGGGAAACTACTCTCCAATACATGTCCTGCGGAGACCCTACTGAGAGTGCTGCACGAAGAAGAAGGGTGATGCAGTCTGAATCACAAGGGCTCATGCAGAAAACAGTTGAGCTGATTGCTGCTTCTGAAGCAATTAGAGCTTCGACATCCCAGGTTTTCCCCACCGAAGCTATTCCTGCAGTCAACTCTGGACTGGTTCCTGATGTAGTTGAAAACAGAGAGACAGCTGAGGTTTCTCCAATCAAAAAGAAGAGGGGGCGCCCCCTATTGCAGTAGATTAACTTTTGGCAGTCCAAAAATCTTAACTGGAACTAGTGGGAAAAAAAAAAAGGGGCCCAGCAAGTGCAAAATTCTCCAAAAAGAGCTCCAGTAAGAGCTAAGGCAGGGTCTGCAAATAATGATATGTATATAAACGCAAAATGCACACTTTTTAGATTTTAAATTCAGGTTATGGCGTGACAACATTACTAACATACTATATATTACATGTCTTGGTTAGTGGTATGATATATTTTTATATCCACTTAAAAGAAGTACACATATTATTTTTAAAAAGGTAACTAGACATATATATTTAGGTTACAGAAAAGAGAATTACAAAAGTTTGATCAAATTTTTATATTTTAGATCTTTTATATGATTAGATGCCAACAATTGTTGAAAACTAAATATAGTGAACATAAGTCATTATTTTGCACAAACAATTCTACTTGAAAAACTAAGCTAAAGCTATACCCTATATATATATATATGTATATAGTAAGAGTTAAAGTCAGTAATTAATTTTAAAATCTAAAACTATTTATAAATCTTTTGTTTTTATAAATGATCATACACGTCACACATACAATCAATACTTTATAATATCGTGTTCTAATACCACGAACTTATATATTGTAATGTTGCGTTGCAGAGATTCGGTACGATGATTATTCCAGAAATCTGTATGTTGTAAACCGAACTGGTTACGAAACATGCATACCAAACGACGGAGCGATAGAGTATGACTCCGGCGGCGATGAAATCCTGTGGTTGGAACTATTTCATTGGAGCATAGAATCCTGTGGACTGTTCTGCTGGTTTGAAGATGGCAATCAACGCTTTGGCCCCAAAACAAAAGAACTAATTATCAGCAAAATCTTTTTATAGTTATCTCTCTAAAGCAAGTTTTAATGAAATAATACAGTTTAATTTCTCTCTTTCTTTTCATAATTTTCGTTCTAGTAATATATCATGTGATCGATACTTTAACTTGAGTAGACTGTCTCACATGAAAAGACAAAATAAGTGACGAGGAAAACAGGATCAAAACAGGATCAAGATTCAGAGAATTTTTGAAGAGTATATACAAGACAAAACCTTATACAAAATGAAATCAAGATTCAACAATTTGAAATATGAAGAGTATACAAAACCTTAAAAATAATAAGCTTTCTCCACCAAAACTTACAACAGTCTCATTTCAGGATCGGGAATCATTGATCGATATGGACATTATATATATATTCTTTATTTTAAATATTATAAAAATTATAAATATTATAATTATAAATAAATTAAATAGTATAATTATAAACATTTTATCCTAAATATTCTTTATTTTGATTTTATAAGTATTATATCTTATTCATTTGAAAAATAACTTTTAGCCACTATATATTTACCCAACTTTACGCTCTTGTGAAATTACATTTTTATTTTATGTCTTTTGAAATCATTTCTAAATTTTAAAATACCCATATTTTTACTTAGCCACTTAAAAGTTTATTGAATCTAACATTTGAGATTTCATATTTACTTAATTTTCTGTAAAACCTAGTTATTATTTTTACAAAAACATACGTTATATATATATTTAACAAACATCATCTGTCTAGGTTCCACACGTGCGTCTGCATATATTCTATTTAGAATACTGTCCAAATAGAATAAGGAAAAATGCTAAATAGCGGCTAGTCTCCTTAGCCTTTAGGTGTAAAATCTATTATCCTTTTTAAAAACAAGAAGTAGGTGTAATTAAATCTACAGAGTATTTTATAATATCTGATTTGAATTATTCTGAGGATGGAACATAGTCATGGTGAAGAATAGACATTGAGAAATAGAGATTAAGGGAAACAAGTAAAAGGTATTCTTGATATTCATTGGTATTCAATTTTGCTGATCCAATTGAGAATTGTATTAACTTGGTAGTGTAGTATAAACCGAACCATGCTTTGTAAATCATAGGGAAAAAAAGAAGAAGAATAGATGTCGGAAAATAAAAATTCATGGATTTAGCAATATAAAGAGGTTAGAACAGAACCGAGTTTAGAACCAAACCGAGGTTCGGTCAATTCGGTTTTATTTTGCTTTAGAAGAAAACCGATCAACTGAAATTCAAAGTATGTTTGGTTTTTGGTTCGGGTTATCTGAACCTGAGTGGTTAACCAAATTTTTTTCTAAAGAAAAAACCACTAAAATCTTAGGGTTTGCTTCGAGTCAATAGTCTCGCCGGCTTTATTTCATCGTTTTTTGTTCAAGTCGAGTCAATCCGTTCTGTCAAGCTATCTCCAAAAAAAGTTACAATGCCAATATTTCTAAATTTATTTTACTATTTAACTGTAGTTTTCTCTTTTTTCTTCTATAATTTTCTAAGAACTTGGTTATTACTATCAGTCAGATCTTGTAATATTTCTAATAAACACAGCATAACAATACATCTTGTTAACTGAATAATATTCCTCTATTTTCATATTTTTATATATATAAATGAGTTGGTTGAAATGTGATTTTTTCATTGGGTAACGTCTATTATTTTTACACATTAATGAATGGACAATAATTTAAATGAATGGTCATGAATCAGTTTTGCAAATTTTCTTATTTGATATGTTGGATAGGATAATAAATGGATTTCAATCTAATGGTTGATGATGGGTAAAATCTAATGAATGACGTAATTAAATTTTCAAGATTTTCTTATCTTTTTAAATAGTGACAAACATATCTATATAATTACATACAGTGACATTAGACAAACATCACCCGAATACAAGTATGATGGAATTCCAGAATGTTGTTTCTTCATATGGTCTTGATAATTTGTTTTTTTTTTTTTTGATAATTCATGTGTTTCGGATCTTTGGCCCAGACAGTCCTAGGATGAGGTGGCTTGTTGGATATTTTTCATCATGTAAATCATATGGGCTTAAGTCCAGAAACCAACTGACCATGTAGATGTGTGTAAAGTTTCTGCAAAATGGATCGAACCCGGAAGATGACCAACTACAGAGTTTTGCCCCCCGTGCTAATATTAGCCCCAAAACCACAGCCACTGGGTCAGTCTTGATATTACCTAAGGGAATAGCCTTAGGGAATGATATATGGTTAACTCAATTGCTTCACTCTTTTGCCTTCCCTTGAAACCTGCAGGATTTGTGATCACACTCGCTATTAAATGCTTGACTAAACACTTATTTGTATGTTTTTGACTTTTTTCAATTCAAGATACCATATATGGATAGAATGAAACGGTCGTTGATATATGTTAATCACTCCACCGACTACTTGGTTTCCGCGCAAGCATTTAGTAACAAATCTATATTTATCTTGCTATCTCATTTTTTTAAAAAGAAGGATTTAATATTATTATTAAAATAAACTACATATGTACGAAACATACAAATCAGAGTCAGACGCTTAATTTATAGTCTTCAATTGTGTATCAGCTTTTTGTTTTTCTTTCCATGTGTTCTCCAATTCAGTCATGATCCAATATTCAAATACTGATTAAGTGTTGCAAGGACCAATGTGAAGAGGAGCAATGTCAATAACGTGTTTAAGGGTAAGGTTTCGACAAAGCACAAAAAAAAAAAAAAAAGTTGGTGTCGTATCGATCGACTACATTTTCCACCGTAAAGGCGATATAAGGGTAGGGTTGCATTAGAATATATAATTTTTTAAACTATCGTAATTAATACAAAATATATATATAATTCGTAAATGTGTGTGGACAAGCTAATTTATTTGAACAAAAGTCTCCTTTACTGGTTTTTTTTTTTAGATGACTCAAACTCCCAAAGTCAAAGTCATCTCAATTGTTGATAGAAATGGTCAACAATTCAAACCTCACGTTTAAAATTTGGATTGATATAAATACACTTATGTACATTCGTAGAACTTTGTAACCTACACCAACAACACAAATTAAGATAGGACAAAAAATGAAGGCAAACGTGAGGTTGATTGCTTTGATTTTGGTTCTCTCTTTGGCGATTTCATCTTGTGCAGCTTCAGCTCATCAACCATATGAAATCCGCAAACCATGTAAGTAGTCCCAATATTTGGATAGAAAAACACCGCCTAGTGATTCAAAACCCGCACCCTAATATCTTAGCAAGCGGGAAAGAAAAGCAAAGAGCTGCTGTCTATGGGTTGTGGACTAATTTTAATATTATTTTATTTTCTAATTTAATTTCGTGATATTTGTTTTTAATAAAACAATTGTGAAGTTAATAATTATGTATGTTTGTAATGTTGGTGTTTACTTGTAAATAAATAAACATAAGTCTTACTTATGTAAATATTGGTTTGTCGATAAAACAAACACCGCTTGAGAAAAGACATGAACATGTGTCTATTGTGGAAAGCACCGATCGATACATGAGATGCATCACTTTGATCAAACACCCTTTGGATCAATATATATAGACAGAGCACGACATAACCAGAGAATAAGAGAGAGAGACGAAAACTAGGGAGACAATACAAAAGAGACGAAGGAGAAGATTCAGATCTTCTTCTTCTTCTAACCAATTTCTGAGATTCTCAAAGTAAGGTTTGCTAGGATCTCTGTAAGGTGTCAATTCAGAGATTGATAGTTGTATCCTACAAGATAGAAGTCCACCGAAGCTACATACACCAACGTAGGGGCTAAATTCTGTCTTAGGAGATTGCTATTGCAAGCCTCTGTCAAACGTTTCTCTGTTTAAACAAGCATGAAGGAGAAATCATCAAGTTAGTTTTCTGTTTTGTAATCTATTGTACTTCTACTTTTATCTAATTAATAAAGTAAACGTATTGGATTACGTTATCATTGATCTGCATCTATAATCTACAAATAACAATCTAAGACAGAATTTATCTCTATCTTGATTGATAGATGGATCAATCGGTCGTGAATGTGAAAAATCACATTGAGAAGCCTTTTGTATTCAGAGGAGTGGATTTCAAAAGATGGCAGCAAAAGATGTTGTTTTATCTCACAACATTGAATCTGGCCCAATGCTTGACTTCTGAAGGACCAGACCTCCCTGTTGAAGGAGATATTCCCGACGAAACCATCAAGGCGTTGGACGCTTGGACACAGAACGAGTTTCTGTGTAAGAATTACGTTCTGAATGCCTTGGACGATTCCCTCTATGATGTTTATCAAACATTCCAAACTCCAAAACAGTTATGGGAATCGTTGGAGAAGAAATACAAGTCCGAAGTCGCAAGCGCCAAAAAGTTCATCGTGGGAAAGTTCTTAAACTTTAAGATGAGCGACACAATCTCTGTGGTAAAACAAGTGGAGGAAATCTAGATCATCAATCATGAATTGAAGGATGAAGGTATGGGTCTGATTGATACCTTTCTCGTTGCTTCTATTATTGAAAAATTACCTCAAACTTGGAAAGACTTCAAGATCTATCTGAAGCATCTACATGAAGACATGAGTCTTGAGCAATTAATTCTGAAGCTTCGTGTTGAAGAAAAAAACCGTAAGAACGAGAAATCTGAATTCTCGTCTATGGAAGCAAGAGCCAACGTAATTGAGGGAAACAATTCCAAATTCAAAGGCTCTAAGAATAACAAGAAAGCAAAGAAAACGTTCACATCACCAAAGGGCTCTAACTTCAAGAAGAAACCTCAAGGTTCTTGTTGGGTGTGTCAAAGATTGCCGCCATAAAAAGGAAGGAAAATCAAGTGGAGATGCTGACAATGTCAACCTTGCTGAAAATCAGTATGTTGCGGTTGTTTCCGAGGCAAATATGGTGACAAACTCCAATGATTGGTGGATTGACACTGGTGCAACGAAACATGTGTGATCTGACTTGAGTATGTTTTCAACATATGAGCGAGGGTCTTGTGGAGAAAAGCTCTTTATGGGCAACGCAAGCACAGCGGCCATTGAAGGAAAAGGAAAAGTGGTCTTGAAACTTACTTCCGGGAAGGAACTTGCACTCACAAACGTGCTACATGTCCCTGAGATTCGAAAGAATCTGATTTCTGGTTCACTTCTGAGCAACAAGGGCTTTAAGATTGTATTTGAGTCAGATAAGGTTGTCCTCACTAAAGGTGGGATGTATGTAGGAAAAGGCTATGTATGTGATGGTCTGTTTAAACTGAATGTTGTAACAGTCAATAATAAAAACGCAGGCTGTAGCTCTGCTTCTAATTATTTGATTGACTCACGTGACTCAAGTGAATTGTGGCATGCAAGAATGGGACATGTCAATTATCACTCCTTACGTAGAATGATGAATATAGGATTGTTGCCAAAACACAATCCTATTAACGTGAATAAGCGCAAATGTGAAGTATGTGTGGAATCAAAATATTCACGGCACTCTTACAAATCTGTGGAAAAGTCAAATGACTTACTTGGATTGATACATAGTGATTTATGTGATTTTCAATCAACTCCAAGTCGTGGAAGAAAGAATTATTATATTTCTTTCATTGATGATTTTAGTAAGGTTTGTTATATCTATTTGATTGAAACAAAAGATGAAGCTTTGAATATGTTTAAGAAATTCAAAGTGGAAGTCGAAAATCAATTAGATAAGAAAATAAAGATTCTTAGAACAGATCGTGGTGGAGAATACAAATCAAATGAATTCTCAGATTTTTGTTCTGCTCATGGAATCATTCATCAAACTACGGCTCCTTATACTCCAATGCAAAACGGAGTTGCCGAGAGGAAAAATAGAACTCTTAAGGAGATGATGAACTCCATGTTAAATGATTCAGGAGCACCATCTAGCTTATGGGGTGAAGCAATTCTCACGGCAAATTCTATATTGAATAAAATTCCTCATAAGAAGAGTGATAAAACTCCATATGAGATGTGGAAGAATAAGACCCCTTCATACAAAAATATGAAAGTGTGGGGTTGTCTTGCAAAAGTTCAAATACCTCTACCAAAAAGAACCATTATCGGACCAAAAACGGTGGATTGCGTTTACATTGGTCCTGCGGATAATAGTGTAGCTTATAGATTTTTAGTCCATAAATCTAATAATGCTGAGGTAAAGGTTAATACCATCATTGAATCGAATGAGGCTGAGTTCTTTGAGGATATATTTCCGTACAAAGACACAAGAATTACGAGTACTAAACGTATACGTGAGATTGATGAAATGGACTCAAAGGTTCAAGAAGAAGAAATCGAACCAAGAAGAAGTGAAAGGGCGAGAATGCCTAAAGATTTTGGTACGGATTTTATGACGTATCTGAGTGAATATAAACCTCAAACTTATAAAGCTGCTATGGAATGTTCAGAAGCACTTTATTGGAAAGAAGCGATTCAGAGTGAAATTCAATCCATATTGAGTAACCATACATGGGAATTGGTTGATTTACCACCAGGAAATAAACCAATCGGATATAAATGGATATTCACGAAGAAGCTAAGACCGGATGGAACTATCGAGAAATATAAAGCGAGACTAGTGGCGAAAGGATATCGCCAAAAGGAAGGTCTTGATTTCTTCGATACGTACTCACCGGTGACAAGAATCACTTCGATCAGGTTGCTAATAGCAATTGCAGCCATATATGATCTAGAAATTCATCAAATGGATGTTAAAACGGCATTCCCAAATGGTGAACTAGATGAAAAAATATATATGGAACAACCTGAAGGCTTTATCGTCAAAGGTAAAGAGAAGAAAGTTTGTAAGCTTATCAAGTCTTTGTATGGACTTAAGCAAGCGCCAAAACAATGGCACGAGAAGTTTGACGAAACAATGAGATCGTACGGGTTTTCGATAAATGAATGTGATAAGTGTGTATACATTAAGAAAACCAAAAATGATACGATCATTGTATGTCTATATGTGAATGATATGTTGATAATGGGAACAAGTAAAGATATTATCAATGCCACAAAGAAGATGCTGAGTGAAAATTTCGAAATGAAAGATATGGGATTGGCTGATGTAATTCTTGGTATTAGAATTAAACGAGAACCAAAAATGGGTATTCACTTACTCAGTCCCATTACATAGAGAAAATTCTAAAGAAATTTGGTCATTTTGATGATAGACCGGTAGTTACTCCGTTTGATCCGACATGTAAGCTTTCCAAGAATGAAGGTGAAAGTGTGTCTCAATTGGAATACACACAAATAGTTGGAAGTATCATGTATATCACAAATTGTACAAGACCATATTTGGCTTACTCTTTGAGTCGACTAAGTCGATATTCAAGTAATCCAAATGGAGAACATTGGAATGCTTTGATTAGAGTTTTGAGATACTTAAAGCATACAATGAATTATGGTCTATATTTTTCAAAATTTCCTCCTGTTTTAGAAGGATATAGTGATGCAAATTGGATCTCTGGAAGTACGGATAGTAAATCCACAAGTGGTTATGTGTTTACACTTGGTGGTGGTGCCGTGTCTTGGAAATCATCTAGACAAACGTGTATTGCACGTTCTACGATGGAATCTGAATTTATCGCATTCGATAAGGCTACAGAAGAAGCCGAATGGCTTAGAAATTTTATTGAAAATATTCCATTGTGGCCAAAGCCGGTAACTGCACTATGTATTCATTGTGACAGTATGGCTGCATTAAATAGAGGGAAAAATAAAATTTATAATGGCAAGTCAAGGCATATTCGCCGGAGACATGCCACAATACGACAATTGCTTTCCAATGGGGTGATAGCATTGGATTATATTAGATCAAAGGAAAACTTGGCTGATCCTTTGACTAAAGGCCTACCGAAAAAACAAGTCGTATTCACTTCGAGGGGAATGGGTTTAAAGCCAACACAATGAGTCATCACTTGGTGGAAACCTTACCTAGCAACATTGGCGATCCCATGGTCTAGGTTCAAAAGGAAAACTAGCTGAGGAAGACTCAAGGGAGAAATACACATTTCTCATTCCTATGAAGTCAAATGTGTATCCATTGACAACTAAGGGATGAATATTTATTCTTAATAACGTTAATATCTTTCTATAGTGGGATAGAATGGACTATCCTTAATTAATGTTACCTATATGAGAGTGATGTCGTGGTCGCATCTATGAGAATTGATATGGCTAAATTCTTTAGAGCTCTCATTAAGTCGGGACTATGTTCAGGACCGAAATGAACACAACCGTATAAACTTGAAATGAGCTGATGATATATGTGTTACACTTATTGTCTAGGTTTACTATCAAACGTGGCTAGTTCAAGACTAAAGTTCACTACCCACAAGTAGATCCGATAAGTGTTTACTAGGAAAGGTTCAAGTCCAAAAGACACCTTCCCCGATGCGTATTGGTTCTATTTTCTCCGAGTTGGAAGTTCTTATTTTCTATTCAAATATGGGGTATTGTTAAGTTTGAATGGAAAATGTGGGGTATTGTTGGTGTTTACTTGTAAATAAATAAACATAAGTCTTACTTATGTAAATATTGGTTTGTCGATAAAACAAGCACCGCTTGAGAAAAGGCATGAACATGTGTCTATTGTGGAAAGCACCGATCGATACATGAGATGCATCACTTTGATCAAACACCCTTTGGATCAATATATATAGACAGAGCACGACATAACCAGAGAATAAGAGAGAGAGACGAAAACTAGAGAGACAATACAAAAGAGACGAAGGAGAAGATTCGGATCTTCTTCTTCTTCTAACCAATTTCTGAGATTCTCAAAGTAAGGTTTGCTAGGATCTCTGTAAGGTGTCAATTCAGAGATTGATAGTTGTATCCTGCAAGATAGAAGTCTACCGAAGCTACATACACCAACGTAGGGGCTAAATTCTGTCTTAGGAGATTGCTATTGCAAGCCTCTGTCAAACGTTTCTCTGTTTAAACAAGCATGAAGGAGAAATCATCAAGTTAGTTTTCTGTTTTGTAATCTATTGTACTTCTACTTTTATCTAATTAATAAAGTAAACGTATTGGATTATGTTATCATTGATCTGCATCTATAATCTACAAATAACATGTAAAATATGACTACGAGTTAGTCCAATATCGATATCATAATATTTAAACAAATTATATAGTTTAATAATTAAATATGCAATTATTATATATATTAATGTAATCGCACATTCATGAGTGTTAAAATGGGATAATTCGTCCATTTAACATGCCTCATATCAGACTATAATATTTTGCATCGTTTGATATACCAGCCCGTAAAAATCATAGATGTAAAAACATCAACTCTGATTCGCCCCACCATATGATCGAATAATACAAATATTTACTAATTTTAACTTTTTATCAAGTTAATATATTTATAATTTTTATATAATATTGGTTCTAATTTTACACTTTATAGTCAACTAAAAACCTGATTAAATCGAATAAATGGTTTCAAATTTGGATGTCAATTAAGTCAGATGTCCTACTCTAACAATGTATCAACATTGTTGTTTTTTTATAATATGTTTCCAGATCATCACTATCTTCATAATCGATATAAAACTTTTAACACATGCTCATTTTTCATATGTTAAGTAATTTATAATTTTTTTAAATATTCGAACTAGAACATATGAATCTAATGTTTTTGTATTTTATGGATGATGTGATGATTTAGATTCATATGTTTTAACATGAAAAATGAGCATGTATTAATTCGCTAGGGTTGATGGTTTTAGGACTACGGTCTTTTGTGGCTTAATTTGCTGAAACATTCAAATCTTAGTTTGATGCAGTACAAAATAAATATATGGTTCGCTAATTTTGATACTCATAGACATACAATAGCAGTCATATTAAAAATAATTACAAATTCAATTATGAAATCACATAAATTTCGACCAGACCACACTAATAATTTTGTGAATGTTGCATAATTAAATGTAAGACTAGAAAAAAAAAGCTAAATAAACTAGTTTCTAATTAATCTCTAACAAATCTCCGATTTCTTTGCTAGGCGCTAAGCCTAACCTGAGCACCCGATTAAAGCCTAACGAAATCTTAAACAAGGAGTAATAGTATAGAGATAAAAGCCATTATAACACTTTTTTCTCCAAATGTAAAATACTTTCCAAACGATTAACCGGAGTCACAACGCCATCATTTTATTTGAGTACAATGACACATCATTCAAATGCTGGAGTTGTTTTACAATGACAAAAACGGCACACAATTTTTTTCACAGCCAAATAAACTTATAAATTATGCAATTTTAACAGGTTAAATTTCCTCAATTTCTAGGGTTTTTTTTTTTAATGATGGAAAGTATATTAATGAGACAGCAAGTATTTTGATATATACGATGCTGGGAAACTAAGTGTAAAAAATTTGGTAGAACTGCTCTCCCTTCTTTGATTTGGTAGT
Source organism: Boechera divaricarpa (assembly GCA_026770425.1). NCBI lineage: Eukaryota > Viridiplantae > Streptophyta > Magnoliopsida > Brassicales > Brassicaceae > Boechera > Boechera divaricarpa. Next base: position 4,594,135 of record CM049186.1, on the reverse strand, counting down.
AATAAATTTATAGATCTACAAAATTAATGCGACATATTCGAAACATGGGGAAAAAAAACATATGAACTGAAATTTAATTTGATCATAAGGATTAACGTTCTAGGTTGTGATCATTGACTTTCTTAGAGACATGTGAGCTTCTCGAGAATCTATATTCGCTTTAGATCCGGAAAAAATGATCACATATCACCCAAGCCGTTTAAAGTTTTAACCTAACGTGTAAACTAAGCAAAGAGGAACATAGTTTACCTTTATTGTGGTTTTTTTTTGTTTGTATAAAATTGTCGCAGAACGTTACCAAAATGTCAGGAAAATCAATTCTTAAAAACGTTTTTCTCCTACTCCATAAGATAGAGATTCTCTCCCTCGCAGTCTCACTATATGCTTGCATGTAGAATGTGACACAAGTCACACAACTGAAAACTTTTGATTAATGGAGCTTAAAGATAAATAAATTATGAGAAGAAAGAAGAACCAAGCCTGTTAGGCTTGATCCAATTCATTTATTCTGTGGGCGATTCTTAGAGAGGGTACGTATAAGAATAAGAAGAATGTCTGTTCTCAGGTTCTAGGGTTTCTCATGTTCCTCTCTTCTTTCTTTATTAAGTAAGTTGGTTTTTCTGATAGGCATTGTCATAGGTTTTGTGATGTTAATGTTTTAACAATTCCAGTACAAATGAAAACTTTGACGAGGAAGAACAAGCAAGAAAAATACTTTTTTGATTCTTGTAAGTAAACAATATCGAAAGCTTGGAAGAGGAAGAGCTTATCGCCTCCGCTCAGAAGCTAAAGTGACTAGCTCTTTTATCGGATTCTCGTGCTCTTTCAGCCCAACGTAAGACGAATAAGAAAAAATATCGTTTGGAATGTTTGACTCCCTCCGAACAGCTGAATCGTCATTTCCATCATGTATTCTAATTTTCTAGTTTAGGCTAGATTCAACCTAATCTTCTCTTTCATTCTCCGTTTAACTTCTCGATTGTAATTCACTATTTTGTATCTCTTTTTTGCTTTAATACAATTAACCCATTATGCCAAAAAAAAAAAAATTCGAAAGCTTTAGCATCTTTTGGTTGCCTACTTGATGGTAGTAGTGTATGTTAGGTTTTGCTTTTTCTGTTTTTGTTTTCCACACACAGGTTTTACTCACTGATGTGGCTTCTAATTTTTTTCTGGCACTACTGCTTTATCAGGAGAATCAAGAGGAGGCCAACGTGAAGATCTTATTCAGTGCTGCTGTTCAACACTAGAATCCAGGGTTTTACGCTTGGTAATACTTCCTCTTTGGGTCGGGTCAAATGTATGTTGGATCGAGCCAAAATCGGTTATCGCGGTTCAATAAAACGTAGCTACCGGTTTACTAAACGAAAACCAACGTTTTAATAGGATACGTTGAATTGTGTAGACAGTAACAAATCATGATGTTAGTGAAGAGATGCAAAATTCTTGATTGTAAATCATAGAAGTGAAAAGTATGGAAAGATCCCGTTTGAAAGCATAAACTAGGGAGGAATTTTTTTTGATAACCGCAGAGTTCGGGACCGGGTCCGTGCTCTGTTATAAATTGTTTTTAATAGGATTTGGTTCGGTTATAAATTGTTTTTATTCTTTTACACATAGTGAGGTTTTTATTTTTGCAATTCCCCCTAACTATGTGTAGAAAAATAAAAAGCTACTTATGTGAATAAATAAATTTTCTTTATTTTCTAATCAATTTCTATCCTTAGGATTCTAGTCAATTTATTTCCCCCTAACTAATGTTCAAAACTAATTATGTGAGTAAATATTTCTCTTTATTTTTCTTTTGACTAGAAACGTAAGGAAATAAATTGAAAATTTATGTCCTTTTTCATCTTTGACCAAAAAAGATACATATTTACATATGTTTGTTTAATATATATATATATATTCGAAAACGTGTTCAGCAGAAGTAAAGAGAATATCATAAAATGGCTATCACCAAAAAGAATTTAATCGCATTTGTTCTCACCATTCTGCTTGTTATATCTTATGTTCATTGTCGTACAACATCTGATAATGTTTCTGGTACTGCTGATTATTATGCTCTTTTTACTATATTTTTATAGATGTATACATTGATTTAATATTATCCTAAATGGAAATAGGTTTTGGAGTAAAAGAGGATAATCATGTATGCTTCAAAACAACTCCGTGTTTGCCTGTCAACGGAGGGAACAAAGGCTGCTTTGAGTTTTGTACGAGAATGAAGTTTACATCAGGCCGTTGTTATCATTCTGAACTATGTTGCTGTTTTCCATAATTAAATATGCGTCCTGACTAAAATAATTTAATAAATATTGGTAATACGTTTTCATGCGGTTTTAGTTTTAGAATTCAAATATACTAGTCATTTCACTATTATTTTCAATGTTTTATCGTCAATATACATACATATGAGTATTTAAAGTTATAAGAATGGATGCTACAAACTAAAAAAATGATTACTGGTTCGTCTTCGTCTCGTATCATACCCTATACCAGATAACTTGCTGGAGGAATTAGAACAGCCTCAGAACTCCACCAAAAAACATATTTTTTTATAATTATGGCGATTGTTGTCAGTGCATGAGCAGTTGCTGATCGGCAGAATTATCTGAGAAACAATTCTAAGGAAATTAATTTGAACATTCCATCCATTTTCCTATTTGACCTTAAAATACATATTTTTATGTGTGTTTGTGTTAAATTTGACAAAACAAATATTGGTGGTTTAGGCTGATGCGATGTGAACGTGTAAGAGAAGCACTACAAGAAAACAAAACGAATTCCGACAACCATTGCTGACGAATTATGTTGTCGGAAAAATTCCGACCATATTCCGATTATTTTCCGACTAAATTTCGAGTAGAAATAATTGCGTCGGAATTTAGTCGGTAAGTCTAAAAAAATACCGACTAGCTAAATTTCGTCGGAACATTGACGGTAAAACTCGTTGGAATATTCCTACATTTCTGATTAAAATCGTTGATTGAGAATTGGTCGGTAAAAGCAGTCGGTAAATAGTGGCTAAAAATTCCGTTCAAAATTTGATTTACAGAGTATATGTTTCTGACAATTTTCCGACTCTTCTTAGTCGGAAAATAGTCGGGATAAAAAGTAGCCGTTATTGGTTTTGAAAATCGAAATATTTCCGATTAATTAGTGACAAAATCCCGACGAAGGTTTTTTCTATATAACCAATGGGATCCTTTCATCTATCCTACAAAAAAAAAAAAACAATCCCCTAAAACAAAATTTAAATATCCCAAAGTATATCTAGATCGGAGGAAAGTGATAGTTCTGAGGATCCTTTAATCCTGATCCTGCGAAGATTATACAAATGGCGATAAGAAGGAAGAAAAACAAACATCATTCTACATTGGACGATGAAGGTGAACTTATTCCGACGCAAATGGTGATTAACAAAATAGAAACGAAAAAAGGACGTCGAGATGATGATTTCATTAAAGAACCATGGTTAAAGGCCATTAATTTTGTGCGTGAGGAATGTAATTTATATAGATATTTAAGAAGGTTGTATGAATTTTGTGTTAATTTATATAGCAATAACTAACTATAATTTTATTGTTTGTAGCTCGTCTCATGCAAATCTCCGCAAACTGTCAATTTATGACTGCAATAAGCAGCATATTTGACGGCACAACTAATTGGGACGTATTGAGAAGATGGTTGGCATAGTAAACATTTCAACCGAATGGAATAGGCGATGCAATGGTTACACTAAAAGATCCTAGTGGAACCATAGATGCAAGTGTTCACCGAAAAATATTGGAAGATCCAATTAATGCTACAAACATACATGTCGGTTCTGTAATAATATTACAAAGAGTTGTAGTAATTCCGATTTCGCGGACAAAGTGTTCACGAACGATAATTATTTGCAGCCGGACAATGTAGAACCAATGGAAGAAGATGGTTACGTTTCTGAGTCAGATGAAAATGAATGAGATTGTATTTTATGTTTAAGTTATCAAACAAAAGCAATGACGTGAGTGATGAAGGTTAAAGATTTATGATATAAAGTTTTAAGGGGACACATAGATTAGTGAAAATTTACAGAGTATAAATTAATTAGTTATAATGCCTTTCATATTTCAGTTTATTTTTGACAACTAACCATACCTTTAAAAAAAAGACTCCGATAAAATAACAATTTCTAATGGGACAAATAACTATTTCTTCGGCAATACTTGGAAAATTTTGTTGAATAAAAACCAATTTGGTGCCAGATGAAAATTTCAATAATATTAGAAAATCTGGACAAATGAATAGAGAATCTGTAGTTGGATTTATCATTTAATTCGGGGATGATCGCACGGTAACCGGTAACATCGTGAATGAATGAATAATAACGTTTCGTTTTCATTAAATGGGAAAATAATAATAACGTTTCGTTTTCATTTTATTTTGCCTTTTAATTATATTAGTATTTTGAAAATTAACTTTTTTTCTTTATTTTTTTTAATAACCAGATAGAACATGGATCAAACACACATACTAATCTCCAAAACTTGTAAAAAACATAAAAATTTTGCTAGCTGAAAGTTTACACTGATCAAATAGAATTAATGTATGTATACGGTGGGATTTAGATCCTAGCCTCGACCTATATGACAAGTTTTAACCTTTTTAACTTAATCATTAGACTACGTACAATCATTTAGTTTAGAATATTTGTGTTGTTCATAACATTTTTTTTTTAATATGTAATGCTTTTAATATGTATTTGTTTTCTATTTTTTATATCATTATAATATATATATATATCAAATGTTTCTACAGTTAACCCTAAAAATTTATAAGTTTCAATTTGAAGCATATACCAAAGAGAGTGTCACTCACAATTCCACTTGCTATGGTGGCTTATATAATGATTCATGTCGTCAATATTCTGCCATTTATAGTATTGGCTCAACCCAAGTAAAATTAATCTCATTCTAATTACCGCAATGAAATGGAATTGAAACATAGCTCAAGCATCGCGTGTTGCCAATCTCTCTGACTAGTTTTCCAAGATTCTTGGTTTGTAGCAATGGATAAGAAGCTTCTCAGATGATTTTAGGGTGTATAGATTGTGTAAAAAAGACATTTGCTTCATATTTATTAAGGGAATGAAATAAAAAAAATAAAGGGAAAGTGATTAATTTGATTAATTTGATTATATTACAATAGTTGTGGCCTTGTGTGTCTTTGTAATGGAACTTGTTAAATGAAAAGATATTAATAGAAAAAAATTCAGTTCTGGGAAAGATGTATGTATCTTCTAAAATTTGTGTTCTAATTTCTAAATTCATGCAACGAATGTTTTTTGAAAATTCCTAGTTCTAACACGCAATTGGAAGATTTTATAATGTGACTCATCTCTATTGGAATAGACGCAAAGTTTAAATTAGTTGTTTCATATCAAAGTTTAAAGCTTTATTAGTGTTTATTTGAAAAGATAAAAGAGTAATCTAGAATAACAAAACAATATTTAAATAGGATGAATAATTGAGGATTTTGGGTTGCAACAACACGTTAATCCTTGACAATAGCCTCCAGAAAACCCTAAGCTAGTGCAGAGTGTGTCGCAATCTGGTTCAATTCCAGCATGACATACCCCTGGGCATATATCCTTTACCTCTGGTCTTGCTCCTGTAAATATTTTATGTTCACCATAAACCAAAAACCAAACATACATATCATACATGTGCTGCAATTAAATTAATATTTGTAATGGAATATTATTATCCTAAAAAAATGGACAAGAACGAGCTTTTTTTTGTTTGAGTGGGAAGAGAAAGAATCAAAGAACATTCATTATGGTCTTCCAAAATTTGAAACTTTAACTAAAATAACCCTATATCATATCTTGATAACTATAAGCATTTAATCATATTTTGTGTTATTGACTGACCTGTGATCAAGAACATTGCAATGATAGAAACTGCAATGAAAACGTATGGAGATCTTCGAACATCCATTACTTGTTTAAAAAAAAAAAAAATCTATTTCAGTGATATTACTAATATCTTGTGAATCCTTTTTGTTTGGATGTTTTTGGAGTAGTTCTAGAGATTTAAAGCTCTTTATATAGGCAAATTCTGAAATCTAAGTCATGTATATTTACAATAAGTCAGATTCAGACCTATCAAATTTGGTGGAAAATGAAATAGAATGTGATTGTCTTTTGGCAACAAATTGAATTAGTATACGATCAATTTGACTGTTTGTACTACAATTGGTTTTTTTTTTGGTAGGTAATATAAATCTTTATACTTGATAGTTGACTATACTAAATAAAATGCTTCAAAATATATATATTAACATCTCCATAAGTTGACCAAAAAAAAAAAATCTCCATACTATTATTTGAGAAGCATTTGTATAATAAAATAACTATAAAAAGGAGAAATATTTCTTAGAAAGCCATTGCATAGTAGTCAATATAAATTAATTCATTAATGATATAATAGTAGTAAAAAAATCGACATAATTATTTTTTAAAAAAGAATATTGGTAGATAATATTTCTCTCTCAATCATTGTCCAACCAAAACTTATAATTAATTCATAAATATTTGATAACCAGTCAAATTGAATAAGAAAAATTTGATATCTAATTATATCATATTAATTATTTTTAATTATTATATTTTTCTTTTCATCTTTGTTTGATCCTATGTTTATAAATGAATTATCACATCATCTAGACATGACCACATTTACCGTTATTACGGTTACAGTTTATTAACCACCAGTTATAATTTTTTTATATCCATAATCATAACCAACTTTTTTAAAAAGTGCTAGGCCCTACTCAGACTGTGGACTAGCGCCTAGACGATCAAAGATTAATCAGAAACTAGGTGATGCAAAAAATTAAGAAGAAATTCATGATTTTTTTTATCAATAAATAGGTTATATAAGGCTATATTCGAACATACTTGTCAAAAATTCTCGTAGCACGATGGTAGAAATAACTCCATTCATTATTTCAACCCGAGTTCCAAACTCTATAGCCACACTAAATGAGAGTAGTGGAAAGTAATTACGCACATTTCTTCATTTTTGTTTTCCTTTTTTTTTTGAATTTTTTCTTTTTGTTCACCATTAACTGAACCAAAATATCACAGATCAATGATTAACTTACGACCTATTTATAACAAAACACGAAGTTTTAGACGGTTTTTTTTCTGGCCATTTTTTCACCGCCTATAGCAAAATCGCGGTGGCTCACTTTCTCCCACTGCCTCATTGGTGCCTAGCCGGCCGTCTACTCCGGTTTTTACAACATTGATCTTAACCATTTAATATGCGGTTAAAACGGTTATGATTAAATACGGTTTCGATTATTACGTTTATAGTTAAATACAGTTACGGCTTGATAATAATGATACATTTAATATTTGTGACAGATTCATAGAATTTTTAACCTCTATAGAAAAGAATTTAAACAATGTAATATCGATTATATTATAATGTTAAGAGTTTATATATGAAATTAAAGTGATTTTGTACCTCAAATATTTATAGAATGAATTCGTTGAATAACTATGAATTTTATTTAATTATGCAAATCTATGAATAGTTAAATTAATAGTGGCTGCTGGAATGTTGTTTCCCTGGATTTGCTGGAGCCTGTGGAAGGCCAGGATTCTCCAGATATTCCAAAATCGCATAACATCAAGTACAGAGGTCCTAACTTGTGCAACCCGTGATGCAGCAGAGTGGGAGAGGGCGCAGGATTCCATCCCACCATTGAGAAGCGCCGGACCCAATATCATCGGTAATCAGGCCATCCATACAGATATTCTCTTCACGGACGCTGCCTGGAATGGGATGGTACATCAAAAGTGCAGAAGGATCTGTAATTTCTCAGGGAGGTTCGGCTACAAGCCATGTGAACTCCCCAGTAGTGGCAGAAGCAATTGGTATTCTTAAGGGACTCTCCACCGCAAAAGAGCTTCAGTTACAATCAATCAGAGTGAGATCGGCATCAAATTGACAGCAAGATCTTTCAAAGCGATCGACTTTACCCATATTTCTAGATCTGAGAATTTGATCGCTGATTCTCTGGCCTGTGTATTAATGTCCGAAGCTTGTAAGGTGGAGTCTTTACTCCTTCTTTTAATGAATTGAAATTGACGACCAAAAAAAAAAAATAGTATCACAATTTCAGAAAGAATCAAAAACACACACGATCCAATTAATTAGTCATAAACACACACTCTAATAGAAAATCTACAAACTTAAATTAACAGATACTCTCAAAATTTACTTTAGAGAAGATAACAAATGAATGGGGTTGTTGCATTCTCAAAAAAATTCGAATGATATGTGAGAATGAGACATTGAGAAGCCTTTTTATTTTCTCCGTTAAAATGCAAAACTGCTAAGTAGTATTGTGAGAAAATTGTGGTCGTTCATCAACATGTGGAATAATGGCAGACATATTTCATAGACGTTAAGTTATTGTTTGATTCGAGACCGTTTCACTTCAAAAATAAAAGTTATAGGAAAACGAACTTTTGCAGTAAACGAGATTTCATCATTTTGGCGAGAAAGTGATATTCATGGTTTTGATGCTAGACACAATTTCACAATTTTTTTTAGTAAAGTATTTGTTCAACTTCTCACTAACCTAAATATTTAATATTGCTGCAATCAATTTAAATTATTATAAACAAATAAATTACGGATTAAGACTCCACACGTATGTACGGATATCGGCCTAGTTTTATATAAAACATCAATTTTGCATCTAACTAGGTGCTCGTCCGCACTACGTGAGGGTTGTTTACATATTTTGAATTAACATTATAGGTATCTAAATATATAGACTTCAACATTTAGATTATTATTTTAAAATATTTTAAATAGATATTAGTTAAATAAATAGTTGATAATTGTAGAGTGGATGTAAAAATCTAATAGGATAAAACCGAAACTAAGAGACGATAATAATTGAAGCATACATTATTTTCTTGGCAAACATTGTTTTATTTCTTCCATAGGAAGGTGAAGAGAGCCTTGATTATAAGTAAAACCTAATAATGAGATATGAATGCCTGTTTTGTAGGAATATGAGAATGCTTGTTATATATATATATATGGCAATATAGAAGGTCAATTATTAATGTAATTATTGTCTATTTTTTAATTTATTTTAATTTTATGCATTCATATTAAATTTTTTTGTAGAGGTTGCAAATGAAACGTTAGAATAGTTTTGACGAAGGTTTGTATTTAAGTCTAACAACTAATGGTTTATGGTAATGATGGTGAGTAAATGACATATTTATGATAGTGTTTCCTTTTGGTATGTTTTTAAATTTATTTAAATGAATAATAGGAATTTGTTGTTGTTAGGTTTTCCTTTTGGAATATTTAAATAATGATTTATTAAAAAAACGGTGGCAATAGAGGAGAAGATGGTCAACGTTCTCAGAAAATGTAAGTCTGTAACTGGTTTTACTAAAATAACATTTATTTAGTTAAGCAAGATAGACATATTTAGAGTTCACATAAATCATAATGAAACTTAACCATTTTGTTTTGGTTTTATTTACCAAAAATTAAATTTTATCTGCTTAAACAAAAGAACCTTAAATATGTGAAAAACTAAAACACAATTCTTGTGTTTCACTTTGAGGCCCAAATCAATAATCGTTTTCTTGAAAATGATTTTCTTCAACTAATTATTAAAATTAGTTTAGAATTTTAACGCGAAAATTAAATATAGAGTTTTGCGTATCAAAAAATGACTTATTTAAGTTTTGATGAAACTATATATAGATATATAACACATCTTTTTGTCAGAATACAAAATCTCAATAATCAGTACTATTTAATTATGTAATAGAGAAAAATATGGTTGACATCATTTTATTTTTCATTCTTTATAAAACTAAAACATGTGTTATATATCTATATATAGTTTCATCTAAACTAAAATATGTCATTTTTTATATGCAAAACTTTATATTTAATTTTACAATTTCAATATAAGAAAACATCTAAAAAGTCCTATATATATATGTCTTCGTAGAATATTAGTTTCATTTTTTCTCCAAAAGAGATTATTAAGATTTTTCTGACATTTTTTCAAAGATAATTATTAATTTATTTGAACCTATAATTATTAAAGTATACATTATTTTTGTTGGCAAACATTGTTTTATTTCTTCGGTAGGAAGGTAAAGAGAGCATTGATTTTAAGTAAATCCTAATAATGAGATATGAATATATTATATATATATAATTAATTATTTTATTAATTTGATTTCTAATGAAATTTATTATTTTGATTTGTGATTACGTAATTTATTAATTTTTATTAGTTGCCGATGTAAATCCATGCATCGTTGTTGACTACAAAAAAAATGTTTACATATTAGGTTTAGATCATAATATGCATATTTTTATTTAGTAAACCCAATGCATATTTTGGTGTCGATGAAAAGCAGCTCCATTCCCATTAGTATATTACCATTTTTAAAATTTCGAACTTTCCAAAAATGAATTAGTCTTACCACGACTTCATCATTGCAGAAACTGCCTTCAAAATTGTCAAAACTTTTGGCAAAAAATTGATTGGGAAGATGTTTTCGTAACATGTGTTGCCATGTTTATGTGAAGTATTGGTTTGGGATAGAGTGATATTTTTTTTGTAGGAATATGAGAATGCTTATTATATATATATTTGGCAATATAGAAGGACAATTATTGGTGTAATTATTGTCCATTATTTAATTTATTTTAGTTTTAAGTTTTCATATTAAATATTTTGGTGGAAATTGAATATTAATTTTATTCATCTTTACGTTGCTCAAGTCGTTTTAGACACTTAAAAAATCTACGTTAGCGATTTGTGATATGTCTGCATTTTATATGGTTTTAGCTTGCATTATTCATTCATTTAGCCTTCTTTAATAGCTTGTTCTTAGCATTTATCTCTAGTTTTGCATACTTAGAGTGTTTTGCATTAGGATTGCATGCATTTTGCATTTTGGACTTGTTTCAGGTGCATTCAAGGGATATTGGAGATGTTGAAGTCAAATGAAGAAAAAGGAGAGCTTAACTCGACCAGAAACTCGAAAGAGACTGACTCTAGCAAGCAGCTCGAGCAAGATGGTCGAGCCAGTGCATTCTGCACCAAAAACTGCACTTTTCACCCAGCTCGACCAGGGAACTTGAGCAGGCTGATCGAGCTGAAGATAAAAATCAAGTCTTGAAGTTTTGGACCCAGCTCGACCACACATGGTCGAGCTAGACGATCGAGTTGAAGAAATAAAAATGCAATCTTGATTTTGGCCTAGCTCGAGCACACAGCTCGACCACCCATGGTCGAGCCCTCCTTCCTGCTCATTTTTACTATTTTGTCCTTTTGTGTTTTAGAGTTTTTTATCATTTAGTATAAATACTATCTAAGTGTTTTAAGAGAGATAACTCGTTTTTTAGGCAGAAATCTGGATTTTCTTAAGTGTTCTTCATCTGTTCTTGCTTCCTGGATCCTGTATCTTTGATTTTACTGAGTATTTGTGTTTGAATCTTTCTATTCTATCTCTTCTATCCCTTATCTTTCTACTTATGCAAGTTATTTTGATTTCTGGGTTTGTGATTATGCTGTTCTTCATGGTTTCTGAGTAGTCATTAGGGTTCTTAAGGATGGGTTAGATTAGGTGTGGAATCTTAATCTTCTAGGTGGTTTAAGAGTAGATTGTTTGATTTTCCTTCTAAATCAGTATTCTTAATGCTAATTTCTCTCTGATCAATTGAGATTAGAACTTAGGTGTTTTTCCACCCAGAAGGTGTTTGATAAAATGCTTGACTGAACTGATGTTAGAGATTTGCATACCTACCCTAAGGGATTAGTTGTCTAGGGTGTTTATTGACAATATTGAACTGAATCTTAATGCCTGCTAGGGTAGATTTCGCTAAGGGATTGGGTCTGGAACTGGTCTAGCTTGAGGTTACTTATCACGGGAGTGGACTTAACTGGTTGTGATGTTTGATGTCTAGGGAATAGCTTGATTGCGTTTATTAAACCATCTAGGTAGATTAAGAGGATGCACCAAGTCAATTACCCCATCCTTAGGACCTGCTCCGTTCTTGATTGATTTTCGTGTTCTGTTTTCGTTCTGTTTCTATTCTGTTTATTGTCTCAGTTTTATTCTTTTTCTGTTCTGTTTTCATTCTGTTATGTTCTGTTTTAGTTTCTGTTATTGCTTTTGATTTCCTTTTGCTAGGTTGATAGTTTTACCTTCTCACTGCTTGTTTGGCTTGACTTAGACTGTTTGATTGCATCTTTCTTGGTTAATATCGCACCCATTTGGATTGACACCTTTCTGTATTACAATGACATGAATATGCATTAAGGCATTTGACAGATAGCAAAACCGCAAAAATCTGCTATTTCAAATTGGCGCCGTTGCCATTTGGATGTTGTTTGTTACAATTTGGATTTCAAAATCGTTTTAGATCAAGTTCTTATTCGATCTACTCTGTTACCGACTTAGTTTTTTCTTTCTGTCTCTTTGCATTTCAGGTACAAGTTGACTCGATTTCACTAGCTCGACCACCCCAGATCGAGCTAGCCTAGCTCAACCACGCTTGCTCGAGTCCGCCTCCCCTGCATGCAAACGAGATCACAAGGCAGTCAGGACCTCATCCGCTACATCGACAACATTCACAAGCTACCACAACAGTTGAGAGAGCAGAGAGAACACATCAGTGTAGATCACCAGGATCCACTCGATATGGCTGATTATAATCCTCCACAACAGCCTGAACATGTGCCTTACCCGAGAAGGCAGCGTCTGATTGGTGCGGGAGATGCTCCCAACACTCACACCAACAGGCAAGGGATTGTACCTCCTACAGTTCAGAACAACAACTTCGAGATCAAGAGTGGCTTGATAGCTATGGTGCAAAGCAACAAATTCCATGGACTGCCTATGGAAGACCCTCTTGACCACTTAGATGAGTTTGATAGGCTCTGCAGCCTCACCAAGATAAATGGAGTCAGTGAAGATGGTTTCAAGCTGAGACTCTTTCCTTTCTCTCTTGGTGACAAAGCCCATCTCTGGGAGAAGAATCTACCCTATGGCTCCATCACTTCATGGGATGACTGCAAGAAATCTTTCCTTGCCAAGTTCTTCTCTAATGCTAGAACAGCTCGCCTCCGGAATGAGATCTCCGGATTTTCTCAGAAAGATGGGGAGAGTTTCTGTGAATGCTGGGAACGATTCAAGGGTTACACCACTCAATGTCCTCACCATGGTTTCAGCAATGAGTCCCTACTCAGCACACTTTACAGAGGGGTTCTCCCTAAGGTCCGAATGCTTCTTGATACAGCCAGCAATGGTAACTTCCTCAACAAAGATGTTGATAACGGCTGGAAACTTGTGGAGAACCTTGCTCAATCTGATGGTAACTACACTTCTGAGTATGATAGAAGCGTGCGGAGCAGTGTTGATTTAGATGAGCAGATTAGGAAGGAAATCAAGGCTCTGAATGCCAAGATGGATCAAATACTCCAGCAGAGGAAGCACGTTCACTTTGCTAATGAGGATACAGTCTTTCAGGTTCAAGATGGGGAGGATACTGGTATGGAAGAGGTCAGCTATGTTCAGAATCAGGGTGGCTACAACACCGGTTTCATCAACTATACGAACCATCCCAATCTGTCATATAGGAGCACCAACGTTGCCAACCCACAGGATCAAATGTACCCACCTCAGCAACAACCGCATCAGAACAGGCCATTTGTTCCTTATAACCAAAATCAGGGTTTTGTTCCTAAGCAGCACTACCCGAGCAGCCATCCGCAACAGGGAGTCATGGGTCCACCACCTGGTTTCCCATCTCACCAAGCTCAGCCTTCTACAGCTCCAGATCATCAGATGACAAACATGCTGCAACAACTTCTTCAGGGTCAAGCAGCTGGTGCAATAGAATCAGCTAAGAAATTTGGTGAACTCAAAACCCAGCTGGACTACAACTACAATGCTCTCAACAGCAAGATTGAGACATTGAACTCCAGGATTAAGTATTTGGAGGGCAAAACTGCATCTACTTCCTCCACAGCACTTATTGGACAACTTCCAGGAAAAGCAATTCAGAACCCCAAGGAGTATTGCAATGCCATCTTTTCAATGGAATCAAGTCCTATTGCTGATCATGAAGCGGATGTTAGAGAAATTGAGGCTTTGCTTTATGGTTCAGATGCTAACACCACTACAATCGCTTTGAGGAGTGAAAGCAAGTTACCTGCAAGGAAAGGATCAGTTCCAGTCACTGTGGACAGTGAGGTTGAAGATAGGGAGGATTTGAGCTGCAAAGAACACGAAAAAACTCGTCTGCAGGCTGACTCTAGCACCCAGCTTGACCACCCTGGTCGAGCTAGCCCTCCACCTGCTGTAAAACCTGCTGTTTCAGAGAAAAAGAAAGCACCCTTTGTCTCTCCTCCTTACAAACCTAAACTGCCTTTCCCAGGAAGATTCAAGAAGGATAAGGACGTAACCATGGTTGAAAACAAGGGTAGTGTCGATTGTGTTGATTCACCAAGCACGACAAAGATTGAGCCTAAGTCTCTCCCCAAGCTTGGCAATCCTGGTATGTTCTCCATAACCTGCCTTCTTGGTGATTTGGCAACTGAGGATGCTCTATGCGACTCCGGTTCAAGTGTGAATGTCATGTCCCGTGAGATGTTAGAAAATCAAGGGATAAGACACCTCACTTATCACCCATCGCCCATCACTTTTGGAGACGCTCATTCACGAAAGCCACTTGGTCTTCTGGAAGATTATCCACTTAAAGTTGGGGATTGTCTAGTTCCAACAGACTTTGTTATTATGGAAATGAAGAAGGCCAACAAGCTCCCACTCCTCCTTGGAACTCCTTTCCTCAACACTACTGGTGTAAGCATAGACTTCAAGAACCAAAGGGTAGTTCTTATGAATGTGGATGACAAGGCCTATTACCCACTAAAAGCTTCTCCTAATGAGCTATGTGGCACAATGACTGTCAAAGATGATAGCTACCGTGATGAGAAAGTACAGTACATTGGCACAGTTGAGAAGGTCGATGAAGCTCCACCCACAAAGGTCTATGACGAGAAAGAGAAGTCTCTGGAACGAAAGGATAGAGCTGAGAGCATAATGAATGAGCAAGGGGTCAAGCCATTCATACATGGTCAGATCATTGCAGAGGAGACCTCAATTCCCCACCATGAACCACCATAGATCTAAGAAAAAGGAAGTCAAGCTTAGAGACTATAAACAAGCTCACTTGGGAGGAAGTCCCATGTCTATCCCTGTATATAATGCTTTAGTTTTCTTTTAAATCGTCGTTTAAATATGTTAATTCGTGTGTTTGGCTTGCTGGTATGATTGCAGGAGAGAATGAGCATTAAATCATGAAGAAAAGAAGGAGAAGAAACAAAGTGTGTCTGACTGGACCAACCAGCTCGACCGACCTGGTAGAGTCAGCACCCTGTCTACATCTGACTCGACCAACCAGCTCGACCAGGGTGGTAGAGTCAGTGGTCGAGCCAAGCTCCCACGCTGCCTACACTCGGAAAAGCATGGAGGATTCAATCTGCTCCTTTTTCTCCAACCCTTGAAGTACCTGTTCTATCCATTCTTGTATATATCATTTGTATTTTGTTTAGTGTTTTTTGTTGTTTCTTAAACCATCCTTCAGATTTTTATTACACAAGAGACTGTGTAATTTAAGTTTGGGGGAGGGCTTAAGATGTGTTTGATTTGTTTTCTGTGTTCTTATTTTTAATTCTTGAGTCTGCATGCATCTAAGGCATAGAAAAATTTTTGAAAAATTTTTGAAAAACAAAAAAAGATTACAAAAACAGAGTGTTCATGTAGTTGCATTTACATTTTAGGATTGAGTCTAGATTGTTTTCATATAGGGCTGTTGCATATGCATAGGGGATTATGATGATTATAACCTTGCAAGCTTGCTAATTTAATATGATAATTTCAATGCCCTCGTTTCTAGTTGTCTAATGTATTGATTAATGAACTTGAAGTAAGACTGCACCATACTTTGAATGCACAACTAGATTAGGTTTCAATTGAAGCATGCTGTGATTTGATACCCTTCTCTATCTATTTGAACCTGAACTTGACTTATAATTATCATGTCTATGCACTGCATTTGAACTCATGGATACCATATACATACTTGGATTTTCTTTCACCTGTTTACCACTCTTGCTAATCCAAGTAGCTGTTCTCATCATTAGAGCAGTTTTACCATGCCCTTAGCCTAGCCTTCTTTCAAGCCATGTTATTATTTTATTGAGTGTGTGAGGCCTATTTCTGAATGAGCTTGGTAGAAAGTGTTAGGTTTAAGCCGACAAGGATAGAATCTCATGTAGTTCTGGTTTGCAATTTTTGAATCAGATAGGACTGGGTGGGATCTTGATCATTGGGTATAGGGTTTGGTTCTGTGAAAAGAAAGAAAGAAAACTTGGAGAAAGATGAAAGAAAAAGGTTAAGAGTTCTTAGGAGGGGAATGATCTGAAATTGTGTTAATCTAGTAAAGGATACGGGGATGTGCTAAGAAAGAGAAAAAAAAGGCAAAAAGCTTAAAGTCTAAAAAACATAGAAAAATGCCTAAGCTGGTCATGAAAAACCATAAGAAAAACCCCAATCTGCTAGAAGTGTTTGTATAACCTCTCCTAGAACAAGAACAAAAGAAAAAAAAATGAATCTGATCCAAGAAAAACAAGGCAAAAACGCCTAAGGGTGAAGGGTAGGATTAGGATGACATTCTGGGTTTTAGAGTTAAGGGTTAAGAACACTCATGTATGGTTGGGTAGATGAGAGTCTATTCTTGTATGCATAGGTTGGTTCTTACCTTTAGCATTCTGCTAAAGCTCATTCTTTTTCCTGAGAGATCCCTGTTCTGAATTGATCAAACCATATGGAAGGGACCACCTTTGTCTCTTGACCTTACCCTTAGCCAAATGAGTTCATTGAATGTGCATAGCTTGATTCATGGTTTCTGTTTAATTGAATGTTAAAGGGAATGATAGATTTGAATGCATGTCTAGGTTGAGATTTAATTGAAATTGTGCTGAAAAGAGTATGGCTAAAGTTTTTAAGTATAGATCATAAACTTTGCATTCTAGAATTAGCAACTTGGACATTGAGATCATCTGTTTTATCAGCATGCTTTGGTTCTGAATCCCCATTTTCAAACCTCTTCTCCATTCTTCTTCTTCTATTTGCTTGAGGACAAGCAAAGACTAAGTTTGGGGGAGTTGATATGTCTGCATTTTATATGGTTTTAGCTTGCATTATTCATTCATTTAGCCTTCTTTAATAGCTTGTTCTTAGCATTTATCTCTAGTTTTGCATACTTAGAGTGTTTTGCATTAGGATTGCATGCATTTTGCATTTTGGACTTGTTTCAGGTGCATTCAAGGGATATTGGAGATGTTGAAGTCAAATGAAGAAAAAGGAGAGCTTAACTCGACCAGAAACTCGAAAGAGACTGACTCTAGCAAGCAGCTCGAGCAAGATGGTCGAGCCAGTGCATTCTGCACCAAAAACTGCACTTTTCACCCAGCTCGACCAGGGAACTCGAGCAGGCTGATCGAGCTGAAGATAAAAATCAAGTCTTGAAGTTTTGGACCCAGCTCGACCACACATGGTCGAGCTAGACGATCGAGTTGAAGAAATAAAAATGCAATCTTGATTTTGGCCTAGCTCGAGCACACTGCTCGACCACCCATGGTCGAGCCCTCCTTCCTGCTCATTTTTACTATTTTGTCCTTTTGTGTTTTAGGGTTTTTTATCATTTAGTATAAATACTCTCTAAGTGTTTTAAGAGAGATAACTCGTTTTTTAGGCAGAAATCTGGATTTTCTTAAGTGTTCTTCATCTGTTCTTGCTTCCTGGATCCTGTATCTTTGATTTTACTGAGTATTTGTGTTTGAATCTTTCTATTCTATCTCTTCTATCCCTTATCTTTCTACTTATGCAAGTTATTTTGATTTCTGGGTTTGTGATTATGCTGTTCTTCATGGTTTCTGAGTAGTCATTAGGATTCTTAAGGATGGGTTAGATTAGGTGTGGAATCTTAATCTTCTAGGTGGTTTAAGAGTAGATTGTTTGATTTTCCTTCTAAATCAGTATTCTTAATGCTAATTTCTCTCTGATCAATTGAGATTAGAACTTAGGTGTTTTTCCACCCAGAAGGTGTTTGATAAAATACTTGACTGAACTGATGTTAGAGATTTGCATACCTACCCTAAGGGATTAGTTGTCTAGGGTGTTTATTGACAATATTGAACTGAATCTTAATGCCTGCTAGGGTAGATTTCGTTAAGGGATTGGGTCTGGAACTGGTCTAGCTTGAGGTTACTTATCACGGGAGTGGACTTAACTGGTTGTGATGTTTGATGTCTAGGGAATAGCTTGATTGCGTTTATTAAACCATCTAGGTAGATTAAGAGGATGCACCAAGTCAATTACCCCATCCTTAGGACCTGCTCCGTTCTTGATTGATTTTCGTGTTCTGTTTTCGTTCTGTTTCTATTCTGTTTATTGTCTCAGTTTTACTCTGTTTCTGTTCTGTTTTCATTCTGTTTTATGTTCTGTTTTAGTTTCTGTTATTGCTTTTGATTTCCTTTTGCTAGGTTGATAGTTTTACCTTCTCACTGCTTGTTTGGCTTGACTTAGACTGTTTGATTGCATCTTTCTTGGTTAATATCGCACCCATTTGGATTGACACCTTTCTGTATTACAATGACATGAATATGCATTAAGGCATTTGACAGATAGCAAAACCGCAAAAATCTGCTATTTCAATTTGTAAATGACTTAATAGACGTTACTGTGTGATGTTTCATTTGACTTTCATTGAAAAAAATCAAATACACGGACCATGACCAATTAAAACTTAAACCTCTCACATTCCACTATCATCATGGTGTATGGGAATGATGAGTGAGTAAATGAACTAGTATGAATTAGTTTACGTTTTTATAGCTTTAAAAAGATTTGAAACCTTTGAACTCAAGTAGGTCAAAACGCTTTGAATGGGATGGTTTATGAGTTATGATTTTTTGTTTGTGTAATTAAGATAAATTGTAGATTATATTTTAAGATTTTTGGGTGATAATGAAATATATAATTTAGTTATTATAATAAATAGTTTAAAATATTTTAAAAAAAATTAAAGGATAATATACCATATGTCTCTAAAAAAAGAACTATCATAGCATTTTATTTATTGTAAGTTATTTTATAATTAAGTAGTTTGATGCCAATCTTTGATTTTCAATGTTTAAAAATACAGGAAACTATAGAAAACTGTTGACAATGAAATATCATAATTTCTTTTGGTTTTTATATACTATAAATAAATCTAAATAAAATTTATTATAATGTTAATTAAGTAGTTTGAAATCTCTGTGAAATCTCATAATTTCTTTCGATTTTTATATAGTATAACTAAATCTAAATAAAATTTATTATAATATTTTGGAGTTTAAATTCATGCTGTTTAGAAAATAAAGACACAAGAATAGGCCTTAAAATAAGTCTAATAATGAGATATGAATATATATATATATATATGAGTAATTATTTTATTAATTTGATTTATGATGAATTTTATTATTTTGATTTGTGATTATTTAGTTGGTGATGTGTCATCTTTAGAAGGCCTCACTTTTGCTGATGTGGATGCTCTCTTGAGCCTCTAAACCTTACTTTTATTAGTATATATATATTTCTATATCCGAAGTATAGAAATGTAGATGCTGGGCAAAACGACATGTAGATGTTATATCTGAATGAAAAATGAACAACCCTAGTATCACTATCTTTTCCAAATCACTTTCGTTTGAATGGTTGTGATTGTATTTACATCACTTTCACAATCTGTTGGTATTTGGGTTTGAATGGTTCTGATATTTTGTGTGTTTTTTTAGATGGATTCATCACCATCTCCAAATGAAGCTAGCTTAAACAAAGACAAAGATACACAAGCTGAAGACAATGGAGAAGAGTTTCTTGATTTGAATAAACGAGGCAAACGGAAAGCAACACTTAAAACAAGTGGAGCTACTTTTCAGCCAAATAAAAAGTCAATCTCCACAAAAAACCAAATAATTGTGACTTATGTATTTGCCACTGAAGAGATATTTCCTGCAATACTAAGTCAGAGACTTCAAACCTGCAGAAGCATCTTCTGATCTACCAACAATACAAAACATGGTTAGATGGTGAAGCTAAGACACAACCATTTATTAATCCATAAGGAGGTCTAAAGGATGCAAAAATTTCTGAGACTATTTTTAGAAAAGCATCAAATGAGATGCTTATTCTAGGGGAGTTGTCATTGTCTTTCATTAAAAATGTGGCATAAAGACATTTTGCAACAAGGTTAGATCTTTCTCTCTTATTGGATTTGTTTTAATTTCTAACTCTTTTTATTTTGTACAAACCTCATTCAATAAGGATTGCAACAAGAGACATCGTTGAGATGTATGTGCAGAGAAAGGTAGCTTTAAAAGAATGGTTCTTACCAAACAAGCAAAGAGTCTCACTAACAACAGACATTTGGATTTGTCAAACTATAGGTAACACTTATTTTTTTAATTTATGCATTTTAATAAGTTGATTTAAATACATCAAAAATCACAAAAGTTAGACTATATCAACTGTTCTTCTAGAATGTTTAGCTGAGTGGGGAATAGAAATTTTTTTATGTGTAATTGTTGACAATGCATCAGCTAATAGTACAACTTTGATGAAGTTCCATCACAGCTTCACAACAATCTCTACCGATTCCTTAATGTTAGATGGTGAATTTATATATATCAAATGTAGTGCTCATATTATTAACTTGATAGTGAAGGATGAATTGGCTGAAATAGATGAGAATGTGTCTACAATCTGTAATATTATCTCTTTGTTAGATCATCTATAAACTTAGAGTTGATTCTCTTAAGATGACAAGAGGTAGTTTGCCTTTGGACATTAAAGCTAGATGGAATTCAACATATTTGATGTTGACAAATGCAATGAAGTTTAAGGTTGCATTTGAGAAGATGTATGCAGAAAACAAACTGTACAAGGATTATCTTTTGGAAGTTAACAATGGAAAAATGGTGGAATTTCTGAACAAAGTGATTGGACTGCAATTTCAAGGTTAGCGAGGTTCCTTATGATCTTCTACAACTCAACATTAGTAGTTTCATTTTCTACTTCTCTGAAATTCATATAAGTGTTATGGTGAGATAGTGAACATTGCCACATATTTAATAGAGCTGAGTTATAGTTTTGATTCTGAATTGAAGAAAAAGACAATTGAAATGTTAGCAAAATCTTATAAGTATTGGGGTGGCATAAAAAAAATGAATAAGATGTTGATTGTGGCCAGTGCGTTTGATCTTAGGAAGAAGATGCAGTTTGCTAAGTTGTGTTTTGAGGAAATGTATGGGAAACATACTGAGAATAAGAAAATGTATAGGTCAATGTTTGATGTTCTACGTGGTTTGTTAAGGAGTATAATGAGAGATTTGGTAAGTGATAGAGCTCATATTTACATGTTTTCATGCATTCATTTAGTATAATTTTATGTATTCTAACATTCATTTAGGATAGTTTTAGTGCATTTGCATGTGTTTATGTATTTATAGGTACTTGGAGTAAAATCTATGAATTTGGAGTGTTTTTGAGTTCTAAGAAGTCATAGGAACCTTGAAGCTATTGCTGGGGCCAAGAACCTTGAAGAGACATCTCAAGAGCCTCAAGAAGAAAGCACCGACCTTAGCATCGACTTGGTCAATGCTCGTCCTGGGCAAGCCATCGACAGACAGCATCGACCGTGGATGGTCGATGCTCTCTCTGAGCATCCCATCAATCCAAACATCAATCTGGAACGATCGACACCAGAGGGGTCTGAGCATCCCATCAATCCAAGCATCAATCTGGGACGATCGACATCAGAGGGGAGCCCAAGCTCAGAAGCTGAAAACGAAGACCGTCGACGCAAGCATCGAACGTGGCCCATCGACACCCTTCCTGAGAATTCACGCCGAGCAAGAGCGTCGAACGTGGCCCATCGACGCTGACTCACCAGGCAGAAAAAAGAAAGTTTGGTTAATGTGAATTGCAAAGTATGGAAAGCTTTGGGTCGAATTGGAACCTTCTAGAAGCTTTTGGGGCATGACCTAGACTCCTTCAAGTCTCCTAAAACTCTATATAAACACATGTAGCCTCCCTCATAATATTTCCCACTTTTTGCACAATTTTGTAGCCAAGAAAAATTCTCAAACACTCTTGTTCTTAAGTTTCATTTATGTTTATGCATTAGTTCTTCTTCTTCTGTCTCTTTGTTTTCTTTTACTGTTTTTATTTATAGTTTATAATGTCTTCTATCTCATATACTTCCGTCATCCTCGGAGTTATGAGCGAGTAGATCCTTTAGATCTCGGGGCTGGAGATCGATGATGGGATCTACTGATTAGAGATTGATGTTTTTTGTTCTTAACCGATTGACTACCTTGTATATGTTCCTAAGGCTAGATTTACTCCCTGGTGAGTTGTCTAAGAGCTTGGTCTAATCCATTGGACGTGACCAAGTGTTTCGTAAATTCTCTATACCACAAAAGTGGATAGAAGAATTTTGGATCTACATACTCAGAATCCTAGTCGATCGATAAATCTATTCTTACTTGTGAGGTTCTCTAAATTAGCTTTGATCAAGTTAGTTTACCATCTTAGAGTCTTGATGCCACGAAAGTGGATTAAGGTCTCGGAACTAAGCATGTTAGGGGATTGGCTACTTTGTATAATTTCAATTGCCGGTCAGTCCGGTCGATGACGATATCGTTCTCAATGCTTGTAAGAGCACCACAAGAGTGGGTTTTTACAGAGAGTTTAGCATACCACGAAAATGGACTAATCTATATATGAAATCTCTAGACCAATATATATTAACGAAGGGTTAAAGAACATCAATTCTCATATTAGAAGATTTTCGGATTCGTTCCCATTCACTCTTGGGATCGTTTTCTTTATTATTGTTTAATCGTTATTTAATTGAAGTTATTTTATTTTATGCAATTTAATTTCTGTAATTTAGTTTACGTAATTTAATTTATGCACTTTATTTTATGCAATTTATTTTACGCAATTTAATTTATGCACTTTTATTTTATGCAATTTATTTTCATCTATTTATTTTATGCAATTTAATTCAGTAATTTAATTATTGCTTATTTATTTTTATGCACTTTAGATAATTAAAACTAAAAACTCAAACAATTATAATTTACCCAGATTATATTCACATCTGTACTCTCTGTGTAGTTGTTCTCAGTACCTGCGGATCGATCCCGAACATACTACGATTGCATTTAACCGTGCACTTGCGGTAAGATCGGGTTAAACTCTCGAGACTACTTTCTAGTAGTGCTAGGATGAAACCTGAGACGAGGTGAAACAAAACCTCTTATCAGTAAGTCTAGATCATCTCAGTCTCCTCCATCTCAGATTTCTCAACAGTTACTTATCCGTGCATCATCCACCAATTCATCTCTTTCATTTGACTGCTCAGAAATCTGAGATTGAGAAGACTGAGACTGTTGAAATTGAGATGATCTAAACTTACCAAATCTCTCACTATACTCCTTAAACAAACCACGCAGAATATCAAATACTGACCTATACATTTCCTTAATATCCTTAATATATTTCCCATACATTTCCTCAAAACACAACTTAGCAAACTGTATCTTCTTCCTAGGATCAAACACACTGGCCACAATTAACATCTTATTCATTTTTTATACCACTCCAATACTTATCAAACTTTGCTAACATTTGAGTTATCTTTTTATTCAATTTAGAATCGAAACTATTATTCAGCACTATCAAATTTGTGGCAATGTTCACTATCTCACCATAATACTTGTATGAATCCAGAGAAGTAGAAGATGAAACTACTAATGTTGAGTAGTATAAGATAATAAGGAACTTTGCTAACCTTGAAACTGCAGTCCAATCACTCTGTTCAGGAAGTCCAACCCTTTTTTCCATTGTCAACCTCCAAAAAGATAATCGTCGTACAATTTGTCTTCTGCATACATCCTCTCAAATGCAACCTTAAACTTCATTGCATTTGTTAACATCAAATAGGTTAAATTCCATCTAGTTTTGATGTCCAAAAACAAACTACCTCTTGTCATCTTAAGAGAATCAGCTCTAAGTTCAAATGACTTTTGCCTATTTATAGAGGATCTAACATAGGAGATAACATTACGGATCGCAGACACATTCTCATTTATTCAGCCAATTCATCCTTAACTATCATGTTAATAATATGAGCACTACATCTGATATGTAAAAATTCACCATCTAACACTAAAGAATCATGAGAGATTGATGCGACACTTTGATGAAACTTCATCAAAGTTGTACTATTAGCTGATGCATTATCAACAGTCACACTGAAAATCTTTTTTATTCTCCACTCAGCTAAGCATTGTAGAAGAACAATTGATATAATCTGACCTTTGTGATTTGTGATGTATTCAAACCCTATGATCAGCTTCTTTAACCGCCAATATGCATCAATGTAATAGGTTGTGATGACCTTATAACTCGCACATGTGAATAACATCATTAAACAAAAAACATTATCTATAGTTTGACAAGTCTAAATGTGTGTTGCCGGTAAGACTTTTTGCTTGTTTGTTAAGAACCGTTCTTTTAAAGCTACATTCTTCTGCACATATTTCTCAACGATGTCTCTTGTTGTTGTCCTTCTTGAATAAGGCTTGTATACGTTCACCTTACAATTTATACACAAAATAAAAAGAGTTAGAAACTAAAAATCAGAAATAAAACAAATCCAATAAGAGAGAAAGATCTAACAGAAGTGTCTCCAATCCACACTTTTAATGAAAGACAATGGCAACTCCCCTAACACAAGCATCTCATTTGATGCTTCTCTGAAAATAGTCTCAGAAATTTTTACATTCTTCAGACCTCCTTATGGATTAATAAGTGATCGTGTCTTAGCTTCACCATCTAACCATCTAAAGATGCTTATGCAGGTTTGAAGTCCCTGACTTAGTATTGCATGAAAAATCTCTTCTGCAATAGTGGCAGATATACATACGTCACGATTATTTGTTTTTCTTGTGAAATGCATCCATACAGTAGACCTTGTGGAAATTGACTTTTTATTTGGTTGAGAAGTAGCTTCACTTGTTTCAAGTATTGCTTTTTGTTTGCCTCGTTTATTCAAATCAGGAAACTCTTCTTCATTATCTTCGGCGTGCATCTTTGTCTTTGTTTAAGCTATCTTCATTTGGAGATGGTGATGATTCCATCTAAAAACAAAACACAAAATATTAGAACCATTCAAACCCAAATACCAACATATTGTGAAAGCTATCTGAATACAAACACAACCATTCAAACGACTAATCAAGGAAGAAAAAAATTCAAATCTACATCACGAGAATTTTAAACTAGACCATGATGGAGCTGGAGTCCTTTCAATGGCAAATTCCAATCAATATTCTAGTATTCGTACAGAGTTCAAGCTTAGTTACAAGTAAAAGCAGACTAGAAAGCATTGTAATTGGAGCATAAGACTTCGAATATAATTAACAAATGATAAGATCAGATGAAAGCACACTAGAAAGCACTACATAAACAACCAAACAAAAAGCCTACTGAATGCACAAACAAAGTAGACCTTTTCTTACTGGTACTTCACATCGTTAGCTACACAATAATTAAACCAAAAGAAGAAGTGGGGAAGCTATAGTGTGTGCATAACAACATAGAGGAGCTTACACATTGGATAATAAACAACATAAAGAAAAATCTCAAACGTGATTGGATGACAACATAAAGATAAACAAATCATTGGATGACAATAACCCACAAGATATGATTACACATTAAAGCGTGATTCACTTTAGTCAAGTGGAAACTGATTCACAAAATACCCATATGAAGATAAGGTCAGTGTGGCGTAGCAAGACTCAGAGTCACCTCAATGTAAATACAGAGCTTCTTGATCGATCTCACATACATTTTTTGTTTGGGTGTGAAATAAAGAGTAGAAAAAAGAAACAGTGATCTACTCTTCATCGGTTCATCCAAAGACAAGTCAATGTTGTTATTTCTTTATTCTTACACAAGTCCAAGTCCAAAAAGGAAAGGAACAACTGTTGATGTATAATCAAATCTCGTATAAGACAAAGTCTCATTCACATAAGTTAGTTATTAAGTGAAGTGTCACAACTCTTTGTGTTAGTGTTATTTCATAAGAGTCATAACTCTTCGTGTTAGTGTCTACTTGTAACTATATATATATATATATATATATATACTAATGTCATGTAAGTGTAAAACACATGTTATTTTGTCATAATAAAAGAGACTGTGTTCCACTTTTGTTGGAGAGATAGAGAAGAAATGATCTCTGTTCTCTACTTCTTCTATATTGTGTGTTGAGTGTTAACACAAGAAAGAGAAGAGAGACGTAACGATAAGAAACAAAAATTGAACACTCTATTTTTGTTTCTTCTCAATAACTTTGTGAGTAAAGTCCAACATGGTATCAGAGCCCTATTGATCCGAGGGCCAATTCAAGCAGAAAGAGAGAAGTTAAAATCGAAGTTGTCGGAAAACTGGAAAAGATCATCCCACCATCTCAGACCAAATTTTCATGCCGATCACTCCAGAACAAGTTTTGCTTACGGCGGAGGCAACGATTGCACTTTCGCGTCTGATTCGATGCCGTTAGAGATGACGATTGATGTTGATCGAAGTATCAGAGATCGGAACAGCATTAACAACGATAAGAGTGTGGACGATGTGGAAGATGTTTGGAAAGAGAACAAAACACGATCATGATGAAAGAGGAAGCACAGGAAGACGTAATAATGACGCTTGAGGATTTTTAGCGAAAGCAGAAATAGATGATGACGATGCAGCAAACATAGATTCAGATGAAATTGATGTGAAGATTCCGCCGGAGAGACTAAGGAACGACGGAGAAACAAAAGTTCGTGTGGAACGAAGGGAGACGGAGATGCTGTTGAATTACCGATGCTTCCCCGCCAGTGAAGGTGGAGATATCTAGAGACGTGGAGATATTCAGAGACGTGGAGACGTGGAAGAAACGGTTACGTAATCAAATAGATATATAATGGAGATGAAGAAATTCAAAGTAATTGGCGGGCTTCCGACAATTCGTGAATCAGAAGAAGGGAAGATGATTGACTTAGAAAATTATTGAATCGATGAAGAAGAAAAGATTTTTACGGCGGAAAAAGGAAACATCCAGTGATGACAAGCCAAGGAGAGAAGATCATCAAAGAGGTGTTTCTAGTGTCGGGTTTAGCGAGAAACCTATTGAGTGTTTCTCAAATGGTATCAAATGGATACGGAGTCTTATTTGAAGACAATAGATGTCTCATCAATGATCCTCAAGGAAGAAGGATATTGAACATTAAGACGAAGAAGGGTTTTTTTATCAGATTCAGATTTCGCAGAAGCTTCCATGGAGAACGGTGTTATTACTATGACGGTGCCTAAGGTGGAGACAGAGAAGAAGGCCCAAGAAAAAAACAAAAGTAGATGACAACAACAATGTTGCAACAAAGAGAAGGTGAAAACAGAGAGGTTTTCACGGGAGACCTAATTGATTTGAGAAATCAATTAAGAGTCCATGGTGGAGAGAAGATGGACTATCGAATTGTCCAAAAAACTTCGCATCTCTCTCACAGAGAGAGATGACAGCATAAAGGCTGTTTTGAAGCAAACAAGAGATTTGGCTTCATTGAAAGTATTAGAGTCAAGGAGAACTCTAAAAGCGCATGAGAAGCGTGCATAACTCTGAGAAGAACGATCAACGAAAGGAGCGTTCTATGGAGAAAGGTTTGTTTCAAAAGGAAGAAACAAAAATGAAGACAAGTGTCAAAAGAAGGCCAAGAAATAGTGTGGCATTTGTAAGTGTGACAATCACAATGAGAATGATTGTTGGAGAAAGCAACACAGGAATGTTAGTTTGCCTAAAGGTGTAAAGAACAGATGCGTTCCGCAAATGAGTGCGAAAAATGAAAGGAAGGAGAAGCCGGTTGGAAAAACAACCGAAGAAGACGTGAGAAATCACGCACGCTGGTGATCAAGGAAGACACCAAGCAAAGAAGAAAATGCTTACCTAAGAGAGAAAGGAAGAATAAGCTGGTTGGAGAGACAAACGAAGAAGACGTGAAGAATCATGCACACAAGATGGTGATCAAGGGCGATCATGGAGAAGACGTGACGGAAGATCACGGAGGAGAGGTGACGGAAGATCACGGAAGAGAGGTGACGGAAATCACGGGGGAGACGTGGCGAAGCAACGATGAAGAACGCTTGTTGTAAAACCGAGATATGATTAAGGAAGAGTGTTGATGTATAATCAAATCTCGTATAAGACAAAGTCTCATTCACATAAGTTAGTTATTAAGTGAAGTGTCACAACTCTTTGTGTTAGTGTTGTTTCATAAGAATCATAACTCTTCGTGTTAGTGTCCCCGAATGCTACTAGAAAGTATTCTCGAGAGTTTAACCCGATCTTACCGCAAGTGCACGGTTAAATGCAATCGTAGTATTTTTGGGATCGATCCGCAGGGACTGAGAACAACTACACAGAGATCGCAGTAGTGAAACTAATCTAGGCAAAATATAAAAGTTTGGTTTTTTAGTTTTAATTATCTAAAGTGCATAAAATAAATAAGCAATAAATAAATAAACAATACTTAAATTACTAAATTAAATTACGTGAAATAAATTGCATAAAATAAAATTGCAGAATTTAAATAGCAGAAAATAAATAGCGTAAATTAAATTGTGGAATTTAAATAGCGTAAATTAAATTGCATAAAATTAAATTAAATTGCAGAAAGTAAATTGCATAAATTAAATTGCGTAAAATAAATTGCGTAAATTAAATTCTATAAAATAATGTGCATAAATTAAATTGCATAAAATAAATTGCAGAAATTAAATTGCATAAATTAAATAGCAGAATTAAATTGCATATATTAAATAGCAGAAATTTAATTGCATAAAATAAAATAACTTAAATTAAATAACGATTAAACAATAATAAAGAAAACGATCGCAAGGGTGAATGGAAACGAATCCGGAAATCTTCTAATATGAGAATTAATGTTCTTTAACCTTTCGTTAGTATCCATCGGTCTAGAGATTTCATATATATATTAGTCCACTTTCGTGGTATGCTAATTTTTCTGTAAAAATCTCACTCTTGTGGTGTCCGACAAGCATTGAGAACGATCTTGTCATTGACCGGATTGACTAGCAATTGCAATTCTACAAAATAGTCAATCTTCTAACGTGTTTAGTTCCGAGATCTTAATCCACTCTCATGGTATCAAGACCTTAATATGGTAAACTAACTTGATCAAAGCTAATTTAGATAAGCTCACAAGTTAAAAATAGATTTATTGATTAACTATTATTCCAAGTATGTAGATCTGAAACCCTCTACCCACTCTCATGGCGTAGGAAATTCCCGAAACACTCAGGCACACATGTCATTTTCGGCCGTTCTCTTAGACAACCCTTTAAGGAGTAAGTCTAGCTTTAGGAACACATACAAGGTAGCTAATCGGTTAAGAATATAAAACATCAATCTCTAATCAGTAGATCCCATCATCGATCTCCACCCCAAAGATCTAAAGGATCTACTCGCTCATAACTCCGAGGGTGACGGAAGTATATGAGATAGAAGACATAATAAACAATAAACAAAAATTGTAAATAAAGCAATAGAAGAACAGAAGAAGAACTAGAAGAATTGCATAACAAAAACTTAAGAACAAAAGAACATATGAGATTTCTCTCTAGGTGATGGCTACATAGTTGTGCAAAAAGTGGGAACTCTTTCTAAGAGGCATAACATGTGTTTATATAGAGTTTTAGGAGGCTAGGGGGAGTCTAGGGCATCCTTAGAAACCTCTGGAAGACCCTCATTCTCTACCCAAAGCTTCCCATACTTAGCATTTCGCATTAACCGAACTTTTTTTTTCTGCACAGTGACTCAGCATCGACAGGCCCTGGTCGATGCTTGTGGTCGATGGACTTCTCCAGGCCAGGCGTCGATGGGCCATGCTCGATGCTTGTGTCGACGGTCTTCGTCATCAGCTTCTGGCTGGATGGCGTCGATGGACCCTGGTCGACGGTGGCTGTCGACGGCTCGCTGAGGAAAAGTGTCGACCGCTCACGGTCGATGTTGGGACCATCGCTTCCTCTGTGAGGCTCTTGAGATGTCTCTTCGTGATACACTTGACCCGGAGAGGTAACTCCAAAGTTCCTATGGCTCCATGAGGCTCCAAAATACTCTTAATTTATAGATTTTACTCTTACCTATAAACACATAAACACATGCAAACGCACTAAAACTATCCTAAATGAATGTTAGAATGCATAAAACTATACTGAATGAATGCATGAAAACATGTAAATATGAGCTCTATCATGTCTACTTGTAACTATATATATATATATACTAATGTCATGTAAGTGTAAAACAGATGTTGTTTTGTCATAATAAAAGAGAGTGTGTTCGATTTTTCTTGGAGAGACAGAAAAGTAATGATCTATGTTCTCTACTTCTTCTATATTGTGTGTTGAGTGTTACACAAGAAAGAGAAGAGAGACGTAACGATAAGAAACAAAAACTGAACACTCTATCTTTGTTTCTTCTCAATGACTTTTTGAGTAAAGTCCAATAACAACAACCAAACAAACCAAAAAAATTCATCAAAGAAAGCAAATCCCCAAAATCAACTAACCAAGGTTCATTGCAGACGTTGTATTGTCATGAATTAAGCAACACTTTCGAGAGATTAACACAAGCTCTAACAGAACGACCATGAATCAAGCACAATTTCAACATTTCACAAATCAAAAAGAAAGACGAAGACATATCAACTTCACAATTTCAAAATCCCCAAAACAAAAGATTAAGGAAGAGATTTCATATGCTAATTCATACCTCAGAACGATTTCTAGAAATCTCAGAAGGAGGAGGGTGACAACTTTGAAGATTGAGATGATCCAGCTTTATATTTATTTTAGGAAAGAAAGGAAGAGAACTAGGGTTATGGCTAACGCTTATATACGTTTGGGTTATAGTTTGGGTGTTCGGGTTTTTCGGATATATCCGAACCAGAACCCAAAATTCATTAGCTATAAAATTCATTTGGGTTTTTCTCCAAAACGGATTTAGTTCGGGATCGAATTTTTGGGTTCAGATTTCGGGTTCAGATTTTTTGCCCAAGCCTAGAAAAATGTGATTAAATCCCCTATTTATTATTTGGGGAGTACATTTATAAATAAACATTTAAAAATGTTAATATTTACATCACATTGCCATTATTTCAAAGAACAAATTTTAATATCTCATTAAGGATATTTTAGTCATTATTTATTATGTGATCATTTAATTAATTAATTAATTATAATTTTCGTTTTAATTAATTTATTTATTTTAAAGTTTTTGAAAAGTAGATAAAATAGATTTTATGAAGAATTTTTTGATTTAATTAAATATATTAATTAAATTAAATTAAATGTTGATTTAATTTTCTAAAAATAAGAGATTTTATGTAGATTGTAATTTTTTTGGAAAAAAATTGAAGTAAAAATTTATGTAGATTGTCGTTTTTTTATAGATTATAATTTTTGTGTTAATTAATTTATTTTTAATTTTTTGAAAAGTAGTTAAAAATCTGAAGATTTTGTTGATTTAATTAAACACACTAATTAAATTAAATTAAAAATTGATTTAATTTTTCAAAAATAAGAGATTTGATGTAGATTGCGAGTTTTTTTGAAATGTTAATGTTAACGTTAATTCCTATTTATAATATTGAATCTATTAATAGATTTTTAGTAGATTTAAAAATGTTAGTTTAACATGGTGTACAATTTAATATAACAATGTAACATTGTAATTTAATTTTCAAATCTATTTAAATTGTAAAATTTGGTAATTAAAACAGAACAAAATATAATTAAAATTCAAATAAAAAATATCCAAAAATGTTCTGCTGAGAACAGTATATCGCAATATCCAATATCGCTAATAGACATACTATCTTTGAACAAAAAAATATATTTTACGAAATTCAATTTTAGAATATCCTGCGTTAATATTTTCCAAAATATCTTAATTAATATTTTAGAATGTTGTAATCTTCCAAAACTTTACTTTATTTCTTCGGTTAAATCAAAGAAAATATCTTGATTTTACATATAATTTTGCCAACATAAAGTTTCTAATATCGTCGAGTATGAAAGATTAGTTTTATATTTTTGATTACGAAATATTTATCCGGATATTACAAAGATTCGATATTATAAAAACTGATATTATAATTTTCGTAAAGTTTAGAAGAATTACAATTTTTTAATATCCTGATTGTATAATTTTCAAATATTTTTTTATAATTGTAATTTGTCCGTCCTATAGCATGGAATATATCTTAATGTGATTTAAAATTAGTGATTCGTTTCGAGTTATCTGCTCATATTAAAAAAATATCCCATATTTTAAGCATAACACATTCTCCTGTCACCAAATGAAATATATTTTTCTGGATTCATTTAATCAAAATATAAAGTTGACTTTTCTTAATTCCTAAAAAATTGTCGGTATATTGTTTTACACACTTCTTGCTTGTAATTTGATTCCTGGATTAGAGATCACTCAATCCAAAAAAAACAAAAACAAAAAAAACACATTCTTCTCCATCTTATCCCTCTCTCTCCGATCAAAATCTGTTTCTAATTTGAATTCTCTATTTTGATTGCGTTTCGAATTTCAAAACCGTCACCAATGGGGAAACCGACGGGGAAGAAGAAGAAGAACTCCGAGATGCCGCCGACGGATTCTTCCACCAGCGGCGGAGGTAAGACCGGAAAGAGCTTCGATCGTTCCACCACCAAAACATTCGACGATGATATGACGATCTTCATCAATCGAGCATTGGAGCTCAAAGAAGAAGGCAACAAATTATTCCAGAAACGTGATAACGAAGGAGCGATGTTAAGGTACGATAAAGCCGTTAAGCTATTACCTAGAGATCATGGAGATATAGCTTATCTGAGAACGAGTATGGCTTCTTGTTATATGCAAATGGGATTAGGAGAGTATCCTAATGCGATTAACGAATGTAATTTGGCTTTAGAGGCTTCTCCTAGGTATAGTAAAGCTTTGTTGAAACGAGCTCGTTGTTACGAGGCTTTGAATAAATTGGATTTCGCGTTTAGGGATTCGCGTGTTGTTTTGAATATGGAAGCAGAGAATGTTTCTGCTAATGAAATTTTTGAGAGGGTGAAGAAGGTTTTGGTGGGTAAAGGGATTGATGTTGTTGAAATGGAGAAGAATTTGGTTAATGTGCAGCCTGTTGGGGCGGCTCGGTTAAGGAAGATTGTTAAGGAGAGGTTGCGGAAGAAGAAGAAGAAGACGATGATGAATGCTGACAAATATGGTGAACGGAAGAGTAATGAAGCCATTGTTGAGGATGCCAAGGTTGAGAATGGAGAGGAAGCTGATAGCGGGAAGAAACGTGATAAATCGAAAGAGATTAGGAATAAAGCAAGAGAAGAGAAGAAGCTAGAGGATAAGGTTGTGGTTGAGGAGAAGAAAGTGAGTCCTGTCATGGACAAAGAAGTCATTGCTTCAGAGATTGTTGAACGAGGAGGGAACATTAAGGAAGACGATACAGTGACTAGGACAGTGAAATTGGTTCATGGAGATGATATACGGTGGGCACAATTGCCATTGGATTCTTGTGTTAGACTTGTAAGAGACGTAATCAGGGATCGGTTTCCTGCTATGAAGGGTTTCCTGATCAAATATAGGGACTCAGAGGGTGATTTGGTTACGATTACTACGACAGATGAGCTGAGGCTGGCTGCATCTACGAGGGAAAAACTTGGCTCCTTTAGATTGTATATAGCTGAAGTTAGCCCCAGTCAAGAACCAACTTATGATGTCATCAAAAATGATGAATCAACTGATAAGTTTGCCAAGGGATCGAGTAGTGTTGCTGATAATGGAAGCGTCGGAGACTATGTGGAATCTGAGAAAGCATCTACTGGCCTTGAGCACTGGATTTTCCAGTTTGCGCAACTGTTTAAGAACCATGTGGGGTTTGATTCAGATTCTTACTTGGACCTCCATAACCTTGGGATGAAACTGTATACAGAAGCAATGGAAGAAATTGTCACTGGCGAAGATGCACAAGAACTCTTTGATATTGCTGTTGATAAGTTCCAAGAAATGGCCGCACTTGCCATGTTTAACTGGGGGAATGTTCACATGTCCAAAGCAAGAAGGCAGATATATTTTCCCGAGGATGGTTCAAGAGAAACTATACTAGAGAAAGTTGAGGCTGGATTTGAATGGGCAAAGAACGAGTACAACAAAGCTGCGGAAAAATATGAAGAAGCGATTAAAATTAAATCCGATTTCTATGAAGCTTTTCTAGCTCTCGGGCAACAACAGTTTGAGCAGGCTAAGCTTTGCTGGTATCATGCACTCGGTGGCAATATAGATATTGAAAGTGAGGCTTCCCAGGATGTTTTAAAGCTCTATAACAAAGCTGAGGAGAGCATGGAAAAGGGTATGCAAATATGGGAAGAGATGGAAGAACGTCGTCTAAATGGAATCTCCAATTTTGATAAACAGAAAGAACTGCTGCATAAGTTAGGCTTGGAGGGAGTCTTTAGTGAAGTGTCTAATGAAGAAAGCGCAGAGCAAACAGCTAATATGAGTTCCCAGATTAATCTTTTGTGGGGTTCATTACTGTATGAACGGTCTATCGTGGAGTATAAGCTTGGCCTACCGACTTGGGATGAGTGCTTGGAAGTTGCAGTGGAGAAATTTGAATTAGCAGGAGCTTCTGCAACTGATATAGCTGTCATGGTCAAGAACCATTGCTCAAGCGACAATGCACTTGAAGGTAATTAAGTTTGTAAATAGATACCAACCTCTAGCGAAATTACTTGCAAATATGAGCAGTTAATATTATACCAATCAAACAACAACTGTAGGTATGGGATTCAAGATCGATGAGATAGTACAGGCATGGAATGAGATGTATGATGCTAAAAGATGGCAGATCGGTGTCCCATCATTCCGGCTAGAACCTATGTTCCGGAGACGGTCTCCCAAACTGCATGATATTTTAGAGAATGTGTTTTCAGGGACTCAGTGATGACAATTCATCATATATACAAACCTGAACATCAGTTTTCAAGTATCACTAGGTATCAGTTTTCAAGTATCACTAGGTAAGTATCTCATTTCCGCTGATTATTTCGATAACACAAAAATATGTTAGTTTCCTTCCTGGTAATATTTCTAGTTATAGGCAGTGAATTAAATAAAAGTGTGAGATTTATTCACCGCAACAGTTATATATACCTTGAGATAAGTGATATAACCATATGATGAGATTGCTTAACTCTATAAATCTCAGAAATTGATAGGTTGTCATAGAATCTCCAGGCTTTCTAAATTTTTACAATATGTTTTACACAATTGTACTTCTTGGAGTAAAATTCAGAGTTTTCCAGGTTGGTGTTCGATGGAAAACTATTCTCTTGATCTGTTCCAACAATTGTATTGCAGGTATTGTATTCAGTGGGAGTTATACATAATTTTTGGTTTGGTTTCTCAGCTTATGGAAGCATTGAAGCAATATTTTTTTAATCTCTTGGCGGGTATGGCCGTGAAGAAGATGTGCGTGATGATTTTTTTGTGCAGATGGGTTCAACATATTTGTTATTCGTTTTGGGTGCGTTTGTATATCATAGTTCTGTAATTTTTTTATTTATTGATTGTTTGTGTATTTCTGTGATTATTTTATTCTCATGATTTAATAAAATAGTGAAATGGTTTTGGTTTGTGGCACTATCCATCTTACGATTTGAAACGACACGCTGTTGCTATTCTTGAAGTAAAAACAACAAGCTGTGATGTGCCTGTAAAAAGACTGTAGTAATAAAAACAGCACGAATGTTTCTAGGAAACGATTAAAACGGCACACAGTATTCTCACTGAGTTTCTTCCCCGGGTTGTTGCTAAAATTTATATAGCAAAGTAAAGCTGAGAAAGTAAAAGAGAAGAGAGAATCTTCTGATAGTCATCTCTCGCAAGTTTAGTGAAAGCTCTGAAATTAGGGTTTTTAGTCTGCGATCACGATCCTTGAATTACTTCATCACGATCCTTGAATTACTTCGCGAGAATGGAGAAAGTGAGACAACCAACGCATGCAGGCTCTTGGTATACCGATAATCGTGAGTTCTCAGTTTTTCTCGCTTGCTTACAATTTCTTTACTTGCATGCTCAATCATCCTATTTTGCGCTGAAGAATTAGGTTTTAGATTTCTTAATTTAGGGTTCATCTTTGGCGTTAAGGTTTTGATTTTGTGGTTACTAATTATCCGTTTGCTAAATGGTTTATTTGATCTGATATTTAGTATCTGGATTAAGGATTTGATTTTGGGAAACAAATGCATTAAGCAGTGAGCTTTTTGACTTTGACTTTCTTAATTTTTCTCGATTAAGAATCTCAAGCCCGTTTTATGTTTCTTTACCAGCTACAAAGTTGTCATCTGATCTTGAAGAATGGCTTAGTGCAACTGGTTTGACCAAATCATCTGATGTACGAGGCGTGATTGCACCGTAAGTTGTTTTTTTGCTTATCTCATTTCCTCCTAAAAGTGATTGCACTTCTATCTCCTGACTTTTTGAAGGATTCCAGACACGCAGGTTATTCGTACTCCGGTCGTGCAGCTGCCTATGCCTTTGCAAACATTGATCCTACCAACATGTAAACAAGCTTAATTATTTTTTCATTCAATCCTTGCTTATAGAGCCCTATACTTTGCAATGAGTTAGAATTCATGTGTTCGCTATCATTCTGTCTGACTAGTGCTGTGTTTTTTGTGTCTCATTTCAGTTCTCGGATATTTCTTCTCGGTCCATCTCACCACTTTTATACTCCAAAATGTGCCCTTTCGACTGCAACAGTTTACAAGACCCCCATAGGAGATCTACCTGTTGATGTAGAGAGTAAGTTTGGCTAGCTTAGCTTATCTTACCAAAGAAAGATTT
Source organism: Boechera divaricarpa (assembly GCA_026770425.1). NCBI lineage: Eukaryota > Viridiplantae > Streptophyta > Magnoliopsida > Brassicales > Brassicaceae > Boechera > Boechera divaricarpa. The sequence continues at coordinate 4,556,921 of CM049186.1, read as the reverse complement.
TTTTCACTTGATGAGATAATATGTTCTCTATTGGTTTTCTTGCGAATTTAACCAGTGATTAAGGAGATAAGAGCTATGGGAAAATTTGGGATGATGGATCTAAAGGTCGATGAGGCTGAACACAGCATGGAAATGCACTTGCCATATTTGGCCAAAGTATTTGAAGGGTAGTCACAGTGGTAGTAATGTTAAGGTCTTGAATAACTTTAAATAACGTTGCCGAATATGCTGAGACTGGGCCCAATTTTAATATTTGATCAGGCACGATGTGAAAGTTGTACCCATCTTGGTTGGAGCAGTAAGTGCAGAAAATGAAGCCATGTACGGTGAATTACTTGCCAAATATGTGGATGATCCCAAGAATTTTTTCTCAGTGTCCTCTGACTTTTGCCACTGGGGCTCAAGGTTTGTGTTAGCTCTTCATCTCCTTTCTTTTGTTCCCTCCTTCTCTGTCTTGCCTTCTCTTATTGAAATACACATTCTGATGAATTTTACTTTTGGACATTTGTTTGACTAATGATCTCTTTCTGAAATTTGCTTTAACTGCATAACCAGATTTTCTGAGGCCCTTCCTATGAGCTAATTGCCTCTGCTATGATTGTGGTCATATTTTGCTTATAGGTTCAATTACATGCATTATGACAGCACTCATGGTGCTATTCACAAATCGATTGAGGCTCTAGACAAGAAGGGAATGGATATAATAGAGACAGGAGATCCAGATGCCTTTAAGAAGTATCTTCTGGAATTTGACAACACGATTTGTGGGCGCCACCCAATCAGTATTTTTCTCCATGTATGTAGTGCTAACCCGTTTCTTTGCAATGGTCAATAAATTCATGAAAATTAGCCTTAAGCTTCTAGATCTAGTTGTTGCCTTCCTATTTATCTAGATATTTTTCTTTTAGATGCAACCATTATAATGGATGAATATAAAAGTGAATCTGGTACTCAACTAGGCTACCTTAGCGCATATCGGTTTGTAGATATTCTTCAAAACTTATTGCTTCTGTTTTATGTTTGTGATTACTTTCAGATGCTAAAACATTCTTCAAGCAAGATTAAGATCAATTTCCTGCGGTACGAGCAGTCAAGCCAATGCCAGACAATGCGAGACAGCAGTGTCAGCTATGCATCTGCTGCAGCCAAGTTGGAAACCTGAACTAAATAAAGTCGAAAATTTGGTGTGCCAAAATTCCCATTCGATTTTTACATTTTGGTTTCAAGGTCTTGCAGGGTCGGAAAAGTATATTCTGAACACATTTGACAATGCAGAGAACCTTAGAAAACCAAAGGTTTCGTGTTTACAATCCTCTGTAATAACAACAACAAGAAGCACAAGACGCTATCTTCTATTGATATCTAATTTTTCATTTTTCTCATTAGAGACTATGTTCGTACATGGAAGCACAAATCAAGTGTCTGTAGACTTAAAACTCTACAGAAACATACATCAAAAGTTAACTCTTACAATCTCCTTACTTTCTGAAAATTCAGGCAGAGCTTCCTTCCGATGCCTTCTCTCTCTACTGTAAATGATCCAGAACAGAAGTGAGAGCATCACAGCTGTCGCTAATATGGCCAGACCCACATATACCCAATAGCCATAACGCTGGAGTCCAGGACAGTGGTCATTGGTTATGTCTCTAAATGTCTGCTTTGCGTATGAACAGTCCTGAAGCTGGACCAGGAATGGTGCGTCTCTGATCAACCCCGTGCTGATGTTCACACCTGATGCCATCTGACTGTACAGAGCCGGTGTGAGCCTCCCTGTTGTGGCGCAGGTCCCGTTCGGGCTCACTTGGCACACGAAACTGGTCCATGCCTGTGAGTGTTGTGCCATCACTAAGATTTGTTTGTACAAGTGCAATTTTTATTCCCGTCCCTTCACTAGAGACAGTTTCAAATCTAAAGAAATTGGACAGAGGGACTTACTTGAGTAGCATTGTTCAAATCGAGCTCACCAGGCGAACAAGAACGATCGGTAAGGTCATGGTTAAAAGGATTGCAGAGCAATGGAAGCAACGGTCCAGATTGGTTATAATACATTGGGACAAAGACTGGAGAGAAGTTGATGTTGGAGACATTAGTGATGACTGTGTTGATAAGATCCACGAGCTGACCCGTCACCTCTCTACTACGCATCAAAGTTTCCTGAGCTGTGGCATTGTCTGTACAAGGCAAGATCTCGTCCAGAGCCGTGTTGCTTGATGGTCTCTCAACCCATTCGCTCATTGCCACACATGTGTCTGCAGTTGCACTGACGGTGAAAGAAACACATTCAAGGTTTTTTGAGTTTATTCAGTTATGTTTTAAATTTAACTAACAAAAAACAAGTTGATGAAGAGTCATGAGACATACTTGTGTAGCACAAGGAATGTTCCGCTCAAGATGAATGTACCTGTCACCAGAATCCATCCCAAAATCACAAGGCTGCACAAGAGGAAAAGGATTCAGATAGTTTTTACTCGTAAAAGTCGTACGGGAAACATTTCAGGGTTTTTACTCACGTGTAAACGATGACCTGCATCCCGAAAATTGAAGAAACTGCAATAGAAGAAATGATAACAAGATCACTAGAGTTAACCTATTAGTTGAAAGTTGAGAAACATGTAGTCAAAGATGTTAAAACTTTCAGGATTAATACAGAAATTCGTTTCCAAGAGTTTTGTCTTAAAAATGACGAAAACATTACAAAAGATACGGATTTGTGACTTACCGAGACCAAGAAATGTCACGACAAGCATGACGATTGAAACTATGATAAGCGCCACCCTCCTGCAAGAACAGAAATCACCGTTGTACATTGTTTTCCAAGATCCAAAAATTAGGTTCCTGTAACAGACAGAATGTTAGGAGTTGTTGTTACACAGAATTGAGGAAATGTCTTATGTCATTGGAGCTACTAGTCGATTTCTCGGTGATGGTGGCTACAGAAGAATCCAGTTTCGCTCCGATCTGATCGATTTCAGTTTGGACATTTGCAGGTAAAAGGACCTGAAGAACTGCAGCCTGCTTGGCTGAAGCAAGATAATCTGAGATAGCTCTAAGCTGTGAAATCGTGCTATCAGCTTGGCTCATGACATACTCTAATGTCTCTGTCGTGCTTCTGTTGTACCTGATCTGACCCGAGTATAGCAGAACACATCCGACTCTGTGATAAGAACTCAAATGCTAAGCAATTAAAACAACAAAGCGCTCTACATAACAACAAAGTGGTGTTATCTTTTCTCTGAACTCACATTGCAATAACAGTGAAGATGAGGAGGAAGATGAGGGAGACAACATAAGCAACTTTTGAGTATCCAACAGATTTGTTTCTATAGCAAATGTGACACATACAGATGACCAATAAACAGATGCCAAACCCAAGAAACCAGACAGCGGCAAGTACAAAGAGAGGAACAGCTGTATAGCTCACAGACTGCAATTTCAAAAACACAAACACATATCTAAATTCACAGGACAAACAAAAAAAAACATCTAAAAAGATGAACATAGATAAACTCAAGAAGTGGAAGATCTTACGGCCCAGTAATGATGGTTGCTGATATTCCATCCTCCAGTATATTTCTCGAAACCATTGAGAGGATCTTTTCTGAAAGTTCTTTGAGCAGCCAAAGCCACTGAAGCAACTTCAATTACTTGAGGGTTGTTGTAACCAGGTCCCAATAATGGCGCCTCTGCCACTATAAATTTAATTCCAGAACCTGTTTTCTCGGAAGCTGAAAGTGACAAATCAGATTGAAATCCAAGAAAAGAAACAAAAAAAAATTAGTAAAGGCTGAAACTTTGTTTAGTTTTGTTCAGATTTTCGAAAATCTGTAAAGGATTTAGCAAAGTTTTGAACTTCTGAGCATAGTGAAGTGTGGCATTTCATGGAAACAAGGAACAGAGAATGTAGAAGAACAGAAAATCTAAAACTGTAATTATTCCTCATTTACTTTCCCGGAAAAGGGAAAGCTTTTCTCGAGATAGTGCGAAAAAAAAGAAAGAACCTAAGAGAGGAAATACAAACCTGTGGGAGGCTGAGTAGGAGAAATGTGAATAGTTGAAGCTCCATTAGAAAGAGAAAGAGCGGTAAAGAAGCAACAGAAGAAGAGAAGAAGAGCCATAACTACTACTACTGTGACGCAATCTTGAGAGAGTGTTGCAGTGGTGAAGCAGAGCAGAGAGAGAGAGAGAGAAAAGAAAGACAATAAACACAAATATGCTTTTTTCGAATATCTATGACCCACAAAAGACTTTTTAGCAGTTTTTCTGTAATGAGTTTAGATTGATGATAACACACAAATCCAGGTTTTTTAGAAATGCTGAGGTGAATTATTGAACAATGGAATCTAGTAGGTTTAACTTTTACCGCGTGTTGTTGTCTAAAAATATTTGCAAAAAAATGTTTCTAAGAAATTTAAAGTTCCATTAATTACTATTAAGTATTGTCTTTTTTTTTTTTTTTTGTCAACAGTAAACTTTATTCAAATAAGATGGACTTAGCCCAATTCAACATACAGTCCAAAAGCAGATAAAATAGTTAGTGGGTCAAAACTCATAACATAAAATACTAAGAGTATACTAAGAGTTTAATGGACCTCACACAAGGCCCAGAGTCCAGCAAGTCTAAACCTAAGGCCCATGGCCCGATAACACTCGAGTTCGTCCTAATTTGCACGTGGCGGCTGCTTCGCACGGAGTCCTCTCCCGGCGGTGGCGAATTGAAGGTAAAACTCAAGGGATTTCGCAGATCTAGATCCGGGAAGAACAGCTCCACAGAGAACGGTAAGATCATCAGAATATGATTTCGAGGAAGAGTGTCCTTGAAAAGTCAAGGAGAAGGTGGCCAACGAAGTCGGTGAAGTTCTCCGGTGAGATCCACCGGGAATGGTTGCGGGAAGGATACTGGTATTTGAACAGCTTCGGAAGAAGCTCGCCGCCAACGGCGAACTGCAGATCTGGAGCAAAAACAAGCTTACGTAGAAACTTCCCAAAGAAACTCCGGGATGAGCGGATTTGACTAACAAACTCAAAGTTCTTCGGCATGGAGCCGAGATTGTGATGGAGGCAGACAAACGGCGACCCCAAAACTCGCCGGTCGAACGGCAGTCTAAGGAGGTGAAGGGTGGCGGCGAACCTCAGCACAAAGCCGAGAGATTGATGGAGATGGGAAGGTGACATCCACTGGCGCCGGAAAGACGGCGGAAAGCGGAAGTGGAGCGTGGAAACGATCTCCGGTCAGAACCGGGAAAGACGGAGGCGAAGAAAACTGGGCGAGAGCAGACGAGAGCAGAAGGAACAGAAGCCCGAGAAGTAGACGGAGGAGGCGCCTGGGGCGACTGTGCCTGGGAGCGTCTAGGGCGTCTCTCAATGGGCTCTTTATTCACAGTATTGTCTATTTTAATTTTAACATATGTTTTTATTTAAATCTAGGATTTTATATATATATATATATATATAAGTACATATTCTAAGTTATAATTGTTGTTATGCCATGGATACTAGAAATATAAGAGAAATTAGAGACAATTAGGTAGATATCAGAAAATAAAAAAGAATTAAGAGAGTACCAAAAACTTATGTGGATTTTGCAAAACGAGAGAGAGAGAGAAAAAAACTAATTGAATCATTTTACCTTTGTATCAAATGAGAGAAAATTTAATGATCACAATTTTGAAGACAAAATCTATCATCATATATATAGATATAACATATATTATGATATTCTATTATTATTGTTTATATATATATATGATGTGTTAACATTTACGATGATATATAATATGTAACAAGATCTTTTAAATATGTGCTTTGTCTCAGTGATCAAAAGTTTTAAAGTTTTTATATTAGGTGTAGGGTTCAATTTTCAGGGTTTGCATATTAATTGTGCAAAACTTATCGACGGTCTTGAATACTGCAAATATGTTATTTGTCGTGGAATATCGTATATGCAAATCCGTCTATTGTGGATCTGAATATTGCAAAGAAAGTTGCATCGTAAAATCATTGTTCGTGTGAGTTCTTCATCATAATTACATAAGGAAGCTTTGAAAAACTCTTATTATCTTATACTTAAAGTAAAATTGATCTTATAACATTAATGAAGCCTTTCCTAATTAATGGAGGTTGGACATATGTCAAATATTTGAAAGTTTACATGGCAGAAATTTAGACAAAGTTAGAAAAGAAACCCTAAAATATTATATAAGATTAAATATATGTAAGATGATTATGGAAGATCTATTAGATTTATCTATATATATATAGAAAAATTATTAGAAATATATATATACACACACACATACTAGACATACACAAATAGTTCCTAGTAAGTTAAAAAAAATATGAGCCTGTTTGTTTCCCCATCTAACATTTTCATCCAAATAGTTTATCCAACTACTCTATTTGGATAATCCATTTAAATGTTGTTTGTTTGTCCATTTGAGTTTTCATCTGGATAATCCATCCCAATGGACATTTGTTTGTTTCTTTAGTTTTTGTAAATTTTCATCTCCATCTAAATATTTTAAATAAGAAAATGACTAAAATACCCATACTTTAATATCATCATATTAATTTTAATTCTTGATTTAAAATATATTTACAACTAAATACTTTTCAAATTATTATTTTTGATATTTATAAATTGATTTAAAATATATTTACAACTAAATACTTTTCAAATTATTATTTTTGACATTTATAAATTGTTTAACATATATTTACAATTTTTTTTCTTTTTTTTTTCTCTCATTCACAATTCTCATATATTTACAATTTTCATTTGTTTTATGAAAATGACATGAGAATTCTAGATTTGACAAAACCCAAAACCCAAAACCCAACGTGAACTTTCATATATATAGGAAGAAGAGCATATTCGATAACAAATCTTGTTTTGTTATAAACTGTTAAGCAGTGACTTTATCCCCTAAATCATCATGATCAGAAGCCGTAGAACCAGCATCTGTTGGTGAAAATGGGTGGAAATTGATTAAGCCCCAGTAGTCCAAGAACTCCATCACCTCTTGCTTTGCGTCTGAGTCTCCAACCTCGAGTTCTGTTAAGTCTTTTAGTTCTATTTGTATGTTTGGATTGGAATGAAACTTCCTCATGATCCAATTCCGTATTTCCCAATATACCTCAGAAGTGCGACCTTCCAACTTGCCATTAAAGAAAGAGGGCAATGAACGCTCCTCAAGCGGGTGAATTTCTTCCCATGAAAACCAACCTTCAAAGAATTTGAAGTACTAGAACCCAAATTACAGACTACTCAAAATGGGATGGTGAAAAGTTGTGAAGATTAAACAATACCAACAACTGAAAATCTAAACTTAGATATCATATTACTTTCTATCTCAATATTACCACAAGATAAGGACTAGGAGCATCAGTTCATAGCCTGGGGTTCTTCAATGGAGATTCTACATGATAAAAAAAACGAGCATCCACATTCTACTTTGATCAGCCATAGAGAATGAAATTTGCTCTAGTATCACAAGGTGAGACAGTATAACTTCATCCTGATGCATCAAAACCCATTTAAAGCCTATATACATTAACAGAGAGAGGATTCCAGAACCAAACCCAACTCCAAAATCTCTCTCCATTTCCAGATGAAGTAATACATAAAACCTAGACAACCTCAAATCCTTTACTTGGCCTACTTTGAAAAGTCTCCATTATAAAGTTTCAAAATCATAAGTTTGTTGTGATTAACGTAAGAATCAAAATCATCTTCTTACCAAACTTTGGTTGAAAACAACATCTTTGGAGGCTCAAATGGATACCCTTCTGCAATTGAAAAAAACGATTAATTATGAGCATAACACAATAGGAATCAAACACCCATAAACCCTAAATTATGAACTCCTACACCGATTCACAATGAGTCAAGTGAAGTAGTCTAAGGATAACACAATAGCCACACATGAAATTTCAACAAACCCTAACCAATCAAAACAGAATCAAGTGAAGCCCCTAACTTCACCCAACACCATAATCCCCAAAAAACTAGGTTCTGGATCTTCGAATTTCACAATTAAAGTAGACGAATTTGACTACAACTATCAGTAATCTAAAATCATGAAATCATACCCAGAAATCAAAAATCAAATCTAGAAATCAAACCCAGAAATCAAAATGAGAGAAACGTCCAACCAAAGATCTAACTCATTATCAAAATCACCAAAAAACGTCCAATCAAAGATCCCTGTAACATTATCATGAAATCGATTCACTATTATATTCAAAAATCAGTCCTTCAGATTCAGCATTCGGTGTATAACACGAAATCAAAGAGAGGAAAGTTAGGGAATCTGATGTACCGCGACGGCGTTACATGCTGCGCATTTGTCATCGACCGAGGCTCCGTGTGAGAAAATCGCGATAACTACAGCGATGGAGAGATTAGGGATTTTTGGAGAATTGGAGAGAAATCGTCGAGGTTAGGGATTTGGTATTTTGTAATTTTTATATATAATAAAGGATATATTTGGTATTTATTATTTTAACTGATCCATCTCCATTCAAATAATCTAATTTCGATCAGCCAGATGAGTTTAAAAATTCTGTCTAAATTTTTGTAACTCATTTAGATGGTTAATTTGGATAATGTTCATTTTAGATACTAAACAAACATCAATTCTCATCTGAATGACAAAACAAACAGGACCTATATCAAAACAAAAGGTAAATCGAGTTAAAAATATATATGTTCAATTTTGAGAAAATGTTAGAAGTTTTTTATCCAAGAAGACAACCCTTTTTTACTATACAAAATATTAGTCTTTGTTATTCTATCTATATTATTATTTTTGAAGTACATTTGAAAAAAATAACCTTTAGTATTATCAGTTATATTACTTTGAATTAGAAAATGTATTAATTGCAATTAGAAAGGGATATGTGATTTTATCATTTTATAAAAAGATTGCAATCTTATCTAAAGCATATCTAATTATTCATTAAACCAGATTTTATAGTTATTGCAAGGAGTAATTGCAAGATTTTTTAGTTCCCTAAAAAGGATTTTTACCTAGAAAATTAGATATTTTAATAAAACAATTAGTTGTAAAAGTTATATTTTACCTTGATAAAAAATTAAAATATTATAAAATTATAATTTTATTAAACAATTAAATATTTAAATGCGACAAAAGAAATTATCTTGATTTAAAAAAAAAATTTAAGAGCTCACGGATCAAATGCTGGGGCAGGTTAGAATTGACATTAGTCCGATGTAGGATGAATTAAATGGAAGTGTTAATCTCCTTTGACACCTCTAATTCTAAATGTGCAATTGCAATAATTTACACATGTACCACGGGTCGTCTAAAAAACACTAAAAATTTAAATTATATAACTTTAATACTAAACTAGAAAACCGTAAAAATCTAACATCACTACATGTAAAAATAAAAAATTTGTCCCGCGGTATACTGTGAGTTAAATCATAATAAATGCTAATTATAGATGTCCTTTATACATGAATTTCTTCTAATATTGATTTTGAACTTTACTTTTATATACGTTTTGTTTTCTTTGCAAGATATCCAGACTAACAGTTGTTGCTCCATCTAGAACAATAACAAATGGAAACCAAGTAATCTTCATTTTTTCTATTACCATATTGGTTCTCGTCTTTATGCCCATGATTTCAGGTAATATATTTATTTGTTTAGAGTTATATTTTTGCGGTGACCAAAAAAAGAGTTATATTTTTTGAAACGCCGAAATATACTATTTGATCAAAAATTTTTGAGATATTTAAACGATTGAGTCCAAATCAATAGACATAAGAGTTGTATTTTTAATTACAATTACATGTTAACTATTAAATTGATTATTTTTTTGTGAACCAAAAGCTTAAAAGCATGTGTTGCAACTACGGAGAAGTTTGTTGATATTGGAGTAGTTTGTTTGCTAATAATACTTTTTGTTGCTGCAATACAAATCTCATGATTCTCCCAAGTCGAACCCTTATATAAACTATTAATTCCTAATTCAATATGCATTCTTAAATGAATAAAAATCATACTACATGATATATACGCACGTCCTGCGTGTGATTTAAAATATGATATTAACTATAAATCTATATTTATTTTAATTCGATATAATATAATATTTAAAGATTATACATATTTTTTATATTGTAAATTTTAGTTTTTAAATTAGTAATAATAATGTTTAGTTTTACCATATATATGTTGCCTAAAAAAGTGTAATAAATTTCTTTAAAAAAATAAGTAACCAAGTATGTCAAATAATCTTTATAAAGACAGTACAATGTAACTTTTCTAATAAACGAAACTTTTTATATGTTTTTTAAAAAAACTTGATGAGATGTTGACAAATTAGCATGACAGTGTTGTAATATTCTACATAAACATGATGTTATTATGCTAAAATGATTTTCAATTAATATATAAGAGATGTATAAATATGATAGATTTACATTATCTCATCTAAACGGTGAGGTGATAAAATTGTTTATTTACCATCTAATAAACACAAGAAAAATCACAAGGGAGCATCAAATCTCCATAAAACACAATATCATACCACTCAACTTTCCCAAAGTCTCTCACATAATTGTTTTTTTTAAACAGTTGAATATACATGATTTTTGGTATTCAATTCCATAACCTTAAATGAATTTCCAAATAAAGACAAGTTAGATTTGGGAATTTGAAGGCTAACTATTGGTGTCGAATTTTGTCACTAGATCCATCAAGGCAAAATTAACCCAAGAGTAATATAAGGTCATTATTCGATATGTTGAGTTTGATTAGTTGTGCCTTTAAAATCTTTTAGCAGCCATATTTTGACCTACAACTCTAAATTCACAGTAATCATGCTTAATGTATTTTTCAAAGTTACAACAACTTTTTTTGCTGTAGAAAAATAAAAACCTATAACCATAAGTTTTGGGTTTTGGAAAATTAACTACAACCAAAAATCTTAAAGTTACAGCAGAAAAATCCACAGATAAAATTCAACAGCCAAAATCCTAAATCTATAGCCACAACATATTGGACATGTTGTTAGGTGTGAAGTACGGAGATTCACAAAGGCTTGCTAATGATTCAAATTAGACCATTGAGGTGAATATTAAAATAGATGAATCTTAACGAAAGAAGAGAAACGTTCGATCGTTAACGGAAAAAAAAATGTCCGTACAGTTAATTTCTCACCCAGGAACGTTTTTGAGGATCCCAAATGAAGCAAATAGTTTTTAAAAAAGTAGATTTTACCTTTTTTTATAACTAAAACGGGAAACTTTTGCTCTTTTTTCGCCTGATCTTCCTAGTCTCAAGTCTTTCCGATAGTTTCTCCTCCACTCCGACGTCCTATTCACGGGGATTCGTCCTAGTCGTCCGTCTCTAAGTGATGGATATAGTTGGTCTCATAATAAATTTGGCAATTATACAGTGAGATTAGGATATTGGACCACGAGAGATATCTTTCATCCTATTTGTGACCCCTCTTTTCAAGGAGTGGGTGTTTCAACACTTTTGGCACAAGTATGGAAACTTTAAACTATGGATGCATAAGTGTTTTGTATCTCATTGTATTTCAGGTTGTCTAGCGACATGTCAAAGATTATTCTATCGATATATCTGTAAAGAAAAAAGTTTCCCTCGATGTGGTGCACAAGAAAAAACTATAAACCATCTTTTTTGAATGCCCGCCATCGAGACGGATTTGGGCTTTTTCCCCCATTCCATCCTCAGGGAATGCGCTTCCTAGACTATCTCTCTTCTATAATGTCGATTTCTAATTTTGGAAATGCGGAGAACTAGGGATAGAAGGGGAGACGATCGAGGTTTTTCCATCGATCCATTGGTATATTTGGATAAGCCGCAATCGATTTTTATTTGAAAATGTAAAGGGAACCACCCCAAGAGACATTAGATTTGGCGATTCAGGAGGCAACAACCTGGAGACAAGCAAATTCAAAAGAATCAGCTCTTGAAGATTCCCTTGTTCATCAGACGAGTGTGTCTCCACTTTCCTCCCCGCTCATATAATGTCAGATAGATGCCTCGTGGCACATATCTCATACTCTATGTGGTCCCGAATGGAAACTAGTAGGCCATGAGAAGATCTTACATCTTGGTCTCAAGAGTGCGAAGAAATGCTTATACCCCTCCATGCGGAATTTCACTCTCTTCTTTGGGCAATGGAGTATTTGATTACGATTGGTGAAACCAATGTTGCCTTTACTTCAAACTGTTCTGATCTCATATCGATGATTGATACCCCTTTAGAGTAGTTTACCTTTGCAGCGGAGCTTGTCACCTTTCGAGCATTTATTTCCTCTTTCCCATCTTTTAGTATTAGATTTCTCCCATGTTGTAACAATGTCGAGCGTGTGGTACTCTTTTTTTCATGTAAGCACGTCGGTGTCTGATTGGCTCTCCATAAAGGAGAATCTCTTTCGGATAACTTAATGAAATGGTGTTTGCTTTGATGTAAAAAATTATAAAAATTAAAGTAAAATAAAATAAAAAAGAAGGAGAGAAACGTTCAATCACGAGTTAATAACGTAAATGAAACAAGGAATAATGAAGAATCAAAATCACACTAACGATGAGAAAGTACTCGAAGAAGAGAAAAAAAACGCAGAAAATGGACATCACTTTTTATGACCACAAATCTCTAGCAACTCATACTTTTTTCTCTTTTCTTGCAATTCTCACAAGAAAATCAATAAAACTTATTTTTATAATCAATCATTGTATTTCATCACCTTGTTGTCACCATTTTCTTCATTGTGTTATCAAAGAAAGTTTAAACCCAATCAAACATTATAATCATCTTTCTCAACCGGATCATGCATCCACACCTACTTGGGCTTTTCTTTTCAACACCAAGATTTGGTAATACCCATCTTTCTTCCAAAACACAAACCCTTTTTGTGGTTATGAAATATTATTCCTCGACAAGTGGAAAGTAAAAAAAAAAAAAACTAATAAGTTGAATCATATGGAACAAATAACAAATCATAATAATTCATAATAAATAAATAAATAAAAAGAAACGAAGACAAGAACGTTGTGGGACCAGCCATTTTCTAACAACTACTCTTCATTTCTCAATTACACAATGAGCGACGACTTTTAAATTTTAATACAACTTGAAACTGTCTTGTGTCTTCTTCTTCTCACAAACATCCATAATACATATATACACATTAGCAAATGCATTATGCACATCCATAATAAATTTTGATATAAGAAAAGAGAAAAATGAGATTCCGTGGGAAGTTCTTCTTCCCAATTTTCATGACTCTATCGCTATTTCTAATAATCAGATACAACAACATAGTCTCCGATGATCCTCCTCTCCGGCAAGATCTCCCTGGTCGTCGATCATCGTCTTCCGACGATGACGTCATGTATTCCGTCAAGACTCCGTCAAATAAGTCAAAGAGACTGTTTCACACGGCGGTGACAGCCACGGACTCTGTGTACAGCACGTGGCAGTGTCGGATCATGTATTATTGGTACAACAGGTTCAGGGACGAACCCGGGTCGGATATGGGCGGGTTTACCCGGATCTTGCATTCGGGTCGACCTGATGGGCTCATGGATGAGATCCCTACCTTTGTTGCTAACCCTCTTCCCTCCGGTGTTGACCAGGTTCTTTAACTTATTTAACTTCCTTTTTATATTGGTGATATATATAATATGCGTGCATAAATTTATATAGGTCAAAACTATTGTTCAATAACTAGATTTTAGAATGATCATGATGTTACGTTTCGATTTAGAGGTTTACTATTGTTTATTAGCTAGTTTTTAGAATGAACATGATTGATTTTGACGTTTATAATTGAAAATAGTCTCTCATAAACAAAACCAGTCTTAAATATCTCGTTATAGGATTGATTCATCAAACTAAGTAATGTTCATGTTGAGAAGTGATTGCGGTCTAGTGGCATTCATAAGTCCACTGTTAATTAGGCTAATGGAGTAATGGGTCGGCCCATTTGTGGCCTAAGACAAGAAAAAAAAACAAAATATATTCATGTTGTAAATAAAATTTCATTCCAATATCCATTATAACCCTCTTTGTTAGTCTACTGGATTTAAACAAACTGTATAAAGAAAGAGAAATGGTCATATTTACGGATATATAAATGCAAGATGTATAACGCAAAAATATGATGATGAATAATTTTTAAGAAAAATACTCGCAGACAAAAAAAGGGAAAAAAAACATTTGATGATGACTTGTATTTAGTGTGCAGGGATATGTAGTTCTAAATAGGCCTTGGGCGTTTGTGCAATGGCTTCGACAAGCACATATAGAGGAAGAGTATGTATCATCTACATTCTCACTCCCTTATTTTCATAATAATACTCTTTGGATACCTAAAACTCTTACTTTATTTTAACTAATACCCCATAGTTAGAGTTGTTGATTTCCCACGCCTCATATTTAGTTCGGGGAATGCCACTTTTGATGTTCATATATTTTCCTATGTTTCTTGATTATCATGTCAGTTACATTCTCATGGCGGAACCTGATCATATCATAGTTAAACCGATACCAAACCTAGCCAAAGGCAATCTCGCGGCTGCGTTTCCCTTTGGCTACATTGAACCGGAGAAATATGAATATGTTCTCCGCAAATTCTTCCCCAAAAAGAATGGACCGATATCAAAAATCGATCCCATCGGGAATTCTCCGGTGATCGTCTCTAAGGTATAGTAATTGCATCTCTAATCAAAGTCTTTGTGCGGTATATGGTTAAATGAGTAAGAATTTTCTTGGTTTTGTAGAATGCATTGATGAAAATTGCTCCAACATGGATGAACGTTTCTTTGGCTATGAAGAATGACCCACAAACAGATAAAGCTTTTGGTTGGGTCCTTGAAATGTAAATTTCTCTCTACTCTAATGTGAGCCCTCTAGTTCTAGATATATAATTTTTAATTAATTGGTCTATGTTTGATTTATACTATAAGGTATGCATATGCTGTTTCTTCTGCGTTACACGGTGTGAGCAACATTCTATACAAAGACTTCATGATTCAGGTTTTGATCAATAAAGCTTTATCTATTATATCAAAAGTTTCAGAATTTTGGAGCATAACAAGTCATGTTTTGTCTGTTGGTATAGCCTCCTTGGGACACTGAAACAAAGAAGACGTACATAATACATTACACTTACGGCTGTGATTTCGACATGAAGGTACGTAAATAATGAAACAACTAGCAATAAAACAAAGTTAATGAAGATATTAGATCAGCCTGGTTTTATATTGTGTCTGTGTTATATAATTTACAGGGGAATATGATGGCCGGGAAGATAGGAGAATGGAGATTCGAGAAACGGTCTTACATGAGTAAACCGCCCCCAAGAAATCTCACATTGCCTCCCCGAGGTGTTCCCGAGAGCGTGGTAAGTATAGCTTCACACAAAACTTCTCTCACATGTTTCCTTTTGTTTTTCTTAGCACAATCCTGATCATTAAGTGGGCATAACACAATGCAGGTGACATTGGTGACAATGGTGAACGAAGCTACGGCTAATATTCCCAACTGGGAATCTTAATGCTTCATCCCTTTAACTCTGTTCCATAGTTTTCTTTACTCATATTCCATTCTAACTCCAAAAATTATGGATTGGAAGAAAAGAGAAAATTGTAGTTGTAGAAAACTTACAAATAAACATTACTGGTTTCGACATTATTCAAGTCATTGTTAGGAAACGATATGCCCATCGAGAGGTATCCTGTTTCATAATCAATCATACACCAAAATATGAGGGGAAAAAAAAACCTTAATATCGCCTTTCTTGATTCAGCAAAACATAAAGGGCAGCTGTTATGATTTCAAGAAGATCCATTTACGCTTTAGCAGCAAGAAGCATATATCCTATAATGATTTTGATTCAACAATGGATATCCTAGAAGAAGTTAAAAAACAGACAAGAACTATCTAAGGTGAAGACTCTATTTGGCATTACGCCATACAAACTGCAAGTTTATATTTGATCATGCAGTTTGTGTTGGAACTACAATTTTGATAAAGTGGCTCCGGCCAACTTTCCAGTGAGGTCCGTCACTTGAATGACGGGATTTTGGAATCATTGGATTCTTTGCAATGAGCACTATAAGAAAGTGTATTTGTTCCTATTAAAAAAAAACTTATCAAGGTTGTAATGAGAGAGATAAGAAGGTATCACTGTCTCAATCAAACTTCTTATATACTAAACTCATCTTAAAAATCATCGAAACACCATTGCCTACACATAATAAAAAACATAGAGATAATTAAAGCTCATATCACGTCTGAGACAAAACAAAGCACATGAATGAACATGAAGAGGATCATCGGATAGAAAATTAAGAACAAAAACTTTAATCTACCAAACCTCTTTAAAAAAAAAAAGTCAAAATTTCATAAAATCATGGTACAGGGTATAAGTACAATAAAGCTGCAAACATAACTCACTGCATTTACAACGAATAAAGCTTTTACAAAATGATCTGAGAGACGGGATGCTTGAAGAGTTCCAATCATAACTGAACATGTTCTAACTTGTAACCCAAGGCCTTATCTCCAACTCAATTTCACAACTTATTCTTGTAGATGACATCTTCATTTAGTGTTAACCAGAATGTCAATCTCGATTAGTAATGGTTTTAGCTTAGTTTGACTAACATATACATATTGAATTTTAGAAACAGAAAAGCTTCCCCAATACTTTACCAAAAAGTGTATACCCTTTGCAAAAATATATATATATATATATATCACATGATGAAATAACCAAACCAAACTACATTAGTTACACATCAATGCTGGAGTTAACAGAAGAACATTCTGACTCTAGAACCCAGTTTCTAAGCAATTCAGTATCATCGAATCAAAGTACTAATAGTATCACCGAAACAAAGTAAAATTTACATGACGACTTCAACATTTGATTCTATGATCGGTAAATAGAATAAAACTCAAAACATGGATGCATTTATTATTGTTATTATAAGCAAAGAATAGATATCTTTAAGGATAACTCAACTAAGTTCAAAAGCCTAGTATTTTCGAACTTCCATCTTTGATCTTCATTTTACTAAATGCAAGTTCAATAGCTTCTTCGTTTTGGTCACCCTCCCAAACAAAAATCCTCTTTTTGTGAAAAAAAAAATATAACTGGCATTTCGCAAAAAAAAATCAAAAAATCAAAAATCAAAAATCGAAGCTCGAACATCTAAGCTTGAGGCCTCTGTAGATCTTGGAGGTCTAGACACCCACCATTATAATATCTCAGAATGGGGTCAATTTTTAGGCTTTTATATTGTTAGGTATCGCCGAACAAAAAAAAAATATTGTTAGCCTTCTCAATGGGCCTGAATGATTGATCCATCTTAGGCCCAACACTAACATCTAGATCTCGTTTTTCAGTTATGGTCTCTCAATTTTTAATGGTAGATAGGGTTTCTCTAGCTAGTTCTAAATATAAGTTTTAACATATATCTCTTTCTATATGAATTCGATCAGCAAAATAAAACAATCATGATGTTAGGTCTGAGAAATTCAATTTTATTTACCCAGAAAGCTTTTGTGAATTGATCAACTATAAGGGTAAATTAGGTGTGATTTATTATGATGATTGCCGCTAATGACGCCATTGAGTTGCGTGTGTGGGTTCTAGAGGATGTCGAGAAATGGGAATGGTCGAAATATGCCTACACTTTGAGGCATGATAAATTCTTTGTTCATTACGTTTTTGTGTGTTGGAGTGACTGCTACGGGTAATATTGTTTTGTGTTTATAAACGACCGTTTTGTGTTTTCTACTTCAATCCCGAAAGAAACACTCTCCAACGTGTTGAAATCCAAGGTTTTGGAGAATACCATGAAGTGTTCAACAATAGTGGTGAAGTCTACGTCTTTGCAGACCATGTAGACGATCTTAATGTTAACGATTCAAAGTTACTCAAGTCAAGCTCCACATAAGCAGTACACATACAATATTAATAATATTATTGTTAAAATTTGTTTTTTTGAAATATTAAGTTTGTGTTGCAACCCTAATATTCTCTAGAAATTTAGCATGGTTTTAACTTATTGTTTCTATGAATTTCTTTCGGTATAAAAGATTGTTTCAATTGGTACATGCATGCTCAAGTATGTCTTTGTTCTTCTTTTGAGTCATAGTACACTAATAGTCATTTCGAGTACTTCTCTGTCATTTAGCATGATCATAAATGTTTGGAAGATGAAGACATATTTTTGTAAAAAAAAAAAAAAAAAATAGACTATTTACCAAAAAAATAAAGTCCATTTACGTCGCCTATATTTTTCTTGAACTGCATACTAACTACAACGACCGAGGAAAAAAAGAGTGAAAAGCCTAATTTCCGTTTACTTCTTAAAAACAAGAAGTAAAAGATCGTTCTACACTTCTACCCCCAAGACAAGAACCAAGAAAATTCTTATAATAAAAAGAGAAGAAGAATAAAAAAACGAGAATAATAGCGGTAATCCTCTTATTACATACTTTCCTCCCTTTTCCTTTTATAAAATCTTCTTCCGCCCTTCTTGAGTAATAAAAACATGTAGGTGAAGTTAGCTTTACTCCGATCCCCGACCACTTAAACGGAAAAAAGCAAACACCATTGATTGGTCTATTAATTATCTGGTTCTAGCTTCTTTAGCTCGTGCCGTACAAAGTCTCGTCTTCGTCGGTGGGTGCCGCCATATTCAGATCAGGGAGGAAGAAGAAACCTTTTTCTTCGTTTTTGATCGGTAAGCGCCTCCGTTTATGGGACTCTTCGACATTTGATTTACTAATCAGATCGGTCTTGACTCGATCTGAATATGCAAGCTAATAAAAACAAACAGATTCTGGTTCAGGTTTCATGATCAGAAGAAACAAACAAAGGTAGGGAGATTAGAGAGCCTAAAAATCACCTTAATTCTCTTCAAGCTTTGGTTCTTTGCATTTCGTTCAAAGTAGGTTGCTTGCACATTTGCCATCTTCTGATGATGACAACAGAGAGTATTAGAATACGATTCAGGAGAAAAAACAAAGCAGCAAGAAAATAATATTAAATACCTTTTCAAGGTCAAGTCTTTCCTTCATATGCAAGTGCTCTGCATCTTTAAGTTCTAAAAATGTCTGCAATATATGCCACAAAGAGCATTAGAGATCATTTAGAGATCATACAAGAATTAGATTAGTTTATGTGTTGAGAGATCTTTATACCTTCTTTTTCTTGGATCTCCTAGAGCAAGAGCTGGTGAATTCATTTATTGCCTGCAAAAATCACACGCATTGATTAACCAACAATAAAGAATTAGATGCTAAAGAGTACTCTTTAATTCAAACAAAAGTTCTTTATAAACCAAAGAACAAAAAAGGAGAAAAAGTAAAAGCTAACCAAATTCAAAAAGGCCTTTTTTTGAATAAAATAAATGGTAATTTCAAAATAAGAGAGATTAACTATTATTAATTAAATTTTCAGTTTTTATATATCATGATAATCCCGTGGCGTGACAACATCATCATCAACACTTTAAAAATCACGTGACGACAAAATCAATCCGACAAGATTTACTCGCTTTACCCTAAAACGACATCGTCTTTTAATTAAACGCGAATCTTACTGAAGACGCGCAACTTTATTTTTGACTTGTTCACTATGACAACATTATCAAAATCCCCCCATAATTTATGGGATAATACAAACAAAACCCGACCGGTCACCAAAAACCGGTCAATATTCACCGGTTTACTAAATTACCCTTCCTAGTTCCTACCGTGGTGGATTCAAGATTTTCACAATTAAAAATCTATATATTTAACACTCTCTAAAGTGGAAACTATCATATCAAGTCACACCCAAGAATCTTCAAAATTACCAAAGTTACAAAAACAACAAATAAAGAAAAAAAAAATCATTACTTTTTAAAAAATAAACTTTCACCGGTTTACTAAAATGACCCACTTTAGCTTTATCCAGATTTAATGGATTCAACATTTTCACAGTTAATCTTAGATTTTAGATTTTAGATTTTAACCCTTTAAAGTGGAGACTAGCATATCAAGACACACCCAAGAATCGTGCAAATTACCAAAAAAGGAAATTAAAAAAAAACAAATATGAACCGAAAAAAATCATTTAAAAAAAAAAAACATTAATTAGAAGAAAAAAACCTTTGACTCTATGGGAGTGGATGGATCCGTAATTTACCCTAATCGAAGGCTTCTGCGTTTTAACCGCTAGGGGTAAAAATGTTAAAAAATCATCGGAGGACAGTTTCCAATACTTTTCCGACGGGGTAAAAAGGTCAAAAACAAACAAATTTCAACTCATAAAAAGTCATTTTAACAAAAAAAAAAACAAAACTTTGTGTCCGTGAGAGTGAATGGATCCGTAATTTACCCTAATCCAATGTTTCTACGTTTTTAACAGTTAGGGGTAAAAAGGTAAAAAGTCATTATCCGCCGGAACGATGATACTTTTCCGACGAAGTATACTTTTTATACTTCTGGATCTGATATAACAAAACGTTCAGCCGAAGATGACGTACGTAAGAGTACGAGAGATGACGTCAGCCAAAGACTGAAAAATCGTGAACCGAGAAGAACGGGTAATTTAGGGATTTCAAAAGAAAAAAACGGCAAAATCGCCGAAATTGCGAGATCGGAAAACCAAAACCAGTGAAAAAAGAAGATCCAGAAGAAGAAGAAGAAGGAGAAGAAAGATTTGGAGGATGGGGAAGTAACAAACATACCTTAGATCCGGATCCAGTAGATGTAGAACAGCTAGCTTGACGACTAGTATCCTCGAAACCATCGGCGGTTGCGGCGGAAGGAGATGTAGATCCACCGCTACCAGATCCGCCACTCCAACATAAAGGAGTCATCGGGCTAGCTCTAGCCGAATCCAAATCTTTCTTCAGGTAACCTCCGACGCCGACTCCGACATTAACGCCTAATCTCGAAGGTCGCGACCGTCGTTGACGTAACCCCCACCGTAATATAGGTAGATTCGTCGCCGGATTCTCAGATTTTACAGTTCCGGCATGTTTAATCCGTAAAAGAAGCTCCACCACCATATCGTCGTCTGTTAAAGCCGTTTTCACCCACTCGTCGGCCATCGTAGGCTTCTTAAGAGACGTTATTCTCATCGAATTGGCTCAGATTACAGAAGCGGCGATAGAGAAGAGAGAGAGATGAGAAAAATGGAAAAGAGATGAGAAAGAGATGTTAATGTGAGGAGAGACTAATATATTGTGAGCCTTCCTTAATATTAATATTTTCTCTCATTCTCTTTTCTTATTTTTTTTTTCTTTCATTAATTTCCTGATTTATGTAAATCGTTTTTTTCCATTTTAGAGAATCTTTTTTTTTTTTTTTATCTCTGTTGTGTCGACGATTTGGAAAGGTTTAAGATCGTGTCTATGGTTAAAGCGGGTCCTACTAGTTAGTGTTGCAGCTAGGTGAAACATGGTAACGAATCCTTATATGGACTTTGCTCATTGTAAGCCCAAGTACGGCCCAATATTCAGAGTCCAATTGACTTTTTTTTTGTTTCTTTTAATTTTCATTTGATTATTTTAATAGATACAACATATTTTGATTATTTGAAATTAAATATTTTTAATGAAAATTATATATATATATATAATTATAGGCAAGTATATTTACTTATTATAAAATTAAAATTTAAAAATTGAATTAGTTTATGTGGATGATGCATCCAGATGATGTATTAGGTTATTGTTTGTTTTTGTATTTGGCTTTACATATGGATGGATCATCTTAATGCAGCTTTGTTGAATGCAGGATTTCCACAAGAGTCTCTCTCTGAACAATGGAACCTTTATATATTGAATGCATGATTTCCATAGGAAGAAAGGAAGCTAATAACTCAGATTAAGCTAGGAGAACAACATTCCAAGATAGCTAATGGGGAATACTTAGTTAAATAAGGGTATTGGATATGGAGAAACATACAAAATCCAGAGGAGGAACCTAATGCAGTCACCAATCCGAGCCTCACTACACTATTTCAGATAATATGGCAAACAAAAGATCCACCAAAAATCAGACACTTCATTTGGAAGTACTTATCAAATTGTGTAGCAATAGAGATAAATATGAAGAAGAGGAAGTTAACATTAGGAGGTGGGTGCCCAAGATAGCCAGATGCAGAAGAAGACATCAATCACATCATCTTCAGTTGCTCTTATGCACGACTGGTTTAGGCTTTGTCTCCAGCATGCCACCTCTTTTCCCCCAAGCCTTAGACTTTACTTATGAGAATCTCAGTAATCATCTTCTTGCCCCAGCTGAATTGAGGAATGAGGAGGATACTAAAAGACTTAGAATGTGGCCATGGATATTGTGGCAATTGTGGAAGAGCAGGAATGACATAATATTCTCGGCTCTGGATGGACCTGCAAATGAACTGGTGGAAGATGCAAAAACAGAAAGTCAGCACTGGTTTGCCTGCAACTTCGAGACCCCAGGACAACATCCACCTTCAGGCAACACTGGTCAGAATAAGAGGTGGCGTCCACCAGAAGAAGGGTTCCTCAAATGCAACACGAATAGTTCTTGGTCTAAGGATAAAGACTCATGTGGCATTGGTTGGATTCTGAGGAACCACCAAGGCCAAGTGATTCACTTAAGAGCAAAGTGTATGCCGCGTCTAATCTCTCCCATTCATGTGGAAGCAACTTCTTTAGTATGGGCTGTCAAATGTGTTACCAATCTCGGCTATAGGAACATAATCTTTGAATATGACTCTTCAAATCTCATTCAAGCGATCACTCTTCTTCAGTCATGGCCGAGCTTGCATAGTTACACTACCGATATTTTAGGGATGAGTAATGACATTGATGATTTCAGTTTTAGGTACTCTAATCGACATTGCAACTATTTTGCTGAAGCTATTGCAAAAACGGTTATTTCTAAATGTGTGTATTTTGCAACTTTACTTGTACTAGCCACTGATATCGCTACAAGTTTTCGTAGACAAAGATGTATGTGGACTCGCTTCCTCTAATTTGTCTTAATAGAAGTTTGATTTCGTGTAAAAAAAAATGCAGTTTTGTTTGTTTATTTTGTTTTTAAGAATTTACAACTTATTACTTTTTACATTTTTTTCAAAAAATCATAAAATAGTTAAATTTAATAAATTATTTTCTTAAATTTGAAAGAAGACACAAAGAGATAAACAATAGTAAATACAAAAGAGAAGTACATCATAGTTTTCGTCTACAATAAAAAAAATAGAAATACAAATTGTTAATACAAAATAGATGTACAGAAACACACATTTTAGTAAATTGTTTTCGTCTACAATAATAATGACAACACAAGAAATGACCAAACTGAAAACACAAGTACACAAGCAACAGTAACAATTGTCCTCAATAGTTGTCTGTCGCTCCATACATTTTTTCTATAAGAGGACACATGTTTTCCTCCTCATCTAATAGCAAATCCATGTCATCATCCTCAAGTAAAAACCTAAATGTATCCTACAAAACCATTACAAACCATAGACTTGATGAAACAGGAAACTAGAAATTTGAAACTGGTATTGAACAGGACAGGAATATATCAGTCGTATAATCAAAATTCTTTAATGAAAAACAATACTCATCTTCCATTAGTACACAGACAAAACAATACTCATCTTCCATTAAATTAGTACATAGTGCTAAACAACCTACTCAAATAGTCAAAAATGAATGATAGATTATAGAAATTTTGAATTCTCTCTCGATGAGATGTCTTTACATACAACTCTGGTTTTTTAAATCCTTGTCGTAGCGGCTAAGATTTACTGTGATGTCCAACCGAATACGCTCTTTGAGGGAACTCCTACTGTCTGTCTTCCATCTCTTTGGATCCGACTGCTTTACTGTCTCCGCCGAGCTCGACACATTTAAAACCACAGTACTAAAAAGGTCAAATTTCAGATTTAACAACACAATTAATCGAGATTAGTCGTTTTGATTCAACCATGACAATTATGAAAGATCAAAATTATAAAAGGAGATGAACAATATCAACAAGACAAGCTCTTCTTTCCGAAAACAATCACAGTAACTATTCTCGTTTCTTTGTAATCTAGTTCGCACAAAATCAATAAATATCTATTAAAAAAAAAAAAAAAAAAAAACTTTTTTGCTGGCTGACAGAAGAAATGGAGAGAAATAGAATTTACAAGCAGCAATAAGAGCCGTTGTGATAGGATGTAAGGTCCAAAACCAACGCTAGAAACATGATACACAGATTTCGTAAACTGAACAAACTCATTACTACATCCAATCTTAAATTTCATCTACACATTGGTATGATCTATAAAAACAATTGATCACTTGATTTTCAACATGATGAAAAAAAATCATAATTTACCAACAAACTTCTCATTAATAAATAATAATAAGATGAAGAAATACTTAGTAGATGACATCGATACCACTTAACAGTAAAATACATCTCTACTTAAACCTTAAAACACACTTAAGAGATCATTATGAAACTCTAAGACAAACATTACAAGCCATAACTTATTCAAAAGACAAAGAAATGCGAAAAGCCTATTTACATATACTAAACACTAAGCCTAGAAGCGAAGCTAAAAGCTTTTAAAGAAGATATTTCGATCTTTCCCCTTGAAAAAATAAGAGAAGAATTCGAAATGTTCACAACGAAGCTAAATTCCGGAAAATGATAGACCGGTTTAAGGCGGATTTGGACGATCGGAGAAAGAAATGAATCATGCAATATCTAGGCGCAAGATTCTGATCAGATCGTTGGTTGCATCGGTTGTTTTGAACACAGAGACACTTTTTTTTGCGAAGAACGCCGGTAAAGGGACTTCACTCGGCGGCGGAGAGGTTGATGTGACTGGACCGGCGTAAAACAAAGCCGGCATCGATTTCCGATTTGAAACTCTGATCGGAGTCGAAATCTTCACCGGATCTGTCCCGATCTGACGAGTAGATTTCAGATCTGGCTTTTCAACCGCTAGATCCGGTATATGAACGTTGATATCTTCGCCACGCTTCAAAATTCTCACCTGATTGGTGTGGTTGAGAGGTGGTGGAGGAGGAGGAAGAGGAGAGATCGTGGCTTGGTGACGTGGCGGACTCCGGCGCCGGCGATTTGTAACCGTTTTTTTCTGGTGGTGAGGAGAGGAAAGGTTGTTGTTTATGGAGAAGATATCGTTTGAACAATCACGAGGATGAAGAAGAACAGAAACTCCCATGGTGATTTCTGAGATGTAGAGAGGAAGGGGAAGGTTTTTTTTCTGGAGAAAATAACAATGTTGAGAGGAAAATGAGAGACTTGGGAAAGAGAAGGGCATATTTGTAATTGAGAGATAATTTGAGATGGTTGAGGAAGATGAAGAAGAGGCTTTTTTTATATATACAGGATTGTTAATTTGTTAGTGTGTTTGGTTTATTACTTTATTAGCCACTCACACTCGTACCAGTTGAATAAACTACATTTTTTTCTTTTCAGAAACACAATTCCATTAAATGAAATTGTTTACTATACAAAGATTATCGCAAGCCAACAACGGCTTTAACCACGAAGGTGGTTCAATGTTTAAGATTGCAAAATACAAAGGGCATAGAGTAAGTAATTGTCTTTGCCATTTGGTCCGCGGCTATATTAGCAGTCCGTGGTGCATGCACGAAGAGAAACCTGTTTTCCTTTGAGAAAGAAATGAATCATGCAATATCTAGGCGTAGGACTCTGATAAGATCGTGAGTTGCATCGGTTGTTTTGAACACGGAAACACTTTTCTTCGTGAAGAACGCCGGTAAAGGGACTTCACTCGGTGGCATAGGTTGATGTGACTGGACCAGCGTAAAATAAAGCCAGCATCGATTGCCGATTGGAAACTTTGATCGGAGTCGAAATCTTCATTATCTTATCGCGAGAAACACAGTTGTATATCTAACGACATCTCTGTTATTTTTTTTTATGTTTTAGTTAATACAATAAAAAAAATATATATTTGTTTTAGCTAATACTTTATATTTGAATATTCACATCATCTTAAAAAAGAGATGATGTGAATATGCAATGTCTCTTCTGGTTTATTGAGAGCATGCGTAGTCACAAGCTTGACAAAGTGATGTTTGCATCAGAAGTAGGGGCTGGGTACGGAGCGAATATCCTGAAAAAAACTAATATCCGTGATCCGCTCTGTCTTAACCGAATATTTGATTTTTTGATCCGCTAATTAGTCTCTCCGTTATCCAGAAATTTTCTTTCCGAGATATGCACTAATTGAATATAATTAGCGGATAACTATGAAAAAACTCTCGGAAATTTTCGGATATCCGGAAATTTTTTAGTGGAAAGACTGAGAGTTTTCTCATAGTTCAAGAGATGCTTTAGGTTAATCATATGTGGCTGTAGATTATCATGCTGGTTGCATGACTCATTTGAATATGAGATAACCTTTGCCTCTGTTTAAGATGAGCATTTGACTTTGTCTCCCTTAGACTTGTAATTATTCTCATTTTTTGGTGGTTAGTGTAATATCATATATCACTAATCTAAGCATTTGCTAATGGTGCAAGGCCTCTAGATGTAACTGTTATTATTAATAGAACTAGAATATATCCCGTGCATAAGTACGGGTTGAAGTTTTCATATATGAACATATTAAATTCATATTTTAAAAGTAATCTGAAAACTAAACACAAAGATAAAAACATTAATATTTCTTAACATTAAATTGAAATTTTAAGATATGCTATTTCTTAATCTTTGCTTGAATTTTGTTACCCTGAAAATATAGACACAAATAAACATTAATATTTATCATAATATCATAAATATTACATTATATTAAACATATTAAAACGCGAGTGAAACTTACAAAATCATCTCAAATAATGTTTTTGTTCTTTGGCATAATGCATCCAAGAATAGAGTATTTTAACTCTAATACACCAAGATGATTTAAATGGTTTTAAATTTTTGACAGAAATGTACTTGGCCGAGATTGACATTTTATTTTTGTTGGTTGTCGATATGAAGCAAAAAAAAGCTTTTGGTTTGATGAGGTGCAATGAGAAGAAAAAAACACTTTATATAGAAATATAAATTAGGTTTTTGAAAATTTTTTATTGTTTAGATAATATTTTATGAATCAAATTCGGCCTTTAACTAAATTTGTAAAATTTGAATCTTAAATAACGAATCTAAAAAATTGTTTAAGAAAAAAAACGATAATGAAGATCCTTAAATATATATTTAAAGAAAAAGCAATAAAGAAGATAAAAAAATCATTTGTATGATTGAAACTCTAACTACTTTTTCGTTATATTTGGAATAACGGATTATTAACAATCCGATTAGATATTTTAAATCATTTATGATTTACTTAACAATAAAATATTAAATCATCATTAAATCAATAAGAGAATATTAACAATTTAATATCAACCAATTTTTAAAATCTTGATCTTTAATGTTTTTGATTATTAGTGTTAAATTATAAAATTGAATTAGATTTTTTTTGGGTAAGATTTTGTCAGTGATTTTATCAGAAAAATTAGATCCAAGTTTTAATCTTAAATCTTGGCCGTATATTATATTACACAGAATTAAAACAAAAATTTTAATATGGAAACCCTTTTTAGTCCGAGGCCTATAGCCTTCAGTCTATCAATTAAAAAACCTTTGTAAGATGACATGAATGCGGTAATAATCACAAGGAGAATAACATACCACCAAACACACATCTTATATAATAGCCCAAAGAAAGCTGCTAGAAAGCCGCCGCCAAACTCAAGATACTCACTTAACCCAAAAAAGACAAGTGAGGTGAACTAAAAATGAACGAAAAAGCATAAACAAAAGATAACCACCCAGCCACCATTTTTCTCCTTAAATGTGACATCTAAGATGGTAAACATGGTTAGCACCAAGACTTTACTTATTTCTTTTTTCATGTCTAAGAGGTTAGGGTGTTTGGGATGCACCTTAACATCTCTAAATACATGTGTAGTAATATGTGTAAACAATAAGACCAACATCATAGAACCCCACTGTTATATATCCTGCATTGGTAGCTACTAGAGTATTCTGTTCAACAAGTATAGGGATTGTTTTGCTGATTCAACCACCACGACCACCGTTTTCTTTTTCAGAGTTTCACACTATGGCATACAAAAAAAAAGGAATTGAAGGGTCGGATCGTCAATCTAGATAGATGGTAATACTATGACATATATAGTCTTATGGTCGTTAACACTTTCTCGAGAAAAAGCAACTCAGATCGATGGTAACATTTCTAAGAAATTTTATTTATAAAAGAACCAGAATTTTACTTTTAATTAGTTAGTTTTTTGTGAGTGAGAAAAAATTAAAAATAAAAATTTCTTTGACTGGTATACGGTATTTCAGTTTTCTAATTTTTTCATGTACCTTTCTTGAACTCTTTTTTGTTTCTCTTTCAAAATTTCTCTTTTTTTTGGTCGGTCTTCCCTTGTCTTAAGTTATTATAGTTTGGTAGGGTTTTACACTACGACCCACCTTCCACTGTACAACCTTTAATAAATC
Source organism: Boechera divaricarpa (assembly GCA_026770425.1). Lineage (NCBI taxonomy): Eukaryota > Viridiplantae > Streptophyta > Magnoliopsida > Brassicales > Brassicaceae > Boechera > Boechera divaricarpa. The sequence goes on along the minus strand of CM049186.1, from coordinate 4,528,349 downwards.
GAGTAAGTATAAAATAAAATAAATTAAAAGTAGCTGTCAGTATAAAGTCTAATAAAATTATATGTCTATTTCGGATTTTAAAGGCCAAGAATATGAAAAGAACCAATTTTAAACCGAACTATATCTATCCTGAAGATTTATATACCAACTACTTTGTCATACCGATACAAACGGAGATTTTAATGTCAAATATAACACAAAATGTAAAAATTTGGACGAATCTTACATTGACCTAAATAGGTTTAGGCAACATGTTAATGTGTTGATACAGTAAAACGATTGAATGACATAAGACGACATCATTGTTCTATTACAAATGAAAATATAGGAAAATAGAAAACATTTAAATTTTGAGATTTGAGTAGTCAGTATTCAAACAAGAAATAATTTTTGAGGTTTAATAAGGTTACCATTTGAGTATGAGGGGATAATCGAAAAGCATTGAGATTTTCAGAATTCCTATGCAATTCAAGTCTACAAAAGAACTATCAAAGCAAAATCTTAAGTCCTTATTAATCATTTGATTTTAGGATTACTAACATTAAAATCTTACTCCCTCTGTTTTTTAAAAAGTGTCATTCTAACATTTATCACACAAATTAAAAAATAAAATTAAAGTTATATTTTATCCTTTAACTAGTCATATAATTACAATTATTTATTTCATTTTATTTTAGTGTAATTATTAATATTATCATTCATCATTAATGAGTTGTATTCTTCCATTAATGAGTCAATAGTCATTATTTATTTAATCAAATCAATTTTACAATCAAAACAATAGTTTTAGGGTATATTTAAAACTTTTTTTCATCATTTTGACTGAGCTCAAAAATGGTAATTTTTGTTAAAAATTGTATTGATATACTAAAACTATATTTTTTTGTTACAAAATTTGTTTAAAAAACAGAGGGAGTAATAATTAAAAGGATAAGAACATCCACTTGTGATTGTACTTATCACTAGCAAATTACATAACACACATACATTTACCAATCAAGATTGGAAAAGGGTTAGAACAAAAGTTACCATTTATACAAGAAGAATAGTACCAATGTTAAAATGGAACGCACGTAAATTTGTCAAATCTGGCAAAAACTTCTATTATGATCAAAAGCTACATCTAGTAGCTAACATATTGACCAAACAACTTCCGAGTCAAATCTTTGATTATCTCAACGGAAAGATCTGGATTCCTGCCCACGAAAGCCTTGAACTTAGCAGAGTCACACATCGACCTCAAATTCCTTATGATAAATATGACAGCAGAGTCGTACAGGGTCTTGTCAAAAGGAATTAAGGACAACTCCATGACGTTAAGAACGTTCGATAAGTTAAGAGATGCTATAAGCTCGTTTCTACATAGATCCAGCAAATAGGGAATCTCATATTTTTCCGCTGCTTTATAAAGTGATTGAACATGCTTCTTCTCTTTTTCAGATAGCACGGAGCCATTGTTATAGATGAACTCAACAAAAGCCTCCAACTCTTCTTGATTCAACTCATTGAGAGTTACAGTCTCGATCTTCGTATTCGAAGCCTTGAACATGTCTGATTCAACCATCTTCTTAAACACCTCTGATCTTGCTGCCTATTAACATTTGAAGAAATAGCAACAACTAGTGAGTGAAAAGCACAATCATTTCAAGTAAGATCCAACATTAAAACATAATAATTTCTAAAGTAATCTTTTTTTTTTTAAATGCATTTCCAAAATTGTTTCTTGAGTCAAGGATTGTAAACTGTAAGGAAAATTCGCATGCGGAAGCGTATGATGACTTTGCTAGAATTTGACACAAGAGAATTGTTTAAGAACCGTCTCTCACAACTTCCACTAGAACTTTTAGTGAATACAAGAACAACCATTCAAGCTTTAGGCTTTACAAAGAGAATTTAACCTAGGCTTTCTTGTGATGTCTACTTTTTCGGATACAAAACCCTAATAAGGGATGTCCTACTTATATAGAAAATTAACCTCCTAATTTTCTTTTTTCTTGTAGGCTTTGTAAAACTCTTAATGGGCTAGACAACAATATGACCCATAATCTCACAAACTCCACCTTGGGCCAGTATTGTTTGATTAACTTAGTTTCCGAGCCGAATTTCTTCCTTTGGCCCACCAAATACCAACTCTTCTCATTTTGTCTTCCCCTTCATCCTCCACCTCTCGAGGCTTCTCCTCCGAGCTTCGCCGAGCTCATCTTCATCGACTCAAAAAACCTGCCGAAAACTCCCCTTGAGCTAATAACTACAACTCCTCTTCAGAATCACCTGAACAAGTCCCTAAGTCACTCATGTTTCACTTCCTTGAAACAATTTTTGACTCATCACAACTTGTCTTGAATGTACAACCGAACAAATCCCTAAGTCACTCATGTTTCACCTCCTTAAAACAGTTTTTGACTCATCACAACTTGTCTTGAATGTACAACTGATCTCGCCTTAACTCCACCTGAAGCTGACCACCGCAGCTCCTCTTCAGCTCCACAGGTAACGTATCTCCTCCCATTGCTTACCATCAGATAACTGTTATCCCTTGACTGACACAGTTTCTCTGATTCATGTGATATCCCTTTCCACAATGGGGTTACCTTGGCGCTGCCTTGGCCTCTCAGGTCAGATTCACCGGATCGCAGCAAACCTGAAACCCATGTCCAGGTACTACTTCTCTTGCAACGTCTGCTTGAATCTTACTTGTGCCAACCTTAGGATCATTGTCTCTTCTGAATATCTCATCTGACTTGATACCAACCTGATGTGAAAACCTCTTAGCTATCACCCTAGCTTGAACTTCTTGGTTTTCCACAATACCTGGTATCCCTGGTCTCTGTTTAAAGTACCACTTACTTGAGACTATCATTTTCGTTTCACTTAGAGACTCTATGTCTTCCTTAGCATCTTTTCAATGCTTATTTTCCTTGCTTTCTATCACCTCTTCACATGTTTTAACTTTTGCATCAATCCCTTATGTAGTAGCCAAAGCATAAGCCACACAACTAGAATCTTTAAATTCAACATTTCCTGAATTTCCAGATTCTCCACCTTGAATTGATGAACCTCTTTTCTTAAAACCATGTGGTGTTGGTCCCTGCACCAGATTCTCACTGAAAGTCACTTTCTTTGACTTCTTCTTTATGACTCCATCTTCAACCCTGGAAACGTTCTTCTCACCCTTAGAAACAGTGCCTTGTAGATAATAGAGCCCTTTGTGATATTTTCCAGATATCACCTTCTTATTATCCTTGTAGAAGTGCACCATGTACTCCTTTCCTTCATACCCACAACCTGATTTTTCCAACATCCCATAAGAAATCAAATTCCTACTCACTTGTGGGATGTATCTCACTTCCTTGAGTATCACCTCTGAACCATCTGAATTCTGAATTCTGATCTTCCCAATTCCCTTGATGTCTTCTTCAGTGTTGTTAGCCATAAGCACCTTCTCACCATTCAACTCATTGAAGTCAAATAAGACATTCTTGTCTGATGTACTATGGAATGTACAACCAGAATCCATAACCCATTCTTGCAATGTGTCATGCTTGCTAACTGTCAACATTATTGGCTGCTTAGGCTCCACTGCGATGTTCGCAGATTCTTTGGATTTCTTTCTTTCAGGGCAATCTCTTTTCCAGTGATCATCACTTCCACATATGAAACAACCTGCGTTGTTGTTGTACTTAGGCCTTGATTGTGACCTGCCTCTGTTCTTAGACTTTCCTCCTTCCTGCTGATTATTCTCCTTACTAAACCTGTTCTCTGACCTGCCTCTAGCATCAACATATAACCCTTGTCCCTGTGATGTTGGCCCACTTTCCAACAACTTCCTCTCTTTGGACTTAGCAGCTCCAGTGACCTCATTCAACTTGAGTGTGTCTCTGCCATACTTAAGGGTCTCCTTGAGTTGAGCATACTTATAAGGTAGAGAACTCATCAACAATATTGTTTGCACCTCTTCTGACACCTCCACTCCTAAATTGTTCAGATCTGCAACCAGCTTCAAAAAATCATCAATGTTCTCATCTATACTTTTGGAGTCATTCATCTTAAAAGTATAGAACTTAAGCTGTAAGTAGATGCGATTAGGCAAAGAGGTCTCCATGTACAACTTGTTCAACGTAGACCACATATCTGCTGCAGTCTCACAATTACTGATCTTTCTTAGGAATTGATTTCCCACGTTCAAGACAATCAGATCCTTTGCCTTTTCTGATTTCTCAAACTTTGCTGGATCAATCTCTGGAGCTAATTCAATAACTCCATCTTTTCCCTTATGTGGATCCTTCTGAACGGCTTCTAATTCTTCTTTGGTAAGGGCTGGATTCTTCAGCAACTTGTCATCTATCAAGATCGACTTCAACCCTAAAACTCCAAAGTGAGCCAACATGCGAACTTTCCACAGGGAAAAATCACCAGTCCAGCCTTTTATTACAAAACTCGTGAACAGTACCCGTGAACAGTATCGCCGTGAACAGTACTTCGTGAACAGTACCGATGTGAACAGTCTCTGTGAACAGTACCGCCGAAAATCCCTTATTGATTCTCTTATCAAATCTTTCTAGCACTTGCAATCAAAACCTGGATTGCTCTGATACCACTTGTAAGAAAAATTCGCGTGCGGAAGCGTATGATGACTTTGCTAGAATTTGACACAAGAGAATTGTTAACCCAGTTCGGATACTCGATCCTACGTCTGGGGTGAGAACCGTCTCTCACAACTTCCACTAGAACTTTTAGTGAATACAAGAACAACCACTCAAGCTTTAGGCTTTACAAAGAGAATTTAACCTAGGCTTTCTTGTGATGTCTACTTTTTCGGATACAAAACCCTAATTAGAGATATCCTACTTATATAGAAAATTAACCTCCTAATTTTCTTTTTTTTTGTAGGCTTTGTAAAACTCTTAATGGGATAGACAACAATATGGCCCATAATCTCACATAAACAAAAAGAGATAAGAGAGGAAAAATATTTAGAGACCTGAACAAGTTTGTGGACAGAGATAGACCTTCGCAAATCCACCCAAGAAAATTTCTAGGTTGCTCTGCGTTGTCACTTGATAAGTTGTTTTCTTAACATCTGAATATTTTGTCGACAACAACCAAAAAAAAAAGCATCTGAATACTTAAAGCTTTGATACAAAATGATATATGTGTTATCATAACGATAACTTGCACTTGACTTAGTAAACGGTGCCGAGTTATATAGAGAAAACCCCTAAACGACAGTCAAATTGATCACCCTTGTTTTACTTTCTTTGTTTTCCAAGACTTATGAAATGGTGGAGACTTTAATGGCAATAATACACTTAATGTCCCAAGTCCCAACATTCAGTTTCTCGCTCTTGGTATTCCGAATTATATGGAACCAAATGCATGTTTCAGCAAATGACCAAACAGAAGTATTTTCAGTTATATAGAGAAAACTCCTCCTATAAACGACAGTCAAATTGACCCTTGTTTTACTTTCTTTGTTTTCCAAGACATACGAAATGGAGAAGACTTTAATGGCAATAATACACTTAATGTCCCAAATCCCAAGATTCAGTTTTCCTTCGCTCTTGGTATTCCGAATTATATGGAACCAAATGCATGTTTCAGCAAATGACCAAACAGAAGTATTTTCAGTTGAGAAAACTCATATAAACGAGAGTCAAATTGACCCTTGTTTTACTTTCTTTGTTTTCCAAAACATACGAAATGGAGGAGACTTTAATGGCAATAATACACTTAATGTCCCAAGTCCCAACATTCAGTTTCTCTTCGCTCTTGGTATTCCGAATTATATGGAACTAAATGCATGTTTCAGCAAATGACCAAACAGAAGTATTTTCAATTATATAGAGAAACCCCCTATAAACGACAGTCAAATTGACTCTTGTTTTACTTTCTTTGTTTTCCAAGACATACGAAATGGAGGAGACTTTAATGGCAATAATACACTTAATGTCCCAAGTCCCAACATTCAGTTTCCTTTCGCTCTTGGTATTCCGAATTATATGGAACCAAATGCATGTTTCAGCAAATGACCAAACAGAAGTATTTTTAAAAATATAAGTTCCTTGGTAAATGGAGTATTTTGCTATTATAAATAAACATATTTAAAGTTATACATGATAAGTTGTTTTCTTAACATCTGAATACTTTGTTGACAACAACCAAAAAAAAAACATCTGAATACTTAAAACTTTCATACAAAATGATATTTCTACTAGACAGTTTCCTAGGATAATAACTAGACTTTTCAATAAAAAAATATTACAACAATTTTTTTTTTCGTTTTCCCTAATTTAGCTTTCTCTGTTTGTTATCTTTAATCACTACTATTCTTTAACATTTTTTATTTCAAATAAACTAATAAATATTCCTTCGGGCTTATTAAGATAGATGTTTAAATCTTTGCATACATATTAAGAATTGTTTTATAACTCCTAATATACTCTTTGTTTTATAGTTAGTTATTATTTTTTTTCAATTATTTTAACTCTAATTTATAAGGGATAGAATAGAAAATGTTAAATATATCTTGCATATAAAATACAAAACATCTATATTTGTGAAACAAATGCTATTAAAAAACGGAGGTAGTATTGAATTGGCAATACAAGTTAATCTCAACCTCATTTTTTTGTTCAACATATAAATAAAATATTTTCTGATGGAATTTGAGTAGGCATATCAATCGGGTTAGTCTACTCCAATCCAAACTAAAACCTGCAAACTCCAGATATTTTTTAGTTTGGTTGTATCGGCACGATTTTTTTGAAGTTCTTTTAAAGTCCAGTCCAACCTTGATATGGTTAAAGGGTAAATCTATATTTTAAAGTCCAGTCCAGTCTTGATATGGTTAAAGGGTACGTCTATAATTAAAAGTCCAGTCTAACCTACATATAATTAAAGAGTAAGTCTATAAATTTTAATAACGTCAATCAATATTTTAAAGTCCAGTCTAACCTACACATAATTAAAGAGTAAGTCTATAAATTTTAACGACGTCAATCAATACTTTTTTTTACAAATTTACGCTAATTAAATGCAAAAGTGAAAAATCGAAACATCTCAAATCCAAACAAGAATACAATACACAACAAGTAAACACGTTAAAAAATTGAACAATATACATCTAGATAGTGGAATTAAACATAAAAAAACCTTGTTATGTTCAAATTAAATGTTGTTTGACTTTCTTTTGTTGATTCTGAACTTATGCATTAAACACATGCATGCAAACTTGTTACAATTTCTAAGGACCTACTTAAGAGAAGACATTCAAATATAATTAATCTTTTACTCCCATTTCCTAATATAATTTCAGTTTTCTAAGTTTTTACGTTTTTTGAGCTTTTTTTTTTGTTTTCTCTTTCAATATTTCTCTTTTTTTTGGTCAGTGTTCCCTTTTCTTAAGTTATTATAGTTTGGTAGAGTAAACTATTAAAAGAAAGTAGCTTTCAGTAACAAGTCTAATAAAATTCTATGTCTGTTTCGGATTTTAAAGGCCAAGAATATGAAAAGAACCAATTTCAAAACGAACTATATCTATCGTAAAGATTTATATACCAACTACTTTGGCATACCGATACGAAAAGAGATTTTCATGTCAAATATGACACAAATTGTAAAAATTTGGACGAATCTTACATTGACCTAAATAGGGTTAGGCAACATGTTAATGTGTGTTGACACAGTAAAACGATTGAATACCATAAGACGACATCATTGTAAATTTGTCAAATCTGGCAAAAAATTTTATTAAAACAAACGAAGTTATAGTTTATTCAAATGAACAAAAGCTACATCTACTAGCTAGTAATAATGACCATTCCGTGTCCGAGTCAAATAAGTCTTCATTATCTCAACGGAAAGATCTGGATTCTTCCCCACGAAAACCTTGAACTCAGCAGAGTCACACATCGTCCTTAAATTCCTTATGATAAATTCGACAGCAGAGTCGTACAGGGTCTTGTCAAAAGGAATTAAGGACAACTCCACGACGTTAAAAGCATTCGATGAGTTAAGAGATGCTATAAGCTCGTCTCTACATAAATCCAGCAAATGGGGAATCTCATATTTTTCCGCTGCTTTATAAAGTGATTGAACATTCTTCAACTCTTTTACAGAAAGCACGGAGCCGTTGTTGTAGATGAACTCAACAAAAGCTCATTGAGAGTTACTGTCTCGATCTTCGTATTCGAAGCCTTGAACATGTCTGATTCAAGCATTTTCTTAAACACCTCTGATCTTGCTGCCTATTAACATTTGAAGAAATAACAACTAGTGACTGAAAAGCATAATCATTTCAAGTAAGATCCAACATTAAAACATAATCATTGCTAAGTTAATCTTATTTTTATTAATGCATTTCCAAAATTGTTTCTTGAGTCAAGGATTGTAAACAAAAAGAGATAAGAGAGAAAAAATATTTAGAGACCAGAACAAGTTTGTGGACAGAGATAGCAGCACCCTCTTCAGTGTCCCTGGCCTTGAGCCGTAGATCAACTTCCCATTGTTCACGACAGACCTTTGCAAACCCACCCAAGAAAATTTCTAGGTTTCTCTGTGTTGTCATATCGTAACTTGCATTTGATTTAGTATACGGTGGTGAGTTATATAGAGAAAAACTCCATAAACGACAGTCAAATTGACCCTTGTTTTATTTTCTTTGTTTTCCAAGACTTACGAAATGGAAAAAACTTTAATGGCAATAATACACTTAATGTCCCAAATTCCAACGGTCAGTTTCCCTTCACTCTTAGTATTCCTAATTATATGGAACCAAATGCATATTTCAGCAAATGACCAAACAGAAGTATTTTAGAAAATATAAGTTGCTTGGTCAATCAAGTATTTTTCTATTATAAATAAACATATATTAAGTTACACTTCATATTCTATTATTTATTTATATATACAATTAAAACAGAAACTCTCTTTTCTCTCTCCTCCCTTCAAAACCTAGATCTGGTTTCCTCCTTGGGTCCTCCGTCGCTCGACGGCGGCGGCCTCCGTAGTCGTCACCCCATGCGACTCTTCCGCATCTCCTTGCTCGTGTTATGGCTCTGCTTCTCAATCTCGTTTCGACCAATCACCACCTGAAGGCTTTGTCGGGCCATGTCTTCAATTCCGGCAGAAGAACTTTTTGTCACCATTCCACCTCTCCTCGCGGCTGTTCGGGTGAATCCACATCTAGTTCCTGGAGTTATCGTCCTCAGTATTCCTTCGCGGCTAGTAGCCGCCGAACTTTACCAATCACCTGTGAGCTCCGCCGTTGCATGGCTGTTTCGGAAGCCCCTTCGAAAATCCAGATCATGGTCGCTGACCGCGGATCTCGCACCTTCGAGTATCTCAGTAATCTGGTGACTTTTTTTCATCCATTTCAAATCGATTACCATTTTTCTATTTCAAAGATCCCGTGTAACCATCCCGGTCTTTGCAACCGGAGAACCTACACCGTGCTCCGGCCGGTTTCTTCACTTTCGGGCTTCAGATCCGATTATCTTTCCGACGTGTTAAGGCCGCGTTTTCTTCGAGTTTTCTCGGTCTCTCCGATGTCGTACTCCACAACCATCATAACGCCAATAATCTTTGTTTCATCATCGGATTCCTTATAGGGATGTCTTCCCGATCCAAGCTGTAACTTCCCCTGGTTTAGTCTTGTCGAATTCTTTCCAGATGGTTTCTTCGTCGAGCGCACCCGCGGCCGAGGACACCGCGCAGTCACCGGCGAGATCCATCTAGGACGAACTCTCTTCTACCTGGGCCTTGGGCCAGTTCACGTATCAAATGTATCTGGGCCGGTTCGGCCCATTCTTTGTTTTCTTATGTGCTCTGGATTGCTTGTAAACGGGTTTACGAGTCCATTTCTATCAAATTATCCAGTTATGGATTTTCTTTGTAGTTCTATGGGCTTGAACTTTAAATTTTAATGAAGATTTCCTGTTGACAAAAAAATAATAATAATAATTACACTTGTTAAGTTGTTTTCTTAACATCTGAATACTTAATTAAAGCTTTGATACAAAATGATATTTATACTAGACAGTTTCCTATGAAAATAACTAGACTTTTTCAATAAAAAAAAATTTACGACAATTTTGTTTTTCGTTTTCCCTAACTAGCTTTCTCTGTTTGTTATCTTTAATCACTATTATTCTTAATATTTTTTATTTCAAATAAAAATAATAAATATTCCTTCGGGCTTATTAAGATAAATGTTTAAACCTTTGCATACATATTTAAGAATTGTTTTATAACTCCTAATATGCTCTTTGTTTTATAATTAGTTATTATTTTTCATTATTTTTGAAATCTAATCTATAAGGGATAGAATAGAAAATGTTATATATATCTTGCATATAAAATACAAAACATCTATATTTGGGATTGTTTTTCTTTTCAAAACAACTACTATTAAAGAACGGAGGGAGTATTAAATTGGCAAATATTAATCTCAACCTCATTTTTTCTTCAACATATAAATAAAATATTTTCTGATAGAGTTTAAGTAGGCATATCAATCGCATTAGTCTTCTCCGATCCAACCTAAAACAGCAAAGTCCATATATTTGGTTGTATATGACACGATTTTCTCGAGGTTATTTTAAAGTCCAGTCCAGTCTAGATATGATTTAGAACAATATAAATTTTAACAACATCAATCAACATTAATTTTTTTTTTACAAATTTACGTTATTTAAATGCAAAAGTGAAAAATTGAACACATCTCAATATCTAAACAAGAATACAATATTCACAACAAGTAAACACATTAAAAAAAATAGAACAATATAAATCTAGATAGTGGAATTAAACATAAAAAACCTTGCTATGTTGAAATGAAATGTTGTTTTAGACTTTCTTTTGTTGATTCTGAACTCATGCATTAAACACATGCATGCAAACTTGTTACAATTTCTAAAGAACTACAGAGATAGCTTCACAATGAGCAATGTCTCCTGCCTTGAGTTGTAGATCTGTATGCTATTTTTCTTTTAAGACTTTTGCAAATCCACCCGAGAAGAGGCCTTTATTAGTCTGTATCGCCATATAGTTGTAGCTTTGTTTCAAGCAAAGCGAAAATACAATAACTTGAATTGTACCTTTTAGATTAAGATGTTCGGGTTATATAGAAAAATGAAGAGTCAGAGACAGTCAAATTAACGGTTTATGGTTTTGTTGACCAATTCATTTTGTATTGGTTCCCACTATACCATTTCTAAGTAGCTAGCTTTTAATATGAAGTAATTTGCAGAATTTTAAAACAAAATTTGATTGCTGTAAGAAAAAGAAAAAACCAAAGGTGATGACTATGCAAAATTTCTAATAGTTTATATGAAACAAAGGTGATGACTCTACAAAATTTCTAATAGTTTATTTGGAGACACAGCTATTCATCATCTGTACCTATTTAGGACCATTCGTCCCTCCCCACTTCTTCCTTTGGTCTCGAAAAATATGGAGTTGGTAAAATCATTTGAGAACCAAAACGACGTCGTGCTAAGTAACGAAGCATGTCATCGCTACCGTCGCCAATGGCTCCAACCTTGTCTTCTCACCAACGTCGATCAACGTGTTGCTCAGCCTCATCTCGGTGGGTTCAAGTTGCTCCACCAAAGAACAAATCCTCTCATTCCTCATGTTACCATCAACGGATCACCTCAACGCAGTCTTGAGCCAGATCATCGATGGTGGCACCGATAAAAGTGACTTGCGCTTGTCTGTGGCCAATGGTGTCTGGATAGACAAGTTTGTCTCTTTGAAGCCTTTAAAGAGATTTTTACAAGGCTACTTGTGGTCAAGTTGACTTCGCAACCAAGGTAACTTTTTCTGTCTTAATGGACAATTTCTTGAATTTAATATAACATCCAATTTGTGGAATGATTTCTCAAATTTTATGATCGCTTATCATGAAGCCTTCTGAAGTGATTGATGAAGTGAATACATGGGCTGAAGTCAAAACTAACGGACTCATCAACCAAATTCTTTCACACGATTCTATTGATACTATCCGTAGCAGCACACTCGTTCTTGCAAATGCAGTGTACTTCAAGGGAGCGTGGAGCAGAAAATTTGATGCAAACTTGACAAAAGATAATGATTTTCATCTTCTTGATGGCACCTCAGTGAAAGTCCCATTCATGAACAATTACGAGGACCAGTACATAAGAAGCTATGATGGGTTCAAAGTTTTTGCGCCTCCCTTATATAGAGGATCAACGACAATTCTCTATGTACATTTATCTTCCTATTGATAAAGACGGATTAGCTGCTCTGCTTGAGAAGATAGGCTCCGAACCAAGATTTATCGATAACCACATTCCACTCCACCGTATATCAGTGGGTGCTTTCAGAATTTCAAAGTTTAAATTCACTTTCGAGTTTAAAGCTTCAGATGTATTGGAAGATATGGGGCTGACATCACCTTTTAATTCTGGAGGTACTTTAACTGAGATGGTTGATTCGACTTCTAACGGTGATGATCTGTATGTCTCAAGCATTTTTCACAAATCTTGCATTGAAGTGGATGAAGAGGGAACCGAAGCTGCATCTGTCTCTGTTGGCGTCATAATGCGTTGTTGTTTAATGCCTAAACTGGATTTCGTAGCTGACCATCCATTTTTGTTCACGGTCAGAGAAGACAAGAGTGGAGTGATTTTGTTCATGGGTCAAGTTCTTGATCCTTCAAAACATTGATTGAATTGGTTTGGTGTGGGAGAAAACACTAAGCCATGTTGTTCTGTTGTATCTTGTGTATATTCATGGTTTGATGGAATTGGGTTCCTCTTTTAACTGCTTTGTGGGTGAAATATAAAAGTGATTATTGTCAAGAGATTTGCAAGATTTACATGCCGTCATGAACACCTCATAGGCTTTGCTGCTTGTACTTATACTTGAAAGACAACTTGCAGAATTACAAACCAAACTCTTGGCGCTCCATCTAATGTTCAATTGTAGAATTCATCGCAACTCCAAGGTGATATCCGGTGAGTAAAACAACCATGTGGATGCTGCTTTTTTGGAGCAACCATGCAGAATCAAGTTGCTCCACCAAAGAGCAAATCTTTTCAAATCTGCACTAGCCAGAGGAATTTATGTCCCTTCTTTGCTTTTCTAATGCATTTTAGTGGACATTGTCAAGGAAATATATCTTCTTCTTTATGACTCATCACCTTCTTATAATATTGTTCTCATTACTCTTACTTGCTGTTCAATCATTAAGACACAAGTTCAAGCATTAACAACACTGTTCTTTCTGGAAATACTGTCAAATACTCTAGAGATTGGCGCTCGAGGTTTATACAAGGGATGTTTTGCAGTTTCAACGTTTCATCCATTGTGTATGAGAAAGATATATAAAGCTAGTAATAAGCTGGTATTACCTCTTGTTTCTCCTACACTCCTCTACATCCAAGTTATTAAAAGATCATTTCAAAATTTATGCTACTTCATCTTTCATCCTTTGATTTGTTCTTGTGTGAAATCTTGTTTCTGTAGGTTCAGTCAATCACATCGTTTGTTGGGCACAGTTTTGGGGACAACAATGCGAATACCGTATGAAGTGTTGAAGCAACGGTTACAAGCCAACCTGTTTGATAATATAGTGGAAGCTACGGTTTTGAATTGGCATCAAGATGGACTCAAAGGACTCTCTCGCGTTGCTTTCATGGGACTTTTCAACGATTTAAAGAAGATAATCTTGATAAGAGATAACAATCACATATATTGGTGAGTTACAAAGGTTTTGGGGAGACGATTAGGGAGAGATCTAGAGTCTTGGGAGGCTATCGCAGTTGGAGCCTTGTCCGGTGGTTCAAGGCTCCACGAGGCCTGGATTTATCCGTGTGGATGCTGCTTATTTCATTCTCACACATGAGTATCCTCTTGTTTTCTAGAAAAGAGTTGTTCTAAGGTTCTTCTAGACCGCTCCTCTTGTAGCCTTGAACTTAGCTGGCTATGAACTACTTCAAAAGGCTATAATCAAACATCCACACCTCTTGTAAGTCTCGGTGATTTCGGGTCAACTGGCTTTCGGTTGAGGTCGTGCGTTGTTAACCGAGTTTTGATTTATGAGCTTGCTCATTACAAAAGAGAAGAAAGAGATATTGGGCCAGGAATACATAAGGGCCACAAAAATAGGAAGCTGACGAAGAAGCCTTTAGAGGGTTTGTTACATAAACGAAGTATATAATTATGGCCATATTTTGTCTATAATTAACAGTACAGATGAAGATGATAATTTTAACAACAAAAAAAAATTACATCCAAAATATTATAGTCTTCTCTCATATAAATTTTCAACAAACATCGAAAAATGAACTTATATCATCTAATCAAAATATTAAAAATGACAAAATATTATTCAACCAATAGAATCAAAGATAAGATTCTAATGAAGAAGTAGACATAATCGTCATGGCATCCGACAACAACACACTCTAATGTTAATGTTGTTCATATATGTCTTTCTATGAGCTCCTCTATTGGCATTGACCTTGCACTTCATTCGTAATTCATCCTTTTGTTGATTGGCACATTTACTTCCTAAATAAACTATCTTAAAATGTTGCAATGTAAATATTTTTTCGAGTATGCGCAAAACTTATGAGAGAAATGGATGCAACGAACAAGATGAGTAACTTAATAATATGACGCCAATAGCCAATAACAGAAAATATATCACCTATTGCTTCAGATACCTTTTTTTTTATTTTTTGTCAACCAAGATATTCATTTCATAAAAATAAGTTTTGTTACAACAAGAGGAGAATAAACTCTTCGAAGTTCTCAAATGGAAGGTTTAAATCTACATGAGTAAACAAAACAGACAATGAAACAGGAAAAGATAGATCTTCAGAAAACATAAAGCTTCGATGATAATCGCCAAGGACAACATCTTCAACTATGGGGTCTAAATGCTTGACCAAAGTGGCTTCGTATCTTCTGAAGGGAGATCAAAACGATACAGTTTCGAGTAGTCCAATCAAGGTTCTCATAGTCGATATTTGAAACGCAAAAGCTTGACAAGAAACATAATGCAATAGTCGTAGAACGGAATGAAGGAGTGATCAGCATTGCCAAAGTATCGAGACAATTTCAAAAATATAATCGAAAGTAATCTAACACTCGAAAAGTGAATTACGCCAGTTTTTTTTTTTTATTAAAAGGTCTACCCAATCTAATAAGGAGGAAAGAGTTGTATACCAGATTATCGGATCAGTGGGAAACACTCTAACATGGTGGTCTAAGCCAAAATCCTCTCTTATTAAACGATGGCAGACTAATAAGGAGTAAGAAATTGAATACGAGAGTGGGCCAGTGAGCTTGGTACAAGATAAGTGATTGCTTCAGATAACTATACAAAAATATCAAAACATGATAATAGGTTTTAGTGTTTCGAAAATTAGAAGCAAAAGTACTTACTCGGATACATTTTTATAGTGAGAGGCGATACTTTTTGTTGTACATAGTTTGTACTTATATGAATTATAAGCATGTTCGATTTTGAAGAATATCAGAAAAAGCAGTCACCTAAGATCACAAGATAAACAGAATAAAAATGGTTCACATAAAAATATATTTTACTTTTGTCCTTTGTTGTATTGTTAGATAATTTTAAGTATTAATTTTTAGTAGGAACCATGACTTTTTTTTATAACTTTGAGGCTTGAGCTGTAGATCTTTGCCGATGTTTTCTACTGCTCAGTTCAATTTTTTCCTGTGGCGGATGACCTATGCAAACCTATGAAAAAACCGTCCTTGAACCAATATACATTTTTTCCTTTTCTTTTTTGTATTCTTTTCGAAATGGATTCATATAAGTGACGTGGATTTAATTAATTAGATTAGTGGGGTCTCATTGCATATGATGAAATCAGATGAAGCTGAAGAAGATGGTTTGGGGCAGGATAACATGAGGCCACAAAAGAGGAAGCTGAGGAAGCTTATGAAGATGGTTTGTTACAAAAACAGAGTATATAACTATGACCATAATCTTATCTATAATGAACAAGATGTTCATTCATTTGAATTTTATTCCTTAAAAAAGCAGAGTACAGATGAAGATGCTCTTTATCATCTTTAACTTCCTACTCTTTTTTGTGCATTCCAAAATATTATAGTCTTCACTCATATAAATTTATACAATCTCACTATCCTACTAATTTTATTTAAATTTCGAATATGTTATTAAACGAATACAAAATAATCAAAAATGAATATGTGATTCTAAGTGAGAATATGTCACTATAATTTTAAAAACACAAAAAATGTTATTATCTTATATATCTTTTTTTTTGTTAATTTGGGGAATCTCAGACCGAAATCCAGATCCCTCGAGGCTCATTGAAATCCGGGTTTTCTTGCAATTATAAATGTTTATTGGTGGCCGAGAATGATTGAATGCAGTTGGAAGGCTCGAACTCTACCGAATATCACTTAGAATGAACCTTTAACCACTTAACCATCGCCATTTGGTATATTATGTTGTATTATGTTATTCAATTAAATAGAATATAATAAATATCCCTTATCTATTAATTAAGAATTATTTTAACAAAATAATCTTATGTTTACGTGGAATATTACAACACTGCCATGCTGACGTGTTGTCACCAGAATGATTCTCAGATAATATATTTTATAGAACATTAATTACTAGACTAATTACATAATATGTCATTAGATCAATCATATATAAATTGTTTTTATTTTAAAGATTATAATCTTACCTAAATTAACTTTATTTATTTATAAAAAATTGAGTAAGTAAATATTCCATAAAATTATTGTTTGTTTTATTGTTTCTTTAATTTAATTTTAAATTTTTTATTTTAAAATATATTGTTTTAACTAAATAATTAATTAGTAATTTAGATATATAAAAACTTTAACTTTAGATTTCAATTATTTATACAATAATATACTATTGAAATATTTATTTAATTCATTAATTTTCTATAAAATATTATAAATATTGTATCCCACGTATAACGCGAAAATTACCTAGTTATGTTTTTAGATTTTAAATTTTAGTTTCTTGTTTTTGGATTTAGCAAAAAAAAAATGGAAATTTAGCCAAAGAAAAAAGTCTCGTAGAAGAAAATCTCAAAAAGTCATTGAAGTGGGGTTTTAGATTTTGTTAAGAAAACTGGTAAAAAAATCTTAGAATAAAGATTTCCTATTTTTTAGGGAATCCTCTTTTCTCAAAATCTTGAATGACTACAAAATGCTAAACTCTGCAACAATGACAAACCACTACCATTCAAGCCTTTATATAACATTACATTATATTTTTAGGTACACATAAAAAAAATGTACACATATTTCTCGGATTTTCGAGTAGTCCAATCAAGGTTCTCATAGTCGCTATTTGAAACGCAAAAGCTTGACAAGAAACATAATGCAATAGCCGTAGAACGGAATGAAGGAATGATCACCATTGCCAAAGTATCGAGACAATTTCAAAAATATAATCGAAAGTAATCTAACACTCGAAAGATGAATTACGCCAGTTTTCTCTTTTATTAAAAGGTCTACCCAATCTAATAAGGAGGAAAGAGTTGTATACCAGATTATCGGATCTAACATGGTGGTCTAAGCCAAAATCCTCTCTTATTAAACGATGGCAGACTAATAAGGAGTAAGAAATTGAATACGAGAGTGGGCCAGTGAGATTGGTACAAGATAAGTGATTGCTTCAGATAACTATACAAAAATATCAAAACATGATAATAGGTTTTAGTGTTTCGAAAATTAGAAGCAAAAGTACTTACTCGGATACATTTTTATAGTGAGAGGCGATACTTTTTGTTGTACATAGTTTGTGCTTATATGAATTATAAGCATGTTCGACTTTGAAGAATATCAGAAAAAGCAGTCACCTAAGATCACAAGATAAACAGAATAAAAATGGTTCACATAAAAATATATTTTACTTTTGTCCTTTGTTGTATTGTTAGAAAATTTTAAGTATTAATTTTTAGTAGGAACCATGACTTTTTTTTATAACTTTGAGGCTTGAGCTGTAGATCTTTGCCGATGTTTTCTACTGCTCAGTTCAATTTTTTCCTGTGGCGGATGACCTATGCAAACCTATGAAAAAACCGTCCTTGAACCAATATACATTTTTTCCTTTTCTTTTTTGTATTCTTTTCGAAATGGATTCATATAAGTGACGTGGATTTAATTAATTAGATTAGTGGGGTCTCATTGCATATGATGAAATCAGATGAAGCTGAAGAAGATGGTTTGGGGCAGGATAACATGAGGCCACAAAAGAGGAAGCTGAGGAAGCTTATGAAGATGGTTTGTTACAAAAACAGAGTATATAACTATGACCATAATCTTATCTATAATGAACAAGATGTTCATTCATTTGAATTTTATTCCTTAAAAAAGCAGAGTACAGATGAAGATGCTCTTTATCATCTTTAACTTCCTACTCTTTTTTGTGCATTCCAAAATATTATAGTCTTCACTCATATAAATTTATACAATCTCACTATCCTACTAATTTTTTTTTAATTTCGAATATGTTATTAAACGAATACAAAATAATCAAAAATGAATATGTGATTCTAAGTGAGAATATGTCACTATAATTTTAAAAACACAAAAAATGTTATTATCTTATATATCTTTTTTTTTTTAATTTGGGGAATTTCAGACCGAAATCCATATCCCTCGAGGCTCATTGAAATCCGGGTTTTCTTGCAATTATAAATGTTTATTGGTGGCCAAGAATGATTGATTGCAGTTGGAAGGCTCGAACTCTACCGAATATCACTTAGAATGAACCTTTAACCACTTAACCATCGCCATTTGGTATATTATGTTGTATTATGTTATTCAATTAAATAGAATATAATAAATATCCCCTATCTATTAATTGAGAATTATTTTAACAAAATAATCTTATGTTTACGTGGAATATTACAACACTGTCATGCTGACGTGTTGTCACCAGAATGATTCTCGGATAATATATTTTATAGAACATTAATTACTAGACTAATTACATAATATGTCATTAGATCAATCATATATAAACTGTCTTTATTTTAAAGATTATAATCTTACCTAAATTAACTTTATTTATTTATGAAAAATCGAGTAAGTAAATATTCCATAAAATTATTGTTTGTTTTATTGTTTCTTTAATTTGATTTAAAATTTTTATTTTAAAAGATATTGTTTTAACTAAATAATTAATTAGTAATTCAGATATATAAAAACTTTAACTTTAGATTTCAATTATTTATACAATAATATACTATTGAAATATTTATTTAATTCATTAATTTTCTATAAAATATTATAAATATTTTATCCCGCGTATAACGCGAAAATTACCTAGTTATGTTTTAATCACTTAGGCCATAAATGTTTGGAGATTTTAAGTGGTTTTTAGATTATAGATTTTAGTTTTTAGATTTTAAATTTTAGTTTCTTGTTTTTGGATTTAGCAAAAAAAAAAGGAAATTTAGCCAAAGAAAAAAGTCTTGTAGAGGAAAATCTCAAAAAGTCATTGAAGTGGGGTTTTAGATTTTGTTAAGAAAACTGGTAAAAAAATCTTAGAATCAAGATTTCCTATTTTTTAGGGAATCCTCTTTTCTCAAAATCTTGAATGATTACAAAAAGGATTAAAAAAAAATATGCTAAACTCAAAAACAATGATAAACCACTACCATTCAAGCCTTTATATAACATTACATTATATTTTTAGGTACACATAAAAAAAATGTACACATATTTCTTAATGTATATGATAAAAAAAAAAATGTAAAAGATTGTAGAAGGTTATTTTTCTCGAAATGCAAATCAAATAGATGGTCATTTTGTGAATTATGAATAGAACCATGGTACTACAATTTTTTAATTTCTCAAAAATTAATTAACAATCGAGTTTAAATTTTCAATAGTAAAATAAAATGTGTGGTTTATACCGAATCTTTCCTCGTTAGTTCATCACTTACTTTCTTGAACATTAATTGTTGAGAAAATGAAGAATTCAACTTCTTTTTAAACACACCTTTCTCTTTCCCTCCTTTATTTGCCATAAAAGAGATTTTGAAGAAGACAGCGAGAGACGAAAGCGATAGTTCGTTCACTCTTCGCTTTCTCAAGAATCTCAAAACCCAAAAAAAAGTCTTTAGAGTGAACCCATCAGAAACTATACTTTTCTCAGCAAAAAAATTGATAATGAGAGAGTTTCTTCTTCTTCATCATATTCAATTTCTAATTCTTATGATGATCTTCCTTACTAAATTCATCATTGTTTCTGCTTCTTCTTCTCCTTCTTCTGCTTCAAACCCTTCTCTAGCTCCAGTTTACTCTTCCATGGCTACTTTCTCTCCTGGTATTATTCTTCGTTGACTTCATTTCATTATTTTTAATTTCTCGGTTTCTTGATTTGATCTATGAGTCCTCGAGTTTCGAAAAAAATAAAAGAAAATTTTGTATTTTTTATTAGATAAATTAAATGCTATTTATGAGCTACTCACTTCTTGTCTTTTTTTTTTTTAATTGGAAATAAAATTCTTTTATTCATTCTTGAATTTCGAAACATGGGTTTGATTCAGAATTTCAAGAACCATACTTGAGAAATTTTGACAATTGAAATCGAATCACTGAAAAAAAATTCTGTGTCAGGAATCCAAATGGGAAGTGGTGAAGAAGACATATTTGATGCTCATAAGAAACTTCTGATTGGTCTCATAATCAGCTTCTCTTCTCTTGGCCTTATTATCTTGTTCTGTTTAGGCTTCTGGGTTTATCGCAAGAACCAATCTCCCAAATCCATCAATAATTCAGGTAATGAAGCATTAATGAATAAATCTGCAACAAATTTCATTTGGTATGCAAATAGTTTAGAGTGTATACATATAAGTTTCTCTATTGTTCTTTGAGATTTTGTGACTGTTTATTGATTCTTATCAATTTTTCAAGTTTTTGTGAGATTATGTGTTTGATCTTTGTGCAATGTTTTTAAATGAAGATTCTGAGAGTGGGAATTCATTTTCCTTGTTAATGAGACGACTGGGCTCCATTAAAACTCAGAGGAGAACATCTATCAACAAGGGTTATGTGCAGTGTTTCGATATCAAAACGCTTGAGAAAGCAACAGGCGGTTTTAAAGATAGTAATGTAATTGGACAAGGCGGTTTCGGATGCGTTTACAAGGCTTGTTTGGACAACAACACGAAAGCAGCGATCAAGAAGATCGAAAATGTTAGCCAAGAAGCAAAACGAGAGTTTCAGGTAAAAACAATATAAACCAAGTCTTGTTTTCAGCTTCTGATTATTGGATCTCTATATTAAGTATCTCTGATTTCTTGGAGATCTCAGAACGAAGTTGACTTGTTAAGCAAGATCCAGCACCCGAACGTTATCTCATTGTTGGGCTCTGCAAGTGAAATCAACTCGTGTTTCATTGTTTATGAGCTCATGGAGAAAGGATCCTTAGATGAGCAGTTACATGGTAAAAACATGTTCTTATATGATCTTGTTTAACCCAATGAGTTATAATATAAAAATGACTGAAGGGATATGATTATATGAATTAAATAATCATTGATTGATTAGTTTATCTATATAATTAATGTCTTAGGGCCTTCTCGTGGATCATCACTAACATGGCACATGCGTATGAAGATTGCTCTTGATACAGCTAGGTACAAATAAATAGCCGACATATGCAACGTGTAGACCGGTTTTCTCATTGGTTTTGTCTCTATAAACCAGTAAACCGGTTTTTGCTCTGTTTGACTGCAGAGGACTAGAGTATCTCCATGAGCATTGTCGTCCACCAATAATCCACAGGGATTTGAAATCATCTAATATCCTTCTTGATTCTTCCTTCAATGCCAAGGTAAATACTTCTTGATTCTTGATGCTTCCTTCAATGCCAAGGTAAATACTGTTTCTTGATTCTTGATTAAAACCGGTTCTAGCTCTTAGTCCTAGATCTTGGTTCTTGTTTCAATGTAAAATGAAAATGACATTGCCTTTTACCTGACTAATATTATTCTGATAATTTTTCTGGCCTCTCTTTGATTTCAACAATGTAGATTTCAGATTTCGGTCTAGCTGTATCGCTTGATATCCATGGCAAGAACAACATTAAACTCTCTGGAACACTTGGTTATGTTGCCCCGGAATATCTCCTAGACGGTAATTATGTGTTATGTTATTATTTTGATATCCTTAGTACTAGTCTCACTCTCTCATGGTTGCAGAAACCGATTAAGGCACTTGAACCGGGACCATTTGTGTTTGATTACATTTCAGCTTAAATAATATATAAGCTTGTTTCGATGAAAAAGCTAGTTTCCTTTTGGGTATGTATGCAGGAAAATTGACGGATAAGAGTGATGTTTATGCATTTGGGGTGGTTCTGCTTGAACTCTTGTTGGGTAGACGCCCGGTTGAGAAATTGACTCCAGCTCAATGCCAGTCTCTTGTGACTTGGGTATGTTTTTATACGGGTTAACAACGTTCTACAAAACGAATCGGTTAGTAATATATAGATGTGTTGATGGTGCAGGCAATGCCACAACTTACCGATAGATCCAAGCTTCCAAACATTGTGGATCCGGTTATAAAAGATACAATGGATCTCAAGCACTTATACCAGGTTTGGTTTCAAGATAGAACCGGTTTTTATGTCCAATCTTGTTTGTGACAAAACTTGAATGCTACTTCATTAAGCTTGATTTGATGGTTTTGGATCAAAACAGTGAGATTGCAGATACTTTGCACATTGTTGAATCAAGACTGTTAATTCTTTTTGCAGGTAGCAGCCATGGCTGTGCTGTGCGTGCAGCCAGAACCGAGTTACCGGCCGCTGATAACCGATGTTCTTCATTCACTTGTTCCACTGGTTTCTGTAGAGCTAGGAGGGACTCTTCGGCTAACACGATGATTGACTTAACACGCCAAAATTCCAAATCCATTAATGATTTTTATCTTTTGCCTCTTTTTTTTTTTTTTTTTTTTTTTTTTTTTTTTTTTTTTTGTATAGGGTGTTATGATCCGCTTATCTTAAAGTTTGGGGGTTAGAACGTGAGAATATAAGTTTTCCAGGGCTGTTGAGTTCTATAATTATATTTGTTTAATTTGTAAATTGTTTATACATATTCCGAAGTCTTATTTTGTGGCTATAAATTTTTTTGAAACTTAACATATGCTATCATAATTCGAACACACATTACTCCAACCCAAACCGAATCAATCTAGGATGAAAATAGTCTAATCGACCTGATTTGAAATTAGTATGTCTCATCTAACTCAAAATTAATCTTATACTGAGATTTTGTCAAAAGTAGTGGCTAAAAAATCATTATTTCGAAAAAGTGTGTGAAAAATATCCACACTGAAAATGAGAAAAGACATTGAATTATAATATGGTCTAATCCATGCGTTGAAAATTTATAAACTTTATTATGTTAGCAATTATTTTTGTACTTTAGGAACAATGTAATTCGATTTATTTAAAGAGAGTTCTAGATCATTAACTCACGCTATTAAACAAAGTAATCGAATATGTGGTTTTTAAATATATTGTTGTGACTATGGTATGCACGCTAGTTAATAGTTACTAGGTGATTTCCGCGTTATACGCGTGATAAGATATTTATAATATTTTTTTAAAAAATTAATAAATCAAATAAATATTTTTAAGTATTTTAATAGTATATTATTGTATAAATAACTGAAATTTAAATTAAGGTTTTTACATATTTCGGTTACTAAATTTAGTTAAAACAATATCTTTTTAAAATCAAATTTAGAAAACAATAAAACAGGTATAATTTTATGGAATATTTACTTACTCGATTTTCCATAAATAGATAAAATTCTAATTTAGATAAAATTATAATCTTTAAAATAAAGATAGTTTATATATAATTGATCTAATGACATATTATGTAATTATTCTATTAATTAATGTCTTATAAAATATATTTCTTGAGAATCACTCTGGCGACGACACATCAGCATGTCACTAACGTAATATTCCAAGTAAACATAATGATTATCAATTAATATATAGGGGATGTCGGCATAATCTCCTAAAAATTATAGTAAGTTTACAAATACTGATTATGATCTAATACAATGTGAATCTTACATTTAACAAAAAGAATATATATTTATTAAAGAAAAATATATTATTGATAAGCTTTACAAAAGGTGTCTTTTCAAATATCGGATCTAGTATCCTATAAAATTGAATCATTATCATAATATCATCTATAGCTTATCTAATGATTCCATATTTACGAATAATATAATTTTTGTGGCCTTACCTCTGGTTTGATCAATTTTCGTCACAAGCGGATCTTAGAAGAGGATATGGATACAGTAGTGCCAGTTCCTGTGATATGCAACCCTAGCACGGGACAGTACGAGAGTTTACCTAATGAGAGTATGAAGAAAGGTTGGAAAAGCTTTTTGGGGTTTGATCCTATTGACAAACAATTCAAGGTATTGTCCATGAGGGACCCGTTATATGAAGGAAACGAGTCGCCTCAAGTTTTGACACTAGGAACTGGAAACGTTTCGTGGAGGAAGATCCATTGTCCCTTAAACCATTTTAGTCCTTATCGTGATGAAGGGGCATGCATCAATGGGGTTTTGTATTACTTAGCTATCCGGATTGATGTACCGCGGTCTCTTGTGATAGGTTGCTTTGATGTTAGGTCTGAGAAATTTAAGTTTATCGACAGAGACTTCTCTAGGCAACGGCGTCGTACTAAATTGATAAACTATTTGAGTATGGTGCCGCTGGTCAAACCATAATGTACCTTATAAAGGATGTCAAGAAACCGGAACGGTGGCAACATGTCTGCACTTCTTGGGAATATAATTTCGTTAACTGCAATGTTTCCGTGACTGCTACAGGTGAAGTTGTTTGGACAATGGACAATCCATCTAAACCGTTTTATGTTTTCTACTTCAATCCCAAAAGGAACACTTCCCAAAGAGTTGAATACAAGATTTTGGAGCTAACCATGATGCATTTGACAATCGTAGAAAAGTTAAAGTCTTTGCAGACCATGTTGAGGATCTCAACTTTATAATATAGAGTCTAGCTAGTTTGTTTGTGATGTGACTTTTCAACTACATTTTTCATTTTTGAGCTCTATCATTTAATTTGCATCTTTATCAATTAGTTAGTCAATGGTGAAGTTATTACGTTTTTTAGTACAAAAAGCATATATATCTTATTGCCGGAGACAAAAAAAATTACATATATCGCATGGCTCGTGATTGTGGATTAGTCGAATCAAAATGCCACAGATACAACTATGAATTATGTTTAGGCAAAGATAAAGAAAATAATAAATGGTATTGATCACTATCAATGACGGAATAAGTTTGTCTTTTTCCCTCGTTGTAACAATATCCGTGCTGACTGCCGTAAGAGTACGAGCCTCTCTGTTTTCCAGTGTTAGTAAAAAAAAAATGGGAATAAGTACGTCAACAACGGAATAATCACGATCATGGGCAAAGAACGTAAGTTTGGGAAGAGTAAATCTCTGGATGAGAAAGATGGTTTAGTTTGTTATGGCATAGAGAGGGTTCTGATGGAGGAACCAGACCTCGTTGAAGCTGGTTCTGTAAACCGTACAATCGGCCTAAATCCTTCTCCCATATCGGCAGTCTCCCCGAGGTTCCCCTTCCGACCAAAGCTAGAAGACACATCACCAAAATCAATCTCCACATTCTTTAGTTGAATAAGGATTAGTGATTAAATGTTGAACTATAACACATAGATAACAAATGGATATTTTGAGTACGAAAAGAAAGTATGAAAATGAAAAGAAAACTTTGATGGACCTAGCTATATGTATATATCTGTCTGTAATATATATAAGAGAAATAGAGAGTGGGTTGATTTGAATAATGCTAAATTGGTAACTTTTGTCAATGTCAAACCAAATGAATTTGAATGATGCTAAATTGGTATGTTTGTCAACTTAAAATGATGGTTTTTAGAATATTGACTTGTTCCTTGTTATACCTCCCTGAGTGGTAACGTCTTGTGTTCAACTTTTGTGTATAAATTTTAAGAAGCGTTTATTCAACGTTGTTATGTATTTTGGGTGGGTTGATCATTTTTTCAACTATTATGTAAGCAACCAAACACTAGAAGAAACTACAATAACGTCATCCTTTTTCTAATCCTCTTTAATTCTTTACGACGATTGTTGCAACTTGTAAGCATCAGAAACGCAATGCCAACAGTCAATAGCGACGGTGGGAACATAAAAGATATGGAAGCAAAAACACGTAGCGGACAAAAACAACAACTGGGTACACTTCGATAAAAATATAGGTCTAACCTAAAAAATTACCTATCTAATCCGTCATTGCTTTTTGTATTAACCAACACATAGGCATAACTTCACCACCTAAAATGATTCATTTCATACAATCAGATTCTGGTATGAATTAGATAGCATTGATACTCAAGTATCTTCCAAACCTCCAAGAATCTAACCAATTATATAATTAGCAAAAATGATACAAAGGCATACACAATTTGAACATTAGCCAAATACATTCATCACTTCATCATCTATAAACCTCAAGCTACCCAAACAACACATCATACGAACCAAAACAGGAAGATAATAAAGTAGATTTCATACAGAAATACAACACACTTGGTTCTACACTTCTACTGATTGAGAGCAATGAACCCATAACACAAGATAACCAAAACTCATTTCCAAATCTTTAAACTAGTGAATACCACAATGTTACTAAAACAAGTACTCTTCGATGAAAAATTTGGAAGCATAAATGATTAAAGATCGTCTTACACAAAATGTGAACAATGTAATACTGAAGAAACACTAAAAAAAGTCTTTTTAGAAAGAACAAAGCTTTCACAATAGGCAAAAGTAACCTCTTAGAATCCAAGCTTGGTTCTGCGCCAGTGCCTACGCTTAGCATTGTACCTGTAAAACCAAACAAACCCACATAAACTAATTTTCACCCTAATCCATCAATCAAACCACGAAAGCTACAAATTTGTTACGAACCTGATGGTGTTGTCGGTACGAAGACGAATCCAGTGAGGGATAGGCCTGTTTTGCCTCATTTTCTTTCCTAGTTTCTTCTTGATCATGAACGATTTGTGTGACGGCTGTTTCATATAATGAGGATCATTAGAATGATTCAAAGTCGACAACTTTCGAAAAATATACATACGATTGAGAATAGAACGTAATGGAGATTAAGATTGAAGAAAAGGAGAGAGGATTTACCATCTTGAAGCCTTGCGATGTTGCTTCTGGAACCGAGCCGAAACGAAGAGAAACCCTAAATCTGGAGAAGAAGCTTGTAGCTAGTGATGGCGGTGAGGTTTTATACGGGGTCACGATTTTAGGGTTAGTTTTTTAGATTGGGCCACAAAGGCCCATTTTTAAAGTACCATTTACTATCTCTTCGTAACTTATCTTCAGGCCTTTGGTTAAACTCTGGCCTGCCATCTTGGATAATTTGGATATCACATATGGTACGAGTAACTTGGATATTTTACAAACTAACTAGCTGATTTCCGCGCATAAGATATTTATAATATTATTTAAAATATTAATAAATTAAATTAACATTTCTAAATATTTTTAATTATATATTATTGTATAAATAATTAAAATTTAAAATTAAAGTTTTTACATATTTATGTTACTAATTAATTATTTAGTTAAACCAATATCTTTTCAAAATAAAATTTAGAAAACAATAAAATCAGCTATAATTTTATGAAATATTTACTTACTTGATTTTCGATAAATAAATAAAGCTAATTTAGGTAAGATTATAATCTTTAAAATAAAGGAAGGTTAGATATGATTGATCTAATGACATATTATGTAATTAGTCTAGTAATTAATGTCCTATAAAATATTTTTCTGAGAATCACTCTGGCGACGACACATCAGCATGTCACTGATGTAATATTCCACGTAAACATAAGGTTATTTTGTTAAAGTAATTCTCAATTAATATATAAGGGATTACTACCCAAACTCTCGTTAATTATGAATATTTTAAGTATTTAGAGTAATTTTAAATAATTTTAAATATTTACTTCAAAGATCAGGTAATTATGCAATCGATATTATTTAGGGTAACAACTCATTTAGTCTGATACTACCTCTGTTCCTAAAAGAATGATTTTTTAGAATTTTTTCTTGTTCCACAAAAAAATGATTTTCTATACATATTGAATTAATTAATGTTAATAATTTGTATGTTTCAAGAAATAATCAATGAAAATATTTGAATTCATGAATTGTTATTCGTTCATAATTTAATAATAATTTTTTTTGGTGAGAGAAAATTATGTATTTTTACCTAGTAATCAATGTTTCTTAATTTGTGTGAAAACTCCAAAACATCAATTTTTTAGGAACTGAGGGAGTATAGTTTAGTGTTAAACTAGAGTTGTTAAATTGGGTATCCAGCCTAACTCAAATTATTATCTAATGGGTTGAGAATTACATGAATTCATGGATTGACTCAACTTTTTTAACTAATGAGTTGAGTCAACCTATTAAACCCAATTAAACCCATTTAATTTGATGGGTTAAATGCTTAAATGGATTTACCCATTAAAAAAATTTAACACTAAATTATATTAGACTAAATGAGTAATTTAATTTACATTAAAATTTGGAATAAAGATTTGGATCTCCTACCCTTTGCAAAGTTTGCATACGGGTGAACAAAATGTCTAAGATGAAATATTTGTGTTTTAACTTTTACTATTGAAAGAATTATTTTCTTAGCTGATTAAAAGATTTTCGAAATATGTTTTTTTTAAATTACCAATGGCCAATAAACAATTTGGAGAATATCAAATATGTAAGTATTCTCTGAATGATTGGAGAATGAAAGTTCAGAAATCAATCATATGTTTTGGACTGTCTGGACAAAACAAAAAGCAGCTAGTAATGCACCAATCTCGCCATGAATCGTTTCCATAATTAAATTGTAGTTGGACATTTTCAACACCTTTTCTTTTGTTAGCTGGAACCCAAAAAGGAACCATTAATAAATACATTTTTCATTAATAATGAATGAAGCATGCATCACACAAATATAATGGGTTTGATTGATAATCTCGTACCGTTATAGCATGGAATGTACCGTCTTAACAATAATCGATCACAAAAGTGATATCAAAAGCGTTACCAAAAACGTTACTTTTAGCTTTTTCGTACCGCTTTCACTTACCGTTATTTTATACCGCTTTTAACTATTTTTTTATTGCTTACCACTTCTTCTACCTACTAAAAAGGTTGAACCGTTTTGCGTCACCAATCATATCCAACAAATTTAATGTATTAAATGTTATTTTCAAATGAATACTCTCCAAATATTAGTAAGGAGATTTGTTCCTTACACCAAACCAATCAAATTGAACCAAAACTGAATCTACTTGAACCGAAACTCGATAGATTTTGGTTAAGAGTTTTGTTGTAGTTTTACTACAACCGACCTGAACTTAAATTCACATATGTCGTCATCTAATTATTCATGTGTCAATAGGTTTAGCATATTGTTAGCAATTTAATTTTGCATCTTTTGATCCTAAAGTTCATATCTTTAGAATTACGAGTTTCGTCTAGAATCAGATCGGATGTAAAATTCGGTGATGAAATCATGAACGTAAAGCAACGACTTGTCACTGCTCCAATGTCATTCCGAATTCCGATTGATTCTTAACTCAGTTGTCTCTATGATGTTTGACATTATTTTATACTATCAAACACAACACATGTAATGTAAGGCACATCAGAACCAAGCTATGTCACAACCATTTTAAAAGAATTTGGTAGCTTTCACTGTGACTATAAACGTAAAAAATTAATATAAGGAGAAAAAGATTAAGGAAAGAGACAAAAAGTCAAGTGACTTTCAAAGATTTGAACTTGAAGATAATACCTACATAGCCATAATGTGAAAACCGGCACAAAATATCAATGAATGTCTGTTTCGGTCTAAAAAATGTATCCACAAAGTTGCTTTCAATTTGTCGAACTTGACCCACTCTTTGAATTTCACAACATGACAACTCATTTTCAGACACATAAGCCAACTTAAAAAGTTGATAACTCACATATGACATATCCATAAATATATATATATAATAAGTTTGTTTTTGTATGCATCTGCGTATTTAAGATCAACCCAAATAGTCAGATTTGACGATATATAAAAATGAAAATCTCTGCTCTTGGTCGCGGTAGTTCATCCCCCTTATCCGCCTGTTTCCACCCTTCCGCCACCGCCATCAACGACGATCTACCGTCACCTATTCCATCGCCGTCAAATCCATCGTATATCTCTGGCGAGGTCACCACAACTTGTCATTACCATACTAACGTCGGCGTTTTCTTCCTCACCTGGTCTCAAGCCTTCCTCAGCCGCTCTCTCCACCTTCATTTCTACTCCTGCCACTCCGTAAATTGCTATCTTCACTCTCCGGATTGCTACCACCACTCCGTTCCCTTCACTTTCCGGCTCGAAGTCAAGCCCTTTACCTTCTGGAGAAAACATGGATCCAAGAAGATATCTCAAAAACCCGATATCCGGGTCGTATGGGACCTGACTCATGCAAGATTTGGATCAGGGCCCGACCCGGAATCGGGGTTTTACGTTGCTGTCTTTGTATCTGGCGAAATGGGTCTTCTCGTGGGCGAAGGAAACTTGAAACAGAGGCCGAGGAGACAAATCTTGGTGTCCAAGAGAGAGAATCTGTTTGGAAACAGAGTTTACTCTACGACAATCAAGATTCAAGGAAAACTAAGAGAGATTAGCATAGACGTTAAGGTTGTTAAGGACGATGCTACTCTCCGGTTTAGCGTAGACGATAAGAGTGTTTTAAAGATTTATCAGCTTCAATGGAAATTTAGGGGAAACACAAAGATCGTGATCGATGGTGTGACGATACAAATATCGTGGGATGTATACAACTGGCTGTTTGGTGACAAGGTTAAGGTTAAACCGGATAAGGTACCAGCGGTGTTCTTACTCCGGTTAGAGAACCAAGATGTGGAGGGAAACGACGCGTTGATGATGAACAAGCGAGTAAGAGACAACGTCGTTTTGCGGAATGAGAACTCTCGAATGCCGTCGTTTTGGGGGACTTCGAATGGTCATTGGTCTTCTTCTCGGATGTCTTCTGTGATGGAGTGGTCTAGTTGTAGGGAGGAAGATGAGAGGAGCTTCGGGTATAAGAGTTGGTTCTCTTTAATTATCTACGCTTGGAGAAAGTAAAAAGAGACTCAAATCATTTTTATCATTATTTTTTTTTGTATATAGAGCAATCAATTAGATTCAAAGATATATGAAAGTGTGTAAGAATCAGAGTTTTGGTATATTATCCCCAATCAACCTTCCAACAAATAAAGAATTATCTGATCGGTCCGAATTTTATGTTTTATTTATATAAGTTTTGGTTTTATGTTTTAATTTTATTGGTGTTTTCTTTAACTAAGGGATAATTAGAAATCCTTTAGTGATTAGGACTAGGATTCTTTAGGTCTATCTACATCTCCTATACATATAGATCGTAGAACTCTTGTTTCATCATCTTTGCTTTTGAAAATCTATAAAGATAAAAAAAAAAAAAAAGCTTTAGTTACCCAAAGAGCTTTGCCTTGCTTAGCACTAAGGGGAGTACTCTCGAAACCCCTAGTCTTGTCGTTTTCTTAATCGATTCAAACAGACCTTACATATTGCAAGAGTCCTCCTCGAGATCTCTTCTTCAAACTCGTTAAATAATTTCCGCTTCTACATCATTTTAGTATCATAACCGCGTCTATTTGATTTCTCAATCGAAGACTGATTCTGGATGTCATGTTAACCGGAAACATAAGTCCTAATCGCTAAAGGATTTATAATTATCCCTTAAAGAAAACTCCAATAAAATTAAAACATAAAACCAAAGCTTAGCAAACACGTAAATAAAACCAACACCTATAAAATTCTACAAGCTAAAGATGCGCTGCATCACTCTTTAATCTTTGACAAAGGAACTTTGATATGAGTTTGTAATCAATATTACAAAGGGTTTATAGGTCAAAATTTCCGACAAACTTTTGATTGGTCTAATTTTGGGATGAGACAGAGACAAATATTTGTCTCATTTAATCGTTGATCAAACCTCCCATTGAAAAGAAAACCATTCACCAATTTCTATGTAATACAATATATAGTAGGTGCTTCCGGCGTCATATGCGGGATAAGATGTTTATAATATTTTGTTTAAAATCAATAAATTAAATAAACATTTTTAAATATTTTAATAGAATATTATTGTGTAAATAATTGAAATTTAAAATTAAGGTTTTTACATATTTATGTTACTAATTAATTATTTAGTTAAAACAATATATTTTTACAGCAAAATTTTAAAAACAAAATTTAGGAAACAATAAAATCAGCTATAATTTTATGGAATATTTACTTACTTGATTTAATCAAATTTAGGAAAAAATAAATCGGTTATAATTTTATGGAATATTTACTTATTCGATTTTCTATAAATAAATACAGCTAATTTAGGTAAGATTATAATCATTAAAATAAAGACAGATTATATATGATTGATCTAATGACATATTATGTAATTAATATAGTAATTAATGTCCTATAAAATATATTTTCTGAGAATCACTCTAGCAAGGACACGTAAGCATATCACTGATGTAATATTTCACGTAAACATAAGGTTATTTTGTTAAAATGATTCTCAATTAATATATATGAGATATTCTTTAAAAACAAATCGTCATTCCGGCCGGACTAGGGGCATTTTCCGGATGCATAGTAAGGAAGCTTTTATTTTATTCCACCCAAGTAAAGAATGATTCAGTTTTTTTTTTTAGTATTATATAACGAAATCACTTTACTAAAATGAAAAACGTGATGAATATTCTAAATAATAAAATTTAATAAAGTTTTACTTTAAAATCATGTTCTTCTGTTTCTTTTATATATTAAAAATACTCTTTCATATGCTTCTTTCAACTTTTTCATTAAATGCCCTAACTCTTAGTTTTGTTTAAAAATGTGAACCATATTTGGGATATTATCATTGTGCGCCTTCTCTAAATCCTATTTTAGATTCAGGATAGTCCATGCAATATGTCCCAATTTCGTATGGCCCAATTTCTCTTTTCTTGTATGTTACATGAGATCTCACCGACAAAAGCAAAAAAAAAAAACAAGTCATTCTCAATCTTCAGTCAGTGATCCCATGAAGTAATCTACCATATGTGGAAAATTAATAATTGTTTCTTGTTTACTTAATTCAAATCTCAAAAACCAAAGAATGGACAAACAACAACCACCATTAAAAGCATCATCAACAAATGACAAATCCATCATGATGCAGATTATATCGGGCTTGATTGGTTGTGGCTGTAGATTTAGAATTTTGGCTGTAGGATTATGGCTATAGGTTTTTTTGCTATAACTTTAAGATTATGCCTGTAGAATTTTGGCTGTACATTTTTGGGTTGTAGCTTTAGGTTTATCTGCTGGAGCCGTCGGTTTATCTGCTGGAACTGTAAAATTAAATGAAAAATGATTAGTAAACATGGCTGTGACTTTTAAAATATCAAAACATTTGTTGAATATTAGTGTCTATTATATATTAATATTTTGTCTATGCATTAATAAGTAAAAATTAAATTTATTAAAATTTCATTTAAATAAAATAAATAATAAATTAAAATACGAAAATGTAAACACACCATCAAAATTTTAAAAAAATAAAATAATTTTTTTTCTATTTTCTAGTGACTACACGACAATCATGTACATATATATAGGATTTATTAATTTGTTTTAAATTTTATTTAAAAAATAATAAAGAAAATACACTACAATAAAAAATTTTCCTATTTTTTAGGATCTACACAACAATCAATTTGTTAAATAAAATTTCAATAAAAAATAATGAAATTTTCTTTTTTTTTTAGCTAAATACTCGACATGTATAAGTAAAAGTCAAATAAAATTTTTCAAAGCACAAAATATATGGCTTTAGACTTTTATTCCAAAAAAAAAAAACCATAAAAGTGGCTTTAGGTTTTTAAAAGTGGTTTTGGCTTTGAAAAATATTTATAAAGCATGATTGCTTTAGGTTCAAATATTTATAAAGCATGATTGCTTTCAATTTAGTTCTTTAGACCAAAATATGGTTTTAGAAAAGTCTAAACCTCCAACCAGTCATCCCCATTGTTTGTTCTTATATAAACATCATCGTTAATATCGCTGTTAATTTTTAATTTTTGTAGATCTGTGAGATGAAAACCCTTGATAATAACCTTTTTATACCCGGGAAAATAATTTTTTTTGTTTTTGTTAAAAGGTTAGGGAAAATAAGTTTTTCAAGAACGAAAACAGAGATATAATTATAACATTATCAAGATGATTGCATGTTTTAGTTAAATCAAACAACTTTATTTGAGGAAAATTAAAGCCTAAGAAAGAACCTAATCAGAAACTAATATGCAATACACGTTACATCAAGTGATTATATAATTAGGCAACATTAACATTTCATTAACATTTTGGTCATCCATTAAGTACAAAAAAATGACCACAAAGAGGGTCAATGTGTTTAAAACTTTGAAATAAGGAAACTCAAATGAGAGATAAAACATAGAAAATATATGAATCATATTCTTTTTGTACATACTCATAACCTCTCTCATCTATAACTATTGTACCAAGAAAAATGATCTACACACCCAAAAGGTTTTAAAATATGGTCTTTAGAACAAAAGCACGAGCATGCCCATGTATGATTGATACTTTGCTTGGCATTTTCCTCTGTTTCTCTTTTGTCTTTATACTTTTCGTCCTTTACATAAACAATAATTAAATGTTTAAATAATGATGATAAGAATCAAGTGTTGACGCTTACGCTTGGCGACTTCTTGTCTTGAGCTCTTGGTCTTTGATTTTTCTTAGAACCCGATGAAGAAGGATGATTACCAGTTGATTTTGCTCGAACGTGTGAACGATGATTATCAGGTGTAGAAGAAGATGAAGAAGAAGAGAGTAATGGACCTGATCGTGATCGGTTTCTTAGTTTCTTCTTCTCACTTTCCAAAAGCTCTCCTTTTCCTACCCGCCTTACTTTTGCCTCGTTTAAACGAGGTGGTAATACACAGTTGCAGAGAACCCCTACACAAACCCGAGGAAAATATAACCTTTTGCATTACTTGATCATATTTCTTACGGCAAAACAAACACATAACAATATTCACATTGATTGGTTACCTAAACGAGCAAGTCGGTTCACCCATCTAGGGATTGATTTCTGAGTCAGTTTAAGACAAACTTCATTGCAAAAATGGTTGCAGTTCCTTGTAATGAGATGGTACTTGTTTCCTTGATACTCTTCAGCTAGTTTCTCCATATAGACTCGAACTTCTTTCGCAACCACGTCTGTTTTGCCCACAAGAATCGATTTCCTAAACGTGAAACCAGGACACTTCTTCGGCTCCACTTCAAATATACCTGTGCTTGAAGATTCATGTGCTCCAAATGCATATTCAACTCCATGAACTATAAACATTAGATAACCCACAATGACTCCATTACAAAAATTTGGTTACTCTATCGATCATCGAAACAATACAACATTTAAAATCAGTGCATTCATTAACTAAATTACACAAGGCATTCTAAAACACAAACAGATTTTGCTGCAGAATATGATAGCAACAATCACTAAAACCCCAAAATTCAGTATCACAATGCTCAAATTTGGTTTTTGCTCAACAAAACGATTTGAAGAAACCATGAACAATAAAATCATGTTTTTTTTTTTATCATCAAAATCAAAGTTAATATTTCGGTATACTCCTAATTTGAGTATCACAAATCATAATGCTCAAGAAAAATTGGTTTTTGTTCAACAAAACGAAGAACCAATAAACAATAAAATCTTTTTCTTTTATCATCAAAATAAAAAATTTGAGATTTTGGTATACTTTGGTCAATTCTCAGAAGGACCAAAGTCAATTCTCTATAACCCAACAAAATTCTCAACAAATCTAGTTTCAAAAAACCAAAAAGTCGCTTACCTTTGCAACCAAACAAGTAGATTCGAACAAAAAAAAACCAAACCCAGAAAACAAAATTGAAAATCAAAAAGAGAGAATCATCAACTCACCTTCAACACCAGAATGAAAGACACCAAGTCCAAGCCAATAACCATAAGCATTCATAGGGGTTAGATCGTAGACATTCAGATAAACCGGAACAGAACCGGATCGCTTCTTCCGCCTAACCGAACCTTTCAAGCACAACATCTCTCTCTCTCTCCGGCTTCAATACATCACAAGATCGGGAAGCTTAAGAACCGGAGATAGAACCTGAAAAAGGGCAGATCTTGGATTTAAAGATCGATACTTTTTAAAGGGTTCTTCGTCGTTTCATCTTCTTCTTCTTTCTCCCAACTGTTTTTGAAGTTTCTGAGAAAGTGAGTTAAAGCCAATACCAATATTGGCTTAAGCAAAAGGCGTATGTTGTGTTCTTTGAGCACTTGTTTGCCTTGTCGACTTTACCATACGTTTCTGTTAATTCACTGAATCTGGCATTTGTTTTAAATGCAGTAAGATATTTTTATCTATTTTCAGTGCCACTATTCCATTTGCATTTATTTTTGGATAAAAAGGTAATAAATTTGAAAATTATAAGGGATTTTGTATTAATATATAATAAAATCTAATTATCTATATCAGTACAGTAAAATCTAATTATAAACCTCCTTTGGCAGTGCACTCGTCCAAAACGAAGTTTATTCACAACAAAATAAAGTTTATTTGTTTTTTTTTAAACTAAAACACTATGGCGAAACTTATCATTCATTTCGTATTCGCTTTTGTTGTTGTATCTAGTAAGAATACGTACATATCATAACTTTAGATTGAAATATCGATTTTATTTTTCTTGGAATTACTAATTATTTAAAAATTTTCAAATGCAGATTTGTTATCGGGCTCTGATGCATTCCGTAGAGATATTCCAGAAATAAGTATATGTCATACTTGTCCTTCCCCCAAATATCTCGAGTGTGATTGTCCTCCTGAAAATCAACAAATTCTTACTACTTCAGCGACTGGTTCTAATGCTAACAACAAACAATTTGCGCATTGCAATAAAAACTCTGAGTGTAATTGATATGTTAATTGATATGATCTCGGTGGTTTGTTAAAAGATAAATGTTGAGCTTATATGGCTTTTAAAATAAAATAATGACTATTTCTCATTATAACTAGTTTAAATCCTTTATATATTTCATGTATTTGATGGAGTTTGGATTCTATACGAAGGAACAAAAAGATGAAAAGAAAATTAGATAATAAATCCATTTATGATTCTGACCAAAAAAATATCTCTTTATGTAAACAGAACCCTACTAACAAGTCAATTTTTAAAATCATATTCTTGCCATACTATCATAATGACGTTCCAATATTTATATCTTCCGAACTTTATATATATACGCATACAAATTTGCATCTATAATCAACAAAAATTTAATAATTTACTAACAAAAAAAAAAAAAAGAGAAGATGATATTCTAGATTATTTGTTACCATACCTTTGTTTTTCACTAAAAAGATGATATACGTTTCTGTTAATTCTCTGAATCTGGCATTTGTTTTAAATGCAGTAAAATAGTTTTTATCTATTTGCAGTGCCAATAGTCCATTTGTATTTATTTTTGGGTTGTTTACTTTTGGATAAATGGTAATAAATTTGAAAATTATAAGGGATTTGTATTAATATATAATAAAATCTAATTATATATATATAAGCACAGTAAAACCTCTATAAATTAATAATCACTATAAATTAATAAATTTCTTATCTCCTGAGTTGACCCGGTGTAATATTTAACAAAATTTGATAAGGTAATAAAATAATTTTTTAAAAATCCAATGTAAATTTATGGTCCCAACAATACTATAAATTAATAATTGTATAAATTTATCAATATAAATATATAAATTTATATATATTATATGTAAGAAAATTTAGTGAAATATTACTCTACTGTTGTTTTTTTCCTTGAATTTGCATTAATTCTTGTTAGAGTTCATTTGTAATATTTTTACTTCATCGAAAACTTTTGATGTTGTCTTTTAAACATGATAATTGTTTTTCTTACTTGTAATTGGTTTTAGAAGAATAATGATTATAACAAAAAAAAATTCCTTGGAATAACTAATTATTTTAAGTTTATCGAATGCAGATTTGTTATCGGAATCTAATGCGTTCTCTAGAGGTATTCTAGAAATTAGTATATGTCATACTTTTCCTTCTCCCAAATATCTTGATTGTGATTGTCTTCCCTAGCTCTTGGCGTTCGGGGTCCCTTTCGGATTCGGATTGGGTCCATTCGGATTTCGAGTTTTTTGGTTGAGGACCCATTCGAGTATTTATAAAAACCGGGTCGGATTCGGTTTGGTTCTTTGCGGGTTTGGGTCGGATATATACTTAATATTGATATCCGATACATATCCAAAAATTTTAAGTTCTTAGTTCGGGTTTGGGTAATTTTTATCCAAATCTACTCAAATTACCCAAAAATATCTAAAATACCCGAAAAAAAACTAAAACATCGGTTAGTTTTTATCCAAATCTATCCGAATTATCCAAAAATATCCAAAATACCCGAAAAAGAACTAAAACATCGGTTAGTTTTTATCCAAATCTATCCGAATTACCCAAAAATAACCAAAATATCCTGAAAAAACTAAAACATTAGTTACTTTTTATCATAATCTATGCAAAAATATCCAAATAATCCAATATAGCTAATATATTTATATATATATACACTTGTTGTAAACTGATCCATCTTATTAATGAGATAAGGGAATATATATATATATATGAGTCTCGGGATACAAGGGAAAGATAAAACCCTAATGGGCCTAATGGGGCCGGTTAATGAGTCCACAAGATGTTTTATAACACTCCCCCTTGGACGAAATAACCGTGCCTGATACTCAACCGGGATCTCTATAATGCGCTGGGGAATGTTGCCTCATTAAAACCTTATCAGGAAAACCCAGTGGGAAAAAACCATGGTGAAGGAAAAAGAGTACAACACGCATTACTCCCCCTGATTTGAGCATCACTGTAGATCCTTAAGTCTACGCATCTCAATCTGATAAATGAGCTTCCGGAGTGTTGAAGTCGGCAATGATTTGGTGAATAGGTCGGCTGAATTCTCACTTGATCGGACCTGCTGAACTTTGACCTGACCATCCTTCTGTAATTCATGAGTGAAGAAGAATTTGGGCAGAATATGCTTCGTCCGATCCCCTTTGATATAACCGTCCTTGAGCTGAGCAATGCAAGCCGCGTTGTCTTCAAACATAACCGTTGGCTCCTTATCTTCGTTCATACCACAATTTGATCGGATGTGCTGAGTCATGGACCGCAACCAGACACACTCTCTACTAGCTTCGTGAATGGCCAAGATTTTCGCATGGTTAGATGAGGTGGCGCGATTGTCTGCTTCATAGATCTCCATGAGATAGCTGTTCCTCCATGCGTGAAAACATAACCAGTCGAGACCTGGCACAAGACGGATCCGATAGATATCCTGCATCAGCAAAACCAACTAGCCCATCCTTGTGTTGGTTAGTGTAAAACAATCCTAAGTCCTTAGTCCCTTGTAGGTACCTTAGGATGTGTTTAATACCGTTCAGTGTCTTTTAGTTGGACATGAGCTAAAGCGAGCTAGGAGACTCACGGCAAAACAGATGTCTGGTCTAGTGTGACTAGCCAAGTACATTAATGCTCCTATGGCACGAGGTATGGCATTTCGGGACCGAGAACTTCTTCATCGTCCTTCTTTGGACCGAATGGATCACCGTCCAATCCGAGGCTCCTCACAACCATTGGGCTGGTCAATGGGTGGGCCTGGTCCATATTGAATATCTTGAGTACCTTTTCAATGTATGCTGATTGATGCACAAGGATTCCATCTTTGATGTACTCAAGTTGTAGCCCCAAACAGAATTTAGTTTTGCCCAGGTCTTTCATTTCAAATTCTGCTTTTAAGCATTCTACTGTTTGGGCGATTTCACCGGATGGTCCGAGGATGTTTAAATCATCCACGTATACTGCTATGATCACAAATCCTTTGTTTTCGTATTTCTTGATAAAGATGCATGGACTGATCGGATCGTTTTTGTAGCCTTCTCGATGAGATATTCACTTAACCGGTTATACCACATACGTCCGCTTTGTTTCAGTCCATATAAGGATTTGTTCAGCCTAATGCGGTGCTGATCTCGAGATGCATGCTTATCTTTAAGCTCGATGCCATCTGGTAATCTCATATAGATTTCATTGTCCAGTGGTCCATAGAGATAGGCGGTTACAACATCCATTAACCGCAAATCTAAATTTTCTTTTATGGCCAGACTTATGAGGAATCGAAAAGTAGTTGCATCCACCACAGGAGAATAAGTCTCTTCATAATCGATTCCGGGTCTCTGTGAGAATCCTTGTGCTACAAGCCGTGCCTTGTATCTAACGACTTCACCGAGTTCGTTTCTTTTACGCACAAAGACCCATTTGTGGCCCACTGGTTTAGTATCGAATGGTGTCCTTATGATCGGACCAAACACATTCCTTTTCTTTAGACTGTTTAACTCCACGTTTATGGCTTCTTTCTATTTTAGTCAGTCTGATCTACGAGTGCACTCAATTATAGACGTGGGTTCTAGATCCTCTTGCGTGTGCGCAACCTCAAGTGCTACCTTGTATGCAAAGATTGCATATATGTCGACATCTTTTCTGTTCCATTGAGTTCCAGACATGCTATAATTGATAGAGATTTCATTATTATTGATCCCTTCGGAACCTTTAGATTTGGCGTCCCAAACCTCTTGTATCGGTTCACTAGAGTGAATCTCAGCCGCGGCTATGTCTGTTATTTCAGGAATCCCGGTTTCAACCGTAGCACCTCTCTTTGGTTTCCGGGGATTCTTATCTTTGGAACCTAATGGTCTACCACGTTTATTACGTGATGCAGACTCTGTAGCAACTTGAGTCTGTCCTTTTTGGACATCTATTCGTACTGGTGCATTACAAGCTGGTATGTACGATTTGGTTACTCTGTTCGGGTCAGCAAAGGAATCTGGCAATTGATTAGCTAGCTTTTGTAAGTGTATAATCTTTTGGACCTCTGAATCACATTCTAGAGTCCGAGGATCTTGCCATTGTAAGGATGTTTGATTCCATGAAATTTCCTTTACCAGCTTGTGTGTCTCTCCACCTAAGACAGGATATACCGATTCATTTGACAATCCGCATATCTGGCCTTAAATAGGTCTCCTGTGGTCGGCTCAAGATATTTGATAATGGTGGGAGAATCAAAACCAACATATATTCCCATCCTCCTCTGAGGTCCCATTTTAGTTCTCTGTGGTGGTGCAATGGGTACATAGACTGAACACCCAAATGTCTTAATTGGGAGATGTCTGGCTCATGACCCGTTAGCAATTGGGATGGTGAATATCTATGCTCACTAGATGGCCGAATGTGTATTAGTTCAGCAGCATGTAAGACTGCATGTCCCCAAGCTGAGACCGGGAGCTGTGACCTCATGAGTAATGGTCGAGCAATCCATTGAATTCGTTTAATGAATGATTCAGCCAATCCATTATGTGTATGGA
Organism: Boechera divaricarpa; assembly: GCA_026770425.1. Classification (NCBI taxonomy): domain Eukaryota; kingdom Viridiplantae; phylum Streptophyta; class Magnoliopsida; order Brassicales; family Brassicaceae; genus Boechera; species Boechera divaricarpa. The sequence continues at coordinate 4,486,602 of CM049186.1, read as the reverse complement.
CATGTGCCACGGGATGTTCAACCCTTACCCCCATGGTCATACAATACTCATTAAACGCTTGGGAAGTAAATTCACCAGCATTATCAAGACGTATAGTCTTAAGTGGAAAATCTGGAAAATGGGCTCGCAATATGATGATTTGGGCCAATAACCTAGCAAATGCTTGGTTTCAAGAAGACAATAGACAAACATGCGACCAGCGGGTCGATGCATCAATTAGAACCATGAAATATCGAAATGTCCCACAAGGTGGGTGGATCGGACCACATATGTCTCTTTGGATTCGTTCCAGAAAATTCAAGGTCTCTTTAGACACTTTGACTGGTGAAGGCCGAGTGATCAACTTCCCTTGTGAACAAGCTGTGCACGTGAGGTGCTGAGGGAAAAATCGGTTTTCTCTAAGGGTGTGCCCTTTAGAACTTTGAATCAATTTACGCATCATATTCGTACCGGGATGACCAAGCCGGTCGTGCCAAATAGTGTGATCTTTGAATCGTGCTTTAATAGCAACATTAGCCTCAATCATACTGACCTTAGCATAGTAAAGGCCAGTAGATAGTGCGGGTATAGTCTTAAGGACTTGTTTATGGCCGTGTGAGATATTAGTAATCAGTACGGATTCTTTGTTCCCTTCACCCTGGGTTTCGATGTGGAAACCATTTAGTCTTATATCTTTGAAGCTCAATAGATTTCTCTTTGAACTGGGTGAGTATAGTGCATCTAGTATTTCTAGATGTGTGCCGTTGGATAACAACACATGGGCTTGGCCGTGGCCTTCTATTAGGCTCGAGGTACCCGCTATTGTGCTAATGTTTGCGGTTTTTATTATGAGGTTTATGAAGTATCTCTTGTCTTTTAGTATGGTATGGCTGGATCCACTGTCTACCACAATGATGTGTTTGAGCTCGTTCATAACTTTAATAGACAAGAGGTACGATTTAAATAAGTAATTAAATAATAAGTTCTGAAGAACACAAATCAAAATCAAATAAAGCCCAAATAAATATTGTCAATATAAAGCAAATATCTAAATGTCGAAATCAATCAAGAAGGTCTGAGGTCTGGGGCAATAGGACCGTTTTCTGATGGTCATACCTCTTTTTCAGTGCCACCCAAAGGTCGAGTGGATTCTCAATCGTGAGATATTGATTTTTGAGGCTCTCGGCCAGGTGATGGCGGATATGAAATATCGCCTGGAACCGATCTTTGAGAGATGCGGTGTTACCATCGATGATGCATTCACCTAGGCCTTTGGAGTTGAGGAAAATTTTAGTGTCAAGGGCCCACTGGAGATAATTATCTCCTGAGACATTGAGTGCCTCGAATTCAACCTTTTGAATGTTCGACATCTGAAAACATGCAATTGATTTCATTAAGTGATCATTCATTTCGGAAAAATAGCTTTGATGAATCTAGGATTCTTGGGTTATGGGATTGAAAAATAATTTTTCCTTAAATGAAAATTTGCTATTTATGGAAACTTTCTATTTTGGGGAAACTTTCTATTTTGAAAAATTTCTATTTATAAGGTTTCCCTGTCTTGAATAGGATTCGAAATTTTCCAATTTAATTAGGATTTAGGATTTGATAATTTCCTCTTTTTATTTAGGTTTTTCTTTTATTGATTATGATTAAACTTTTCCTATTTAGAATAGGATTTAGGGTTTTTAGGATTTTCCTATTTACGATAGGATTCTTACTTTTCTAGGTTTCTAGGGTTCACGCGATTTTAGGTTTTGATTTCTGGCAATTTTAGCATGTAACCAATCATAGAAACAATCAATTTAAAACAACCTAGACAACCTCAATCAATCGGATTATACTTTAGGGATTTCGGATTTGATCCGATTTAGGTTTTAGGTTTTTAAAGTTTCGGCCATGGCTAAGTGTTTTCGAATTTGTGACTTTGGTTTAAGTAATAATAACTTTTCTAGCAACTTAAACGAGTCAGGCAATCAGATCACACAAGCAATAACAATCGCTTAATCAATCAAGATTCGTTTTAATGGTTACACTTTCTCTAGTCCGAATTCGATGGTTGGTTCTTAGCTTTTTAGGGTTTCAGATTTACCTTTCACCTTAAGGGGTTGTACGGACTAGAACCGGGAGCTAAAGACCTCGGTTTTGAACAGTAACGCCGGATGAACAGTAACCGCGTTTTGTGTTTTTTAGGGTTTTAGGGAGCAACTCGTGCTGATAACGTGTTGTAAACTGATCCATCTTATTAATGAGATAAGGGAATATATATATATATATATGAGTCTCGGGATACAAGGGAAAGATAAAACCCTAATGGGCCTAATAGGGCCGGTTAATGAGTCCACAAGATGTTTTATAACAACACTTATATTTTGGGTATTTTTGGATACCCACGGGTATCAGGTTCGGTTCGGGTTTTCAAATACTTTAAAATGTTACCCATTCAGATATTTCTATAATGGTGGTTCGGGTTCGGTTCGGATTTTTGGATCGAGTTAGGGTCCGGTTAATATGCCCAAAGCTAGTCCTCCCCGTGAAGATCGACAAATTCTTACTACTTCAACAATTGGTTCTAATGCTAACAACAAACAATTTGTGCATTGCAATAAAAACTCTGAGTGTAATTGATTTGTTAATTGATATAACCTCGGTGAATGTGTGGTTTGTTAAAAAATAAATGTTGAGTCTATATGGCTTTTAAAATAAAATAATGATTATTTCTCATTATAACTAGTTTAAATCCTTCATATATTTCATGTATTTTATGGAGTTTGGATTCTATACGAAGAAACAAAAAGATAAAAGGAAAATTAGATAATAGATCTATTTGTGATTCGGACCAAAAAAATTATCTCTTTATATAACCTAGGATATATCCCGTGGTATAGCACGGACAAATTGTAATTATAAAAGAATATTTGAAAATTATGAAATCAGGATATTAGAAAATTGTAATTATTCTAAAATTTTACGAAAATTATAATAACAGTTTTTATAATATCGAATCTTTGTAATATCCGCATAAATATTTTATAATCAGAAATATAAAACCAATCTTTCATATTCCATGATATTAGGAATTTTATGTTGGAAAAATTAGATGTAAAATCGGGATATTTTCTTTGATTAAACCGAAGAAATAAGTAAAGTTTTGGAAGATTAGGACATTCTAAGATATTAATTAAGATATTTTGGAAAATATTAATCTAGAATATTCTATGATTGAATTTCATAGAATATATTTTTTTGTTGAAAGATAGTATGTCTATTAGCGATATTGGATATTGCAATATATTGTTCTCAACAGAAAATTTCCGGATATTTTTTATTTGAATTTTAATTATATATTTTTCTGTTTTAATTACCAAATTTTACAATTTAATAGATTTAAAATTAAATTACAACGTTACATTTTTATGTTAAATTGTACACCATGTTAAACTAAGTCGGATATGAAGTAACAATTTTAAATCTACTAAAAATCTATTAATAGATTCGATATTATAAAAAGAAATTAACATTAACATTAACATTCTACAAAAAATCGCAATCTACATCAAATCTCTTATTTTTGGAAAATTAAATCAATATTTAATTTAATTTAATTAGTATATTTAATTAAATTAACAAAATCTTCACAAAAACTATTTTTAACTACTTTTCAAAAAATTTTAAATAAATAAATAAATTAAAACGAAAATTATAATTTATAAAGAAAAAAAATCGATAATCTACATAAATTCTTACTTAAAATTTTCCAAAAAAAAATCGCAATCTGCATAAAATCTCTTATTTATGGAAAATTAAATACACATTTAATTTAATTTAGTTAGTATTTTAATTAAATCAACAAAATCTTCATAAAATTTATTTTAACCACTTTTCAAAAAAAATTAAAATAAATTAATTAGTTAAAACAAAAATTATATTTAATTAAATGATCACATAATAACTAATGACTAAAATACCTTTAATGAGAGATTAAATTTTGTTTTTTGAAATAATGGTAATGTGGTGTAAATATTAACATTTTTTAATGTTTATTTATAAATGTATTCCCCAAATAATATATAAGAGATTTATAAATGTACTCCCCAAATAATATATAAGGGATTGAACTCTACTAACAAGTCAACATTTAAAATCATATTCTTGCCATATTAGCATAATGACGTTCCAATATTTATATTTTCCGAATTTTCGTTATATATATATATATATATGCATATAAATTTGCATCTGTAATCATTTTCTTTTATAATAATTTACTAACTAACCAAAAAAAAGAGAAGATGATATTCTAGATTATTTGTTACCATACCTTTGTTTTTCACTAAAAAGATGATATAAGTTTATGTTAATTCACTGAATCTGGCATTTGTTGTAAGTGCAGCAAGATATATATATATATATATATATTTTAATCTATTTTCAGTGCCAATAGTCCATTTGTATCTATTTTTGGGTTGTTTACTTTTGGATAAAAGGTAAAAAAATTAGAAAATTATTAGGGTTTTTGTATTAATATAGAATAAAATCTAATTATATATATAAGTACCAAAAACCCCTATAAATTAATACTCGATAAATTAATAATCACTATAAAATAATAATTTTCTTATGTCCCGAGTTGAGCCGGTATAATACCTAACACAATTCGATAAGATAATAAGATATTTTGTTTTAAAAAAATCCGATGTAAATTTATGGTCCCAACAATACTATAAATTAATAATTGTATAAATTTATATATATATATATATATGTAAGAAAAATTAGTGAAATATTACTCTAATGTTGTTTTTTTTTGAATTTGTATTAATTCTTGTTAGAGTTCATCTCTAATATTTTACTACATCGAAAACTTTTGATGTTATCTTTTAAACATGATAATTGTTTTCTTACTTGTAATTGGTTTTAGGAGAATATTGATTATAATAAAAAAATATTTTTAAATAAAATATTTTTAAGAAATTACGAAACTAGACAAATCTTTGTATAAATTAATAATTATTAATTTATCGATAAATTAATATCTCTATTAATTAACAAAATATCTTATCCGACATTATTAATTTATAGAAATTTTACAATAGAAAAACGCTAACAAAGTTGGTATTGCGATTTATATCTCGTAGGAAAAAACGATGACTCTTTCGAACTACCAGCGTATACTTCAAACTATTAAGCTAAAACGATTAGTGCATAGTACCGGACCTCACGATGGATAATTTTTGAGATACATGTAAGAAATACAAACTAGATTTTTATGTGTATTCAGTTTAAACAAATAAAATAATATTTTTTTACAGATAGATAAGCTTCATTTGTTTGTAACAAGTTGTATAAAGTTGAAGTTTGCAGTTTTAGTGGAGGATTGACATTGTTTTACAACGATAAAATAAAAGTTGAATTTTTTTTATGTTGGTAATTAAGTTATCGATGTTAAAGCAATTTTAGGAATTAAGAAGGTGCATATGGTGATCATGTGGTAAAATTACGTGATATTGTGTGGAAGAAACTAACATGAATAAATTATAAGAGAAAAGAACTATGTCTCCTTTAATCACCTGAAATCATGAAAAGAAAGGAGGTTATATGAGGTTTGCAACGATCATTTTCTCCTCTAATATAATGATCCTGTAGCATTGTGAAATGTTAAAATTTACGTGCCTTAGAGATCTGATATATGGGAGAGTTTGCATGAATCATTAATAAACAAATTGTGAGATGTTGGCTTGTTCTTTACTCTCATTTTAATGTGGAACATTTGAATATTATTAGGTAAGATCTTAGGCTGATTTTAGCGAATTTTGAAGAAAAACTAGTTAACTATTAAGTAGTTTCGATTTGACAAGAAGTTGTAAAATTGATATAACGATTTTATTTTCTCTGGCAATATCTAATAAATTGCTAAATCTGTTTCGAGAGATTTTGCAACATGATATAGGGAACAATGTTTTTTTCTCTTCCGAAAGTTCATTGTGACTGTGACACCAAAATTGAATCAACAAGAATTTGATGGGGTTAATTAACCGTTAGTTACACAAATTTTGCCTATCCAACGTCGGTGAAGGATATTGTATTTGTATAAAAGTTAATTTTTACTATTGAGAATATTAATCAAATATTAAAAAATTTAAACTACAATTTAAAAGGTTAATAAAGAATCACGTAGTAAAGATTTAGCAAAATTTCAGATCCCTACGCATTTACACTCCTCACACACCTTTCGAACTAGTCTTGATGACTACCATTTGATATTTATGCCGATAGATTTTTCCTATAATTTAATACGAGCTCTAGGCGCTGTAATTTTATTTTATTTTTATTTTCATTTGTTAATAAGGATATATATACATTGGACCATAGTCAAAGAATTAGTAAGACACGAGTTCAATATATAAAACTATTTTTTTTAAAAATTAAATTTTGGATATATTAAGATATAGGAACATACTAAGGCAAACAAATACATTTTCCTTCAATGCAAGCATATAAACCATCCGGGCATTGATGAGAAGCAACACAATCAGAGATCGTCTTGCACGACACAAGAGTCTTCACCTTCATCGAATAAATCTGTTTGAGGCTCGGACATTGGCATTGTTTGTTCACACATTGCGCGCTTCCGTTCGAACATCGAATCGATTTACATTGTTTCGATGTCTTGCATGGAATTATCAACTGAGCTTCAGCTCTAGGTATGCTCACCAACAAAGTGTCTGTTCATTATTTACAGTGTGACTGGAATCAAGCTATATTTCTAATCGATTTGATTTATATAAAAGAAGAGAGAAATCAAGACTTACAGGAAAGAAAGAGAGCGAACAAAATGAGCAATGTTGCCTTGGATGCCATCATATCCTTAACTTGAAATTTCGTGTTTGATAATGTTTACTTTGTCTTATAATCTAATTATGGTGGATGGTGATATTTATATATTGTGTTTTGAAGCATGAAAATGAAAATGGCAACTTAATTAGTGTGTTGACTATTTTATTGGTGTTTAGTATCAAAATATTGACTGAAATATCAATCTATTATTAATTTTTTTCAAAATAAGATACCTTAAAAAAATCTATAAATAGGATACCTTTTGAATATTATTTTTAATTTCCGGAAAATGTCCTTTTAGAGTTTTGATGATTTTCTTAGTCAAATGTATCTAACTCACCCTTAGTCAAGATTTTTAAAACTACCTATTTTTTTGTAAAGGTACAATATCGTATCTTACTTATTTTATGATTAGTGTATATAGTTCATTTTATCGATACATTAACATTTAACATTTGATATATATATTTGTTACTTATTATAAATGATCAACTCAATCTTCACGACTTACAAGTAGCAAATCATTCATGTGACTTTTAATAGCGAATGATTCCACAGACGATTCCATAACTGACAATTCTACCTGCAGTACAAGGATCAACGACATATAGTTCTTTTTACTATGCTCACGATAAATAGCTTTACTCTTTCACGGACGGGAATATGATGAACATCTTTACTTCCTCAACACTAGAGATCTATGATATGCTTGTCTTCACTCATCTGCAACAATTTGTAACAACTGGGGCAAACTTTATACCTGGTGTAAGAGCATTAATTAACCACTCTATTAAAGGGATTTTCAAAATTTGTGTATATAGTTTACATGTTATTTTCTACATAATATTTCTCACACTTTTCTAAAGTTTGAAAGCTATCTTCGCGAGGTTGTTTTTTTCTTTTCTTTTGGTGTGTTTCCTGATTGTTTTAGCTGAAGTTGTCTTGCTCTTTCTCTTGGCAAAGGTTTTTCCTAAGGGTGGTGGTTCGACCCCATCGTCTTTTCCTCAATTTTTGCATCTCCCTCGCATTACATATGTTTTTCCTGCAGTTTGCTGATTCTCCTCAACTCATTTTGGAGATTTCTGATTCTCATGATCTTCCTCCAACATGGAGAAGGGGTAGTTACAGATTTTGTAAGTATAATCTGTTCGGTTTGAATGTCTTACTTATAGCTACACTCCGAATGCTAGGGATATCAACAAGATCCACCATTTCCTTAAGCATATTCATATATCATTTCTTAGTCATTTGATTCACTTTGAAAGATGGATGGGAAAACCTTTCTTGTCCCCATCTCGTCATCCGAAATCCAATGGTATGTACAAACTTAGGTATTATTGTAGGAACCTAGTTTTATTCTAATTTTTTTTTCTTTCATAATTGCTAAAAATGCTTTTCAACTTAAACAACAGAAAGTTAGGCTTATTTGCCTACAGTGGCTAAAGATTCATATAGTAACATAGTAACGCCTTTTTACACTTTAAGATGACAGCAACATCGGTGGATTGGCATGGTTTCTACACTTGGAAGAGTTTATATGGGTTAAGAATTTGTTTATCTTTTTTTTTTGGACAAAAGGATTTGTTTATCTTATAATTCACATTCTTTAAATTTTAAGAACGATAATTTATTACGTAATACTAGAATCTAGCCTTCAATTTTTATTTTAGACTTTGTACATCTGGTTTGGCTTTCCAATTTTTTTCTATGTTAATTAGTGGTATGTTGACCAAAAATTAAAATACATAAACAAATGTTGCAAACTTATAAGTTTCAAAAAATATTTTTGCCATGATTTGTTTACAATTATATTTTTAAAATTTTATCTTAACAAAATATAGTTTTAACTTTTTTTCTTTATTTATAAATGATATATTGTATTCAATTTGGTAATATCATGTTTAACAGTCATCGTCGTTACTGTCAACCAGTTAAAATGTCCCATAAAAACATATGTTTTCAGTGGCTATACCAATTATATAAAATCACTCTATAACGTTTTTTTCCAAAGAAAATCACTTTACAACGTTTGAAACCATAACAGTCCGTTTTTGCAAATCTTCACACTTGTTTTCATATCCTTAGCGCTTAAACTAGTCGAAAATCTACATAGCTTTTGAACACACAAAGCAACTAACTAAATAACAAATCTACTAAATTCTTTTGTTCTTACCAATATTAATTAATATTTTTTGTAAACATACTAGAAGTAGTCAAAGTTCCGGCAATTACCATAATAAGGTAAAAACGACTAATTTATACCTACACATTGGGGTACTATTACGGAAAGTACATATACTAGTGAATTATGCGCATACATATCTTAAGTTTTATAATTTTTAAATTTCATACCCACAAACAAAACAGTGGCTTATGCATACTTTGACCGTATTTCTTTTAATTATCCCCTTACGTGATGCTAAGTTAGATTTCATGTCACCCACCACATCAATCATCAAATACTTGTTGAGTTAACTGCCACATCATTAAACATAGAAACGATAAAAATAAATTTTAAAATCATAAGAGCATTTTTCTCTTCTAAATTTGTATCATTCCACAAATTTTACTAGTGTGAGGTACTATTTTTTTTGTTTGGTATGTCACTACAAAAAAAAAGTAGATAGCGTCATTTATTTCTTTTATTTACATTGATTATCAAATGATACAAATGTGTTACCATCACTTATGCAATTGATTTTAAAAGTGGCGATGCAAATTAACGTATCATTTAAACCAACCGATGGTAATATTTCCATCAGTTATAATAAGTAATGCTAGTATATGTCACTTAATAGAAATGATGTAAATTTTGTAACAATTACTACAACTGATGTAAATTATTTACATCACTTTTCGTAATTGATATTAACCGTTTGCATCATTTTACATAAATGATAGTAGTATTTATGTCATTTATTATATGTGATACTAATATTAACATCATTTTTTTTAAGCGATGATAATAATTAATATTAGTTTTCAAAATTGATACTAATAATTGTAACATTTATGGATAAATGATATAAATATTTGTATCAAATATTTTTATCGAGGTTTAACATATTATTTTTGCATTACTTAATTAGTTACAAGCATCACTTGTACAAATGAAGTAATAATTATTAAATTTTATTTTATAATAAAATATTATAAAAATATATTAAACATATTAAATATGTGAAAATATTAAAATGTATTAAATAGAAAATATACTTGAATACAATAAAATAATCTAGATAAAAACATATTAAAGAAGTACGTACATAGATCTCAAATAAACAAAGAAAATTACTTACTCTAATCATAGCTTCTAAACATAAGAACAAGAAGTGGCAGCATTATCATCTTCATCTCATTCGTCTTCCATTCTCTGTATACAAATGTTATATAACAATGAATCAGTTAAACATTATCTTACTCATATCTTCACACCTCTTCAAATATCATATAGGATTTTAAGTATTTAAGAAACCAATGTTGAATTTAACTAAGTGAAAGCATATACATTTAAAAAAATATAACTGAGAATTTGGTTGATTGGCAAAGTTTGACGGAATAGAAGTAAAATTTGGCTGATTGGCTAAGTTCGATAACACATCAGCTAAATTTGGCACCAACTAAAAGCAAACGATGTAAATCAATTGCTAATGACATCACTTGTTAAAACTGATGTTAATCTACATAATTAATATCACTTATCACCTAAGTAATTCTAATTAGCATCAGTTAATTTTTTGACACATTAAAACCGAGGCTATCTACTTTTTTTTTTGTAGTGTGTTCAGGAAATTCAAGTCCGTGGGCCCTACATCTCCCTGGAGCAGGACCCAGACCATATTAAATTCACTCTTTTAGAGTAGATCACTTCCAGATGACGACTCGAACTGGTGACTTTGAGTTCCCTCAGAAATCTTTACCAGTAAAACTAGTGCCCTGTGGTTACTGTCAGGTACTATTACTACTATAAACCCATATGTTCACCAACTTTCTCTTTGGATACTATGGAGACTATGGAATCAGTTGGTATTTCAACGAAACAGTTTGCTTTGGCAAAATAATTTGGCACTAGGTAAGAATGATGCAAAGGAATGGCTGAATGCACATGAATATATACACAGTTATTATTCAAAAAAAATATATACACAGTTGTAACCAGCCAGCAGATTGACTCACAAAAGGAGAAGCAAGGAACAATCACAATGAGAACGACCACCAACTGGATGGAGAAAATGTAACTACGATGGCTCCTTTACTAGTCAGAAACATCCCTCAAAGGCAAGTTGGGTTATTAGGAATGATATGGGCATATGCAAAGGTTCAGGCAAGCAGTAGGAGTAGCTACATCGTGTGCTCTTGAAAGTGAGATCCAGGCAATCATAATGGCAATGCAACATGTATGGGGTAAATGATTTCGTAAAGTAATTTTTGAAGGAGATTGCAAACAAGCGGTAGATCTTCTTAATAATAAAAGATTAAACTTTGGAAGCTATAACTGGATCCGTGAAGCAAAACAATGGAAAGATCGTTTTCAAGATGTCCAATTGAAATGGACCCCAAGATCAAATAACCATCCGGTTCATATATTAGCCAAATGCAACATTCCAAATAGTAGTCTATTTCACTTCTATAATTATGTTCCCCCTTCATTTCAAATGCTTTACATTGTAACTATGCACCAACTCTATTATATTGATGGAAAGCAGATGTTATATAGAAAAAAACTTACCTTTAATGAGATGAGAAACAAATTTTGAGTTAACTTCTATTTTGTAGAATTATTATTTTTAAAATCAGAATAAAAAGGTGAGAAAATAAATCGAATTGAACAAAATCAAGCCTAAATTTATGAATCAAAATCTAAACGATAATTTTGTTCTTACTCAATTATCCGAACCTAAACCGATTTTTTGTACATACGGACCCAATTGACCTAAATCTAGAAGCACATGTTAAACAATATGCCTTAAAATTTTAAAAGAAAGAAACTAAAAAAAAACAAAAAAAATAAGAAAAACTAGTTTGGAGCAAACCAGACTCATCTAATGACATGGATAAGGCGGTCCACTCGTCAAAAGATAGGTTTATTCACAATAAAGTAAGGTTTATTTGTTTTTAAAAACTAAAACACTATTGCGAAACTTATAATTCGTTTCATATTCGCTCTTATTGTTGTCTTTTGTAAGAATATGTACATATCATAGCTTAAAGATTGAAATATCGATTTTATGTTCTTTGGAATTACTAAATTTTTAAATTTTTTGAACGCAGAGTTGTTATCGGTATTTGATGCGTTCTTTAGAAGTATTTCCAGAATGTCATACTTGTCCTTCCCTAAATATCTTGACTGTAATTATTCTCCCCTGAAGATCAACAAATTCTTACTATTTCAACGATTGGTTCTAATGCTAACAACAAACAATTTGCCCATTGCAATAAAAACTCTGAGTATAATGGATATGTTAAGTGATATAACCTCGACGAATATGTGGTTTGTTAAAAAATAAATGTTGACTTTATATGGCTTTTAAAATAAAATAATGATTATTTCTTATTATAAGTAGTTTAGATCCTTCATATATTTCATGTATCTGATGGAGTTTGGATTCTGTACCAAGAAACAAAAAAAATGAAAGGAAAATTAGATAATAGATCCATTTATGATTCTGACCAAAAAATTATCTCCTTAAGTAAAATGAACCCGACTAACAAGTCAACATTTTTTTTTTGTCATCATTTTTTTTTTCTTTTGTTTTTATTCAACCAGAAAATTTTATTCATAAGATTAAATTATTTCGTTACAAAAGAGGAAAATAAATTCTTCCAAGTCCTCAAATAGAAGGTTTAAAAACACAAGAGTAAACAAAGCAAACAATAAAAAAAGCACGAGAAGATAGATCTTCGGATAGCATAGAGCTTCGATGATAATCAACAAAGACAACATCTTCAACTATAGGGTTCAAATGCTTGGCGAGAGTGGCTTCGTATTTTTTAAAGGGAGACCAAAATTATACAGCTATGAGAAATCCAATCAAGGTTCTCTTAGTGGCTGTTTGAAACGCAAAAACAAGAAGCATAATGCAAGAACCGTAGAACGAAAAAATCCGTACCGGAATTATAGGGTTTACACCAATGTCAAAGATTCGACACACTTTCGAAAATGTGATCGACAACAATCTAACATGGTGATCTACGATATTACACTCTCTTATTAAAGGGACTAACCGGTCTAATAAGGAGGAAGAGAATGTGTACCAGATTTCAGTGGGTTTGGTCCAAACCAAGAGTAATCGTCCAAAAAAAGGCCCATGAATCAAATTTTTTGTTGAACTGGGCCTGAAGCCCGTTTTGAAAAGAATTGGTGTTCGCCCTAGCAGATTGCTCCTTCTTGCAGCCGTGTGTAACAGCCACCAGCGGCGACTTGGGGACATCGACTGACAAAGGGAGACTTTCGATGATGGCGTCGAGGGGTTCTTCCGGTGATGATCTTCGATGTCGGGATCGAGATGGTGCAAGGAAACGCCGACGTTGATATTGGAGATCAGAGAATCCGATAGAGATCTTGCCTGTGAAGGAAAGCATGTCAGGTGTGTTGCAACTGGAGCACCGTCCGTGAGAGAAATAGTTGGAAGGTTTCTCCGAGGAGTGGCGAACTTCAGCGGCACTAGACGGACCGAATCACAACAGTGTTCCTCGGGGATTTTAAGAGTTCTTTGGCCCGAGGCCGGTAGTATTATCGATCTCGAAATGAGTCGGGAAGTGAAAGAGATGTTTGCTTCATCAGAGATGGTAGGTAGCCAGATTTCTGCATAAGATCCCAGACCTATGAGATGGTTGACAATTAAACTTCTTCGTAGATGGTCTTCCGTAGCCGGCGATGAATATTGGTACGAAGTACGGCTGTTAACATCAGCGGTGAGAGGCGTTGAAAGAAACAGAGGCAAGTTGAGAGCAGAGGAGCGTGGTCTTCGGTTTGAAGCCAAGAGTGGTTTTGACTCACGGGAGAGAGACATTGATGTAGGTATGTCGGAGGAGAACTTTCATCCGAGATCGACGAAATCACCGCCGGCCGAGCACATCCATCTTTCACCTTGGTCGATGAGCAGAGAAATTGAACGAGAAAGAGAGAGTAAAAAAACAAACCCGAGTACGAAAGAAAAAAAGACGGTGGTTTCCCGACGCGGGCGAGCCATGGCTTCACTGACGTCGGATAGTAAGGATGGTGAAGATTTCTCGATAACTATGTCTGAAAGAGAAAATTTTTTAGTAAACTCGGATTTTTTTTTGGCAACATTTAAAATCATATTATTGTTATACTAGCTTGAATGACGTTCTAATATTTATATCAACAAAAGAAAAGAGAGGATGATATTCCACAATATTTGTTACCATACATTTGTTTTTCACCATCACTCTATTCTTGTTTACTACTCTATTCATCACCATCACAACCACCACCATTACTACCATTACCACATCGTCACCACGAATTCCATCGCAATCACCACCATCGCAACTACCACTTTCCACCACCACGACCACCACATTGTCACCACTACCACACCGTCACCACCATAACCACCATAACCACCACACCGTCACTAGCGCAACTGCCAACATCCAAACCCAAATTGGTCATTCCACAACCTTCTAGTATTAGTTTCTTTATTTCTCATTTTGTGGTGCTATAAGTTTAATTAAATTATCAAAATATGTTATTCTTGCAAATCACTTATATATGAGGTGAAACTTACAATTTTCTTTTTATTCACTATTTTTGTTGCACCTTGTGAAAAAATCATACATACCAAGCTGTGAAATTGACATAACGATATTATTTTCCCTGATAACATTTACTGAATTGCTAAATTTGATTCGAAAGACTTACAAAATGATACAGGAAACAATGTTATTTTCTCCTCCGAAAGTTCATGATTGTGACTGTGATACCAAAATTGAGTCAACAAGAACTTGATGGGGTTAATTAACCGTTGGTTACAAAATTTTTGCCTATGTAATTCGATTCAATTTATATAAAGAACAATCTGATATTTTTTAAAGGATATTAAAATTGTAAAACTTTAAGAATATATCATAATATTAATGAATTTTTTATTCTCATCAAGTGAAATTCGTTAAAAACTTAAGGAGATAACAAAATGTTTTGTGGTTTTACTCTCTCGATAGAAAGCAGAGCACATTTTAAACAGCGTTTGGCGATACCATCGGCCATTACATTATCCGATCTAGGGATGTGGGTAAAGATAATTCCCGTAAAATCTCTTGCTAAATCTTCGATATCAGAGAGGATGCCGTGAAGACTTCGGATCTTTTCCTTCGAATTTATCGCATTGATCAGAATTGCAGAATCCGAGCAGATGCACAAGTTAGATAAGCTTCTTCCTTTCACCGCTGTTAATCCATGTCGTAAGCCCAGTGTTCCGCCATCAAAGAGAAATTAACAAAATATACTGATAATTCTCTTTTACAGAGTTGTTCTTTATCGGTGTTCTCAATATGCCATCCAATTCCTGCAATTCTCCTTTCTTCATTCCATGTCGCATCCGTAAACAGCGAAGGACCGTGATGTAGAGCGATCTGTGAAAAAAATTTAGAGTAATTGCGACTTTCAAATTGGTCAATTACCTGGGCAGAATCAAATTCGGCAGCGCCTTTGAAAGCTTTCTCAACGCATTCTTTGACAGAGAAGTGTCTGTTTTTAAAGATAATTATGTTTCTTGTCGTTCAGATGGACCAGCAAATCCAAGGGAAAATGAAACTTATTCCTACTCCAGTTGGTAGTTATGGTGTCATGGATGATGCATTCAAGAGAGCTTG
Source organism: Boechera divaricarpa (assembly GCA_026770425.1). Classification (NCBI taxonomy): domain Eukaryota; kingdom Viridiplantae; phylum Streptophyta; class Magnoliopsida; order Brassicales; family Brassicaceae; genus Boechera; species Boechera divaricarpa. The sequence continues at coordinate 4,470,948 of CM049186.1, read as the reverse complement.
CTGAAAGGATTCCAGATTCGAGAAATCCGGTGTTTCCTACGAGGGAGCTTCATTCCAAATTTGTTGTGCAAAAGTACACTCAAAGAAGATATGTTTTGTTGTTTCCAATTGATTGCAGCGGGTACAATTTGTATTTGAATACATACCTCTGTGCTGTAGATTCTCTCACAGAGGCAATGCGTTTTGAAGGATTTTTCAGGTAAATATTTTTAATTTGGGTGAAATGTTCCTTCTCTATAGGTTTTGTATCCAATTGGAGTTTTGTGCAGGAGCATTTCTGATTAACTCTTTTTCGCTGATGGTTGCCAAGGCTTGGTACCCTGATTTGGAAGAGTAAATTTCTGAGAGAGTGGGCAGCCATGAGTACGAGTCATCAACGCCAGCCTTGTTTGCAAGTAGGCATTTGATTTCTTCAGCGAGGTGAGTGAGAACTTCATCAATTTTTGTTGAATTCCAATCTTTTGAGTCTTCCTCCAGGAGATCACTGACTTTCAAAGTGACTCCATCTCTGTTAGGAGGTCCAAATGGTGTTCTACCATTCTCAACAGGGATCCATGGACCCGACCATACGCTTATGGATTTGCCATTTTTGATGGCTTTAACCGTGTGATGCTTTAGAAGATCACAGCCTATGAGGATACTTCTCCAGCCATGAGAACACGAGCTTGGAGGTTTACGATCCATCAGGTTGGAGGCGTTACAATATTTCCCAAAAAGATCTCGGCTTAGGAGGCGATGTGGGTGATTGAGGAGCCTGCAACTGAGTTTTGCCAGCAAAGCATCGTTGAAATCTTCAACTTCTTTGAAACCTAAACCTCCTACAGCCTTTAGTTTAGCTAGAGTTTTTCATGCAATCCAATTCATCTTTTTCTTATCTGGATGTGAGTCCCACCAAAATCTTGTCAAAGCTGATTGAATTCTCTTGTTTAGGCTGGCTGGAAGCTTAAAACACATCATCGTATACGTTAGAATTGCTGTTATGACTGATTTGAGCATTGTAAACTTGCCCACTCCGGACAGGTGTCGTGTTGCCCTACTTATTGTTATCTGTTTTATCTTGTCCATAATGGCCGTGAACAAGTCTTTTTTTCTCTTCCGAATAACTCAGGGAGCCCAAGATATTTTGCTACTCCTCCTTCTTTCCTTATGCCAAGTAAGTCCTTTGCTTTTTCTCTAACCTCCTGAGGTGTTTTTGCTGAGAAAATAATGGTTGATTTACCCACATTTATTTTTTGCCCCGAAGCTTCTTCATAGTTGCAAAGTATGTTTTTTAATTTCTTACATCCCTGTTGGCTTGATTTGAAGAAAAAAATGGTGTCGTCTGCAAAAAGAAGATGATTTACTCTTGGGCTTTTCTTAGATACTCTTATTCCAAGTAGTTTCCCGTTGTTTTGGGCATTGCGGCACAAACCTGAAAGAACCTCACTACAGAGTATAAAGAGGTATGGAGATAGCGGATCCCTTTGCCGTAACCCTCTCTTAGGCTTTAAAAAACTTTGTGCTTGTCCATTAAGCAGGAAATAATATGTAACAGAAGATACGCATTATGTTATCCATGTTATCCAGATTTGATGGAATCTAAGTTTTTTCAAGACTACTGCTAGGAAGGGCCACTCTATGCGGTCGTAGACCTTGCTCATATTGGTTTTCTGAAATTTTTAGGTAGTGAAGAGTCTCGTGTGTGATCAGCACATTGTCGGAGATGAAAGAGTCCAGAATAGGCTACAACCAAAGAGTGAGAATCTTTGCTATGATCTTGTAAGCCACGTTACATAACGCAATAGGCCGATAATCAGCCACCCGTTTTGGTCTCTGAGTTTTAGGGATAAATCTGATATGAGTGTGATTCAAGTTCTTGTGCATGATTCCTGTTATGAAAAATCTTTGAACCTCCTTTATCACTGCCGGTTTGGTTATATCCCATTGATGATGAAAGAAAGCATCTAGATATCCATCAGGGCCAGGGGCCTTGTCTCCATGAATTGAAAAAAGTGTTGCTCTTATCTTAGCTTCTTGAGCAATTTTGGTCAGGACATCATTTTGCTTAGTTGTAATCCGAGTGGTGAGAGTCTCACTAACAATCGCAAAATCAAAAGGTGAGAAAGATTCAAAGAGGTTTGAGTAGAATTTTGAAATTATTGCACATATCCCCTGTTCGTCATGGCAACTCTAACCATTTTTATCTTTTAGAACAGTCAAACGGTTTATAGTTCTCCTTCCTTTGGTGATGGTATGGAAATAATTAGTATTTTTATCTCCTAGAGAGAGCCACAACTGCCTGCTACGTTGCTTCCAATATCCTTCCTCTTCCTGGTAGGCTTTCTGAAGCTTTGACTTTAAGATTTCAGTTTGATCTCCTGTGTTGTGAACATCAGACATGGCGCTGTCAAGTTTGTCTTTTGTCTCTTCAATGACTCTTATGGTATTAATGTGGTTCTTTTTATACCATGCTGCAATTTCTTTACGATTTTCAGTGAGCCTAATCTCCAGATTTGCGTTTGGATATTTGTTCCAAGATTTTTATAGTATTTCTCTGATTACTGGATTATTCTTCAATCTCCTATCAAATCTGAAAATTCCTTTGCTTTTTCTTCTTGTTGGATACAAATATGATATCACAAGACGATGATCAGACGTTTCAAATTGGAGATATTCGCACCGGCTGGATGGGAATAAGAATGTCCACTCTCCGTTGGTGAGTGCTCTGTCAAATCTGCTTAGGATTTTATGATCATGCCTAGTACCTCTCCATGAGAGGTTGTTTTCCTTGTGAGATCATAAAGATCACAGCTAGACAAGAAAGATCTGAAGTCAATAAAAGAGCCTTCTGACCGCGGAGGTCCACCTAGTTTTTCGGAGTTGTCCACTATATCATTAAAATCGCCGGTAAGGAACCAAAAACATGTTGCTCCGATATCCAGCTCTGATAATTGTTCCCATATTGCCCTTCTCTTTTGTTTATCTAGTTCTCCGTACACGAATGTAGCTTTAAAATGTTGATGCTTGTATTTTATAATCGTGTCTATGAAATTATGAAATTAACTTAGAATATCCAGATTAACCTCTTTCTTCCAATACAGCGCAAGTCCACTTCCACAGATTCCATTAGGGCTTACAAGAAAATTACAATCAAAATCTAGAGCTTCTAGGTTCTTGAGCACAAAATCATCGGGGTTTTTAGTCTACATGAGAAACATTATGTCTAGGGAGAGTTTCTTATTCAATCCCTATAGACGATAAATTATTGCGGAGTTTCCCAAACCGCAACAATTCAAACTCCCTATCGTTAAGGAAGAGGGTGGCCCGGTTTTTGAAAACTCAGGCGTGCACTAGTGCTGGATGGGATGAGACTGATCTGCGGATCAGAAGTTTGACGTGTATCAGTAGATTCTCAGGATCCGCTGCTTGTAGTTTGGTCTGTATCTCTAATCCTTGATGCGGTTCCTCTCTCCCTCACTGGTGGCATGGATATCAGTAGAGGAGAAGAATTAGCTATTTCCAATGGAGTAGACATTTGTGTTTCTGTTCTTTGGTTTTTTGAGTTTGAGGTTGATTTCACTTTTTTTTGTTTGCCACTCAGATTCTCAGCTGTTGCCTTTGATCTCGCTGGCAACTTCTGAGGGATCTAACCACTTTTTGCATCTTTTTCTTCTTTCCACTCGCTCCATTTAGAATCTTTGGACTTCCAAAGTTCAATCGACTTGCGATTGGAGGTCTGCCACATTTTTGTTTCTGGGTTTCAGGGATTGTCCTAACTTCTACCTCAGCTCCAGCAGTGATTACAGTAGGTTCAGTATCCACAGTGCTTCCTGTAGTTTGAATTATGGTGTTCATCAATTTTTTTGATTCCGATGCAAGAATGAGATCATCAGTCTCTTGCATTAAGCCTTTTGTTTCACTCTGCATAACCCTCATTCTTCGTGCTGCACTTTCAGTGGGATCTCCGCAAGAGATATATTGGAGCGTAGTTTTCCTTAGCTCTTCCAACACTTTCTCCGTGGACTTAGGATGGGGAGGAGGTAGGAGGTCTTGGTTGATTATTTCTCGTTCCAGGGACGGACGTCTTGTTCAGAATTGGCTGGATTCCGTTAGTAGACTCTGCTCAGCAGGCCTCTGTTTTTCTTTCCAAACTAAAAATGGAGCAGGTTGAGAGATTTATGTTCCTTTGTGTCGCTGATCTTTGTTGGTAGAGTCTCTGTAATCGGGCGTTCTGATATGCTATCCTGAAATTTTTTGGTGGGAATGAGAGACCTCTCTCCCGTGAGATTGGGTTCTTTGAGTGGATACGTCCTTTAGTTGAAGAGGTCTTTCGTTTTTCTGTCCTTGTTGATGACTGTGGGAGTTGTTGCTTCTATGGGAGAATTGAGTTTCCTTGTATATTCTCTTCCAGGTCTTTGTTCCGGTTTTAGGAACTTCTATGTCTCCCTTCAAAGTAATTTGATTGAGTTCTCCGCTCCGGGACTCTTCTGGAGGTATTTTGATAGGTACTCTCGTGATTTCTGGCCTGATAGTGAGGTTGTTGAGTTTCCCGGTTTGAACTGACTCTGTGTCTTGTAGTGATTGAGGGAGAGGTACGCCTGTCTGTTGTTGTAGCGCTCACTCTGGTGGGACAGTTACGATCATCATGGGAGTGGCGGTTACAGACCGAACAATGATTTCTAAGCCTATCATAATCCAGGAAAATCATCGCTTCAACACCATTGTCAAATTCAATGATTGATTTCTTTACTAGAGGTTATAGTCCATTTATGGCGATCCTAACTTTTGTTGATAAAGGAGTAAGTTCAAAGCCTTCCATTTTCCCAGTGTCCTACCAATCTTTTGGAATAAAGTTTCTTTTCAAAAGTGAAGAGGGAGACCCTTGATTCTTATCCAAAACGGTATCTCAGAGGGAAATCACTGGTTCCCATTTTTGGAGAATCACCATGTACCTAGCAAAGTGGTAGGGCATGTTGTCTAAGACCTTCTTCAGGTCATCTTCATAGTCAAAACGAAACTAGAAGGTGTCGTATCTTAGCTCTGAGCCTACGGCTCTTCCACGCAGATCCCAAGACTGCGAAAGGAAGGGGATAAGCGACCATATGCGTTGCACCTTTGTGTTTGTTATTCTTCCTATTAGCGTAAGCGCGTTCTTTGAGACCAAATCCGAAGTGTCAAGAGATGGTGCTCTGATTCTCAGACAGGAATCCTCTGGTTGGGAGGATGCAACCATTTTTCCTTTTTGCTTTGCCGTGTAGCGCATTGTCATTGTTGGGTAACAGGATTTTCAGCGTTGCTTCAAACAAGTAGTGAGTGCATAGGAGGTTTGCTTCCACAGTTTCTAGCCGGAGAAATGATATTGTTCGCGGTGGCGACAGAAATGATTCTGGTCTGAAACAGACCGACAAATGTTTTTGGAGAGTTACATTTCTTCCTAGCTTATAACCGCCTCAAGGGGATTAAACTGGAGACCGATTGTTTGAATCCCATGTAAGGCTCAAGTGTTGGGAAGGAGTGTTCATGGTGTTCCCTCGGGGTTATGAACCGTCGCCGGAGGTGCCATTGGTAAGGAAACAACGGTGCATAAGCTGAAAAGGTTTTCTGTCTCGCCGTTGAGGCCAACGAGTTGGCCAGTGACCGTTGGGTATTTCCCAAAATAGAGCAGGTTAAGTTAAAAAAACCAGAAGTTAAAAAGAATACCAGGTAGCCAGAGGTCTCGAAACGATGAAAACCGGGTAGGAGTGGTCAAGCTAAACTAAGTTGCTAAAAATCTTCTTGGGAAAAGCACCTGGGAGAGATTTTCCAAGTCTCTTGTTTGTATTATTCAAGTGAACTCTATATTAATGAATTCTAAACTACAATTTAAAAGGTTAATAAAGAATCACGTAGTAAAATTTTAGAAATTTTTTAGATCCCTACGCATTTGCACTCCTCGCACACCTTTCGAACTAGTCCTGATGACTACAATTTGATATTATGTCGATAAATTTTTCCTATAATTTCATTCGAGCTCTAGGTGCTGTGATTTTATTTTATTTTTTATTTTCATTTGTTAATATGGATATATATACATTGGACCATAGCCAAAGAATTAGCAAGACACGAGTTCAATATATAAAACTAATTTTTAAAAAAATTAAATTTTGGATATATTAAGATATAGGAACATACTAAGGCAAACAAATACATTGTCCTTCAATGCAAGCATATAAACCATCCGGGCATTGATGAGAAGCAACACAATCAGAGATCGTCTTGCACGACACAAGAGTCTTCACCTTCATCGAATAAATCTGTTTGAGGCTCGGACATTGGCATTGTTTGTTCACACATTGCGCGCTTCCGTTCGAACATCGAATCGATTTACATTGTTCTGATGTCTTGCATGGAACTATCAACTGAGCTTCAGCTTTAGGAATGCTCACCAACAAAGTGTCTGTTCATTATTAGCAGTTTGACTTCAAGCTACGTTTTTAATCAATTTGATTTATATAGAGAAATCAAGACTTACAGGAAAGAAAGAGAGCGAACAAAATGAGATATGTTTCCTTTGATGCCATCATATCTTTAACTTGAAATTTCGTGTTTGATAATGTTTACGTCTTATAATCATATGGGATGACAGTATTTAAATATTGTGTTTTAAAGCATGAAAATGACAACTTAATTAGTGTGTTGACTATTTTATTGGTGTTTACCATCAAAATATTGACTAGAATTACCAATCTATTATTAAATTTGTTTTAATATAAGATACCTAAAAGAAAATATATATATATATATATAAGGTAGTATCAAAATATTGACTAGAATTGTCAATCTAATATTAAATTTGTTTCAATATAAGATACCTAAAAGAAAACAAAATCTATATAAAAGGTGTATCAAAATATTGACTAGAATTGTCAATCTTCTTATTATTATTTGGAGAGTACACTTATAAAATTAACATTACAGAATATTAATATTTACATCATATTACCATTACAACAAATAACAAATTAGAATCTCTCATTAAAGTTATAATTGTAATTTTAATTTGCATTTAAAAACATAATTAAATCGATTTTATTTTTTACTTAAAAAAAAATAGACATAAGATATATCTAGATTACGATTTTCCATTCAACAGGATATATATTTTTCCTTAATTTTAATCTTTTTGACTTAATAAACTAGATTACAATTTCTGCTGATTTTTGCAGGGAAATTAACAACTTTAATATTTTCTTAAAATCAAACATAATTTAAGGAAATCAAACAAAACAATCGCAAACTTCTTTAAATCCCGTTGATTTCCTTAAAATCAAACATAATTTAAGGAAATTAAATCAAATATAACATTATTTGCTAATAGAAACTATTAGCATATTTTAAATATCCTGTTGATTTCCTTAAAATTGATATGCTCAAATTAATACCCTAAAAGTACTAAAGCAGTTGCTGCAGTATATCAGGGGTCGAACACAAGAACTCAAGAAAACTCACGCAATAGATGAAAGATGCAGATTGTGCTAAGCAACAAATGATTGAATAGAAAACAAATGATTGGATTAAACTTAGGTTGATTTATATGGGAGGAAACTAGGCTCAGGGAAATTCTCAGGAAGTCAATGATAGATAACAATTAATCAATTAAGGTTCAATTCAATTAAGCGTCGTTCTCGAACTCAAACACGAAAGTATAGTTAACCAACTGTCGTTGCGAAAACTAACTAAGTCTAAAGTCTAAAATTCCAAATCTCTTTGCAAATCCTACACAGTAAACCAGCAATCAATTCAAGTTTGATATGTTCACAATTCGATTAAACCAAATCTCTTTGCAGATAATCCAATTGCTCACCCTAGGTTTTATCAGATTACTCAATTGCACTGTCGTGCCTAATCGATTAATCTAGGTTCTATGTTCTAAGTGATCAGGTTAGAAATAGCTTTGAGAACAACCTATGGTGAAGAACTATTCAGATTTTGAACCCTAACAAATCAATCATCATAAATCAGAGAAATCCATATGAGAAAACCCTAAACCTAAAAGGAGACTACTCAGACATGATAGATGAAACAAATAACATAACTGAATAGATCATTGAAATTAAATATAACAAAGAATAAAAACAAGGGTTCGGGATCTTCTCTATGATGAACAAAGTCTTGGATCCGTCTCCCTCACAAAAGTTCTCAAATCTCAATGGTGGCTCAAGAATAAAATTGAAAAGTAAAGTCTGCAGCCCCCCACAACCTAATGACTAAAAACTACTTAAATAGGTCTAAAAACACGAGCTGGGCTTCTTTTGTAAATAAAGGGGATGATTGGGCTTCTTATGGGCTTCCTTGAAAATCTCTTCTGCGCGTTGATTACGTCGGTATCGATCGATACCATGATGGTGTCGATCGATGCTAAAGCTTCAAAACGGGTACTTTCTTTGGTTTGCTCCAAAAAGGCTCCAAATGTCCCCAAAATCTCCAATTTCGTCCCAAACGTGCTAAAACCTGAAAAGACTCTAAAATGATAGAAAAAGCACTAGAAAGACTCGATAAAACGACTTATATCATGGCTAAAAACGGGTAAAATCCATGATATATCAAAAATCAAACATAATTTAAGGAAATTAAATCAAATATAACATTATTTGCTAATAGAAACTATTTAGCTTTTGATATATAATCTAATAGAAACTATCTTAGCTTATGAAATCAAAATAGTAAAAAAAAAAAATTTAACAAAAAAAAATTGAGAACATTATATAATTTATTTTACTATTTTTCTTTTTAATTATCTTGAAAATGCTACATGTGAAATATATATAGATTTTTCTTTTTGATTGAGTCTTTGTCTAAGCGAGTTTTTTGTTACATTAGTTTATTTTAACTTATTTGTTACTATTTTGAGACTTTTTCCCACCGGACACGAAAAAGTTTCAAAGTTGTCGCAATCTAGTCGTAAGTTATTGCAACTTCACTATTGGTCGCATTATGCAGTCGCTACTCCCGCGTATTCTTGTAGTGACACCTCCTCCTTTAGGGGAGAGAACCCTATCAGTTCTAACGACAGACGGATTACTAGAACTTGATACCTCAACGAACTCAATAACCAATTGGTTAAAGTTCAAAATCAGCCAGATTCGCACTATTTAGTGCAGAATATCTCGGACATCGCACCACCTGCACTTAAAAGAAATCTACAAGCCGAAGACTTTGTCGCTTTGAAGATGTGCTCTATCTTTGGTAATATATCTGCGATCTTCACTCTTATTGTTGTCGTTTTTAGAGCTACTTCCGATCAAGAGAGCGTTAGCTCTTATTGCTTTGTTAAACTCTGTAATTTGCTTGGTTATGAGACTTGTAAGATCAGCGTAATGAATGAAGTTTTTTTGCGTGACAAAAAAAATATATACGCATACAAATTTGTATGTAATAAACCAAAATTTAATAATTTACTAACAAACGAAAAAGAGTTTAATGATATTCTGGAATATTTGTTACCATGCCTTTGTTTTTCACCATCACTTTATTTTTTTCGCATGGGTTAAAAATTGACGTAGAAGTAGCCTTACTATTTTAGGATTGTAGAACTATTTAACTATATCATATACGATTTAAACATTATAATTATCTTGTTACTAATATTTGGAGAGTACTCTTTTTAAAATAACATTTTAATTCAAAAAATTACATACAATGTCATTAGTCTTGAGAACTAAAAAACAAAATTTTAAGGGTATAAATGTCTAAACACTTAATCTATTTTTATTATTAAAAATAAAATATTCACAAAATGTATTTTCAATTTTATTCAAATCATACTTAATTAATTTTTACTGCTAAAAATACATAATTGAAAACACTCTATCCGGTTATCGCCTTTGGTTTTGCCGGTTTTGCTTCCAATTAATTTTGGCTTAGAGTATGTAAACGGGCCCTTAACCGGAATTGTGGTTAGGTTTATGTCCGGTTATCTATATTGAATTTATTTTGGTTTTATTCAACCAAATGACGTCATTCTACTTGGCCAATATGCCACGTGTTTGCTACAGCATCGTCTGAATCAGCACCGTTAAATAGCTAACTAATGCCATATAGATTATTGCAGAAATCGGCTAACGGACATATGGTTCAGGTGTAGAATTTGAATTTTTTGTTGATTCAGGTTGATAAATGCATGGTATCATAATTCGCGTATGAAAAAGCAAAAACAAATTATACTAGTCGATTTTGGCCGTTTTCCCCAAAATCTATTTTCAATAGTTTTTCAAATTTTCTGAAATAAATCAATTAGTGAAACGAAAATTTAATTTTAAAAGTAGTAAATATATAAATTAATATAAATAATTTATAGTTTCTAAAATAAATAAAAATAAAATTATAAACAAATTTACAATTTTCCACTATAATATTACTACTTAAAATTAATTTAAAAATCGTATAATACATATCTAATACTATGAATTGGGACTTACACAATATAAAGAAATATTTAAATTTTAAACAATTACATACAATATTATTAATCTTAAAAGGAAAAAAAAAACATTAAGGGTAAAAATATGTTAGTATTTTATTATTTATCTTTATAGCCAAAACAATCTAAGAAATCTTTCTCTACTACCCATATAACCGAACACAATTATGTAATTATACTTTATTAAATATTAGACACTATTTAAAAAATAAATCAACTAATCTTTTGTTTTACAAACATAAAATATATTAATTACCATTCAAAAAATTTATGTAAAATCTATTTCTTTTTTGAAATATTAAAATGAATAATTTTAAATAAAATCAAACATCTACGAAAAAATTATTTTTTATACTCATTTGTTTTATTATTTAATAATAACACATCATAAATTTAGTATAAAAATGATATATATTTAATCCTACTTCTAAATCACTTTTTAACCCATGCAAAAAATAATTTTTAAAAGAAACATGGTTGTTTTGTAATGTACAATAAATTAAATTTCTATATGTATTTGTTTAAAAAAAAAAATTAGAGCATAAGCAGAAAAATTGAAATCTATTTATTTGTATATTTAAATTAATTATATGTTAAATAAAAAATTTATACCTAAAACAATATAAGTGTGTGTTTCTTTTATAAAAAATATGATAGTTAATATATTAATCAATTAGAATTAGAGAGAGAAAATATCTATAGTGTATTATATTAAGGTAATTATATAATTATACTCCTTGGCAATTCGTTACTCTTTAATGTAGACAATCATAATATTTCAGATTATATTAGCAATCCGCTATCTTTCAATGTGATCAATCAGAAAATTTTAGGACGAATTATTTAAAACAAATAAATGTCAGAAAATGTCAAACTCTCTGAGAGATCGACATGTCAGCAAAATGGGCTGAAAGACTCTCTCATAATGACATATGGCAAAGAAACAGAAAACGGATTCTCAATTAATATATAAGAGATTTGTAATTGGGGTTCGTTGTAGTGGTTTTAGGAAGGGTCTAATCTTAGCGACAAATGTCTGGATCTCATCCGTATTAAGCCGACTCCAAGATCATCGAACCAAAGACAACTTTCCTCGAACCATCTTGGAGATACACAAACAATATGCCCATTTTATGAAGAATTGTCGAGCCACTTTTGAAGATTGACGAGCCAATTCAACCAATCACAATTCAAGGCACATTGGGGCGCTCCGTCGTTCGTTTAGGTGATCTGACATAGATGAGGACATTTCGCATCACTAAAAGATTGATTCACTCCACAGTAAGATATTATGTCCCATTAAAAGATCGTTTCGCCCCACCAATAAAAATTACTAAGACAACAAATGTTTTTCCCTGCTTTGCTTAAAAACCACCAATCTAACCTATGTAGGGCATTTGACCCTTCTTTGGGGAGATCTGTCCAACATTTCAACATTCTGCCCCACAAAATGAATGGTTTTTCTATGAACATATTAGACTTGAACGATAATGCGTGTTTGCTTCCTTAGATCAAGCGAGAGTTTAGTTCTATAGGTTGTTATCCATATAAGTTATTACTGTAAGAATAAAAAAAACTCATCATTATTTTGCTAAAAAAAAAATTGGTTTTTAAAGCTGAAATGTTCTTAAATGTCGGGTGAGGATTATATTCATGTTTGGATATTTCATGTAACAATGAATAATTTTGGATATTTTATAAAAATTTTGGATTGAGAAACTTTCAACATTTATTTATAATTTTAATAACTTTTAGATATATAGGTAATTTTATTACTTTATGAACTTAGTTCAGATTTTTATTTCGGTATTTTGATTCCAGTTAAAAATATTTGATTTGGTTCAATTCAATTTTTTAGATTATTACTTTTACTAATCTAATTTTATATAAAAAAAATATGAGGAAAACTTGGAAAAATATTTTTTGAAAAACAACAAAAAAATATCATGGCAAAAATGTTGCTGAAAACAAAAATAAGATGAAATTTTTTAATTTATTTACTTTGTTTGTAAGAAAACTCATGAAATATATTATTATTTTATGTAATAATTCAGATATCTTTTTCCATACTTGATAAACTAAATTATATTAAAACTATCTAATTTTAATATTAGTAAAAACTATCTAAACTAAAAAGTAAAAATAAAAGAATTAATATTTGTAAAAGTAAACAGTTAATAATTAAATTTTTGATAGTTTATGGTATTATTTGATAATTATGTTTGATAAAACTTTGTTTAATTAATTAATTTTCTAAAATTCAGCTAGATTCAATCAGATTCAGCTGTTACCATTTAAGTTTTAAGTTATTCCGCCAGATTCAGCCATAAAACTCTTAAATTAAGCCAGATTCAGCAATTCAGCTAAATTCAGCCGACGTCAACCATTACCATTTAGACCAATATCGGTAATGAGTTCATGCCCTCATTTAGAGACTTAGAGTTAGCGAAACAGTTAATTCAGTTGCCTGTTGAACTTCGTTTCTTTAATTTAGCATGTGCAGTGTTAATTTTTTTAATAAAAAAATTAGTTTAGTTTACAAATTTATTGGTGTTTTAAATTTGTACAGTTAAGTTGTATTTTATTTCGTTGCTGGTTACCCAAAATATGGTGTTTTTATCCTACTTGTGACTAACGTCGTTTTGTCTTGTAAGAATATGTTAAGGTAAGTAATTTTCTGTGCAAGTAACATCAACGAAACAAGACACTGAAACAGTCAGACGAGTTGTTTAATGTGACCTTGGCTCAAGTTTTGATTTTGAATTTAGGTTTTGGATAATTAGTAATGAAACAAACTGAATTAACGATAATTTTTTAAAAACAAAACGGAAATAAAAGTCGGTCTCTCAAATAATTTAAAAGCTATATATAAACACACACTCAAATCACAAATCCATTCTCTTGATCTTCTACAACCCTAACCTCTATATATAAACGCATACGTACACACGACAAACCCAACTTCCAAACTTTTCGTCCGTTCATTTCCTGAGTTAATAATAATATTAGATCATTGGGATCTAATTTTGCAGCCACAAAACTTGAAGGCTGGGATCATTGGAACCCAACACAAAGAATATTTTCTTTCATCGCTGGCCAACTTCTAATAAACTTTGTTTGTTTTTTTAAATATATTATTTTCTCAAGATTCGAAATCCACTTACTTTAGTGAAACATTGAATAGTATATAATTATTACAATAATTGAATTAGCTTATATTTGTGGACTATATGATTGACAAACAAGATGTTAATATACAATTTATTTCGGTACAAATAGATTTACGAGTTTATATTCAACAATCCAAGAATAAAATGCTTGTTTAAAATAAAAAGAAATAACATGCATGCATACAGACATGCATGCATATATTAAATACATACATGCATGAATATATTAAATACATACATGCATGAATATATATACATTCATACATATACAAAGTATATTGGTATGATTTGATAATAGTTAGGATATATATGACAAGGGTTTTGCATAAATGTTTTCTTTTGCCAGTAAAGGGGAAGAAAAGAAATAGTATTTTAATGAAAATGTAACTATCATGTTTACTAATGGAAATTGGAGAGTGAAGTCGAACAACTTATACTTAAAAGGTTACAATGATCGTGGATGATGAATCATATGATGATTGTGATGAGGATTCAAAAAATAAAAAATCAAAAGGTATTTGTTTCAAATCAAAGCTTGTAAGCCTGAAATGGTAACAATTATTCCCTTTATATGTGCATCATAGGGGCATGGCCCATCACCCGTATTTAAGTTATAGTCTAAAGATAATTATTTTGATGTAAAATAAAAGAAACGAAATGTGAACTCCTACCTTTTTGTTTTTGTTTTTCATGTAAACTCTTATCTACCCCACTCAAATCCAATTTATGGAATAGCGTAGCGATAAATGTTGTTAAACATTAAAATTGGCTTTGGGAACTCAGTGACAATTTAGTGTGAAACATAACATTTTTAATTATCTAATTCATAACCAGAGTATATGTAGAGACTTATTCTGATTGTTTGTTTGAACTTTTTTTTTGGTTTTTTCATGTTATAATCTTGGGGATTTAACAATATTTTTTTGTATATATGTATGTAAATAAGTATAATCATAACTTGGAATCGAATTCTTAGTGTATTTTTTTTGTTAACAAAATGCATTATGAGGGTATAAATATGGGTGGTGATGCAACGATAATACTAGCACAAACAACTAGGTTACAAGTTTTAGTGAGAATAATTTTTTATACATATAAAATATATATTTTTCAATAAAAATTCATAAACCAAAATGGTTTGGTGATCCAAATCGACGGTTTGGTTCCAACATATATGAAATCATCAGGGCGTATACTTGACTTATGGAATAAACTATCAATTTCATAGTTGAAATAATGAAAAATAATAGAAAACGAGAAGATAGAAAAATTTCCTTTGAATCTTGCAAATTCCTCCAAATAAATTAAGAAAGCAGATCATTTCGCTGGAAAAATCATCATTTTTTGTAAGCTTTATGTAATCTGTTAAGAAAAGGACTTTTTCATTTTTCTCTCAATCATACATATCATGGCTTACACTAGAGTTTCCAGTAACGCATGCACGGAAAAATACTTAAGCGAAGGTTCCTAGCTCCAATGAGAAATTCATCTATATTATCATTCTCCTTCCATAAACCATCTATAAAATGTATAAAATATGTGTTCTTGTACAAGAGAACGTGAATCAAAATTCTCCATCTTCTGTTCTTGCGCATGTGCAGTTTCCCAAACTGTTGCTTCGCAAAAGCAAGCTTAACAACCTCTCGGCAAAGACCGACAATACCTGCAAATTTAGTATTGTCTAGAAAACCCTCAAAAGCTTACTATGTTATATATAACAAAAAAAAAATAAAAAAAAATACTAACTTCTATTATGGATGTCTTCTTCTTACGTAAGTATTTACTTTATGCTCCTCACGATGACAACAAACTCTAGTCATATCTCAATCAACCAAAAACTTTACAACTTTCTAAATACATGTTTTAGTTTATCTAGTCTTTATGTGAATCTATTAATCTTTTGTAAACATTTTTTGATGAAGTCTCCATTTATACTCACAATTATGAAATTAGATGTTTTTCTATATTATGTTATCTAATTTATTATATATGCTAAATATATTTTACATTATAGCTAAAATTCAAAAAAAAATATACAATATAAATATCATTAAACTTTGGGCCATTTTTAGGAAACGGTGTGCATGTAAAATTAAAGCTTAACGTCACTTTGAAATTTGATACTAGAAATATTGATAGCACCAAATTATTAAAAGTGATATTAAAAAGATAAATAAACCAGATTCCCGGCTGGTTCATATCGAACGATTTATCGATTCATGGTTATCGATTCCCGGCTGATTTCGATATGTCTTTTAAAATTTGTTTATGTAAAGAAACGATTTAGAATACTATATAAACAATTAAATAAAATTAGAAAGCTTAGTTATAAGCATAATATTTTTAATTAATAATTAAAAACAAAAAAATACATAAACATAAACAAAAAAATATAAAACATAAAATATTTTTCATAATACATAAATATAAAAATAAACAGTTAATATAACTACGGCATCTTCTCCGTAGTCTATTCCTCCCGCATCCTCTTCCACAGATCCGCACACTCCTTGTGGATTTTCTCTTGTTTCTCTCCAAATTCTTTCATCCGTGCTACAACCCGTTTCTCCATCTCATCAAGTTCGGTTAACAGCTCGTCACAATATCTATGACTTGCTGAGCCAGAGTCGGGACACGGACCGGAGCTGGGGCAGGGGCCGGGGCTTGGATCGGAGCCTGGACTAGAGCGCCAGAATCGGAAGCATCGCTCGAAACAATACTTTCAAAAGTCATCTGCAATTCTAAAATATATTTAGTACATATTATTTAAATTTTAAAACAAGAAAATATTTGAATAAGAAACTAAAATTTGAAGCAAAAGCTCTTCCACAACCCAGTGGAAAACTTCTAACCGCAAATATTTTGCGTCTTTTATACGTAAACTTAGATTTGTCCATAGCACCTATATACACAAAAATAAATATATTACCTAATATTCCAAACTTACACTTCTAAACTAAATAATAAAACTAATATTGAAAACTTATTGTTCCGGAGGAAGGAAGGAAGTATGATTTTTTTTTTTGTGTTTGGTAAGTTTTTTTTACTTGTGGTAAAATGAGTAGAGGAGCTTTGTATATATACTGAAAAAGTACCCGACAGATTCCCCGACGGACACGTAAATTTTTCGTTAGGTATCCATCGGGACGTCATTAATATGTGCGTCTTCCCGATGATCTAAGCGGGTAAACCCTTCGTGATCCCGCTGATTACCCGACGGATTGGCGACGAATTGTAGCCATCTGTCGGGACTACGTTGGTTACATACATTTATATTCGTCGCCAATCCGTCAGAACTACGTTGGTTACATACATTTATTGTTTAGCCGGTCAACTTTTCCCAATCTCGGTAAAAGAGTTAGCGGTTAATGCTTCAACCCGACGGATCCTCGACGGAACTATCACACTGGTCGGCGTTCCGTCGGGTAGCAGAACCCTAAATTGATATTATCCGACGGATCACCGTGGAAATCATCGTATTTGTCGGTGATCCGTCGAGAATAGAAAACCCTAAATCAATTTTACCGACGGATGACCGACGTCTAGGGCGTGTCCGTCGGCAATCCGTTGGCCAAAAAGCAAAGCTGGCAGAATCCCAACGGCTAGGGTGCGTCCGTTGGTAATCTCTAGGCTATATTTTTACTCCCTATAAATAGACCCCTTTGATAACCCATTTCAACACAATTTACAGAAACTTTTACAAAAACATTTACAGAAACTTTTACAGTAACGTTTACATAAACTTTTACATCAATTTTTACAGAAAAAAGTTACCGAAAATTTTGACATAAAATTTTAACAGTTTTTGATTCCAATCTTGAAACTCCATTATTGCCAGCTTCACGGGACTCGAAATACAAAATAACTATATATTTTGTTTATTTCGGACTCGTTTATGCTGGTAATTAAGGAGTTTCAGATTTGGAATCTGAAATTTTAAAATTTTTACTCTCTTACTACGACGGTTTACCGAGAAAAAACCGACACTCCACGGTTGGTTGTCGGTTGTCCGTCGGGTGAAATCGACGGTTTAACCGACGACGACAGTTTCCAGAAGGATTACCAAGGGATTTTGGCGACGGATATATGTCGTCGAATTTTCTGTCACGGAAATTCTGCCGTCAGATAATCCGTCGGGAATCGGCGTGTTCTCTTTTTATTAGCAAAATAATTATGTTTATTGGCTTTTTGACCCAAAAAAAATATATATATATATATATGTTTATTGGCCGTATTTAATATCAATTATGTTGATTCAGCGTTATTTTTTTTTTTTGTCGGCGTTTATTAAGCGTGGAGTATTAGATAATCCATAATAGCTTATCATTTTCATCCAGAATTTTCTTTTCCTGGTTGTCCAAAGTTTAATTATCTTAACATGACCGTTTAAGTTCTATTAGTTTTTTGGAAATTTCAAACTTTTAAGATTAAAGAAATCGATGACAAAAGAAGAAAAAAGGTTAAAAAAATGTCAAAGTTATCTTGCTTTTCAGATTCTCTTTTCTTAAACTAGAAATATCGTCGTTGATTTAAATTTTGGCTTACGAATTTTAATTTATTTATTACGTATTATATAATTTAAGAATCGATTTTAAGTCTGTAACTGTACGAAAGAAAAGAGTCTTGATGCACGCTCACGCGTGTAACGCACTTCCCAATCTCGAGCATGCTCTCTATAAAGCCTGTCTGTCTCATCTTTTAAAATCCAAAATATTGTTTTGTCAACTAATCCAATAAACAAAGAGCAACATCCAACAAATTATAAATACCAAAATACTTAAAACTTCAAAAGACAAATAGAAACCACAATACAATAATAAAAAAAAACTTTAAAATATTGTTAAAAAAACAAATGATCTACATCATTTTCTCCAATACTTCAAGTTTCGTGATCGTTCCTTGATTTCTGCAATATTTTGAAAGACTTCCTCCAGCCAATGGATCGTTAAATGCCATATGATTCATCTGAAATTTTTTATTAAAAAAAAAAGTAGAGTTATCACTAAAGGGAACTCATACAGCATAAATAAAACAAACCCAAAATCTAAATCAACTGATTCACATTAAATTAAATCAAATAAAAAATATAAACATTTTTTAAAAGTAGGTATTGTTTTTGTTA
This sequence comes from Boechera divaricarpa, assembly GCA_026770425.1. Taxonomy (NCBI): domain Eukaryota; kingdom Viridiplantae; phylum Streptophyta; class Magnoliopsida; order Brassicales; family Brassicaceae; genus Boechera; species Boechera divaricarpa. The sequence goes on along the minus strand of CM049186.1, from coordinate 4,452,218 downwards.
CCTTAGTTATGGAGAGGGTACACAATTATGGTGAACTAAGAAATGCATATGATCAATCTCCAATGTCCAATATGGTTCATTTTTCCAGCTTTTTCCACTGTCCATCAAGCAGGAAATACACCGTTCTTGAGTATCTCGCCGCCATTCATGGTGGTGTCTTACCTAACACTAACAATATTCTTCTAACTAAGAAGTCTGCTAAATCTACCGAAGAAAAGGCAACCAAATCACAAGTCAAGTCTCCAAAGAAAGCATAACTTAGTTTCGGTGTTTTGGTGACTTAGAAGGTTATTAAGATACTATTTCCTAATTATAATTTTTTTAAGATCTTATGTTCTAAGAAAAATAGAGGGGAAAAAATTATAATTAAGGTTAACGGGCTTCCAACTCAAAACCAATTGGTAATGTGTGGATTGGCACATATTCCTTATATACTCCTCAAAGTCCTTTCCATCTTTCCGATGTGAAATATTCTTCACACTCCCCTTCGAGATAGTGGTCATCTAGCCATTAATCTTGACAAATTCCAGTGTAGGATTATTTCAGATGAAATCGGCCGAATCAAATCCGGGTTGATCCGATTTTAGGTCAGATCGATTGAACTACTATTGGGCCGCCCAATCAATTTCGGTTTAGTGGGGCAGTGTGAATTCAAAGATCTGATACCATGTTAAGGTTAATGGACTTCCAACTCAATACCGATTGACAATAAGTGGATTGGCCCATATCCCCTATATATTGCTGAAGGTCTCTTTCATCTTTTCGGTGTGGGATATTTCTTACAAAACAATAAAATGACATAAAATCTAATTGTTAAAAGAATCATATCTCAAAATCTGGAGTTATACAAAGATTTGACGTCAATGAGAAAAAAAATGCGGGAAAGGGAAGAGACCAAGAGTGAATGCCAAATATCATATATTTGAACTCCTTGACCCCAAAAACTAACTGAATCACCTATATTTTTAAATATACAATAAGTATGTTTTTTTCTATTAAGTGAGCTACAAACATTCTACAATTTATCTTCATTTTTTTTTGTAGAAAGTAAATGTTGCAAAAGTGTTACTTAAAATGTTGCAAATATAGTTACAAATGTGCCACATACTTGTACTATGTATATTTTTCTTGCAAAAAAGCAATGATTCACTATCGTTGAATGTTTTTTGCAAAATTTGCACAAATGTTTATACACGTCGTAAAAAAAAACTTGTAAATTGGTTACGAAAAATTGCAACAAAAATCTTTGTTGTAATTTTGCAATGAATTTATAGTAAAATTGTGACGTGTATTTATCGTTGCAAAAGTATAGCAAAGTTTTAACGACAAAGAATGTCACAAGCCATTCGCTAGGCCATTCGATGCGTCCACAAACTCCTCGCTAATACTCTTTTCGCTAGGACAACCCAGAATAGTGTACTTACTTAGAAGTATTACCTTCAAATATCACTACAAAAATCATTATTCCTTTAAAATACCACAACTTTCAGTTTAGTTTAGGGCACGGTTTCCAAAATCTTCTTAGAAAAAATTTCTACATCTGGTTTAAGAATACGTTTAGGAATTTGCATATTAAGTTTAGGAAATTTCCTTGGTATCTTCTAAAACAAAACTGAAGTGAAGTTAATAATGGAATCATTATTAAATTATATAATGATAATAATTTAAAATAGGTGTCGTTTTAAATTATTTTTTTTGGTTTGAAAAATAGTTTCCTTTCTTTGAAATTTCAATGTAATTTTAATAAGAAAATAATTTTTACATATTCGATTTATTATAATATATATCCAAAATTCAACTTGTTTTTCAGGGTGTTGCACTAGACGTTTTGAGCTTGATTTATCCATTGAGAGGCAATTCTCTTGCGAAATAAAGGTCCACACTTGGAAGTATTGGAACACGAAGGTTTTCGTGTAAGGTTATTCATAGAGTGTGTCAACATATGCTGCTTTATTGTTTTTATAATGATGATTTGTAAAGTCAATCTTATCCTTTGCTTATAGATGGAACGAGAAAAGGGAGTGATAGACCCTTAGAGCCTACTTCAAGAGATGACCGAAGGAAAAAAAAAGCTTCTGAGCTGGCAAAAGATTGAAGAAAGAGTCAGTGTTTAGTAAAACAGAATTATACTCATTATGTTAAGGTTATCCAATTAGAGAGATTGGTGTGTGTTGTACTGCTCCTCGTGAGTGGTTAGGGTTGAGGATCAAGGCCTGAATCCTTGAGTCCTTTTCATTGTAATCATATTTTTTGATAAGAAATAGAGATTCGTGTTTTGTTTCTTATCAGGAAGAACAAATAATAAATAGACATTTGTATTACAACATGTACATATTTTAGACCTCGTGAAGTACCTAAATATTTATAAGAGAAATAGGGATACTAGTTCACCTACACCTCGATTAAGGAAACACGGTTAGGCGATCAAACACTAATGGATACCAGAGAGATATGGTATTATCTATCAAATTATTTAATCCTCTGTCGAGTTGGGGGCAAACATCCTTAGAACCAGCTAGAATGGCATAAAACAAAAATAAGTTTAACAACAAGATTTGCCGAAGTTCAGCTACAAGTAGTGCTACGAGATTCTCTTATCTATCTGTTATAATCTAAAACACTTTTCTCAACAAAATATAAAAACTAGTCAAACAAAAAAAATATTCGGTATTTGCTTATAGCCACGAAGGTAAACAAGTGCTAACAAACAAAATCAACCACAAACTAATACAAAATCAGAAAATAAACTTTCTTATCATCTTAAAATCAACCACAAATAATATAAACATAGTTCAATTTTGTTGGAATTATGCGTAGTTTCAATAAAAGGAAATTGTCCATATTAGATTAAAATGGAAATTAACAAGGTTATGTTAATTGTTTATTTTATTCTAAAAAAAATGAAAATTGTCTATTTAGCAAAATAGAAATTAGAGCTCTACGAAAATAGAAACAAGTGTTTTTTTGATTTCCTATAAATACAGAGCTAAGGTTCAAGAAACAGTATCACCAACAACATGTAGGGTAAAGAACAAAAGAGAGAGAGATATCAAGAGAGAAGAAATTCTGAGAGAGAAGTGAGTTGTTTCTAAGAGAAAGTTTCTTGGATCTTTCTAGGGAGTTGTTCTTTTACTGTTGTTTCTAAAAGAACGTTTTAAGCGTTTGTGTAATATTCCGATTGGTGATCGTTGCATATTCTGGGAGACGGTTCTCACCCGTGACGTACTGGTTCGAGGCCGGAAACTCGGTGATCAATTCTCTGGTGTCAAATTCTAGCAAGGCAATTATAAGCTTCCGCACGCGAATTTTACTTACAAGTGGTATCAGAGCAATCCAGGTTTTGATTGCAAGTGCTAGAAGGAGTTGATAAGAGAATCAGAAAAGAGTTTTGCGGGTACTTTTCACGGTGGGTACAGTTCACGACGGGCACTGTTCGAATTTAATGGAGATCTCATCGGTTTGGGTGGAGAAACCGCATGAGCAATGGCAAAGTGGAGGCGAGTCGGTCTTGGCCGGAGTCGGGGAAGACAAGATGCAGTGGGGGTCGAGAAGAGAGACTGTGATCAGAAAACGTGGCCCGCGACGGAGAATTTGGCCTCAGAGGCCAGGGCAGCGCCAAGGTAACCCCATTGTGGAAAGGATCTCGCAGAAATCAGAGATATTGTATCAGTCAAGGGATAACAGTTATCTGATGGTAAGCAATGGGAGGAGATATGTTACCTGTGGAGCTGAAGAGAAGCTGCGGTGGTCAGGTTTAGGTGGAGTTAAAGCGAGATCAGTTGTATATTCAAGAAAAATTGTGATGAGTCAAAGACTTTTTCAAGGAAGTGAAGCATGAGTGACCTAGGGACTTGTTCAGGTGATTCTGAAGAGGAGCTGCGGTGATCACCAGGAAAGGTCGCAGAAAAGGTCATCAGAGGTTGTGGCAGCGATAAGTGATGGCAGCCAGCGAGGTCACCTAGAAAGGTCGCAAGAAAGGTCACCGAAGATTGTGGTGCCAGCCAGAAAGGTCACCAGGAAAGGTCGCAGGAAAGGTCACCGGAGTTTGTGGCAGCGACGGATGGTGACGGCCAGTGAGGTCACCGAAAAAAGTCACGGGGAAAGGTCACAAGAGTTTATGGCGGCGACGGGTGGTGACGGCCAATGAGGTCACCGAAAAAATTCGCGGGAAAAGGTCACCAGAGGTTGTGGCAGCGACAGGTGATGGCGGCCAGCGAGGTCATCAAGAACGGTCACCGGAGATTGTGGCACGGCGAGTGGTGCCGGCCAGAAAGATCACCAGGAAAGGTCGCAGGAAAGATCACCGGTGTTTGTGGCGGCGACGGATGGTGACGGCCAGTGAGGTCACCAGAAAAAGTCGCGGGGAAAGGTCACAGGAGTTTGTGGCGGCGACGGGTGGTGCCGGCCAGTGAGGTCACCGGAAAAGTTGTAGAGAAAGGTCACCGGAGTTTATGGCGGTAACGGATGGTGACGGCCATTGAGGTCACCGAGAAAGGTCGCGGAAAAGGTCACTGAAGGTTGTGGCGGTGGCCATTGAGGTCACCGGAAAACGTCGTGGGAAAGGTCACCGGAGACGATGGCGGTGATGAGTGGCGGCGGCCGGCGAGGTCACCGAGAAAGGTTGCGGGAAAGGTCACCGAAGGCTGTGGCGGCGACGGTTTGCAGAAAAGGTCATCGGAGGTTGTGGCGGCGACTGGTGGCGGCAAGGTCAGACAGGATCAGGCAGAATGGTTAGACAGGGTTAGACAGAAAAGCCAGACAGGGTCAGGCGGGGCCAAACAGGGCCAGACAAGATCAGGCAGGGCCAGACAGGGTCAGGTAGGGCCAGACGGAGTCAGGCAGAAGGGTCAGACATGGTCAGATAGAGCCAAACAAGGTCAGACAGAATGGTTAGACAGGGTCAGGCAGAAGGTCTAGACAGGGTCAGGCAGGAAAAGTCAGACAGGGTCAGGCAGAAAATGCCAGACAGGATTAGGCAAGGCCAGACAGAGTCAGGCAGAAGGGCTAGACAGGGTCAGACGTGGCCAGACAAGGTCAGACAGGGTCAGACGGGGCCAGACAGTGTCAGCCAGGGCTAGATATGGTCAGACAGGGCCAGACGGAGTCAGCCAGAAGAGCCAGATAGGCTCAGGTAGAAAGGCCAGACAGGGCCAGGCACTAGGCGGGCAAGAGTGTTAGGCCAAACAAGTTTGTGGACTCACAAGCTGTAGGGGCCAGAGGTGCAGCATGATCAGAGAAGACAGAGATGCAACATGGACCAGAATTAATAGATGGGTCACAATTTTGAGAAACTATGCCTAAGATGGAGTTTGTTGGAATTATGCATAGTTTCAGCAAAAGAAAATTGTACATATTAGATTAAAATGAAAATTAACAAGGTTATGTTAATTGTCTATTTTATTTTAAAAGAAATGGAAATTGTCTATTTAGCAAAATGGAAATTGGAGCTCTACGGAAATGAAAACAAGTGTTTTTTGGTTTCCTATAAATACAGAGCTAAGGTTCAAGAAACAGTATCACCAACAACATGTAGGGCTAAAGAGCAAAAGAGAGAGAGATCAAGAGAGAAGAAATTCTGAGAAAGAAGTGAGTCTTTTCTAAGAGAGAGTTTCTTGGATCTTTCTAGGGAGTTGTTCTTTTAGTGTTGTTTCTAAAAGAGCGCTTTAAGCGTTTGTGTAATATTCCGATTGGTGATCTAGTGGAATATTGTGGGAGACGGTTCCCATCCGAGAAGTACCGGTTCGAGGCCGGGAACTCGGTGATCAATCTCTGGTGTTAAATTCTAGCAAGGCAATCATAAGCTTCCGCACGCGAATTTTTTTTACAAATTTCTTAAGAAATGAAATTTAAATTAATGATAGAAATGATTAAATTAGGTGTTTTAGTTTGTTTTTTATTACACCACAATATTTTTAAAATCCAAAATTATACGACATTTGTTTTAGTTAATCACACAAAAATACTAATAGGGTTACTCTATATTTGGAGTAATTTTATTTTTTTCACTAGTATTTTTTAGAGTATAAAATAAAATAATAAATTAGATAAAAACCTTACTATATTTTATTTAGAGTTGCTATCTTTTAGAGTAAAAAATAGAGAAATACATTAGAGATGGTTTAATCGGTAATTCCGTATAAATCTGAAACAAATGCTATGGAAAGTATTTAACAATTATTGAAATTATGGAAATAATTTAATTTCGTTCGTCCGTTTAACAGTTGGACAATCCTAGATTAACAAGAATCAAAGTGTATCTCCAAAATTATGATGCGATATAAATGATATTAAACCAAATCTTATATTTAAAACACTTTCCCATCATTCAAATGACACCTATTATTTTACCTGGTTTTTTTAGTCACAATTTAACAGCAGAAAAATTAGAAAATAATGTTTTATTTGTAACTCTAACCGAATACTCGAACCTAACTGACCCAAAATTTAGAGATATCAAATCCAAACTGATTTTTAGATATACTTGAATGTGTCAGAAACTTCTAAACTCGAAGAACCGGTATCGAATCTGATACTTATGAATACCCGAAAGTATCTGAAATACAAATATATATTTAAAAATATTAGGTATATTTATAATTGTAATAACTCAAATACCCAAAATTACAATTCTAAACTTGAATATATTAGAAATATTCGGATAATTAAGATATTTTCTGTTATTTTTAGGTACACGTTCAATTAAAACCAATACAAATATACAACCAAACTTATTCATTTTCCGGCTTGGTTTATATTTGGTTATGTTTCAAATATTCTTTCTGAGTTTGCCCATAAAATGTTTTTGTAATGATAAAAGAACAAAAAATTATTAAAAATAAAAATTGCCGAAAATGTGGATTGGCTAAGCCTAAGAAGATGATCACACAGTTTTTTTCATAGCCAATTTATAGATAATAGCTAAATAAGATTCCTTTATTTAACTCTGCTGGAACAAATCTTTTCTCTCTCTCTCTATTTCTAAATCTAAATATTATATTCGACGTTCTTGCACATCAAAAATTCCACTTTCTCTCTCTCTTCAACACTTTCGCAAAAAAACCAAGAAAAATCCAATTTTTCGTTTCTGGGTCTGTTGAAACGATGACTGTGGAACAACATTTTGAAGCTTTGGATCAGTTTCCGGTAGGAATGAGAGTTCTTGCTGTTGATGATGACCAGACTTGTCTCAGAATCCTTGAATCTTTGCTTCGTCACTGCCAATACCATGGTTCCTCTCTCTTTTCTCTCTCTCTTTGCTTTCTTGAATTGACCATTTTTTTTTTCTTGGATCGTTTTTTGATGAGTTCCTTTTTTAGATTCAGTTTGGATTTTATGTTTCTTGATCTGGGTTTTTTTTGGATTTGTGTTTGACCACATATGTGGAATCTTTGAAAAAGGTGATTCAAATAGCTTCTATCTATCTACCTAACTACATGTACACAAAAATCTACAAAATTTAGCTTTTTGATTTCAATTTTAGATTTTTGTAAGATTTGACATTTCTCAATCCCGTTTTTGTTATGTGTGTCTGATCTACTCAATCTTAGTTTGCTACATGTGTGTCAGAGAGAGTTCATTGTTGAATTGAGTTTTGTCTCTTTAACTTAAAAACTGAGACTTTTGGGGGAATTTATTATGACTTCTGCTGCAGTTACAACGACGAACCAAGCACAAAAGGCTTTAGAGTTATTGAGAGAGAACAAGAACAAGTTTGATCTGGTTATTAGTGATGTTGACATGCCTGACATGGATGGTTTCAAACTGCTTGAGCTTGTTGGTCTTGAAATGGACCTACCTGTCATAAGTAAGTCAATTATTATTTCTAATTTTCAGTTATTAATTTTTGTCATTTTTTCACTAATGACTACAGGAAAAAGTTTTGATCTTTAGACTTGGTTTGGTTTTATGATGATGATGATGTCGTGTTGTTTAACTCTGCAGTGTTGTCTGCGCATAGCGATCCAAAGTATGTGATGAAGGGAGTTACTCATGGTGCTTGTGATTATTTACTGAAACCGGTTCGTATTGAGGAGCTGAAGAACATATGGCAACATGTGGTGAGAAGTAGATTTGATAAGAACCGTGGGAGTAATAATGGTGAGAAGAGAGATGGATCGGGCAATGAAGGTGTTGGAAATTCTGATCAGAACAATGGGAGAGCCAATAATAGAAAACGTAAAGATCAGTATAATGAAGACGAGGATGAGGAAAGGGATGATAATGATGATTCGTCAGCTCAAAAGAAGCAACGTGTTGTTTGGACGGTCGAGCTGCATAAGAAATTTGTTGCAGCGGTTAACCAATTGGGATATGAGAGTAAGCTTATTAATGTCACTTGATTGTTTAAGCGAATTTGTCATCAAACACTCTATTTGCTTGTTTTTTAATCTCTGTTTTGTGTGTGTTGTTTTGATTGCAGAGGCTATGCCCAAAAAGATTTTGGATCTGATGAATGTTGAGAAGCTCACTAGAGAAAATGTGGCTAGTCATCTTCAGGTTACAAAGAATCTTTTCATGTTTTTTTACTTAAACTGAAGCTTTGTTTTTAAATCGCGAAAGCTTATTCCTTAGTTTACTGTGGCTGCAGAAATTCCGCCTTTACTTGAAGAGGATCAGTGGTGTGACTAATCAACAAGCTATTATGGCAAACTCTGACTTACACTTTTTGCAAATGAATTCTTCTCTCAATGGACTTGACGGTTTCCACCACAGCCCAATCCCTGTTGGATCTGGTCAGTTTCATGGTGGGGCTCCCGCAATGAGGCCTTTCCCTTCAAATGGGATTCTTGGCCGACTCAATACTCCTTCGGGGATCGGTGTCCGCAACCTTTCTTCTCCTCCTGCAGGAATGTTCGTGCAAAACCAGACTGATCTCGGAAAGTTTCACCATGTCTCATCACTTCCTCTTAATCACAGTGATGGAGGAAACATACTTCAAGGGTTGCCAATGCCTTTAGAGTTCGACCAGCTTCAGACAAACAACAACAATATTAGAAACATGAACAATAACAAAATCATTGCTGGGAGCTCCATGGCTTTTCCTAGCTTCTCTACGCACCAAAACTCGCTCATCCGTGCTCCTAATAACAATCTCATGGTTCTAGAAGGTCACCCACAAGCATCTCCTCCAGGCTTCTCGGGACATCAGATCAATAAACGTTTGGAACATTGGTCAAAAGCTGTATCCTCGTCAACTCTTCCCCCTCCTCCTGCCCAGAACAGTAATAGCATCCATCATCAGTTCGATGTCTCTCCATTATCACATTCTAAAAACGACCCTTTGGAATGGAACAATGTCTCATCAAGCTACTCTATACCATTCTGTGACTCTGCCAATACATTGAGTCCTCCAGCCTTGGATACAGCAAATACGGGAGCTTTCTGCAGAAACACAGATTTCGATTCAAATGCAAATGTGCAACCTGGAGGCTTTTATGATTCATTGCCGATGAGACAATCAGGCAATTACGGTCCAACCACGGATGCTATGTTGATTAGTAACCCGAAGGAAGGGTTCATCATGGGGCAGCAGAAGTTACAGAGTGGTGGATTCATGGGTGCAGATGCTGGTTCCTTAGATGATATAGTCAACTCCACAATGAAGCAGGTATGACATTGAAGCTTTGTCCAATAGAAAGGATTCTGATTTGAAGATTCTTATGATCTCTGAGATTGTGAATACTTTTAACTTTTATTCTGAATGACAGGAACAGAGCCAAGGAGATTTGTCTGGAGGAGATTTGGGATATGGAGGCTTTAGTTCACTCAGAACATGCATATGAGAGAACAACATTTTAGACATAAATCAAATATCATCTTGTGATTGCTTTTGTCTCTTTCTTTCTCATCTTTTGTGTATTGAAACTGTAAACTATTTGTTTTCCCACTGGTTCTAGCAATTTAGGACTCCAAAGAAGAAATAATAAAGATAAGGATTCATAATAAACTTCTTACTTATTTTAATGTAAAGTCTCTTTTGTATTGCTCTGCAGTTTTTCTCTCTCTTAAAAATTCATGAGCCTATGAAGAAACAACTCATAGATCATCACCCTATAAGAAAAAGTCTATGTAGAGACGACAAAAGGTGAATAATTATTATTCAAGATAAAGTGATGATGACGAGTTTAAAGCAACAGATTCCTTCGTACACTCCAAGCCATTATGTTAAAGTCAACCCAACTTTGTATTATAACATTATGTTAGTTCTGTTTTGAGGATTGAGTTTGGAATAACTGAAAAATCTATATATGGGAAGAACCAGAACAACGTATTTCTTGAGAGTCTGGTCTCATGTGTCACAAATTCAAACAAAAGTAGTAACTGAAAAATATACATTTGTATCATTAAGCCAAATCCAAACAGACAACGCCTACCGAAAACGTAACCAGACTTTATCGAACCAATCCGCACACTGTTAAGAAGCTTGAGATCCATACCTAAACTACTTTTGCGTAGACCTTCGTTGAAATTCTATACTAGTACAGTATTAGAGACAAAAATAAACAATCTGAATCCAATCTTAGTCCTAAAAATGAGAATTTATAATTTCATGACTGAAACTTTGGAGCCGGAACAAAATAACTTTCTAAACATAGCAAAACATTAACAATATCAAAGTTAACCTAAATGTTCTCATATATTGCGTAAGCAGAAAATAGAGCTGAGGATCCGAGTCTTATAAAAGGAAGAATAAGTCCATACATCATATCTTAATAAAAGATAATATAACAGTTCCTAGTTCATGACCCCTTTGGTCTTGAATCTTTAGATACTTTACCAGTTGAGTCAATCCACGACCATGTTCTGTGGTTTTTCTTCTTCTTTGGCTTCTTCCATTTTCACATCAACACTTCCACTAGCTCCTCCGATGTTCTCCTCTCCCTCCACCACATTCAGATCGACACTGCCTCTTAACGGTTTTGTTTCTTCGGCCGTGTCCATCTCAACATTGTTTAGGTCTGGCTTGGTGTCGTTTTCATGTGACTTGGATTGATCAGATGGAGCCGAAAGGATTGTGCTAATGTTACCATTGATAGATTCGAGTGAACGGAAGCTCTCACTTAGCTTGCTACTCGGTGGTTGGTTGTTTACATATGCTTGGAGTGACTCACGAGCGTTCTCATCAAAATCTTTGCACATCTGGATAACCGCAGAGAGATTAGAGTAATATACTGGTTCTAGACATTAGCCTTCCACCAAAGAAAAAAACACAGCTTACCTGGTTATAATTTTCAGCTATTTCAACCCGCGCCTGGTTGTTGTCAACAGCAGCCAACATAATTTCTTCTGAAGCTGTAGCAAGATTCAGAGAGCTCACATAAGAACCAACAGCTCGTTAAATAAAGAAACTTGTGATGGAACTTACTGATGGGATCAGTCTTCGGAAGTCCATCAAGCATTTCATCATCGACCTCAATAAAGCTCACTCCCACTGTGTCAGCAACCTTTGGTTCAGCTTCTGGTTCTTCAGTAGGCATAGATGATGAGCCACCAAGTCCCTGCAACCAGATATTCAATCAAAGTTAAACAAAGCGCAAGACATGTGAATAAGTAAGTACCAACACTGCAGGTAGACACAACATACATAATAATCCTCTGCATATTCATAATTCAACGCCTTCTCCAAAAGTAGAACTCGCTTTTTCACAAACTCAACAAGTCGTCTCTGCATGTCCCGATAGTAGAACATCGAGTTTACTTGGGCCCCATCAGCAAAAGCATTATTGTTCCCAGTATTACCGCTTCCAGGATTCTGGTTAGTCTGTGCTCCCAGATTGGAGCTTCCACTACCATTCTGCCCCTGCAAGCCAGCTTGTTCAGCAGCAGACAAACTTATGTGAGGGAAGTTCAATTCTTTGCAGATAAGCTCTTGGATCCCCAACTCTTTGTCATCAACAATAGCTTGCCATCGTCCGTACCCATGCCTAAAGATTCAAATATCCAGAGAAGGAAAAGAAAATGTGAGCAAGTAATGGAAAATGAAGAGAAAATAAAACCATTCGGTGAGAACAGTGGTGCAGGGTTCATACTTTAAAACAGCACGTATCATTATTTTGTCATGTTCCTCCTTCCAAATTTTTCCACTTCTCAGTCCTGGGAATCTTTCAAGAATGCGGGAGGGGAAAACAGGTTTCGCTGGATGATCTTCTACAAATTTCACCTGTCAGGCCAGAGTACCAAAAAAAAAAAAAAAAACATGAGCAACTCAGGATCAAAACTTCGGGGCGATAAGCTTAAGAAACAAAACAACAACAAAAAGAAAATTCTACAAGAGATTCGAAAAGGTGGCTTCCTTTATTTCTGTACAAAGTGACGGGAAACAGAGAAAGTGAAGCAGAACATAACCAAACGTTTTATCACAGGAATGCACAGAAACATCTTAGGTCCTAGATCATAGAGTGGTTCGAACATCTAATTACTGTACTGAAAAATTGGTAGAGATCAACACTATAGCCTAGAAGCAACAAATACAAAAAATAGTGCTACATTTCTGTTGCATCATCTAACTCAATGTCCACAATAACAGTAAAACTTAGATACAGAAATTCCAAATCACCATGTGGCAACACTGTGCATTGGCTCTCAGAAGACAATTCAGAAATGAAAGAGAGAACTTATTAAAGGATTACAGTCGATAGACTCACCTTATCCTGTACTAGTATCAAAACAGCAATCCTGATTAGGACATCTTCTATTCTAAGTCCTTCCTTGGGCACGCCATCTATAGACAAAGACCATTATAGTAATACATTTAACAGGTTAACAGGAGAAGCAAAAATCACATTTAGAGAAAAGCAGTAAGCAGTGAAAAGATCAATTATCAATCACCTGAAAAGGTTGGAGAATTCTCGTCAATATCTTCAGCAATGTGCTTCAAGAAGATTATTCCATACCTGAGAAAAGTCATTAAACAATCAGTTGATGAAATAGGATCAGTCTTTTCAACAAATAAACCAGAAAGTCTTTTAATAGTGATGCGTTTTTTGTAAAGAAGCAGAAGAGAACAGCATTAAAGGGTTGAGCCCATACTCTTTTATTTCGTCATAGGTCTTCTGCTTTAAGCGAGGAACAAACTCCTTCCAATCGTAATTGCCAACTCCATACCTGCAATTTTTGGCCAATCGGAAAAACTTGTAAATTATGAGCAGCACAAGGCTGAGGATAATATTGATGCATCCGGAGACAAAAATGTAAAATTTAGACAGAATAATTTCTGGTGTCTAAAGGCCTTATTGGAAAGAAGATACCTCATCAACGTCTGCACAAAAATGGCCCTTTGACTCTGGTTGAAACCCAGTACTCTGAAAGATCTCCCCTCGCCTTCCATCAAAGGAGTTGGCTCCGAGTTATCTACAGAAAAAAACTCATCTAATAAACTGCGCACGCTTTTAATATCAATAGTTTCAGCTCCATTCGAATTAAAGAAATTCAGAAACGTAGTAATACCCCGACCCCTTCTTCTGTACGGCCGTCGACCCGTCTGAACTCCTTGTCCAGCTGCTTCACCATCTGTTGACTCGGCTTCATAACTTTCATCTCCATCAGAGCTCACATCTTCCAAACCAGCAAGATCATCTTCTTCAATGGATACCAACTATGAAAATATCCCATATAAGAATTAGAACAGCCTTTACTGAAAGATATGAAACGGTGATAGCAGACCAAAACAATGTATATTGTCAGTAATTGAGCTATATCAAGTAAATAGAGAGTGAAACAAAACGTATTTCTATCAGAGGAAAACAGAAGACTATAGTTACTTGAGCCTCTACCAACCCCAATTACTTGATCCAACATGAAAACCCCTAAGATCTGTCGAAACAATTGATAGGACAAGGGCATTTAGTGTTTATTGGATACAGTCAACGAAATTATTACTTCCTGAATTTAGCTACTTAAGGACTTCAAAAAGGGAAAAAGTAGAAGACAGAATGAGAAAGATATATATGGTGAATAATCCAATTATCAATATGATACCACAATTGGATAAGGGGGATCAAGAGACTAAACCTGCTTGCGACTTCTCTTCCTTTTTCCAAGAGCATTAAGCTCCTCAGCCTGGTGCAACTCAAATTTATCTTTTAACAACTCTTCCCAATAACTTGCTCTATCAGAATTGCCTGCTGAAGATTTGCTTTCAGCAGCAACTCTCTGTGCCTCTAATGCTGCTGCCTCATTTTCATCTATATACTCAAAATTTGCCACCTAAAATACAGGAAGATCACAGAATCTTACAAGGGAAATCACTTTCAGAGTTAATGACACTAAACAGATACCAGACACCCTAATCACTTTAAAACAGTTCTATACACATGCAAAGACAAAAAAATGTTTTTAGGGCATTCAAATATTAAGAGGTGACAAGCAGCAACGCAGGACACAGCCTTATGTTCCAGCTAAGTCTAAAGACCACTCAAATAAAAATTCAATATAATCAGGCTTCAAAGAAATATAACCAAATCAATAAATTGGCTCAATCAACATCATCACAAGCATAAATTTCTAAGTTAAGTCATCATCACTAATTTTCATTGAGTTTGCTTTCACTTTGAGCCGGAACGAAACAGTCAAGACACTTATAAGCATCAAAGCGGTCTGGCTTAAAATGCATCAATCCTCCAAACTTAGCAAGTAATAAATAATTGACAAGATTATGCACATCCGAAGGGATGTCGATAGCCACCCACAATCTGAATATCATGGAATATAAGAACACAATTAACCATAGACTCCAATGGAGCATTGAAAATCAGTGAATTCTGATCAATAGAAAACTAATAGAAGAGGAAGAATAGTAAGAGGCAAGAAAACCTTGAAAGCCTTTAAGAATCCATTCTCCTCTTCATCATCCACTGAGACCTCCTCCGCCTCCACGAGATCACGATCAAGCAATCTGCAGAACAGAAGATGAAGAGAAATAATGAAATATGTCCATGCAATTGATCGCAATAGCTTCCATAAGAAAGGAGCAATCGGAAAGATCATATATCCTTGTTAACCAAAAACAAGAGGAAAGGAGTGAGTATATTACTTGTCTATAGCCGCATCATCATAATGAATTTTTCCAGACTTTCCCGCTTCTTCATCTTCACTAGCAAAAAGCTCCTTTGATCCATACCTGATGATGTCATCTAACTCTTCCTACATTGCAGTCAGGAAAACAAAACAAACAAATACTTAGTGACAAACAACCAACAAATATTGACCCCTTCTCTCTAATGTTTTTTTCTTTTAGTTTCACACTTATAACCAAAGGTGTTCTTCTTGGTATTTCTACCTTTTAACTCCAATCTGTTGAGAAATTTGGAATAATGTGAAAAGGTATACCTTCAAGTAATAAAAGTATACCTGATTAATATTTTGTGTTTTGAGTTTCCCGACGACAAGATGCTCTAGAACCATTTTCTTTTTAGTCAATTGCATCATCCTTTCTTCAATGGTGCCTCGGTTTATGAGCCTGTAAATCATCACCTAAAGGCAAATAGAAGGATAGATTAGTGAATAATACAGAAAGTGCAAGTTGACAGCACTAAGAGATAATAGTTAAACCTTATTTGTTTGGCCAAGTCGATGAGCTCTAGCCATTGCCTGAAGATCCGCATGAGGATTCCAGTCACTACAGAAACAGATAAAAGAATTTCAATCATAGGTATGAAAATGTGAGCAGGTGTATCCAAGCAGGACCTGATGGACGTCACCCACATTGCATGATTGCATCATGCAATTTGCATGCCTACGAAATTTTATTATTAGCAAGATAGCAGATATTAATTTTCCTGATTTTCCCGCTGTCTTCGAACTTACATGTTCAAGAAATAGCTGCTATTTTATTCCAAGCGCCTTTTTATCACTCATCATCACCCAGGACATCTACTTAAAGCATCCAACTCACTTGAAAATCAACATTTTACTTCCAAAATCTCATGCTATCAAGCCAAATAGCTCCTCCTACTGCTTGACACAATAACTATGGAAAGCGTACAGACGACACTAAGAGAAGCTGAAATTCAAACCTGTCATAAATGATTACTGTATCTGCGGTTGCAAGATTTATTCCTAAGCCACCAGCTCTTGTGGAGAGCAAAAAACAAAATTTGTTAGAGTTTTTGGCATTGAACCGATCTATGCGTATTTGCCGCTCAGCTCCGCCAACCTTTCCATCAATTCGCTCATAGTTCCAGTTCTGACAAAAATGAACAGTATAAGTCATATGAAGCATTTTCCTTAACTGCATATTAAAAAAGAATGTGATAGAAAGAGATAAAAACAAGTAGTCTCAAGTGCATTCGTCAGCAATGGTAATGATAATGGCATTTCAAGAAACCAAAAAAAAGTGATCTTTGAGGGAATAAAGAAGTTAGATTGCCAACAGAGTAAGTTACGCCATAAACTCTAACAAAGTAATTCCACCTACCTATAGAATCAACTCTACTACCTTTTCCTAGATAGAGTCCTTAGGTGCAATTATGGGAATACAAGCAAGTCAAGCATGTGCTGAAACTGAGTGTACATGAGAACAATGTGTCAAACTAAAAAGAGCACGAACACAGAGATCTCATATATACACAGTACAGATAACAAGTTCAGATACCCTATAAGAACAATAGTGTTCAAGTAAATCCAGAATGTGAAACTGTGTGTATATGAGAACTCTGTACACAACAGTTTCAGCACATGCTAGACCAATTTGAAGATTTTTGTACTTAAAGATATCTAAACTTGTTATTTGAACTGTGTTTATGTGGAAACTATGTGTCCTTACTCTTTCAATTTGACACAGAGTTCTCATATACTCTCAATTTCAGCACATGCTTGACTTACTTCCTTGTATTTCGATAATTGCTTGACTTACTAACTAGAAAAAAATAGAGTTGATTCTATAGGTGTCAAAAATGGTATTCTACAGAATAACAAGAATGAAAATCTACTGAAACAGAATGTACATATAAGAAGCTCAGATACCTTATAGGAACAGTAGTCTTCAAGTAAGTCCAGCATGTGTTGAAACTGTGTGTATATAAGGACTCTGTGTCCTTGCTCTTTCAGTTTGACCATCATTTTATCTAGAAGTTGCAGCTTTCCACAAGATTCCAAAAGTTGTCTTTGATACATGTAAGAAAACGTTAACGCAAAAGTTAGCAGACGACTTTAATAAGTAGTAATAAACAAATTAAGATAACCATTTTTTGGGAAATGAGATGTTACTTGAAAGCTTCATTTGCGTCGTGAATAGCTGGCTCAACACCATCAAGCATATAAGGATGGCAGCAAACTTTTCGTAATTCCATCATTATGTTATTAAGGGAAATCTGAAACAGAATCAGACCAACACAATCACCAGATGAATTACAGTGGACCTGGTTTCTACCCCACCTATGAGGTATATGGATCCGAAAAGAGGTATACAAAATTATAAAGAACTTACTTGAGCACCTCCCTTTTTTGTCAATATTTGATAATTACGGGTAAAAATAGCTTTGTAATATTCTTTCTGCAGGCTGCTCAAATCAACACGCAAAATGAGCTCCTTTTTGGGGGGCATGTCTTTCATTACATCTTTCTTTACCCCTATAAAAGCAATCAAAATACGACACAGCATGGTTAAGACCATAAAATTATTACTTTGAAAGATTCCCTCTGACCGAACTTTTGAAACACATATACATTAGAAAAGATAAGCAAAACGTGTGGTTAATACTTCTGAGCAAATGTGGAGCCAACATTTTGTGCAGTCTTGAAATCTGCTCCTCTTGATTAATATCTTTGAACTCCTCCTGGAACTCCTCCAAACTTCCAAACTGCAAGTATTGTACAATCAAATAAAATGTTAGCTACATAAAATTCTGTTAAGTATGTGAACTTATTTATCTTTGCTATCCTTGGGATACCTTCCCCGCATCAAGAAAATGCATGAGCATGAAAAGTTCATCCAAGTTGTTCTGTAAAGGCACCACGTAATCATCAATAACATATTGCAACTAATCGGGTAAGACATCAGTGCAGGATAATATATAACAATTCTCATTGCAAATCGTAGCTACTATGCTCAGATACAACTACTGAAAGTTTGAACTCCCAGGAATCAAAATCAAATGACAAACCTGAAGTGGTGTTCCTGTCAGAAGAATACGATGGTTACTTGAATACTGTGTCAATGAAGAGAACAGCTTTGAATCCTTATTTTTCAGTCGATGGCCTTCATCAACAATCTGACCCAAAAAAATTGTTACTATGCTACATATAAGAGAGAAAGAGAGACGACGAAGAGAAAGTAATGTCTCATTAGGGAATAAGAGTTACCATGCACTCCCACTTAATTGGTTTCAGAACTGCTGTATCTAGGTTGATCATCTCATACGATGTGAGGAGGACATCAAACTTGATTCTTTTTTGCTTGCTTTCGTTACTGATTTGTCCAGATTTCTTTTTCTTGATCTTTTTTTGATCTTTCGAAAAGTAAAACTCATGTTCTCTGATAACCGCTCGAGCTTGCGAAGTGCCAAAATACATAACCTACCCGTCAAGTGACCATGAAAACCATTTCATTAACAAACAACAAAAACATACCACATAGGCACAAATCATTGCGTGTATAACTCCATACATACCACATTCATCTGTGGGGCCCATGTGGCAAACTCTCTCTCCCAGTTCCGCAGAGTTGATAGAGGAGCAATTACCAAATGCGGAATGAGGTTCTCCTCAAAAAGCGAAGCTAAAAGGGCAATGCTTTGAATAGTTTTGCCTGTAACAGAAAAAATCTCACAATAATACAAAAATGGAAAACAAAAGCCTCTGACAGTAGATGAAAAGATCTACGTGACCACACGGGTGGGATAATTAAATATATACCTAGCCCCATTTCATCAGCAAGAATTACGTGAGTCTGCTTTGACCACGAGAACCGCAAAAAATTAAGTCCCTCAAGCTGGTACGGATGCAACAAGCCTTCAATAGCAGAAAGAAAAATAATCATAGCATCTATAAGTACCAAAGATGGGAAACATTTATAGTATATGAGTTAGGGTGACCCAAATACCTTTGAGGAATCCAGGAGTATGATCAAACTGTTGAAAGTCTCTGGGATTTCTTTTATGGTCAACATCTTTACCTCTGCGAGTTCTAGAATTTATATCCTTGAACCTTTGGATTTCATTCTGAAAGGTTGAGATGTCTGATTCTGACTCCCAATAACATTCATCATAAGATAGCTCTTTATATTTCACAAGATATTCCAGCTCACCATCTTCCTCTCTATATCACAAAAGAAAACAATGCAACTGTCACAAATCCTGATTAAGGAAACAACTAAGAAAATAGTAACTTTTAAAAAGAAAAAGAAAGGTAAGCAGGTCATTTATCATGTTTCATAGACCCCAAAAGCTTGATAACCTCTTCTTTCTTATTGAGAGTAGATTTGGTAGAAAAAACATCTAAATGTATTTTGATAAAGCAGCACTCTATCAAAGATACGGGTTTATTTGAGAATGGACTATGGTCAAAAGAAGTATATAAAAAAAAAAAAAGTTGGCGGATAACTAAATAAAGGAATTCATTCCATCACCAGACCTGCAGGCAAGAATCCGATCAACAGTGGTCCACTCAGGACGAATGGCAACAAAATCATCTTCGCTGTTATTGGCTGATTCCATTTGACGGTGAAAGTTGTTCACCCTGGTTTTTAAACGATGATTTGACTTATAAGCCTTGTGGAATTCCTTCTCAGGCACCCTATGATTGGTCAAAGGAAATAAAATCATGTGTTATAATGTTCACAGTTCACAGTTCACAGAAACACTGATAATTAGCATGTTCAAACATAGAGACAGAAAAAAAATGCAGTAACTACCAAGAGCAGTGAAGGTATGATAATCCCTTCCACTTCACGAGATACTGCTTCACATAAATAGGCTTTGGTGCCGCATCAGAGGAACCTTGTTCACTAGATATTGTAGGACGCATTTCACAGTCCAATATCTTATCTATCTCATTAAGAGGACTAACCTGAAAATGTAAAAACAATTCTACCATGTAAGGAATGGAAGGTATGGCATCCCAAACAAAATTATGGACAGTAATTAGAATCTCACGCATTCAGGGCATCTCCAATTTTCCACAGAAGCATCTTTAAGAGGTGGAACTAGGCATTTAGCATGGAAAGCATATGTGCATGTATTGCAGCTTACAAGATTTGCACTCTCCCCACAAGCCTGGCATGCATTTTCTTTCTGTACATTCAGAGTAACAACAAAAAAGGAATCAAAAAGACAGAATAAAAAGCAGTAAAAGCAGAACAATAAGCTCAAGATAAGAGACAAACCGCATCAGTTCTGACAATAGCCTCAACTTGCTCAAGGGTCCGATCCTTTTTAGTAACAAAGTCGTCGTCATCAGAATCATCTAGATTATAAACCGGTTTCCTGTCTGATCGTATACGAAGCCTCTCCACCAAACTACTCATTTTCTGCACACAAAACATGTCTCCCATCAGTAAGCTCAAACGTACATAGACAACATAAATAACAATCGGTTCAGTGCCAGCTCTGAGGCTAAAGCAAACTATGAAATTAGAGTTTCTACTGGATGCAACATTCCATAATAACCTCTGCTACCTAAATAAACATCATAGTAAAATTTTGATTCCCAATCTAAAACAATCTAGGGATAGTTTGTACAATAGCTACTGAACAACTCCATTCATCAGAATCTTACTTGGTTCCAATCAGACTTTTAGATCGATTAAAACCACACAAACAAAATCGAAGAAGCTTGTGAAAGATAAAAAGAGAGAGATATTGAAAACCCCGAACAAACCCTAACCAAAATACCTAAGAAAAAAAAAAAAAAAAAAACCCAATTGAGTCTCCAAAATGTGAGTACCCAGAACTCGAATTAACAACCCATTCTTGCAGTTCATGAAAAGATCAAAATTTTGCAAAACCCAGACCCGACATTTTCAAACTCAACTTTGTACAAATAAATTGGAAGAAACAGTAACTTGATTCGACGAAAATTGAGAAGTCGAAAGCAATTTACTTGTCGAAGATTGAGTAAAAGCAGATACGAGTGTGGAAGAGAAGGAGAGGACGAACCTTTAAATTGTTTGGGATCTGTTTGAAGGAGAAAGTAATCTCCCAAACCAGAAAATCAGACACGAAGGATTCTTACCAATTAGCTTACGATTTAACTTAGGGGTAATATAACTTTAATACACTTATTATATACTTTTAATTATTTTTTAAAATGCTATAGCTCTATAATAGTGTATATACATATATTTTTATAGTATTTATTTTGTCGTAAATAGATTTAGGGAATTCTCATTCTCTAATCGGAAATCAAAGTATTATCTTATATAGAAACGCATACCATTTATAGGACAGGAACTCAAAATCAAGAACGAAACACGACAAGACATGAATTATGCCCACCCCTATTAAAATTATGAATCTTGACTTGTTAAATGAATTAGATCTCTGGTATGGTTGGATGACTAATTGATGTGTAGAATTTATGAATGATGGTGGCTATACATAGTTAGGGATTTGTTAGTTCATAAATTAGATATATCGTTGTATGCGCAGATACAAGAACTTTGTGTCCAACAATATTGCAACGCTCCATAAATTTTAGGAAATTTTTTTGAGTCATTGCTAGAGATTATAAATATTAAAACATAAATTAGGATTCTACGAAATAAACTTTGGTGTTTTGCTCTAAATTTTAGGATCGGCGGCTGGAATATAAAAAGATGCAAAAGAGTAATTTAGGGTTGCAAATGAAAGGGTATATATAAACTAACAATTATATTTTTTTTTTATACCAATTATCTCCTTAAAAAGTATATTTACTAAATTAAAGAAAACAATATTCTCGAGGGAGTGACACATCATCATCTACAAGTTTTAACATGTGTATCTCTATTTTCTGTAATGCATCGATAATCCCCTATATATTATTTGGAAAGTAAATTTATAAATAAACATTAAAAAGTGTTAATATTTACATCACATTGTCATTACTTCAAAACAAATTTTATTTTCTCATTAAGGATATTTTAGTCATTAGTTATTTATGTGATCATTTAATTAATTAATTATAATTTTCGTTTTAAAATTTTAATTTTTTTGAAAAGTAGTTAAAAATAGATTTTATGAAGATTTTGTTAATTTAATTAGACATAATAATTAAATTAAATTAAATGTTGATTTAATTTTTTAAAAATAAGAATTTTGTGTTGATTGCGATTTTTTTTGAAAATTTTAAGTAAGAATTTGTGTAGATTGTCAATTTTTTTTTACTTCTTTATAGATTATAATTTTCGTGTTGATTAATTAATTTATTTTAAATTTTTTAAAAATTAGTTAAAAATAGATTTTGTGAAGATTTTGTTGATTTAATTAAACACACTAATTAAATTAAATGAAATGTTGATTTACTTTTTCAAAAACAATAAATTTGATGTATATTACGATTTTTTTTTTGAAATATTAATATTAATGTTAATTCTTCTTTATAATATCGAATCTATTAATAGACTTTTAGTAGATTTAAAAATGTTAATTCATATCTGACTTAGTTTAACATGGTGTAAAATTTATTTTAAATAAAAAATCTTAGTTAATATTTTAGAATATCGCAATCTTTCAAAACTTTACTTTTTTCAGTTAAATCAAAGAAAATATCCTGATTTTATATATCATTTTTCCAACAGAAAATTTTCAATATCGTCGAATATGAAAGATTGATTTTATATTTCTGATTACAAAATGTTTACGCGGATTATAATTTTCGTAACGTTTTGGAAGAATTACAATTTTCTAATATCCTGATTTTATAAATTTCAGATATTTTTCTATAGTTACAATTTATTCGTTCTATAACACGAGATATATTCTAGTTTAAACTTTATTATACATTATCACCCTCTTTTATATATGACAAAGTTAACTTATGTGTGATAAGCGATTTGTGAATATGATTTGATTTTATTATATAACATAAACCTTGTTGTATATCAAAATAGTTTCAATTTATCAAAACTTACATAATTTGGAAATAGGCATCAAACATAATTAGATTTAAATGTATAATTTTGTGTACACTAAATTAAACATTTGAGGTGTTAAACATCTTCAAAGTACCATTTGATTTTCCTTGTTTCAGGTTTTGCCAAAAATTAATTGATTGATGAAATTATTTGTAGTTTAATAGTAAATTTAAAAATCAGATATTAAAATATATATATATATAGTTGATGAGATGACATGATATATGGAGTTTTGTATCAAAATATAGTTAAAGATATATGACTAATAAATTTAGTCATAATTAGTTCTCCTAATTCATTTGGCACATAAAAAATTCTATTTTATTTGGCACAAAACTAAATTTTTATATTAAATATAAAAAATCTCCCGTAAAAAAAAAAGTTTTAGATGGGACTCTTGTGTTCAAAACAAATTGCAAGAATTTGAATTTGAGTCCTAAACTTTTTTTTTGTTTGTGCAAAAAGACTCTTATAGCTACGTGAAAGTGTATATTGTGATATTTTCTTATATTGTGTTTAGTTGGATTCAATTTGTGAAATTTCATGAAACGTTAGTGGGATCCTTATTTCTAACAACGTTGCAAATGAAGGTATCTCAATTGCATAGAACGGATGAGCTGAGAAGCACAAAGGATATAAATGGTGTATCACTCTCTTAACTTTATTTCCTCCGAATTTGAAGTATCACGGACCGGAATTAAAAAGTTCTCAGTTTTATCCACAGGTACAAATGGCCGAAGCCAGTTCAGTAACATCGAAGATACAATACCCTCATACAAGGTAAAAGAAAAGGTGTGTTTTACGATTGCGTCTGCTACTTTGGTTAGCAAATCATGGCTGGATGTTGAGGGATATTACATTGAACTCCTCTTGGAAGTCGAAGCAATCAATATTTAAGTGATAATGTTGAATCAATGTATGATCGATTTTCAAAAAATTACTTATTCAGAACTATTTTTCCTGCACATAGTACGGGTAAATCACGTAGTTGAGTATATATTTTGAATAACCTTTTACTTTAGAAAATGTCTACGATTTCTAGATTGTATGAGATTACCAGGTCCGGCCCAAATAGGTGGGGCAAAAGTGCGACTCCAGAGGCCCAAAAGGCCCATTTTTTCTACGTTATATTAGTAATAAAAGTTATGAACAACGAAAAAGTTTAGGATTCTACGGAGAAAAACTCTTGATCTTCCCAACATAATATCTCTTCTCCTACACGAAAATTCTTGTCTATTTGACATTCGTTTTGATTTCAAATTACCATTCCTGTTTATATCTACTGATCACCATTCATCGATATAGTTAGTTTCGATTTATTTTGTACTTTATAACAAAGCATGATCGTTCATAGTTTCTGATGCAACATCATCCTCACCTACACTAACGACTTTAACGTCTTTTAGCAGATTTCCTTTTATTTTGGCTTTATTCACTTATCTATGATTTTCTTATTTTAAGCATAAGATAATCTCTAGTTTTCCTTTTTAGAATAGGAAACTTTTCTCCAACGTTGGTTGTGACTTGGATTGAGACCCTATTTATAGTCTTTTACCTTTTTTTTTGTAAACGCATCTTTCTGATAATCAATAATAAGAGATTTATATTCTCTCCTTGCTTTGATTCGATTAGTTTCATCAAACAAGAAGTCGGTCCTAAGAGATTGTTCAATTCTCTTAGTTGAACGAGTAGGTCCCAAGAGATTTCATCCAATCACTTGGTCGAGCTAAGACTCTGTTTTCTTACGCTGCGCCAGGTTAGTATTAGAGCAAAAACACCACCACCACCATGCCACGCCCTCGCCGAGAGCCATCACCAACGGCCGCAGAGCTCACCCATCAATCTTTGCTTCGCCTTCAAGAACAAGTTCAACAACTCACTATAGCAATGCAAGCTTTGACTAATCAACGTGCTCCACCACCTCCAGAACAAGTTCAAGAGCAAATCGACCAACTAAAGGAGTCGGATGACGAAAACCCTTCTGCAGGTCATATCGTACATCCTATTGTAAACCAAAACGATGATTATCGATGGGAACAAGGCTTCAAACTCGATATCCCTGAATATCATGGTGGTCCAACTGCTGAGGAGTTACTTGATTGGATCGTGACAGTTGAAGAGATTCTCGAATTCAAACATGTTCCGCTAGAACGTTGTGTCCCTGTACTCATAATGCGTTTTCGAAACCGAGCTGCAGCTTGGTAGTCCCAAACCAAAGCTTCACGTACTCGTTTGGGTAAATCTAAGATCATGTCATGGGAAAAGCTGAAGAAAAATCTCCGTCAAACGTTTTTACCCTACAACTATGCTCATATTATGTTTCAACGTCTCCACAATTTGCGTGAGGGAAGTCGTTCGATCGAAGATTATTTTACCGAATTTTTCTTGCTCCTCAACCGAATTAATCTTTAGGATTCTAAGAGATAACTTGTGGCTCGGTTTACTGGTGGTTTACGTCAACAAATTCAACACACTTTGAATTTGTTTCACCCACTAACACTCGCTGAAGCTCATCAACAAGATTTGACCGTAGAATCTCAAACGAAAGTTAATTTCTCTACTTGGAGATCATCACGTCAGCCCCGCAATGCTTCCGTCTCCAATGTACCTTCAACTGGAGTAGAACCTTTACTTGTTCAGCCTGAAACTACCATTGTGCTTGTTGACACCAATCGCACCAATCGAGGGGGTACTTTGCATTGTTTTGCTTGTGGTGAACCAGGGCATCGCCAAGCTTCTTGTCCAACATGAAATCGCAGAGGACTTTTACTTGATGCTTTTGGTTGTGATGTGGAACTCGAGTATGACGATAAAGCTGATACATTACTAGAAGAACTAGAAGCTGATAAGGGTATATCACTAATGTTGAGACGAACGTGGTTAACACCACGCTTACCAAGTGAGATACCACAGCAAACTGCAGTCAAGAAGCTGAAACTTCAAGATGAAGCACACCCTCACCCCTATTCGCTTGCATGGTTGGAGCAGAAAAATGAGTTACGCGTTACACGTCGTGCTCTAGTAGCGTTTTCAATTTTAAATGCATATCATGATCGCATGTATTATAATGTGGCTCCAATGAACGCATGTCACTTACTTTTGGGTCGTGTAACATCCGTATCCCGAGTCGTTTTCTTGTAGTATAAGTTACTACATTTCTTACGGTATAAGTTGTTATTTTGATGTTGCCTCATAACGTGTTGTATTTGTTCCTGAGAGAAATAAGAACAACGGTGAGATCGATTAATAAATACCAGGATTGAGATTGGTTGATTAATCAGAAGATTAATCGTTTCGGAACCAATTCGGGTCGATTTGGTTCGGAATAGTGTTTTACAGAATGAATAGTGTTTTGACGGAAATGAGATGGAAAGTGTTGTGGATAATACCGAGCTTGAGTGATGGCGCTAGGGACGGTAAATGGATTGATTCGATCAAAGGATTGATCGTTGAGATGTAATTTCGAATAGTTCGGTTTAGCGGAATTTAACGGTAATTCCGGGGTTAGACAAAAATGAAAGAAATATTTTGAGACGGAGGAATATCTCAAATATTTCGGAAATTTTGACGGAATTACTAAACCGAGCGAGAGAAATTAATTGAGGAAATTAATCGTTGCGGTTTAGTGAATTCGGTTTGGTTTAATTGGATTAAACCAACATATACATATACATATATATGTATATGAAAAATATCTCCTTCTCCCACATGTATATATATGGGTTCTTGAAGCTTCTTCTCCCTTCATTAGGCAAAAAGAAAAATCTGGAGAAGAGGAGATAGAGAAGGAGAGAAGAAGAAGGAGAAGGAGAAGGAAGGAGAAGAAGGAGAAGAAAGAGCTTGAGAAAACAGAATTTTGGTGGTGATTGTGAGGTCCGATCGGGGCATCAAATGAACACGGATCGAGCTGAAATTTTGTAGGTAAGTTTCTCAATCTCTTGCCTAATAACCTACCAAATCTCGTGGGATTATGTTGAGTGGTTTGAGAGTTATGAATTTTATACCAAAACCGCTCAAAACAGAGCAATCCGCGACGGGTCCGGATTGAGAGGGGGTTTGGGTATTCAAAACTTGCTGGTTTGAGCTGAAATTGTTTGGGTATGTTCTTCAATCTCTTGAGTAATGATCTACCAAATTTCGTCTAGAATTGTTGAGTATTTTAGGAGTTATGAGTTTTCTCCCTAGACTGCTCTGTTTTCGGGCTGTAGCGTCGAGCCGAGTTTGAGTGAGTAATTGAGCACTCAAATCTTGTTTGTTTTGTCTGAAATTTAGTAGATAAGTGCTTGAGAGTCTTATATTGAGTCACACCGAAGGAATTTCGCAAATTTGGTCTAAGGCAAGAGATATGCTCGATCTAGTAAAACTCTGTTTTTAGAAAGGGAATCCGGGAATTGGGAGTTCTTGTTGGTCCGAGTTAGAGCTTGCGATTCCTTGATTGAGAGTGTGTTTGGTGTTAGAATTGACAGGAAATTGTAGTCAACTTGGTGATGCCTTTGGTGCTTGGTTAAGTAAAAGCCAAAGGGAAACAAGCTAGAGGTGTGAAGGAATCGTTGTTTCTAACCGTCAAAGCAAAGGTGAGTGCGTGACCGTGGTTCGCACCACGTTATTATTGAATTACCGTGTTTGATTTTGTGTGTTAGGACTTGACCATATGGGTATGACTTATGGCTTGTCTAAGTTTTGTGTGTTGTGTGTTGATGGAGCTCTATCACTTTGCTTGCTTGATTGTTTGTGTGCATGTGTGTATTGTTCGGTAAGTCCTTGATCATTTGGGGTGTAACCGTGGGACGGGAGGACCGCCTCACTAAGCATTTCTAATGCTTACGCACCTTTTTTGGTGCAGGTAAAGAGAAGACTTAGGTGATGGAGCTCGTGGAACCAAGGCCGAGGAGAAGAAGATGATTAGGAGTTCTTGACGGATTTTCTTTGGTGTATCTTATGTTCTTATGTTTCTAATGCCTTGGTGAATGTTGTTTTAGGGTCATGAGGGTGCTTATTAGCAATCTCATTAAGTGGATTAAGCATGAGATAAGTGCTGCATTTGTTGAAATTGTTAAAAGGTTTTACTTGCTTGTGGTGGTGTTCTCGGGTTACAGGACAGGGGAGAGGATCGACCGATCCAACTAGGATCGATCGATCCTGGGTAGTCGTGTTTGGGCAGAAGCTTTCTGCTCAGTTTTTGGGGGGTCGGGATCTATCGATCCGGGGAAGATCAACCGATCCTGTAGGTGCATTTCGAGGCAGAAGCCTCAAGCCATTTTGGGGGGGGGGATCAAGATCGATCGGTCTGGGGTGAGATCGATCGGTCTGCATTGCTCTGTTGTGCATTGCTTGGTTTTGCTAGGTGAGATCGATCGATCCCAGGTAAGATCGATCGATCCCAGGTAAGATCGATCGATCCTTCCTTTAAAAAGCTTAAGTGATTTGCTTTGGTGTTGGGCGTTAGTATTTAACTTGGAAAGTAAGAAAAAGACTTTTTCTAGAAAGGGTGCTTAACGGTTTTCAGAAAAAGTTTTTAAAATTTCGTATGTTTTACAGTTCCCGCGGGTTTCCGTCGAGTCATTTCAGGGTAGGGCGTTTCAGGTCGTCCATGGGAATATGATCGGAGAGTACAAAACGATGGTTTCCTCAACACTTATAGCTTTAAGTTCAACAATAGAAGCTTTACCTTAAAGCCATCGACACCAGCACCTCTACCGCCACCCACGACCCCACTTTTGTTAATGTAAAAGACTCCGTTTGAAACTGCAATGCGTAAAGAGGGCCTCATTTTAATTTTGCTGGCTACGCCTTCTTCTATGTCTATTGAGCAGAAGGATCAACATGAATTCTCTGACATTCTCCGCGAATTTGCTGATGTGTTTCCAGATGATCTACCTCCCCAATTACCACCACTTCGTGATATTCAACACCAAATTGACTTAATACCAGACGCCTCTCTCCCAAACCATCCACATTATCGAATGAGCCCCTCAGAACATGAAGAATTACGTAAGCAGGTATAGGAATTGGTCTCTAAGGGATTTTTGTGAGAGAGCATGAGTCTTTGCATTGTACCAGCGTTATTATCCAAAGAAAGATGGTTATTGGCATATGTGTGTTGATAGTCATGCCATTAACAAGATAACCGTTCGTTATCGCTTTCCCGTTCATCGTTTAGATGATCTCCTTGATCAGATTAGGGCTGCTTGTATTTTCTCCAAGCTTGATTTAAAAAGTGGATATCATCAGATCCATATTCGCAAAGGCGACGAGTGGAAAACAGCTTTTAAAACTCGCGAAGGCCTTTTCGAGTGGTTGGTTATGCCTTTCGGGTTGTCTAATGCACCAAGCACTTTCATGTGTATTATGAATCAAGCTTTAAGACCTTTCATTGGAAAATTCGTAGTCGTCTACTTTGACGACATGCTCATTTTCAGCCCTACTCTTGAAGCCCACTTATGCCACTTACGTGAAGTTTTATTCGTGTTGCGTCGGGATAATTTTTTTTGCGGCGAGAAAGAAGTGTTCCTTTGGTTCTCCTCAAGTCCACTATTTAGGCTATGTTGTCTCGGCTAGAGGACTTGCAGTTGACCCTGGAAAAGTATCAGCCGTTCAATCTTGGTATACACCTACAACCATTGCTGAGACCCGTAGCTTCCATGGACTAGCATCCTTCTACTGTCGGTTTATTCCTCATTTTAGTGCTATTATGGCTCCAATTACGAATTCTTTTCGTGATGGCTCATTTTCATGGACATCTGCTACAACAGACGCTTTCAACATGATCAAAGACAAGCTAAGTTCAGCTCCAATTTTAGCTCTTCCTAATTTTACTTTGGTGGTTGAGTTACATCGATGCTTCTAAGACAGGAATTGGTGCAGTTCTTAGTCAACATAATCGTCCTATTGCATTCTTTAGTGAGAGTATCTCAGGTGCTCGGTTCCGTTACAGTACCTATGACATTGAATTATATGTCATCGTTTAAGCAATTAAACATTGGCGACATTATTTATTTCACAAGGAATTTGTTCTCTACACAGACCATGATGCTTTCAAACATCTCGGTAACCAAGAAAAAGTTTCGGCTTGTCATGCGTCTTGGATCTCTTACCTACAATAATTTACCTTTGTGATTAAACACACATCAGGCGCTAGTAACCGTGTTGCCGATGCATTGAGTAGACGTCACTCCTTGCTCGCAGCTCTTCATGTCTCGGTTCCCGGGTTTAGTTTGTTTGCTGATTTATACGCGACATATCAGGTTTTTGGTCCTATTTGGGAGACTGTGACTGCTGGTTCTTCCACCCCTTATTCTTTTCATGATGGTTTCTTGTTCCGCGATAACTTTTTGTGCATCCCTGATTATAGTCTCCACTAACAACTCATCTCCGAACTTCATAATGAGGGACATGTTGGCCGTGATCGTACTTTACATTTGGTTTCTACCACGTATTTTTGGCCATTACTTCGTCGTGATGTGGAGCGTTTTGTCGAGCGTTGTGTTATTTGTCAAACGTCTAAGGGTCAGGCTTCTAATGCGGGTTTATATCTACCCTTACCTGTTCCGACACAACCATGGACTGATATAAGCATGGATTTTGTGACAGGCCTTCCGCGTACTCAAAAGGGATTTGATTCTATATTTGTCGTTGTTGATCGTTTCTCCAAGATGGTTCACTTTTTTCCCTACAAGCGTACTACGGATGCCGTGCAAGTGGCAACTCTATTTTTCCGAGAAATATATCGCTTACATGGTTTACCGTTGTCCATCGTTTCAGATCGTGTTTCTCGATTCCTTGGACACTTTTGGCGATCTTTGTGGAAACTCCTTGACAAAAGCCTTGATATGAGCTCCGCTTATCACCCTCAAACGGATGGACCAACTGAGGTCACTAATCGTTCTTTGGGAAATCTCTTGCGCTGTTTGGTTGGTTCTTCTATCAAGACATGGGATTCTAAGCTTCCCCAAGCTAAATTCGCACACAATCATGCTGTTAACCGGATTTCTGAGTTTAACCCATTTCAAGTAATTTATGAGATTGTTCCTCGCGGACCACTTGATTTGTCTTCTCTTCCAGATCGTGTGCGTTTACATGGTGGTGCTGAAACATTTGTGGACAATATTTTGGAAACACATGCAGAGACTAAGACACATTTGGAAGCATCAATGACAAAATATAAGACCTCTGCTTCGAAGTTGGTGATCTTGTTTGGGCTGTACTTACTCGTGATCGAATGCCTTCTCATGCCTACAACAAACTCAAAGCAAAGAAGATTGGTCCTCTAAAAGTCCTTGTACGCATTAATGATAATGCGTATCGTCTCCGTCTTCCTCTGGACATCACTACATCTAATGTGTTCAATGTCAAATACTTATCACGATATCTCCCTACTGATCATGTTCCATATTAGAGAGTGAATCCTTCTCACCCGGAGGGTCCTGATGCTGTATCATCTTCACCTCCATGACACTAACGACTTTAACGTCTTTAGCAGATTTCATTTTATTTTGGCTTTATTCACTTATCTATGATTTCTTTATTTTAAGAATAAGATAATCTCTAGTTTTCCTTTTTAAAATAGGAAAATTTCCTCCAATGTCGGTTGTGACTTGGATTGAGATCCTATTTATAGTCTTTTACCTTTGCTTTGTAAACTCAGCTTTATGATAATCAAGAATAAGAGATTTATATTCTCTCCTTGCTTTGATTCGATTAGTTTCATCAAACAAGAAGTCAGTCCTAAGAGATTGTTCAATTCTCTTAGTTGAGCAAGTAGGTTCCAAGAGATTTCATCCAATCACTTGGTCGAGCTACGACTTTGTTTTCTTACGCTGCGCCAGTTTCTCAATTAGTTAATTTAATTTTCTAATAAAATATATATGTTAAGAATTTATAGATTTAGTTGGATCCCACTAACGTTTTATGAATTTTAACAAATTGAATCCAACTAAACACAAGTTTTTCAATTTGTCTTTGTTCTAATTTCAAGCATTTTAATTCATTTTTTGAGGATGCTATTTATTTTATCCCTTAATGCTGAGTGTGTTTTGTTTCTTATGAACTTTTAGATTTTGTTTCAGGTGCTTGTGCTTTGTTCTTTCAGTTTCAGTTGAGGCGTGCGCACATTCACACTAAAGCCATGTTCGTTTGTTCATCTGGATGATGCATCCAGATGATGTATCTAGATAATGCATCTGGTTGTTATTTGTTTCTGTATTTACACGTGCATTTGGATGGACCATTTGAATGAAGTTTTGTTTGTTTGGTTTAGTTTTTAAGAATTTGCATCTGGATGCATAGTATCAAAATGACTAAAATGGACATATCTTCATCTTCATGATATTTTTATAATTTAAATTACATTTACAACTAAATAATTTTCAAAAAAAAAATTTATTTATAAATTTCTATTTTCATGAAGTAGTTAAATTTAATAATTTATTTTCGTATTAATTTTAAAAAAAACACTAGAAAAAAAATTAAATACCTTTTGTACTAAATTAAAATAAAATCTAATGAAGTTTGACGTTATAGAAGACACAAACACAATTTTTTTTATATATAAAATTTGAAAAAGACAGAGAAACAATAACAAATACAAAATAGAAGTACATCATAGTTTTCGTTTACAATAATAAATAGAAACTAGGATATATCTCGTGAAAATTGTAATTATAGAAAAATATCCAAAATTATAAAATCAAGATATTAGAAATTTGTAATTCTTTCAAAACTTTATGAAAATTATAATATCAATTTTTATAATATCGAATCTTTGTTAGCACATAAAAACAGAATTAAATAGGTTTAAATTATTCTTTAAAATCTTCCAAAAAAATCGTAATCTATATCAAATCTCTTATTTTTAGAAAATTAAATCATCATTTAATTTAATTTAATTAGTGTGTTTAATTAAATCAACAAAATCTTCACAAAATCTACTTTTCACTTTTTTCAAAAAGATTAAAATAAATAAATTATTTAAAACAAAAATTATAAATAATTAATTTAATATTTAATCAAATGATCACATAATAATTAATTGACTAAAATACCCTTAATGATAGATTTTAATGTGTTTTTAGATGTAATGTGATGTAATTATTAATATTTGTAAGGTTTATTTATAAGTGTACTCCCCAAATGATATTTTGGGGATACAAATCGTTAACACAAAATAGAAGTACGCAAACACAAATTTTAGTAAATTGTTTTAGTCTATAATAATCGCCAATATGACAAGACTCAACCAATGAGCAAACATAACTACCAACAACTCAAACTATGCAAATAGATAGTACAATGCAAACATCAAGCTCAATCACAACACCCCAACCTTAATCCTGACCACTGTCTAGTGTAAAGACTCAAGAACCAAACATAAAACACCATTTTGAAGAAAAAGGGGGCTTATGAAACTTGGGTTTAGTGGAGATAACAGAGGCATCTTGAGCATTGAAAAGCTAAAAAACCAAATCCCAAATGATTGATGAAACATTAAATGACCCACATTTCATTAAGAAAACCCCAACATTTCTTAACTCATAATCACAGCAAATCCAACATTTCATCCTCGCATTAAACCCATAAATCAATCAAACCCAAAACCACAAATCAAAACCAAATCTAAGCGGAAACATAACGATTACAGTAAAACCCAGACAAGTGAGCACACGAATCAGACTAACGAAGCAAAAAAAACCCACAAAATCGAAGAATGCGAAACAAATTAATCAACCGTACACTAATCAAAAACAAACACAAAAACACAAATCGAGAGATTAAAGAGGTTTACTAGATTAGGATGGAGTTGTTGAGGATTCGTGGAAAGAGAGAGAGAGAGAGGTAGAAAGAGACTTGATGGCGTCGGTACGAGAGGTGGAGAAGCTCGATATCGCCGAAGAGTGATTGGGGATTAGGTTTTGATTTTGATTTTGCACGACGAGAT
The DNA here is from genome assembly GCA_026770425.1 of Boechera divaricarpa. NCBI lineage: Eukaryota > Viridiplantae > Streptophyta > Magnoliopsida > Brassicales > Brassicaceae > Boechera > Boechera divaricarpa. The sequence continues at coordinate 4,418,235 of CM049186.1, read as the reverse complement.
GTGGAGAGGAGAAACAAAAATTAGGGTTATTTTAGACTTTTTAATTTTTGGATCTATTTATGTGTATCTAGATTCTTCTTCTAAAAATATTTGAAATATCTAGTTTTTTTTATGCACTTTATATATAAATCTGATTACATCATCTAGATCATGCTTATAATTAGTTTTGACGTTTTAAGTGTTGTCGTCGCCTCAAGCGACTCCTCCGTTCTTACCTCAGTCTCTCCTTCTTGCTGCTCGCGTCTCTTTTCTGCTCCACTACTCGACCACTGTCTCCGCCAGAAAATCTTGGTCGTGACTATGTCTTCGTCTCTGGTGGAAGAACGATTTTCCGCCTTTTCACCTCTTCGCGCCACTGTTTGGGTTTTCCCTCTGCCAACTCTCGGAGTCGCCATTCTCCATTTCCACCCACGGCTAGAAGCCACACAACTATAAACTTTTTTTTGTGAAGATCGTCCTCGCATGACTCCTCCGGAAGCTTCATCGGATCTTCGGATCTCGGGTTTTTACTGTGGATCTCGCATCTCTGATTCTGGTAATCAGGTTAAGTCTAGTTTTCTATCTCGTTTCAACTCTTTTAATCATATGGCTGTTTCAGAGCTTCCCTTTAAATGTCCCAGCGTTGATCGTCGGAGATCTCCATGGTGCTTCACCGCTTCAGTCGCTGGAGTTTATTCAGCTGTTCTTTCCGGTTTTAATCCCAAGAACCTTCACCACTTTTACCTTGTATCGCCATCGTTCTGCCTAAGGTCGAGGACCCTGTGTTCGGGGGCCGCGCGAGAAACAGGGCAAACTTCCGAGAAGATCCGAAAATAGCCGTCTCCCCTCGCCGTTGTAGGTTTCTCCGAGTGACATCTTCAAGCTATCATAAAGCTTAGTCTCTCAGACCTGCTATGCGTTGACGCTTCTTCCGCTTTTCCTATCGATTTCCCTTTCGAATCACCGCCGTTCTGTTATCGAACGAGGACACAGAGAGCAGCCGCGCGGCGAGAATTATGGCGAACTCGCAACCTTATCAGGCCTTGGGCCGTTTGTGTTAATTTGCTGTATTTGGGGCCCATTAGTGGTTTCTCTTCTCCTGCTTGTTTCCGAACTTTTTTAATGGGTTCCACTGATGTATTGGGCTTCTACTCATATCCGTTTTAAGTATTAATGAAGTATTGTTGACAAAAAAAAAATCATGCTTATAATTTAAACAAAACGAACATTATTTTAGATATGTATTTAGATTAGTCTTCTTTTTAAATTGATTTTGGACTTTTGGTTCATCTGCAAATATATCATGACATCTGGATGTAAAAAAGAAAAAGAAAAAAAATCTGAAGAATTGTTTATTCAGTCTAAAAAAGGTGCTTTAGATAGATTTGTGAAAAACGTAGATGCTAATATTTCTCAACCTCAACCAACTAAAAATGTGAATGATGAACATAATATTGGTCATGGTCCTAGTCAATCAAGTGAGCATGATAATGTTCCTAATGCATCTATACCTGAAAGTTTGAATGTTCATGAGCAACCAAATTTTTATTTGAATAGTGATGGTCCTAGTCCATTGAGTGAACATGATTAATATGTCAAATGCATATTTGATTGATATTTCTAATTCTAGATATTGGGAAAACCTTGACAATACAAGGAGAGAATTGAATTTGGTGTTTCCTCTTGATAAGAACAATAAGCATTTCTCATATGAATATTATTCTAGGAAATAGAGTAATGCAGATTTGTGATAGAAATTGGTTGCTTTATTCGAAACATGTGAACATAGTTTTTTGTTTTTGTTGCAAATTATTTAAATTTGTGGTCACTCAAGTGCTTTAGTAAATGATGGATTTAATGATTGAAAGCATCTTAGTGAGAGACTTAAACAACATGAGAAAAGTGTAGAGCATATGGCTAACATGAAAACTTAGAATGAGCTGAAAATTAGATTTGAGAAAAATGAAACTAGTGATAAAGAATTGCAAAAGTTAAAATGTTTTTTTTTTTTTTTTTTTTTTTGTAATACCTTGTGTTTATGGACGTGTGTTTATATCTCGTCCTAAGGCTTTTAAAATGTTTGGGCCGGGGCTCGAGGTTACTAAACCATCTTCCCACATATCATTTGTTATTGTAATCCAATCGATTGATGAGGAATATAACTTGGAAGAGGTTTGGAGTTTGGACTGAGAAAAAATTCCAAAAAAATTACTTTTCCTTCTTTTTATGTTTGCTCAGACAAATATTTTATATACATTTGTTTTACATTTGTTTTACATTTGTTTTTATGTTTCTTTTTATCTTTTACATTTGTTTGAGTAATAATTATTCTGCAAGTGTTGGGACCATCGTAAACATGGACTTGGGCCTTCTATAGTAATTTTTTTTTAACGCCAATAAATTTCATTAAGTCTAAACCGAAAAAACAATACAAGTCGTGTCCTGATTCACTATGGCTTAGAGCCAAGGTGGAGGAGTCACGTGCAACAAAGTAAAGTAAGGATGCTTGTTTGAGATCACTCCTGCGATTTTCATTTTTGTTTGAGTAATTTTGTTTGAGTTCCTTTGTTTGAATAATGTAAATTGATGATAAACCATATCATATCTCTTTTATATCTATAGTAAAATTTTCATTTTTGTTTTATTTTAAAAAAATTTGTAACAATTTGTTCTTTTTTTTTGGGGTCAAATATGCATAAATGTATCTGGATCGATTAATAATTTAGTTAATAATCAAATAATATAGTTATTAATCAAACTCTATATACTAAAAGGTTTAATATACTACAATTATTTTTTTTGTTATTTTCAATATGGAAATTGAATCACGCTGAACGTGATGATCTGTGCCAATGAGCTTCGGGATGGAACACATATGTCTCTCAAACGCCAGTTAGAAGAAGTTGAGAAGAATCTCACAAATTTCCTACAGTCTAGAAAGTCACTACTCCGAGAAGAGGTAACTGATCGTGACATAACCGAGATAGTAAACAAGAGCACCGTATTCCTGAAACATCTCATCCCAGACTACCTAAGTTCGTGGAGGTTGTTCCCGATCTTTAAGTTCTTTTTAGGCCAAGTCCTTAGTCAAGTCATTTTTAAACTTAATTCTGTGATTCATTTACTTGTTTCAAGTTTGATTGAAGCGATTTAGAGTAAGCATGCAAACGAATAACTTTATTTGTAAACAGAAGGATTCGATAACAAGGTGCACAATAGGCTAATAAGTTCCTTAGTAAAATCGATCCTAACTATCCGATTGATCACCACCCAGTGCTCCCGGCCAGTCTCGCACCTAAGCCTTGTCCTTTCTTATGTTCCCATTCTTACCTCGGTCAAACTTGTCGTTTGCCATTCCGTTGACAAGCCTTTCCCCTTCTCGGCAATCTTCCTTCGATCGCCCTTTGTGATCGTATTCAAACCCTCGAGAATTCTCGCTTTTTCTCTTATTCTCGCCAAGTATTTTTCTCTGTATTTTTCTAAGTATTTTCGTGTGTTTTCCTCGACGAAAGACTCCCTTTTTATAGAGGAAGGAATGGGTAATCGCTTGGCAGTTTGCGTCCACGCTGAAAGGTCAGATCTGTTCGGTCCGTGAACCGTCGACAACCCTTCGGTAACTGCCTTGGGTAACCATTCGGTAACTACCTTCGGCAACCGTTCGGCCGACTTCTCGAGTGATTTGCCGAGCTGACCCAACTAGCCGAGCTTCCCTTGAGCTGGCCGAGCTCCCGAACGAGCTAACCGAGCTCCCGAACGAGCTGGTCGAGCTACCCTCGAGCTATCTACGTGCTTCTCCCAAATTTCCTTAGTACTTTTCTCGGATAATTCATCAGATTATCGGCGATCAAGCCTATCCAACGACATATCCTTGAATATATTCAGACTCCTTAACATTCTTCGATCTTGGCCACTTCCTACCGATCGGAGTCCGGATCGGGGATGTTACAAATCTCCCCCCTTGGATTGGATTCGTCCTCGAATCCATGTTGTTCTTCCCCAAATTCTTCGAACCATTCTGGAAAATCCACCTTCATTCGATTTTCTATTTCCCATGTTGCTTCCTTGATATTTCCATTTCTCCAAATGACTTTTATCATGCGAACATTTTTCTTTCGAGTTGACTTAGTCATTTGATCAATAACATGATCTGGCTCCGCTTCTATCGTCAAGTCTGCCTTTAAGTCTAACGGCGGTTCCTTGAGAATTTCCTCCTTGTTCGATAAACTTTTTCTAAGTTGTGAAACATGAAAGGTCTTATGGAAAGACTTCATCTCTTCCGGAAATTGTAGTTGATAAGCGACTGCTCCAGCTCGTTTAATCACTCGAAATGGTCCTATATCGCGGCCTGAACTTTCCACTACTTGTTATTCTCGATTTTCCCTTAAGGACTTTAGTCTTCAAGTAAACCATATCATTTTTTTCGAATTCGAGTGCCTTCCTTCGTTTATCGGCATAACTCTTTTGCCCATCCTGGGTCTCTTTCATTTTATCCTTTACGTCCTTAGATCTTTTTGGTCGTCTCATCCACTATGTCCGAACAAATCACGCTTTTTTCTCCAACTTGGGTCCAACATAGCGGCGTTTGACAAGATCGTCCATATAACGCTTCATACGGTGACATTTCGATACTAACATGGTAGCTATTGTTGTAGGAGAATTCTGCCAAAGGCAAATGTTTCTCCCCCGAACCACCCCAATCCAATACAAAAGCTCGCAGCATATCCTCAAGCGTTTGTATCGTACGTTCGGATTGCCCATCTGTTTGTGGATGGTACGCTGTACTCATATTCACTCGAGTTCCTAAGGCTTTTTGGAAAGCCTCCCAGAAATGAGACGTGAAACGAGTATCACGATCCGAGACAATACTCGCTGGAACACCATGTAGCCGGACAATCTCATCAATGTACCGAATTGCAATCTCTTTCGCCCCATGTTCTTTTTTATTGCGAGAAAGTGAGCGGATTTTGTCAACCTATCTACCACTACCCATATTGTATCACGTTTGGACTTAGTTCTTGGAAGATCAGTGATAAAGTCCATAGTCATATGATCCCACTTCTATTCTGGAATCGGTATTTTGTAGTAACCCGCTTGGCACTTGGTGTTCGGCCTTGACATGTTGACAAGTCGAACACTCGAAATCCATTCGGCCACATCGCTCTTCATGTTGACCTAATAATAGTATCGTTTAAGGTTCTAGTACATCTTATTCATTCCTGAATGGATTGAGAATTTTGTTTGATAGGCCTCTTTAAAGATTTCTTCCTTCAACTCCTTCACGCTTGGTACACTTACTCGACAATTGATTACTATGGTGCCATTATTGGATATTTGGTACTCAGTCTTGTTGTTGTGAGCAACTTTATGTAAATTCTCGTTTTTCTCTTGAGCTAAACGAATCCTAGTAAGCAAGTCAGCTTGATTTGCTACGGCCATTTCCAAAGGTGCATATTCACAGGACAATGCACATAAGTGCAAGGTCCCGATCATTTTGACCGACACCTCTTTATCAACTTCCGCAGAAACTTCTGCCCGCCTTCTGCTTAAGGCGTCCGCGACCTTGTTCGCCTTACTCGGATGGTAGGCGATATTCAGGTTGTAGTCAACAACCAATTCCATCCATCTTATTTACCGCAAGTTTAACTCTGGCTGAGTAAAGATATATTGCAAGCTTTTATGGTCCGTGTATATTTGCACTTTGGCTCCGTAAAGATATGACCGCCAAATTTTAAGAGCAAATATCACCGCTGCCATCTCTAAGTCATGCGTTGGATAGTTGCCCTCGTGTTTCCATAACTGCCTTGATCCATATGCAATTACTTTTCCCTCATGCATCAAAAAGCATCCAAGTTCGCTAATGGAGGCGTTCGTGTAAACCACATAAGGTTTACTTGGGTCCGGTAAGGCTAGGATTGATGCACTTGTAAGCATCTCCTTTAGCCTTTGGAAACTTTGTTCGCAGTTCTCCGACCACATAAACTTAATATCCTTCCTGGTGAGCCTTGTCATGGACTGCGATACACTCGCAAAACCTTTTATAATTTTGCGATAGTACCCAGCAAGTCCGAGAAAACTTCTCATTTCACTAGCGTTTCTTGGTCGCGGCCATTTTTTAATAGACTTTATCTTTTCTGGATCCGCCGAGACTCCTTTATCCGACAAAATGATCTAAGGAACTCGATACTCTTCTGCCAGAGCTACATTTGCTTAGCTTTGTAAATAGCTTGTTTCCTCTTAAACGTTCCAGTATGGCTCTCAAGTGTTCTTGATGCGATTCCCGATCCTTGGAGAACACTAGTATATCATCAATGAAGATGATAACGAATTCATCCAGCCAATCCTGAAAGATGCCATTCATCATTTTCATGAAAGCCGCCGGTGCATTTGTTAAACCGAACGACATGACTACGAATTCATAGTGGTCGTACCTTGTTCAGAATGGTATCTTCCATATATCTAATGATACTATCAGAATTTGATGATATCCCGAAGCCATGTTGATTTTTGAGAACCATGTTACCTCTCGGAGTTGATCCAACAACTCATCTATCCGAAGTAATGGATACTTGTTTTTCACTGTAACCCGATTTAGGCCCCGATAATCAATACTAAGCCGAAAGCTTCCATCCTTTTTCTTGACGAACAAAACCGGTGCACCCCAGGGCGAGGTACTTGGTCTGATGAACCCTTTTTCCAATAGTTCTTCTAACTGTTTCTTTAACTCGGCCATTTCGGCCGGTGCCATTCGATAAGGTGCCTTAGAGAGAGGTTTTATTTTGGGTTCTAACTCGATTGTAAACGAATCCGACCTATCAGGTGGTAAGCCCGTTAAGGCACGGAACACGTCCTCAAAGTCCTTCACTACCAAAATATCCTCAATCCCTTTATCTCGCCCCATCACTTCTGTTGTTATTGTGGCTAAATATGCTTCGCAGCCTTTCTCCAGCATCCGTTCTGCTTGGATTGCCGAGACTATCAAACTTTCTGAAGTTTGCCGCATCCCTTGGAACTCGAATGTTGATTCATTTTTTTCAAACCGCACACGTCCTTTATAACAATTCAGGACCACTCGATTCTCCCCTAGCCAATCCATTCCCAAGATGACTTCGTGTTTCTTGAGTGGACCGACTATCAAGTCAGCCGGCATAACAACATTTCCGATGTTGATCAGGATTTTGCGGACCACGCCTTGCGTATACATAACTTGTCCGCCCGTAGCCCTAACGATTCCCACATTTTCCCCTTGTTCTTTCAGTTTTTTTCTATCATATATTGGCTTACAAAACTATGTGTAGTCCTAATATCAAACAAGGTGTGTCTTGGAACACCACCAATTTTTAAGGTCCTTTTTCATTCATACAGAATGTTAAGTACCCGTCCTAGCATGATGCAATGCTTAAAATAAACAGTTCGGGCAGTGACTTACCAGTGATCGCATCGTAGTTGCCGGATTCACCCGTTTCCCTTTTCAGTTCGTATATGCGTGGTGCCCCAGCATGCCTTTTGGCCGGCAATTCATACCCACCACAGTTTGACTTCTCCCTGTCATGCCTCTCCATGCGAAGTTTTGGGCAGTCCCTCTTAATATGCCTAGACTTTTTGCAATGGTAACAGACATCCTTATCACCATCACTAGTAACTTTTGGCCCTTGGTACATTCTTGGACAGTTCTGGATATTATGATCCGCACTTTTGCACCGCAAGCATAAGCTCAGGGTCTTGCGGCATAGTCCTTCATGCATTTTTCCGCATGTTACATATTCCTTGTGCTGATCACTAGATCGGTCACCGAATTGGCTACTTTCTCCAAACTTTCGCTTATTATCGGCATAATTTGCATTATGAACGACACGGATTTGAGATTTGAGCCTCTTGTTACGACTTTCATCTAGGATGCCATCTTCGACCAACGCAGTCTTTTCCACCAGTTCGGAGATCAACTTAAAGGTACGGACCGAACATGGTATTTTTATCTCATTTCTTATTCCGCAAAGGAAACGCCGGACTTGTGTTTTCTCATCTTCGAGTTCTCTTTCGACAAACTGCCTAAGTCGGTTGAACTTTTCCTCATATTCTCGACCAGTTTTCTGTCCTTGGACGAGTTCTAGGAACTCGCACTCCAACTTGTCATATGCTTCCGTGGGGAAGTACTTACGGTTAAATTCGACTTCAAACTCCGCAAAGGAGTTAATCTGACCGTTATGCCTCTTTTCAACCGAAAGCCACCAGTTATGTGCGTCCTCTTCCAGGATTGGACGGCTATATCCTTCTGGTAGTCCACTGGGCAGCATGTTGATCTAAAATTTCTGACCAACCAGCTACGCCACTCATCCGCCGCGATAGGGTCTGATCCGCCCTTGAAATTCTTCGTGCTGAGTCTAGAGACATGTTCTAACACAGTTAAGTAGTCTACTTGTTTCGGGGACGGCCTAGGCGAAGGGATGACTTCAATTAACTCGGGATTTCTCGACATGGTTGTTACGGTTTGCACCACAGGACCCGGTGCAGCCGTTTGTGTAAAGGCCGATCTTTGAGCCATCATTTTCTTCATCGCAGCCCACATTTCCCGAATGGTTGGAATATCGGTATCACCTGTATCCTTTTCCACGAGGGCAAATGAGTCTGCGGCCTTTGATGCCTCGGCCGTTTTTCCCATTTCCTCTTCATCGGTTCTCAGGATTTTTTGTCCAGCCACAGGACTGGCTGATTCAACAGGACCTAATCCATCCACGTTTCCATGCTCGGTGGTAGGTACGGCTGGATTATCAATAATAACCCCTTCCGCGTTCTGTTGTTCAGTCACAGGGCCGACTGGATCCTTAGGGATCGATCCGTCCGCGTTTGCCTCGATTTCGCTCATACCAGTCTCGCTCGATTCGATTCTCTTGTTCTTGTTTTTCGATTTCTTACTGCTTCTTCCCGCTTCCTTGCTTTTTCCCATCTGAAATTTTAAGCAAGTTAATATACTGTTAGAAGAATGCATACATTTAAGGGCGAAGACACTTAGAGCGAGACCGTTGTCGAGGAGTGGTGATCCGAAACCCAAAACCCAAACAAACCTAGGATCAAGCATGCTCTGATACCAACTTGAAACATCTCATCTCAGACTACCTAAGTCCGTGGAGGTTGTTCCCGATCTTTAAGTTCCTTTTAAGCCAAGTCCTTAGTCAAGTCATTTTTAAACTTAATTCTGTGATTCATTTACTTGTTTTGAGTTTGATTGAAGCGATTTAGATAAGCATGCAAACGGATAACTTTATTTATAAACAGAAGGATTCGATTACATGATGCACAATAGGCTAATAAGTTCCTTAGTAAAATCGATCCTAACTATCCGATTGATCACCACCCAGTGCTCCCGGCTATTCCCACGCCTAAGCCTTGTCCTTTCCTTCGTTCCCATTCTTACTTCGGTCAAACTTGTCGTTTGCCATTCCGTTGACAAGCCTTTCTCCTTCCCGGCAATCTTCCTTTGATCGCTCTTTGTGATCGTATTCAAACCCTCGAGAATTCTCCCTTTTTCTCTTATTCTCGCCAAGTATTTTTCTCTGTATTTTTTTAAGTATTTTCGTGTATTTTCCTTCGACGAAAGGCTCCTTTTTTATAGAGGAAGGAATGGATAACCGCTTGGCAGTTTGCGTCCATGCTGAAATATCGGATCTGTTTGGTCCGTGAACCGTCGATAACCGTTCGGTAACTGCCTTTGGTAACTGTTCGGTAACCGTTCGACCGACTGCTCGAGTTAGTTGCCGAGCTGACCCAACTAGCCAAAATTCCCTTGAGCTGGCCGAGCTCCCGAACGAGCTGGCCGAGCTCCCGAACGAGCTGGCCGAGCTGCCCTCGAGCTATCTACGTGCTTCTCCCAAATTTTCTTAGTAGTTTTTTCGGATAATTCATCGGATTATCGGCGATCAAGCCTACCCAACGTCCTATCCTTGAATATATTCGGACTCCTTCACATTCTTCGATCTTGGCCACTTCCTGCCGATCGGAGTCCGGATCGGTGATGTTACAATTCCACTACCGGTCTTCAGTAATCAAAGAGAGAAAAGCTGGTCATGTTGGAACAAATGCTCCACAAGACATGGCTTTAAATTCAGCAGCAGATGCTATCCGCGTTCAAAGGCTGGGTTTTCTCATCCTAACCGCCCAATAGCCAGTTTCATGTTCATGGGTCCAACAGGTGTTGGTAAAACCGAGCTTGCCAAGGCTCTAGCCGAATACCTTTTCAACACTGAAAACGCAGTAGTGAGGATTAATATGAGTGAGTACATGGAAAAAAAACTCAGTCTCACGGCTAGTTGGTCCACCTCCTGGCTATGTCGGTTATGATGAAGGTGAGCAGCTAACCGAAGTTGTTCGCAGAAGACCCTATTAAGTGGTTCTCTTTTAAAGGATCGAGAAAGCCCACCATGATATCTTCAATATTTTGCTACAGCTGCTAGACTATGGAAAATTTACTGATTCTCGAAAGATGACAATAAATTTCACTAACTGTGTTGTAATTATGACGTTTAATATAGGATCTCACCAAATACTTGAGACCCTACACAACAATGAAGATAGCAAAGAAGCAATTTATGAGAAGATGAAGCGAAAAGAATTGACGAATACATAGTTTTCCAGCAGCTAGATTTAAGAGAAATCTCAAAATTAGTGGAGTTCCAGGTAATTAAACCTTTTTACAACCACTTTCTTTTCTTTTTTAATCTAGTTTTCAAAATCTTTATTCTTTTATTTGTAGATTAGTTTGTGAAAATATATTTAGTTCCCATTGGTTAACAACATCTACCTCTTTTACTAGTTTACTAGGTGATTTCCGCGTTATATGCGAGATAAGATGTTTATAATTTTTTAGAAAAATAATAAATTAAATAAATATTTTTTAAATATTTTAATAGTATATTATTGTATAAATATTTAAAATTTAAAATTAAGGTTTTTACATATTTATATTACTATTTAGTTAAAACAATATCTTTTTAATATAAAATTTTAAAAACTAAATTTAGGAAACAATAAAATCAAATATAATTTTATGAAATATTTACTTACTTGATTTAGTCAAATTTAGGAAACAATAAAATCAGCTATAATTTTATGGAATATTTACTTATTCGTTTTCTATAAATAAATACAGCTAATTTAGGTAAGATTATAATCTTTAAAATAAAGACAGTTTATATATGATTGATCTAATGACATATTATATAATTAGTCTAGTAATTAATGTCCTATAAAATATATTTCTTGAGAATCGCTCTGGCGACGACACGTAAGCATGACCCTGATGTAATATTTCACGTAAACATAAGATTATTTTGTTAAAATGATTTTTAATTAATATATAAGAGATAGGGCTAGCCATTCGGTTCCTCTGTTTGGTTCAACTCGTGTTTTTGGTTTTGGTTTTGTGAAGAATAGGTATGAACTAAAACAGTTTTCCTCGGATAGGTTCGATTTGACAAATCTTAGTTTGGGTTTTGATTTGGTTTAGAATTAAAAAAAAATACAAACAAATAATCTAGTTATGTTATAATATATATTTGCAGTATTATTACAAATGTGTATATCAATGAATGCAATGTATCCGTTTGGTTCGGTTTTCTTCACTGAAGAGGCAGTGGATCTCCTTGCTCAGCTTAGCTTTGACCCCAACTACGGGGCAAGGCTTGTGATGCGGGTGATTCAGCAGATGGTGGAGAATGAGATCGCTTTAGGAGTTTTGAAGGGAGAATTCGTGGAAGAAGACATTGTCCTTGTCGATGTGGACCACTTGGCTACAGCCTACAGACAACAGATTTGTCATAAAGAAAGCTCGAGAGTGATGCTTCCATTGAAGAAATGGCCGCTTGATTATACAAACAAAATTAGACCATTCGATTAACGTTCTTTTATCTTTTGTATATATTCGTAACTTTATTACGAATTGCATATGTAAACTACATAAATTTTAACCAGTCAAACTAGTTATACATACTTTTTTCCCTCATCAATAATCTCTAGTCCTGCAATTAAAATCCGAACCAGATTTTAAGACCCGACCCGAACCGATAATTATGGGTTTCGGTTAGGATTCGGTTATTAGACACAAACCGTTTAGAAGGATTTCAAATGATGTTCGGTTTTCTCCTCGGTTCGGTCGGTTTAGTGATTCCGATCGGATAACCGAACATTTTAAGCCTAAATCTAACCGATCTTCTCTGATCTTCTTCTCCGATCTTCTTCTTCTTCGAAGTTTCGGGCTTTGTTTAAGTGGAGAAGATGAAGATCGAAAAAGAAAAGACGGAGGATTTAATCCGATTTGAGCGTCTTTCGCGTCACCGACGAGAGAGAAACGCCGGTCGCCTATAAACCTCTCCGAGTCAGATTTGATCTTCTCTTGCGGCTAGGGCGAACTCTTCGTCCAGTTGAGAGAAGTACAACAATTGGGCTGGGCTGCTTAAAAAAAGACAGAAACTCTAATCGTTTAGTCTGTGGGCTTGTATTTTTATGGGCACTTTTTTTTTATTTGGGTTTTTAAAACTTAATATATATTCACATTGATTTATTTTTCGGCAAAATTTTAAAATCATGAATAAAATTTTCAAAATTCGGTTATTTTCGGTTATGAAGCTAAAAACCGAAATTAACCGAAAGCCGAATCGTACCGAAACATTTTTCTGTAAGTTTCGGCAGAATTTCAAATTCCAAAATAACCAGAAAACTGCTCAAACCGAGCTGAACAGATCCGAGTAAACGAACTCGCAGGTCTAATAATCTCTATACTCAAACTTTTAAACTCATCTAGTTTTATAAATTCTGATAAATCCAATGATTTTCATCAAATAAAAAATATATATGTCAGTTGGCTTTTCAACGTCTTAGAGAACCAATTGAGACCATAAGGAGAAAACGGTTTTTTCATATCCAAATTCCAAACAATGGGGTCTCGTTAAGTGAACGACATGTATAATTGAATTGTGCCTAAATATACCCAAACACGTATAATTTTAAAATTTCATACACGAACTAACGACAAGTGACTTATACATACATTGAATCATCAACATTTGCAGACTGCAGAGTCAGCTGCTACGTCAGTTGTCACATCATTAAACACTAAAAATATGAACATTTCTTTCTTCTAGATTTACTTTTTAATTTAAATTTGTACCATCCCACCAAATCTTAACTGCCCAAAAAATTTTATACTTTTTTTTTAACTTTCCATATTTTAAATTTACTTGTAATGAAACGAGAAACAAAAAATTCCAACTGATTTATTTTAAATAGAGTTACTTAATAATAATATAACAAGTTCATAATATGGAGATGTGGATAAACCAATAAACCGAATATAATCAAACTGAAAATCATCAATCCGAACCAAGAATTTATTTTCATGCTTTAAAAAATAAATAAAAATTCATGTAAATGTTACATAAATTTCTATAACAACCCCAAATTTTGTGTATCCAAACTAAATTAATCTAAACTGTAGAACTTAGTTATCTTAAAGGTAATTCTCTAATGAGTCCTTCTCCAATCTATTAGATGAGTTTTGTTTGTTTGAACTAATTTTCTAATCTTTTTTCCTCATTCTAATGTAACGTGAATTTAAAACATAAGAACTTAAGAAAAAATTATACGAGTTCGGGTAAATGGGCCCAGTTCAATGATACATGTAGTTCATTTAATGGAACCCCACGATTTCCTATATATTATTTGGAAAATATATTTATAAATAAACATTAAAAAGTGTTAATATTTACCTCATATTGTCATTACTTCAGAAAACAAATTTTAATTTCTCATTAAGGGTATTTTAGTCATTAGTTATTATGTGATCATTTAATTAAATCATTTAATAAATAATTTTCGTTTTAATTAATTAATTTATTTTAAATTTTTTGAAAAGTAGTGAAAATTAGATTTTATGAAGATTTTGTTGATTTAATTAAACACATTAATTAAATTTAATTAAATTTTGATTTAATTTTTTAAAAATAAGAGATATTATGTAGATTCTGATTTTTTTGGAAAATTTTAAAGAAAAATTTATGTAGATTGTCGATTTTTTTTACTTCTTTCTAGATTATAATTTTTGTTTTATTTAATTAATTTATGTTAAATATTTTGAAAAATAATTAAAAATTTCTAATATCGTCGAGTATGAAATATTGGTTTTATATTTCTGATTACAAAATATTTACGCGGATATTACAAAGATTCGATATTATAAAAACTGATATTATAATTTTTATAAAGTTTTGGAAGAATTACAATTTTCTAATATTCTGATTTTATAATTTTTGAATATTTTTTTATAATTGTAATTTGTCTGTGCTATAGCACTGAATATATCCTAGTTTGAATATAAAAAACCTTTTTTTTTTATAACTAAGAAGTTTGTGATCCGTGAACCCGTATATCTCTCAACATTATAAGCACATTTCTTTAGCTTCGACCATATATGAGCAACATTTTTTAAACCAAATTTCTAATTTTATTTTCGTTAGATCGTATTTCAAGAATATATTATAGTAGAATTTATGTGCCAGCTATACAACTATCACATACAAGAGTCAAGACATGAACATTTTTTCACAAATAGTGTAAATTGTTTGTTCATGTTACAATGCATATATTTTTTTTTTTCGTATAAGTATTGATATATTATTTAGTTTAGATGTGTGGTTATTTGATGTGCTATACTTCGTGTAGCGGACAATCATTATTTCAAATGTTTAAAAGAATTCTTATTAGAAAAATAAGTGTGTTAACATTTGAAAACGTTATAGAAGAAAATGTCATTATAAGAATTTTAGAGGATAAGATCATATGAGAGATAAAAAAATTATTTTATAATTGCACCATAAACATGTTTCGGAACTTCAGAAATTTAGTGTGTTAGGTTTAGGAAAAAATGTGTCGAAATTACCCAAATTCAAACTTCGGTTCAGTCTGGTACAGAAGTGAAAAACCTTGGTTCGGTTCTGTCATAATCATTGGTACCAAATAGAAACCAAAACAATATTGGGTTCGGTTTTTGTTGGAAAAATCCTCAAATGTTTCAATAATTTTGGTACATATTTTTAAATAAATTTTGCTACATTTCATCAATTTCGGTATATTTACATCGGTTCGAAAGTTCGGTTTGAACCAAAACGTAGAAACTTTTAGAAAAAATCTTTAAAATGTGGAAATTTTTTAAAATTATGTAAACCGATCGGGTTCACTTTACCAAACCGAACCGATAACCAATTAAAAGAAAATTGATCCGTTTTTAAGCTTGAAAATCGAAACCAAACCGTAATACCAAAATTCTGGTTCGGTAACTTCGGTTCATAATTTATGTCCACCTCTATAAGTCGCCATTTTTTCAGGTTTACCCTCCATCTACAAAAAATGCAAGTCAATCCCGCGAAAACAAAAGTAATATGCAATATAAAGATCGTCATCACCGCTAAATTTGTAAAATTTTGATAAATAGTATACCAAATCAAAGATTTCACGACAAGGAGTTCAAGCCCACTTTTAGAATTTTAAAAATTTAATGTATGTAACTGTAAAAAATTTAAAAAGATATGTATGAGGGTTATATTGTGTATTATTTTTGATTTCGTATGATTGATATGTATTTTTTGGAGATAATGGATAAAGTTGTAAAAATTGTGATTTAGAAGTTTTTTTTTGCATAAAGTACCTTCAACAAAAAACCATTTATAAAGATACTTTAGTAGTCTAGTTTTTTTCAAAGACCGAAGATGCCACATAAACAAAAGTTGAAACTTTTTAAAAACTTTTACTACGAGCTCCGAAATCAGTTGCATCCTAGTTTTGTCCTTCATTAAATTTTATTGTGACTTCTAACAATTTTTTTGAAATATATAGCATTTAAGATAAAATGAAATCAGTGTGTTATTGAAATAAAAGTCTCTTAAAAAACACTAATGATGGGCGAACCACTAGTGTTTTGAAAATATGTTAATAAGTTAATTTTGTGGTCCTTACATTATGTAATTACAATTGTGGACTAACGCACATGCTTTGTTTTCTTTATAGTTATGACAATACGTGTTTCGAACGCATTACATGTGGTTCAAATATATAATACCTAATATAAGGACAAATTTTCTCTTTTTAAAATCATATAATATCAACTCGTATCAACAGAGTTTAGACGACGACGATTTTTTCAGATTTCAAATATTAATATTTTTAATCTTTTACAAGCACGTTACCATATTTAAATCTGAATTATTATGTGATAGCAATAGTATAACAAATTAAAATGATACTCGCATAGATAGAAGCATAAAACGTATTAAAATGCATGGTCCAGTTCAAGTTCAACTATATAATACAAAAACAAAATATAAGGACAAAAAAATCTTCATTTTAGAATAATAAATTATCAACCCATGTCAACAGCTTTTAACGACACCAATTTTGATAAGTTTTGAATATTACATATATTTTTAATTTATTTATATAATCTATCTTGCCTCGTTTCCAAGCATATTACCATATTAAAATCTGAATTATTTTATAATAGTAATAATATAAGAAACTAACATCACCTTTGGGTGAGAATTTTTTGTCCTAATATTATCTTATAAAATCATCTTATATCATCCCACACGTAATATAATGCACTAGAACATGCATATAATAAGGTTTTCCTTTTTTATAGTTCCACATTAGTTTGTTATATTATTTCTGTCATACAATAATTATGATTTTAATATAGTAATGTGCTTGTAAATGATACAAAATATATTATAGAAAAGATTAAAATTTTATAATAGTTAAATTTATAAAACATTTGTCGCTTAAAATTTGTTGATATGGGTTGATAATGTATGATTCTAAAAAATAATTTTTGGTCTTTATATTTCCCTATTATATAGTTGAACCATATGTAATACACATAGGGTAAGGGTATGTAGGGTCCGGATATTCTTAAAATTTTAGGGATATTGGGATTCGGTGTATCTAAGGTTTATTACATATAGGTTTGACAACCGAAGTCCGAGAAAATTTAAGGAAATTTGCTCGGATCGTTTGAAAGATAACGTGTACGAGCAGAACAAAAAAGTGGAATAAGGGAAAGGACAAACCGAGTTGGATGCAGAGATATGTTTGGAATGGTCTGATAGCTTATTGGGAAGATTAGAAAAACAAGGCCCGTAGCGAAACCAACTCGAAAAATTGTAAGAGCAAACATGAAAGTTACGGAATGGCAAAGCACACATGTGACTCAATACCATATGTTTGGAAACGCGAAAGCATGGTAATTTAAGATTTTAATCATTACCTTTGCATTATTTACTTAGAAATCAAAGTGAATTTTTATTAAATTTTGGTTCAAACTTCTATAGTGTAATCGCAAGACAGGTGAGTGATATGCTCAAATTAATACCCTAAAAGTACTAAAGCAGTTGCTGCAGTATATCAGGGGTCGAACACAAAAACTCAAGAAAACTCACTCAGTAGATGAAAGATGCAGATTGTGCTAAGCAAACAGTGAATGACGAGAAAACAAATGATCAAATTAAACTTAGGTTGAATTGATATGGATGGGAGCTAGGCTCAGGGAAATTCTCAGGAAATCAATGATAAATAACAATTAATCAATTAAGGTTCAATTCAATTAAGCGCCGTTCTTGAACTCAAACACGATAGTATAGTTAACCAACTCTCGTTGTGAAAACTAACTAAGTCTAAAATCTAGAATTCCAAATCTCTTTGCAAATCCTACACAGTAAACCAGCAATCAATTCAAGTTTGATATGTTCACAATTCGATTAAACCAAATCTCTTTGCAGATAATCCAATTGCTCACCCTAGGTTTTATCAGATTACTCAATTGCACTGTCGTGCCTAATCGATTAATCTAGGTTCTATGTTCTAAGTGATCAGGTTAGAAATAGCTTTGAGAACAACCTATGGTGAAGAACTATTCAGATTTTGAACCCTAACAAATCAATCATCATAAATCAGAGAAATCCATATGAGAAAACCCTAAACCTAAAAGGAGACTACTCAGACATGATAGATGAAACAAATACCATAACTGAATAAATCATGAAATTAAATATAACAAAAGAATAAAAACAAGGGTTCGGGATCTTCTCTATGATGAACAAAGTCTTGGATCCGTCTCCCTCTCAAAAGCTCTCAAATCTCAATGGTGGCTCAAGAATCAAAATCCAAAGTAAAGTCTGCAGCCCCCCTTGACCTAATGACTAAAAACTACTTAAATAGGTCTAAAAACACGAGCTGGGCTTCTTTTGTAAATAAAGGGGATGATTGGGCTTCTTATGGGCTTCCTTGAAAATCTCTTCTGCGCGTTGATTACGTCGGTATCGATCGATACTATGATGGTGTCGATCGATACTCGGAATGGTGTCGATCGATACTCAGGCTTCAAAACGGGTACTTTCTTCGGTTTGCTCCAAAAAGGCTCCAAATGTCTCCAAAATCTCCAATTTCGTCCCAAACGTGCTAAAACCTGAAAAGACTCTAAAATGATAGAAAAAGCACTAGAAAGACTCGATAAAACGACTTATATCATGGCTAAAAACGGGTAAAATCCATGATATATCACTCCCCCAGACTTAGCCTTTTGCTTGCCCTCAAGCAAAACAGAAAACTAAGTGAGAGAAAGAGGTTTAAAAAACCTTAGAGATCCTGATCTGGTACCGAAATCGCTGTAATGATCCTTTTTCCCAAGCGCCCACTGCTGCCTGATCAGCTCCAGATCTAACCACCATGTACTTCTCCGTAGGAACCCCAACTTCCCAAGACTTCACTCATTATCTCACACCAATATTCATCCAAGCTCTCATCGCCAGTTTCATCGCTGCAACCAGTGTTCAAGAACCTTCTAGATTCTTGCCCATACAATATCATAGCCAAAGAACCATTTATTCAACAACATTTATTGCTTTCCGGTATTCTTTATCTCCCCCAGACTTATTTCAAAATCAGTTCTCATTAGATTTCAACAGCGCAGGTTTATCTGAACAGCATATACAAATCAAGGTCCGACACGCGAGTATTGATAGTGTTTGCTACCGAATCCCCGGTTCTTACCCTCTCAATGTATCAAAAGTCTTAGGTGAATAATAGGGTCATAGGAAATTTTCCTACCCCTCACTTCAGGCCTTTGTGTGATCATTCCTTATCCAAGTAGAATAATGGGGTCATAGGAAATTTTCCTACCCCTCTACTCGGCGGAAATCATTTCATCTTTTATATAGATTTTACCTGTTTTAACGCAAATTTGTATCCAACAATTTTCACGGGAGAGATATACCACAATTTTCAAACATGATGGATTCCTTAGCCAGATATGAATGATGAATCAAGCTCTAAGAACACTAACCGCGTAGATGAAGTGCAAAATTTGGCTAAAGCTTGTGAAGAACCTTGCTGGAGACATCAGTGATTTCTAGCTGGCTGGTTATCCCTTGGATTTTTCATTAGTCGAACTGAAACTAATCCTGTAACAGTGGTCACTCAAAAGCAAAACCAGAACAACAAAACCAAGCACAATCCAGAAAACTCTAAGTTGTTTTGACTCAATTAAACAAAATTATTTTTTTATTTATTTTGTTTTTTCAAAATGAACACACAATGTCAGTAACTACCTCCCCCAGACTTAAACAACACTGTCCCCAGTGTTTATCAAGCCCAGAGAAGGTGAAGGAAAACAAAGGACAAAACGAAATAGGTCAAGAACAAGAGGTGTTACCATAGAGCGGTGGTGTCGATCGATACCAAGGTGGTGTCGATCGATACGAAACAAAAACGACCATCCTTCTTCCGACTCCGAAGTAAGTTCCACAATTAGACATTTGCAGCTTCAAAGTTTTGCTCATCATATCCTCTTCTTTCTCTTTCATCTCCGGAGGAATGAGAACTCTAACCTTAGAGAAAGGTTTCGAGGTTCCCTTGCACTTCACCTTATATTCGATCGAATCTCCATCACACTTCTGAGGAATCAAAGTGAAATTAGCAGCACCGTTGATCTTCTTGCTCGTCGCCTTCCTCTTTGTTACCTTGGTCTTCTCCACAACTTTCTTGGGGTGTTGGGGGGGTTCATTTGAAACATCTGCGACTTTTGGTTCATCATAAGACTCATCGAGCAGATCGATCATCAGAGTCTCGCCCGAGGCAATGGTGATGCACGAGACATGTCTGGGTGCTCCTCCAGAAGGAATGGCATCGTAGAAGACTTCTCCGTCAATGCAAGAGAAAGAAATTCTCTTATTAGGCGTGTCCATGATCGCGCCAACAGTAGCCATAAATGGTCTTCCCAAAATCAAGGGCACCCTGGATCCTTGGCTCATCTCCACAACCTGAAAATCAGTAGGAATCAGACAATCTCCTATTTTAACAGGTAAATCAAGAATTGTAGCATAAGGAAGTGAGCTAGAAGAATCCGCGTATGTGAGAAGCGTGTTAGGAGATCTCATATCAGCTTTCAATCTCTCTGCAATCGCCCTCGACATGACGTTGACACTAGACCCTGAGTCAACGAGAGACTCCTTGAAGTTTACTCTAGAGATGGAGCATGGAACTGAGAATTTCCCTGGGTCTTCCCTCTTTGTCAACTGTCTCAGCGGTGGTGGTGTATTGGTAACGGGAGGTCCTGCAACCATTTGTTTTGACAAAAACTTGCTTCTAGCAGCCTCCCACTCCTCTCTTGTCAGCTTGGGAAGAACAGGGTAAGGTAGCTTTGGCTTGTATACTCGTTCCTCAACCTTTTCTGTCCTTTTCTCAGTTATTGATGCAACCTGCGAAGGGTATCGACCGATACCGGATGAGTGTCGATCGATACTGGAGTTTTGTATCGTCTTTGCAGGTTGGTGTCGATCGACACAGGTAGGGGTGTCGATCGATACTCGTGGAATGTCAGAATTCTTATCTTCATCTTCAGCGACCTTCGAATCTACAGCAGATCTCGGGAAGTGTCGATCGATACCAGGCAGGTATCGGTCGATACTAGTATCACTGCATACAAACACAGTCATCGCAGGCTCAAAATCCTCTTCTCTAGCGCTCGAGGTGATTGCATTGACATGTCCATGCTGTGGTTGAACTATCTTTCCCTTGACAGCTGCTGATGTCTGAGCTATTTGACTTTCCAGCATCTTCTGATGGATTTCGAGAGCGTTGATTTTCCCATTCAGATCAGTGTACACATTATCCAGCTTTCTATTAAAATCCACAGTCATTTTTTCTTGTCCCTGTAGAATTTGTTCCAAGAGGATCTCTGTCTTACTCTCTGTAGACCTCGGAGAATGCGGTTGGTAAGATGAATTACCGTATTGGCGAGTAAAGTCATTGCTCTGAAGTGGTTTTTGGGCGAATTGTGTGGCACCAAAATCAGATTGGTTACCTCCAGACTTGTAACCACCTTGCTGATTGTTGTTGAAGCTTCGGTTGTTGTTATAACCAAATCGCTGACCACGAAAACCAGAATCACCAATGTAGTTAACATCTTCGCTTCATCTTTAATCTCCTCTACTTCCTCAGCGAAATGTACAGCCTTCTTTGTCTTCCCCACTAGCAGGTTGTGCATTGTGTCTAGCTTCGCTGAACCTCAGCAATCTGCGAACTGTCGGCAACACTAGCGAGCCTCTTCCGCTCAAAATCAGCATTCTTGGTGCTATTGCTAGACGCCAAGTTTTCAATCAGCTTCACAGCATCGGTGGGAATCCTAGTGTTGAAATTCCCGTTGCTTGCAGAATCCAGTGCCATCGATACCTCCAATCAATCCCTCGTAAAGGTCCGAGTAGCTGAACTTGGCGAAACCGTGATGAGGGCAGTCTCTCGATATGATCGAATCGAACCCAAGCAGCCTTGAGCGCTTCTGTTGGACCACGAGAAAATTGAGATATCTTGTTCTGAGTTCCTCGATCTCGCATCGTCATAAAAGTTATTCAGAAAGCGTTCTTGGTCTCATTCCAAGTAGCGAGAGATCCAGGAGGCAACTGCTTCAGCCAGTAAGCTGCTTCTCCACCAAGAGAGTATGGGAAGAGCTTACAAAGAGGTATTCTGTGGAACTCCATTATACTTCATGCTAGTGACCAAATCTTCAAATTTCTCAATGTGATCCATAGGGTGTTCATGAGAAAGGCCGGTGAAAGGGTGTTGTCCAACAAGAGCGAAGTAAGCAGGCTTCAGCTCAAAGTCATTCCTCTGGAAAGTCGGAATACGGATCGCTGCACGATTGGCATAGAACTGATCCGGTCGGTTGTACTCGCCAAGCGTCCGTTCAGCAACAGCTTGGGGTTGTTGTGGAGGAGGTAGTTGTCCACCTTCCTCATCATGCACTAAACCCTGTGGAAGATCCATCTCAACTGTAGTCCTTTTCCTTGTTCGACTCGTGCGTTCAAGCTCTGCTAGCTCTGAGTTGGAGAGATTGATCAGTGGTGTGTTCTTCGTTCTCCTGGTGGTACGCTGATGCATACACCTGAAAATCAAAAGAAAACGAGAAGATAAGTAACCAAAATTTAAAAATAAACGTTCAGTGTCGATCGATACCACTGGAGTATCGATCGATACTGACGACGAACTTAGACAAAATCGACAACTAAAATTCTAATGGTGAATTTTTAGAGTCCCCGGCAACGGCGCCAAATTTGATATGCTCAAATTAATACCCTAAAAGTACTAAAGCAGTTGCTGCAGTATATCAGGGGTCGAACACAAGAACTCAAGAAAACTCACTCAGTAGATGAAAGATGCAGATTGTGCTAAGCAAACAGTGAATGACGAGAAAACAAATGATCAAATTAAACTTAGGTTGAATTGATATGGATGGGAGCTAGGCTCAGGGAAATTCTCAGGAAATCAATGATAAATAACAATTAATCAATTAAGGTTCAATTCAATTAAGCGCCGTTCTTGAACTCAAACACGATAGTATAGTTAACCAACTCTCGTTGTGAAAACTAACTAAGTCTAAAATCTAGAATTCCAAATCTCTTTGCAAATCCTACACAGTAAACCAGCAATCAATTCAAGTTTGATATGTTCACAATTCGATTAAACCAAATCTCTTTGCAGATAATCCAATTGCTCACCCTAGGTTTTATCAGTTACTCAATTGCACTGTCGTGCCTAATCGATTAATCTAGGTTCTATGTTCTAAGTGATCAGGTTAGAAATAGCTTTGAGAACAACCTATGGTGAAGAACTATTCAGATTTTGAACCCTAACAAATCAATCATCATAAATCAGAGAAATCCATATGAGAAAACCTAAACCTAAAAGGAGACTACTACATGATAGATGAAACAAATACCATAACTGAATAAATCATGAAATTAAATATAACAAAAGAATAAAAACAAGGGTTCGGGATCTTCTCTATGATGAACAAAGTCTTGGATCCGTCTCCTCTCAAAAGCTCTCAAATCTCAATGGTGGCTCAAGAATCAAAATCCAAAGTAAAGTCTGCGGCCCCCTTGACCTAATGACTAAAAACTACTTAAATAGGTCTAAAAACACGAGCTGGGCTTCTTTTGTAAATAAAGGGGATGATTGGGCTTCTTATGGGCTTCCTTGAAAATCTCTTCTGCGCGTTGATTACGTCGGTATCGATCGATACTATGATGGTGTCGATCGATACTCGGAATGGTGTCGATCGATACTCAGGCTTCAAAACGGGTACTTTCTTCGGTTTGCTCCAAAAAGGCTCCAAATGTCTCCAAAATCTCCAATTTCGTCCCAAACGTGCTAAAACCTGAAAAGACTCTAAAATGATAGAAAAAGCACTAGAAAGACTCGATAAAACGACTTATATCATGGCTAAAAACGGGTAAAATCCATGATATATCAGTGAGCTACCTGATATGGTCAGCTTTATAGAGAAAATTCATAAGCGGAAGTCAAATGGGACGTTTGTGAATAAAAAGGCTGAGGAGATTGCTCGAAGGTGTAGAAAGATAGAGAAGAGAAGCTCACTCAACTGAGTTAGCTTGAGGACACCTTGGATGATTACAAACTAATACAAGTGGAAAAATACGAATTTTTTTGCTCGGTAAGTATTAAAAAAGTATTTTCTCACATATCTATTATGTTTTAAATTATTTAAAATATAAGTCTATATATTTTTAGGAAGTGGAAATCAAGAAGGGACTAAGATTTGGAGTGGGATCCATCCCATTTGACCAAGAGGTGGGCCAAATTTCAAATACGCAATCGTGCGAGGAAAAATATCGAGAAACACGAGAAGTATCTCCAGACCCAAATAGAGCTTTCTGAGGCCAAGAAAAAGATTAAGAATTTGGAATAGAAATACAAAGATATCGCGTATTGGAGTACTATAATGGCCCAACTTCATTCAAATTTGGTTTCACCGTCTCGCAGAAACAAAACCGACACCACCAACGCCGATAATGTTTTCGATTTATGATTAAATTGTTTTTAAATTGTTAGTTTTTTTTTCCGTTGAACTCTTTTATTTTCGTTAAACACTTTTACTTTATGTTTTATGAATATTTTTATTTTATATTTAATTTTAATTTACAAAAAATAATTGAAATAATTGAAATTAACTGAAATAATTAAAATAATTAAAAAATATTTCAAAAAAATATTTTTTTTACATAGGATCGTCAGAAATTCATCGTAAATTTTCGACGAAATGTTTTAAATATCGTTGGAAGTTTCCGAAAAATTTCCAACTATTGTTTTACTATCCAAATGCAACTTTTGTGGGAAAGTAGTTAGAAATTTCCAACGATATTTCCGACCACTTTGTTCTTCGGAGACTTTTGTCGGAATGACATCGAAAATTTTCCGATGTATTTTCGACTATATTTTCTGACGAGTTTTCAGAAAGTTCTAACAAATTTTTCGACGAATCTGTGTTCCACCAGGGTTTTCCGACAACTTTGATTTTGTTGGGAATTCGTTGGAAAACCCTTTTTTTAATGAACATTCGACAAATTTGTCGTCAAATTATGCTATGTTTTCTTATAGCACGTGGTTTCTGGGTATCCTGCTTTTAGATATCTGTGCAAACATCAAATATATGTGGCTATCGAGATACTAATAAAAAATAATAGTTAAAACTAAATAAAATCTTTGGTATGAATCTTCTGTGAGATACTTTTGTCCTAATTTTATCTTTAGAATAATTTAATATCAATCATGCATTGCACTAGAACATGCATTTTAATAAGGTTTTATATTTTTATAGTTCAACATTAGTTTGTTATATTATCCATATTTTAATATGGTAATGTGCTTGTAAAGGATACAAAATATATTATATGAAAAATGAAAACTTTATAATTTTTATATTTGTAAAATCGTTGTCACTTAATAGCTGTTGTTGTATGGGTTGGTACTGTATGATTCTAAAGGAAGATTTTGTTTGTCCTTGTATTCGATATTATATATTTTAACCACATGTATATAACAAAGGTAGAGGTAGGACATATCCGAATATCTTAAAATTTTAGCGGTATTCGGATCTGGTGGATCCAAAGTTTAACTATTTGGATATGGATATGTGACTTTTGGATACCATTCTATCATGTAGTTATATACCACCGTACATTTTCGTTTGTATACCATCTTTGTATACTGTCATATCTCGTAAATCATTTTTTACATTATAGCCGAACACCAAATTCATACACAACATTTTAGTATTTTACATTATTCTGTACACTCTCGGATTAAGATAAAGTAAAAATAGAGCGTTAACATACCTGCAAAATATAACAAAGTTAGACTCTTTAAATTCGCATGAAGATTTAAAAGATAATATGTTGTTGTGGTAATAAAATCAAATTAGAAAAATTTAGGAGAAAAAAGGAAGTGTTTTCGATCTATTTCCCCCTCAGAACTATCGTTACGCACCAAATCCACCAAATCTATTGCCCTAATGCTATTTCTACCCTGATCGTAAGTTGCAAACTTTATTCCATCCAAATTGTAAGTTTAAAACCTATTTCCACCCAGATCTGTAGTTTGAAATTTTTTTCCACCCATATCGTAAGTTCGAAATGAATTTACACACTATGTTGGTTTGTTGTATACCAATTACACTGAAATAAACCGGAAACCCAAACAAAACCAATAATTACCTGTTAAACGATGCAATTACAATAATCTCTTAACCCAAACACACCCTAATCTCCTATTTCTAAAATTCCCAAATCTTTCTATCGAACCCTAATCTAAAATCGAAACTATCGAGCCCTAATCTTTAAAATCCCCAAATAAAAAGAAGAAATTTTTACCGGTGAGATTTGAAGCAGAAGATGAGGAGAGAGAGGTGACGCATAATTTTCTGATTCCGGTGACATTAGTGGAGACTATTTGCATCTCTCTTAAACCCTTTTATGTTCTTTCTTTCTGACGTTAATTTTAGAGTTGTTATTACACTTTTTTGTTCTTACTTGGGTAAGGGTATCAGTATATCCTCGGATTAAATTGGTTTGTTTTTGGTTTTCTGAAGTCTACAGAACAAACCAAACATTGGAAGGAAATAGAATTGAACTTACTATCTGGGTGGAATAAAGTTTGCAACTTACGATCAGGGTGGAAATAACACTTGGATAATATTTTGGATGGATTTGGTGCGTAACGATAGTTATGAGGGAGAAATAGATCGAAAACCCCTAGAGTAAAAGTTTACGAAGAAGAAAGAGAAAAAACAATTTTTTATTCTATTGGAACTTTTAGACTTTTAGTTAAAAAAATGTTTGGCTGAAGATATAAAAGAGATGAATAGAAACATGTATAGTAAGAGGCTTGTTTTCGCAATTGTAAAGTGAATGTACTAGTATCACAATTGTAAAGTGAATGTACTAGTATCACAATTAGGTTTAAAAAACATCTCCATTTCGGAAAATTATTCTAAAAACAAAATATTTATAAACTAATATAGGAGTTGGATGAACCGCACACATATATATATATATATATAATAAAGACCCAAGCCGTATCAACAAGTAGTATCTCAAACAAAAATAAAATCAGCCACACATGGATCTAATTCAGCTTTTTCTTCTCTCTGCTCTCTTTGTTTTCTCTGTTTCATGCTTAATTAAGTCTCTGCCTGGTCCCAAGAACAAGAAGAGTACGGCACCAATCGTTCCCGGAGCGTGGCCATTGATCGGCCATTTACCGATATATGACACCATAAAGCCGACTCACCTTACGTTTGGGGCAATGGCTGACGTGTATGGACCGGTGTTCATGACAAAACTTGGCTCTTACAACGTAATGATCATAAACAGCAAAGAGGTCGCCAAAGAGATCTACACGGTACACGACAAGGTCCTAGACCGGCCAGAACTTACTGCGTCTAAGCTTCTTGGCTACAACGACTCGTTCTTGACGTTTAGTCCTTACGGTCCTTACTGGAGAGAGATACGGAAGATGGCAGTATCCGAGCTTTTTTCTACCTCGGGCCTTGATATGCTCAAGTTTAGTAGAGCCCGAGAGGCTGGCTTGGCGTTTAGAGACTTATACGTTAGGTGGGAGCAAAGAGGTAAGCCTAAAGAAGGAGTCTTGGTGGAGATGAAGCAAGAGTTCCTAGATCTAACTGCGAACATCTCATTGATGATGGTCGCTGGGAAGAGATATTTTGGGGAAAACCCTAACTGCGAAGTGGAAGAAGCTAGGAGATGCGGGAAGCTGATGCGGGAGTTTTTCGATTACTTTGCACTTTATGTGTTGTCCGATTCGATACCGGCTCTAGGTTGGCTGGATTGGAAGATCAAGAGAGGAATGAAGAGAACCGCGAAAGAGTTGGATATACTTATTGAAGGTTGGGTTGAAGAACGCAAGAACAAGAGGAGAGATCACGGTGGGAGTGAAAATGACTACTTGGATCTACTCATTGAGATATTCGAACAAGACAAGATTCCGGGTTTGAGTGATACTCACACGAAAACCAAAGCCCTCTGCCTTGTAAGACCTATATACATACACTATAATATAAAATTCCGGGTTGGAGTCATGCATGTAAGTATATTTATATTTGTGAACATTTTGGTGCAAGAACTTGATACTGGCAGGGAGCGAGACAGTCATTGTGGTTCTGGTTTGGGTGGTATCCCTGCTCTTGAACAACCCGCATGTATTGAGGAAAGCTCAGGAGGAGCTGGACAGCAAAATCGGAAAGGAGAGAGTTGTGGAAGAGTTAGACATCAAAGATTTGGTTTACCTCCAAGCCATTGTCAAGGAGACATTTCGCCTGTACCCACCAGTCCCTCTCATTGCTCACAGAAATGTGGTGGAAGATTTCGACATTGCATGTTGCAACTGTCATGTGCCTGCAGGTAATCACAGTGATAAAATGGCTTAATTAAGTGTTTTTGTTTTCAGTAATATTAACTAGATTTGAAAGAAGGATCAAGAGGAGGTGAAGAGATACAAAAATCGGGAGTCCATACTTGATTGACCGTGCGGTCGATCAGGTGGTCGATCAGAGCGAGGACAGGTCACGGACATGGCCATAATCGATCAATTGATCGATCTGAGATTGTCTGTCTATATTATATCCGTTCAGAATCTCATATAAACCTAGTAAAATGCATAAGTTATTTTTTCTACATTACCAACTAATCTGAGATAAAGTTCAATAAATATGATCAGAATGAATGTTGTCATCTCTAATCCATAGTTCATTTAACTATTCAGGGACAAGATTGTTGGTGAGTGCATGGAAGATTCACAGGGATCCAAATCTTTGGTCCAACCCCGAACAGTTCGAGCCAGAGAGATTCTTGACATCTAATAGAGAAGTGGATGTTGGCGGACAGAATTACAAGTTGTTTCCGTTCGGGTTGGGACGAAGGTCATGCCCTGCGATCCCCCTAGGTATGAGGATGGTGCACTATATCCTAGCTAGGTTTTTGCACAGCTTTGACTTGGCAAGACCATCGAGCCAAGATGTGGACATGACTGAGACCAATGGATTGGTCAATCACAAAGCCACCCCTCTTGAAGTCTTTATCATTCCTAGGCTTCATAAATCCCTATACGAAGTGGATCATATAGGGATTGATAATTAGTACATTGTTTTTTGGCCACTGAGCTAAACAAAACAGTGTCGAGATCGTTCCATGATTCCAAATTTGTTATGCTATTTGTGGAAGATTAATCCCCTGAAAATAAAAGTACGTTGTAATAAAAGTAAGTCACCAACTTTGTTCGACATGACTGAGGCAGGTCAACCCGCATCCAGACCCACTAACCATAAAATAGACATGTTCCTAACATATTCAACACTCATTACCTAGCATAGAATCAAAACGTCAAAATTGAAAACATTCAAAACAATCATCAAATCAACAACATGCAACTCTCAACCTATCACATTCTCAACTTCACAATCCAATTTATTCCCTTGCTATCACACAATCATCAATATCACTAAATCAAAATCTCATCAACTTAGTCAATGGAAACAAAACCAATTGCATGTCCGTCCAGTTACTAGACACGAAACCAATCTCGGGTTCGTCTAATTACCAGGAACAAAAGTATTTCGGGTTCGTTCAAAAACTAGGCACGAAACCGATTTCAGGTTCGTTCAATTACCAATCTCGTCATCCGTTTATGACTCGTCGGTCCATCATAGTCCAACATAATCATTCTCATCCTCATCCTGAATTACTAATCTTATTTTCTTTCTTTTTAGCATTCTCATTTTCATTCACAATTAATATCATGGCGTACCATTACTTAC
Organism: Boechera divaricarpa; assembly: GCA_026770425.1. Lineage (NCBI taxonomy): Eukaryota > Viridiplantae > Streptophyta > Magnoliopsida > Brassicales > Brassicaceae > Boechera > Boechera divaricarpa. The sequence continues at coordinate 4,388,537 of CM049186.1, read as the reverse complement.
TTATCATCATGCATCATGGATTCACAAGTGGACAATGTCATTCGTCAGGGATGTGTTTTTTTACCAGATCGCTGCTTCTTTCATGTTTTATGTTTAATTGATTGGCGAAAAATTCAATTGGCAAACAATTAGATTCGTTGAGTTTTACATTTTTTTTGTCGGTTTCGTCTTTTAAATTTATTTTGGTACCGATGTTGAAAAAAAAAAATATCGGATCAGATTAAGAAAAAATAAATAATGGTTATGGTATTGATTAATTACATAACTTATGTTTGTTTGTGCATGTTACCATGTATTTATTTATTTATTTTTTTATTTTTTCAGTTTGTAAGTATTGATATATTAATTTAGTCTAGATGTGTGGTTATATGGTGCGCTATATTGCGTGTAGCTGATAATCATTTTTTCTTTAAAAAAAAGTAGATTACACTAGTATTTGAAAGAAAAATGATTAGAAAAATAAGTGTGTTAACATTTGAAAATATTATAGGAGAGAATGTCATTAATAGAATTTTAGTGGATAAGATCGTATAAAACTAAAAAATGACTAGTTTATAATAAGGGTGGGCAATCCAAAAATTTAGTCCGGTTCGGTTCAAAATTTTAGTGTGTTTACTTTAGGAAAAAAATATCAAAATTCGGTTCGGTTGAAGTGATAAATTTTGGTTCGGTTCATGTGATAATTATTGGCACCGAATTAAAACCAAAAAATATTTGGTTCGATTTTTGTTGGCAAAATACTCAATTGTTTCAATAATTTTGGTACATTTTTTTAAAAATCTCTGTATACATCATCAATTTTGGTCTTTGTACAATGTTCAGTTTGGTTCAGAAGTTCGGTTTTGACCAAAAATTATTTTTTTTGGGAAATTTTAAAAAATTATGGAAATTTTATAATTTTTTTTATAAACTGATATATTCACCTTACAGAACTGAACTAAACCGAACCGGTTATCTATTTAGAAAAATAAAAATTACGATCGGTTTTTAAGCTTAAACTCGAATTACCAAAATTCATGGTCGATAACTTCGGTTAAGAATTTATGCCCACCCTTTGTTTATAATATCGACCTTAACAAAAGCCATCTATATAGATACTCTCGTAGTCTAGTTATTTTCTAAGACCAAGAATACCACACAACAACAACTAAAAATTTTAAAAACCTTGATCAAGAGCTCTAAAATCAGTTGCATCCCAACTTTATCTTTCATTAAATTTTATTGTGACTTCTAATAATTTTAAAATATATATAGAATATAAAAATAAAATGAAATCAAAGAGTGTTATTGATATAATTGGTTTTAAAAAAAATATATATAGCATTAATATCAACCTATCACATTTTCAACTTCATAATTAAATTTATTCCCTTACTATTACACAATCATCAATATCAGTAAATCAAAATCTCATCAACTTAGTCGTTGGAAACAAAACCAATTGCAAGTCCGTCCAATTACTAGACACGAAACCAATCTCGGGTTCGTCCAGTTACCAGGAACAAAACTAATACGGATTCGTCAAAATTATATTTGTTGAGTTTTACATTTTCTTTTTCGGTTTCGTCTTTTAAACTTATTTTGGTACCGATGTTGAAAAAAAATAAAAATATCGGATCAAATCGAGAAACAATGAATAATGGTTATAGTGTTAATTACATAACTTATGTTTGTTTATGCCTGTTACCATGCATTTTTTTTTTCCAGTTTGTAAGTATTGACATAATAATTTAGTATAGATGTGTGGTTAATGCTGATAATTATTTTTTATAAATAAAAAAATGATTACACTAGCATTTGAAAGAAAAATGATTAGAAAAATAAGTGAGTTAACATTTGAAACATTATAGGAGAGAATGTCATTAATAGAATTTTAGTGGATAAGATCGTATAGAAAATAAAAGTTCTCGGGTGGGCAATCAGAAAATGTACTCCAGTTTGGTTCGAAATTTCGGTGTGTTCACTTTAGGAAAAAGTGCAAAATTAACTGAATTCGAAAATTGGTTCAGTTCAGAAGTAAAAAAATTTGATTTGGTTCATGTCATAATTATTGGAACCGATTAAAACCGAAATAATATTTGGTTCGATTTTTGTTGGAAAAATACTCTAACTGTTTCATAATTTTGGTACATTTTTTTTAAATAGGTGCACTCCATCAATTTCAGTCTTTTTACAAAGTTCGGTTCGGTTCCAAAGTTCTTTTTTTTGAAAATTTTTAAAACTTATGGAAAATTTATAAAAATAATTATAAACTGATCTATTCACCTTACATAACCGAACCAAACCGAACCGGTTACCTATTTAAAAAAATAAAAATTGCGAGCGATTTTTAAGCTTAAACTCAAATAATAAAATTCATGTTTGATAACTTCGGTTAAGAATTTATGCCCACCCCTAGTTTATAATATCAACCTCAACAAAAGCCATATATATATATATATATATATATTCTGGTAGTCTAGTTCTTTTCTAATACCGAGAATACCACACAACAACAATTGAGATTTTTAAAAACTTTTATCAAGAGCTCTGAAATAACTTGCATCCTAACTTTATCTTTCATTAAAATTTATTGTGACTTCTAACAAATTTTTTGAAATATATAGCATTTAAAATAAAATGAAATCAAAGTGTGTTATTGAAATAAAAGTTTCTTTAAAAACACTAATGATGGGCGAATCACTAGTGTTTTGAAGAAATGTTAATAAGGTAATTTCGTAGCCCTTACATTTTGTAATTACAATTGTGGCCTGTTTATGACAATAATTGTTTCCAACATATCCCACGTGTGGTTCAAATTATATAATATGTGATATAAGGACAAAAGTTCTCCCTTTAAAATCACATAATATCAAACCATATCGACAACGATTTTTACAGATCTTGACTATTATAATCTTTTAGCTTTAAGATAATATATTTTGAATCGTTTACTAACATATTAAAATCTAATTATTATATGACAGCGATACTATAGCAAATCAATGTTGAACTATAAAACATAAAATCTTAAGAATAAATATATATATATTTTTTTTGTCGGTATTTTATAAATTAAAAAGACTTGGAAATCCAAACCAGAAAAACAAAATTTACATAATTAACGGTCTGAACATATAACCGAGCATTACGAGATAGATATTCTAGTAGTCTAGTTCTTTTCTAAGACTGAAAATGCCACACAACAAAAAAATTTAAACTTTTAAAAAACTTTTATCAAGAGCTTTGAAATCAGTTGCATCTTAACTTTATCTTTCATTAAATTTTATTGTGACTTTTAACAATTTTTTCAAATATATAGCATATAAAAATAAAATGAAATTTATGCCCACCCCTAGTTTATAATATCAACTTCAACAAAAGCCATATATATAGATACTCTAGTAGTGTAGTTCTTTTCTAAGACCGAGAATGCCCCAAAACAACAATTTAAATTTTTAAAAACTTTTATCAAGAGCTCTGAAATCACTTGCATCCTAACTTTATCTTTCACTAAATTTTATTGTGAGTTCTAACAAAAATTTTGAAATATATAGCATTTCAAATAAAATGAATCAAAGTGTGTTATTGAAATAAAAGTTTCTTTAAAAACACTAATGATGGGCGAATCACTAGTGTTTTGAAGAAATGTTAATAAGTTAATTTCCTGGCCCTTACATTAGGTAATTATAATTGTGGCCTGTTTATGACAATAATTGTTTCCAACGCATCCCACGTGTTGTTCAAATTATATAATATGTAATATAAGGACAAAAGTTCTCCCTTTAAAATCACATAATGTCAACCCGTATCAACATTCTTTACAGATTTTAACTTTTAGGTTTCTAGTATTTTTTAATAATGCATAGATGCAAGCATATATATATATTAAAATGCATGCTCCGGTGTATTAGTTGTTCAACTATATAATACAAAATAAAATGACAAAAAACTATCAACCCATATCGACAACGATTTTTACAGATCTTGACTATTATAATCTTTTATCTTTCAATATAATATATTTTGCATCGTTTATAAACACATTACCATATTAAAATCTAAATGATTATATGACAGCGATACTATAACAAACCAATGTTGAACTATAAAAACATAAAATCTTCTTAAAATAGAAAATTTCAGTGGCATTACATATGGGTTGATATTAAATGATTATATATATAATCTTTTATTTTTTGGTATGATCTTGTATGACAGCGATATAAGGAAAATCGTTAACGATTTTTACAAATCTTGACTATTATAATCTTTTAGCTTTTGGTATAATATAGTTTGCATCGTTTAAAAACACATTACCCTATTAAAATCTAAATTATTATATGACAGCGATACTATAACAAACAATGTTGAACTATAAAAACATAAAATCTTCTTATAATAGAAAATTTCAGTGGCATTACTTTTTTTTTCTGTGGCATATTAAATAACATATGGTTGATATTAAATGATTTTAGATATAATAGCAACCTCAACGAAAGCCATATATATATATGAATGTTATGATATTGGTCACATAACTTATGTTTGTTTATGTATGTCACAATGTTGAACTATAAAAACATAAAATCTTCTTAAAATAGAAAATTTCAGTGGCATTACTTTGTTTTTCAGTGGCATTACATGTGGTTTTTTTTTTTAATATTATATTATAGTACATTAGCGATGGACTATAATTCATGTAGCTGACAATTATTTTTCTATTAAAAAATACTAAATTACACTAGCATTTGAAAGAAAAATAATTAGAAAAAATAAGTATGTTAACATTTGAAAATATTATAGGAGAGAATGTCATTATTAGAATTTAAGAGGATGAAATCATATAAAAGCTAAAATGAAAAAGACTAGTTTATAATAGTACCATTAAGAAAAGTCATATATGTAAATGTTTTTTTAAAGACTGAAAACGCCACAGAAACTAAAATTTCAAACTTTTTAAAACGTTTAGCAAAAGCTCCTAAACTAGTTGTATCAATTTTACTCTGACTTTTATTTATTTATGAAATATATAGTATTAAAAGTAAAATAAAATTAAAGTTTATTATTGAAACAATTTTATCTTTAAAAGAACACTAATGATGGACAACCCACTAGCTAGTGTTTTGAAGAACAAGGAGTTAGAGAAATAATAAAATTATATATAATTTATGTTATAAATTTATTTTCTCAAACACTATTCATATCTTTCATTATAAAGCTATATTGTACTTGTGTGTTGTAAATGATACAAAAAATATTACATTATAATTGATAAGGGCTAATATGTATAAAAATCTTCACTGAAGGCTCTAAATGGTAATAGAAAACATATTCCACTAAATTTAACAATTCCACTGCACCATTTACTATATAAAAAAATTCAGCTAGATTCAGCTTGATTTAACAATTCAACTAAAAAATAATTTGACAGATTCAATAAGATTCAAGTAACTACAAATAAGGGTGAGTCGCTATAACAACCCATATTTTTAAATTTTATTATTAAAACGACTTTAATATTTGGATATTAGTAAAACAACATAATTTTGTTTTTAATTGCCATTTTACCCTCAATTCGTTTGTTGACAAAAAAAATAATAACGAAAATGCCATTAATGAATTTCTGCCACGTAAGCGTGCCAAAACTTAAGTCTACCAGAGCTTTTACGGTAGACTTTATAGCTCAGACGGTAAACTCTACCAGAGCTATTACGGTAGACTTCTTTTTGGTATGCAGTGGTAGACTTACTTGGAAAAGTCTACCACGTTTTACGGTAGACTTCTATTAAATGAAACAGTAGATTTTAGTTGAAATGTTACGGTAGACTTTAGATTTTTCAGTTATGGTAGATTTTCGGGGAAACGTCTACCATTTTGACGGTAGACCCTAACTAGAAAACATGGAAGACTTACGTGTTCTGTGACGGTAGATTTTTAACCCAATGTTGACTTGTTGACTTTTTTGGTAGACTTACGATTTTTTGTAGACTTTACTCAACTCGATGGTAGATTTTGTAACCCGTGGTAGATTTATCTCGTTATTGATGGTAAATTTCCAGGTGAGTTCGTTATGGTAGACTTTTTCTTGTATGGTAGATTTATTGAGTTTTGATAGACTTTGGTCATATAGTGGAAGACTTTAGTTGGTAGACTTACAGAATTTTGGTAGATTTTTTATTTTCGAAGGGGCAGATTTTAGTGTGAATTGTGGTAGACTTTTATACCTCCCATGTTTGTAGATTTTTTTCCTCCCATGGTGGTAGACTTTTTTACCTTCCATGTTGGTAGACTTTTTGTCCTCTCATGGTGGTAGAATTTTTTGTACCTTTTATTATTTTTCACTATCTTTGAATACAAGATTTGAAATTATTACAAGACCAAGATCTACCTCCCTAGTTACAGAGATTTGGTAGATACACATAGTAAAATTTTCTCAGCTTGTTTAGGATCTTCCAAGCCTCAACTCCTTAGCAAAGTTATTTGTGACTATGAATAAAGATCCGCGATAGTGATGGCTACAAGTGGGTGGTGTTCCTAGACTGAGTCAGAGGAGAAAGATGTGGAATCAATGGGAGTCCTTTAGTTGTCTTATTGGGTGTTTACTAAAACTTTGTTCCTTTAGTTGTCTTGTTCTTTTTTCATTTAAAAAGTTATTAACGTTACTTACATAGCATAGAACAAAACATAAAGAAATAAGACAAATAGAAAAGTTCACATAACATAACAACATACTTATCTACTTAAACAAACAAATAGACAAGGACGGCCACAACAATCACAGCAATACCAAGACCGAACATAAGCTTCAGCTCATTCTCTTCACGTTTTGTGGCAACAATCGTCTTAAGCTCATTGTAGTTTTCATCAAGCCCCTGGTACAATTATTTGAGATGAAATATCTCGAGTCGATGATATTTGACATTGCGCCACATCATTAGCGGATCAACCAACTCGTCATTGTCTCCAAGAGTGAAGTATCTCATCTGATCCTCTATTTCCAAAATTTCACGCTTCATGTCACAAAACTCCTCCATCATTGCCTCATCCCACCATTTCTATATATGGCAACCACCATCCTAAACAAAAAGACAATCACAAGAATATAATATTTACCTAAAACTCTAAGAAAAAGAACAACATAAAAGTGAGTTTTGCTTACATCGACCCTCTTGCAAGTATAGAATTTTCTTCCCGGATTCGTTGCGGTGAATGAGGTTGCGATTACTGCTTTTCCACCACAAAAACAGCGCTGGAGAATTCCATACTCACCTTCACGTCGTGCCCTAGCCTTATCCCCTAGATCCATAACCTCAGGAATGAGGTTGGCAGTACTGCTGTCACTGCTGTTGTCGCTCATTCTCGCTCAAAAAGAGAGACATGTAAGTCTACCATCACACAGAGTAAATTCTACCATAATATGCAGCCAAGTCTACCATAACATACAATCAAATTAGTCTACCAAGACATACAGTTAAGGCTACTATCACATATCAATAAAATCTACCATATTTGTCTACCAAATGTACCAAAATATCTAGAAATCGAGCGAGAGAGAGAGATACAGACGAATGAAACGATAAAATGTGAGAGTTGCAAATGCCAGTGAGAATGAAGGATAAGATATCAATATGTAGTAGCAGAGAAGACGAAGGAGACGAAGACGACGAAGAAAACGAAGAAGACAAAGAAGAAGAAGAAGACGAAGATGACGAAGAATATGAAGAAGACAAAGAATACGAAGATCACAAAAAAGATGAAGAAGACCAAGAAGACGAGGAAGAGCAACTTACAGTAAAATTGAGAGTCGTACGTCGGAGAATACGAAGTTTGAAAAGAGTCTAGATTCGTATGCCGAAGATGACGAAAATGAAGATTCGATATTCGAGAAGTTTTAGGAAAATTCCGCAAGCTCACATAAAACCCTAATCCCAGAGAAAACGAAGAGATCCTATTATTTAAAGAAGCATCCTATTAAGTCTACCAAACTCTACCGCGTTGTTACGTTACCGTTGCTTTTAACTCTACCGTAGCTTTGTGAACTCTACCGATAGGGTAGAGTTTGCTAATAGTTACGGTAGACTTTATTGTTATAACAGTACGAAAAGACCATTTTGTCCTAACCGACCTAGGGTATTATCATTATTTCTTTGGGTGGCCGCTGTAGTCTCATTGATCCTCTTTCTTTTCTTTGATACAGTGACAGAACGGCTAGAACTAAGTTCTGTCAAATTTTGTCCATTCTCTTTCCTTTGTCCGAAATTTTGTTCATTCTCTTCTTCATGGAGCAAATTATATTAGTCTGCGATAGTTAGAGAAGGGAGAAAAATCGGTGGATTTTCAGTATTGACAACACTAGAGGGTGTAAACTAGTAGGAGTTGATCGCGATACTACCTATGTCAATTTGGTTTATGTGGTTTATGATGAATTTGGCTTAGATCAACGAAATTTTGACATCAAATTGAGCTATATGTTGTCGAAGAAGAGTTTCTCAAATTTGCCAGAAGATACACCGCCAGTTTTAGTTGGGAGTTATCACCAATTGGAAGGTCTTTTGACGCAATCAAAGACATACACAATACGTCTCTGTGTGGAGTTTACAGAGAAAAAAGGAGCAACTCAATAAATTAAAAAGAGAAAGATACGAAGACGAAGGGAGAACAAGTCAACCAAGAAAAAAGAGAGACCTGATTGGGGGCAGGCAATCTTTCTCTTTCATTTACTACATGTTTATCATTATTCAAACCACGCATCAGTCTCTCAGCCGTAGAATACTTCGTGAGTAACGTGTTTTCAAAAGTGGAACATCTATTGGCTGTTATTTAGCCAATTTTTTCTTAGGAGGTGTCACCTGGCCACTGATGTCTACAAACGCAATAAGGTTCGCTGATTTCGGAGGCTGGGTGTGCTCTCCCTTCTCTGTAGATTTCTACTGAGGCTGGTGCCCTCCTTTCTCTGTACTTTTCTTTTGCGTCTTTGTTGTTGTACCAAATATTTTCATCCACGACTGTATGTATGGGTGGATTATAACAAGTCTACCATAAAGATTAAAAAGAGTCTACGGGGATGATAAAAAATCTACCATTAAAGTCAACCTGAAAAATGAGAAAATTCCCTTAAGTACCCAACAACTCTACCATAGTAGCCTTTAACAACGCTAATATGATGTTGCACAAACTCAAATGTGTACAAGTACAATGTGTTGTATCAATGTGATTCTTTCTTCACACTCGAGTAACTTAAGGAAATCACTTTTACTAGAATAGAGACTTACGTACCGCATCACTGATACCCTTCTCTACTAGATTACTAATTTCATCTTCTTCTCTACCATTCCCACTAGATGCATGTTTGGAAGATGCATGTTTGGTAGATGCATCTTTGGAAGATGCATCATTAGTAGATGCTTGATTGGTACCATCTTCTTCTCTATTTTTGGCCAGGTCCTCCTCCAGTTTGGTAATTCGAAGGCGGTCATAACTCATATTTTCTTCCATTCTTGCCAATCTTACAGAAACCTTCCTAATCTCGGCTAGAATGGATTTTTCATTCCCACTCCTCTCTTCTTCCTGAGCCTGTGGGAATGTGTCAACCGGTTTTTTTAATTTTCTCTTCTCCCGTTGAACTTCATTCTCTCTTGTCTTCCTTTTTGTTTGGTTTGAGGAAATAACCTCTACTCCCCATCTAGTTTCATCTAATCTATGTTCTAAGATATCACGAAGCATATTATGTAGCTTCTCATCACCCTTTTCCACTTCTTCTGAGAAGTCTGGATAAATTTCCTCCAAACTCTTAAACACGAGTAAGTGCAGCACTCGTACCTAAACCAAATAAACACGAAAATACAGTAAAATCTACCATAACGTAACGTAAAGTCTACCACAACATATTGTAAGTCTACCAAAGTCTAAAGAAAAGTCTACCATAATATACAAATAAATCTACCATCATATACAGTTAAGTCTACCATAACATACCGTAAAGTCGACCATAACATAACGAAAAGTATACCATAATATGTAGGAAAATCTACCATAATACACAACAAAGTCTACCATACTTTGTTGTTGTTTTTTTCCTTATCCGACTAGATAATGGCCTCAATACTGGAACATGTGCGTCTGCCTTTCCACCGTATGAGAGGAACTCCAGCTAGCAACAACTCATCTCTTCTCCCTATGGATTTCCCAAGTATTGGAACAGCCATGTAAGCCCATATTTGCATTGCAGGCACACATCCATGAATTGACATTGAGGATCCATCCAAACTCAAAGTTTTAATGGAGTGTATAAGTGTCTTATATGACAGCCGATCCCATGGATCTTTCTCGATGGCTTCATCATCCATGACACGTTTTGCGTATTCCAAAGATAGTCTGCTACGGCGATGCAGACCATAAATATCTACTATCAGCACATACAACAATCCAACCTTTCTCTTAGTCGAATAATCCCAATTTCTGCATTTTTCTAGAATATTATTAATTTCCTCCCACGAGGGTCCATGATGAGGTAGAACATTCAATTTCCCCCACAACCCTATGTGATCCCCTTCAAAAGAATCTTTACGGTCAATGGGATCACAGTTTGGGCCTGTAATCGCCTGGAACTCATACAGGGAGAACCTGACGGGTTGACCTACAATTAATGACCAAAATTCGAATGGTTTATAAACAGCTAATTGGTGGGTTATGAAATAATGGAAAACCTTGCTACACCATTGGTATTTCCCAACAGCCAACTTAAGAATGACTCCAACTTGGGAGTTGTTCATTATGTCGTTGAAAACAGTGGGACCAATTGCATTTTGAAGCTCCGCTAAGTCTGATAAATAACTGTGGTGCGTAATACTTCTTTTTAAAAAGAGAAAGATACGAAGATGAAGGGAGAACAAGTCAACCAAGAAAAAGGAGAGACCTGATTGGGGGCAGGCAATCTTTCTCTTTCATTTACTACATGTTTTCATTATTCAAACCACGCCTCAGTCTCTCAGCCGTAGAATACTTCGTCAGTAACATGTCCATATTTTTATCCATCGAGTCCGAGGGCGTGTTTTCAAAAATGGGACATCTATTGGCTGTTATTTAGCCAATTTTTTCCTAGGGGGTGTCACTTAGCCACTGATGTCTACAAACGTAACAAGGTTCGCTGATTTCGGAGGCTGGGTGTGCTCTCCCTTCTCTGTAGATTTTTACTGAGGCTGGTGCCCTCCTTTCTCTGTACTTTTCTTTTGTGTCTTTGTTGTTGTACCGAACATTTTCATCCACGACTGTATGTATGGGTGGATTATAACAAATCTACCATCAAGATTAAAAAGAGTCTACGGGGATGATAAAAAATCTACCACTAAAGTCAACCTGAAAAATGAGAAAATTTCCTTAAGTACCCAACAACTCTACCATAGTAGCCTTTAACACCGCTAATATGATGTTACACAAATTCAAATGTGTACAAGTACAATGTGTTGTATCAATGTGATTCTTTCTTCACACTCGAGTAACTTAAGGAAATCACTTTTACTAGAATAGAGACTTACGTACCGCATCACTGACACCCTTCTCTACTGGATTACTAATTTCATCTTCTTCTCTACCATTCCCACTAGATGCATGTTTGGAAGATGCATGTTTGGTAGATGCATCTTTGGAAGATGCATCATTAGTAGATGCTTGATTGGTACCATCTTCTTCTCTATTTTTGGCCAGGTCCTCCTTCAGTTTGGTAATTCGAAGGCGGTCATAACTCATATTTTCTTCCATTCTTGCCAATCTTGCAGAAACCTTCCTAATCTCGGCTAGAATGGATTTTACATTCCCACTCCTCTCCTCTGCCTAAGCCTGTGGGACTATGTCAACCGGTTTTTTTAATTTTCTCTTCTCCCGTTGAACTTCATTCTCTCTTGTCTTCCTTTTTGTTTGGTTTGAGGAAATAACCTCTACTCCCCATCTAGTTTCATCTAATCTATGTTCTAAGATATCACGAAGCATATTATGTAGCTTCTCATCACCCTTTTCCACTTCTTCTGAGAAGTCTGGATAAATTTCCTCCAAACTCTTAAACACGAGTAAGTGCAGCACTCGTTCCTAAACCAAATAAACACGGAAATATAGTAAAATCTACCATAACATAACGTAAAGTCTACCACAACATATTGTAAAGTCTACCAAAGTCTAAAGAAAAGTCTACCATAATATACAAGTAAATCTACCATCATATACAGTTAAGTCTACCATAACATACCGTAAAGTCAACCATAACATAACGAAAAGTCTACCATAATATGTAGGAAAGTCTACCATAATACACAACAAAGTCTACCATACCTTGTTGTTGTTTTTTTCCTTATCCGACTGGATAATGGCCTCAATACTGGAACATGTGCGTCTGCCTTTCCACCGTATAAGAGGAACTCCAGCTAGCAACAACTCATCTCTTCTCCCTATGGATTCCCCAAGTATTGGAATAGCCATGTAAGCCCATATTTGCATTGCAGGCACACATCCATGAATTGACAGTAAAATCTACCATAACATAACGTAAAGTCTACCACAACATATTGTAAAGTCTACCAAAGTCTAAAGAAAAGTCTACCATAATATACAAGTAAATCTACCATCATATACAGTTAAGTCTACCATAACATACCGTAAAGTCAACCATAACATAACGAAAAGTCTACCATAATATGTAGGAAAGTCTACCATAATACACAACAAAGTCTACCATACCTTGTTGTTGTTTTTTTCCTTATCCGACTGGATAATGGCCTCAATACTGGAACATGTGCGTCTGCCTTTCCACCGTATAAGAGGAACTCCAGCTAGCAACAACTCATCTCTTCTCCCTATGGATTCCCCAAGTATTGGAATAGCCATGTAAGCCCATATTTGCATTGCAGGCACACATCCATGAATTGACAGTAAAATCTACCATAACATAACGTAAAGTCTACCACAACATATTGTAAAGTCTACCAAAGTCTAAAGAAAAGTCTACCATAATATACAAGTAAATCTACCATCATATACAGTTAAGTCTACCATAACATACCGTAAAGTCAACCATAACATAACGAAAAGTCTACCATAATATGTAGGAAAGTCTACCATAATACACAACAAAGTCTACCATACCTTGTTGTTGTTTTTTTCCTTATCCGACTGGATAATGGCCTCAATACTGGAACATGTGCGTCTGCCTTTCCACCGTATAAGAGGAACTCCAGCTAGCAACAACTCATCTCTTCTCCCTATGGATTCCCTAAGTATTGGAATAGCCATGTGAGCCCATATTTGCATTGCAAGCACACATCCATGAATTGACATTGAGGATCCATCCAAACTCAAAGTTTTAATGGAGTGTATAAGTGTCTTATATGACAGCCGACCCCATGGATCTCTCTCGAAGGCTTCATCATCCATGACACGTTTTGCGTATTCCAAAGATAGTCTGCTACTGTGATGCAGACCATAAATACCTACTATCAGCACATACAACAGTCCAACCTTTCTCTTAGTCGAATAATCCCAATTTCTGCATTTTTCTAGAATATCATTAGTTTCCTCCCACGAGGGTCCATGATGAGGTAGAACATTTTGTTTCCCCCACAACTCTATGTGATCCCCTTCAAAAGAATCTTTACGGTCAATGGAATCACAGTTTAGGCCTGTAATCGTCTGGAACTCATACAGGGAGAACCTGACGGGTTGACATGCAATTAATGACCTAAATTCGAATATGGTTTATAAACAGCTAATTGGTGGGTTATGAAATAATGGACAACCTTGTTACACCATTGGTATTTCCCAACAGTCAACTTAAGAATGACTCCAACTTGGGAGTTGTTCATTATGTCGTTGAAAACAGTGGGACCAATTGCATTTTGAAGCTCCGCTAAGTCTGATAAATAACTGTGGTGCATAATACTTCTTTTTAGGAAAGGTGATTTGTCGGGTACATAGAGTTTAAGAGGGTATTCTTCAGTGGACCTTTCTGCCATGTCTGTAAAAAAAAATAATAATAAAATCAAATAAATAAATCTATCAAAACAGACTTTTGAAATCTACCAGAATCATTAAGTCTACCAAGACAAACAGTAAAGTCCATGATAACATATTGTTAAGTCTACCTAAATTTAATCATTAAGTCTACCAAGACAAACAGAAAGTCTACTATAACGTAAAGTTAAGTCTACCACAATTGAATCATTAAGTCTATCAAGATATACAGAAAAGTCTACCATAACATAAAGAAAAGTCTACCATATCAACTATTACAATCATTTTTTTCTTGGTGGAAACTTTTCTCGATTACTACCAAAATCTACCGAAGAAATTCATATCCAATATCAAAATTCATCACCCGAGAGAGACGAAGATATGATAAGAGAGCTTATGTGATTTTTTGTTAAACCCTTTGCCGGAGTAGACGCCGACGAAGACGAGAAGACGCCAGCGAAGATGAGAATACCCCCGCGAATACGAGAATACGCACGCGAATACTAGAAGACACCGAGAAAGACGTAGAAGACGGTGACGGAGAAGACAGAGAAGATGGCGAAGACGAAGAAGACGGAGACGAAAACAGAGAATACGGCGAAGACGGAGACAAACACGAAGAAGATGGCGAAGACGGAGACGAAGACGAAGACAGAAAAGACGAAGAAGACGGAGAGAATTTTAGAAGAATCTGTTTTTGGATTTTGACACCCTAATGCCGGAGAAGATGAAGAGACCCTATTAATTTCCCCCCAAAATCTGTAACTGTAACAGTACCTGTAATTAAGTCTACCGTGTCGTTTTTAAAACTCTACTATTTCTTTAATAAAACCCTAGTAACTTAGCCAGGAAAATAAAAACGTTTAATCGTTTTCTCTCCAAAAATCACATAACTCTACCGTAACTATATATTATAGTCTACCGTATCGATATCTTCTAAAGTCTACCGTTATGTTATCTCTCAAATTCTACTGCTATTACATACCCAAAAGTCTACCGTATCCGTATATTCTCCTTATGTCTACCGTCTCGATATCTCCTATGTCTACTGTTTCTATCTTTCCTAAAGTCAACCGTCTCAAAATTATCAACTAAATTCACGACGACGCAGACAAAGGTTCAACTGCATCTTCCTCCTCAATCTTTCCTTTGAAATATCTTTCGTGGTCGTCCTCCACCATTGATATCATCGTCAGCGTCGTCTTCGTCAACGGTAGCGTTGCCGATATTATCATCTATTGTGACGTCGACGAAGGCAAAAGTTCAAATTTATATCTATCCTCATTCTTTACTTTAACTGGACTTTCGCGTTCTTCCTCCAGCGTCGGTATTGTCGTCGACGTCGTCGGTCTTCATCGTCGAGGAAAGATATGTGTTAAAAAAAACAGATAATCATGACAATTCTGTAATTATAAAATCAGGGACTGGTTTTTATGACTTTTTACCAAATCATCAAACGCATATCATAACAAGAGGTTGGTTTAGTAATATAAAAAAAGATGTAGGTCGTTTGACGCAATTGTCTCAACAAATAATTTGAAACTTTTGTTGAAATAATTTTGATAATTTATGTTGAAATAATTTGGATAATTTATCGAAATGTTTTTAAAAACTTTTAATAATTTTGTAGTTTGAAAACTTATAGATAAATTAGATAATTTTATTTAAAAAACATAGATCATATTTGGTTGGTTCGTTTCAATTTTTTTAAATTACTATTTAATTAATCTAATTTGATGAAAACTTGAGAGTTTTTTTTTTTGGAAAAAGGAAATATCTTTAAAAGAAATTCAGCAAATAGCTTAAATGTTATTGAGCAAAATATTTTAGATTGATTTTCCCTATTTGTAAAAGAATTCTTGGAATAGATAATTGATTTGTGTTAAATTCTCTATATTTACAAAATTACCCAAATACTTTGGTTATCTTTTCCATATTTAAAACTATCAAATTTTAATTTCAATATCATATTTTTTTAGTATAAAAATTATATACTAAACAAATTATATTGTTATTTTATATTAATAATTTATTGAGTATATAAAATTTAAATTTAATATTTTATTAGATTAATTAATTTTGTTAAATAATTTTTTAAAAGTTGATTTAATTAATTTGTTTTAAAGTCAGCCAGATTTATCTATCACCATTTACATTTTAAGTTATTCCGCCAGATTTAGACAGATTTTATTTAAATATTTACATCATTTTCTTTTTAATAATATTACGGTGGAAAACTCGAATAGTAATTTCATTCAGTTACATCATTGAATCAATAACTGATATTTGGTTTATATATTTTGGTTCGGTTTTGGTTTGATTATAAATGTACTTGGCTCTACTAATCAATAATTTTTTTCTTTCTGATTTTTCTTAAAAAAAAATAACAAATTACATTGGCTCTACTAATCAATAATTTTTTTCTGTCTGATTTTTCTTAAGGAAAAAATAACAAATGTATTTTACCAGGAGGAAGCGGCGAGGGCAACGCTTCGGGCACAAGCAATGACCATAAATGCGATGGAAGGGGCGAGGGCAACGCTTCGGGCGAGCCAGCCTGGCCAGAAGATGGAGAAGGCTACCACTCCGATCGCAGCACAACCTATTTGAGCCAAAAACATATTGTATTTCTGAAAATATAAGAGACACAAAACACATTCCTCAATTAATTAGTTAATTAACTGAGATAATGTCAAAATTACCAAGATAGCATCTAAACTTCCTATTTTAACATGATGTGGTGGCATCTCTTTCATCTTCTAACATGATGTGATGGCTCAAATAGTCTGACTGATTATCCAAATACATGAAAGTAACAATGAAGAATAAAATAGTGGACCTCTTTATTCCATTAGAAAAGTGAAAGCAAAAGAACAAAATTAGAACAAAATTTTCAACTAGTTTATGGATATAGAAGTTATTTATTCGAATCCGGATACGTAATTTCCGGATATTCAACTTTTAAATATCTGCCCAAACATCAAGATGTCTACAGATATTCAGATCCGGATTCGGATTCGAAAAAAAATTAAATAGAATATTAAAATTTTATTAGAAAATTAATTTTGATGATAATATTTTAAAATAAAATCTGATATATTATGAAAATAATATTTTACAAGTAGTTTTTACTATAGTTTTTCTATATCTCACATATTATTTGAAAAACATTAAAATATATGTATATATAACAGATTCTAATCCGAATCTGGATATCCGAACCTCAAAATTAAGTTACATAAATCCGTTTTGAGATTTTACTATTTGGATCCGGCCCTTTCTGATATCCTAATTTTCTATAAAGATTTTGGATCATGGATAATAAGTTTATTCTTTACTGGATAATGTATTTAAATAGGTTTTATGCTTGTATGTATGTGACTATGCTTTAGAATTAATCATCAATTTATCATAATATTGCTGTAACATAATAATTCAGATTTAAATATGGGAGGTGCTTGTAAACGATACCAAACTTATTTAAGAAATTATTGGGATAACGGTCCACAACCATCCAATGGCAAAATAAACAGACGCATTCCACCAAAATATTCTAATTTGGTCTAATTGCACCTAAAATGAAATAAAAAGGTTCTAATGCACCTACATAATTTTTAAAAAGGTTTGTAAACACACAGCGTGTTCTAGGCGTTTGGATCCATGAATTTAGCATTTTAAAATCCGGTTTACTAAAACCAAACTTAGTTTTGATTTTTGCCCTAGACCCAATTATTCCTAATCGACCACCACTAAAAACACAAAAAAATTCTAAATCCGGACAAACCCAAATCGAGAAGAACAAAAACAAAACACACTAAAAACAAAATCGAGAGAGAAAACAAAGCAGAAGCCAACAATATCGAAGATCCTTCCGACGACCTCGGAAGAAATTAGCCATTGTTGCAGGTATGTTGGGTGGGTATTTTGGATTTAGGGTTTTCGAGATTTGGGAATTTTGGTTTTAGGATTGTCAGGATTTGGGAATTTTTGATTTAGAATTTCATTTTGTTTTTTTTCCCCAGTGATTCTAATTGCTTCTGAAGAGATGAAACGCATAATACAAATGATAGAAGAAGAATCTGACTCTAGCGATCCCGAAGAGCACCAAGATTGTGATGACGATTGTCTGATATAAGCGGCTTGAGGAGATAATACTAGTGACGATTCTGACAGTGATGGGGATGAAGATGAGATAATGGAGCGGTTTGAAATGAAAGTAGAAGATTGTGTTGCATAATTCAGGGATGAACATCCCATCCGCCATAACGCGGTTCCGGACACTGATGATAAAGATGAAGAGCAAGGGCGAGAAAGTGCTCGAATTAGATGCGGAAATGGGGCTCTAGCATTATGGATGCGCTTTAACAATGGCTTAGCATTCAAGGAGGCGGTGTTAGATTATGTTCTTAAGACTGGACATATTATAACACAGTATAGATGCGATGCAAACAAGATTGGTTTTTCTTGTGGATTTGGTGGCGGTTGCCCTTGGAGGGTTTATGCTTCTGTGGTGAAAAAGTTAGGTGTTTGGAAGATCAAAAGGATTAAAGACTCGCACACTTATGTTACCAATGGATCATGTGCTATATTCAAAGTCCCAGTGATTGCGCGACTGTTTGTGGATAAGATATGGCAAGATCAAGATCTTTGGTTGTCGTTGAAGATATAAGAGTACATTATGCAGCATTGGAAGTTAACTCCTACGAAGAATCAAGTCCAGACAGCTAGAAAGAAAGCTTTGAAGCGGCTGGATAAAGAGTTTGAAAACCAGTTTGTGCATATCAAACAATACGGGGCTGAGATTCTAGACTCAAACCCGGGATCTAGTGTGGATATTGGGACTGTCACCAATGATAAAGGGGCTGAGGTATTTCATCGTTTCTATGTTTGCTTTGATAACATTAAGAAGTCGTGGAGGGAGAACTGTAGGCCTGTCTTAGGAGTGAATGGTTGCTTTATCAAGACAAAGATAAAATGTTAAGTGCTTGTGGATGTTGGTAGGGATGCAGACAATAGAATTTATCTAGTTGGTTGGGGAGTGGTACAAGTAGAAAATGAAGACAATTGGTTGTGGTTTGTGCAGCTGTTAAAGCGTGATTTCCTATTGAGTAATGGTGAAGGCTTTATTCTACTTTCAGACCATCAGAAAGGGTTACTCAGAGCAGTTGCCACAAAGTTACCACTGATTGAGCATATGATATGTGTAAGATCATTTATGCTAACTTGAAATCAACTCATGGAAGGAAAATGCGGCTGATGAAACCTCTCATATGGTCTGTGGCGTGGAGCTACAATGAGGTTGATTACGCATCAAAGCTACACAAACTCATGGAGTATGATTTGAACATCTACAACGATGTTATCAAGTCAAAACCGATGACTTGGTGCATAGTTTTCTACAAGGTTAGTAACTATTGTGAAAATGTGGATAACAACTCAGCTCAATCATTCAATAGCACACTAATGAAAGCAAAGGAGATGGCTCTTGTACCTATTGATCATCAGGAAGATTGGAGGTAATCTCCTTCTCAGGTTTCACTCGAGCGCTACTAGAAAGTAGTCTCGAGAGTTTAACCCATAAGACCGCAAGTGCACAGTCATGCAATTGCAGTAATACGGGATGCATCCACAGAGAGAATAGAATAACACAGAGAGAATGTAAATGCAAATCTACTCTAGGCAGGTTTGTGTCCTAAACTATATGTAATAAAGTAAATAAAACATAAAGTAAAATAAAACAATTAAATAACATAAAATAAAATAAAGTAAATAAATAAACTAAAATATTAAAGCGTAATTAAATGACATAAATTAAATTACCGAAATCAAATTATATAAAATAAATAATATAAAATAAACAAAAGCATAAAAAAGAAGTAAATCTAGAAGAAGAACTCTTTTATTGATATGAGAAAGTGAGATAAAAAGTGGCTAAAAGATTGGGAACTTGTCTCTAATGACATTACATGTGTTTTTATAGAGTTAGGAGACTTGGAGGAGTCAAGGTCATGCCGCAGAAGCTTCTAATTCGCAAATCTTAAGCTTCCATAACTTAAATCGTGCATTAACCAAAATTTCTTTTTTTGTCCGGAACGTCAGTATCGACCACCCAAGATTGATGCTCTAGTCGACACTGAGCCTTCAAGGAGAGCATCGACCACTTAGGGTCGATGATTGCATAGATGGTCTTCGTCTCTGTGAATAGCGCCGACCAGGGACGGTCGACGGTGATCGGTTAGGGTCCGTGGAGTTGCATCGACCGTGCTCGACACCTCCTCTGTGAAACTTCTCGGGAAGCTTTTTGTGATGTTCTTGGCCCGATCAAGTAACTCCAAAGTCCTCATGACTTATTAAGGCTCCAAAACACTCCAAAAGTGTAGGTTTACTCCAAGTACCCATAAACACACACAAATGCACTAAAACTATCCTAAATGCATAGTTAGAACATATAAAACTACACTAAATGAATGCATGGAAATATGTGAAATACAATGCTATCATCTCTCCTACACTTACCCTTTGCTTGTCCTCAAGCAAACAAAAGTTAAGCATGGTGCAGAAATACTAAGAAAAACAATAAAGATTGGTAGAGTGAACTTGTATCTTGTGCCATTGTTGTGCTAGTGCTTTTTGTCTTAGTGGAAGCGGAATGATCTCTAATGTATTTCATGTACTTCACCATAAGCATAGCAACTTGTCATAATCTAAACCGCTCCTCTTTTGAACCTAGACTCCTCATTGTTGACTCCTCTATTCATTATAAGTGTGAAATCTTGACTTGAGAGTATTGATCAAAGGATGTGAACATTTACTCTTTCGGATTTCTGTAAGCACAAGACCGTCTTAGTACAATTCATTTTTTCTTCCATTTCCCACTTCAAGGTCAATCAATTTTTTTCTACTTTTCTAGGATATCATTTTAATTTTTTTATCGATCGCCTTTTCTTTCCAGCTCTTTCCTTACCTTAAGACATATTTCCATGAGACGCGAATGTTAAAAGTGGTAGCTTCCAACACCTGGTTTACTTTTTTATTACCTATATCCTTATTTCTCATTAGGACAGGTTTCTATGAGACGTGAACGTTAAAAGTGGTAGCTTCCAACGCCCTGTTCACTTTTTTATCACCTATATCCTTTTCTTTACTTATTGAAGAAAAAGAAGAGGGAAACTACACTTACTTAGACATGTCTTGCAGTGTCTCATAGAGATATCACATCCAATGTATCTCAACCCCAAACCGAGAAGATTAAAGTTCATTAAGGTGAGAAGTCAACTCCGATTTATCCAAGTCTCCAGAAAAATGATCCTTTTGGGGTTTGACGATCCACTAATGATTTTTCTACGGTTCCTACCAAAGATCACACACACTATCCAAACAGCATCCGAACCATAGCACAATTAACACAATTAACAAGTTCTATCACTACCTCATTAAAAACTTTTCCATATGTTATTGAACCTATGAAAGAGGAAAATAGTGTAACAATCTCTCAAAATACAATAAACTTACAGTAAATCTTCCATCTAAAATATGTTAAGGAAAATGAAATACCTCAGCTGATCACAAGACTCCCCCCACACTTCAATCACAACGTTAACGTTGTGAGCTAAAACCGTAGAGGGGATAAAAAGCAAGAGGATTCATACCGTAATTCTCTTATCGGGTTCATGGGTTGTCAGCTCCCACGTTTGCAAGTCCTTGTTTTGTTTTTTTAATGGTGAAAGACACCTGAAAATTAAAACACAAAAAAGAAAAACAGAAAACCCAAAAATATCGAAAAATCGAAAAAAAAAAAATGAAAACTTAAAAACTAAAAATTGGAAAATGTATTTAAAACTATAGAATGCTTATTTAACGTCGTGAGCTCGACGGTCTTACGGAATGGGTGGCCGATGGAGATGGAGGTGGAGATCGAGTGATCGGAAGATAAGGCCTCATGTCGATCGTGCGGAAAAGAGATGGTGAAAAAATCGCTCACCAACAGGAGTGTTGTCATCGTTTATGGCGTCTTCACCAAAAGGTCTTCTTTCCGGACGGGATCATGGAGTATCATCATCCGGTGTTGCTTTGTAGAACACATCTCGGTTCACATATGTGAACGAGATTCTTCGATTAAGCCAATCGATGACTGCTCCAACTGTTGTAAAAAACGGTCCACCAAGGATTCATCTTTCCTCATGTCAATCACGTGGAAGTTGGTGGGAATGCGACATTTTCTGATCTACACCATTATGTCCGCAACAACACCGTACGAATGCATAACCTCGGCATTTGCAGGTCCGATGCAAACATTCAATCTCTTTAGATCGTCTATTACTAACATATTTGCTCTTTCCACGGACATCATGTTGATAGTAGCACCAGAATCACATAGAGCATCAGTATATTCACGACCAAGTATAGAGCAATTAACCTTGTAAAGCCCCGAATCAACTCTCTTGAGGATTGTCTTGACCGGTCCTTTAAGTCGTGTCTCCATGTAAAATTCTTTGATGTCCTCTAGGATTTCCTTAGTGTTAATGAAGTAAATATCGAGGTTATACTTGAAGAGAGCTCGTTTGAATGTGATGTCCATCGGAAGTGATCGAACAAGACATTTGAACATACCAAACTTTTTCGCATTTAAGCTTTTAAAGTACCAAGCTACGTCATTATCCCTTGTTTGTGGTAGGGGACGGTTCGGATACTGAGTCATTGAGAGGCAAACTCCTCTGAAAAGTCTCTCCGCGTCATAAATTGTTTCGTCCGTTTCCTCGAGATATTTCCTTAAAGGGTGTCTTTTCCAAGCGTCTTTGAAGGAAATCGTCTCTAGGAGATATTTCACTAGCATCTCGAACCTCTTCTTTTTGCAAGCATTGATTGGTCTTTGCTTCCTTTAGTATGTGAGGGTGTCACAGCTTCTTTTGGTCTCACAGTCACTTCCCATAACTCTTTTGACAATGTCGTGTTGCCGATTGAGTATTGTGGTGGCCTGGTGGATACAACTTGGAGACCATTGACCGCTCCAGGTCGATGGTGTTGGTAGATGGGCCGTTCGCTAGAGTCAGCATCGACCGCTTCTGGTCAATGCTTCTGTTCGGTTCTGTGACCATCGACTGTGTAGGATCGATGTTAGTGTCCAAATTGCTTTCGTCGAGTGCCATAAACCTTGTCCGTCTGTCCAGAATTGACTGCTCCCGGTCGATGCCTCTGTCCAATGCTCGGGCCATCGACCACGCCTGGTCGACGGTTCTGTCCGATGTCCGTCGTGCTGGCTTTTTCCGGGTAACCTTCTTCCACCGTTTTGTCTCTCCTTAGTGAGATGACATTGACAAACTCCTTAGGGTTCATCTCAGGCTTCCCCGAAAGCATACCTTGGGGTCGTTGGGCCAAAGATCTTAATTGAGCGGTTTATGTCTCCAACACATTAATGCGTGAAGCAAGTCCGTCGAACTTGTTGTTCAGCTTATTACACCTTCTGTAGATGTTTTGAAGCCTTCAGAGATCTCCACTGAAGCTTTTTCTTGCCCCTCGAGAAAGCATTGAAGCATTTCCTCATACTTCTCCTCCTTTGGTTGAAACTTTTGCCCTCCTTGGCCTTGATATTGTTGTGGTGCATAAGACGGTTTGTTAAACTGATTGCTCAGTGTGAATCCTCCTTGTTGAAATGCTTGTGTTGGTGTTCACATCAATGGATACACTTGGTCTTGCGGGTTCTCGATATTGTTGCTCCTATATGAGAGATTGGGATGGTTTTGGTAGTTGTTGTTGAAACCACCTTGTCTATTACCTCCAACGAAGTTAACCTCGCACTCGTTTTCTTCACTTGTATTCTCCTCAGCATATCCCCTACTAGCATCTAGCTCGTCAACAAAGTGAATGTGCCTCTTTGTCGCATGTAGAACCTTGTCCAGCTTATCATTCAATGCCTTAATGTCTGTCCGCGTCTTAGCACCTCTATCATCAGCTACATTACGATCTTTTCGATCGTGCTCTTCTCCACAATTGGCTTTACTGTGAGCCAAATTTTCCACCAACTTTATTCTGTATACAGCATCTTGTCCTAAGAACTTACCGTTACTCGCTGTGTTGAGGAGCATACAGTACTTGGGTAGGACTCCTCTGTAGAGGGTGCTCAGCAGCGAGTCCTCGCTAAAACCATGGTGTGGGCATTGTATGGGGTACCTCTTGAAGCGCTCCCATGTCTCTCCGAAACTCTCCGATCCTTTCTCCACAAAGCTTGATATCTCGTTCCTCAGACGAGCGGTTCGGGAGCTTGAAAATAACTTGGCGAGGAACATCTTCTTGCATTGTCCTCATGTAAGAATCGACATAGATGGTAAACTCTTCTCCCACTGATTTGCGTTATGATCTAAAGAGAATGGGAATAAACGCAACTTCAGAGCGTCCTCTGAAACTCCGTTAATCTTAATGGTTCCCCACAACCTATCAAATTGATCTAGGTGATCAATTGGGTTCTCCATGGGTAGTCCATGAAACTTGCTGCCTTGCACCATATTGATCAAGCTTGATTTGATCTCGAAATTGTTATTCTCCACCGTTGGGGTGGGGGGGGGAAAGGATACCAGATCTCTGAGCCACAGAGGTAGGCTCATCGATTGTATCGATCGCCGGAGCGACCCGTTGTTGGTGTCCAGCCGCCCGACCTGGAACACCTTAATCTTGAGCGACGTTGTTGACATGCGCAACGCCCTTAATATTACCAGCAAGTAGTTCGTTTCTTTGCTGCTCCATCTGTTCTCTCCTCTTATTCTCTTTTCTAACTCGTTTCTCGATCTCACGGATATCGCGAACACAATCGGTACGCAGGTTTTGGCCGCTACTTCTTGTGTTCATACACCTGAAATTCGAAAAACGAACTAGTTAGTAAGACGTAAACACTTAGTCTCAGATTCACATCAAAACTCTATGGCTATTGCATATTCTCCCCAGCAACGGTGCCAAAAACTTGATCATCAAGAAGATTGGGGGTAATCTCCTTCTCAGGTTTCATCCTAGCGCTATTAGAAAGTAGTCTCAAGAGTTTAACCCATAAGACCGCAACTGCATAGTCATGCAATTGTAGTAATACGGGATCGATCCACAGAGAGAATAGAATAACACACAGAGAATGCAAATGCAAATCTAATATAGGCAGGATAATATAAGAGGAGGGTTTGTGTCCTACACTATATGCAATAAATAATAGAATATCAAATGCATAAAATAAATTGCATAAATTAAATAACATAAATTAAAGTGCATAAAATAAATAAGATAAAGTAAATAACATAATTAAAATAACTTAAATAAATATTTACAGAGGACTGAGTGATAGTTGATTTACAGGGATTCTATATTATAGGATTTATGTCTTTAGCAATTAAGTTTGTGTTGTCAATCTAGGGATATTCAAAGTTAGGCTAGAGACCACTTTCGTGATAGACTATACACTGTGTCAGACCCACTCTCGTGGTGACCTTCACTCATTACACGCAATCCCATCATCGATTACTCTTATGTGTGAGAGACACACGATTGGCGGCTGTCACACTACCAACCAATTAACGAAGCTATTAACTAAGTTAGAGCGTGTCTAAGACGAAGAGTGAATGATAGATCTATTTCTAGAATACAATCTCACTCTCATAATGATGTATTATTGAGATCATAATCTAGCTTTAGCCACAACTAGATCATCTTTGAGCTTCTCCATCAAGCAACAAACTCGACCATGGCTAATACTCTCTAATATGTAGATATTGAAGTTTTAACCCACTCTCGTGGTGCTAAGAGCTTCTATTCGTATAACCACACCTCTCGGTTTGGTTATATCCATAAGCACATCCCATAGGATATAGCTCAACATTAAGATACATATTAGAGTAGCTAGATCGGTTGAGAACAATCGGACATACTAAATCCTAAATCTTTGATCCCATCATCGACCACCACCCTAGTGGTCTAAATAATCTACTCTCTCATCTCTCCGAGGGTGATGGTAGAACAAGGATAAGGATCATAAAACATTAACAATAAACTAAAATAATTTAAGAACAGTAAAGTAAATCAAAGCAAAAGCATAAGAAAGAAGTAAACATAGAAGAAGAACTCTTTTATTGATATGAGAAAGTGAGACAAAAAGTCGCTAAAAGATTGGGAACTTGTTTCTAATGACATTACATGTGTTTATATAGAGTTAGGAGACTTGGGGGAGTCAAGGTCGTGCCCCAGAAGATTCTAGAAAGTTATAATTCGCAAATCTTAAGCTTTCATAACTTGAATCGTGCATTAACCGAAGTTTCATTTTCTGCCCGGAACGTCAGCATCGACCACCCAAGGTCGATGCTCTAGTCGATGCTGAGCCTTCAGGGAGAGTATCGACCACTCAAGGTCGATGTTTGCGTTGATGGAATTTGTCTTTGGGATTAGCGTCGACCAGGGACAGTTGATGGGCTCGGTCAAGGTCCGTGGAGTTGCATTGACCACTACGGTCGATGCTATGCTCGACGCCTCTTCTATGAAACTTCTCGGAGAAGGTTTATGTGATGTTCTTGGCCCGATTAAGTATCTTCAAAGTCCTCATAGTTTCTTAAGGCCCTAAAACCTCCAAAAGTGTAGGTTTTACTCCAAGTATCAACAAACACATAAACACACACAAATGCACTAACACTATCCTAAATGCATAGTTAAAACATATAAAACTACACTAAATGAATGCATGGAAACATGTAAAATACGATGCTATCACCTATGCTTGAGGCCATCCGTAGAGAAGCAATGGTACATTTTGGGAAGGTTTGACAAAACGGAGAAGCACATAGGGATATGTACGCCTTATGTAATGAAGCTGTTGGAACTTGAACGCGAGGGAGCTTCAATGTGCAAAATTTATAGAAGCAACAATGGATACTATGAAACTTATTTGAATGGAAAATCTAATCGAGTTCATATGGAGTTGCAAAGTTTTTCTTGTTGGAAGTAGGAGGTAAGAGGTATACCAATTCTAGAATGCAAAGTTTATGAACTCTACTTAAAAACATTAGCCATACTCTTCACAACACAAGTTCAATCAAATCTCAACCTAGACATGCATTCAAATCTATCATTCCCCTTAATATTCATTTAAACAGAAACCATGAATCAAGCTATGCACATTCAATGAACTCATTTGGCTAAGGATAAGGTCAAGAGGCAAAGATGGTCCTTTCAGTATGGTTTTGTTAATTCAGAACAAGGATCTCTCAATGAGAAGGAATGAGCTTTAGTAGAATGCTAAAGGTAAGAACCAACCTATGCATACAAGAATAGACTCTCATCTACCCAGTCTTACACAAGTGTTCTTAACCTTTAAGTCTAAACCCAGAAAGTCATCCTAATTCTACCCTTGACCCTCAGGCTTCCCTTTTGATTTCTTGGATCAGTTTCATTTTTTTTCTTTTTGTTTTTTGGTTCTAGGAGAGGTTATACAAATACTTCTAGCGGATTGGGGTTTTTCTCATGGTTTTTCATGACCATCTTGGGCATTTTTCATGTTTTTAAGACTTTAAGCTTTTTGCCCTTTCTATTCTTATACTCAGCACCTCCTAATCCTTTACTAGATACTTAGACATTCAGATCATTCCCCTCCTAAGAACTTTTATCTTTTTCTTTCAATCTTTTCCAAGTTTTTCATTCTTTTCTATCCACAGAACCAACCCCAATACCCAATGATCAAGATCCCACCTAATTCTTATCTGATTCGAAAATTGCAAATCAGAACTACATGAGAATCTATCCTTGTCGGCTCAAACCTAACACTTTCTACCAAGCTCATTCAGAAATAGGTCTCACACACTCAAGAAAATAACATCATGGCTTGAAAGAAGGCTAGGCTAAGGGCAAGGTAAAACTGCTCTATTGATGAGAACAGCTACTTGGATTAGCAAGAGTGGTAAACAGGTGAAAGAAAATCCAAGTATGTATATGGTATCCATGAGTTCAAATTCAATGCATAGACATGATAATTATAAGTCAAATTCAGGTTCAAATAGATGGGGAATGACAGAAAATCACAGCATGCTTCAGCTAAGACTCGATCTAGTTGTGCAATCAGAACATGGTTCAGTCTTACTTCAAGCTCAATATCAAGGCATTAAACAACTAGAAACGAGGGCATTGAAGTCATACAGTTGGATCAGCAAGTTTACAAGGTTTAAATCATCATCATCCCCTATGCATATGCAACAGCCCTATATGAAACAATCTAGACTCAATCCTAATATGCATATGCAATACTACATGAACACTCTGTTTTTTAAAGATTTTTCAAAATTTTTTTTAATTTTTTTGGTTTTTCTATGCCATAGATGAAGACTCAGGGATGCACAAAATCAAAATGAGAACAGAGAAAACACATCAAACAAATCTTAACCTTTCCCCCCAAACTTAAATCACACAGTCCCTTGTGTGATAAAAATTTGTGAAGAGAGATTAAGAATCAACAGAAAACAAGAAAATGTGGCATCTAATATATACAAGAATGGATGGAACAGGTACCTCAAGGCTTGGAGAAGAAGGAGGAGATCGAGTTCTCGTCTTGAGCATGGGGGCTCGAGCTGGTGGCTCGAGTCAGACGAGTGCAGGTGTCTGGCTCGATCTCAGGGCTCGAGTTGGGTGCTCGAGTCAAGCCATTCCTGTGCTTTTTTGCCTCCTTTTCATGATTCACCTCTCATACTTTCCTGAAATCACACAATCAAGACAAAATCAAACAGCGTAGCACACTTATTTGACGTTTTTTTTTTAAAAACTAAAACAAAGAAATATGTACAGAGATAGACATGGGACTTCCTCCCAAGCGAGCTTGTTTATAGTCTCTAAGCTTGACTTCCTTTTTCTTAGGTCTATGGTGGTTCATGGAGGGGAACTGAGGTCTCCTCTGCAATGATCTGACCAAGTATGAATGGCTTGACCCCTTGTTCATTCATTGTACTCTCAGCTCTATCCTTTCGTTCCAGAGACTTCTCTTTCTCATCATAGACCTTTAGGGGTGGAGCTTCATCAACCTTCTCAACTGTGCCAATGTACTGCACTTTCTCATCACGGTAGCCATCATATTTGATAGTCATTGTGCCACATAGCTCATTAGGAGAAGCTTTTAGTGGGTAATAGGCTTTGTCATCCACATTCATAAGAACCACCCTTTGGTTCTTGAAGTCTATGTTTGCACCAGTAGTGTTGAGGAAGCGGGTTCCAAGAAGGAGTGGGAGCTTGTTGGCCTTCTTCATTTCCATAACAACAAAGTCTGTTGGGACTATACAGTCCCTAACTTTAACTGGGTAATCTTCCAGAAGACCAAGTGGCTTTCGTGAATGAGCGTCTCCAAAAGTGATGGGCGATGGATGATAAGTGAGGTGTCTTATCCCTAGATTTTCTAACATCTCACGGGACATGACATTCACACTTGAACCGGAGTCGCATAGAGCGTCCTCAATTGCCAAATCTCCGAGAAGGCAGGTTATGGAGAACATACCAGGATTGCCAAGCTTGGGGAGAGACTTAGGCTCAATCTTTGTCATGCTTGGTGAATCAATGCAATCGACACTACCCTTGTTTTCAACCATGGTTACGTCCTTATCCATCTTGAATCTTTTTGGGATGGAAGTTTAGGTTTGTAAGGAGGGGGAACAGAGGATTGTTTATTTTTCTCTGAAATCACAGTTTTAGGTGCAGGAGGTAGGCTGTCTTGACCCTTCTGGTCGAGCTGTGGGCTCGAGCTGGACGTCTTGGGGGTCTCAGCTCGAGTAGGTGGGTCGAGTTGGGGTGCTCCAGCAGGTGTAAAACTCTTGTCTTGGTCGTTTTGGGAAACCAAATCCTCCCCATCTTGATCCTCACTGTCCGCAGTGACTGGAACTGATCCTGCCCTTGCAAGTAACTTTCTGCCACTCCTCAAAGCGATTGTAGTGGTGTTAGCATATGAACCATAAAGAAAAGCTTCAATGTCTCTAACATCCGCTTCATGATCAGCAATAGGACTTGATTCCATTGAAAAGATGGCATTGCAATACTCCTTGGGGTTCTGAATTACTTTTCCTGGAAGTTGTCCAATAGGTGCTGTGGAGGA
The DNA here is from genome assembly GCA_026770425.1 of Boechera divaricarpa. Lineage (NCBI taxonomy): Eukaryota > Viridiplantae > Streptophyta > Magnoliopsida > Brassicales > Brassicaceae > Boechera > Boechera divaricarpa. Next base: position 4,358,476 of record CM049186.1, on the reverse strand, counting down.
AGTAGATGCAGTGTTGCCCTCCAAATACTTAATCCTGGAGTTCAATGTCTCAATCTTGCTGTTGAGAGCATTGTAGTTGTAGTCCAGCTGGGTTTTGAGTTCACCAAATTTCTTAGCCGCTTCTATTGCACCGGCTGCTTGACCCTGTAGGAGCTGCTGCAGCCAGGCATTTGTCTGTTGATCTGGAGCGGTAGAAGACTGAGCGTGGTGAGTCTGAAAACCTGGTGGTGGACACAGGGCTCCCTGTTGTTGCGGATGACTCGGATAACACGGTCTAGGGGTGAAGTTCTGCGGCTGATTGTAGGGAATAAAAGGCATGGACTGAGGTTGTTGCTGAGGTGGGTAGACTTGGTCCTGAGGGTTAGCAACGTTGGGACTCCTGTAGGACAGATTCGGGTTGTTCGTGTAGTTGATGAAACCTTTGTTGTACTGACCCTGATTCTGCACATAGCTGACCTCCTCTAGACCATCATCCTCCCCATCTTGAACCTGAAAAACTGTATCCTTAGAAGCAAAGTGGACTTGTTTCTTTTGCTGTAACAGTTGATCCAAATTAGCAGTCAAGGCCTTGATGGCCCTAGTCTGATCATCTATAGCAACACTTGGCCGAACACTCCTATCATACTCAGCAGTGTAGTTACCATTAGATTGTGCTAGGTTCTCCACAAGTGCCCAGCCAGCATTAACGTCTTGGTTGAGGAAGTTACCATTACTGGCGGTATCGAGAAGCATGCGGACCTTTGGAAGAACGCCTCTGTAGAGAGTGCTAAGGAGTGACTCATTGCTGAAACCGTGGTGAGGGCATTGAGTAGTGTAGCCCTTGAAGCGCTCCCAGCATTCGCAGAAACTTTCACCATCTTTCTGTGTAAATCCAGAGATTTCATTCCTCAAGCGCGCTGTCCTGGCATTGGAGAAGAACTTAGCAAGGAAGGCTTTCTTGCAGTCATCCCAGGAAGTGATGGATCCATGGGGTAGAGTCTTTTCCCAGTGATGGGCTCTGTCACCAAGAGAGAAGGGAAAGAGCCTTAGTTTGAAACCATCTTCACTGACCCCATTTATCTTGGTAAGGCTGCAAAGCCTATCAAACTCATCTAGATGATCAAGAGGGTCCTCCATAGGTAGTCCATGAAACTTGTTGTTCTGCACCATGGCGATCAAGCTGCTCTTGATCTCAAAATTGTTATTCTGGACCGTAGGAGGGACAATCCCTTGTTTGTTGGTATGAGTATTAGGAGCGTCGCCTGCACCTATCAGACGGGGTCTTCGCTGATGAGGCACATGTTCAGGCTGTGGTGGTGGAATATGATCAGCCATATTTATTGGATCTTGGAGATCTGTGTTGAGAAGTTCACTCGGCTCTCTCAACTGTTGCGGTAACTTGTGAATAATATCAAAGTATCGGATGAGGTTCTGACTGCCTTTAGATCGCGTGTGCATGCAGGGGGAACAGGACGCGATGTGCTAGGCTCGAGCAGACGTGTGCAAGACAGGCAGACTCGATCTGCGAGGCTCGAGCTAGGGTGCTCGAGGCAAGAAACGTCCTGCAAGCCAAAGACAGAAAAAGAAAATCAAAGTGAGTAACAGAGTATATAGAAAAGAACTTGATCTAGAACGTTTTGAAATCCTAATTGTAACAAACAACACCCCAATGGCAACGGCGCCAAATTGGTATAGGTCAATTCCTTACTAGACCAAGATTTCGTTGTAGTATAGTAAGGTGTCAATCCATAAGGGTGAAGATATTAACCAAAAAGGATGAGATCAAACCGTTCAAGTCAAGCCAAGCAAGAGCGTATAGGACTCTAACAACCTACACAGAAATTAAAACTAGAAGCTAAGGCGAATCAATTCAAAGACTAACGGAAACAAGGGAATAGCAGAAATAGTGTATAGGACTAGACGAAAATTTAATCAATGCAAGAGAAGTTCCTAAGGATTGGGTAATCGATTCAGTGTATCTTCTTAGCCTACCCAGGTGGTCTAACAAAACTCAATCAAACTATTCCCTAGACATCAAACATCACAACCAGTTAAGTCCACTCCCGTGATAAGTAACCTCAAGCTAGGCCAGTTCCAGACCCAATCCCTTGGCGAAATCTACCCTAGCAGGCAATAAAAATCAGTTCAATATTGTCAATAAACACCCTAGACATCTAATCCCTTAGGCTAGGTATGCAAATCTCTAACATCAATTCATTCAAGCATTTTATCAAACACTTTCTGGGTGGAAAAACACCTAAGATCTAATCTCAATTGATCAGAGAGAAATTAGCATTAAGAACACTGATTTAGAAGGGAATTTAAACAATCAACTCTTAAACCACCTAGGAGACTAAGAATCCACACTAATCTAACCCATCCTCAAGAACCCTAATGACTACTCAGAACTCATGAAGAACATCAAGAACATAAACCCAGAAATCATAAAAACTTGCATAGATGATAGAGATAGATAGAGAAATGATAGAACAGAAGAAATCAACTCAAAATATCAAGCAGAAATCAAATTACAAAGTCTGGAAATCAAGAACAATGAAGAACAGAAAGAAAAACTCGAAAATTAGGCATAAAACTAAAACTTAGAGGTCTTAATCCCAAATTAGGTATTTATACTAAGTCTTGAAAACCCTAAAACGTCATGGGCGAAATGGTAAAAACGTGCAGGATAAGGCCCAGCTCGACAATGTGTTGGTCGAGTGCTGTGCTCGAGCTGATGAGATCAAGATTGCATTTTTGTGTGTTGAGCTCGAGCCTCCTACTCGACCCTATGGGCTCGAGTCAGACTTGAAATTTCCAAGACTCCTCTTTTGTGTTGGGCTCGATCATGGAGCTCGAGCATGGGTACTCGAGCTCGGCCAGAAATCTTCAAGACGCCACCTTTTATTTCTGCTTGATCATACAGCTCGAGCATGGGTGCTAGAGCTGAGTTTCTGCTCCATTTCCTGCATGGACTCGATCACGTCTACTCTAGCATAGGTGCTTGAGTCTGTTGTAGCATCCAGGTCGAGTGGTATGCTCAAGACAGCTTCGGTAAAACACGTCTGCTGGGGCATCCAGGTCGAGTGGTATGCTCAAGACAGCTTCGGTAAAACACGTCTGCTGGAGCATCCAGGTCGAGTGGTATGCTCAAGACAGCTTCGGTAAAACACGTCTGCTGGGGCATCCAGGTCGAGTGGTATGCTCAAGACAGCTTCGGTAAAACACGTCTGCTGGGGCATCCAGGTCGAGTGGCGTGTCCTAGCAGCTTCGGGCCTAACTTCTCCAAAATCACCTGAAAGTACCTGTAACAAGCCAAATATGCAGGATGTATGCAAACCTAATGCAAAACACTCTATGTGTACAAAACTAGGAATAAATGACAAGAACAGGGTGAATAACACGTCTAAACGTATGAATTATGCAAGATAAAACGATGCAAAATGCAAACATATCAAGGTATCCCGTGTGAACATGCCTATGAAGCTATTCTTCATAAGAGACTTACTTTTGAAGATTTTGTTGCTGCTTCCAAACTGAGTTATGGAGGAACACATATGCTTTATTAATTACATCACTTAGGAGTGCGCAATATTGGTGTCGAAGAGAAATTGGCCTAGTCCTTCCACCAGAAGTTCCTACCCAACCAAGAAAGAAGAAGCAAAACAAGAATAAGAAACAGAAAAGGAAAAAAGGAGTGAATGAATCTCCCACAAAACGGCATCAAAAGCGAGATGCACTATTCATTGCAAAAAATATGGCTTAAGTGATCATAATTCTAGGTCTTGTGGTAAGAACGGAAATATATGTTTCTGCTTTTATCTTTCTTAATTCTCGATTAACAAAAATTATTACTTATGTGTTTTTTTTTAAACAATGCAGGATGGTGAGGCTTCTCAAAGACAAGTGGGAGAGGCTTCTCAAAGCCAAGTGGGAGAGGCTTCTCAAAGCCAAGTGTGTGAGGCTTCTTAAAGCCAAGTGGGTGAAGCATCTCAAAGCCAAGCATCTCAATTGACTCAAGTTGGAGAACAGTGGAAGACTAGAAAGACAATAGTAGGAGAAGTGTAGGTTTTTGGGTTATCTAGAAATCGGTACATTAGTAGGAGAAGGGTAGGTTTTTTTTATCTTCTCGTAATTGGTACAGTGGTAGGTTGGAGAAGAGTAGGTATTTTTGGGTCTTCTTGTAATCAGTACAATACTAGGAGAAGAGTATGTTTTTTGGGTCTTATCTTAATTGGTACATTGGTATTTTGTGGATGATTGATTCTGGAACATACTTCATAATCTTAAAAAAGGCATTATACCCAAAATGTTTAATGAGTACACAAAATGTAAAAAAACAAGTGAAAATGCAAACAACAATACCATAACCACCACAATAAAAATATGTCTAACTTGAACATGCATTATGATACAAACAATTACTACCATAGCCACCACCATTTTCTTCATTGTACATTTCACTTCTATGATCCTTTTTTCTATCCTCTCCAAGATCTTCTCTTCAAATTCAATTTCCATTTTCTCCAAAACCTTATCCAAAACCTACTTCTCATTTTCCATACAATCGGCAAGAACCAACTTAGTCTTCTCCAATTCTGGTTCCAACTTTTCAATCTCATTCAAATAAGCCTCATCAACCCACTTGAAAACATGTTTATCATTACTCAGTTTCTCTCCCGCAGCAAATGCACATCGATAATACCTACGATAAGGGTTAGCCTATGTTTTTGAAGTTTTTGTCACAATTTGTTGTCCACACCAACATCTTCTAGGAATTCCAACAATTCTACCACTTGTATAACTTCCTGAGCCTGAGCAAGAGCCACAACCTACTAATCCACTCGACATGTTACCTAAAATTTCCCTCTACAACCACACAAATTCCACTCAAAAATTTTACTCCAATTTCAGAAAACCTAAACCCGACATCCAAAAATATTAAACTCGGTTGTGGACTTACCTCGTTTCACCAGTCCCTCTCTGTTCTTCGTCCCAAGTATTCTTGGTCATCTCCTCCTCTGTCGGGAATAAGGGTTTTAAAAAAAAAAATTTGTTCTTCTTCTTTCTCGATTTGGGTTTGTCGGGATTTAGGTCTTTTTTGTGTTTTTAGTGGTGGCCGGTTAGGAATAATCGGGTATAAGACAAGAATCAAAACCGGGTTTTGTTTTAGTAAACCTGATTTTAAAAAGCTAAATTCACGGATTCAAACGCGCAGAACGCGCTGTGTGTTTACAAACCCTTTTAAAATTGTATAGGTGTATTGAAACCTTTTTATTTCATTTTAGGTGCAATTAGACTGAGGTAGAATTTTTGGGTGGAATGCGTCTAGTTATTTTATCATTTGGTGACTGATGCAGGGATTTTTTTTCGATTATCCCGTTCTCAGGTTTCATCCAAGTCTATCCATAGGGTATTCTCGAGAGTTTAACCCATAAGACCGCAAGTGCACAATCATGCAGTTATAATAATTATGGGGTCGATCCACAGGGACTGAGAAAACACACAAAGAGTACAAATATAAATCTATTCTAAGGAAAATAGAATTATGGGGGTTTTCCTAATATACCAAGCATGAAATTAAGTGAAACAATAAATAAAAAAACAATAAATGAACTAAGCTAAGCATTAAAATTAAAGAACATAAACTAATTAAACATTAAACGAAATCTAAACTAATATTTACAGGGAATGGGTGACAGTAAGATTTCAGGGATTCTAGATCTAGGGTTCATGTTCTACCTAACAAGTTTATGTTTGTCATTTTAGAGATTTTCAATGTCTCGCTAGTCCACTCTCGTGGTATGCTAGACTCTATATTCAAACCCACTCTCGTGGCGAATGAATATGCATTTCACACCATCCCATCAACGAATGCTAAGTATTCCTAGACTTTTGGAAAAGGCACAAAAAGTGATTGATAGATCTATTTTCAGAATAGAGCCCACTCTCGTGGCGAAGCATCCCTAATATTTTAATCTAACTTGATCAGGGCTAGAACAATATTTACTCTATCAAACAACAAACTCAACACTAGCTGTGGCTCTCTAGTATGCAGATTTGAGGGTTTAACCCACACTCGTGGCATCCAACACTTCTAACCATATAACCACACCTACTGGATTTAGTTGTACTCTTAAGTATCTCCATGAGAGAATACTCAGCATTAAAGTGCATACTAGAGTAGCTAGATCGATTAAGAACAAACAAACATATAATAAACCCTAAAAATAGATCACATCATCGACCACCACCCTAGTGGTCTAAAAGATCTACTCTAAAAACAAAATAAGAAGAAGTAAAAAAGAAAAACTCTTTATTAAGTTTAAAAGTGGTGGCTACAAAGTCTAGAATAATTCATTGATGATTATTAATGAGATTACAAGTGTTTACATAGTACTAGGATTTCTTAGAACTCTCCATTTCGTCCTTATCTTGTTTTTGGAGGCTTAAAACTCGAGATGACAAGGTTTCTCAAGTCATTTCTTACCACGTTGGAAATTTCAATGCTTAGCTTAAATACCTAGAATGCTCAAGTCGATTTTGTGCCCCTTCCTTTGACTAGTCGATTCTTCCTCCAAAATTTCTCTCTGGAAATTCTTCAGACTCAATACCGACCCCCATAGGTAGATTTTGGGGTCGATTCTGCCTCTTCGGACTCTGTGAAATCCTTCTCTGAATGTGAACGATCTAGGCAATGTCACGAGTCTTCCTGTAGGCTTCAGTAATCTCTAAAAACATATTAAAAACTCATGCTTAGCTTCAAGTACCTAAAAATACATAACCACATGCAAAAACACTAATATTACACTAAATGGTAGTTATAAAAGCTAAAACTAACTTATTCAAATGCATAAAAACATGTAAAATATGATGCTATCAACTCCCCCACACTTATCCTTTACTTGTCCTCAAGCAAACAAAAGTCAAGCATGGTGACGTTACTTTATTGAAAGCGGTAAAGATAAAGAGAGTGAAAGTGCTTTTATCATTGTTGTGCTAGCGCTTTTCGTCTTTAGTGGAAGTGGAGCGATCTCTAACGTACTTCGTGTACTTTGCCATAAGCATAGCAACACACCTCAATCTGAACCGCTCCCCTTTGAACTTAGCCTCCTCGTTGTTGACTCCCCTTTTGTTCTAATCGTGAGTTCTCAATTTTTGGGAATATCGATCAAATGACATAAGCACTTACTCTTTCAGATTTCTGTAATCTCAAGACCATCTTGGTACATTTCCTTTCCTCTCCCTTTTCTCACTTCAAGGTCGATTGATTTTTTCCTACTATTCTAGGGTATCATTTTATTTTTTCTATCAATCGCCTTTTCTTTTCTTTTTCTAGGACAGGTTTCCATGAGACGCGAATGCTAAAAGTGGTAGCTTCCAACATCTGGTTCACTTTTTTCTTACCTATATCCTTTTTTTTTTTAAATAAAGGGAAGGAAGAGGGGAAATACACTCACATAGACGTATCTTGCAGGGTCTCATAGAGTTGTCACGTCCGATGTATCTCAAACCCCAAATCGAGAGATTTAAGGTTCATTAAGGTGAGAAGTCAACTGCGATTTGTATAGCCTCCGGAGATTGATTCTTTTGAGGTTTGTTGATCCACTCATGTGGTTTCTCCGGTTCCTATTATTGGTCACACGCACAATCCAAAAAGTATCCAAGCAAAGCACAATTAACACAAAGCACAATATTCTATTGCTATCTCATTAAAAACCTTTCCATATGTTATTGAACTTATGAACGAGGAAAAGAGTGTAAAAATCTCTCAAAATACGAAAAACTTACGGTAAAACTTACATCTAAAGATGTCAAGAAAAAGAATTATCTCCATTGATCGCAAGACCCCCCCCCCCTCCTCACACTTATTTCATAACGTCCTCATTATGATGTAATATGGAAAGGGAAAAAGCAAGAGAAAAACTTACAGTGATTCTCTTATCGATTGTGGGTTGGCAGCTCGCACGTGTGCAAGTCCTTATTTTTTTTTTTTAAATGGTGAAGAACATTTGAAAAAACAAGAAACAAAAACGAAAAACAAAAAAACCAAAAACTAGAGAATAAGAAAAACGAAAAAATTGTATGTACAAAGTTAAGGTGCTTTTTTAACGTCGTGAGCTCGACGGCCTCATGGAATGGTCAGATGAATTGAGGAGATGATGTCCGAGTGGTTGCGCGATGGTTCCTCGAATCGATCACTTCAAAGTTGGTATGGTGAATGGATTTGTCCCCAGCAAGAGTGTAGTCCTTGTTAATGATCTCTTCACTAAGAGATTCCTTCCTTGAGTGTGATCGTGGGTCCAAGGTAGCGTTCTCGGTATTTCCAGAATGTGGATCGATCATGATTGGTCGATACTTATGTCTGATGCTACCATAATCCATCGTTGAGGGTCGATGGGGAGATCTAATGCTCGAGGCAGCAGCAGTATCGGTCTAGTTAGATCGATAGAGACGTCCGACAGGTCTGGAATCGACCTGGATAAGTCGATGTATCCTTTCGAGACTTCGTTCTGGACGTGTATCGACCTTGACAGGTCGATGTGGTGGACCGATGGGCAGGGAATCGACCCTGATTGGTCGATTCTCTTGTCCGGGACTTCGTTCTGGAAATTTTGAATCAGCAATATCGAGTGTGATAGGTTGATCCATTGGTCTGATGCTGTCTACCGACGGGTTTGTTGATGTGTTCTCCTCTAATCTTATCTCCCACTGATTAGTTTTGTCACCTAAAGAAAATGGGAATAGGTGTAGTGTCAGAGCATTCTCTGAAACTCCGTTGATTTTTAATGTGCCACAAAACTTGTCAAACTGATACAGGTGATCAGTAACGATCGTTAGAGCGACCTTTGGTTAGTGTACAGCCGCCCGACGTATATCACCACCTTGAGCGGCATCCTTATTAGGGTGAAGGATGCTCTCAAGGTTAGCAGCAAGTATTTATTTATTTAAAAAAATTTGGTGATCACCTGAAATTCAACGAAGTAAACAATTAATAAAAATAAAACAAAAGTTTAGTCTTAAATTCAGACCAAATCTCTACGGTTATTGTTTTAGTCCCCGGAAACGGTGCCAAAAACTTGATGCAGGGATTTTCTTTCGATTATCCCATTTCAGGTTTCACCCAAGTCTACCCATAGGGTATTCTCGAAAGTTTAACCCATAAGATCGCAAGTGCACAGTCATGTAGTTGTAGTAATTATGGGGTCGATCCACAGGGACTGAGAACAACATACAGAGAGTACAAATCTAAATCTAATTTAAGCAAAACAGAATTATGGGGGTTTTCCTAATCTACCAAGCATGAAATTAAGTGAAACAAAAAATAAGAAAACATTAAATCTAAACAAAAAAAACAGTAAATGAACTAAGCTAAGCATTGAAATTAAAGAACATAAACTAATTAAACATTAAACGAAATCTAAACTAATATTTACAGGAAATCGGATGACAGTAAAATTTCAGAGATTCTAGATCTAGGGTTCATGTTCTACCTAACAAATTTATGTTTGTCATTCTAGGAATTTTCCATGTGTTGCTAGTCCACTCTCGTGGTATGCTAGACTCTATATTCAAACCCACTATTGTGGCGAATGAATATGCATTTCATACAATTCCATCATTGAATACTAAGTATTCTTAGACTTTTGGAAAAGGCACACAAAGTGAATGATAAATCTATTTCAGAATACAGCCCACTCTCATGGCGAAGCATCCCTAAGATTTTAATCTAAGTTGATCAGGGCTAGATCAATATTTACTCTATCAAACAACAAACTCAACACTAGTTATGACTCTCTAGTATGAAGATCTGAAGGTTTAACCCACTCTCGTGGTATCAAACACTTCTAAACTTACAACCACACCTACTGGATTCAGTTGTACTCTTAAGTATCTCCCATGAAAGAATACTCAGCATTAAAGTGCATACTAGAGTAGCTAGATCGATTAAGAAAAAACAAACATATAATAAACCCTAAAAATAGATCACATCATCGACCACCACTCTAGTGGTCTAAAAGATCTACTCTAAAAGCAAAAGAAGAAGAAGTAAAAAGAAGAACTCTTTATTAGGTTTAAAAGTAGTGGCTACAAAGTCTAGAATAATTCATTGATGATTATTAATGAGATTACAAGTGTTTATATAGTATTAGGGTTTCTTAGAACTCTCCATTTCGTCTTTATCTTGTTTCTGGAGGCTTAAAACTCGAGATGAGAAGGTTGCTTAAGTCACTTTTTACCATGTAGAAAATTTTTTAGCTTTCTCGGAGGTCAGAATCGACCCTGATAAGTCGATTCTATGGTCGATTTTGTGTCCCTTCCTTTGACTGGTCGATTCTTCCTCCAAGATTTCTCTCTGGAAATTCTTCAGACTCAATATCGACCCCCCACAGGTCGATATTGGGGTCGATTCTGCCTCTTCAGACTTTGTAAAATCCTTCTCCGAATGTGCACGATCTAGGCAATGTCACCAGTCTTCCTGTAGGTTCACTAAGTTCCAAAAACATCTCAAAAACTCATGCTTAGCTCTAAGTACCTAAAAATATATAACCACATGCAAAAACACTAATATTACACTAAATATTAGTTATAAAAGCTAAAACTACCTTATTCAAATGCATAAAACATATAAAATATGATGCTATATGTTTATCCTAAATTATTTAAAATTTTGAAGTCCTACACTATTGTTGACTTTTGAAAACTACACCATTTGAATATTTTTCTCTTTAATCACTTAAACCCAATCCACGTTTTTGTATGATACTTATGGTTTTAAGTCTTTTGATAATAATTGAAAACTAAATAAAATCTTTGGTGGGAATCTTTTGTCCTCATATTATCTTTTAGAATCATCTAATATCAAACCACATGTAATGCACTAGAACATAAATTTTAATAAAGTTTTATGTTTTTATAGTTCAATAGTAGTTTGTTATATTTTTGCTGTCATATACAGTAGTAATTAGATATTAATATGGTAATGTGCTTACAAACGATACAAAATAGACTATAAAAACCTAAAATTTTATAATAGCTAAATCTGTAAAATTGTTGGCGTTTAAAAAATATGAGTTGATAATGTATGATTTTAAAAGAATAACTTTTTGTCCTTGTAGTCGTATTATATATTTGAACTGTATTACATCTGAAGTAAGGGTTGACGGATCCAGATATCCTAAAATTTTAGAAATATTCTGACATGTGGATCCAAAGTTTAGCTATTATCCGAATACGTGATTTTCGGATATCGAGCCTTTAAATATCTGTCCAAACATCAGAATTTCCAAGTCGAAAAGTTAAAAGACGTATGTACTCGAAAGTTTGTTTCATTATACATAATTTGTTTAATAGCAACAGTCTCCAGTAGACTTTTTTTGTTGGGAGTTATCGTACGCAGATAATCTTCCGATTTTTCTCATAGTTTCGGTAAGGCTCACCAATGTTGCATTAAAGACCCTTTTGATTTTGTCTCAAGCTTAGAAATAAAGCTAGAAATTTTGACATATTAATGAAACAATATAGGAAAAATGCAGTGACATGAGAGCTAAAACTTAGTTTCATATAATAATGTTTATCAACAAAATTAAATATAAAATGTAATATGACTATCCACTAATAATAACAATATATATATGCAAATTTATGATTTTCATTTTCTGGCAAATATGTAATTTTAAAATTTTCATTAAGGACATAAGTGTATTTATAGCAAAAAATAGTTTTAAAAAAAGAAAACATTAGGAAATTTTCAAAAACATTAACATAAATAGGATATTTTACAAAAATTCCCAAAATTTTAACCGTAAAATCTGTAAAGATCGTTGTCAGCTCGTTGCCTAAACACTGTTGATATGTGTAGATAGTATATAACTAAAGGGAGATACAGGTTGTTATTATATAATTCCTAAGGGAGAATATTTGTCCTTATATTGCGTATTATAGAGTTGAACCACATGTAATGCGTTGAAATATGTATTGTCATAATCGACATGTAATGCGTTGAATATGTTTTGTCATAATTCATAAACCATGCAAACTGAAATATGTCCACTGTCTTAATATATTTCTATAGATAATACTCGTGTTACAACACAAGCTATATTATATTGTTTAAGTTTTAGTTAGAACGTTATGGTTGTACGAATTTTAGTTAGGCTATTAGTTGTTGTATACGACGCGATTTTATACACTTATTTTTATATCTTCGAGATGTATAAATTTGTCTTGTTTATTATTTTTTATTTAGATATAAAATTGATTATTTATATAGAATATTTAAAATTTATATATTGAATATATATATTTAAGATGTAAAGAATTCTTTTTCTTATTAAGTATATGTTTGGAGAGAAATATTTACATTCTATCTTCTCACTTTTGCTATTATTTTTATAGATTCTTTTTTTTTTGTCAATACCATTTATAACTAAAATAATTCAGAAATCCAAACCGAAAGTACAGAATTAAAATAATTTATATCATGCAAGTATAGTCGTGCATTACGTGCTAATCTATCCGCTTTAAAATTTAAATTATGAGGTATCAACGAAATAGAAAAAAATAAAAATAACTCTTTATTTCTCGTGAATTCCTCCAAATGTGGTGAGAACGTAGACCAGTCCTTCGGTATAGACACCATCTTCATCAGACATACAGTCTACTGGTTAATCATATAATGCGTGGCCCAGATGAGAGTTTATAATTTGGAGTGTAGCGGAAAGAGGCTTCTTCGTAAATTTTAAGTTCCCATAATAGATCCTACTACACCATTTTCAAAGTAAAACCATCCCAAACCTGAAAATAAATCTAATTCTTTCCACGAGCCGTCAACAAAACAATGATGTCCCGTAATTTCTAAATTTTGCGATAAGTGAGTAACATGTTGTTGGTCCCCGGCCTAAGCCGCATCCCATATTGTTGCCTCTGATTCAACCAATTTAAAAATCTCTCGGGGGATCTTTATCCACATTTTTAAAAGCTTTATCATTTATACCTTTCCAGATATACCAAATTATCCTGAGAAAGTAGTATCTTGAATATTTTTTGGGAATTCTCCAAAATAAAAAAATCCAAGTTATAAAAAATTGATGTCCTTGAAAATATTTCGGGAGCCGTTGGTACATGAGAAAGAGTCCATCTCTGAACCGCTAGAGAGCATTCGAAAAGGACATTATTAATTGTTTCCTCTTACATTCCACATCTTGTGCATTGTATATCACAATTAATACCTTTTTTCCTTAGATTGGAGTTAATTGAAACACAACCCATTAAAATTTGCTATAAAAATTGTCTTAGTTCCGGAGGACACTTTGGTTTCTAGAAAGCAAAAGATTCTTGCCATCATTAATTTTTTTTTTGCATCATTGTTTCTCTTCTAATTCAATTAAACTCAATGTTATAGAAACTTTCAGTTTTGCAGTCTCAACTTAGAGAACTAATGTTGAGCAAGAAAAAAAATATTTTTTTTTTCAACACTACAAAGTTCGTTTAGCCGATGCAATATCAAGTGGATTCATGTGAAAACGATTAATACATATGTAAATCGTGTATTGTGCATGTGAAAATTATACATGTTTAAAAGTTTAGGGTTGTTGTTAACTTGTTATTATTTACATATATTTACTTAAAAGTTTATGAAAATATATTATTTAATTATTTTTATCGAATTTGAAAAACTTTTATACTGGATTAACCAGTTGGGATCAGAGAACAAAATTATGTTATAAAAGAATTAATTTGAAGAAAATATATTGTATATAAAAGAATTATATATCTTTATAATATCTGTATATATCATTCATTTACTTCTGACTTGTTACATCCTACTATACGTAATAAAACAAAGAGGCAATTCACTATATATAAACAACATCGAGAGGTTAGAAGATCTTACATTATACATACTAACATTGGTAAGAGATGGGAAAACAAACAACACCAATCCTTCCTCTATTACTTGAAAAGAAACCAGTTGAGTTTGTTAAACCCGCAAAACACACTCCTTGTGAAACTCTCTCCCTCTCTACTTTAGACAACGATCTTTTCAATGAAGTTATGTACGCAACGATTTACGTTTTCAAAGCCAATGAAAAGAACCGAAATGATCCTGTCTCTTTGCTTAGGAAGGCTTTGTCCGAACTTCTTGTGCATTACTATCCCCTTTCAGGCAAGCTAATGAGAAGAGAGAGTAATCTAAAGCTTCAGTTGGTTTGTCTGGGTGAGGGAGTTCCATTTGAAGTCGCTACAGCAACTCAACACCTCTCCTCTCTAGACTATATAGAAAACCTCGATGACCAAGTTGCTTTGAGGCTTGTGCCTGATATCGAAATCGACTACGAGAGCAATGTTTGTTATCACCCTCTAGCTTTGCAGGTAACTTTTCATTTTCTTGATGTATTGAAAATCATAGATTTCAAAATATTAATAACATTGTATTTCTTAGGAATTTTGTTTTCATCGTAACGTAGATCACACATAATTAAGATAATCTATTGTACCCTTTGTTTCTTTTGAAGGTTACCAAGTTTGCCTGTGGAGGATTCACCATTGGCACCGCATTGACACATGCTGTCTGTGATGGATTCGGTGTGGCTCAGATCATCCATGCCTTGACCGAGTTGGCTGCAGGAAAGACTGAGCCTTCGGTGAAGCCAGTGTGGCAGAGAGAGCGGCTGGTCGCAAAAATTGACAATAAACCAGGCAAAGTGCCCGGCAGCCACAATGCTGGTCTTTTGGCCACCTCACCATATATGCCAACTACTGATGTCGTATGTTGTCACCTCCTTGTCAATTCTATTTTATACTTTCTCGGTGTCAAATTAATATTATATGAAGTGATGATTCAGCTATTAATATCATATTAAGTGTTCATTTAGCTCATTAGCTTGTAGATCTGTTATTATATAGAAGAATAAATATTAAGTGATGATCTTATTTTGCTTGTAGATCTGTAATTATAATTACCCGAAGATCTTGCAAATATTTATTTTTTGTAATAATTAGCTAAATGATCTAGTTTTATTTATTATTCAACAGGTCACGGAGATAATACACATTCGTGCTGGGGATATAAAAAGGCTTAAAGACTCTTTGATGAGAGATTGTGAGTACCTTAAAGAGAGTTTCACTACTTACGAAGTACTTAGTTCTTACGTATGGAAATTAAGATCTCGAGCCCTAAAACTAAACCCTGACGGGATCACTGTCCTTGGCGTGGCTGTTGGAATCCGACATGTTTTGGACCCACCACTTCCTCAAGGATACTACGGTAACGCGTACATAGACGTCTACGTCGAGCTAACTGTGAGAGAACTCGAAGAATTATCGATCTCTAACATTGCGACTCGTGTGAAGAAAGCTAAGAAAACAGCCTATGAAAAGGGGTATATCGAGGAAGAGCTAAAGAACACGGAGAGATTGATGAGCGATGATGTGATGTTCCAAGGGGTAAGCGACGGATTATATTTCTTGACGGATTGGAGGAATATTGGTTGGTTCGGATCAATGGATTTTGGTTGGAATGAGCCCGTGAATTTACGTCCCTTGACCCAGCAGGGGAGCACAGTGCACGTAGGGATGATCTTGAAACCTTCAAAATTGGATCCATCAATGGAAGGTGGAGTTAAAGTGATCATGAAGTTGCCGCGAGCCGCAATGGTTGGATTCAAGCGAGAGATGGATGCTATGAACAAACTTTATTTTGGTGATACCAACTAACTTAATTAGTTGGTACCCGAGTGAACTTCTATGTCTATTAGTGAATGCTTTTAAATTTATGTCAGTGAATAATGGGTGAATAAATGTAATGTTCAATATGCTCATGTAATACTTAATCTGCTCATGTCATGAATAATGAATAATATGTATATCTTTTTACTGTAATTAATCGGTAAGTTAAGAATGGAAACACATAAATCTCCCGTCAGGATCTAAATAAGGCTTTCCCCAAACAAGGGGTTTTACCATTAGACTATTTTTACCTAGGTAAGTGATTTAGCAACAAGGTTTTTAAGTCCGTTTTTAACATCTAAATCACTATATCTGCTAGCAGATTGATATGCTCAAATTAATACCCTATAATGATACTAAAGCAGTTGCTGCAGTAAAGTTAGGGGTCGAACACAAGAACTCAAGAAAACTCACGCAATAGAGAAAAGATGCAGATTGTGCTAAGCAAACAAATGATTGAATAGAAAACAAATGATTGAATTAAACTTAGGTTGATTTATATGGGAGGAAACTAGGCTCAGGGAAATTCTCAGGAAGTCAATGATAGATAACAATTAATCAATTAAGGTTCAATTTAATTAAGCGCCGTTCTCGAACTCAAACACGAAAGTATAGTTAACCAACTGTCGTTGTGAAAACTAACTAAGTCTAAAATCTAGAATTCCAAATCTCTTTGCAAATCTTACACAGTAAACCAGCAATCAATTCAAGTTTGATATGTTCACAATTCGATTAAACCAAATCTCTTTGTAGATAATAGAATTGCTCACCCTAGGTTTTATCAGATTACTCAATTGCACTGTCGTGCCTAATCGATTAATCTAGGTTCTATGTTCTAAGTGATCAGGTTAAAAATAGCTTTGAGAACAACCTATGGTGAAGAACTATTCAGATTTTGAACCCTAACTGATCAATCATAATAAATCAGAGAAATCCATATGAGAAATCCCTAAACCTAAAAAGAGACTACTCAGACATGATAGATGAAACAAATAACATAACTGAATAAATCATGAGATTAAACAAAAGAATAAAAATAAGGGTTCGGGATCTTCTCTATGATGAACAGAGTCTTGGATCCGTCTCCCTCACAAAAGCTCTCAAATCTCAATGGTGGCTCAAAAATAGTCCAAAGTAAAGTCTGGAGCCCCCCCCCTTGACCTAATGACTAAAAACTACCTAAATAGGTCCAAAAACACGAGCTGGGCTTCTTTGTAAATAAGGGAAAGTATTGGGCTTCTTATGGGCTTCCTTGAAAATCTCTTCTGCGCGTTGATTACGTCGGTATCGATCGATACCGGGATGGTGTCGATCGATACTCGGAATGGTGTCGATCGATACTCGGAATGGTGTCGATCGATACTCAGGCTTCAAAACGGGTACTTTCTTCGGTTTGCTCCAAAAAGGCTCCAAATGCCTCCAAAATCTCCAATTTCGTCCCAAACGTGCTAAAACCTGAAAAGACTCTAAAATGATAGAAAAAGCACTAGAAAGACTCGATAAAGCGACTTATATCATGGCTAAAAACGGGTAAAATCCATGATATATCACAGACCTATGATATCTTTCTCTTTATCACCTTTGAAAATATATGCAATGTGACGAAATATTGCTTTCTCTTCATCGTTAACTAAGCCATCATAACCAAGTCTTAGTGTCTTCTCGATTTTCCCATCTAGCAATTTTCGGAGTCGTGGCAACATACCTATCCAATCCTCTTTGTCCCTCCCTCGAAAATGTTAACCCAAAACATTAAGACCCAAAGGAAGACTACCTGCACGCTGTACAACTCCAGAAGCAACCCCACAAAACCATTGGGTGGATAGTTTTGCTTGAAAGCAAATCGACAGAACATCTTTAGAGCTAGTTTATCGGATGGGAAACCCACTTGGTAAATGTGGTCAATTACATATGATCTTAAAATATGCCTATCTTTCGTAACTACAATGATTCTACTCCCACAACCGAACCATATACTTAGTAAAATGCATAAGTTATTTTTTCTACATTACCAACTATTCTGAGATAAAGTTCAACAAATATGATCAGAATGAATGTTGTCATCTCTAACATCCATAGTTCATTTAACTATATAGGGACACGATTGTTGGTGAGTGCATGGAAGATTCACAGGGATCCAAGTCTTTGTCCAACCCTAAATAGTTCGAGCCAGAGAGATTCTTGACATCCAAGTGGATGTTGGCGGGCAGAGTTACAAGTTGTTTCCGTTTGGGTCGGGACGAAGGTCACGCCCCGCGATCCCCCTAGGTATGAAGATGGTGCACTATCTCCTAGCTAGGTTTTTGCACAGCTTTGACTTGGCAAGACCATCGAACCAAGATGTGGACATGACCGAGACAAATGGATTTGTCAATCACAAAGCCACTCCTCTTGAAGTCTTTATCATTCCTAGGCTTCATAAATCCCTATACGAAGTGGATCATATAGGGATTGATAATTAGTACATTGTTCTTTGGCCACTGACCTAAACAAAATAGTGTCGAGATCGTTCCATGAATCCAAATTTGTTATGCTATTTGTGGAAGATTAATCCCCTGAAAATAAAAGTACTTTGGAATACGGTGGTGATCACAATTTGTTCTATCATAAATTTGTTGAAATTATTGGAAACTTTATATATTATAAATATCCATCACCAAAGCCATCACAAATCCAATCCAATCAGAAAAGGCCTAGGTTAGATCAATACCTGCGGGGTGCGAGACATGACAGAGCTGCGCCAGAGCACCGGCTTAGCCTTCGACCAACACGCCAAAAGTAAGTCACCAACTCTGTCAGATTGTGATGATGGCCTCTCGCCTACTTTGTTCGACATGACTGAGTCAGGTCAACCCGCATCCAGACCCTGTAAACATAAAATAAACATGTTCCTAACTTATTCAACATTCATTACCTAGCTTAGAATCAAAACGTCAAAATTAAAACATTCAAAACAATCATCAAATCAACAACATGCAACTCTCAACCTATCACATTTTCAACTTCATAATTATTCCCTTACTATTACACAATCATCAATATCACTAAATCAAAATCTCATCAACTTAGTCGTTGGAAACAAAACCAATTGCAAGTCCGTCCAATTACTAGACACGAAACCAATCTCGGGTTCGTCCAGTTACCAGGAACAAAACTAATACGGATTCGTCCAATAACCAAGCACGAAACCAGTTTCAGGTTTGTTCAATTACCAAGCTCGTAATCCGTTTATGACTCGTCGGTCCATTGTTGTCCAACATTATCATTCTCATCCTCAATTACTGATCTTATTCTCTTTCTTTTTAGCATTCTCATTTTCATTCACAATTAATATCATGTCGTACCATAACTTACTTATCATCATGCATCATGCATTCACAAGTTGAAGCTGTGTCATTCGTAGGGATGTGTTTTCTTTTACAAGATCGCTGTTTCTTTCATGTTCTATGTTTACTAGAGTGGCAAGCAATTAGATTTGTTGAGTTTTACATTTTCTTTTTCGGTTTTGTCTTTTAAACTTATTTGGTACCGATGTTGAAAAAAATAAAAATATCGGATCAAATCGAGAAACAATGAATAATGGTTATAGTGTTGATTACATAACTTATATTTGTTTATGCCTGTTACCATGCATTTTTTTTCCAGTTTGTAAGTATTGACATAATAATTTAGTCCAGATGTGTGGTTAATGTTTCAAACATGCTATATTTCGTTTAGCTGACAATTATTTTTTCTAAAAAAAAAATTGATTACACTAGCATTTGAAAGAAAAATGATTAGAAAAATAAGTGTGTTAACATTTGAAACATTATAGGAGAGAATGTCATTAATAGAATTTTAGTGGATAAGATCGTATAGAAAATAAAAAATGACTAGTTTGTAGGGTGGGCAATCAGAAAATGTACTCCGGTTTGGTTCGAAATTTCGGTGTGTTCACTTTAGGAAAAAGTGCAAAATTAACTGTATTCGAAAATTGGTTCAGTTCAGAAGTGAAAATTTTTGGTACAGTTCATGTCATAATTATTGGCACCGAATTAAAACCAAAACAATATTTGGTTCGAATTTTGTTGGAAAATACTCAACTGTTTCATAATTTTGGTACATTTTCTTTTAAATCGGTGCACTTCATCAATTTCAGTCCTTTTACAAAGTTCGGTTTGGTTCCGAAGTTCTGTTATTTTAAAAATTTTTAAAACTTAATAGAAAATTTATAAAAAAAATTATAAACTGATCTATTCACCTTACATAACCAAACCAAACCGAACCGGTTACCTATTTAAAAAAATAAAATTGCGATCGATTTTTAAGCTTAAACTCGAAATAACAAAATTTCTATTCGATAACTTCGATTAAGAATTTATGCCCACCCCTTACTTTATAATATCAGCTCAACGAAAGCCATATATATACATAATCTGGTAGTCTAGTTCTCTTCTTAGACCGAGAATGCCACACAACAACAATTGAAATTTTTAAAAACTTTTATCAAAAGCTCTGAAATCACTTCCATCCTAACTTTATCTTTCATTAACACTAAGTCAGATTCAGGTCGTAAATAGAACGATAACCAAAAGGTTTTGTTCGTTGAATTGGGCGAAGTTACCAACAACGCCAAAGTTTTCTCCTTCGCAAGGGAAACATGTAGTCCAACTACGATGTAGGAGAGGATTGTGCATTTAAACCAAACACGGGATAATGCGGTAAGGTTCTCCATTAAGAAAGAACTCTCTATGAAAGGTCTCTCCTGGCCTCGGCAGGAGGAAATCTGAAGTGGAGGCGATGCGTCTTGGTCCATCAGCCACCCAGAGACGGTGGCTGGAGTACGTTTCTCTGACTTAGACAAGAGAGTTAGAGAGAATCTTTTTTCGGCAGTTTAATATTTTGTTCGTTTTTCTTTTTTAAGTTTACCTTGTTAAGAAAAATGAGTTTATTGTGACTTCTAACAATTTTTTTGAAATACATAGCATTTAAACTAAAATGAAATCAAAGTGTGTTATTGAAATAAAAGTTTCTTTAAAAACACTAATGATGGGCGAATCACTAGTGTTTTGAAGAAATGTTAATAAGTTAATTTCGTGGCCCTTACATTTTGTAATTACAATTGTGGCCTGTTTATGACAATAATTGTTTCCAACGCATCCCACGTGTTGTTCAAATTATATAATATGTAATATAAGGACAAAAGTTCTCCCTTTAAAATCACATAATATCAACCCGTATCAACATCTTTACAGATTTTAACTTTTAGGTTTCTAGTATTTTTTAATAATGCATAGATGCAAGCATATTATATAAAATGCAAGCATATTATATAAAATGCAAGCATATTTTTTAATTATATAAAATGCATGCTCCGGTGTATTAGTTGTTCAACTATATAATACAAAATAAAAGGACAAAAAACTATCAACCCATATCGACAACGATTTTTACAGATCTTGACTACTATAATCTTTTAGCTTTTGGTATAATATATTTTGCATCGTTTACAATCACACTACCATATTAAAATCTAAAATATTATATGACAGCGATACTATAACAAACCAATGTTGAACTATAAAAACATAAAATCTTCTTAAAATAGATATTTCAGCGGCATTATATATGGATTGATATTAAATGATTCTATATATAACATCAACCCCAATGAAAACCATCATCAATTTCGGTCCTTTTACAAAGTTCAGTTTAGTTCCGAAATTCGGTTTTGACCATTATTGAAATTTTTTTTTTATAAAATTTAAAAACCTATGGAAAATTTATAAAACAATTTATAAATTAATCTATTCATCTTACAGAACCGAACCAAACCGAACTGGTTACCTAATAAAAATAAAAGTTGCGATCGGTTTTTAAGGTTAAACTCAAAATACTAATATTCTTGTTCGATAACTTCGGTTGAGAATTTATGTCCACCCTAGTTTATAATATCAACCTCAACGAAAGCTATATATATATATATATATACTCTCTGGTAGTCTCTTTTTTTTTTATAAGACCGAGATTGCCACACAAACAAAAATTGAAACATTTTAAAAACTTTTATCAAGAGCTTTGAAATTAGTTGCATCCTAACTTTATCTTTGATTAAATTTTATTGTGACTTTTTTTTTTTTGGAACTATTAACTCATTCTCATTAATCATTTAATAGAAAACAAATACAAGATGAAGATGCATAACAAAAATACATTGAAGCAAATAGCAGATAAAATATTTTTCCAAGACGACGAAGTCTGCGGCTCATAAGATTTTGCGAAAATCGGAAAGTGTGAAGGGTGGAGAATCAACACTAAGTCAGATTCAGGTCGTAAATAGAACGATAACCAAAAGGTTTTGTTCGTTGAATTGGGCGAAGTTACCAACAACGCCAAAGTTTTCTCCTTCGCAAGGGAAACATGTAGTCCAACTACGATGTAGGAGAGGATTGTGCATTTAAACCAAACACGGGTTAATGCGGTAAGGTTCTCCATTAAGGAAGAACTCTCTATGAAAGGTCTCTCCTGGCCTCGGCAGGAGGAAATCTGAAGTGGAGGCGATGCGTCTTGGTGCATCAGCCACCCAGAGACGGTGGCTGTACGTTTCTCTAACTTAGACAAGAGAGTTAGAGAGAATCTTTTTTTGGCAGTTTCATTTTTTGTTCGTTTTTCTTTTTTAAGTTTACCTTGTTAAGAAAAATGAGTTTATTGTGACTTCTAACAATTTTTTTGAAATACATAGCATTTAAACTAAAATGAAATCAAAGTGTGTTATTGAAATAAAAGTTTCTTTAAAAACACTAATGATGAGCGAATCACTAGTGTTTTGAAGAAATGTTAATAAGTTAATTTCGTGGCCCTTACATTTTGTAATTACAATTGTGGCCTGTTTATAATATAATATAATTATTATATGACAGCGATACTATAACAAATGAATGTAGAACATAAAATCTTAGAATATATATATATATATATTTTAGTAATTTATAAATTAAAGAGACTTAAAAATCTAAACCGGAAAAACAACGTTTACATAGCTAACAGTCATAGCATATAATATAGCACTACGAACTAGATGCTATAATTCTTTTCTAAGACCGAAAATGCCACACAACAAAAAATTTAAACTTTTTAAAAACTTTTAACAATAGCTTTAAAATCAGTTGCATCTTAACGTTATCTTTCATTAAATTTTATTGTGACTTCTAATAATCTTTTGAAATATATAACATATAAATATAAAATGAAATCAAAGTGTGTTATTGAAATAAAAGTTTCTTTAAAAACACTAATGATGGGCGAATCACTAGTGTTTTGAAGAAATGTTAATAAGTTAATTTCGTGGCCCTTACATTTTGTAATTACAATTGTGGCCTGTTTATGACAATAATTGTTTCCAACGCATCCCACGTGTTGTTCAAATTATATAATATGTAATATAAGGACAAAAGTTCTCCCTTTAAAATCACATAATATCAACCCGTATCAACATCTTTACAGATTTTAACTTTTAGGTTTCTAGTATTTTTTAATAATGCATAGATGCAAGCATATTATATAAAATGCAAGCATATTATATAAAATGCAAGCATATTTTTTAATTATATAAAATGCATGCTCCGGTGTATTAGTTGTTCAACTATATAATACAAAATAAAAGGACAAAAAACTATCAACCCATATCGACAACGATTTTTACAGATCTTGACTACTATAATCTTTTAGCTTTTGGTATAATATATTTTGCATCGTTTACAATCACACTACCATATTAAAATCTAAAATATTATATGACAGCGATACTATAACAAACCAATGTTGAACTATAAAAACATAAAATCTTCTTAAAATAGATATTTCAGTGGCATTATATATGGATTGATATTAAATGATTCTATATATAACATCAATCCCAATGAAAACCATCATCAATTTCGGTCCTTTTACAAAGTTCAGTTTAGTTCCGAAATTCGGTTTTGACCAAATATTGAAATTTTTTTTTTATAAAATTTAAAAACTTATGGAAAATTTATAAATTGATCTATTCACCTTACAGAACCGAACCAAACCGAACTAGTTACCTAATAAAAATAAAAATTGCGATCGGTTTTTAAGCTTAAACTCAAAATACTAAAATTCTTATTCGATAACTTCGGTTGAAAATTTATATCCACCCTAGTTTATAATATCAACCTCAACAAAAGCTATATATATATATATATATATATATATACTCTGGTAATCTATTTCTTTTTTAAGACCGAGATTGCCACACAAACAAAAATTGAAACATTTAAAAAACTTTTATCAAGAGCTTTGAAATTAGTTGCATCCTAACTTTATCTTTGATTAAATTTTATTGTGACTTTTTTTTTTTAACTATCAACTCATTCTCATCAATCACTTAATAGAAAACAAGTACAAGATGAAGATGCATAACAAAAATACATTGAAACAAATAGCAGATAAAACACTTTCCCAAAGCGACGAAGTCTGTAGCTCATAAGATTTTGCGGAAATCGGAAAGTGTGAAGGGTGGAGAATTAACACTAAGTGAGATTCAGGTCGTAAATAGAACGATAACCAAAAGGTTTTGTTCGTTGAATTGGGCGAAGTTACCATCAACGCCAAAGTTTTCTCCTTCGCAAGGGAAACATGTAGTCCAACTACGATGTAGAAAAGGATTGTGCATTTAAACCAAACACAGGTTAATGCGGTAAGATTCTCCATTAAGAAAGAACTCTCTATGAAAGGTCTCTCCTGACTTCGGCAGGAAGAAATTTGAAGTGGAAGCGATGCGTTTTGGTGCATCAGCCGCCCAGAGACGGTGGCTGGAGCACGTTTCTCAGACTTAGGCAATACAATTTTTTTGAAATATATAGCATTTAAACTAAAATGAAATCAAAGTGTGTTATTGAAATAAAAGTTTCTTTATAAACACTAATGATGGACGAATCACTAGTGTTTTGAAGAAATGTTAATAAGTTAATTTCGTGGCACTTACATTAGGTAATTACAATTGTGGCCTGTTTATGACGGTAATTGTTTCCAACGTATCCACGTGGTTCAAATATATAATACGTAATATAAGGACAAAAGTTCTCCCTTTTTAAGTCAAATAATATCAACCCATAGCGACAACGATTTTTACAGATCTTGACTATTATCATCTTTTATCTTTCAATATATATTTTGCATCGTTTATAAACACATTCCCATATTAAAATCTAAATTATTATATGACAGCGTTACTATAACAAACCGATGTTGAGCTATAAAAACATAAAATCTTTTTAAAATAGAAAATTTCAGTGGCATTACATATGGGTTTATTGGCTAATTAACCGAACTATTTATGGTTTAAGATGTGACTAAACCGAGATGGTTAAAGTGAAAATGATAAACTTAGTTAAGTAGATAGATTGGAATATGTTTAGGATAAATGTGTTATCCTAATATGATGCATTCCCAATAGGATTAGGAGTAGCTAATATCTTCTAAATAAAGAGTCATTAGAGAGGATGTTCTAATAAGATTCAAGAGAAAATTGTATTAGTTTTGAAAAGTTTCTAATACGATAAGAAAGCGTTCTTATAATCTTTTGTGTTAACCTCTTAAAAGATAAGAATTAGTATCAGAGATTTCTTCTTATCCAAGAAAAAACGATCGAGGAGGAGACGTTCTTGAGAAAGAAGCACTCGTGTGGAGAAGCAGACTTCGTGATATGTAAAAATCGTGAGTTCGTGAGGAAGCTTGCGTGACAAGCCATCGACGTTCGTGAGAGACGAGCAAAGGGATTCAAACATCGTTCGATTTCAAGTTAGTATCAATCATGGCTGATACACAACGAAAATAGAAAGAAGTCTCAAATAAATTGTCCTATGCTCACACCACCAATTATACGGTTTGGGCTATGAAAATGAGGGTAACTTTGAAGGTACATGAGGTGTGGGAAATAATAAACCCGGGATCAAAAGATGTCAAGAAAAACAATATAGCCATCGCCTTATTGTTCCAATCCATTCCCGAGTCTTTGATCCTACAAGTTGGAGATCAAAATACATAAAATGAGATTTGAGAGGCCATTAAGTCACGTTGCCTTGGAGCATATTATGTGAGAGAGACAAGACTCCAAACATTGATGGGAGAGTTTGATCGGCTGAAGATGAGTGACTCTGAAACGGTTGATGACTTTGCTGGGAAAATTTCAGGCTTTGCATCGAAAGCAGCCACGTTAGGAGAGAACATGGAAGAACTTGTGAAAAAGTTTCTCTCAAGTCTTCCACAAAAAAAATATATCCACATTGTAGCTTCACTTGAACAAGTCTTGGACCTTAACACAACTGGCTATGAGGATATAGTTGGACGCTTAAAGGCCTATGAAGAACACATAGGAGAAGAGACACGGAACAATAAAATTGGCATGGAGGATTTGGTGGTCGTGGGAGAGGGAGAGGAGCTGGATGTGGTCGAGGAGAGGTAGAGGAAGAGGTTACACCCCAAATCAAAACAATGACACCACATAACAAAACAAAAACGGTGAGAAGCAAAAGAAGGATCGATCAAAAATAATATGATATCGTTGCGATAAAATGGGCCATTACGCCAACACATGCCCCGAAAGAAGACAACAACATCAAGCAAATCTAGTGGAGACTCAAGAAGCGGATGTCGCACTATATATGCATGAAGTTGTGTTTTTAAATGAGGATAAAGTTATCCCGAAGAAGTACGAGCTCGAGAACACAAGTGAATGAGTTTGGTATTTAGATAATGGTGCAAGTAACCATATGACGGGAAACAAAACTTTTTTTGCTGAAATAAATGAAGGCGTGAAAGGCAAGGTGAGATTTGGAGATGGTTCATATGTCAACATAGAAGGAAAATGATCGATCTTCTTTATTGCTAAAACCAGAGAACAACGACTTCTTAAGGAAATATACTACATACCCGAGTTGAAGCATAATATTTTGAGTCTTGGTCAAGCTACTGAAGGAGGTTGTGAGGTGAGGATGAAGGATGATTATCTCACACTATGGGATCCAAGTGGAACGGTACTCGTTCAAGTCACAAGAACACCAAATCGATTATACAAAACCGAAATGAAAATAGGAAGAACCGCTTGTTTTCATACTATAATCGATAACAACACATGGAGATGGCATGCAAGACTAGGTCATGTTAGCTTTGGGGCAATGAAGAACATGGTGAGGAAGGAGATGGTGATCAGAATGCCGAAAATTGAACAAGAAACTCAAATTTGCGATGCTTGCTTGTCCGGAAAGCAAACTAGACAAGTTTTTCCTACTAAAACTTCTTTTAGAGCATCAAAACCTCTAGAATTAGTTCATGGAGAATTGTTTAGTCCTATTACACCAGCTACACCAGCAAGAAACCACTACGTCTTTGTTCTAATTGATGGTCACTTAAGGTACATGTGGACAATACTTCTAAAGAAGAAAAATGAAGCTTTCGATCGATTCAAAAAGTTTAAATCTATTGTTGAGAACCAAGCTGGAATGAAGATTAAAACTTTGAGAACCGATAGGGGAGGAGAGTTCACTTCAATGGAGTTCAATGCATTTTACGAAGAAAACGGCATCATAAGACATTTGACGGCTCCTTACATGCCACAACAAAACGGAGTTGTAGAGAGAAGAAATAGAACTTTGATGGAGATGACAAGAAGCATGCTAAAATCGATGCGGATACCAAATTACTTGTGGGGAGAAGCCATAAGACATGTTACTTATATCATTAATCGAGTCCAAACAAACGCATTAGAAGATATGACACCTTACGAGAGCTACATTGGAAAGAAACCAAATATTGAGCATTTAAGGATAATTGGGTGCTTAGCATATGCAAAGAAGGATGTAGCACACCTAAAGAAGCTAGATGAGCGTTCGAAGGTGGTGATCAATCTTGGAACCGAGCTGGGTTCTAAGGCCTACCGTCTCTGTGATCCGAAAGAGAAGAAGGTAGCCGTGATGTCGTGTTTGATGAAGACAAAGGTTGGAGCTGGCTTCAACAACATGAGGACGGTGAACCTGGAAGATTTAAGCTGGTCTGAGGGGAGCTCATTGACATCGGAACTTAACTTCAGCCGCCGGAAACAAAAATCAGAGAAGATGATGAAGCATTACCGCTGAAATCTGAAAATCTAGCCGAAACGGAGCAAGAAACAGAACCAGTTCACGATGATGCAGCCGCGGACCAACAACAAGGAGAACAACCAGCCCTAAGGAGATCAAATATACAAACATCAACGCCTAGATATCTTGAAGACTATGTCTTACTCGCTGAAGAAGAAAGTGGAAAGCTCTTTCTCACTATCAATGGTGAACTTGAATTTTATCAGGAAGCTGAAAAAACAGAAGAGTGGAAGGATGCAATGCAAGCTGAAATTGATTCTATCAACAAGAATCCTACATGGAGTCTCATTGACAAACCAAAGGATGCTAAACCTATTGGTCTAAAGTGGGTATTTAAGCTCAAGAAGAATGTGGATGGAACGGTGAATAAACACAAGGCTCATCTCGTGGCAAAGGGATATGTTAAGAAGCAAGGAGTTGATTACGATGAGGCGTTTGCACCGGTTACACGCATTGAGACAATAAGACTACTCATAGCACTCGCCGCAACAAACGGATGGGAGATACACCACTTAGATGTCAAAACGACATTCTTGCATGGAGAACTAAAGGAGTTAGTCTTTGTGAATCAACTCGAGGGCTATGTGAAGCGTGGTGAGGAGAACAAGGTTTACAAGCTTTGCAAAGCTTTATACGGACTTCGTCAAGCCCCTAAAGCATGGAATACAAAGTTAGACCAGATTCTAAAAGAATTGAAATTCAAGAGATGCTCTAAGAAAAACTTTGTGTATCGCAAGGAAGAAGAAAGAAGTCTTCTTGTTGTTGCCGTGTATGTCGATGACTTGTTCATAACAGGAAATACAAACAAGACCATCAACGAGTTCAAGAAGGGAATGTCATCTAAGTTTGAGAAGTCAGATCTTGGTAAACTCACCTATTACCTTGGAATGGAAGTTTCACAAGGATCGGATGGAATCAAGATAAAGCAACAAGGGTATGCTTTAGTTGACACGGGCATGGATACGAGCAACCTTACTCATGTTCCAATGGATTCAAGCTTAAAACTTTCAAAAGCTGAGGAAAAACCAGAGATTGATGCGACGGAGTATAGAAGATCAATAGGATGCATAAGATACTTACTTCACACGAGACTGGAGTTAGCATACGCAGTCGGAGTTCTTAATCGTTACATGCAAAGTCCGAGAATTTCACATGGTCAAGCATTGAAGCATGTTCTAAGATATCTTCGAGGAACTATGGGATTTGGTTTAGTCTTCAAAGCTGATGGGACTAAGAAGCTAATCGGGTATAGTGATAGTAGCCACAACATTGATCCGGACGACGGAAATAGCACTTCAGGTCATGTCTTCTTCTTGGGTCGTTCACCAATCACGTGGTGCTCAAAAAAACAGCCGACAGTTGCTCTATCTTCATGGGAGGCTGAGTTTATGGCAGCGACACGGCGTCTTGTCAAGCCATATGGCTCAAAGAGTTGTTGAGTGAGATACAAGGTACAACTGGCGAGAAGGTTATCATGAGGATTGACAGCATGTCGGCCATAGCCCTGACAAAGAACCCCGTGTTTCACGGTAGAAGCAAGCATATACTTTTAAGATATCATTTCTTTCGAGAATGCGTCGAGAATGAGCAAATTGAAGTGGAACATGTTCCCGGAGTTGATCAAAAGGCCGATATCTTGACTAAGCCTTTGGCGAGGATTAAGTTCAAGGAGATGCGAGCTAAGATTGGAGTTGAATACCTCTCGATTTCAAGTACGGAAATTAGAGGGGAGAATGCTGGCTAATTAACCGAACTACTTATGGTTTAAGACTTCACTAAACCGAGATGGTTAAGGTGAATATGATAAACTTAGTTAAGTATATAAGATTTGAATATGTCCAGGATAAATGTGTTATCCTAATATGGTGCATTCCCAATAGGATTAGGAGTAGCTAATGTCCTATAAATAAAGAGTCATTAGAGAGGATGTTCTAATAAGACTCAAGAAAAAAGTGTATTAGTTTTGAGAAGTTTCTAATACGATAAGAAAGCGTTCTTATAATCTCTTGTGTTAAACTCTTAAAACATAAGAAGGTTGATATTTATCTTTTAGCTTTTGGTATTATCTTGGATGACAGCGATATAAGGAAAAACGTTAACGATATTTACAAATCTTGACTATTATAATCTTTTAGCTTTTGGTATATTATAGTTTGCATCGTTTAAAAACACATTATCCTATTAAAATATAGCGACACTATAACAAACAATGTTCAACTATAAAAACATAAAATCTTCTTAAAATAGAAAATTTCAGTTGCATTACTTTTTTCAGTGGCATTACATATGGTTGATATTAAACGATTATATATATAATGTAAACCTCAATAAAAGCCATATATATAAATGTTATGATATTGGTTACATAACTTATGTTTGATTATCTATGTCACCATGCATATTCAATTTTTCGTGTAAGTATTTGTACGTTAATTTAGTTTAGATGTGTGGTTATGCGATGGACTATAATTCATGTAGCTGACAATCATTTTTCTATTAAAAAAACTAAATTACTCTAGCATTTGAAAATATTTAGAAAAAATAAGCATGTTACCATTTGAAATTATTATAGGAGAGAATGTCATTATTAAAAGTTTATAATAGTTAAATCTGTAAATATTGTTGTCGCTTAAAAGTAGTTTATATGGGTTGATAATAAATGATTCTAAAGGAATGTTTTTTTTTGTCTTTATATTCCATATTATATTAGAGTTAGAGTATAGATTTGTAAATATATACAATACATACATACTATATACTTGTATATAATTGTGATCAATGCTGGGTTTGCTCAATCTTCTGCAGATAACACATTGTTTGTGAAACAAACAGGTTCTGTTTTTATTGCTTTGTTAGTATGTGGATGATATACTCATTGCATCAAATTTTGATATAGAGTTACAGACATTGAAGAATGTTCTGCATAAAGCTTTCAAGATGAAGAATCTGGGAGCTCCAAAGTTCTTCTTAGGACTTGAAATTGCAAGGAATGCAACTGGTATCTCAGTATGTCAGAGAAAATACACTCTAGACATTCTTACTGATACAAGTATGTTAGCTTCTCAGCCTTGTTTATCACCTATGTTGTTAATACTTTGAGTCAGTTTTTAGCAGCTCCAACAGATGTTCATTGATCGCGTAAGGTTTGTTAACCTTCTTTCACAGGTTTCACCTGAGTTTTTTTTAGAGTTTAACCCGATTATACCGCAAGTGCACAGTAATGCAGTTGTAGTATGTGCGGGATCGATCCATAGAGACTGAGAATAACTACACAGAGATTGCAGAAATAGTTTTGGGGTTTTGTTTTTAAGTCCTAAAATGCGTAAAATAAATTGCAGAATATAAATTGCATAAATTAAATAACGGAAAGTAAATTGCGTAAATTAAATAGCGGAAAAAAATACGTAAATTAAACTGCATAAACTAAATTGCGTAGAATAAAAGTACTTAAATTTACAGAAAGTAAATTGCATAAAATAAATTGCAAAAATTAAATTGCATAAATAAAATAACTTAAATTAAATTACGATTAAACAATAATAAAGAAAACTATCTCAAAGGTGAATGGGAACGAATCCGGAAATCTCCTAATATAAGAATTGATGTTCTTTAACCTTTTGTTGATATCCATCGTTCAAGAAATTTTGTATATATACTAGTCCACTCTCGTGGTATGCTAATCTCTCTGTAAAATCCCACTCTCGTGGTGCTCTTACAAGCATTGAAAACAAATTCGTCATCGACCGGCCTAACTATCCACTGCATCTCTACAGCGTAGTCAAGATTTCAACAAGTTTAGTTCCGAGATCTTAATCCACTCTCGTGGTAGCAAGACCCTAAGGTGCTAAACTAACTTGATCAAACCTAATTTAGATAAGCTCACAAATCAAAAATATATTTATCGATTAACTAAAATCCCAAGTATGTATATCTGAAATCCCTCTACCCACTCTCATAATGTAGGGAATTCCCGAAACACTCAGCCACACATGTCATTTTTGGCCGAGCTCTTAGACCACTCTCAAGGGAGTAAGTCTAGCTTTAGGAACACATACAAGGTAGCTAATCGGTTAAGAACAGAAAAAGGATCTACTCGCTCATAACTCTGAGGGTGACGGAAGTATATGAGATAGAAGACATGATAAAACAATAAGTAAAAACAGTAAAGTAAAACAAAGAATCAGAAGAAGAAGAACTAAAGAACTTGCATTATAAAACTTAAAAACAAAAGAACATATTAGATTTCTCTATAAGTGGTGGCTACAAAGTTGTGCAAAAAGCGGGAACCCTCTTAAGAAGAGGGTACATGTATTTATATAGTGCTAAGTCTGTTTTGGGGAGCCAATGTCGTGCTTTTAGGTCTCTAGAGAGTGCTGGACGAAAATAAAGTTGTCCACTCATGAATCGCCAAGTCAAAAACTTTCCATTTTCGGTTCGAAACGTCAGCCTCGACCGGCCAGGGTCGATACTCTTGGTCGATGCTCAAGCTCCAGGGTCAACATCGACCACTCCTGGTCGATGCTTACGTCAATAGGTTTTGTCGTCGTCTTCAAGTTCGATCCGAGGCAGAGCATTGACCATGTGTGGCGACGCTGCATGTCGATGGTATGCTCGGGATGGGCATCAACCACTCGAGGTCGATGCCAGGGCCGCTGCTTCTCTTGTGAGGCTTTTGAGATGTTTCTCCATGACGTTCTTGGTCCAACCAAGTAGCTCCAAAATCCCTATGGCTCCATGTGGCTCCACGTAGCTACAAAATACTCTAAAAGTGCATGATTTCTTCCAAGTACCTAAAAACATATAAACAAATACAAATGCACTAAAATAGTCCTAAATGCTAGCTAAAACCTAAGAAACTAACTTATATGAATGCATGAAAGTATGTAAATATGAGTGTTATCAACTCCCCCAGACTTATCTTTTTGCTTGTCCTCAAGCAAATAAAGCTAAACTAGTGAAGAAGCTACACAATATCTATTTTGAACAATACCTTACATTATCTTATTGTATTAATATCCTTCAACTTAGCGAGATAGAAATAACTCTAAGCGTACTACATGTACTTCACCATAAGTATAGCAAGTTACCTTGATTCAGAGCCACATCCATATTCGAACTTTGACTCCTCTTTGTTGACTGCCCTTATTTAGTTTAAGCGTGATGTCTCGACTTGGAACCATTGATCAAAGGACATGAACACTTACTCTTTCGGATTTATGTAAGCTCAAGACTGTCTTAGTACCATCCATTTCCTCTTCCTTTGCTCGTTTCAAGGTCAATCGATTTTTCCTACTTTTCTAGGGTATCATTTTTTTTTATCGATCGCCTTTTGCTTTTCAACTCTTTACTTTCCTTAGGACAGGTTTCCATGAGACGCAAATGTTAAAAGTGGTAGCTTCTAACACCCGGTTCACTTCCTTAATATCTATATCCTTTCCGTTTCTTCCTTTTAGGACAGGTTTCCATGAGACGCGAATGTTAAAGGTGGTAGCTTCCAACACCCGGTTCACTTCCTTAATACCTATATCCTTTTCTCTAATTATTGAAGGAAAGGAAGAGGGGAATTGCACTTACTTAGACGTGTCTTGCAGTGTCTCATAGAGGTATCACATCCAATGTATTTCAAGCCACAAATCGAGAAAATTAAAGTTCATTAGGGTGAGAAGTCAAATTTGAGTCGCCTAAGTCTCCGAGAGAATGGTCATTTTGGGGTTTGTTGATCCACTTATGGGTTTTCCAATTTTCCCGCTTGAAACTATTTGCTAATTCTCAGAAAAGCATAAAGAATATTAGTATAGATAACATAGTAGTAAAGTTCAATAATTGTTGCCTCATTAAAAACCTTACCACAAGTTATTGAATCCTGACTAAGTGAAAAAGAGTACAACATTTTTTAGTTCCTAAATGCATAGAAAAGATATTAGAAGAGAAAAAACATCAAAATAAAATCAAAAGAAAACAGGAAAAGGTTAGAAGTTTACGATGCCTCCCCCAGACTTCTTTTTCACCATCTCGGTGGAAACAAATCAAAAGGAAGACATCGTAAATAATACATAAAAGAAAGTGAGAATGATAATTAAAAAGAAACAAATCTTACTCTAAAGGTATGGGTCGTGAGTCGTCGATGTAACGTACGAAAGCGAACTCTGGAGAGCGTCGGGGTGAAGTATGTATTGGGTTATGCTCGTCTTCAATGAAATCCCATTCTGTATCCGGCTGGAAACGCAAATTTGTCGAGACTTCCATCGTAGTGATGTCTTGGTTGGGTAGTAATATTCTTCGCTCCTCTCCCGGCATATCTGGGTGTTCGAAAGGATAGACGTACTGACCACCAACACGACCTGCCAGAAATAGGTTATGATAAAGGTAGCTTGCGTCCATTCCTGTTGTCAAGTCATCTGTGTCCTACAACTCAATCCCACAGTGATTTAAAATAAGGGTGATTACTCCACCAATGCTAATTGTAAAGTCTGGCATTGTCGTCTGACAAGCAGCTTCCCCGAAAGTGATCAGGCCCTATGCCAGAATACCAGCGAAGCAGAGTGGTTTCTTTATTCCCCTAGGGCTAGTGTCATCGGCATAAGTTAGGAGCAAGCTTTCGAGCCCATCAGCGAGTAGGGCAATTTCCTCCCCATGCTTCTTGCATGTATCATATCTAGGAAACATAGTGTTGGCGAGTACCTGCTAAGCATAACAAATGGCAGGGTGGTGAATCAGTGACGCTTGAGATCTCCTTTCTACGAAGCATCCACTAGCTATGGTAGTTCAAAGTGATTGTGCCTCAGCTGGAGGGATGTATGCCTTTGTGTTATAGCCTGGAGGAAACCCATATATCTCTTGCATCTCTTCAAAGGTGATTTAATACTTGTTATGTTCTACGAAGTATGTGAGAGAGAATGATTATTCACCGTTTTTCTTATTTTTCTCGATCATAGCTGTGGCGAGAAAATCACATGTAGGTTTCCAAAACGCAATACTTTCCATCTCATAGAAACAATCGAGACCTAGGTTGCTGAAAATCAATGAGACATCCTTATCAATACCCAAGTCCGATAGCATGCTCTGGTCAGCGAAGGAAGTTTGTGTGAATGGAAGCGAACGCAACTTGTGTCGTCTGTAATTCAGTTCATCTTTTTGTCTAGACATTGTTATTTCGGTGCCTACAAAATCAACAAATTCATAATCCAATTCACCAATGTGTCTAAGCTCCTTTCCACTCTCCAAGGCTATTGCTTTGACTGATGGTGACTCTTCCTTCGTTCGGGTTTCTATGTGTTGGACCATGGAAACCAAACCTTCAAACCTTTCATCTAACTTATTCCAACGTTGATCCATATTCATAAACTCTTTACCGATCATCATAACTTTTCTTGTTTCTCCATCTAGAATATTCTAAATCGCCTTCTCGATTTCACTTGTCTCGGTCGTTAAGGGACACGTCTCCTTCTATCCCCCAGGAAAAGCATCGACCGCTCTAGGTCGATGGGCTTGATCGATGGCTTCCCCTGACATGGCGTCGATGGTGTAAGGCCAATGCTCTGTCTGATGTACTCTCTCTTTGATGGCCAGGGAGAAACCATCGAACACTCCTGGTCGATGGTGTTGCTCGATGGTTCCTTCACAGAAAGCGTCGATGGTGGAGGGTTGATGCTGTCCGTCAGCTAGTGTTCTGGATGTATTGGCATCGACCGAGTGGGGTCGATGCTGATGTCGACGTCGAGCTTTGACACGTTTCTGTGGTTGCATCGATAACACACCATCGATGTTCCTGATAGTTTGTTTGTCCTGTAAGACTATCGATCCCTCCTGGTCAATGGTGGTGTCCTTCATGTTAATTCTCGTGTAGTGCATGTATACTCCGTCTCTCTTCGTCTTCACGGTCAATGGCTTGTTCGTTTATAAAATCGTAGTCTTCTTTATTATTTGCGTTACTCTTGGCTAGGTTCTCCATTACTGCTTTCCCTCGATGTGCATCTTGTCCTAAGAAGGTTCCGCAGCTTCCCACATCGAGTAGCATACGGTACTTGGGAGCGACTCCTCTGTAAAACGTGCTCAGTAGGAACTCGTCGACAAACCCGTGATGGGGACATTGTCTTGTGTACTCTTCAATCCTTCTCCATGCTTCTCCGAAACCTTCAGTGTTTCGTTGTGTGAAGCTTGATATTTTATTCCTCCAGTAGGCTGTCCTGGCGCTCGAGTAGAATCTCTTTAAGAATGTTTTTCGGCATTGACTCCGTGTTGCCACGGTCTCCGATGGAATGCTCTTCTCCCAATGACGGGCTTCACCTTCGAGTGAGAATGGGAATAAATGCAATTTCAGGGCGACTTCAGAGAGACCTTTTATGCACACCATATCGCACAACTTGTCAAATAGGTTCAGATGCTCTATAGGGTTCTCCGCTGATAGACCCTGGAACTTTTCTTTTTGGACCATGTTAATCAAGTCGACCTTGATTTCGAGCTCGACATCTCCCACTGATGGAAGTTGTATGCCAAAAAGGTTGCTTTGGCTTGTTGGCTCGTCGACCATTCCTATTGTTCGAGTAGCTATCGGCCTACGCATCCATCCTTC
Organism: Boechera divaricarpa; assembly: GCA_026770425.1. Classification (NCBI taxonomy): domain Eukaryota; kingdom Viridiplantae; phylum Streptophyta; class Magnoliopsida; order Brassicales; family Brassicaceae; genus Boechera; species Boechera divaricarpa. The sequence goes on along the minus strand of CM049186.1, from coordinate 4,322,059 downwards.
GTCCATCCAGTTCAACAACTCGTTCATTATATATATATATATATATATATATATATTTTACCTTTTTAACCTGAAAATCAGATACAAAAATTAAACTAATTAGGAAAATAAGAAGAAATCTAGTCTCAGATTTAGACCAAATCTCTATGGCTATTGCTACTGTCCCCAGCAACGGTGCCAAAAACTTGATCACGAAAGGCTTATTACACCTTCTTTCACAGGTTTCACCCGAGTTTCTTCGAGAGTTTAACTTGATTATACCGCAAGTGCACGATAATGCAGTTGTAGTACGTGCGGGGTCGATCCACAGAGATTGAGAATAACTACACAGAAATTGCAGGAATAATTCTAATCTAGGTAAATTATAGAATTTTGAGGGTTTTGTTTTTAAGTCCTAAAATACGTAAAATAAATTACATAATATAAATTGCATAAATTAAATAACAGAAAGTAAATTACGTAAATTAAATAACGGGAAAATAAAATATGTAAATTAAATTGCATAAATTAAATTACGTAAAATAAAAGTACTTAAATTAAATTGCATAAATTAAATTGCATAAATTAAATTGCATAAATAAAATAACTTCAATTAAATAACGATTAAACAATAATAAAGAAAACGATCCCAAGGGTGAATGGGAACGAATCCGGAAATCTCCTAATATGAGAATTGATGTTCTTTAAACTTTTGTTGATATCCATCGGTCTAGAGATTTCGTATATAGACTAGTCCACTCTCGTGGTATGCTAATCTCTCTGTAAAACCTCACTCTCGTGGTGTCTTTACAAGCATTGAGAACGATCTCGTCATCCATCGGCCTAACTATCCACTGCATCTCTACAGCGTAGTCAAGCTTTCAACAAGTTTAGTTTTGAGATCTTAATCAACTCTTGTGGTTGCAAGACACTAAGATGCTAAACTAACTTGATCAAAACTAAATTAGATAAGCTCACAAGTCAAAAATAGATTTATCGATTAACCAGAATCCCAAGTATGTGTATCCAAAATCCCTCTACCCACTCTCGTGCTGTAGGGAATTCCCGAAACACTCAGCCACACATGTCATTTTCGGCCGAGCTCTTAGATAACTCTCAAGGGAGTATGTCTAGCTTTAGGAACACATACAAGATAGCTAATCGGTTAAGAACAGAAACATCAATCCCAAATCAGTAGACCCCATCATCGATCTCCACCCCAGAGATCTAAAAGATTTACTCACTCATAACTCTGAAGGTGACGGAAGTATATGGGATAGAAGACATGATAAAACAATAAGTAAAAACAGTAAAGTAAAGCAAAGAATCAGAAGAAGAAGAATTAAAGAACTTGCATAATAAAACTTAAAAACAAAAGAACATATGAAATTTCTCTCTAAATGGTGGCTACAAAGTTGTGCAAAAAGTGGGAACCCTCTTAAGAAGAGGGTACATGTGTTTATATAGTGCTAGGTCTGTTTTGGGAAGCCAAAGTCGTGCTTTAAGGTCTCTAGAGAGTGTTTTATGAAAATGAAGTTGTCCACTCATAAATCGCCTCAGAAACTTTTCTTTTTCGGTTTGAAACGTCAGCATCGACCAGCCAGGGTCGATGCTCTTGGTCGATGCTCAAGCTCCAGGGTCAGCATCGACCACTCTTGGTACCTCTTTGATTTCATTGAAATGCAAGAAACAACAAATTTTGAATAGAAGTAGTACTGAAGCAGAGTATTTATAGCTACTTGTGAATTGCTTTGGTTACAACAGCTTTTGACAGATTTCAAGATTAAGGTAACAGCTCCATCCAAGCTTAAATGTGATAACAAATCTGCTATTCACATTGCTACTAATCCTGTCTTCCATGAGAGTACCAAACACATCGAGATTGACTGTCACATGGTTAGTGATCAACTCAAGAATGGATTCCTCAAGTTGTTTCATGTCTCAAGCTCAAATCAACATGCTGATATATTGACCAAGCCGCTTCATCCAAGTCCATTCTGCTATATATTCAATCAGATGTCAACTTCAAGCCTTTTTCTTCCTTCCAATGCTTCCATTTTAAATGTTTGAGGGGGTGTAATAGAGTTAGAGTATATATTTGTAAATACATACATACTATATACTTGTACATAATACCGTATAGATACTTGTATAGGTGTATAGAGTTAGTTAGTTAGTTAGTTAGTTAGAAGCTTATATTTGTATAAATACTCTTGTAAAGACACTTTACTAAATTAATTAAGATTACACTTTATTTCTTTTCTTTCTTAATATATTATATAGTTGAATCCCATGTAATACATTGGAGGTATGGGTAGGACGGATATAAATATCTTAAAATTTTAGGGATATTCGTATTCATCCAAGATTTAATTATCCGGATCCAGATACGTAACTTCCAGATATTTGACCTTCGAATATTTGCCTAAACATTAAGATATATACGGATCTTAGGATATGGGTTCAGATTCGTAGAATAATAATAATATAATAATTAAAAACTAAATAAAATCTTTGGTGGGAATCTTTTGTCCTCATATTATCTTTTAGAATCATCTAATAACAACCCACATGTAATGCACTAGAACATAAATTTTAATAAAGTTTTATATTTTTATAGTTCAATATTAGTTTGTTATATTTTCGCTCTCATATAATAATTAGATATTAATATGGTAATGTGCTTGCAAACGATACAAAATAGACTATAAAAACTAAAATTTTATAATAGCTAAATCTGTAAAAATTGTTGGCATTTAAAAAATATGAGTTGATAATGTATGATTCCAAAAAAAATAACGTGTTGTCCTTGTAGTCGTATTATATATTTGAACTGTAATACATTGGAGGTAGGGGTTGACGGATCATGTGGATCCAAGGTTTAGCTATTTGAATCCGGATACTTGATTTCCCGATATCCAGCCTTTAAATATCTGCCCAAACATCAGAATTTCCAAGTCGAAAAGTTAAAGACGTATGTACTCGAAAGTTTGTTTCATTATACATAATTATTTTAATAGCAACAGTCTCTCGTAGACTTTTTTTTGTTGGGAGTTTTCGTACGCAGTTAACAAAAAAATGTTTTAGCTAGATAATCTTCAGAATTTTCTCATAGTTTTGGTAAGGCTCACCAATGTTGCATTAAAGACCCTTTTGATTTGGTCTCAACCTTAGAAATAAAGCTAGAAATTTTGACATTTAATGAAACAATATAGGAAAAATGCAGTGACATGAGAGCTAAAACTTAGTTTCATATAATAATGGTTATCAACAAAATTAAATATAAAATATAATATGACTATCCACTAATAATAACAATATATATATACATATATATATATATGCAAATTTATGATTTTCGTTTTTTGGCAAATATGTAATTTTAAATTTTTCATTAAGGACATAAATGTATTTATAGCAAAAAATTAGCTTTAAAAAAGAAAACATTAGGTATTTTTCAAAAACATTAACATAAATAGGATATTTTACAAATATTCCCAAAATTTTAACCGTTAAAATCTGTAAAGATCGTTATCAGCTCGTTGCCTAAACGCTGTTGATATGTGTAGATAGTATATAATTCTAAAGGGAGATACAGGTCGTTATTATATAATTCCTAAGGGAGAATATTTGTCCTTATACTGCGTATTATATAGTTGAACCACATGTAATGCGTTGAAATATGTATTGTCATAATCCACATGTAATGCGTTGAATATGTTTTGTCATAATTCATGAACCAAGCAAACTGAAATATGTCCACTATCTTAATATATTTCTAGATAATACTCATGTTACAACACAAGCTATATTATATTGTTTAAGTTATAGTCAGAACGTTATGATTGTACGAATTTTAGTTAGGCTATTATTTATTGTATACGACGTGATTTTATACGCTTATTTTTATATCTTCGAGATTTATAAATTTGTCTTGTTTATTATTTTTTATTTAGAAATGAAATTGATTATTTGTATAAAATATTTGAAATTTATATATTGAATATATATTTAAGGTGTAAAGAATTCTTTTTCTTATTAAGTATATGTTTGGAGAGAAATATTTAAATTCTATCTTCTCATTTTTTTTATTATTTTATAGATTCTTTTTTTTTTGTGAATACCATTTATAACTAAAACAGTTCACAAATCCAAATCGAAAGTACAGAGTTAACATAATTTATATCATGCAAGTATAGTTGTGCACTACATGCTAATCTGTCCGCTTTAAAATTTAAATTATGAGGTATCAACGAAATAGAAAAAAAAAATAACTATCTACTTCTCGTGAATTCCTCTAAATGTGGTGAGAACGTAGGCCACTCTTTCGGCATAGATACCATCTTCATCAATTCGGGACAGTCTGTTGCAAATGCTATCATCGTCTTATGCTGGTTAATCATACAATGCATGGCCCAGATGATAGCTTCTGATTCGGAGTGTAGCAGGGAGAGGCTTCTTCTTAAATTTTGAGTTCCCATAATAGATCCTATTACACCATCTTCAAAACAAAACCATCCCAAACCTGCAAATAAATCTATTTTTTTCCATGAGCCGTCAACAAAAACAATGATATTCTGTAATTTCTAAATTTCGTGATAAGTGAGTAACATGTTGTTGGTCCCCGACCTAAGCCGCATCCCATATCGTTGCCTCTGATTCAGCCAATTTAAAAATCTCATCTCTATCCACATTTTTAAAAGTATTGTCATTTCTGACTTTTTGGATATGCCAAATTACCCATGGGAAAGTAGTATTGTGAATATCCTTGGGAATTCTCCAAAACAAAAACTTCAAGTTATAAAAAATTGATGTCCTTGAAAATATGTCGGGAGCCGTTGGTACATGAGAAAGAGCCTATGACTGAACCGCTGAAGAGCATTCGAAAAGGACATTATTAATTGTTTCCTCTTACGTTCCACATCTTGTGCATTGTATATCACAATTAATACCTTTTTCCTTAGAATGGAGTTAATTGAAACACAACCCATTAGAACTTGCCAAAAAAATTGTCTTAGTTTCGGAGGACACTTTGGTTTCTAGAAAGCAAAAGATTCTTGCCATCATTAATTTTTTTTGCATCATTGTTTCTCTTCTAATTCAATTAAACTCAATGTTATAGAAACTATCAGTTTTGCAGTCTCAACTTAGATAACTAATGTTGAGCAAGAAACAATATAATTTTTTTCAACACTACAAAGTTCGTTTAGCCGATGCAATATCAAGTGAATTCATGTGAAAACGATTAATACATATGTCAATCGTGTACTGTGCATGTGAAAATTATACATGTTTATAAGATTAGGGTATATAAGAGATGGTTGTTAACTTGTTATTATTTACATATATTTACTTAAAAGTTTATGAAAATATATTATTTAACTATTTTTATCGCATTTTGAAAACATTTACACTGGTTTAACCAGTTGGGATCAGAAAACAAAATTATGTTATAATATTTATTAATTTAGGATTAATTTGAAGAAAATATATTGTATATAAAATAATTATATATCTTTATAATATCTGTATATATCATTCATTTACTTCTGACTTGTACATCCTACTATACGTAATAAACAACGAGGCACTTCACTATATATATATATAAACAACATGGAGAGGTTAGAAGATCTTACATTATACATTCTAACATTGGTAAGAGATGGCAAACCAAACAACACCAATCCTTCCTCTATTACTTGAAAAGAAACCAGTTGAGCTTGTTAAACCCGCAAAACACATTCCTTGTGAAACTCTCTCCCTCTCTACTTTAGACAACGATGTTTTCAATGAAGTTATGTACGCAATGCTTTACGTTTTCAAAGCCAATGAAAAGAACCGAAATAATCCTGTCTCTTTTCTTAGGAAGGCTTTGTCCGAACTTCTTGTGCATTACTATCCCCTTTCAGGCAAGCTAATGAGAAGAGAGGGTAATCAAAAGCTTCAGTTGGTTTGTCAGGGTGAGGGAGTTCCATTTGAAGTAGCTACAGCAACTCTACACCTCTCCTCTCTAAACTATGTAGAAAACCTCGATGACCAAATTGCTTTGAGGCTTGTGCCTGGAATCGAAATCGACTACGAAAGCAACGTTTGTTATCGCCCTCTAGCTTTGCAGGTAACTTTTCATTTTGTTGATGTATTGAAAATCATAGATTTCAAAATATCAATAACATTGTATTTCTTAGGAATTTTGTTTTCATCGTAACGTAGATCACACATAATTAAGATAATATATTGTACCCTTTGTTTCTTTTGAAGGTTACCAAGTTTGCCTGTGGAGGATTCACCATTGGCATCGCATTGACACATGCTGTGTGTGATGGATTCGGTTTGGCTCAGATCATCCATGCCTTGACCGAGTTGGCTGCAGGAAAGACTGAGCCTTCGGTGAAGCCAGTGTGGCAGAGAGAGCGGCTGGTCGGCAAAATTGACAATAAACCAGGCAAAGTGCCCGGCAGCCACGTTGCTGGTCTTTTGGCCACCTCATCATATATGCCAACTACTGATGTCGTATGTTGTTCTCCTCCTTAACTCCAACAATTTTATCAATATTATTTTCTACTCCATCAGTGTCAAATTAATATTATATGAAGTGATGATTCAGCTATTAATATCATATTAAAGCTTCAACCGGTAACCATAATTTAGGAAAATAACGAAAAAGAATGTGATATTCTTTTTTCTTCCTCAATTTTTTTACCATTTAAAAGTAATATTTTTTCCACATCATTCTTCTACATTCTTCATCAAATGAGAAATAATATAACAAAAATGTTTCTCTCCAAAATTGATGAGAAACAAAAAAAGAACAAATATTGAAATTCGTTTTTTATTTTTAAATAAATAAAAAATAATTTTTACTAATAATATTTTTGTTATAATATAAAATAATTGTCATACCTTCACAATATATTTATAGAAAAAATATTTTTAATAAGAATTTTAAATTAATCTTAAAACTTTATTTGAAAATTATATGGATAGTAAAATAAACTTAAGATGTTATTGAAAAAAATATATATATTTTAAATTACTCCTACAATTTTATTATAGGTTAATATTGATAATTAATATTTAACATAAAATATATAAATTTAATTCACAAATTTTAGTTTAAAATCAAATGTAAAATTATTTAATATAATATTAATTTTAGTATTTTTATTGAAATTTGATTTATTAATTATTTAATATATATTTTTAAAGATACTATTATTGTTTGGTTACGATTCATCGTAATGATATATTTTATTTTATCTCTGCATCTTTTCCTTTTCATTCTTCAAAAATTGTTTGTTTCATTCCTCGTTGTTCATTTTATTCATTTTTTTTTGTTTTTTTAATGGTCACCAGTTAAAACCTAAGTGTTGATTTATCTCATTTAGCTCAATTAGCTTGTAGATCTATAATTATATAGAATAATAATATTAAATGATGATCTTATTTTATTTAGGTTATTTTGCTTGTAGATCTGTAATTATAATTGCCCGAAGATCTTTCAAATATTTATTTTTGTAATAATTAGCTAAATGATCTTGTTTTATTTATTATCCAACAGGCCACGGAGATAATAAACATTCGTGCTGGGGATATAAAAAGGCTTAAAGACTCTTTGATGAGAGAATGTGAGTACCTTAAAGAGAGTTTCACTACTTATGAAGTACTTAGTTCTTACCTATGGAAATTAAGATCTCGAGCCCTAAATCTAAACCCTGACGGGATCACTGTCCTTGGCGTGGCTGTTGGAATCCGACATGTTTTGGACCCACCACTTCCTCAAGGATACTACGGTAACGCGTACATAGACGTCTACGTCGAGCTAACTGTGAGAGAACTCGAAGAATCATCGATCTCTAACATTGCGAATCGAGTGAAGAAAGCTAAGAAAACAGCCTATGAAAAAGGGTATATCGAGGAAGAGCTAAAGAACACGGAGAGATTGATAAGGGATGATTCGATCTTTGAAGGGGTAAGGGACGGATTATTTTGCTTGACGGATTTGAGGAATATTGGTTTGTTCGGATCAATGGATTTCGGTTGGAATGAGCCCGTGATTTTACGTCCATTGATCCAGCGGGGGAGCACAACGCATGTTGGGATGATCTTGAAACCTTCAAAATTGGATCCATCAATGGAAGGTGGAGTTAAAGTGATCATGAAGTTGCCGCGAGCTGCAATGGTTGGATTCAAGCGAGAGATGGATGCTATGAACAAACTTTATTTTGGTGATACCAGCTAACTTAATTAGTTGGTACCCGAGTGAATTTCTATGTCTATTAGTGAATGCTTTTAAATTTATGTCAGTGAATAATGGGTGAATAAATGTAATGTTCAATATGCTCATCTCATGAATAATGAATAATATGTATATCTTTTTATTGTAATTAATCGGTAAGTTAAGAATGGAAACACATACATCTCCCGTCAGGATCTAAATAAGCCTTTCCCCAAACAAGGAGTTTTACCATTAGACTATTTTTACCAAGGTATGAGATATTTAGCAACAAGGTTTTTAAGCCCGTTTTTAACATCCAAATCACTATATCCGCTAGCAGATCTATGATATCCTTCTCTTTATCACCAGTGAAAATATATGCAATGTGACGAAATATTGCTTTATCTTCATCGTTATCTAAGCCATCATAACCAAGTCTTACTGTCTTCTCGATTCTCCCATCTAGCACTTTTCGAAGTTGTGGCAACATACCTATCCAATCCTCTTTGTCCCTCCCTCGAAAATGTGAACCCAAAACATTAAGACCCAAAGGAAGACTACCTGCACGCTGTACAACACCAGAAGCAACCCCGCAAAACCATTGGGTGGATAGTTTTGCTTGAAAGCAAATCGACAGAACATCTTTAGAGCCAGTTTATCGGATGGGAGACCCATTTGGTAAATGTGGTCAATTTCATGGGATCTTAAAATATGCCTATCTTTCGTAACTACAATGATTCTACTCCCACAACCGAACCATTGAATTTGACCTGCCAATGCATTTAACACCACTTGGTCATCCAAATCATTGAGAACAACAAGAACTTTCATGTGCTTTAGCCTACGTAAATGATCTACTTTGATGTCTTCTTTGCCTAAAATTTAAGACAAAAAAAAGTTTTTTGCAAATGCAACTTCATGTTGTAGTCGTCCGCGTTAGCTATACTATAAATTTTAATTTCATACTCTTATATACGAAAGCTCTGTCAATGAAAAGGCTACTTTGGAAGGTTCGAGAGAGTCGTTTAAACAGAACTCTTGCAATGGTCGTTTTACCAATCCCTGAGGAACCCCAGATCCCAACCATTCTAACTTCATCTGATTCAATGTGCAACAACAAACTCATCACTGCTATATGATCTTCAATGCCAACAAATTCCTCAAAATCCTTGGATGGAGATAAATAAAATTTACCCAAAACATCATTAATTGCCTATTGATACAATCATCGTTATGTCATTAACCCTAAGATGACAGAAAGGTAACAATTCAAAAACATGAAACAAACCAGTTATAACAGTCAAATGTATAGATTAGGAATGTATAATAATCAAGATACATAATGATGCATAAAGTTGTACCATTTCCGAGAATGATATCCAAGCATATTTGATAAATCCGTCAACGATTTCCGCCATAGTTGTATTTTTTATCCTCTGTTTTGTTGCAACAAGTCTTCTCAAAGGCCTCCCCAAACTCTCCGGTCTGTTTTCTAACATCAGAAGGATCCAAACCGGAAAACCGGTATGACCAATTGACCTAAGTCTTCCTTGCATTTCACGATCTCTACTAAGTCGTTAACACACCATCTGGAAGATGCGTAGTTTTTTGAGAAGGCAACCACCATGATCCTAGAATCCCTTATCACCTGCTTAAGCTCAGGATTGAGCGACCGGCTTCTCTCGATCAAAGTTTCTTTGAAAGCAATTATCAACTTCCTATCCAGCTCTTTGATAAAGTGGCTGAGGAATGTCGTCTTCTCCACTGAAGCTTGGTAAAAGGTTGTATGACCATTTGCAAGAAGAGGAGGAAGAAGCCATTATCAAATTAATAACTAGAATATATCCCGTGATATAACACGTACAAATTGCATTTATAGAAAAATATCTAAAAATTATAAAATCAGGATATTATAAAATTGTTAGTACCTAAAAACAGAATTAAATCGGTTTAAATTTTTCCTTAAAATCTTCCAAAAATATACATCAAATCTCTTATTTTTCGGAAAATGAATAAACATTTAATTTAATCTAATTAATGTGTTTAATTAAATCAACAAAATCTTCACAAAATCTATTTTTAATTTTTTCAAAAAAATTAAAATAAATAAATTATTTAAAACGAAAATTATAAATAATTAATTTAATATTTAATTAATGATCACATAATAATTAATTGACTAAATACCCTTAACGAGATATTTTAATTTGTTCTTAAATGTAATGGCAATGTGATGTAATTATTAACATTTTGTAAGGTTTATTTATAAGCGTACTCCCTAAATAATATATAGGGAATTTCTTATATTTTTAAAAATAATCCACATTTTCAAAATTCTAACAACCTTAAAATAATATCTGTTATAAAATAATTTGGGAAGTATATGATAATGTTGGTACGTTATTTATTTAGCATTAAATTATTGAGACTCGTTCTAGAAACACAATTCATGATAATAACAATTTTTTTTTTTTAATGAATGTGATATTATTAACATAGTGGAAAATATACAGATGAGTTATGCCAAATAAAGCATCTTACAAAAATTATAAACCAAATTTGAGAGCTTGTAACTACTTAGTCAAGAGAGATCAGATATTCCTGGCGGTTTGACTTGGTTCCAACGGTGAAGAGGAGCAGAGTTATTTCTTCGTTATTGTCGGACTGTCGAGAGAGGATCCGAAGCCATGTAGATTTGGCTATGGATTGGGCCAGCCGAGAAGGGCTTTGTGATGCAGTACCGTGATGTCTGTTATTGCGCTCCCTCCGGATGAAGTAGATAGTAGTTTGGAATAAGATGCAAAGAATCACCTTATCCTCCTTCTTGCGCCGTGTGCTCATTAGTGATTGTAGCATGTAATGCCAGTCAGGTGTGATAGTCCGACCGATGACGCCGCTGCCCACCATATGCCATAAGGTGAATGAATACGGAGATGCGAAGAATAGGTGCTCTCTACTTTCGTTTGGTTCACCACACAATAAGCAGGGTTGGTGGGTTCCCCAAAGGCGAGTACGTACACCCGTAGATAGCCGGTCCAATATAGCAAGCCAAGTAACAAAGTCATAGTGTGGAATGGTGTAGGGGAATCATACAATTCGATGCCATGCCACAATAGGTTAATGACACTGAATCTGGTTCCACGTTGTCGCAGAGAGAATTTGTCCTTGAACTCGTCCTCTCCATGCCCACACAATAGGACATTGCCTGCTTGACTATGTGGTGGTTCAATCTCCGTAATGGCTGCCAGCACAGCCTAGATCAAAGCACCGGGACAGCGTCTGAAGTTCCAACCTTGCTCATTCGCTGCATCGGAGACACGGGCATGCGGAGGTAAGCCGAGAGTCCGAATAGCATTCTCACCCAATCTATTCAATAAAGAAACATCACTACACCAACGATCATGCCAAAAGAAAGTCAATTTACCATCATGGATTTTCGATCTGAAAAAACTTGCAGCAACGGGTCTTAGCTTAAGTAACTTCCTCCATATCCAAGATCCTGTATTACCCAATTTCACGTCCCAAAAAAAAGAGAACCGAAGCAAGTACCGATGTGTCCAGGAAACCCATAAGAAATTCGAAGAGCTTTGTTAAGCCCTTAAACGTGTATTTCATAAAAAATACTAAGGGGAAGAAGCAAAAGGAGGCTGAGTCACATAGATAGATGGCAAAAATGAGTGAAAAGGTGAAGAGTGATGAGGTGGACAGTAGAAACAAGGGTAGTATGGGAGCAAGACAGGCTCCTGCACCTGAGGACAAAAGCTGAAGAGTCCTTAAATCGGGGGAACAGGGCAGAACAAAGCAGGTTTTTTGGGTGGTCGAGTGTAGGGCTAGCTTTATGCTAGAGGCATAACCTTGGTGAGAGAGAGTGTTATAATATCGTTTTTCCTATTTGTGCAAATCCTCTGTACAACACATTCTCATTAAATAAAGCTGATATCTTTCCTGTTACATTACTTGAGTCTGAGACAACATTTGAGAGAAGAGAGAACAGAGCAAAAACACAAAGTTACAGAGAGAGAGTAACTTGGTTCATAACAACTGGTGCGTGAATAAGAACACAGAAATGGAACCACCGGCCGGCGACGACAACGTCGCCGTAGAAGAATCTCCGACATCAACAGTAGAAGCAAATCAAAATATCTCTAACCTCTTTGGCCGCTTGGAGGGTGTAAAACGGGGACAAAAAACCATCGTCAACACATTAGAAAGCCTTCAGGACAACATTAGCCGTCAGATCAGCGCTAGTATAGCCCGAGTCCTTCAAACCCCAGCGTCATCTCCGACGAGACCCTTAAATCCCTACCAGGAAAGAGAGACGTCGTACTACCAGTGTCCAGACAAACAACCTTTATACCCTGACAACACCACTCGGCCCTTCATAACGCCGCCGCCGGGTTTCCAGGACAACCCACAGTTTCCAATCACACAACAACCGGAGGAGTTCACGAAGAAATTGGAAGTTCTGATCTTTGAAGGCTCAAATACCTTCGCCTGGATCTCAAAAGTGGAACGCTTCTTTTGCCTTGGCCACTACCCGCAGAAGCTAGATCTTGTTTCTATGAGTTTTGAGGGAGCTGCTATTGGATGGTTCAAAGCTCAGGTTCACCGGCGACCATTCCGAGATTGGGAGGACTTCAAAACGCGGCTGCTTATGGGTTTCGGGGAGATCCAGTCCAGAGGGCCCAGCCAAAAAAATTTTTGTCCTACAACAAAGTGGATCTATTGCAGAATATGTGGCCCAGTTTGAAGATTTATCTTCACAAGTCCACAACTTAGAGGCCCATCAATTAGAATGTATATTTCTTAATGGCTTGCGAGCCTCTGTACGAGGTACGATGGTATTAGTCATGAAACCTCAAGACATTGATGAGATGATTGGGTATGCCCTGTCGGGAGAAGCAGACACTCTCACGGCGGTGTTGGCACGTGAGCTGGGTTCTACATTCAAGCATCAGAGCAGTGATCATAAACCAGCAGTGTCGTCTTCGTGGCGCACTAAGGAGCTTCTTCCTCCACTAGACGCTCGTGACCAGCTGCTACCATCAAGTTCATTCAAGCCGCGTTACACAAGCGACCGTGAGATGGAGGAGAAGAAGCGCAAGGGATTGTGCTTCAAATGCGACGCCAAATGGTCTAAAGATCATTACAAGTCTTGTCCAAAACGCATGCTACAACTCTTAACTGTGGTCAATGGCTACGAATTGGAAGTGCCAGACACAACAATGGAATCTCTACTAAATCTTAATGAGGAGACTGCTGAAGACACAGTTGAACCACCACAGCTCATGGTCCTCTCCTTCGACACTTTTGTAGGCCGGTCTTCGCCGACAACAACAAAGCTGCGAGGTGTGTTTGGACGCTGAACAGTGGTTGTAATGCTCGATAGCGGAGCCACACACAATTTCATATCACCAGACGCTGTATATTATTTGAGACTCACTCTTCGCGACAGTCCACACTTAGAGGTGCTATTAGGTACGGGCATTTCAGTGACAGCTTACGGGATTTGTCGAGATGTGACATTCAGGCTAAATGGAGCTACTTTCACAACTGATTTCGTGTCTATGGAGCTCGGAGATACTGATGTGGTCTTGGAGATTCAATGGCTGCCCGGACACTTGGGCAATGTTCTTGTAATTGGGAGACTCATGAATTGAGCTTTCTCCATGACAAAGAGGTGGTTACTCTTCTCGGGGAAAGAGATCTACACAAATCCAAATTTTCGAGGGTTGGCCATAGACAACAGTATGTACTCCAATCCCGTGATGTGCATATCGCCCTCCATAACACCACTACCCGGGAAACTCACGACAACGTTACACCACCACAGCTAGCTCCAGTTTTGGAGCAATTTTATAACGTCTTCTCTACACCAACAAGTCTTCCACCAAGGCGGGAACATGAGCATGCCATCAACCTCAACCCGGGAATGAAGGCAATCTCCGTGAGACCTTATAGGTAACCTCACGCACACAAGGAAGTTATTGAAGGCTTAGTGTCCGAGATGTTATCGACGGGGATCATTAGGCCAAGCAAGAGCCCGTTTTCTAGTCCGGTTCTCTTGGTCCGCAAGAAGGACAATACATGGCGTTTTTGTGTCAATTATAGAGCTCTCAACCGTGCAACGATCTCGGGGCAACGATATTCTCCAACCTAGATCCTCGCGCCGGCTACCATCAAATTCACATGAGAGAAAAGAACATCCACAAGACGGCGTTTCATACTCACGAAGGACACTATGAGTTCTTCGTCATACCGTTTGGCCTCATGAATGCACCCGCAAGCTTCCAAGCTCTCATGAATGATGTGTTCAAGCCATTCTTACGAAATTCGTCCTCATATTTTTTGATGACATATTGATATTTAGTAAGTCTTTGGAGGAACACATTCACCACGTCTCAACGGTGCTACAAATTTTCAACGATCACAGCTTGTTTGCAAACAAGAAAAAGTGCTCTTTCGGACAACACAAAGTGGAATATTTGGGGCACATCATCTCATCGGAAGGAGTAGCTACCGACCCCTCCAAAACGGAGGCTATTCGGAATTGGCCGGCTTCAACAACAGTCAAGGAGCTGAGAGGGTTCTTAGGCTTAACGGGTTACTACAGGCGATTCGTTACACGCCACGGAGCATTGGCTAAACCTTTAACAGAACTGCTCAAGAAATAAGGCTTCGTTTGGTCCGAAGCAGCTCAAATCGCCTTCAACACCCTCAAAGAAAAGATGTCATCGGTTCCTATATTGTGTTTGACTAACTTTGAGCTGGAATTCACGGTTGAGACTGATGCTTCTTCTACTGGTGTGGGAGCAGTTCTTTTGCAGGAAAAGAGACCCATCACATTTTTTAGGCACGACCTTAAGACGAGAAAACAACTCAAATATGCGTATGAGCGCGAGTTTATGGCTATTGTCATGGCAGTCAATAAGTGACGGAACTACTTATTCGGCAGGCACTTTGTTGTTGCGACGGATCAACAAAGCCTTAAGTTCTTGCTCGATCAACAAGAGGTTTCCTTGGAACATCAAAAATGGCTTCTCAAACTCATTCCCTATGATTTTGAGATACGCTATAAACCAGAATGCACAAACAGAGTAGCCGATGGTCTTTCACGTATTCTACAGCCAAATTGTTCAGCCAACTCACTGATTGTTATCACGTTACCGACACCAGTTGAGAGAGAAACTCTGCTTTAGGATATCGACGACGATGAAGCTCTGCAAAAATTGGTTCAGGTTTTAAAAACAGACCAGCCGGTTAAGCCAGTTTAACTTTAAGAGATAACCGAGTTTGGTTCAAAGACAGACTTCTCATACCTAATACGTCGGTTATCATTCATGTTCTTCACGAGGCTCACACCTCCGCACAACCAAACGCCTCAACCAAATCGTCCACTGGTCAGGTATGAAGTGAGATATTCACAAATTCATTGCTGAATGTGTAGTTTGTCAAACAAACAAATCTTCCTCATTGTCGCCGGCGGGACTTCTGTAACCACTTCCGATTCCAGCGGCAATTTGGGACGACATCAGCCTTGGCTTCATAGAGGGATTGCCGATGTCGCAAAGCTCCAATTCCATCCTAGTCGTGGTGGACAGCCTAAGCAAATTTGGTCACTTCTTCCCTCTACGCCACCCATTCACGGCAAAGAATATAGCTGAGACCTTTGTTACCAGAGTAGTTAAGCTCCATGGATTTCTGAAGACAATTTTTTCTGACAAAGACATAATTTTCTTATCCCAATTTTGGCGTGAGTTATTCAAGCTGTCCGGCACTGCTCTCCATTACAGTACAACCTATCATCCAGAAATGGATGGACAAACTGAAGTACTCAATCGAACTCTTGAATATTATCTGCGTTGTTTTGCCTCCTCAAAGCCAAGATCATGGAAGCAATACTTAGCTTGGGCAGAATATCATTACAATACAGCCTATCACACTGCCTTAAAAACCACTCCGTTTAAGGCAGAATATCACTACAATATAGGCGTGATCCTCCGGCTATAATCAGATTTGAGGCTGGTTCTACAACGAATTTTGAATTAGAAAAGGCATTGAGAGAAGAGATAGAGTGTTAGCTGAGGTCAGATCCAACCTTCTTCGCGCACAAGATATCATGAAGACATCATCGATAAGAAACGCAGAGATATTGAGTTTGAAGTGGGCAAGAAGGTCTACCTAAAATTGAAGCCATACCGGCAAGCTTCAGTCGCATCTACCAGAAGCTAGCAACTAAGTTTTATGGGCCTTACACAATCCTTGAATGGATAGAAAAAGCAGCTTATAAGTTGCAGCTACCGGAGGGAACACGCATTCACAACGTCTTTCACGTCTCCCTTCTCAAAGAAGCCATTGGCGCTGATTTACCCATTTCACATTTACCACAAGCCGTGTCTGAGTTAGAAGAGCTGACTGTGGAACCGGATGAGATATTGGATACTCGCTATAACGCAACCGGCAATTTAGAGGCATTGGTGCATTGGAAAGGATTCCTAGTTGAGGATAACGAATGGATATTGGTGAGTTCTCTCCTCAAGCAATTCCCTAACTTGGAGCTTGGGGACAAGCTCCCTCTCAAAGGGGGGAGTATTGTTAAGCCCTGAAACGTGTATTTCTGGAAAAAAAATACTAAGGGGAAGAAGCAAAAGGAGGCTGAGTCAGATGGAAAAATGGCAAAAATGAGTGAAAAGGTGAAGAGTGATGAGGTGGACAGTAAAAACAAGGGTAGTATGGGAGCAAGACAGGCTCCTGCACCTGAGGACAAAAGCTGAAGAGTCCTTAAATGGGGGGAACAGGGCAGAACAAAGCAGGTTTTTTGGGTGGTCGAGTGTAGGGCTAGCTTTATGCTAGAGGCATAACCTTGGTGAGAGAGAGTGTTATGATATCGTTTTTCCTGTTTGTGCCTTCATTTCAAATCCTCTATACAACTCATTCTCATTAAATAAAGCTGATATCTTTCCTGTTACATTACTTGAGTCTGAGACAACATTTGAGAGAAGAGAGAACAGAGCAAAAACACAAAGTAACAGAGAGAGAGTAACTTGGTTCATAACAAGCTTAAAAGCCACCATAAAAGGGATAGAGAGAAAACAAGAGACGTATCACGCAGACTACGAATGCCGAGACCGCCTTCAGTTTTCGTCGAACAAACATCTGACCATTTGACCTTTGCCTTAGTCGTTGTGTGGGGAGATCCATACCAAAGAAAAGCAGCACACATTCCTTCTATTTGATCGAGACACCACTGCGGTAAACTGAAAACTGAGCACCAAAAATTGGTAATGCTTGCAATTACCGATTTGATGAGCATCAGACATCCAACATATGATAACAAACGGTTTGTCCATGATAGGAGTGCTTCCTAATTATATCCACAAGAGGCCATAGTCGGTCTTAGTCATATTTTTTGTTGTCAGCGGGAGTCCCAAGTAGCGAACCGGAAGTTACTCCTGGAGGATTCCCATGAGTACTGCCTGTGATAAAGATTTTTGGCTAGTCCTCCCAGCAAAGTAGATAGCCGATTTTGACATGTTAACTTTCAGCCCAGAAATGTCCGCAAAAGAACTCAGAACTGTCGAGATTTCTTGAAGAGATTTTTTACTGCCATCACTAAATACCATAATGTCATCCGCAAAACTGAGATGTGTGAGTCCTTCCTCACGACACTTGGGATGATAATAACAATTTTTTTTTTTTTTACAGTTATCTAATAAAAGAAAAAAAAATGGAGTTAAAAAGAAATGAATTTTAGATAGACACAATTGTTATACATCCATATTTTTTAATATGTGATTATGGAAAAACAATTAAGGGTAATAAACGAAGTAGTGTAAGTGGTATACGAGGTGAAAATATTATTCAGGATATTAACAAGTTGTTTTGGAGCTAATTTGAGTTGGAAACAAGCAAACATCGTTTAGATTTTTGGGGAAAGCATTACCATATATATGAGAATAATCTGGAAGCTCAACAATTTTACCCCAATAAAACTCAGTTTATCGCACTCTTAAATTCAGTTTTTGGTTATAATACCAATACATGAAGTAATATATGTAGTTGAAGTTTATTTGCTCAAAATATTTATCTATTAATTTATTTATGAGTATATATATTGTTTTTGTTAACAAGATTTTGTATTTATTACTTATGCTAATATAAGTATTTAAACTTTTATTATTAAAACGATAATTTTGACCAGAACATATAATATAGTAATTTATGCAAGTTCAGTCACTATGTCATTATTTAAATTGAAATCCGACATAATTTATATTTTTGATTTTAAAATAATAATATTTAAAGTAATAGTCACAATTTTATTTTTATTTTGTCATCAATCAAATATTTGTAAACATGTATTAAAAGTTACAACCACAGTTTTCATAATCAAAATCTTTACAGCTAAAAGCATACAATTAAAGTATACCGCTTCATGCGGAGCTGAAGGTCTTTATTTAGGCAATTGAGTGTTTGTTGGCCCACCAGAGACTAGACGTTTGTATCCACATGGACTATTCAGAGCTAGTGAAAATGGTGCATGTCCCAACGGAGTAGCCATCGTTCGAAATGTATTTAAACGACTACAAGAAGCTCAAGGAAGGTTTTATAACTTTATCGCTGTCTTTTATACCACGTCGCTTTAATGTTCAAACAGATAAATTAGCGGTAAGTGCTAGAGTATTATCGCAGGAGATAAGCTATGTAAACTCTGATCTCCGTTTTAAATGAACTATTGACAAAAAAGAAAAATCAATTGGCCTTAAATACTATTTGGTTGGCGACTAGAAATCCAACATATAAAACTTGAAGGGAGCTATGAAAAACTTGACACGTCATCATGCCACATGTATATTTTTTTTCCGTTTAAAAACAATTGTAAATCATGCATTACCTATCCATTACTTATATGAAAAATTGACTGGATCTACTTATTATTTGCATATATAAATTAACTAAATTAAATTTATTTCTATGAAATTTTATAAACGCATCCATAAGCATAAAATCAATAAAATTTTAATATAACTTTAGATTTTGTTAAAGTATAAACATTTAATTAACATGATATTAGAATTTGTTTCAACTTTTCGCATACTATATATATATATGATTAGTTACAATAAATATTATGGTTTATTTTAAGGTAAATATGAGATACCAAATTAACATTTGTTTTCTATGTCTATGTAAAAATTTTAAAGACAACAAAATAATATTTTTTTATTTTGTAGGTAAATAATCGTAAATAAATTAAATTATGTAACTAAAATAAAATAAAAAGGATAGCTGAGACGAATTGTTTACTCATAAATTAAAAAAAAAAAAAAATACATCAAAATAATGAAAAAAAAAAAGAAACACCAAAAAGATGACTTCATCAAATTAATTCAGTTGATTTAAATTAACAACAATTATGGATGCAAAAATAATAATAAAATACCACTTGGTCTACTATAAGTCTACAACCAAAAGGAATTCGAAAGATTCAACTTGTATTATTGCTAAATTGAACCGTAAAACCGGATATTCAGCGTATCGGCTAATTTTTACTGATTATCCACTTTTGATTTTTTGCTGGTCACATACAAGTAATTTATTTATTTTTACCGTGACCTAAACTTGGTTTACTATAACCAAAAGGAATTTATTGGTCACATATAAGTAATTTATTTTAATATTTGTAATAGATGGGGTCGGATAACCAAAATTTGAGAGAAACTCGCCGCGTGCCCTACACTTGGTTTACTATAACCAAAAGGAATTCGAAAAATTTCATGTTAAACCGAACCGAAAAATCGGTTAAGGTAGTAGTAGCCTGAGAAACCCAGTTGTGTTCTTAAAGTCCTAAACATCTAAACTCTTCGAATCGAAGCTTCGCGATATCATAATTCTGATTCTTCTACAAACTTCTATTGCCTCTTCTCCAAGTAAAAAACCTTCGTTGCTTCCTCTCCTCTTACAAAACCCTAAACCAAAAGATCATCGTTTCTTCAATTTAGCTCACATGGCGTCAAGGAGATTGTCCAAGTCTATTTCGTCAGCCATCAAGTCGCAATATGCTTTTTCAAGACCATATATTCTCCTCCGTTCTCGCGCTCTCTCTGCCTCTGCTCACTATATCTCGCCTAATTCCTCTATTTTCCGGCCAAATTTATTCATCGGAATTGCCGGAAACAACAACTCTTTGGTCACTCAGGCGGCTGCTCATGGCCAACTCTTCCCTCTTTCTTTACAATTCCCTTCTCCGCGCAGCTTCTCCACCACCACAGCTCAGGTTCGTGATCGGTTACATGGCGATTTCATTTTTAGTGGCTCAATTTTTGATATTGGAACTGTTCATTATGGCAATTTGTGTATTCTATGTGGTTTGGAACAAAGAGTGTTAATTTGTCGTTTTTTTTATGTAGCCTAATCAAAATGAGTTTACGGAGATGGCATGGGAAGGGCTTATCAATGCCTTTGATGCCGCTCGTGTTTCGAACCAACAGATTGTGGAATCAGAACATTTGATGAAAGCTCTTCTGGAGCAAAAAGATGGTATGGCCAGGAGGATATTTGCGAAAGCCGGAATCGACAATTCCTCTGTTCTTCAGGCTACAGATGACTTCATATCTAAACAACCAAAGGTGTTGCAGCTAATTTTTGTTCATGTTCATTTGAACATGATTTTTCTTGCTTACCTTATGAATTAAACTTAATTTCTTGTGATTGGCAGGTTACAGGTGATACGAGTGGTCAGATACTAGGGTCATCTCTTAGTGTTATATTAGAAAACGCAAAGAGGCATAAAAAAGAGATGTTGGATACTTATGTGTCCATCGAACACCTTCTGTTGGCCTTTTATTCAGATGTAAGGTTTGGAAAAGAACTTTTCAAGAACGTGAAACTTGATAAGCAAGCCCTAAAGGATGCTATTGAAGCTGTCCGTGGTAGTCAACGAGTAACTGATCAAAGTAAGTTTTTTGTTGCATTCACTTCAAATATAGTAAGTACACTTTGTAGATGACGTTTTCCTCTAGGAAATTATAACATATGCTACTTGTGAAATCAAAGACTTGACTGGAAAAATAATGATGTTTTTATTCTTTTGTTCTACATTGAATTTGTGAACATTGGTAAGTACGTGTGTTGGTACTCAAGCTAACAAAAGATAGTATTGAAATCTTATTCAATGTTTTGTTACGGTGCCTCCTTTTATTTTATTTTTAATGGCCTGTGCCTACTCTCATCATGTTATGCTACACATGTAGATCCTGAAAGCAAATATGAAGCACTTGAAAAGTATGGAAATGATTTGACTGAGATGGCTAGACGAGGGAAACTTGATCCTGTCATTGGGCGGGATGATGAAATTCGGCGTTGCATCCAGATATTATGTAGGAGAACAAAAAACAATCCTGTTATTATTGGTGAACCTGGTGTAGGGAAAACTGCAATTGCAGAGGGGTAAGACTTTCAATTATATCCCTCGTTTTTCTTTTACTTTTGTAAGATCTCTGAAATTTTGTGATTTTACTTTCTTTAGACAAATTTACTAAGAGATTTTAACCTTTACAGGTTAGCCCAGAGAATTGTGCGAGGAGATGTCCCTGAACCTCTCATGAATCGAAAGGTTCATTCCAGTAAATTAATATCGCTTCAATCTTTTTCTTCTTTTTTTTTTTTTTTGTTTTCTGTCTTTTTTTATTTGCCTTGGATTGTTTAATGGTTTACTGTTTTCTCCTAGAAATGCTAGATGAAGATTTTAACATGTTTGACTTGGTTTCTTTATCATGTAGTTGATATCTCTTGACATGGGTTCACTCCTTGCTGGTGCCAAATATCGAGGAGATTTTGAAGAAAGGTTGAAAGCAGTATTAAAAGAAGTATCTGCTTCCAATGGGCAGACAATCTTGTTCATTGATGAAATCCACACTGTTGTTGGTGCAGGTGCCCTTTTCATTTTATCCACATACTATAAACATTGATGATTTTTTTATACAATACATGTATGCATATGAGCATATATTGCTCTGCCAAGTAAACGTTGTTGGGTCTATCTCTATCTAAAGGCTTTATTTCCTATTAGAAGAACATTGAACACCAATTGGGGGTTAAAATGGAGATGGAAAATTATGGTTAAGATATTGAAAAATCTACTAATATTATTACTTATATCTTTTGAATCACTTTGGTACTTTTGGTAAGATGAAACTAATGAACTGACTAATATTATTACTCTTGTTTAGGAGCTAATGGGGGAGCAATGGATGCCAGCAACCTCTTGAAACCAATGCTTGGACGAGGTGAACTGAGATGCATTGGTGCAACTACACTGACTGAATACCGTAAATACATAGAGAAAGATCCAGCTCTAGAGCGTAGGTTTCAACAAGTGTTCTGTGGTCAGCCCTCTGTTGAAGATACAATCTCGATTCTTCGTGGGTTAAGAGAGCGATATGAGTTACACCATGGTGTTAATATATCAGATGGTTCCCTTGTTTCCGCAGCAGTTTTGGCAGACCGCTACATCACTGAACGCTTTCTGCCAGACAAAGGTATGACATGCACTTTCCCTGATTCCTACCATTTTTTCTTGGGAAGTGTTTGACCATAATATTGTTTCCTAAGATGAATGTTGTTTGTTTCAGCTATTGATCTTGTTGACGAAGCTGCTGCAAAACTGAAGATGGAGATCACTTCTAAACCAACTGAACTAGATGAAATAGATAGAGCTGTGATCAAATTGGAGATGGAAAAGCTTTCTTTTAAAAAAGATACTGATAAAGCTTCTAAAGAACGGCTACAGAAGATTGAGAATGATCTGTCCACGCTCAAACATAAACAGAAAGAACTCAGTGACCAATGGGAGAAAGAAAAGTCGCTCATGACTAAAATACGTTCATTTAAAGAAGAGGTAAAATCTTTCTTCATCACTGTGGTCTTTTAAGTATAGTTCATTCTTAAAATCTAAGAACATATGTATTCCTTTCGGCTTAACATCTTATAAAAATAATTTTATACAAGACACTCGCAGTTTCTTGTTCTATATAGTACTTTTAGTGGTTGTAGTTCTTGTGGTGATTGCTTATGCTGTTGGTATATATTGACTCTAATGTCCTCCGTAACATGTTCTATGTGTTACAGATTGATCGAGTTAACCTGGAGATTGAATCTGCTGAACGTGAATATGATCTAAACCGAGCTGCTGAGCTTAAGTATGGAACACTTATGTCCCTCCAACGCCAATTAGAAGAAGCTGAGAAGAATCTCACAAATTTCCGACAGTCTGGACAGTCACTACTCCGAGAAGAGGTTACCGATTTTGACATAGCAGAGATAGTAAGCAAGTGGACTGGTATTCCACTATCTAATCTTCAGCAATCAGAGAGAGAAAAGCTGGTCATGTTGGAACAAGTGCTCCACAAGAGAGTTGTTGGTCAAGACATGGCTGTAAAATCAGTAGCAGATGCTATCCGACGTTCAAGGGCTGGTCTATCTGATCCTAACCGCCCAATAGCCAGTTTCATGTTCATGGGTCCAACAGGTGTTGGTAAAACCGAGCTTGCCAAGGCTCTAGCTGGATACCTTTTTAACACTGAAAATGCAATAGTGAGGATTGATATGAGTGAGTATATGGAAAAATTCTCAGTCTCACGGCTTGTTGGTGCACCACCTGGCTATGTTGGTTATGAAGAAGGTGGGCAATTAACTGAAGTTGTTCGCAGGAGACCTTATTCGGTTGTTCTCTTTGATGAGATTGAGAAAGCTCACCATGATGTCTTCAATATCTTGCTACAGCTGCTAGACGATGGAAGAATAACTGATTCTCAAGGGAGGACAGTAAGTTTCACAAACTGTGTTGTAATTATGACGTCGAATATAGGATCTCATCACATACTTGAGACCCTGCGGAACAATGAAGACAGCAAAGAAGCAGTTTATGAGATAATGAAGCGACAAGTTGTGGAGTTAGCAAGACAAAATTTTAGGCCCGAGTTCATGAACAGAATTGACGAATACATAGTTTTCCAGCCGCTGGATTCAAACGAAATCTCCAAGATCGTAGAGTTGCAGGTAACAAACCCTTTTACACTCACTTTCTTTTTCATATTTAGTTTTCAGAATCTTTACTTTTCTATTTATTAATTAGCTTGTTATTAGTTAACAACATCCACTTCTCTTACATCTCTAGTAACAATGAACCAACCAATTAGTTGTTTCCAAAGACGTTAGCACTACATTTGTGACGTATTTTATAACGTGCAGATGAGACGGGTGAAGAAGAGGTTGGAACAGAAGAAAATTAATCTTCATTATACAAAAGAAGCAGTGGATCTCCTGGCTCGGCTTGGCTTTGACCCCAACTATGGCGCGAGGCCTGTGAAGAGAGTGATTCAACAGATGGTGGAGAATGAAATCGCTGTTGGAGTTTTAAAAAGAGATTTCGTGGAAGAAGACACAGTTCTTGTCGATGTTGACCTCTTGGCTAGTGACAACAAATTGGTTATTAAGAAGGTCGAGAGTAATGCTTCCACTGAAGAAATGGCCGCTTAATTACACAAACAAAATTAGACTCTTCGGGTTAGCGTTTTTAACTCTTTTGTTCTATCTTTTGTAGATTCGTACTTCTGTGTCTTCTAACACGTACGAATTGTTATGTTTTAGTATCTTGCCGACAAAAGTAAATAAGAGGGAACACACCGACGTTAGCATTTGAAATTATTAACTTGGAGCATTTGAATAATGTGTTACGATCATTTATGGAGAGTTTAATTAGGACGTACGTACCAATGTGGTACTATTATAGAGTTTGTTCCAGATCTGATTTTCAAATTAAGAAGATGAAACTTGCAAATCTTACCAAATCAAATCGAAGAAACATTGTGATTTAAGTCCTGATTGGTTGTGGATATAAATTTAGGATTTTTGCTGTAGTTGTTCTATGAATTTTTTTGCTGTATCTTTAAAATTTAGGCTGTATAATCAACTTTTCATAATAAATAGTTTGTAGAATCTACATACCATAATTTTTTTAAAAACAAAATTTATTGTTTTAGGTTTTTAGTTTTTTATAGTAAAAAAAAAAATTTAAATAAACAAAAATAAAAGTAATTTTAGTTTAAAAAATATATGTAAAGCGTGATTGCTTCGAACTTAAAGTTTTAGATCCAAATATGAATGTAGAAATATTTCAAATTTGCAGCCAATCACGTCCTTAGAATAATAAAAATTAACCACGTTCTCTTGTCGCCATAATTGAATCGCGTCCTTCCCTTTAATAGCTTCCGACATTGAAGTATTTGTTTATTTATATAGTTTTCTTATTAATTCCTTGTCTGATATTTACACGAGTTAGTGTTCTCATTAGTGATAATTTAGCATATTTATAGTAGTTAGTGACTTTGAAATGTCAGTCGTGTCTTGTAATGAGGGGAAACAACCTGGTACATCCAGTCTAAACAATTGAATTTTAGTTATCGTTTTTCTTTCTTTTAGAATTATACTTGAAAATTGTAAAATGAGCCAACAATTTAGATATTTTAGAAGGAACATCTTCGTTTGTATTTTTTGGAAAATGATAGCTAATTACACCAACTATAGACCACATCAGACCATGCAAACTATTTTAATGTATCAACAACTACATCAACTACTGTATTTATATAATGACATGTACCAACTAATATGCGTCTGTAATCTCAATATCATAACTGTAACATCCGTGTTCCTAAGTCGTCCGCTTGACTTGTATTTATTTATGTTGTTGTTATAATGAACCCTCGGGATAATTGTATCTTGACGTTGATTATTAATATGATGATGTTCATGGATTAATAGTGAGTTATAATACATGATGTGGTTTTTCATGTATTGGGTTGTCGAGTACATGATGGGAGATTTCATGTATCGACGGGGCGACATATGATGGGTTACTTCATGTGTCGCGGGATTGAGCGAAGTATTTGTTCCGTCTTGGTTCGGGGATTTTTGGGTTTACGTCAATAGATCCTACTATGTGGTCGGGATCGGTAGAATTATGTGATTTCTAATTCTATCGACGGGGTCATTAGGATTATGGGTGATTTAATCCTAATGACGGGTCATTAGAGTCATGTGATATTTAGTTCTAATGACGTGGGTTAGGATTATGGGCGATTTAATCCTAACCGGGTGGTTTATCGATTAGGATTATGGGTGATTTAATCCTAATAGACGGTAAGCTAGGGGTGAGATACCAGTGATATTGGTTCTCACGGGGACTTAGTATATTAGGATCATGGGCGATTGGATTCTAATGTACTAGGTCGTTTGACGACTTAACTCGCTCGAATCCGGGGTTGATTGGATTTCAACGGGTTAGCCGTTGGGTGACCACATAGGATGTAGACCCGGAGTGTTATTGAACCGAGTATGGAGCGGTACCGAGCTCGATTGGTGGCCCTAGGGGCGGGAAACGAGGTGAAACGATCAAAGGAGTGATCGTTGTGGAGGAATCCCGAGCGGTTCGGTTTAGCGGAATTATGCGATAATTCCGGGGGTTGGCGGGAATTGAGGAGATATTTTGGGACGGGGTGAATGTCTCAAATAATTCGGGATATTGGACGGAATTACTAAACCGCGGGAATTAATTAATCGAGATTGAGTGTTGTGGTTTAGTGAATTCGGTTTGGTTTAATTGAATTAAACCAAAACATATACATACATATGTATGTATATCTCCTCTTCCTCTCTATATTTCTTGATGCTTCTTGAAACTTCTTTTCTTTGGGAGAAAAGAAAGAAACGAGAGAGAGAGAAAAGAAGAGAAAAGGAGGGGGAAAAGAGAGAAAGAAAGAAAGAAAGAAGAAAGGGAAGAAGGAGAAGAGGAAGGAAGAAGAGAAGAGAGGGAAGAGAGGAGAAAATAGAGTTTTGGAGCTGAGATTGAGAGGTCCGATTGACCAAGCAAGAGAGCTCGGATTGAGCTGAAATTTGGTGGGTAAGTTCTTCCATCTCTTGTGTAATTGTCTACCAAATTTCGTGGGGTTTTGTTGGGTAGTTTAGGAGTTATGGATTTTCTCCCTAGACTACTCTGTTGCGGACTGTAGCGCCGGGTTGAATTTGAGTGAGTGTTTGAACACTCAAATCTTGTTAGTTTTGCGTGAAATTTGGTAGACGAGTTCTTGAGGGTGTTGTCTTGAGGTTCACCGAAGGAATTGTGAAAATATGGACTAGAGAATAAGTTATGCTTGACCAAAGTTGGTCCGTTTTTGAGGAGGGGAATCCGAGTTTAGTGGGATTGTTATGAGGTTTTGAACTTACGATCATCCAATTGAATTGTTTGTTGGCCTATTGCTAGACAAGAGGTGATATTTAGACGAGTTGGAGCCAAGAAGTGCAAGAGAACAAACTTAAGCTTGGGGAGTATCGTTGTTTTCGTCGTCAAACCGAGGTGAGTGCGTGACCGTGGTTAAACCATGGGATCATTGCTTTTTCGTGATTGTTGTGTGCTTAGGGACTAGACCAATTGGGTGTGATTTATGGCATGGCCATGTTGTGTGTTATGTGTGTAATGGAGCTCTATTACGGTATGTGTTTGGTTGTTCGTTAAGTACATTTCACTTACGTTTAAGCTTGATCACTTGTGGTTATGGCCGTGAGACGGGAGGACCGCCTCACTAAGCATTATCAATGCTTATGCGCCTCTTTTGGTGCAGGTAAGGACAAGTCTTAAATAGCGGAGCTCGTGGAACCAAGGCCGAGAAGGAAGATGGATGATCTAGGCATAACGGGTTCCCTTTTTGCATCCTTTGTGTTGTTTATAACTTGTGTACTTAGGGTGCAATGTTTGAACTTGATATGATGCATATTGGTATGTTAAGATGGTTTTGAATGCTTAAGAAATGTCATGGTTGGTTGTTAGTTGTTGTTGCGTGTTGCTTGAGTGAAGTTGTTTCGGGCGCAGGACAAGGGAGAGATTGACCGATCTAAGTAGGATCGATCGATCTTGTAGGTTGTTTTCGAAGCTGAAGATTTCTGGCCAGTTTTTAGGGGTTAGGATCGACCGATCCCAGGGTGAGATCGATCGATCCTGGCGGGTTATTTTGGCTAGAATGATCGGGTTATTTTGGTGGAGGTAAGAGATCGACCGATCAAGGTATGATCGATCGATCCGTTTTTGATGTAAAAATTTCCGGATCGTTTTAGGGTGTGAAGATCGATCGGTCCAAGGGTGATAGATCTATCCGATGGGGTCAGGATCGACCGTTCTTGGAAGGATCGACCGTTCCTGAGGGGCGTTCTTAAGGCAGAAGTTTTGGGTCTGTTTTTAGGAAATAGGATCGATCGATCCTAGGGAAGATCAATCGATCCCTATTGCACTAAAGTTTAAGTATTGGTCTTGTATTAGAGGTGAAGTCTTTAGTTTGAGTAACAAGTAAGTTTTAATTATTCACCGATTAGAAATGATTAAAGAAAAAGTTTTAGAAATTTAATATTTTCCGCGGGTTCCGTCTTATTGTTCCGGGGTAGGGCGTTTCAATTTGGTATCAGAGCAAGACGGTTCTAGGATGTGTGGGGAGTCTTGCTTATGATTGTTGTTTATTGTTGTAATTGTTGATTGCGGGTAGTATTAAAGATCATCCTCTTCGGCCAAGGGAAAAGGTTCCACGGTAAGACTTCTCGTGTGTAGTGTTGTTAAGCTTTGAGTTTTGAATCTTGTGTTGCTTTTGTAGTATGGTGAGATTCAGAAGAGTGCGAGAAGTGGTGGCAAGGGGCGAGGTAGCTGAGCGTGTGGTGAATGGAGCCCCTAATGGTGAGAATCAAGAGAGAGTTGACCCCGTTGCTGGTGGAGAGGATGTTGGAGTTGCTGGGGGTGCAGCTCCTGCTGTTGGTGAGGAACCACAAGTTGAGGTTCAGCAACAAGCTGGTCAACCGGGAATGGGGGCAATGATGGGTATGTTGGCTCAGATTTTGGAGAGGTTACCAGGACCGGTACCAGCTCCAGCCCCTGAGATGCCACCAAGAGGTGAAGAGCCACCAAGAGTTATAGTTCATGAAGCAGCTGCAGGGCAAATGATTCCATCTTACCTTTCTGTGATGGATCATATGCAAAGGCTTGGCACCAAGTTCTTTCATGGGGGTGCCAAACCGGTTGAAGCTGATGAGTGGAGGGCGAGAGTAGAGAGAAACTTCCACTCTATAAGGTGCCCTGATGAGTATAAGGTGGATATCGCGGTGCACTACTTGGAAGGAGATGCGCATATGTGGTGGAGAAATGTGTTGGCTAGGATAGCCAATGGTGTGAATACTTGGGAGGAATTCTGTGAGGAGTTCAACCTTAAATACTTCCCGCAAGAGGCTATGGACCGTTTGGAGACGGAGTTTTTGGAATTATCTCAAGGAACGAGGTCGGTTCGAGAGTACGAAGTGGAGTTTAACCGACTTCGAAGGTTTGCGGGAAGGGGTCTTGAGGATGAACAGGCCCAAGTGAGGAGATTTCTCCGAGGAATGCGTTTGGAGTTGAGGAATAGGTGCATTGTGAGATCATATGCATCGGTGGCCGAATTAGTGGAGAGAGCGGCCATGATTGAGGAAGGTATGATAGAGGAGGCTAAAGCGTTTAAGCCTCAAGCTCAAGGGAAGAAGTCGTTTACTTCTGACTCAGGGAAAGGTGGCAAATCCTTGGGAGGACAGAAGAGGAAGTGGGAGGGCTCTTCTCAGAGTGCTTCTAGCACTCAATCTGGATGCTTCAAGTGTGGAGACAAGAGTCATAAAGTTGCTAACTGTCCTAATAGAGACAGCAGGGCTTGCTTCCATTGCAAGGAGGTGGGACATATCAGGACTTCATGCCCCAAGCTCCAACAAGGTAGCGGAAGTTCGGGAGCTCCACCAGCTAAGAAGACGGCGGTGACTCCTCCAGCCTACTCTTTGACCATCGAGTCAGGAGAAGGGAGCAACACCAAGCCGATCACTGGTTAGAATTCTTTTCTATTTAATTGTTTACTATGATTATGAGTATGGTCTTTGTGTGTGGGTTGTGGTTGCTATTGTTGTGTGGTCTCAATTCATAGACTATGTGTAGGGACCTTGAACGTGGGAGGGGTTACATCTCACGTGTTGTTTGATTCCGGAGCATCTCATTGCTTCGTTACTCCGGAATTAGTGAAAGAGGGGAGGCTCCGAGAAGAGCCTAGTGATTGTTTGAGAAGGGTGAAAGTGGCTGGGGGCCAGACTTTTGAGACTCATAGTCTAGTAAAGGATGTCGAGGTCTATATCGCTGGAGAAGTGAAGCCAGCTGATTTGATTGTGTGGCCGGTGGAGATTTATGATGTGATCTTGGGGATGGATTGGCTTGGAAAGTATAAGGCTCATCTAGATTGTCACCGAGGTAGAGTGGTGTTCGAAAATGATCATGGGCGGATGGTGTATCAAGGAGTGAAACCTATCACAGGATGTTTGGTGATTTCCGCTATTCAAGCGGAGAAGATGATTGAAAATGGGAGTTAAGCGTATCTCGCTACCATTTCATTACCCGAAGATGGTAAAGAGATAAGGCTTCAAGACATCCCGGTGGTAAAGGAATTTGAAGATGTATTCCAACCGTTGAAGGGATTACCACCACCAAGAGCGGATCCCTTTACGATCGAGTTGGAACCGGGGACGGCTCCTGTTTCTAAAGCTCCATATCGTATGGCGCCGGCGGAGATGGCGGAGCTTAAGAAGTAGTTGGAGGAGCTATTGGATAAGGGTTTCATAAGACCGAGTAGCTCACCGTGGGGAGCACCCGTCTTGTTTGTGAAGAAGAAAGACGGAAGCTTTCGATTGTGTATCGATTATCGGGGTTTGAATCGAGTGACGATAAAGAACAAGTACCCTCTTCCGAGAATTGATGAGTTGTTAGACCAATTGAGAGGTGCTACTTGGTTTTCGAAGATTGATTTGGCCTCTGGATATCATCAGATTCCTATTAAGGAGACGGACATCCAGAAGACAGCCTTCAGGACGAGGTATGGGCATTATGAGTTTGTAGTAATGCCTTTTGGATTAACGAATGCACCAGCGGCGTTTATGAGATTGATGAATGATGTTTTCCGGGAGTATTTGGATGAGTTTGTGATCATCTTCATAGATGATATCTTGGTGTATTCGAAGAACTCTGATGAGCATGGTGACCACCTTAGAAGGGTATTGGAGAAGCTAAGGGAGCAGAAGCTTTTTGCCAAGCTAAGTAAGTGTAGCTTCTGGCAGAGAGAGATTGGATTCTTGGGTCATGTGATTTCGGAGAGTGGAGTTTTTCTTGACCCCGAGAAGATTAAGGCCATCATGGAATGGCCGAGACCTGAGAATGCTACGGAGGTAAGAAGTTTTCTCGGTCTAGCTGGGTATTACAGAAGATTCGTCAAAGGTTTTGTGAGTATTGCTCAACCTATGACGAAGCTGACGGGGAATGATGTTCCCTTTGTGTGGTCTCAGAAGTGCGAAGAGAGCTTCTTGAGGCTTAAGGATATGTTGACTACCACACCAGTGTTGGCTTTATCGAATCCTAAGGAGCCATATGTGGTTTATACAGATGCATCGAGATTGGGTTTGGGTTGTGTTTTGATGCAGCATGGGAAGGTGATTGCTTATGCTTCTCGACAGTTGAGGAAGCATGAAGCTAATTATCCGACTCATGACTTGGAGATGGCTGCGGTAGTGTTTGCATTGAAGATATGGAGATCATATATGTATGGTGGTAAGGTGCAGGTGTTCACGGATCATAAGAGTCTCAAGTATGTGTTTACTCAACCAGAGTTGAACTTGAGACAAAGGAGATGGATGGAACTTATGGCGGATTATGATCTCGAGATAGCTTATCACCCGGGGAAAGCTAATTTCGTTGCGGATGCCTTGAGCAGGAAGCGGATGGCTGCAAGTACAAAGAAGGATGCCGAGGAATTGATGGGTATGATTAGTACCTTGCAGCTATGTGTTGTTTCAGATGAGTTAGAGCCGTTGGGGTTAGAAGCGGTTGATCAAGCTGAGATTTTGAGTAGAGTACGAGCGGCCCAAGAGAAAGACGAGACTTTGATTAAGGCTTCGAGGGATGAGAAATCTGAGTATCAAGTCTCGAATAATGGAACCATTTTGGTTCATGGACGAGTATGTGTGCCTAGTGATGAGGAATTGAGGAGAGATATCCTGCGGGAGGCACACCAGAGTCGATTTTCTATTCATCCCGGGGAGACTAAGATGTACCGAGATTTGAAGCGGTATTATCATTGGGTTGGGATGAAAAGAGACGTAGCCAAGTGGGTAGCTAGCTGCGAGACTTATCAGCTAGTGAAGGCCGAGCATCAGGTTCCGAGTGGATTGTTACAGAGTTTGCCTCCTGAGTGGAAGTGGGATATGGTGACGATGGATTTTGTGGTGGGGTTACCGAATTCTCGAGGAAGAGATGCGATTTGGGTTATTGGTGATCGCTTGACTAAGTCCGCTCATTTTCTCGCCATAAGGAAAACAGATGGAGCTCCGGTTTTGGCGAGAAAGTACATCAATGAGGTTGTGAGGCTACATGGTGTACCTGCGAATATTGTATCGGATCGTGATAGTAAGTTCGCATCGGTTTTCTGGCGAGAGTTCCAGAAGGAGATGGGTACTAAGGTACACATGAGTACAGCATATCATCCTCAGACGGATGGTCAGTCCGAGAGGACTATTCAGACCCTTGAGGATCTTTTGAGGATGTGTGTGCTAGATTGGGGTGGCCATTGGGCCGATTACCTGAGCCTGGTAGAGTTCACGTATAATAACAGCTATCAGGCGAGTATCGGAATGGCACCATATGAGGCTCTGTATGGGAGGCCTTGTAGGACGCCATTATGTTGGGCTCAAGTGGGGGAGCGAAGCATGTATGGCGAGAGTTTGGTGCAGGAGACTACAGAGAAGATCCGAGTCTTGAGGATCAACATGAAAGAGGCTCAGGATCGTCAGAAGAGTTATGCGGATAACCGCAGGAGAGAGTTGGAATTCGCCGTAGGAGATATGGTTTATCTCAAAATGACGATGTTCAAGGGTTCTAACAGGTCACTTTTCGAGGGCAAGTTGAGCCCGAGATATTTGGGACCGTTCCGAGTGGTGGAATGCGTTGGACCTATTGCTTACAGGCTGGAGTTGCCAGCGTCTATGCAAGCATTTCATGATGTGTTCCATGTGTCTAAGTTGAAGAAGTGCTTGCATAGGGATGATCAGGTGTTACCGGAAGTTCCACCTGAGTTGTCGCCGAGTTTGAGGGTTGAGGCGAAACCCGTGAGGATTCTAGATCGTAGAATCAAGGTTGACGGGAAGAGGAGAGCTCCCGAGGTGAGGATCCTTTGGGATTGTGACGGAGTTGAAGAGGAGACTTGGGAACCCGAGAGACGGATAAGGGCTAGATTCTCCGAGTGGTTCAAGGAACAAGCTGCGGCTTGAGATTCGAGGACGAATCTAATTAGTGGGGGAGAATTGTAACATCCGTGTTCCTAAGTCGTCCGCTTGACTTGTATTTATTTATGTTGTTGTTGTAATGAACCCTCTGGATAATTGTATCTTGACGTTGATTATTAATATGATGATGTTCATGGATTAATAGTGAGTTATAATACATGATGTGGTTTTTCATGTATTGGGTTGTCGAGTACATGATGGGGGATTTCATGTATCGACGGAGCGACATATGATGGGTTACTTCATGTGTCGCGGGATTGAGCGAAGTATTTGTTCCGTCTTGGTTCGGGGATTTTTGGGTTTACGTCAATAGATCCTACTATGTGGTCGGGGTCGGTAGAATTATGTGATGTCCAATTCTATCGACGAGGTCATTAGGATTATGGGTGATTTAATCCTAATGACGGGTCATTAGAGTCATGTGATATTTAGCTCTAATGACGTGGGTTAGGATTATGGGCGATTTAATTCTAACCGGGTGGTTTACCGATTAGGATTATGGGTGATTTAATCCTAATAGACGGTAAGCCAGGGGTGAGATACCAGTGATATTGGTTCTCACGGGGACTTAGTATATTAGGATCCTCGGCGATTGGATTCTAATGTACTAGGTCGTTTGACGACTTAACTCGCTCGAATCCGGGGTTGATTGGATTTCGACGGGTTAGCCGTTGGGTGACCACATAGGATCTTGCGATGTAGACCCGGGGTGTTATTGAACCGAGTATGGAGCGGTACCGAGCTCGATTGGTGGCCCTAGGGGCGGGAAACGAGGTGAAACAATCAAAGGAGTGATTGTTGTGGACGAATCCCGAGCAGTTCGGTTTAGCGGAATTATGCGATAATTCTGGGGGTTGGCGGGAATTGAGAAGATATTTTGGGACGGGGTGAATGTCTCCCTAGACTACTCTGTTGCGGACTGTAGCGCCGGGTTGAATTTGAGTGAGTGTTTGAACACTCAAATCTTGTTAGTTTTACGTGAAATTTGGTAGACGAGTTCTTGAGGGTGTTTTCTTGAGGTTCACCGAAGGAATTGTGAAAATATGGACTAGAGAATAAGTTATGCTTGACCAAAGTTGGTCCGTTTTTGAGGAGGGGAATCCGAGTTTAGTGGGATTGTTATGAGGTTTTGAACTTACGATCATCCAATTGAATTGTTTGTTGACCTATTGCTAGACAAGAGGTGATATTTAGACGAGTTGGAGCCAAGAAGTGCAAGAGAACAAACTTAAGCTTGGGGAGTATCGTTGTTTTCGTCGTCAAACCGAGGTGAGTGCGTGACCGTGGTTAAACCATGGGATCATTGCTTTTTCGTGATTGTTGTGTGCTTAGGGACTAGCCCAATTGGGTGTGATTTATGGCATGACCATGTTGTGTGTTATGTGTGTAATGGAGCTCTATTACGGTATGTGTTTGGTTGTTCGTTAAGTACATTTCACTTACGTTTAAGCTTGATCACTTATGGTTATGGCCGTGAGACGGGAGGACCGCCTCACTAAGCATTATCAATGCTTACGCGCCTCTTTTGGTGCAGGTAAGGACAAGTCTTAAATAGCGGAGCTCGTGGAACCAAGGCCGAGAAGGAAGATGGATGATCTAGGCATAACGGGTTCCCTTTTTGCATCCTTTGTGTTGTTTATAACTTGTGTACTTAGGGTGCAATGTTTGAACTTGATATGATGCATATTGGTATGTTAAGATGGTTTTGAATGCTTAAAAAATGTCATGGTTGGTTGTTGGTTGTTGTTGCGTGTTGCTTGAGTGAAGTTGTTTCGGGCGCAGGACAAGGGAGAGATCGACCGATCCAAGTAGGATCGATCGATCCTGTAGGTTGTTTTCGAAGCAGAAGATTTCTAGCCAGTTTTTAGGGTTAGGATCGACCGATCCCGGGGTGAGATCGATCGATCCTTGCGGGTTTTTTTAGCTAGAATGATCGGGTTATTTCGTTGGAGGTAAGAGATCGACCGATCAAGGTATGATCGATCGATCCGTTTTTGATGTAAAAATTTCCGGATCGTTTTAGGGTGTGAAGATCGATCGGTCCAAGGGTGATAGATCGATCCGATGGGGTCAGGATCGACCGTTCTTGGAAGGATCGACCGTTCCTGAGGGGTGTTCTTAAGGCATAAGTTTTGGGTCTGTTTTTAGGAAATAGGATCGATCGATCCTGGGGAAGATCGATCGATCCCTATTGCACTAAGGTTTAAGTATTGGTCTTGTATTAGAGGTGAAGTTTTTAGCTTGAATAACAAGTAAGTTTTAATTATTCACCGATTAGAAATGTTTAAAGAAAAAGTTTTAGAAATTTCATATTTTCCGCGGGTTCCGTCTTATTGTTCCGGGGTAGGGCGTTTCAATAACCATCATTTTGGCACTGTTCCGGTGTATCACACCTTGGAATCCGACATCGTCGGTGATATGAGCCTTAATCTGAGTAAGAGAGACCGAGCTGAAGCAAACACCAAACGAAAGAATGGGAGATGGAGCTAACGGCGGAGATAGAGTTCAATCCGACGGAAGCGGTGAGGTGGTGGTGATCGGAGAAGAAGTAACCGGTGGAGTGAGTGGCACCACAAAGAGGATGGAGACTCTATGATACAACCTAGACTTAGGGATAGAGGACACACTTCAATATCCTTAGGATTTCCCAATCTAGAGCAAAGCTTCAATATATTAGTGAGAAAAGACTAAACCTTTTAGATAATGATTGCTTAGAATAGAAAGTAATGAGTCTTACCTGTTATAGGCTTACAATTAGGATAACTTTGGACTAGGTTTAGGCCCAAGTCAATGGAACACAAGGCTTGATACTTGGGCCTTTCAACAACTTAACACTAAGTCCAAAAAATAAGCCTCAAAAGCTCAAATATTAACAAGTCTCAAAATCAGACAACACAAAGAAAGTAAGAAACATATGTAGTGGTTTCCTAAGATAGAATCACATCCTTACCCTATCTAGACCTGTCATGAAGAGTTCCAAGTAGATAGACCATGGAGAATAGGATGTGATGCTCTAAGCCTTTCATGCCTCGTTAAAACCTTCCATAATAAAACTTAATGGAAAACCTAGGAGTAGGAAAGAATACACTACTTACTTCGAGTCTTGGTGGTGTCCTCACTCAGTGAATAGTGAGGACACGCATGGCCTTACTCCCAAAGCTGGTGCATGTTCGTGAGCTCTCTCCTCTTGGCTCACACTAAGATCCGCTTGAAGGGCTTGTCCCCTACCAGTCTCTTGTTGCTTCGATCGGTCCACTTGCTCTTTGAGGCCGTGGATGTAGGCTTGAAGCTTGTTCTTGAGTGTTTTGGTCTTGCTCCTGGTCATCCTCTCAGTTGGAATGAAAGGCACCATCAACTTCTCCATGGCTCGGCTTCGCTTGGTACACGGCAACGGTGAGATCGGGTTTGATGTCCACATCTGTCCGACTTAAATCTAAACTCAACTCACCGAAACAAACCTAATCCGACTTGTGGTCTTAATTGGATGCTAGAAATTGAATTTTTTCAAATCTAGTGGTGGTGGCTTATGAATGTGCAAGTGTTAGGATGTCAAGTTCGATTCACTCCATCTCCCAAAGCTGTTAGTTTTTTTAATCTTAAACTTACTAATTAATACTAATAAAAAAAATTTAGCCTTTAAACTCTGAGGGCCTTTAATCTTAAATCTAAATGTCTCTACATATTGATATTTCCGAAAAGCATAGAAACTTATCCCCTTTTCTTGGAGTCTTTTCTGGTGGAGTTTTTACGTGTCGATGCTATATTGGTATGCGGAAAATCACTTCCAACATAGAGATGTGGTGATTTTATGGTGAATTCAGAAAAAAACTAGAGATGTGGTTATACCACTAACGACTTAATTTTTTGAAAAACAATCTGTACATTTTAAAACAGACATACCTAGTTATTTAATAGATTAACAAGACACACGAGTTTACTTTATCAGATCATTTACAAATAAGGTTAGGCTGTTAACAAGACACACGAGTTTGAACTTTGAAGTGGTTAATATTGATTAATTATTAGGTCAAGAAATTGCAAATGACTATTTCTTTTAGTTTTTATGAGATGATCAAACGAAAACGAGGTAACAAGATTAGTAGATTTTATAGTAAAAAAACATATAATCCCCGTTTAGAATGTTCTCTAAAGTTAATTTGGATGGATGAGAGATAAACCAGGCGTCCTTGAAGAGATTATTTTAAAACACAAGAAACTTAGTGTTACCATTTTCCATATGCATAAGAAAAATGAATCACAGTTTATATCTCAAATGTAATTCGCAAATTTTCTAATGATTTTAAAATAATATATTATATTATATACTATGTTCATATTATTTGACAATATTCTTCTTTCATCGTGTTATAGAAATTTGAATTTGGATGATGACACATTAAAGAATTTTTATAAGGAAAGATGTGGCTTAAAACCTTATTCAAGTCAACATTTGGTAACCTTTTGATTTGAAACTATTTTAGTTATCATTTTATCATCAATTTGTAAAAAAAATATCATGAATATACTAATTAAAGAATATGACACTAATATAAATTAGTATATTACATGTCCTGATCACATTAGTACATCTATGATATATACACTACCAAATTAAAATACTTAAACAAAATAATATCTTACAATTCGTACCAAATAGGATGAAGCTAAATTCTTGAAACAATTAATACAATATATAATTAATTAACTTAATCTTCGTATGGTCTTACGAGAACTATTTGAGATAACTCGGATAACAAAAATTGTGTATCTTGAGGATCAACTAATATGAATCGTCAAAATCCAACTATGAATTGAAGTATGTAAAACTTAATTAGTTCAATTCGTGATGATGGAGACAATCGCTACGAGGACGGTTTCCGGCTATGGTTTGCTACAAGATCTTAGACGTAACCAAGAACATCTTCAGTTTTATTTCAAAAACTCTCTATTGTAACTTCTAAATTTTAGTAACAAACAGATGCATTCATAGTAAAAAAGTTTTTTTGGTTGAATACAATTTTAGATTCATTCAAAATAAAAATCACATATTCTCTAGATATTCAAATTATTTTTGTGTATATTTCCATTTTGCTTTTATTTCTTTTTATGTATTTAGAGTTAGGATTTGGAAAAAACCATTATGTAGGTGCTAACATAATGTTAAATCTTACCTAGGTTACATGGAATGAGAAGCAAGTACGCGAAAGTGAAGTGTTTGGAAACGTGAAAGCGGGTACTGAAGCGTATATATATCTCCTATATATTAATTGAGATACATTTTAGCATAATAACCTTATGTTTATGTGATAAGACCATATGTAACCAAATATTGTCATGCTGACGTATTAACATCTCATTAAGTTTCAAAAAATATAGAAAAATATTTTATTTACTAGAGAAATTACATGGTATTGTCATTATAGATTATTTGACAAACTGTGAGAGTCAAGTGGCACAATGGTGGCCACCTCTGAAAATTCATCACATTAAGTTACAGGTTTGGGATTCGAACCCTGCTCCCTACAATGTTAAGAGATTATTAAAGCCATTAAACTAGTTGACAAAAAAAAAAAGATTATTTCAAATACTTGATTACTCAGTTTTTTAGGAAAATTATTACATATTTTTAGGCAACATATATATATATATAGTATAACTAAACATTATTATTACAAATTTGAAAAGGAAGGTTTACAATATAAATAAGGGTGGATCGCTAAAACAACCTCCATTTTAAATTTTTATTATGAAACCAATCTTAATATTTGGATATTACTTAAACGGCCTAATTTTGTTTTAAATGGCCGTTTTGCCTTCCATTCGTTTGTTGACAAAAAAACGTAATTACGAAAATGTCATTAATGAATTTATGCACGTAAGCGTGCCAGAACTAAAGTCTACCAGAGCTATGACGGTAGATTTAATAACTCAAATGGTAAACTCTACCAGAGTTATGACGGTAGACTTCTGTTTTGTATGCATTGGTAGACTTACTTGAAAAAGTCTACCAGTTTTGACGGTAGATTTCTATTAAACGAAACAATAGATTTTAGTTGAAATGTTACGGTGGACTAAGTTTTCTCAGTTATGGTAGATTTACGGGGAGAAGTCTACCATTGTGACGGTAGACCTTAACAGGAATACATGGTAGACTTACGTTTTTATGTTACGGTAGATATTATTTTCTATGTAGCAGTAGATTTACGGAGAGAAGTCTACCATTGTGACGGTAGATTTTTCTACCAGTGTTGACTTGTTGATTTTTTTTCGGTAGACTACCGAAATTGTGGTATATTTAACTCACTCGATGGTATATTTTGTAACCTGTGGTAAATTTATCTCGTTGTTGATGATAGACTTCTGGGTGAGTTAGTTATGGTAGATTTTTTTCTTACACGGTAGATTTATTGTGTTTTGGTAGACTTTTGTTATATAGTAGAAGACTTTAGTTGGTAGACTTTCAGAATTTTGGTAGACTTTATATTTCCGATGGGGTAGATTTTAATGTGAACTATGGTAGACTTTTTTACATCCCACGGTCGTAGACTTTTTGTCTCCCATGGTGGTAGACTTTTATACCTCCCA
The DNA here is from genome assembly GCA_026770425.1 of Boechera divaricarpa. Classification (NCBI taxonomy): domain Eukaryota; kingdom Viridiplantae; phylum Streptophyta; class Magnoliopsida; order Brassicales; family Brassicaceae; genus Boechera; species Boechera divaricarpa. Next base: position 4,281,849 of record CM049186.1, on the reverse strand, counting down.
TTGTGGTAGATTTTTTAACCTCCCATAATGGTATACTATTATAAGTTATTCAGACATATGGCAAACTTTTTTTGTGTTTACTATCAGTGTGTTTACTTGAACTTTTTGTACATTTAGTATTCTTGTATCACAAATACCTAGAGCTGTCAATTGGACTGTCTATGTCCAACTGGGCTTGTCCAAGCGGATCTTTTTTTTGTGTGGACAAAGATGGTCATGTCCAATTGGGCTTGCGTCCAGTTGGGCTTACGTCCAGTTGGTTCTGTCCACGGACAGCTTTGTATAGCCAACTTTTTTGGCTTTTGATTGTTTTCCTGTAAAAAGCTCAAACGCAATTTTTGTTTCTGTGTTCCTCTTCATATATCTATATGTTCTAATTAATCAAAACAATCACAAAGTTAATCAAAACAATCACAATAAGTTCCTCAGCATAAAACGAAACAAGATTCCATAAACAAAACAATCAAAACAAGACATCATCCTCAGTCTGGTCTTTGTAAATGGAGCTAATGTTGAGTGAACCCTTCAGCACTTCGTCTGGCACTTAACTCTTTAGTTGCAGCTAGTGTTGAGTGAACCCTTCAGCTGCTACACATTTAGTTTATTAAGTTGGACATAAATGAATAAGAAGGAAAAAAGAAATGCAAAACCTCTTAAGATTCTTACCATCTTCCTTCTCCTCTTCCTTTTCCTCTTCTAAGAAACCAACTTCTGGAAATCCTCGTAGCCAATTTCTTGCACAAATTAAGGCTTGGACATTTGTAGGTAGAAGGCAGCTTCTATACTTGCTAAGTACACGAGACCCTATGCTAAATGATGATTCAGAAGCCACTGTTGTTATAGGGATGCTAAGAACATCACATACCATACTCTATAACTCTTTAAACCGACTTGAGTTATCTTTCCAATACGCTAAAATGTTCAAACTTCTGAAAGCAATCATATCCAGCCCCGGCTCATCCAAATAAATAAATGATCATTCATCACATGATCTATATCTTCAATTCCCACATAATCGTCTTCATTCATCAAATGAACTATATCTTCACTCAAATTCATCACATGATCCTGCATCCTGCATCAAAACCCACGAGATATAAGAATCAAGACTCTGTAAATGTTCTCTGATTTCATTCGGTTCATGAAAATATAGAGCTACATCAAGAGCATATGAATCAGAGACTAAGACAAAGAATATTCATTAAATTAAATAAGATAAACCCTATGAGCTTCACAAAATCAAAACGGAATCTCTCACTTTAGTACCATTAAGAAACTCCATTACTTCTTCTTCTATCGTAACAAATTAATAATAGATACTTTACCCTTCTCCCAAATATCCAAATCAAACTAAGAGTTACAGTAACAAAAACTTAACAAAAACACTCAGAGATTTGCATCAAAGGGTATCATCTTTTCACAAATATAACAGAGCCTTAGAGGCTCATATTAAAAAAACATACAGATCCAATTAGAGGCTCTATTAAAAAATTACACCACTTTCAATTTCATTATAGCTCAATTATACATAATCTATTAATAACTTGTCAGTTCTCATATCCCACAATATCCTGCAAATTCTAACATAAACAATTCTATTCAAATGACACTTCTTAACACTACACTACACTACAAATCAAATGGGCATTCGTGAAAATGAAAAGAGAACATACAAACTCCAGAAATTTGAAGAACAGTACTCAAACAAAACTGTATCAAGTCTTCATATTCCACTCAAAACAAAACCAGATTACAAGCGAGAGAAGTTTGTAACTTTGAGACCAAACTTCACTCTTGATCATTCATAACGAAACTAGAATGAGAATATTAAAACATTAGCTAACTGAATTCATAAACCCAAGCTACAACATCTATAGACTTCAAATCACGATAAATTTTCTGGAAGATTGTTGTCCGCTAAGTAATTTCTAAGAAGAAATGATTTAGTACCTGAAGCTGCTAAAAGAATTCCTTGGATGAGGATGACACCACCAAGCCTAAACCAAGTAAGAAGAAACGTATACTCGTTTCGTTTCTTCACAGGACTACAGGAGCACGCCGATTCACCACTCTCTTAACCGGAGAAGAAGACGCCTATGACCCGAATCCTACGCCTCGAGAGCTCGATTTTGTGGGTTGAGCTCGGTTTCGATTTGGGAAATTTAATTGTGAAACTAGGGTTTCGATTTGAGAAGACTGAAGAGTGAAGAGATGATGAAAATGATAAGTGCCTAAGCGAGACCGTGTTGTGAGTTTTTGCCCATTATGGCCGCGGATGGGCTTGGTCTTGTCCACTATGGACAGCGGGTCAAATTGGTCTTAGTCCAGTTAGACAAATTTAAACTTGTGCAGGCCCGCGGACAGCCCGCCCAATTGACAACCCTACAAATACCATCGCTTTATGAGTTAAGAAAAGTTACTTTCATTTTGGATCGATCTTCTGCTCTTATCACGGACGAGAAAATCAAACTAATCTCATCCAGAAACAAAACTCAACAACATTTGATCTATCGAGAGATTTATGCCAAGGTTTTGAGACTTTTGGGTTTTGATCTAGATCCTTCTTTCGCTTAGAAGTAAATTAAAATTACACTTTTGGTTTTCTTTGCTTTATCATTTTTTTTCCAGGTTCAATTCGACCAGGTTATTCGATGAAACACCAATTTTAATGCGCTTAACGGAAAAAACAATGGAAGATCACATTATATGGTTGCTTGAGAACTTATCATCATAACAGGAGATCACATTATATGGTAGCTTGAGAACTTATCATCATTGGGTTTAAAAAAGTGAAATAAAATTTATCATAACATACCGTAAAAATCTACCATCATATACAATGAAATCTATCATAACATATAATAAAGTCTACCATATTTGTAGATCAAATCTACCATATTAGGTCTACCATGATTCAAGTCGTTATTAAAACTCTATCGTTACTTTACATAAAACAATTTTTATCTTACATTTACGGACCATGAATTCAATTTCCAGTAGTGATGGAACTTATTCAAGTAACAAAATACATGAAACAGTTTTATATTACGTGAAAAAGAACTCTTGTTACGCGTAGTTTATACCACAGCCAACTGTATCATCTTTGGTATACTTTGGACCAAAAGATTCACCTTTTCTCTGTCCACGATATAGATATCCATCATCCCCATGATGGCCACAGCTATTCACTTCCCATCTGTACGATTACAAAAGAAACAATAAATTAGACAGCCACATAACCTCAAATTCTTTGGTAAGCATATCTCAAATGCAGCAACAATCTAAAATTATGCTTTTCGTTTTAAAACAAGTGGTATCAAGACAATGAGTGAGTAGTATTTACCTTGCTATCACCGACCAACTCCACCAGCTGGGGAGTTTTCTTCAAGTTTAGGTCAGGTAGCAATTGTATCTAGACAAAACAGTCACAAATTCACAATGAAGATTAATCACACATTCATCATAGCAAAAACAAATAGTAGTAGCAGCAGCATTAGAGCCTCACCTTGATGATTTGAGAAATCACACCGAGCACAAGATGACGCTGAAATTAGAGAAATAGAGACGTGTTAGTCAATAACCATCACCAAAATTGCAGTATTCTGATGATAGATTTGAGTTAGAGTTAGAGTTACATATTCACATATTTAAACCAATTATATTGAATTAGATGCACATAAAGAGAAAAATGACAACAATTCCAAAGAAAATCAACATCATCCATCGTTCAAAACAGAACAAAACATGCACTTTAATTAATCCAAATCCAATCGAATACTGAACCAACAAGGTCAAATGGAATCCTAGAACTAGCTCTCGATTTAAGCAAAATCAACAAAATTAATTTCAGAATGTGAAACAATCAGGCAAAATCGAGGACTAGAACAAAATGCATTCAGTAGCAAAATCGTAAACCTAGTATCGACAGAAGAGTAAGAAGGAGAGAAGACGAAGTACCTCGCCGGAATCAGAGCAAGGTATGGGACGGTAGCAGGAATGAACTGAACCACGAGGTGTCCCACCACAAGAACCAGAGCAAGTCCTTTGCAGAGCTTAGTGAAATTGATGAACAAACTCGTTCCCTGAAACAATGTAGGAAGAAGAAGATTCGTAAGATCAGAGACGACGATACTTTCCAAAATCGAAAACAAAGAAACCGCAAAAGATCTCAGGACAATTTCATAGATCTACTATAATATCCGTACCGGAGAACTCATGTCGCCGGACTTGAGCGAGGGCCGTGTAACAGCAAATCTGAGAGATCTCGTCGATGGTGGTGGAGTCGTTTCAGAGAAACCCTAGAAAGAGGCAGAGATAAGGAAAAGAAGTGAACGAGACTGAGATGTTTAAAGAGGCTATTTTTTTTTGTGAAAAGAAAAAATAAAAAATAATGGCAATTCTGTAATTATACAATCATGAACTAATTTTTATGTCTTTTTACTAAATCATCAAACACATATCATAACACAAGGTTGGTTTAGTAATAAGAAGAAACATATAGGTTGTTTGATGCAATTGTCTCTATAAAAAATATACATAATTTTTAAATCTTATAGCATATCTAATTAAATTTAAATCTTATATCATACTAAAAATTATAATTAACAACACAAATCTAATATAAAAATTTTAAATAACTTAACTAAAAGAAAAAGCAAATAATCTATTCTTACAATAAATAAAAATTAAATAGTTTGCGGATGAGTGAAATATTTATATGTTGAATGCAGGCTTCGAAGAGAAAGAAAGAAAGCTTATCACTCAGATTAAGGTAGGAGGGAAACATTATGTATCCTCCTTCTCTTGGACTTACAATGCAAATGGGGATTATTCTGTTAAGTCAGAATATTGAGTTTGGAGAAATGTGCAGAATCTGTTGAGAATCCAAATTTGATCTCTAATCCTAATGTCAAGCCTCTGTTTGAAGCATTATGGCAAATCAAGGCACCCCCAAAATTAAGCATTTTATATGGATATGTTTAGCAAACTGCCTAGTAACTAGAGACAACATGAAGAAAAAAAAGATTGACTAAGCAAGGTCACTGCTCAATTTGTCCTGACCAGGAGGAATCTATCAATCATCTTTTCTTCTTGTGTCCCTTTGCAAACCTTATGTGGGCTCTTTCTCCTATGGAACACATATTCTTCCCCTTGGCATCAGGTTCTATACTTGAAAATTTTTCTCTTTTGCTTTTCCCTGAAGGAATGGATGGGGTTGAGAACCAGCAAAGACAGAAAATTTGGCCTTGGATTGTTTGGAAATTATGGAAATGCAGGAATGACAAGGTTTTCTCTGTCTTGGATCATCCTGCTAATGTTATGATTGAAGAAGTTCACTTGGAGAGTCTTGAGTGGTTTGGTGCTAATCCTGAATCTTCAGGTTCTTCAACATGGGTGAGATGTAATACTGATGGAGCTTGAAGCAAAACAAATGATAATTCTGGAATAGGTGTGGATTCTCAGGAACAATATGGGTTAGATTGTTCATTTTGGAGCAAAATGTTTACCGACTTTGTCCTCTCTTCTCCATGTAGAAGCAGCTGGCCTAGTGTAGGCAGTGCAATGCGTAAAAAACTTGGGTTATAAGAAAGTAGTTTTTAAATCGGATTGCTCTAATCTAATCCAAGCAATTAAGCATCCACATTTCTGGCCGGGTTTGATCAGCTTCACCTCGGATGTTCTCGGAGTAAGTAAGGAAGCAGGAGACTTTTTGTTTTTCTTGTCTTATCGTCTTGTAATTTGTGTGCGGATGCGATTGCATATGCCATTTCCAAAACGCAGCCATATTTTGCTTTGATGCATGTTGTTCCCCTTAGTTGGCTTTAAGCCATTATGTGAATAAAGACAAGCATTGTATCTTTTATTTGGATTGGTCTATAGAAATTAGTTTTGTGTTTAAAAAATAAAATAAAAAAATTAAATAGTTCAAAGTCAAAATATGTAGATCACTATCTTAAATTTCATTTTTTTCAGTTCCATCAAACAAAATTATTTCAAATTTTTTGTTGTCGTGTCGGCAAAAAAAAGACATCATCAAACTCAAATTTCTCGAAGTTAATTTAATTCGCTAATCACTTCTAACATCTCTCACATATATGATTCATGTCGTTGTCATTTATCTTTTTAAAAATAAAATACAAAGATTATTATGCAAGAAAATCGGAAATTAATTTGTTACAACTACTTAACACATATATGTTAAGATCTCATATCAAATTAAAAAAACCTTATTAATATTCTTAGAAAATAAAATAAAAATTCACCAAATCTCTCTAAAATCATCTACTTCCTCTGTTTTCGCCTTCGAATAAAACAAACAAATAAAAACAGATCAAACTCTCTCTCCCTCTCTCCCTCTCTCTTCCTCTAAGCTCTATAGAACTAATCGGCGATAATGGCGAAGTGTCACCGGAACAATGTCCATCCTCTCATTCTCCATCGTATTCCCTCCGCTTCTTCTTCTTCTTCCGCCTCGGGAAACACATTCTCCGGATCGTCATTCCGTAGAATCATTTTCGACGCCATTAGCTGCGGCGGTAGCTCTCGTTATCGACGTGAACTCCGAGAAGAAGACAATGAAGATGGTTCGAAATCGACAACGATCGGAGATGATGATTTAGCAAAGAAATCGGAGAAGCTCTGCGATCTGTTGAACTTAGCAGTGATTGAGAGTGGTGTTCAGACTAAGAAGAAGGAGGAAACGCTTGAGGTTCTGAAACGTGTTGTTAGGGATTTACAAGCGGCGGAGACGGAGGCGGAGAAAAAAATAGCGGCGGCGAGTGAGGTTAGGTTGTTAGCAAAAGATGATACGGAGGTGAGAGTGACACTTGCAATGCTCGGTGCGATTCCGCCGTTGGTTAGTATGATCGACGACGATTTTTTACAAATCGAAGATGCGCTAATCGCTTCGCTTTACGCTCTTCTCAATCTCGGAATCGGAAACGATGCGTGAGTCTTCTCATTGCATTGCATGTTTCTTCTGCATTTCAAATTCTTCATTAGGTTTTGTGATTCTTAGGTTTGATTTTTCCATGTTTTTTTTTTTTTTTTTTGGTTTATTAGTTGTGAATGATTTTTCTTCTTGTTGTTGGTTTTCTTCTTTTGCCATGATTCTTCAGAGATGTCACTTTCAATGCTTTTTTAAGGTTTGATCTGTTTTTGTTATATGTTTTGTCTGAAGCCAAAAATCTGGAAAACTTGAAGCATTAAATTCAATCATTTGTTTCAATGACAATATGGTTAAATTCTCTGCATTTCAGGAACAAAGCAGCCATTGTTAAAGCAGGTGCTGTTCACAAAATGTTGAAGCTAATTGAGTCATCAAAACCTCCGAATCAATCGATTTCCGAGGCTATTGTCGCTAATTTCCTAGGGTTAAGCGCGTTGGATTACAACAAACCAATCATCGGTTCATCTGGTGCAATTGTTTTTCTAGTGAAAAACTTTGAGGAAAACATTAGCTCACAAGCTAGAGAAGACGCTCTTCGAGCTCTTTACAACCTCTCAATCCATCATCAAAACGTTCCATTCATACTCGAAACCGATCTGATTCCTTTTCTCTTGAACACATTGGGAGATATGGAAGTTAGCGAGAGGATTCTCGCCATCTTAACCAATGTGGTATCAGTCCCTCAAGGAAGGAAAGCGATTGGGGCTGTGGTTGAAGCGTTTCCCATATTGGTTGATGTGCTGAATTGGAATGATTCAGTAAAATGTCAAGAGAAAGCTATTTACATTCTCATGTTAATGGCTCACAAGGGGTATGGAGACCGGAAAGCGATGATCGAAGCAGGTATCGAATCTTCATTGCTTGAATTAACACTTTTGGGAAGCCCATTGGCTCAAAAGCGAGCCTCGAGGGTACTAGAGTGTTTGAGAGTGGTTGACAAAGGGAAGCAAGTCTCAGCTCTGATCTACGGAATATCTTCTTCTTCTTCATTGGGTAGAGAGAGAGGCCATGAGGTTAGGATGAGTGATGAGAGAAAAGCAGTGAAGCAGTTAGTGCAACAGAGTTTACAGAACAACATGAAGAGGATTGTCAAGAGAGCTCATTTACCACATGACTTTGTTACTTCACAGCATTTCCCAAAGAACTTAACTTTCTGAATCCAAAACCAAAAACAAAATAAATGTGTAAGTCTTTTATTGAATCATCGTTCATCATTGTCCAATAAAATTTGCTACTAGGAAAATATATAAATGTATATATATACTTTTTGACTAATTATTATCACCATTTTTAATTGTATAGCGAATTATTTACACAAAGATATGTATCATTTATATACTCTCGGAATTACATACGAGTGTTGTAGTAAAAAATTACAAATAGTATTTTACAAATTTAATTAAAAGAATTACGCTACTGATTACAATCCAAATTTTATTTAATTTTTTATATTTTTTTAAGTTTTTAACATTCTTGAGTTTGGTTGGAGCCATAAATGGAAGTTAACTTTCTAACTACGGTTAGGTCAGTGACACTACAGTGGCATTGAGTGTAATTGTGAGGAAGATGAGGGGGTAATAATACAGTCTGATTGGGATCTTCACATTCACCAATAAGTTTTTATATTTTCTTAATGTCATTTTAAGACCCCAAATTTAACGCAAGTTACAATATTGTCGATCAAAGATATCTTATACATATTATAATTTTCTTGTGTTAAGCATGCATTCGTCCACTCGTGGATCGTGCTGATAATAGTTTCCTTTAAAATATTACGACTTTCTGATACCAATGTTTGTTGTACACTCGTGGGATTTGCGAAGAACCGACAACCGTTTTCGTACGTTGTTTAACGTAAAAGACAAATCTTGGAAACCCCCAAAATTTGTATGTTGATTCAAAGGTAGTATTTTTGTTTTTTTGGATAATGATTTAAGGGTATTATTGATTGTTATTAAGCGATTAATATTGCGATCCTAAAACTCGTCTAGATCTAAAAAGAAAAAACAAAAGAAAAAGCAACCGTGTTTTATTTTTATAAGTAGGGTTTGGAATTTGATTATTTCGAAAGTACTTTTTTTTTTTGTGGTAAGAAGGAAGCCACGTGATGTACGTCTCAATTGTTTACATCACTTAATTGGTTTCAATTTTAATTATTGTATGGTAGTATAAACCTCAAAACCATCCCCACTTCTGATTTGGTCTATGAGCTTAATACGAGAGATATTTATATACTACAGTTATATAATTCGTATATATAGTTTGAAGTTTTCCTTATTGTGTAAAAATCATATCTTCTTATAGATCACATGTACAACTTTTTTTGTGTGTAAAAGGGATGGAGACAGTGTTAGTAATATGGAATATTTTGACGGAGACGTGCATATTTGTTACCATTATAATTTAAGTGTATACGACAAAAGATAGAAAATTATAATGAGATATTTACTACGGACACGACTGTTCTTGGGTAGTGTATAGACATGGACATTAGATGTTTATGTTACTACGGATTTGATAGGTGACCAAAGGTTTTAGACGGTTAAATTCAAAATGTGTTGGCACTTAAGTCGGTTCAGTGAGCAAAAAAAACCCTCAATTTATTTCTTGATTTTCAAAATCGTGGATCTTTATATAAGGAACAAGGTGCTGGCTCTGAATCAAAGTTCACTGAATCGTTTAAAATTTTCCAAACAGTTTAAATTTAATTTCTGATTTCTTAGATAATGCTAAATCAATTGATTTATTTTTCTGTTCATTTAAACCGCTTTTATAAACCACTAAAACCAACCGTTTTATTTGATTGGTAGCCACTCAAGCGAGTAGCCTCTAACTACAATGGTGACTAAGAATCAAACCTGACATAATTAATGTGATACTAGTATCCATTTGTTCATTATATAGGTTTATATATGTTTTTACTTAGCAAATTGTTCACTTAATAGAACATATATATGTAATAAAACTCGCATCTCTCGGAGTTATCGTAAGGGAACCTAAGACGTTAAGGTTAGTTATTTCTTTCTTATATAGTTTCGTATTTGATGTTGCAATTTAAAAGTGTATAATTGCCTATTTAGTATTCCTAGCTATACCCTTAAGATTCTTAAGGTTATATTATATTGATGCATGGATGATGAATATAAACGAGACAAGGATGATGTGAACCAAGTGTAAGAACGATTACATGTAAGTATGTGACATATCTCTTTAATTAATTATATTGTTTTTAATTTCTTATTAGGTGTTAAAAATAAAATCCCATTGATGAAAGAATAGAAGAGGACACCTCTGATCAGGTCGGTGCGGATCAGCCAACAATCTGGTTGTTGCATTAAATCATTCCTATTATACGTAACGATATTATTATGGTCATGGACCAACTTACACAATGGTGGGTGGGGGGTATATGATTTTTAATATTCTTTCAAAATTGAAATTTCTATAACATAGGAAAACTGACCATTTGTAAAAAAATTACAGAAATGGAAAGAAAATTATCCAACAAACAATACAACCAGAATAACTGAAATTCTATAACATAGTGATATTTTGTGCCGTCCAAATCATCATCGACTCACATATTTTAGCTTTTTTTTTTCCACTGAATCATTTTCGTTATATGGAATACAGATTTGATATATATACAAAGCCAGCGAAAAATAAGAGTTCTCCAAAAACTAAATCCTATTCATGGAAAACACATGATGGGATACTAAAGCCAAAAATTATAAAGTTGTCAAAACCACCAGGAAACTATAGTGCCCAGTGCCCACAAGTCGCTGACTAGAGAACCTACAACCGCAAACGGATGAGAACCATTAATTATCTGCTTTTATTATCATGAATTTATGATAATTCCTTGTGCCCAATGTTTTTAGCCTATTGATTACAACCGTTTACTCTTTTTTTTCCTTAATTTAGGAAAAACAACAAAAACTCTTTTATTTTATCTTAGCTCTATTCAGTATACATAATTTTTCAGTTAAATCACTTGGTTGTGCTCTTGTAGTAGTTGCTTAGGGTTTTTTACCTGACACATCATAGTCTGAGACATCAGCTAAGTCGAATAAATCATGTATCATTAGAACGTAAACATGTTAAAATCTTATAAAAACAAATAAAGTCAAAATACGTAAATCTTTAAGTATATAAATTTACATATTGCACACCCAAGTTCCCTCTTTCTCGTTCATGCTCTTGTAAAGCTTCCAACTACAGTTAAAAGAAATTCTTTTTGATCAACTTCAAAAAGCTTATAAATTAAGCTTACTCTTGAGGTGGTCTATTTTTACTTGTGAAGTGAATGGATCAAAAACTCATCATAAGAACGCTACAAATGTCTAAATTCATTCTAGGATCCAGAACAGTTCCCATTGTAATAATAATGCTATATAGCTTCCAATATTTATTAACTTTCGTCCTCATCTTAGAAATCATCTCCAATAACGTTGTCATCGTGGTTCCAACAAACAATGAATCTTCTATATATGCCTAAAGTATAAGTTAGATGTTGAGTAACTTCTCCATAACATTAAAATGGTAATACTATAGAAGGACATCAAATCTCACGGATAATCTTTGTTTTCTTCCAATCTTGACTTGAGGGATAATTGTAGTTTCTGTCATCCATTTTAAACCTATTTAACCTACGTTACATTATTTTTTTTTTTTTATATTTTTACCGTTAAGTTCAGATCGTGATTTTCTATTTTCTGCAGATCCAGAGACAACTTTTAAACTATTGTTTTTGAAAATACCCTCCCTCTCAAATGAATTCGAACTCACAACCTACTCGTCCGTATTTTTGTTCTTTTTCAAAGAAGACATTCAATCCTAAGTTAGAATATTGTCCATTAAAAATATATTTCATATTCTGACAAAAGAAAATAGGGATCCTTAATGAAATATGCATTGGTCCACTCGTGAATCATGCATATAATAGTGTCTCCGCTAAAAAATTACTATCACTTTTGTTATACCAATGTAGTTGCACACTCGTGGGATTTGCGAAGAACCGACAACCAGTTTTGTACGTTGTTTATTTAATTTTTCTACTTGTTGGGCTAACGTAAACAACAAATCTTGGGAAACCAAAAAAGTTGTAGTTCATGTACACGTAATGTTTGATTCAAGGGTAGTACTATTTCTGTTTTTAGATTAATGATTTTAAGGGAAGTATAGATTGTTATTAGGCGATTAATGGAGATTCTAAAGTTCGTCTAGATTTGTTGTTTTAAACTAGGTTTTATTTTTCTTAGTAGGGCTTGAAATTTGAATACTCCGACACTTTCTTTTGTGGTAAGAAGAATTCCACGCGACGTACATCACAATTGGTTACATCACTTACTTTGTTTCATTAAAACCCAACTTTTGGTCAACGATATAGCTAGGTACCAGGAATATAGTTTGAAGTTGTCCCTGTTGTATAAATATCTTTTCTTCTTAGAGCACATGCAAAACTCTTTTTGTGTGTTTAGTGGATGGAGGCAGTGTTATAGTATGAATGAACATGGAGTATTTTGGAGGAGAACAGAGGTGGACTCGGTTTGTGGAAATAGAGGATGACTTGGTCTTCTCTCTATGCAAGTTTACTAATATTACAAATTTACAATTTACTAATATTCACTCGACACGGCTGTTCTTGGGTAGATGTAAGACATGGACATTCTATTTATGTGTTCCAACGGATTTGATTGATTGGTGACAAAAAACTTAGATGGCGTGATTAAAAAAAAATATTTTGGCAGTTAAATACAAGCCGGTCCACCATTCTCTAGTGGCTCTCAATTGTTCTTTGATATTAAAAATCATGGAATTTTCTTTGCATAAGGAACAAAGTGTCGGCTCTGAAACGATACACTACAAGAGACAGCCTATTTCCGACAGACGAAATTGTCGGTATTCCATCGGAAATGGCTGTTTCGACGGGTTTTGGATGATTTCGTCCGTTAGTTGTAGATCGGCAGAAAATTGGGAAATTTCGAACGCATGATTACTACGACTGGTTGCTACGAGGAATTCATGTGGTCACTCCGAACAAAAAGGCTAACTCAGGACCACTTGATCAGGTTAAGAGTTCGATATTTGCTTTAGTGACTGTTGAATAGGAAGCTACAAATCTGTTCTTGTTGAGTATATAGCCGTTCGTGATTCTATGAACAGAGAGACTAGTTGGTAACACTTTCTTGTAAATGCAGTATCTAAAGATCAGAGATCTTCAAAGAAATTCGTACACACATTACTTCTATGAAGCAACCGTTGGAGCTGGTCTTCCAATTATCAGCACTTTACGTGGTCTTCTCGAAACAGAGGATAAAATACTGCAGATTGAGGGCATTTTCAGGTATCTCCTGTTCAGCTTGGTACCACAACAATTTGTTCAGATAACAAAAGAATGAGCTGGCTTTGCATCTTCACACTAATATTTTGCTTTGATGCCTTGCTGCAGTGATACTTTAAGTTACCTTTCAGCAATTTTCTCGGCACCAGAAGCTTCAGTGAAGTTGTAGCAGAAGCAAAGCAGGCAGGTTTCACAGAGCCAGATCCACGAGATGATCTATCTGGAACAGATGTTGCCAGAAAAGTATGGTTTCTGTCATCAAATCGGGTTAATGCACCTTGTGTTCAACCATTTAAATGATTTTGAACCTTCTCGTATCTGCTACTTCTGCAGGTGACAATTCTTACCAGAGAATCAGGCTTAAGATTGGATCTTGACGGCCTCCCAGTCCAGAATCTTGTTGTGCCAAAGCCTCTACAAGTCTCTGTATAATCACAGTATTAATTTCATCATCAATAAAGATTATCCTTTTGACACTTCAGTATTCTTTTCTAATGTTTATCACAGGCTTGTGCATCACCAGAAGAGTTCATGGAGAAGCTACCTCAGTTTGATAAAAAATTTGTCCAAACAAAGACAAGAGGCTGAAGCAGCAGGAGAAGTAAGTAATGCCTCTTAGCAAAACTCATGTTAAAAACCGAATGCACCGCCTCGAAAAAAACTCATTTCAGATTGTGTTGTTGTGTTGTCTGTGTTTTAGGTCTTGAGATATGTAGGAGTTGTATAGGCGGTTGAGAAAAAGGGGACGGTCGAGTTAAAACGATACAAGAAAGATCATCCGTTTGCTCAGCTCTCGGGCCGCTGATAACATCATCGCTTTCACAACCAAACGGTACAAAGAACAACCTCTGATTGTTCGTGGACCTGGTGCTGGTGCTCAAGTCACAGCCGGTGGAATCTTCAGTGATATTCTTCGCCTTGCATTCTATCTCGGGGCTCCATCTTAACACAATCATTTCTTCTAGGAACAAATCTAATGATCAGACCTTGTTACTACATGCTAGAATATGTAATATGGATTTCAGAGATTTGATTCTTATAGATGAAATAAAACTTCATGGTAATAAAATGATACGAGCCCGTGTTTGGGAACGAGTTATAGGAGCCGTAGTGCTTATGTTAACGTCTTAAGAAGACAAAAAGCTTAGGAAAAACTCTTCTCCCTTATCAACCCTAGCGTTCTTGACTAAGGTTAATGATTGGAAGCCCTCTTTAATAAAGACTACGATCTCTTAAATAAACCTTGAACAGAAAGCCCTAGATTACAAGATAAACTCAAATCTTAACTAATAAGGTAAACGATAAGATAAATAGAAATAAACAATCGAAATTACTAAAACCAAAATGTAAACTTTGAATTATGATTCACCAGTTAGAGCCCGTCTTCTTTGGTACGTTATACCGAATCTGGTTTCATTACTCCCCTCCTCGATTAAGAGCTTGTCCTCAAGCCCAAATTCTGGATATGCTTCCAACAGCGTGGCAGCATCCTCCCACGTGGCCGAGTCCTCATCGTTATCTGTCCACTTGACAAGTAATTGTCGACTACCACCACGAAGTCTAGCTCGAAGCAACTTCTTAGGTGTCGGTGGAGCTACTCTCCCCTGAATCACTGATGGTAAAGGTTGAGGAGACGTCGGATGTTGTCCTCTATGTGGTTTGAGTAACAAAATATAGAAAACGTCATGAATCCGAGTGTTGTCCGGCAGTTTGAGTCTATAAGATACTGCTCCCACACGGTCCAATACTTCAAATGGGCCATAAAACTTTGGAGAGAGCTTATGAAAACTCTTACGAGAGACAGAAAGTTGTCAATATGGCTGTAGCTTGAGCCAAACCCAATCCCCAACATGAAATTCTAAAGCGCGATGATGACTATTATAAGTTGACTTCATCTGTTCTTGAGCTTCCATGAGACGCTCGCGAGCAGTAGAGAGAAACTCATCCCGCCATGATAACGCCACGTCAACTGTATTCACTTTCGAGCTCCCCACACTATAATCTAACAACCGTGGGGGTTCTCTACCATAGACCACCTTAAACGGGCTAGTCTTAAGACTTGTATGGTATGATGTATTGTAACAGTACTCCACCCAAGGCAGCCATTTTAACCATTCCTTTGGCACGTCACCCGTCACACAACGCAAGTACATCTCCATCGTTCTGTTAACAACATCTGTTTGGCCATCGTATTGTGGATGATATGTCGTGGTAAAACACAGTTCCGTTCCCAGTAGGCGAAACAGCTCACGCCAAAACAGACTTCGAAAAATCTTATCTCTATTCGAGACAATGGTTTCGGGAATCCCGTGAAGACGAACAATGTCTTTGAAGAATGCCCGAGCGACTGAAACAACAGTATAGGGATGACTCAATGGAATGAAATGGCTGTATTTGGAGAATCTGTCCACGACTACCCTTATAACTGTTTTCCCTTCCACATTAGGTAAAGCTTCTACCAAGTCCATTGAGATATCATACCAAATTTGGGATGGAACAGGAAGAGGTTGCAGCAGTCCCGCTGGCTACAGTGTCTCCCACTTACTCCGCTGACCAATTTGGCATTCACTAATGAAATCATCCACCGAGTTCTTCCACCCTTTCCAGTGAAAATCTCTCTTTATTCTATCCATCGTTTTTTGTGCCCCTTCATGTCCAAAAGTATGAAATCCAGCCACCACATCCCTCACAAGGTCTGAACCTTCCAAGATATAAGCTCGACCTTTATAAAAAATCAAACCGTCACTCGCCGTCCAAACCGTTGATTCCTCCCCTTTGATAATGCGGTCGCGGCGTGAAGATAAGGTTGGGTCTCTTTTGATCTCAGCTCGCAGGCAAGCAATAATTCCCTTTTCCGTCAGCGCGAAGTGCATAGACATCACATTCTTCACTGCGATCTTCCTCCTCCCGGCGTGATAACGCATCGACGACTTTGTTGAGTGCACCTGATCTGTATTCCACAACGAAATCATACCCCAATAATTTGCTTACCCAATGAATCTGTGGTGAAGTAGACAGTCGTTGCTCCAGCAAAAACTTGAGGCTATAGTGAGCGGCGCGAATGAGAAATCGTCTACCCCATAAGTAAAGTCGCCAATGTTTGATTGCCTTGGCCAATCCAATGAGTTCTCGTTCGTAAGCTACTAGTTTAAAGTGCCGATCAGCCAATTTACGGCTGAAGAACGCAATTAGATGCCCATTTTGCAGCAACACTGCCCCAATTCTGCTACCCGAGGTGTCACATTCCACAATTAACTCTGCTGAAAAATCTGGTAGGGCCACTACCGGAGATTCCGACAAAATCTTTTTCAGTTTTGCAAACGCCGCTGATGTTTCTTCGTTCCATGTGAATCAATTCTTTCGTAAGAGACCTGTGAGTGGAGCAGCGAGGATCCCATAATCTTTTATGAATTTACTGTAGTAACCCGAGAAATCAAAAAATCCTTGTACCGCTCGTGCTGTAACTGGCTTTGGCCATTCTGTAATGGCCATAATTTTTGATTTGTCCACCCGGACCCCTTCATGCGATATCACGTGACCCAAATAGCCAATCTGTTTTCTGTCCGAATACACACTTAGGAGCCTTCAACAGTAACTGGTGGACCCGTAGAATCGCAAAAAGTTGTCGGAGATGTGAGAGATGTTCAGACCATGAGCCGCTGTAAATTAAAATATCATCAAAGAACACCAATACAAATTTGCGAAGAAAACCTCGAAAAATAGCATTCATCAAGCGTTGAAAGGTGGATGGGGCGTTTGACAATCCAAAGGGCATGACTAAGAATTCAAAATGGCCATGATGCGTTTGAAAAGCCATTTTCTCCACATCATTCCCAGCCATTCGAATTTGGTGGTATCCCAAAGTTAAATCTAATTTTGTGAACCACCGAGCTCCATGTAACTCATCCAATAACTCATCAACTATCGGAATTGGAAACTTATCTTTGACCGTTACTTTGTTGAGTTCACGAAAATCAAAACAAAAACGCCACGTGCCATCACTCTTTTTGACCAAAAGTACCGGAGACGAAAATGGTGACGTGCTTGGGTGAATGATTCCACGTTGCAGCATATTTGTGCACTGTTTCTCGATCTCTTCCTTTTGCAAATGTGGGTATCTGTATGGTCGTACTGCCATCAAATTCGTTCCATGCAACAATCGTATCTTATGGTCACAGTCGCGAGCCAGTGGAAGGCCCACCACCTCCTTGAAGCGGTCGTTGTACTCGACAAGAAGAGCTTTCAAACCGGCCTGCAGATCTCCACAAATCCCTTCTCCTGTTCTAACAACATTATCCTTTTGTGATTCTAACTGTGTTTCTGTAGTTGATGTGGTCATAAAGAACACCTCCTCTTCCTCATCAAACCAGTCTTCCAAATCGCCGCCAATAACATTGAATTTTGGTCCATCGTCTATTCGATAATCCGCTTCTTGTTGCCAAACAACCGGAGTGTTTTTCCAGTTAAACTCTACCGTCTTTGAAATACCTTCCCAAATCACCCTACCCAGCGCATTGATCCATCTGATACCATCGAATTCCCAAAACAGCATCAAATCATGTTAGAGCAATAGCGAAACAATCCACTATAAACTGATGGCCTTGGATGTTTGATATATCATGGATTTTACCCGTTTTTAGCCATGATATAAGTCGTTTTATCGAGTCTTTCTAGTGCTTTTTCTATCATTTTAGAGTCTTTTCAGGTTTTAGCACGTTTGGGACGAAATTGGAGATTTTGGAGACATTTGGAGCCCTTTTGGAGCAAACTGAAGAAAGTACCCGTTTTGAAGCCTGAGTATCGATCGACACCATTCCGAGTATCGATCGACACCATCATGGTATCGATCGATACCGACGTAATCAACGCGCAGAAGAGATTTTCAAGGAAGCCCATAAGAAGCCCAATCATCCCCTTTATTTACAAAAGAAGCCCAGCTCGTGTTTTTAGACCTATTTAAGTAGTTTTTAGTCATTAGGTCAAGGGGGACTGCAGACTTTGCTTTTCAATTTTATTCTTGAGCCACCATTGAGATTTGAGAACTTTTGTGAGGGAGACGGATCCAAGACCTTGTTAATCATAGAGAAGATCCCGAACCCTTGTTTTTATTCTTTTGTGATATTTAATTTCATGATTTATTCAGTTATGGTATTTGTTTCATTTATCATGTCAGAGTAGTCTCCTTTTAGGTTTAGGGTTTTCTCATATGGATTTCTCTGATTTATGATGATTGATTTGTTAGGGTTCAAAATCTGAATAGTTCTTCACCATAGGTTGTTCTCAAAGCTATTTCTAACCTGATCACTTAGAACATAGAACCTAGATTAATCGATTAGGCACGACAGTGCAATTGAGTAATCTGATAAAACCTAGGGTGAGCAATTGGATTATCTGCAAAGAGATTTGGTTTAGTCGAATTGTGAACATATCAAACTTGAATTGATTGCTGGTTTACTGTGTAGGATTTGCAAAGAGATTTGGAATTCTAGATTTTAGACTTAGTTAGTTTTCACAACGAGAGTTGGTTAACTATACTATCGTGTTTGAGTTCAAGAACGGCGCTTAATTGAATTGAACCTTAATTGATTAATTGTTATCTATCATTGATTTCCTGAGAATTTCCCTGAGCCTAGCTCCCATCCATATCAATTCAACCTAAGTTTAATTTGATCATTTGTTTTCTCGTCATTCACTGTTTGCTTAGCACAATCTGCATCTTTCATCTACTGAGTGAGTTTTCTTGAGTTCTTGTGTTCGACCCCTGATATACTGCAGCAACTGCTTTAGTACTTTTAGGGTATTAATTTGAGCATATCAAATTTGGCGCCGTTGCCGGTGACTCTAAAAATTCACCATTAGAATTTTAGTTGTCGATTTTGTCTAAGTTCGTCGTCAGTATCGATCGATACTCCATTGGTATCGATCGACACTGAACGTCTGTTTTTAAATTTTGGTTACTTATCTTCTCGTTTTCTTTTGATTTTCAGGTGTATGCATCAGCGTACCACCAGGAGAACGAAAAACACACCACTGATCAATCTCTCCAACTCAGAGCTAGCAGAGCTTGAACGCACAATTCGAACAAAGAAAAGAACTACAGTTGAGATGGATCTTCCACAAGGTTTGGTGCATGATGAGGAAGGTGGACAACTACCTCCTCCACCACAACCCCAAGCTGTTGCAGAACGGACACTTGGCGATTACAACCGACCGGATCAGTTCTATGCCAATCGTGCAGCGATCCGTATTCCGACTTTCCAGAGAAATGACTTTGAGCTGAAGCCTGCTTACTTCGCTCTTGTCGGACAGCACCCCTTCACAGGCCTTTCTCATGAACACCCTATGGATCACATTGAGAAATTTGAAGATTTGGTCACTAGCATGAAGTACAATGGAGTGCCACAGGAATATCTCTTTTGTAAGCTCTTCCCATACTCTCTTGGTGGAGAAGCAGCTTACTGGCTGAAGCAGTTGCCTCCCGGATCTCTCGCTACTTGGAATGAGACCAAGAACGCTTTCCTGAACAACTTTTATGACGATGCGAGATCGAGGAACTTAGGAACAAGATATCTCAATTTTCTCGTGGTCCAACAGAAGCGCTCAAGGCTGCTTGGGTTCGATTCCGATCATATCGAGAGACCGCCCTCATCACGGTTTCAGTCAAGTTCAGCTGCTCGGGACCTTTTACGAGAGGGGTTGATTGGAGGTATCGATGGCACTGGATTCTCGCAAGCAACGGGAACTTCAACACTAGGATTCCAACCGATGCCGTGAAACTGATTGAGAACTTGGCGTCTAGCAATAGCACCAAGAATGCTGATTTTGAGCGGAAGAGGCTCGCTAGTGTTGCGACAGTTCGCAGATTGCTGAGGTTCAGCGAAGCTAGACACAATGCACAACCTGCTAGTGGGGAAGACAAAGAAGGCTGTACATTTTGCTGAGGAAGTAGAGGAGATTAAAGATGAAACAGAAGATGTTAACTACATTGGTGATTCTGGTTTTCGTGGTCACGATTTGGTTACAACAACAACAAGCCTCAACAACAATCAGCAAGGTGGTTACAAATCTTGTGGTAACCAATCTGGTTTTGGTGCCACACAATTCGTCCAAAACCACTTCAGAGCAATGACTTTACTCGCCAATACGGTAATTCATCTTACCAACCGCATTCTCCGAGGTCTACAGAGAGTAAGACAGAGATCCTCTTGGAACAAATTCTACAGTGGACAAGAAAAAATGATCGTGGATTTTAATAGAAAGCTGGATAATGTGTACACCGATCTGAATGGGAAAATCAACGCTCTCGAAATCCATCGAAGATGCTGGAAAGTCAAATAGCTCAGACATCAGCAGCTGTCAAGGGAAAGATAGTTCAACCACAGCATGGACATGTCAATGCAATCACCTCGAGCGCTAGAGAAGAGGATTTTGAGCCTGAGATGAATGTGTTCGTATTCAGTGATATTAGTATCGACCGATACCTGCCTGGTATCGATCGACACTTCTCGAGACCTGCTGTAGATTCGAAGGTTGCTGAAGATGAAGATAAGAATTCTGACATTCCACGCGTATCGATCGACACCCCTACCTGTGTCGATCGACACCAACCTGCAGAGACGATACAAAACTCCAGTATCGATCGACACTCATATGGTATCGGTCGATACCCTTCGCAAGCTGAATCAATAACTGAGAAAAGGACAGAGATGGTTGAGGAACGGTATACAAACCAAAACTCGAGACTCAAATTGCTCGTGACCGCAGCCTGCCGCGAGAAGACAAGATGGGTTTCTTCCGGGGACGACTGAAGATCCAAGAGCTCACATCAACGCCATAAGTCTAAGAAGTGGAAAAGTGGTAAATTGAGGAGTTAAGCAGACTCCAATAGCTGAAAATCCCGTCGATCTTGCTGGAGATGACGAGTGGGGTGCTAAAATCCCAGGGTATCGATCGACACCATCCCGGTATCGATCGATACCGGAACAAGGCCAAGGAGGATGTTGAACCTGTCAAAGAAAGGGTCTACAAGCCGAAGTTGCCCTATCCTATTATTCCCAAGCTGACAAGAGAGGAGTGGGAGGCTGCTAGAAGCAAGTTTTTGTCAAAAAAGATGGTTGCAGGACCTCCCGTCGCTGATACACCACCACCGCTGAGACAGTTGACAAAGAGGGAAGACCCAGGGAAATTCTCAGTTCCATGCTCCATCTCTAGAGTAAACTTCAAGGAGTCTCTCGTTGACTCAGGGTCTAGTGTCAACGTCATGTCAAGGGCGATTGCAGAGAGATTGAAAGCTGATATGAAATCTCCTAACACGCTTCTCACATACGCGGATTCTTCTAGCTCACTCCCTTACGCTACAATTCTTGATTTACCTGTTAAAATAGGAGATTGTCTGATTCCTACTGATTTTCAGGTTGTGGAGATGAGCCAAGGATCCAAGGTGCCCTTGATTTTGGGAAGACCATTTATGGCTACTGTTGGCGCGATCATGGACACGCCTAATAAGAGAATCTCTTTCTCTTGCATTGACGGAGAAGTCTTCTACGATGACATTCCTTCTGGAAGAGCGCCCAGACATGTCTCGTGCATCACCATTGCCTCGGGCGAGACTCTGATGATCGATCTGCTCGATGAGTCTTATGATGAACCAAAAGTCGCAGATGTTTCAAATGAACCCCCCCCAACACCCCAAGAAAGTTGTGGAGAAGACCAAGGCAACAAAGAGGAAGGCGACGAGCAAGAAAATCAACGGTGCTGCTAATTTCACTTTGATTCCTCAGAAGTGTGATGGAGATTCGATCGAATATAAGGTGAAGTGCAAGGGAACCTCGAAACCTTTCTCTAAGGTTAGAGTTCTCATTCCTCCGGAGATGAAAGAGAAAGAAGAGGATATGATGAGCAAAACTTTGAAGCTGCAGATGTCTGATTGTGGAGCTTATTTTGGAGTGAATTCTCCATCTTGTCCCGACTGATGTCTTAACTAACATCAGGCTCGTGACAATAAATAAGCGCTGGGTGGGAGGCAACCCACCAATTAGGTCTGTACATACTGATTTTTTTTTTTTTTTTGTTCTGTGTAGTGAATCGGATTTTGGACATCAGCGTCGATCGACACCACCTGGGTATCGGTCGACACCAATCGGTCAGAAGTGCCTCCATGAATGTTAGTATCGATCGATACCATCCTGGTGTCGATCGATACTGAGACTTTGGTAACCCCTCTTGTTCTTAATCCTTCCCATTCGCTCCATTTGTTTTCCTTCACCTTCTCTAGGCTTGATAAACACTGGGGACAGTGTTGTTTAAGTCTGGGGGAGGTAGTTACTGACATTGTGTTCATTTTGTTTTTGTTTTTGCGTCTAAAAAAAATATAAAAAATTTGTTTTTAATTGAGTCAAAACAACTTAGAGTTTTACGAATTGCGCTTGGTTTTGTTGTTCGATTTTGCTTTTGAGTGACCACTGTTTCAGGCTTAGTTTCAGTTCGACTAATGAAAAATCCAAGGGATAACCAGCCATCTAGAAATCACCCACGTCTCCAGCAAGGTTCTTCACAAGCTTTAGCCAAATTTTGCACTTCATCTACGCGGTTAGTGTTCTTAGAGCTTGATTCATCATTCATATCTGGCTAAGGAACCCATCATGCTTGAAAATTGTGGTATATCTCTCCCGTGAAAATTGTTGGATACATATTTGCGTCGAAACAGGTAAAATCTATATAAAAGATGAAATGATTTCCGCCGAGTAGAGGGGTAGGAAAATTTCCTATGACCCCATTATTCTACTTGGATAAGGAATGATCACACAAAGGCCTGAAGTGAGGGGTAGGAAAATTTCCTATGACCCCATTATTCACCTAAGACTTTTGATACATTGAGAGGGTAAGAACCGGGGATTCGGTAGCAAACACTATCAATACTCGCTTCGGACCTTGATCTGTATATGCTGTTCGGATAAACTGCTTATTGTTGAAATCTAATGAGAACTGATTATGAAATAAGTCTGGGGGAGATAAAGAATACCGGAAAGCAATAAATGTTGTTGAATAAATGGTTCTTTGGCTATGATATTGTATGGGCAAGAATCTAGAAAGTTCTTGAACACTGATTGCAGCGATGAAACTGGCGATGAGAGCTTGGATGAATATTGGTGTGAGATAATGAGTGAAATCTTGGGAAGTTGGGGTTCCTACGGAGAAGTACATGGTGGTTAGATCTGGAGCTGATCAGGCAGCAGTGGGCGCTTGGGAAAAAGGATCATTACAGCGATTTCGGTACCAGATCAGGATCTCTAAGGTTTTTCAAACCTCTTTCTCTAACTTAGTTTTCTGTTTTGCTTGAGGGCAAGCAAAAGGCTAAGTCTGGGGGCGTGATATATCATGGATTTTACCCGTTTTTAGCCATGATATAAGTCATTTTATCGAGTCTTTCTAGTGCTTTTTCTATCATTTTAGAGTCTTTTCAGGTTTTAGCACGTTTGGGACGAAATTGGAGATTTTGGAGACATTTGAAGCCTTTTTGGAGCAAACTGAAGAAAGTACCCGTTTTGAAGCCTGAGTATCGATCGACACCATTCCGAGTATCGATCGACACCATCATGGTATCGATCGATACCGACGTAATCAACGCGCAGAAGAAATTTTCAAGGAAGCCCATAAGAAGCCCAATCATCCCCTTTATTTACAAAAGAAGCCCAGCTCGTGTTTTTAGACCTATTTAAGTAGTTTTTAGTCATTAGGTCAAGGGGGACTGCAGACTTTGCTTTTCAATTTTATTCTTGAGCCACCATTGAGATTTGAGAACTTTTGTGAGGGAGACGGATCCAAGACCTTGTTAATCATAGAGAAGATCCTGAACCCTTGTTTTTATTCTTTTGTGATATTTAATTTCATGATTTATTCAGTTATGGTATTTGTTTCATTTATCATGTCTGAGTAGTCTCCTTTTAGGTTTAGGGTTTTCTCATATGGATTTCTCTGATTTATGATGATTGATTTGTTAGGGTTCAAAATCTGAATAGTTCTTCACCATAGGTTGTTCTCAAAGCTATTTCTAACCTGATCACTTAGAACATAGAACCTAGATTAATCGATTAGGCACGACAGTGCAATTGAGTAATCTGATAAAACCTAGGGTGAGCAATTGGATTATCTTCAAAGAGATTTGGTTTAGTCGAATTGTGAACATATCAAACTTGAATTGATTGCTGGTTTACTGTGTAGGATTTGCAAAGAGATTTGGAATTCTAGATTTTAGACTTAGTTAGTTTTCACAACGAGAGTTGGTTAACTATACTATCGTGTTTGAGTTCAAGAACGGCGCTTAATTGAATTGAACCTTAATTGATTAATTGTTATCTATCATTGATTACCTGAGAATTTCCCTGAGCCTATCTCCCATCCATATCAATTCAACCTAAGTTTAACTTGATCATTTGTTTTCTCGTCATTCACTGTTTGCTTAGCACAATCTGCATCTTTCATCTACTGAGTGAGTTTTCTTGAGTTCTTGTGTTCGACCCCTGATATACTGCAGCAACTGCTTTAGTACTTTTAGGGTATTAATTTGAGCATATCAATGTTCAATTTCAGTCATTTGTTTTGTTTCCACTTTCTCTTCCTTTAGAAAAAATTACGCTGTCAATTTTTTCGTTGTTAGCCTCCCTCTGTGGGTCTCCTTTCTCTTTCTCATTCACTCGGGCAACTAGGGTAGCCACTTCCGTGCGTAACTCCTTAATAGTCGCATCGGTCTTAGTTAGGGCTGAATCGGTCCTTAGTTTGGTTCGTCGTGATTTAATGTTTTATCTCTGTGAGCAGCTGCATGATCTGAGCTAGTGATGTGCCCTCGTCTCCCATGGTTTCGAACGGCTGTGATACCATCGAATTCCCAAAACAACATCAAATCCTGTTAGAGCAATAGCGAAACAATCCAATGTAAATTGATGGCCCTGGATGTTTAATTTCAGTCTCTTACAAAGACCCTCAATCGGACATTTTCCCCCATCAGGTAATGTCACGCATAACCCTGGACGCCGTATTATTGGAACACCAGCCAACTCTGCTATGCTTGTTTTGATAAAATTGTGAGTGTTGCCTGTATCCAATAATACCCATCTCGTTCCATTGGCAAGGTCACACCGTAACTGAAATGTCTTATCGTTTTGTACTCCTTTCATGGCATTTAGTGATATTCCTATATCTCCCTCCTCAAGTGGTTCATCCTCCTGACCCTCACCATCTTCAATGAGCATAATATGGAATAACACCGGTTTACAGTTGTATCCGGTGTGGAAGAGCTCATCACAATTAAAACAAAGACCTTTTGCCCGTCTCTCTACCCTCTCACTGGTGGTTAATTTTTTCCAGAATGGTTTAGGCGTCCCTGAATTTTCTCTTGCTGCTATGGAACCCGTTGTTAGCGCGCTTTGCGATACTCCCTCTACTCGCTTAGCCACTGGTGTGGTTCTAGGGTATATCTCTGCTCATTTACCCTCTGGCACAGTGAACCCCCCAAAGGTTCGAGTTCGTTTGTCGTCACCTAGCTTATACTCATTATCTCTTGCAAATTCCATGGTTTTAAATATTGTTTCTGGTCGGAGATACTCAACTTCCTTCCTTAGAATGTCTGCGAGACCAGCACAGAATTGCCACAACTGTTGCGATCCTGTTAAACGATACTGACGTCCTACACAAGCTTCAAACTGATCGAAGTACTCATCCACCGTTCCTGTCTGGCGCAGATTGGTTAGCTAACCGATGGGGTTCATTGCATCAGCGCGCCCAAATCGGCTCTCACAATGCTTCTTTAAATTCTTCCCACCCAAGGCGATGAGTCACCAACCGCCTAAGATTACTCCACCACTGCCTCGCTGCCCCTGTCAACACAAACGTTGCCTGACGAACTTTGGCATCATCGTCAACCACACGATGATCGAAGAAATAGTCCTCGCAACGTTGAAGCCATTCCACTGTATGTGTGCTGCCGGCATATGTCGGAAATTCCATCTTAGCGGGTGTAAATCCTTCAGTTTCGTGCCCTGGACCAGTCTGTGTCTTGTATCCTTGCGCTCCAAGGCCAGATGGGGTCTCGTGGTCACCATACCCAGTCACGCCATGTGGTTGTTGGTCAGTGTACCGGGTTTGTGATCCAATTGGCCGTATTGACCAATCTCCCCCTCCATCCTTCAAACGGTGATTGTTTCCACTTGAGGAAGCATGAATCGGCCACAAGTCCTCTGTTTTGTTTCCACTTTCTCCTCCTTTAGAAAATATTACGCTGTCAATTTTTTCCTTGTTAGCCCCCTTCTGTGGGTCTCCTTTCTCTTTCCCATTCACTCGGGCAGCTAGGCTAACCACTTCCGTGTGTAACTCCTCAACTGCCGCAACGGTCTTAGTTAGGGCTGAATCGGTCCTTGTTTGGTTCGTCATGATTTGCTGTTTCATCTCTGTGAGCAGCTGCATGATCTGAGCTAGTGATGTGCCCTCGTCTCCCATGGTTTCGAACGGCTTTGATACCAAATTGATACAAGCCCGTGTTTGGGAACGAGTTATAGGAGCCGTAGTGCTTACGTTAACGTCTTAAGAAGACAAAAAGCTTAAGAAAAACTCTTCTCCCTTATCAACCCTAGCGTTCTTGACTAAGGTTAATGATTGGAAGCCCTCTTTAATAAAGACTACGGTCTCTTAAATAGACCTTGAACAGAAAGCCCTAGATTACAAGATAAACTCAAATCTTAACTAATAAGGTAAACGATAAGATAAATAGAAATAACCAATCGAAATTACTAAAACCAAAATGTAAACTTTGAATTATGATTCACCGGTTAGAGCCCGTCTTCTTTGGTACGTTATACCGAATCTGGTATCATAAAACACTCTAGGAAAAATTGAATAAGGGCTTTTGGTATTATACAACACAAGCATTGAAATACTGTCTCTTGGCTCTAATTTCATCTCCTTCCATATAATTCCGACCCAACTGAAACAAAACTTTAGCTTTAAAACAGTTCTCAATCTTTACTCTGGGCAAAAACTTCTTCTACAGCCTGAAGACTATAACCTAAGGTTGAAACACTTTGATTTGAAAATGGAACTAATCTGAGATCCAATGCGGTTGAACTTCATTTGTCGATGATTTAATAATACTCGTCAGAGTTTTCTTTGCTTTGAATGAGAGGGACACCGTCTTCTCTCCATTTAATACGTTCTTCGCAGATCGCAGCCACCACCTCGACATAGAGTTTGTGTTCCTAAGCCCAAAATGGAAAAAAAAACAATTAAATTTTCTGAACTGTGAAATGTAATATTCAAAAGTATTCTTTAGTAGTACCTCATGAAGAACCCTTTTGGCCAATTCCTCTGGTGTATCATTAGCATTCACGCGGACTGCACTTTGAGCAAGTATCCTCCCTGTGTCGTACTCCTCATCGACAAAATGAATTGTTGGACCTGAATACCTATGGAAGGAAAACCGTCGAGTCTTTTCTTGCGCATAAGAAAAGAAAAAACTACACATCCATATTATTGTATGAGTTTGCGACTTCACCTAGCTCCCGATGCTAGAACGGCTTTATGAACTCTCTCACCATAAAGCCCTTTGCCTCCAAAAGCCGGAAGAAGCGCAGGATGGATATTTAGAATCCGTTTAGGAAAAGCTTGGACCAGCTCGACTGGTATAAGTTTCAAATATCCAGCCAGAAGAACAAAGTCTACACCATATTTCCTGTCCATTAAGCAAATGTTAAGAGACATGAATGAATTTCGACAAAGCGGTAACACAATTCACTTGGAGGGCGAAGATACAAATAAAGATGGAATGAGATCGCAACCTAAGAACATCCACGAGCTCCTTAGAAGAGAGTCCATCAGATGGTTCTCGTTTCCCTTTTGGAAATACTAAAACAGGAATGCCATTACTTCTTGCATACTCGGCACCTCCACAATCTGGATTGATGAACATAAACAAGTATTGCCAACAGTGTTTCAAAAACACACAAATAGAAACTCCAAATCGATGCACATTACACAAAAGAGACCTACTCAAATTCCTTCCAATCGTTGGACATGACTCTAAGAACCAAGACACACAGAATCCAATTATAAGTTTGCAGTTCGTAACAGATTTATTGACTCTAAAGAACCAACACAAAGAAACTTAAAAAGAAGAAGAAAGGAAATACCTTTTTTGTTAGTGACCAACAAAACAACATCCCCTTTAATTGAACCAACACTGCAATGCTCATGAATCTTCTTGAAATTGGAACCACCTCCCGACACAAACACAGCAAGCTTCTTCCTTCTTATTCCATCTCTCGAAACATCAACCTCTGCTGGTACGATTGGAGCAAACGAAGCAGCTTTTACAAGTGGTCCGATTTCATTGTGGACTTAAAAAGAAATTTTCTGATTTCATTCTTATTAACTAATCTTTCTAAAAGAAAGTGAAAACATATACGAGCAACACAACCTAAGGATTCCGAAAACAGATACAACGTAAGGATTGCAACAACACAACGTAAGAGTTTCAATTAACCTTATTCAGAACAAGAATGGAGCAAGAACAGAAGCAAAAGGCAAGTAGTCAATTCAATAAACCTTATCCAGTCAAACAAGAAACAAAGTAGAATATCGATTTCCCGATAAGATTATGAACACAAGGAATCGAACAATCTCCATAACTCTAAATTCCAGTTCCGAATTGCTACCACTAGAGAAACTAAGGAGCCAATTCAAATTCCTCAGGAAGAAAAGAAGACTAACTAACCTTGTTCACTTCGGGAATGATTGAGCTCACTCGGCGTCTCTCCGGCGGCTTCATCGAAAGCAATGCTCGGCGCGACGGAAGATTCCTTATCCTGAGAACGCAGAGGCGGCAGAAGCTTCTTCGCGGTTAATCTGAAGGAAACAAATCCGCGAAGACTGGACGAAGCGAGTGGATAAACCGAAACCCTAGCGGAGGAGGTTACGGTTGCAGCAGCAACGGCAACGGTTGCGGCGGAGGAGGAAAATATGAGAGTCATTAAAGCGTGTTTGCACGAAGCAGAGCGTGTCTCAAGTAGTCCTGGGCATTCAGACCAAACAGTTCGGTTCGGTTCGGTTCGGTATAGTCAGTTTTCGGATTTTTCAGTTTTTGATTAACAATTCAGAACTAAACCGATGAAGGAAAACGGTTCGGTCGGTTCGGTATTCTCTTATTTGGTTCGGTTTAAAAAAAAACAAAGTTACCAACTATAACTGAAATTACAATCTTAACCGGTTAATCGGTTTTTTCGGTTAACCGATTAAACCAAAACACTAAACCAACTCCGTTCTTCTTCTTCTTTATTAGAAAGAGAGACCAACTATTGAAAGATTAAACTCCGTTCTAAACACTAAACACCACTACAACTGTATTCATTTTACTACTTATATGGCAGATTAGAAGGACTACTACTAACTATTGAAAGATTGTAGCTCAAGCCGTCTTTGAAGATGCAAATATTCTGAAATTTTCCATTACGGCTCATCCCTTTTTTTTTTTTTTTTTTTTGTAGCAGGTTAAGACAAACATGGCTAAGCTAAAATTCTATAGGATGTTTGCAACTTCACTTGTGTTCTTGATGATTTTCAACATTGCCTTGATTCATGTGAAAGTAACAGTCCAATGAGAATATATCTTTTTGTACCTGAGAATATATCTTTTTGGTTTGTTTGATACAGATGTGTCTATAACCCTTTTAGTGAGTTTTGGTTGATGATGCCTACTTGTTGGTATATTATACTTGCTTATGCTCTGCTGTTACTTATATGCCTCTTTTGGGCTCCATCTGATAAGCCTACTAGGTAAATATCACACTCATCTTTCCTTTACTATCAATTTTGGATTTGAACTTTTTAGTAATGAATAGATTTTGTATCTACATGATCCTCTCTGCTTCTTAGGATGACCATTTTGTTCTCTGCAAATCCCAACTGGTAAAAACTATAAATTACATCACCAATGGATATAAACTGTTTAGTGTGTTTAACTCCTAGTTTTTAGATGACTTGATGAGATGCCAGTTCTATCTTAATTTGTAGTACCTGAAGTCTAATCGGTTTTAGATGAGTTTGTTGCTAGTGGAGGAATATATGGACAAAAGAAACACTTTTTTCTTCCATTAGAATTTTTTTCTTACGTCGCCAATGAATTAAACATTTGTAGTACCTAGTTCAATTTTACTTCTCAACTGTCAAACCTCTTAATCTTTTTTTTAACGCAGAAACACTAATCTATTATTGAATACTTAAAGATCGGTCACAAAATTCGTCATAGTCCACGAGAGTCTTAAGCCATAATGGCGGAACAATATCCAAAGTCGCAAAATAAATAGGACAATTTATCACCTGCTTGGCCACTGAATCTGCACAATTTATGGTAAGCGGTTGCTGGTGAACATACTTTTCTTCTTTATGCTTCCTTTCAACTCTGAATGGTTTGCTTCAAGCTCAGTTACTATCATTAACTATGGAATCTCCATCTATTATAAAATATTGACCAGCACATAAAATTTTTAAAAATGGTACGTTATAATGTGGTTGCATCTTGATGACCATTCTAGTTAGATTCATGGAATGCCGTATATATATAAATTATATAATTTTAAGTTACATTACGTGCTTTGGAATGCATGTTTCTTCACAGCACCAGGGAACCAAACTGCTTTGTACCATGAGACCAGACAAGCACTTGTTCTGATGTGGCGCCACGATCTCATCGATCTCCCAATACCATACCTGCACATGCTCAGGTATAATAATGAATCAGGGCCGTGCCACAGTGGGAAAAAAAGAAGCGGTCGCCTATGGCATCTGATTTGGGAAAAAAATGAGGGGCATATATTTATTAGTATTATATAGTTTATTCCTACCGAACAAAAACAATATAGTTTATTCCTAATAAAATTATATAAATGGGTGTATAAGTTACTTACAACGTATAAAACTTAAAGCATAAAGAATGTGGACTTTTACAATCCAATTTCAAACATCGGCTACTACTGTTAATTAATGAGAAAAAATAGACAATAACATTAGTTAATCAAACAATTAGGGTTATATCAAGAGATTTTCTTTGTGGTTTTCTCTTTCGTCTCCTGGTTTTTCTTATTATTAAGATAATACAATGACAAAAAATTTCAAAAAAACTTTTCTTTCAACGTTTTCTCATCAAATCTCTTAAAGTTGTAAGAGAAGGTTTACCAAAAGAAGTTATAAGACCTATTGAAGAGTTAGGCATTTTTAAAACAGTTGAAGATTGCTATCCAAACTCATGTATCGCTTATCAAATATTGTTGACAATTCCAATTTCGGTTGCATTTGCTGAAAGAAGTTTTTCAAAGCAAAACTTGGTTAACGATTTTGTGGAGTAAAAATGAAGACGTTTAAGAAGTTTTGTTTGCTAGTTTGTTTTTTTATTCGATTTTTATATATGACGATGGTGTTTATTTTTGTAGACGTTTTCGTTTTATTTGAATTGGAATATTTTATTTTTACTCGCTTCTGATATCCGTTAACGTTCGCACGGCTCTGAATTAATGATCTGCTGCATCCGACGATGGATGGAGATTAGAGAGATACTATGCAGACAGCAGACCCAAGCCGCCTCCTTTCTTTGACGAGCATACTTTTTTTTAATTTATGTTACTCACAATACAATCTTTAAAATCCTCCCAGTATTTAATTGCTTCTTTACCAAACTTAACTTTCCCACCCATTTGGTTTATGCTTACTGTCACTCCTCTCGTATTGTTCATAAAGGCGTCAAAGGTTTAAATTTTGTGATTGGTGGGATACAAACTCTTCTATGCTCTATGATATCAAAACAAATTATCGGGAAATAAAAACAATGACAGACATGACTTTTGATTCATAGTTTAATTGAATACATGCCACACATGCTACAAAGATGAACATTATAGAAATATCTAAACTTTAGTAATTGAAGTTTTAGGAAAGAAACCCTCATGCAACTAAGATTTAAAAGAAAAAAAAAAAAAAAAAAAAAAAAAAAATTAAAAAAAAAAAAAAAAAAAAAAAAAAAGGAAGCTTTCAAGATACCATTAAATATATTATTTGAAGGTTTAGTATCTTCTTTAATCTTCGAGAAAATCTTTGCGCCCAACACTTTTGGAGGTGGATGCAGCATCTTTCTTCAATATTGGCTCTTCGAGATCAGCCGTTATTTCATCAAAAGTGAAACCACGCTAATCCCGGAAAAAAAATAGCTCATCAGATGTCACTTTAACATGTCAAAACATATCACTTAAGATGTGATTAATAATAATCCAGTTTATGAGCTAATAAACATATTCAGGTTTAGTGGTATTGGTTCAACAGAAACATTCCAGTTTTACTAGCAGGAATCCGGTATGAGGTTAAACTGTGATATTGTAGACCAAAAAATAATAAAACATTAAAGAGTGTTGTGAAGAAATGTGGAGAAAGTTTGTGAATGAAGGAGATTACGTATACATACCATTAGCTCATAGCGCGTCATCTTTATAACTTGTTCAGGTTTTAATTCGCCATCTAGAAGTCGTCTAGCTAGCACTCGTGAGTTCTGCAAACAAACAATAAGAGATCACAATTAAACACTCGAATACATAAAAGTTAAATAAATGAAGAAAATAAAAGCTAACTTAAAATGATATTTGCAACAAACTGAGAACACCTCTACACCAATTATTATTAGTGTAGATCTTACCTGGATCATGTAGTCGATGTGAATCAAGATAATATTATTAAAGTATATTATCATATCTTAGAGATGATGTGCTAAATTCCTATAAATTACATAATGAACTTACTTTTTAAGTAACATCAAATTACATAATGAAATAATTTCTGGAAGGGATGATGTACTAAATTCCTATAAATATTTCTCGATTATCGTCGATAAATCACTAGAATCTCTGTAGATTCCCAATATTCCAACATAATGTTAAGATGTGAAGTTCAAACATCAAACATCACAATGTGGCACTCCACACATTCATGTTTTTCATATAAATCATAACATATTATATCTTTTCAATGTTCTAAAAATACCGTATGTATACATTATATGTATGGTGGGAAGCTGTAATTTTATGCTATACAGTGTGTTTATATATACGTAAAAGAATAAGCAACCATATATGCAACGTTTTTATATACACTGTTCTATAAAACATATATATATATACACTTATATACGGCATCTATTTTTTTAGATACCCAGAAATATCAATTTTTAAAAAAATAATGTGATAATACAATGTCATATTGTTTAATATTTTTGAGAAAAATAAACAAAACACTTAAAAAACGTTGTTGTTCTATTATTATGTATTTTACTATTTTAGTTATACTATTATTTCTATGTTTATCAATTATTTGAGACTTCTTTTTTAAATGGTAGTGGTGTGTATTAATTTTTCTAGCATCCATTATAAATTTTAATTTTATG
The DNA here is from genome assembly GCA_026770425.1 of Boechera divaricarpa. Lineage (NCBI taxonomy): Eukaryota > Viridiplantae > Streptophyta > Magnoliopsida > Brassicales > Brassicaceae > Boechera > Boechera divaricarpa. The sequence continues at coordinate 4,248,093 of CM049186.1, read as the reverse complement.
ATATTAAACATAATTTTCATAATTATATATGCATATATATATATATAACCGTTTATACAGAAAAAAAAAAGTATTTGTATAGTCTCTGCAAAAAGGATTATATATACGCCTATACGTTGTATGGTATTCGGTCGTGTTGTATAAGCTTATTTTAGAAATTTTTTATCATTAATTCGTTAGATCAACTTCCAAGCCTAAACAATATTTCATATTGTAGAATCAAATATTTCAAAGTCTAGTGCTTAACGAGCACATGTACATGCATGCACTGACAAAAGAAAAAAATGGAGGAGAAAAAGGAATGAAACTAACCTTGAGTTCACTAACCAGAATCTCCAACTTGTGATTATACATTGACATATCTTCTGCCAAAGAATCATATAAAAGCTGCTCAAGAGCTCGAACCACCGGAACAACATCATCTGGCCAGAAAGAATCATAATCACCAGCTTGGTTCTTCTTACTTGTACGACACTCGTGCTTAACTGCATCCAGAAGCTCTCCCAATCTCTTGTCACGATCCGAATCACCAGTTAGCAAATCAAAGTCCTTCAAGATCGACTTATAATCCGTACTAGTTTTAGGACTCGTTCTCTCAGCTTTTCTAATAGACCTTTTCTGAACAGATCTTTTACGCCTTGAAATCTTAGTCATTTGGTCTTTCTCAATGTCAGGAAGATCACCAAATCTTAAAATCGTATCTGCCACAAGATGATCAATCTCATGCCTTTGATGCACGTCAAATTCATTATCACTGAACTTCCTGAGCTTCTTCTTAACAATATCATAAACATTTTGCACGATGAAGCCAGGATGCTCTCTACGGTTTGGGATTTGCTTATTCTCTGGCACGAAATACACAACACACTTGTGCTCCAAAGATTCAGCAAACACCTCATCGCGATGGAAGCTGTAGAATAGGTTTCTTGAATCTTTGGATTCCCATTCTCCAACATATTTTTTATCTACATCCTCAGGGCGATAAAACCACTGTACTTCAAGCTTCACGTATCTTTCTTTGTTTGGTATATAAATATCCTGTCCAACAAACAATTTCATTAAGTGATAAGGTAAAAACTGAAAATCATGTCATTTTTTGTTCTTCTTACTAATTAACCTTTATGATGGCACAATAGGACTTGTGGTTTGGGTTCTCTGGAACCAATAGCACTGAATCCTCCTATGGGGGAAAAAAAATATTATGTAAATGGTAATGCAATTAAAAAAAACTACACAAAAAAAAATATATATATATCGTCTCATTATAAATATAGTTATAGTCGTTTCACACATATTAAGAAAATTGGTGTACTGTTTATCATATAACTCTTTATTAATACACCACCATTTCTAAGTTTTAATCAATTAGCTTCTAAGTTAATAACTCCTATTTATAATGATAAACCTCGAATTTGATTTTCTGAAATATTTGATATAGTTATATTGGTTTAGAGAACTAATATCATTAGAATTTAAATGAAAAAATTAGAAGACAATATATTTAAAATTCACTTTAAACTTCTATTATTTTTGGAACAGGGTCCACATAGTACTTTGTATTCTAAATATTTTGCAAACCAGTTTTAAATACTAAAAAATTGCTGTAATAAGTCTAAGCCTTAAGATTAATAAATCAAAAAGCAAAACAAAACTCACCAGCCCATATTGTTTGCCATGAAACTTGAATGTCTCGAAATGAGTTTTTTTCATTTCTCCCTCACCAGTAACCTTACTCACTTCGCCAAATGGCTGCGCACAATCCTCAGGTTTCCACTCTAACTCCATTTCCTTTATCTCATGCGTTTCCTCGCAATCATTCTCCGTTTCTTCGGTGTTCGATTTCGAAACATTTGACGGTCTCGACAATGCAACATTGTCTTCATCTTGGCTCCGCAACACTTGATTCAATTGATCGGTCAACATCTCTTTCGTTAAGAACTTTCTGATGCGGGTCATAGTGAAATTTGAGTTTTTGTTGAAAACTTTGATTTATAACCTACAAATTCCTTTTTGACCCTATAATTGAAGATGATTAAAAAAAAAAAAAAAAAAGAGTTGATATCAACATGATAGTGTAGTATATTTTATGCCGGAATATCAAATCATGAAAGATTATGTACGAGTGGTAAGATAACTTGAGATATCAAACATAACACAATCTTTAAAATTTTAACCAATATAATAAATATATATTATTAATCTGCCTAACACTGAATACTAAAAAAACAAGAAAAATAAAGAAGCTATAGTTTTAATAATCTAAAATACCCTGAAATATGTGTGCTTAAACATTAATCAAAGATGCAACCTAAAATCGAATGGCCCAGACAACTCAATTATACTTTATTTATATATATATATATATATATATATATTTATGATAAACTAGTTTTAAGCTTACAATTTGAATTGAACTTCAAGCATGTAACAAGTGAATCAAGTAATTCAAAGATAACTCGTATAGTTGGCTACTTCAGGGAGTAACGGGACGAGGCAAGTAACCTCGTACAAGTAAACCTGTTTTAAGAAATATTTGAACTTTCATATTGGTTTTTTTAACATAACAATTACGGTTACAAAATTTAGTTATCCGTAGGTGGCGGATATGGTAACAAATATATCTAAATACCTTTTATATCATTAGGAAAAACAAAACAAAAAACACTTTTCATATCACATTAGATAAAATGTATAAATAATTCATACAACCTAAAATTGAATTAATCATCCAGAAAACGCCATAAAAATATTCAATTATACTTACCCAAAAGAAAAACTGAATCTTATTAACGAAAAACAAGATTTACCAACAAGAAAATTATACTTAAATTTTGTACCAAAAAAAAAAAAAGAACACTTAGATCATTCATATTAGTTACCCAGACGTGTACCTGGCTGATCCTGATCCTGATCCTGATCCCACCAGACCAATGTTTGGGTATGTTTCGGCTTCGTATTACAAAATCAAACTACTCATCACAACAAGAGAGCCAAATTTCTCAAATATGATTTTCATAATGTTTTTTGTGAGCCTCTTTCTTTGAAACTGGTTTTAATAATCCTCTCTCTGCATTATTATATATACTACTAGATTTTACCAACAAATAAATACTCCTAAATAAATGTGTTTAATAATTTCCTCATTAAATATACTTAAGAAGAAAGAAAAAAAAAGAGGTAAAAAAGGAAAATGAAGAAAGAGTTTGAAACTAATAAATAATATTTAAATGAAATTTTAATTAATTCCTTAATAGCAATAAAAGCAAAAGTAATTAATAGGAAACATTTAATGTTAATACAATGTTTTTGGAGAGTTTTGTTGAGGTGACCTGTACAAAAATAACGTAAAATTGGGTGGTTAAGAATTAGTTGTGTATGAACTAATTCCTTTTTATTTATCTTCAACTTATAGACATGCATGTATGTATTAATATTCATTCAATAAAACAGTTGTCGGTATAATTTGTAAAATAAAGTTGTTTAAATTTTCAAGAAAAGATACGCAATGCCACACATGTATTATTGTTATCTTAAAATTCGTCCCACAAAACTAACGGTTATATAAGAGAAGACATCCACAAATTTTAAACATTTTTTTTAATTACGAAAACACTTCATTTATTTACTCTTCCTAGTTAATTTACATTTTAAGCTTTTCACAATTTGATTATAAATGCATTATTTTTTATAATAAACAATTTTCTATAACTCTAAACCAATATTATTAAATAATTGTTTTTTTTTTTAAGTTTACCATTCATCATTATTAACTAATAAAAAAATACATAAAAAAAATTTTAAAATCTATCATTTTGAAATTTTTTATTTTAATCTTGAATTAATTAGAAACAGCGGAAATATTAAATAAATATATTATGTGTATCATAAAACCAATAAAAGTGTAAGTGCTAATAAAAGAAAAAATAATATTTTATGAGTCGAGCTTGTATTGCTAACAAATTTACCTAGACGTTCTTTTCTCTGGACTGTGAATGAGTGTAAACTTTGGAAAGTTATCTCAAAATAACTCGAATTCTTGTAACTCCAAAGAGAAGACCTAAAATATCGGTTGTTTCATCCTGAAGTTGAAGAATCAAGTCAACACTAGACGTTAATTCTGAAATTGTTAGTTATCTTGATAATTGATTGCTAGATTAAAACTTCCATCTCCAAATGAAATGGAGATAAGCTTCATTTTAGACTCTTCACTCCCATGATTGTCGTAGTTAGTAGTTACAATCTCACTCTTGAATACTAAAATATCCATCAAAACTGAAAGGCTTTATCACCATGTTCAGCGATGAATTCAAGATAATAAAGTCGTATTAGAAATTATGGGTTCTAAGTGAGGATGAGAAGAAGAAAAGTCAAATCCTGTTTTGTTTAAGTGTTGCCTAGCGTTTCAAACATTAACAGATTATGTTGGATTTACTTTCAGGATGGTGAGATGGTGTCTCTTGGTGACAGAACAAAAACAAGATAAATGCAAAATATCTACCAAAACAATATTATATTCGTGCGACTAAAAGTATTCTCAATTGAAAATTAGCAAATATATATCTCTCTATTTCTTGTTTATGAGTTTAGATAGTAAAATATGAGATTCAAAGTCCTCCAAAGAAGTTATCGCTCTCTTCACGTTACTTGCTGCTCTCATTAAGGGGAAGGTAGACTCCTTCTGTTGCCAACCAAACATTATCCGCCCGCTTCTCCCGAATTCCGCAGACCTGTGTACCCGAATCCGATATGTTAAACCTTGTTGAATACTATCTAATCATGTGCTTAAACACATTGCAATAATCTTTGAAGACTAAACCAGAAGAGATCATGGGGTTAGATAAGATATTTAGTTACCTCTTGCTGACCACCGGCTATACGTTGGTACTTCTTGTCATGGCTATGGAGGTAGCCACTAGTGTCTATGTGTTGAAGACGGACTCTTTGGTCCTGTTTCCATGTCTTCCCGCTTCCTTCGATCATAAGCCTACAAGCAGATGGTAAGGTGCGTGAGTTTTTGGGGTGGATGTGGATAGACTAAACATTAGATGAGAATATCAAGTTGCTTTTAGGATTATTACTTCCAGTGATCCCCTGTATCAGAATTTGAATCATCTCCAAAGCAGCTAACCTGCACCACGAAAATGGCTTAGCAAGAACGAAAATGCAGCTACCAATTGAAATCAGTATAGTACTTCACAATTGACATAGACATGCAAGTAAACATCCTTTTACTACTAGCTCTCTATGATGATTTCCTAGATCTAGCTGTCTCTCGAGTCTAAATGTTTTAAAATTCCAGATAGTTCTTTTACATCCAAACTTAGCGGATCATGGAATACAAAAACTTAAAACGGAAGACAATACTAACCTCTAAGTTCCCTGATATTGGGGATGCATGCAGGTGACTGTGGAGCCATTTTCTGGTCTTCATGTGCTGCAATCTAATGGTTGCCCCAGTCTTGACAGCATCACCTTGCTTGGCTGTTGTCCCAGGCACAGGTTTAACAATCTGTCAAAAAGGAAAAATCCATTACAAGCTCAATTACTTCACCATCACTCATTACACACTCGATAATATAGTTTAACCCCAGCATCGGTTCAAATTTACAACATATAGGTTGCCAGAATATTCCTTATTAAAACCAGAGCAAAACACATGGTATTCAATGTGTGACATTGAACAGCATGTACAACAGTTTTCTTTGGTTCAGGAAAAGACCCTGTCTATCTTTCTAGATGAAGAAGTGACTGCAAATCTTTGACAATTTAATCTATACTAAAACATCCAAAGACTTTAACTTCTACTTGCTCCACTCTCATTAACACATGATACCGTAAACGAGCAGCAATTAAAGCAAAGAGGATAAGGCAACTCCAAATAAACACAATGAAAATCACAGTTAATACGAAGAAGCAATTACCCAATAGCTGTTGGAATCAACTACACCAGGAAACCCAGTAACTGATTGCTGACCACTGCCGGATCCGTACGGCACATCATGAGAATGCAATCTATATTTAGTTTTCTCGTGCATCAACTTGATCGCACTACCATAAGTAATCTGTCATATTCAAAGCGAAAACATGGATTTAAGACATTCTGTATCAGACGATCAAACCCAATTCGAATATAAATAAAGCCAAAATCAATGCAAAAATCAACAATTGCAATTTCCCACAATTCTCCAAATCTATGGGGAAATTGAAACAAATCAACATTCACCACAATCAAAATAGATTAGGGATTTTGAAAAGCAATGAAATTAAAACACACCTCAACACCTTCTTTACCGGAAGCGGCGGCAGAAGCAGTCGTGTATCCGAAATCGGAATCAGAATCGAGGCTAAGGTAAAGGAAGAGAGCGAGACAGAAGAATCCTAAAGCCATGACAAAGAGCAGACCAATAAACCAGGTCTGCTGCCAAAAGGGATATTCAGGACTCGGTTTCCTCGCCGCAGGAGCACGAACAGCCGAAGCTGATGGCGAAGGAGGAGATGAAGATGATGATGATGATAATGGCTTTCTTCTTGAGAGAGCTTGTTGTTGCCCGGACGACGACGCCACCGTGAAGGATCAAATTGAGATCTCGCCGGAGACAGTAATTGGTAGCCAAAATCTGTTAAGTGTATCCTTCCTCGTGGCTTATTATGATGAGAATGTCGTCTTCGTCTTGTAAGTTCATTAACTTCCCCATGTTTTTGTTGACACGAAGGATTACGTTTAGATAGCGAATGATAATTTAACACGTGTAATTTTTAATAGATGGCGTGTTATGAGTGGTCCATCAGGTTGCCAAGAGGCAAGCAAAATCAAAGCCAAATTAATTTTATGTTTTTTATTTTTCTTCCATAAATATATATTTTTTTATATATATTTATGGAGTATCACTAATTTTTATAGTCGATATGAGACTTTGAACACACTCATTTTTATTTATAGTTTAAATAATTTATGCGCAGATTTCAATATTCAAATAATAACATATAAGCAAAAATGTATATTTTTTTATTACATGGATGGTGTGATGATTTAATATAATTATTTACAAAATATTATAAAATGAGAGGAGAAATAAATTATTTCAAATATTTAATATGAAATAGTTGGAAGATAAGTTAGGAAGAGAGAAAGAGTAAAAAGGATGAGACTGAGAAAAAAAAAATTATAGTTAGTTTTTTAATAGAATATTAGGAGAGAATCCACGATATCCGCAGATTTTTTTATTTTGTGTTATAATTAAATGTATATTTTGATCTTCAATTCGACTATCAATCTCTCTTGCGTTTTTTTTTTCATTTTTTGTACAATTTTTCTTATGAAACTAATAATCTCTTCCATTTATTATTCTTTCGAATATTTACTTGTTTTTCAAACCATTATTCATCCAGATTTTGATGTTGCAATAATTTTTAGCTTTTTCAATTTACTATTTTTAGTTTTTGTTTTTACATATTCTTTCTTTGATTCATTTTCTCTTTTCCATGCTCTTAAATTTTTGTATAATTTTTTGTTTCTGTATTTTTTTTTTTTTTTGCTTTTCTATACATTTTTTCTCTTTAAGTTTGGTAATTTGATATTCTTTTTAATTGTTTATTGAATAATCTTTTGTGTGTTATGATTTTCTAGTTTTGATTTTTCTTCTATAGTTGTTTAAAACTATATAAATATGTTCTTCTTTATATATTGTGGCTTGATAATGGTCATTTTTTCCATGTTATGAACAATGGAGGCATCTTGGATATTTCATTTGCTTTCAATAAGCAAAAAATTTCTGAACGTATTCTCAAAATGGTCATTAAGCCTTTGATATGGGGCAATGTTGCACCTTCAATTGTAATAGTTAAAGAAGTTTTTATAAATGCTAAAATACTATCATCGAAAAACCTATTTTTCAACAAGTTGTTCTCTTATGGGATGACTTTAGATTCCTCTGGTTAGTCTTAACTTTTTCAAACATGTAATCCAAGTAAGCATGTTCGCTCATCCCATAAGATATGAATAACAAGCTGTTCGTTCATCCCATAAAAGAACAACTTGTTGAAAAACAGGCTTTTTGATGAGAGTATTTTAGAATATATGAAAAAAAAATAACTGTTACAACTGAAGGTGCAACCTCGCCCCATGTCAAATGCTCAATGAACATCTTGAGAATACGATCAGAATATTCTTGCTTATTGAAAGCAAAGGAAATATTCGAAATGCCTGCATTGTTCATAACATGAAAAAAAAAATGACCATTAGCAAGCCACGATATAAGATCTAAATAACTGTTTGATATTAGCAAGATTCATAACTCATAATCCTACAGAACTCAAATTCAAAACTGAAATAACGACATAACGTCTTTCTAAATGCCCACCAAGAGTCGAATCACAAATATAGAAGGCGAAGTCTCTAGTCTCTTTGACAAATCACACCAAATTAGAAAATTCTAGACTCTAATGACAAAAAAAATTGGAGATTTTCCTAAAGATTCCACAATTTAAATGCATTTGAATGCCCGAGTAACATGAATTTATTCTCAATTTACTAAATCCGACGATATTTTTCAAGAACATCAATGGCATAGAAATACACATCACCAACTATATATTCATACAATAGAAACGACAAGATACATAATTTAATCTAATTTTATTGAAGCAAATGAAATGATCTTTTCTAATCCGAGTGGAATCACCAATATAGAAGGTGAAGTTTCGTATCTCGTTTGCCGAATCACACCAAATTAGAAAATTCGAGACTCTAATGATTTTGGAAAATTGGAGATTTCTTGCATGAAAAACTTACGTAAATTGACAAGAGATGACGAGTATTGATCTCTCGAGGCACTGTTTCTTGATCCCGCTCTCTCTATTGACGATGACGAGTATTGATCTCTCGAGGCAATGTTTCTTGATCCCGCTCTCTCTATTGACGAATCTCAGAGTTAAATACTAATTATAATACTAAATATAGTTTATATTAAGAAAGAGAAAAAAACATGGTAGGAATTAGACAACATCAATATATAAGAACAAACAACAAAAAAACACACACATCTAATTAATGAGAAACTTTTTACTTTGGTTGCTACGTTGATTGATGACAACAAATTCATCACAATTTACACCATCACACCGTTGGTTAACATTTAGTATCCCTGGGATTTTGATATATTTTTTAACAGATAAATCAAGTTGAATTTTTTACCAATGTAAGGTCCAACGACAATGAGCTTCTGATGTATAACAAATTTATTGTTGTGTTTCTTGAGAGCAGTTTTATATGTTATGTTTAAGTCTGTAAATGGGGTATCTCTGAGATACCCATGCGTTTTCGAAGTCCCAAAGGACAGTAACTTCAACAGACTCGAAAGAACTAGAAGAACTTTTTCCAGCCATAATTAAACTTGAGAGTGAAGATGAAGAGAATGCAAAAACAAACCCTTAGAGAAAAAGTAGTAATTTTATAACGGGATTAGTCTAGTTATAACAGTTTAATAAGTTTTTAATATTTTAAACAATTAAATATTTATAATATTTATTATATTCGGTCTAGTTATGCGGTTTAATTAAAAAACCGAACTAAACCAAAATAAAATTTTGTAGATTTGACACTTATTGAAAATAATTTGTTACTCTTACGGTTTGTTATCATTTTGATATTTTTAATATATTTTTATGGAGTATCACTAATTTTTATAGTCGATATGAAACTTTTAACACACTCATTTTTTTAAAGTTTGAGTAATTTATGCGCATTTTTCAATATTGGAACAATAACATATACGAAAAATGTATATTTTTTATTAAATGGATGTTGTGATGATTTAATATAATTATTCACAAACTATAATAAAATGAGAAGATAAATATGATTATTAGAAATTTTAATATGAAATAATTGAAAGAAAAGTTAGGAAGAGAGAAAGAGTAAAAACGGATGAGAGAGAGAAAAGAATTTTATCGTTAGTTTGTGTTATAAGTAAATGTATATTTTTATCTTCAATTCGACTATCAAACTCTCTTGCATTTTTTACATTTTTTTATACATTTTGTTTGATGAACCTAATAATCTCTTCCATCTATTATTCTTTCGAATATTAGTTGTTTTTCATACCAATATTCATCCAAATCTTGATGTTTCAATAATTTTTAGCTTTTTCAATTTACCGCTTTTAGTTTTTGTTTTCACATATTCTTTCATTGATTCAATTTTTTTTTTCCATGCTCTTAAATTTTTGTATATTTTTTTGTTTCTGTATTTGTTTTCCTGCTTTTCTATACATTTTTTTTCTTTATGTTTGATAATTTGTTATCTTTTATATTGTATAATGAAAAATATTTTATGTGTTATGATTTTCTAGTTTTGATATTTCTTCTTTAGTCGTTTAAAACTATATAAATCTATGTTTGTCATTTTGGTCATTTTGGTTTGAGATTAAATTATCTTCGTTAGTTTGAAGATGACCATTAAATCAGCCGGCAAAAAAAAAAAAGAAAACGCACTAAAATAATCGAATTATTTGATATTATACGGTTATGTTGTTTTTGAATTAAATTTGAGATTCATTTATTTTATGCTTATCCTTTGAAAATATGTAGAAATAGTTAAATTCAAATTAAATAGTTTTTATATCCATTGATAGTTGGACTATGTGAATTTTTATTTGCTCTTAGATGATGAGGTGTAAATCCCCGGAGAACTCACTTCATCTACCGTGAGCATGTTTGTTTTGTCATCATCTGGATGAAGATAAAAATTGATATTTGTTTAGTTTCTAAAATAAACATCATCCAGATGAACCATCTAAATGAGTTATAAAAATGTAGGCAAAAATTTAAAACTCATCTGGCTGATCCAAATTGGATCATTTGAATGGAGATGGATTATTTAAAATAGCAAATACCAAATATATCTCTCATTAAATAAAAAAATTACAAAATATCAAAGTCTCAATCTCTCAAAAATCTCTAATCTCTTCCAACCCTCAAAAATCGTAAAATTTTCGGAAAACCGTAAAAAATTTGGAAAACCAAAAATTTTCCGTAACAGTAAAATTTTGGAAAAATGTAAAATTTTCAAAAAACCGTAAAATATCCGAAAGCTCGTAAAATTTCTGAAAAACCGTAAAATTTTTGAAAAACCGTAAAATTTTCTAAAAACTGTAAAATTCCCGAAAAACCGTATAATTTCTGGAAAACCGTAAAATTTCTGGAAAACTGTAAAATTTCCGGAAACCGTAAAATTTTTGAAAAACCGTAAAATTTCTGAAAAACCATAAAAGTTCCGAAAACCGTAAAATTTTCGAAAAAACCGTAAATTTTCTTACAAACCGTATAATTTCCAGAAAACCGTATAATTTCCAGAAAACCGTAAAATTTCTGGAAAACCGTAAAATTTCTGGAAAACAGTAAAATTTCCAAAAAACCGTAAAACTTCCGATAAACTGTAAAATTTCCGGAAAACCGTAAAATTTTTGAAAAACCGTAAAATTTTGGAAAAACCATAAAATTTTCTAAAATTTGTAAAATTTCTAGAATATCGTAAAATTTTAGAAAACCGTTAAATTTCCTAAAAATCGTAAAATTTCCGAAAACATAAAATTTTTGGAAAATCGTAAAATTTCTGGAAAAATATAGAACTTTTGGAAATCGTTTTTTTTTTGTAAAACCGTAAAATTTTTGAAAAATCGTAAAATTTCTGAAAAACCCGTAAAATTTCAATATTTTATAATATATTAGTTGTAAATATATTTTAAATCAATTTATAAATATCAAAAATAATAATTTGAAAAATATTTAGTTGTAAATATATTTTAAATCAAGAATTTAAAACTAATATGATTAAGGTTAAAGTTAAAAATATGATTAGATTAAAGTATGGGTATTTTAGTCATTTATTAAAAACATTTAGATGGAGATGAAAAATTACAAAAACTAAACAAACAAACAAATGTTCATTGGGATGAATTATCTAGATGAAAACTCAAAATAAAAACAAACAACATTCAAATAGACTATCCAAATGGAGTATTTGGGTTAATCATTTGAATGAAAATGTTAGATAGAGAAACAATCAGGGCCTATATGTAGGAATTTTAACCATCTTAAACAATTGTTAGTCATTGACATACATCATAATTATTCTATCAAATTAAATCTATTTCTATATTTCGTTCAAAAGTTCCTTGAGAATCGTTATAGAGTCAGACATGTCAGCATGGTACTAGTATAAATAATATGTTAAAAGACAAAGTTATTCATTAATAATGTTTTTCAATCTCTATATTATTATTCAAAAATAAATAGAGCAAAAGGCAATAAACACATATAAAGGGTTTGAATGATAATATATTATAGTAATAAAAATAAACAGTCCACAGCCCCACGTTGAAAATAACCAGACCATTTACATCCGAAAACTTTGTTTCGGTCTAATGGCGCATTAAAATTTAAAAGAATGTCACAGACTCCATGTATCTTAAAAATATGGTTTGGATACACACAAAACATTTTGGACGTTTGAATTCGCTATTTTTCTGTTTTAAAATTCGGTTTACTAAACCAATACTAAATGTTTGATTTACTAAAATTCGGTTTTCCATTGCAAAGTCGATTTCGGGAATTTGGAAAGTTTTGAATCTTCCTCCAAAGTCGATACTCGAAATGGAAACGGGTATAAGGAACGGTTTCGGTTCATCAGTTTGGTTTAGTAAACCAAATTTTTAAACAGAAAAATTTGCGGTTTCAAACGCCCATAACGCTTTGTGTGTATTCAAACCATATTCAAAGTCTATAGGCAGTCCCGTGCCCAGGTTTACGGAGGCCTAAAGCGGAAAAAAAAATATGTGGCCTTTTCATATAAAAAATGTTACTAATTATGTGGTCTTTTCCGTATCCTAATTATTTTTATTACTAAATGTGGCTTTATTTTATTATATACTAAAATTAAAAATGTTAAATTTACATAATTTTCTTAGAAAATAAAAAATAACAATTAGAAATATATAAATTTTATAAAATACACAATAATGCATATTAAAAAAATGTTGCCTATTTTTTTAAAAAAATTTGGTGGCCTTAGGCAAATGTTTTTTTTTATAAAAGTAGGCATGGCTATGTCTATAGGGAGCATGAAAATATGTTTTAAATTTATATGTGCAATTAGACCGAGACAAAAAATTTTGGATGTAACAGTGTAATCCATATACTTATTTTCAATTTGGGGAGGCGGTGGTGACCGTTTTCACAACTAGAATTTTTATGAATTGAAAGTTATTAATAAATTGTGGGCACGGAGGCAAACATATTAGAGAAGAGTATGAACCGTGATACGTCAAGCATATTTTTACCATATTACCGGCAAACATATATTTTTACCAACATTGCTACGACGAAACGGCAAGCAATGTAATTAGAGAAGAGTATGAACTGTGATACGGCAAGCATATTTTTACCATATTACCGGCAAACATATATTTTTACCAACATTGCTACGACGAAACGACAAGCAGTGTAATTAGAGAAGAGTATAAAGCATATTTTTACCATATTACCGGCAAACATATATTTTTACCAATATTGCTACGACGAAACGGCAAGCAGTGTAATTAGAGAAGAGTATGAACCGTGATACGGCAAGCATATTTTTACCATATTACCGAGCATATTTTTACCATATTACCGACAAACATATATTTTTAGCAACATTGCTACGACGAAACTTAGAGAAGAGTATGAAGCATATTTTTACCATATTACCGGCAAACATATATTTTTACCAACATTGCTACGACGAAACGGCAAGCAGTGTAATTAGAGAAGAGTATGAACCGTGAAGCTACCGTCGATATTATTCGCCGGTAATATCTTCTCCGATTTGCTTAGCTCTCTTGATTTCTGGTGAGTTTCCTTCTCCTATCATCTCACACAATAACCAGAAAATTTAGTTTTTTTGTGGAGCATGGGTTTTGCTTGTCTCGTATAATATCCCCTGTAACCCAAACCTGCTCAAGCGATTCACTATTTCGTCGGTTGTTTCATGTAAAGTTCGAATTTTTCTGGAGTAGTCTTTCATGTTCAATAGAAAAGTCCAATGCTTTTAGTTTCGAAATCTGCCCAGAACTCAGTGTGAGCAAATTAGGCGGGAATTGAGGCTAAAACCCTAAAAACCCAATTACATCTGTTTCTTGCAAGGAGAATTCAAAAGGAATGGGATCGGATTGTTTGACACCAGAATGGGCTTCTCAGCCTTGTCTCATGGGCATTGACGAAGCCGGAAGGGGTCCTGTTCTAGGTTAACTTCTTCTTCTTCTATCTATCTTATCAAAATTTGGTGAGTGATAAGAAAAATCTGATCAATTTTGTTGACAAAATAGGTCCCATGGTGTATGGATGTATGTATTGTCCCATTTCCTACCAGTCTTCTCTCGCTTCTCTCCATTTTGCAGGTAAAAATAACTCACATTTCATTACTTTATGTTGAAGAACTGAGATGTGTTTTGAGGTTTGAGATGCAATGAATAGATTCTTCTTCTACTAGTGGAACATTTAGTATTCTTAGAAGCAACCAGTTGTTAGTGTTAGCATATGTTACTGCGACGTTCCAATTTGGGAGGGTATAAGTAAAGCATGAGACTTTTGATCACATTTATTAAAATTCCTGCCTGTCTTTGTTCCTCTGAAGCATTTTGATGCTATGCCTTTATGTCGAAGAATTGAGATGTATGTTTTGAGGTTTGAGATGCAATGAATAGATTCTTCTTCTACTAGTGGAACATTTAGTATTCTTAGAAGCAACCAGTTGTTAGTGTTAGCATATGTTACTGCGACGTTCCAATTTGGGAGGGTATAAGTAAGGCATGAGACTTTTGATCACATTTATTAAAATTCCTGCCTCTTTTTGTTCCTCTGAAGCTTTTGCTGCTATGCCTTTTTGTTGAAGAATTGGGATGTATGTTTTCAGGTTTGAGATGCATTGAATAGATTCTTCTTCTACTAGTGGAACACATTTGTGTTTGTATATGGTTCTGCGACGTTTCAATTTGAGAGGGCATAAGTAAAAAGCATGACATTTTTGATCACATTTATAATCTGTTGACACTTTTTGTTCCCCTTAAGCCTTTTGCCACACAATGCTTGTATATTGTGAATGTAAGCATGTGCTGTGACGTTCCAATTTGGGAGGGCATGAGTAAAGCATAAAACTGTTGATCACATTTACAATCTCTTCCCTCTTTTTGATCCCCTCAAGTCTTTGGCCAATATGCTTGCAGATTCAAAGACTCTAAAAGAGGAGAAAAGAGAAGAGTTATATGAAAACTTAAAGCTTGACAAGTTTCTTGGATGGGCTGTTGATGTCATTGATCCCAGGGAACTCTCAGCCAAGATGCTCGCAAAGTTAGTACTAGTATAATGTTTTTGAAGCTGATAGATTGAAAGGCTCAAATGGTTCTTATATCATATAGCTTTGGTTTGTTTTCTACAGAAATAAGACTAATTTAAATGAGATTTCACATAACTCTGCGATGGGGCTTATCAAAAGGGTACTGGACATGGGTGTTTTTCTAACAGAGGTGATTAGCTTTTAATGGAAACAGATGCATCATCTTTTGAGCGATCAAGTTATTTGCCATATATATGCATATCCTCAAGCTTTAGAACTCTTATTTGCCTTTGCAGGCTTATCTGGATACCGTGGGAGATCCCGAGAAGTACAGAATAAAATTGTCTGAGAGGTTTCCTTCAATCAAGTTTGTCGTTTCAAAGAAAGCTGACAGTCTATTTCCTGTTGTTAGTGGGGCAAGTATTGTTGCTAAGGTAATATGTTATGGATTCTCACTATCTATCTCGAAGCTTTTCACTAGCTAAACGTCACTAAATGTATATTATACTTGCTCAGGTGACAAGAGACAGAGCGTTGAGAGAATGGTTGATAGAGGAAACGGGAGAAAATATAAACAGAAACTTTGGTTCTGGATATCCTGGAGGTACTATCTTTTCCTCAAATCGTTTATGTTTTAAGCGATAATTACACTCTGATATGTTTGTAATGCAATTCAGATCCTGAGACAAAGGCATGGTTAGTGCAACACAAACATTCTGTGTTTGGATTCCCATCGCTGGTCCGCTTCAGTTGGGGAACTTGCACTGCACATTTGAAGGGCGAGGTTGAAGTTGCATGGTTGGTTTTGTTTTTTGTTTGCTTCTATGCTCTATTAGCTATGATCAAGTATTCGGATATCTATTTGAATCCTTCATTTACCTCAATCTGTTGTAAGAATCTGAATGTAATGTTTTGTGCGCTTGAGCAGGGAAGCAGATGAAACTGAAGAGAGCGGTCATGGGAGTAGCAGCAAACGACAAGCGAAACTAAGCAGTTTTGGGTTTAAAACATGCGAGAGTAGGAGCGAAGAAAGCGAATCGAGTGGAAAAGGGCGCTGCAAATTTTTCCAAGCTCGCAAAATCCAACAAGTCACTCAGTTTTAGTCTCAGTACAAGACAAATCTAGCTTTATTTTTAAATCTCTCTAGTGTGTCTTGTTTTGATTCACTTGGTGATTGTTGTTTCGTTATTTTTCTTAGTTCTTTGTCCATTTTGTAAACCTCTGTACTTGTTTGTAGGGGTGTTATCATGGGCATTTTGTCTTGCTAATGTCAAGTCCGGCCTGTTTGTAAAATCATATTAGCCCATGGACTATCCTGTCAGCCAGAGCCGGCCCGCGGTTAACCATTTGTTTAGCGAGGAAGAACTTTCGTTTGTTTTCTTCTCTATCTCCCCATTTTTTCAATGCAAACCGTTTTTTTTTCCAACCATATAATTATATTAAATGAAAGCTCTCTTTGCACACAAAAAAACTAATAATAAAAGCTTAAAATTAAACTAAATTGGAACCAAAAAAAAAACTATGTCTTAAACTGAACGAATGATTTAAAGAGATGATATACGCATAAAACAAAAGTTGTTAGAACGAAAGTAACAAACATAGCAAAGCAAATGTTGAGTACTAATAATACAATACAAATCAAAATTTAGCTATCTTTTAAGTATTTTGAATAATTAAAATATCTTTTTAATTGTTCATTATGTTATTAAGGCTGGTGATTTACTAGAGCATCTAAACGAATGATTTAAAGAGATGATACGAATAAAACAAATGTTGTTAGAACGAAAGTAACAAACAAAGCAAAGAAAATGTTGACTGCTAATAATACAAAAATAATCAAAATTTAGCTATCTTTTAAGTATTTTGAATAATTAAAATAATTTTTAAACTATTCATTATGTTATTAAGATTAGTAATTTACTAGGTTTTCATGGGTTTCTCTTTTGACAAGGATGGTAAAATAATTTTTGAATAAAATTGTTTAGTTTGCCAAAATTAACATATAGTAATATATACAAGTTTCATGCTCAAATAAAATCCAAAATTCTTGTTTTCATTACTCATTGTTGCATGCGAAAAAAAATTATACAGTTGTTATGTTTGATATCGAAAAAGTTAATTCAGGATGTTTTTAATATCTTACTACAACTACTTAATAAGTTTCACAAATTCCTTTTACCAGAAGAATTTTCCATAGTCAATTGAACTTGAAACTAGAGATGGAAAATGATAGTTATGGTAAGGAAATCTTCTCCATGATACTAATGAAACTAATGAATACAAGTTTTCAATTTGTTGAATTCATGAGAAATTTTCAAGATCGTGGAGCCTATTGTTCAAGGTGCATTGTGTGCAAGAAGGCCAAGTCTAGGGAGAATCCCAACGGCTTATACCTATCTCTACTCATCTCTACAACACCATGGGTAGACATCTCCATGGACTTTGTCTTCGGACTGCCAAAGATTCAAAATAAGAATTCCATATTTGTTGTGGTGGACTGCTTCTCCAAGATGGCTCACTTCATATCATGCTCCAAGACTAATGATGCAACACAAACCGCATCATTGTTCTTCACGGAAGTGGTTAGGCTGATGGGATCCCAAGGACAATAGTTTCGGACCGAGACACAAAATTCCTAAGTCACTTTTGGAGGATTTTGTGGAGGAAGCTCCCCCAACCTGTTGTTCTCCACTACGTGTCATCTTCAAACTGATGGCCAAACTGAGGTGGTCAATAGTACTCTATCGACATTACTTAGAGCCTTCAATAATCTAAAAAGTTTCAAAACTTGTTTTTTCTTTATCCTATTGAGTTCACTCTAGGTTAAGAATCTTTCTAGGCCATCGAGAAGAGTCCTCTTGTATTGAAGCCGAGTTGTCTAAAGAGGCTCATCACACCTCTTGTGGTACTCTACGTTCCATCCTCAAGCTTAAGAACCGTCTATACTATTATTTTGTATCTAAAATGCTAAATCTATTAAAAAATCATATAAACATTTTATCACTGAGTTATAAGATGACATGTTCAAAAAGATGCAAAAATAATACAGGAATTTTTTGAATTTAATGCAATATATTATATATTTAATATTTTATAAAATATTTATCTAAAATTAACGTTTTGATATATTTTTGTATTTTTTACTATTTAAATATTTAACCTGCTTTTACTATTCAAACATATTTTTCAATAATCAGATCTGCTTAATCCGCATTTGAGACCTTTGTTTCACTAAATCCACATTAATTTTATTTGATCCGCCTGATCTACTCGATCCACTATGGTTGATCCGTTTTTTCTATTCGGAGTCATAATTTAGTGAAGACCACTAAAAAAAATCTGAGAAAACAAGGAAAGGTGTCTTGTAAAAGTGACAGATCCAACGGCAGGGAATTAATGTCTCAAATCAATGGTCAGACTGTTTCATGCGAATCTCTGGTTTACTGTGAAACCACGTCACTTTTTAATATGCCCCGTCCAATGCATGCCAACAATTTTCTCTTATTCTTTTTTCTCGATAAAGCTTCACTACTTTATCTTTGTGTTTTATTTTTGGGTATTCTTTTGGTGTATTCGAGACATATTCCACTAAATCTATTCGTTACCTATCGCTTTATCTAGATAACTTAATTTATATATTTGGTTTAGAGAGTCGATAGAAGTTTATGTGACCACGATTCCAAAATCAGTAACTATTATTCGATGTATAATGTCAATGTGTAGAGATAATATTCGATGTTCTATCTAATTTTTTAATTCTCCATTCTAGATTATGAATATAAATCTTCTATATTATTTGAGAAGATTCAAAATTTTAAATTGAAAAGCAAATGCTTACATGATGCAATTATAGAGACAAGATGTTGCCAACGTTTTGAAGATGCGGTTGCCGCACTCATTCTCCTACGCATAATAACTCGGCCTAGATTATTCATCCACAGTTATTCAGAATTTATAAAATTGTTCAGAAGTAATTTATTAAAACATCGAAAACTTTTAATAATTCTTGGATTTTTTTTTTTAAATCACTACCACTTTTCATCATTTTTATTCTAATGCGGGATACAATGGGAGAAGTAGCCATTACTTGTACAGGGGTCAATTTTCATTTTAAAGATTAAAATCTATTCAAAACAAATTTTTATAGGGGCCAATAAGCACATTTAACTATTTTTTTATAGAATTTGCTTCTAAAAATACAAGTAAATAAACAATTTCTACAAATCTATATAGAGGTTAATTGACCCCTTATTCACCATATACCTTTTCTGGGGGTATTATATTACATAATAAACGATATTAATGTTAGATTTCAGAGTTTATATAGATAGAACGTACATAATTTATAAGTGGAGAATAATTGCCATCAAAAATAGAAAATAATCTTATATAAATAGATAATTTATACCATTATTGCATTTTCTGAAAGTTTAGTATATATATGACTGAATATAATTATCTTTTGCTCGTCTAAATATAAATGGGATTTCTTTTTAGTAAAAACCTATACGATGTGATGTATAGCTTGTGATGGTTCATATAAAAAACTACTATATAGTATATGTTTAATTTTACCTTCGATAATTTTGCAATTTATATAATTAGGGCTCGTTGGTGTTGGTCTTCCGCCAACAAAGGAAAGAGAAGACATTAAACGAAAAAATAATAATAATCAAATTAAAGGAGAGGAGAAAATTGCAAATTAATAAATAATCATATTAGAGGCAATATTGTTGACCAAAAAAAGAAAGAAAAAGGCAAACTTGTTCCTAATCTTTATATATACACCTCCATCATCAAAGGACCATTCATTTTTCACTCTCGAATCTTCTGTTCATTATCTCAAGTTCATTGGAGTCTTGTGGGTTGCCACTTTTAGGTCTCCATAAATTCAAATGGTCTGTTCAATTCAATGCCTCGCCAGACATCTGTTCCCTTTGCATGTAAGAGAGATTAAGAAAGCGACAAAAATCATAAAGAAAGGTAAGACTCTTTGAAAGAGAGAAAGATAAGGTTTCTCTTATCTTCTCATCAGATCTTTCTTTCTTTTCCCTCTTTCTTTTTTTGCTTTTTTTGGTTATGTTTTTTTTTTCTCGATTTAGACAAAAACCCTAGATTTGATCTTCCAAAGGGTTGTCTTAACTGGAATCTCCCTCCTCTTATCGTATATGTATTCTCTTTCTCTCTCTTGGTTCTTTGCCTTCTCTTGTTAAAACTCAGATCTAACACCAAAGTCTCACTCTTGTTCTTTGTTTCATCCTGTAGATCTCTGAAGTTGGATGGATTGTGTGAGGTGAATGAGTTGGGACAAGAGGAACGCAAAGAAACTGACAGAAGAGAGTGAGCACACAAAGGCAATTTGCATATCATTGCATTCGCTTCTCTTGCGTGCTCACTGCTCTTTCTGTCAGATTCCGGTGCTGATATCGTTGGCCTGTCTTCGTTCTCTTTGTCTCAATCTCTCTCTCTCTCTCACATACACAATCTCTCTTTCTCTCTCTCTTGTTCATCTCCAAATTAAGGTACGAAGATACGATCTAAACGATGCCTTGTTCTTGCGTATAGATTTTGGTTCGATCTACTGCATGCGGGAGGAGACCTTTACTCTTTAATCATTCCTAATATTTTAAGTTATGGGTAGTATCGAAAAAGCTTAATCTAAGAGTTAACGCGTGGTTAAGTTAGATTAGCATGGTAACCTAAGTTTTAATAGGCTGGTCCTTAATTTTCTCGATTCATGTATATATTATATTGTTTTTTCTTCCTCTCTGTCTCTCTCGAGGCGTTTTAATCCCTAGTTCCCTTTGTATATATACTCACATATATCTATGTATTATATGTCATTTGATTCATGCGATCATATCATCTAATTTTGCGTGTTGCAACAGTACTGGTCATGATATTTGCATTATAAGAATGAGTCGTTGCTTTTCTTGTTATTAAAATGGTTTGCTCGTACATCTTTATTCCATGAGGTACATGATTAGCTTATTATTTAACAAAAAGGTATGTGTTAGCATACAATTAGTTGTACTTACATTTTTTTTATATATTTGTGTTACATTTGTCATTTGTGTACATGAATATTGTGAGAATATTCTTTAGGGGTTTGTTTTGTTAGATTAATTTGAGAACACGTTCCTTTGCAACTGCTTCTCAAAACACACATTTTGTATGCAACTAATGCAACCTATAATGTATGAGTTTGTTGTATTGGTGCCACATGTTGATGTGTCATGTCTTTCCGCTTTTGTACTGTTAATGCTGTTGAATTTTTTTGGTTTTGTCGAGAAAATGTCAACACTACAATTAATTTTTGTCCTACTGTTACACCTTTCATTTTTCTTGATTAAGTGAATTCTTGGACTGAAATCACGATGATTATGCGGTCAAATGTGTGTGTCTTGCAGTAATACATATTTGTATCTATTGCAGTTGTGATGATTGCATCGGTACTACAATATTTCTAGCTTTAATTGAAGTCAATATTGATATTTCTGACTAAGAGTCGAGGCCTAGATCATTGAGAAACTAAAGCATGCTTATTGTTTAGAATTATGAACTCGATCAAAGAGATGTGTTAATTGATTAGGGAATTGTCACGGAGATTAGTGTATGAAATATATGTTTGTTTCACGAAATGTGGTTTTTCCAATATATGTCTCACAAATACATAACTCGCAAATGAAACTACTGGTTCGTTCTGTTGCATGGATCTTCCAGTTTTTCTACACAATTTTTTCTTCAATACTAAAAACAAATAGAAATTATTAATGGCTTTTGCATTCTTCTTATACAACCAAATCTTCAGCATTTTCATTTTTCAAGAAAACTTCTTTTTCCTTACAAAGAACTCAAATCTTTTATTTTTCTACGAGTAGTCATTCATTTTCTTTTATGTAAATCACAGAATTTGATGATACATACTTCATCAATTTTCCTTTCTTGTCATGTTGAGTTTCAATCAACAAAACTTTCTAAGCTCCATTCAAACACTCTTCTTAGCTTAAATTTCTCGAGTTATATCATGAAGTTCACATCATCAATGGATTGTGTGTCAAACAGAAAAGGTTTTGGCAGCATACATATGCATGAATATATATATATATATATATATATATATATATTAGTTACCCTCGAACAACATGTTTAGGTAAGGGCTGGTCTTCTATCATCGGGACAAAGTTAACATCTTTAGATTCTTTCGAAGTAGAAATTCCTAAACGTGATCATACTACGTAATGTAGGATCTAAACCATATGCGGTGCAAATGAAGGCTTATTTAGGTGTATTGGCAAATCTTTTCACTCTCTATAGGGCATACTCTAATCAACTACTGTTTAGATTTTGACATACTAATGTGGTGCAAAATTCATGGCATGGTCGGATTTTCGTTGCTAGTTTTGAGGACCTAATCACCCAAACAAATCAGGCATACAATTCGATATGTAGATATGTAGATATGTGTATCTAGCAATTAGCCACAAGACAGCGCAATAAATGTTGGCATTAATCGTGGGTCCAAAACTCCAAATCATGACACACATCAAGTGTGACTGGTGGAATAAGATATCTGTATTTAATTATATCATTGGAAACGAATGATTGGTTCTTGTTAACATTGACATAACATCAAGTGTGACTGGTGGAATAAGAAAGTTTTTTTTCTTCTTCTTTATATATAATCTTGTTACCACAAGTGAGAATAAGAGGTACTTTTCTCTCTATCTTCAAATATTTGGTTGTGAATGGTGCATGCGTAAATATATCAGATTTCGAGTATCTATTTTTATCATGCAATCGGCACAATTTTTTTACATGTTCCTATTTATTCCCTAGATTGAAAAAGTTACATAATAGCAAGAAAGACTCAGCAAAAAAAACCAATTACTCGTAGTCTGCTTATATTTTACTAGTTGAGTTTGAAAAAAATGATCATTTTTTATTCTTATATGTTGGCTACCAGTTCATTATAAGGCATAATGGTCTTTTTATATTTCCATTTTGATGGCTTTTTTTGGCAATGAAAAGAATTACTTTAGCTTTTGTATTTTATTGTTTTAAAATATTTCATCTATGATCTATCCTCATTCCTCTTAACGTCAGTTAAAGGTCGCCACAATCAATAGGTAATCAAATGTCGGTTAGATTGGATTCTTAGGAACGAAAATTGATCTTTTATTTTCTCTCATTCCCTGTGGAATAAATAAGGATGACTCTGTCGATTTGTAGGCATATTATGGAAACCTTTTTCTCTAAGAAAGAGAGTTTCAACAAAACATACTTTCAGATTCATTAAACGATGCTTAGATGCAGAAAGCGAATGTGGTAGGTGAAGGAATTGTGATAGGGAATGTTACCCGAGCGTTGTGGAGAGAGAGTGTGAAACATCCGAAACTCGATATTGGTATGGAAATGTAACTTAGCCAATGAAGGGATTTTAATTTGATCCAATAAAAAAGCCATTGGAGGGAGTTAGATTTCCAAATTCCGAGAAACACTTGAAATACTAAATGATATAAATACTTCGCAAAAGTAGATATGAAAACTAACGAGACAACTAAAAAGAAAAGGAAACCATGGAAAAAGGGAGGTGAAAAGAATATATATTTGTTTTCATGGAAGTTTGATTGGTATTTTTTTTTTTTTTTTGTCAAAATTTCGGTAATATTCTTAAGAGTACAAAATGGGGCTGAAAAATAATACTCTATGTTCTTCTACTTTTTTACCAATCAAGTTGAAAGTTTAAAAAAAAAAACAAGAGTTAAATTTTCTTCTAAAAACAGTAAAGAAAAAGTAGTTACTCTTTTTTCTTTTTCTTTTTGGCCAACAGAAAAAGTAGTTACTCTAAATTTTATTTTTCCTTTACCCCACTTACTCTATTCCCTCACCAATCATACCGGCAGTCTTTTGAATCTGAAGAAAAAATTGGATTGAATTTGAGGATTAAACAAGTGGTGTTTTTTATTCTATTTTTAAAAGTAATTTAGGTTTTTTTGTCCAATTTCTTGTAAAAGAAAATGCACTCGACAAAAGAAATTCATTAATATAAATAAATATGAAGAATCCATCAAAGCAAAATGCAAAAAAGATGGTGGTTTAGTAGTATTTAGTATAGGAATTTGTGAACAACAATCTTTTATGGATTCAAGTTTTAATAGAAATAAATTCACATCATTTGAACATAAGTCAAAAGTGGTAAAAACTCAAAAACTCTCTCTCATCTTCTCCCTTGGCCATCGTGAGTTTGGAATTTCGCCTCTCGCGAGATCTCCACCTCTGTCGGTTTTCTCTCTTCAATTACATCGGATTTCCGGGGACTCATGGAAAAGCTACAAAGGTGCAACCGTGAATGGTTTTGATTCACACAAACCTGCTGACAAATTATCAAACCAGAAAAGGATGGATGTGGAAAAGAATAATAAGAATGGATTTCATGGGAAACAATGGCAAGGCAAAGGGAAAGTCCATGATAATTGTTCATGGAAAGGCCACGAATACAGGCGTTATGGAAAAGATCCAATGGAGGAGAATGAAAGGCACCAAAAATTAGGTTCTGTTAAGGAATATCGCTCCCATAATACAGGTTTTATGCAGGATGCACGAAGAAGTAGGGACTACAGGGAAAAAGATCTCGCTCAACTATTATTGGAGTGTCGTTCGGTATCTCAGCTAAGCTTGGTGAGATGATATCTAAAGATATCTTGGGGGTTACTCAAAAGGACACCGAACAGACGTTGGAAGAAGCTTCAAATGTGGTGGAGACTCTTGCTGAAACGAAAAAAAGTGAGCCAACAAAGAGATCGAGACAGAAGGTATGATGGAATCTGAGTTAGATGGAGATGAACTTGATTTGTTCGATGGTAGTCCGTTAATGGACGAATAATTGGGAGATAATTTATTTCGAGAAGGTGCTATGGAGTTTTGTGCATATTTTGACTACACTGAAGAATTGCCAGCTGAGGATAACAATGTGATAGATAATCAGGTGAATGAGATTGGGAAAAATGTGGAGTTGCCTATAGCGGAAGGTGATAAGGTCGGACCAAGAAAAAAATTATTCAATACGGCTTCTAAGTAGAATGGGATCAGCACAAAGAAACGGAATGATTTAGCTCTTGCTTCACCTAGGAAACGAGGTGGAGGTGGTGGAGTTAGGCCCAAGGTGGGCAACGAGATACATGAAGGAGGAAAGTCTCGTAACCTGAAGAATGCTGAATGATAGAAAACATTTTCATGGGTTGGAAGATCATTGCAGTCCAGGGATGTCGATACGGTTCTTTTTTGGGTTTTACTTTTCCTTTTGGTTGTTTGGGTTGTTGTCTTGTTTCTGGTATCTTAAAAGTTTGTTACATGTTAATGCCTCCTAGACCAGTGTGTTTCGTGTATCAGCTTCCAATAAAATCGGTTCCTGGAATTTTTATTTCAACTCTTGGTCTTACTTTGTTCGTCACAATATCAGACTGCCTCCAGGACATTACTTCTGGATTTCTGGGTTGGGCTTTGAATTTAAGTTTAATAACAATTGCATGGTTACATAACCTTTGGTTTTATGGACGAAGAATGGGAATTAAAAAAATAATAATGATACAAGTTTTGAGCCAAAGTCAAGGCAGGCTTCAGATCGGAGGGGTATATGGACAAAGAAGGGAACTCAAAATAATAATAATTAAGATACAAGTGTGGTGGGACGTTTCGCTTTCGGTTTGCGTTTTTTTATTTTCAGTGTTGAGAAAGTACAACGGCTCTTTGTTTTAAGGTGGAATAGAAATCTAATCTCTTCGGTCAGCATCAGAACAATTTGGTTAATTTTGTTAATGTATTCCGTCATCGGAGTAACGAATATTACGAACTACTTTTTCATATCTTTACGAAAATATAAAGTTGCAATTATCAAGGGCTAGGTAGCAGCTGGACAATAGGTTACCTAAAGGAATTATGGAAGAAACACCGTCCAGAATTTGTATTTTGAACGGAAACTAAACAAAATCCAGACTTCATAACCCATCTACAATTACATCTGGGATATGATCGATTAATAACGGTTGACCCGATTGGGATGAGTGGTAGAATGGCTTTGTTTTACAGTAATATTTTTGATGTCACTATATTATCAAAAAGTAATAGAGTTATTGATTTCGAGACTTTTATTGAGAAGAAAAAAGTTTTCTTCTCGTTCATTTATGGGGACCCGGTCCCTAAGAACAAAGAAATCGTGTGGGAAAGACTAATGAGAATTAGCCTTGGTAGATCTGCACATTGGTTCATGGTAGGAGATTTTAATGAATTAATCGGAAATCATGAAAAGAGTGGAGGAAAATTGAGACATCAATCCTTCTTTCTTCCTTTTAAAATGATGATCGAAAACTGTGGAGTGTTAGAGTTTCCTTGTCTAGGGAATTTTTTATCTTGGAAGGGGCGAAGAAATGATGATATAATCAGATGCAGCCTAGACAGAGCTCTCGCTAATGAGGATTGGCATGAGATTTTTACGCATTCTTTTGTGGAATATTTATCTATGATCGGGTCAGATCATAGACCGATATGTGTCACTATCGAAAATAAAATCCCAAAAAGGAGAAGACAATTTAAATTCGATAAAAGATGGATAGAAAAAGAAGGTCTGATGGAATCAATAACTTCAGGGTGGGGGAGAGGGGTTGGTCATAATGCGAAGAACTTTGTGGAAAAAATTAGTAATTGCCGGAGGGAGATATCGGTTTGGCGAAAAAATCTGGACATCAGTGAGAGAGAGAAAATGTCGGTCCTACAACAAAAATTTGAACAAATTTAGGGTGACGATAACAGTTCACAAGAGAAACTAGTAGATATAACTAGGAAATTGAAGGAGGCTTACAAAGAGGAAAACCTTTTCTGGAAACAAAAAAGTAGGAATACATGGATGAAAGAAGGTGATCATAATACAAAAAAAATTTACGCTCAAACGAAACAAAAAAGAGCACGAAATCGGATAATTGGTTTAAATAACTCATACGGGACCTGGGTTACCTCGAATAAGGAGATTGAAGAGATAACGGTAGAATATTTTAACAATCTGTTCAAATCAACATCTTTTACAGAATTTGATGATGTATTAAAAGAGGTCCCATCATTGGTGACAGAAAAAATGAATAACAAACTCACCACTTTGGCTACAGAGGAAGAAATCAGGAAGGTGTTTTTTATGATGCATCCCGGGAAAGCTCCAGGACCAGACAGAATAACAGTTTTGTTCTTCCAAATATAATTAAGGAGGATTTGGTGGACTTGGTGAATGGTTTCCTCAATCAGAGACTTTCGATGAACGGTTAAACATGACTAATATTTGTCTTATTCCAAAGAAAGATCGACCCAATCATATGTCGGAATTCAGACCCATTAGCCTTTGTAATGTAGGGTACAAAATTATTTCAAAAGTATTGTGCCAAAGGTTGAAAATATTTTTACCTCAGTTAATCTCCGAAACTCAATCGGCATTTGTATCAAACAGGGTTACATCAGACAATATTCTTATAGCCCAGGAAATGTTTCATGGCCTTCGTATCAATAAATCCTGTAAATCTCGCTTCATGGCCATTAAAACGGATATGAGCAAAGCGTACGACAGAGTGGAATTGCCATTTATTGAAAACATTCTTAAGAAAATGAGATTCGCAGAGAAATGGATAGAGTGGATTTTATGTTGCGTAAAATCGGTAAAGTATAAGGTGTTGATTAATGGTATCCCTCACAGACAATTTGGTCATACGGTTCCAGAAATAGACAAAGAGGACATCAAACGCATTTTTGAGCATTTCCAATGTCGGAGGTATGGGCAACTACTTAAGTCTTCCAGAAAGTATGGGGGAAAGTAAAACGAAAAAAATTTCATGTGTTAAGGAGATGTTACAATCCAGAATAAATAGCTAGCCGTCGAAATTCTTATCTAAAAAGGGAAAATAAATGCTTATTAAATTTGTAGCATTGGCTCTTCCCACTTATGTAATGTTATGTTTTAAGCTCGCAAAAACAGTTACAACAAAATTAACGAGTGCGATAGCAAGATATTAGTGGAATTCAAACGGGTCCAATCGAGGTATATACTGGTAGCATAGAATAAAATTTGTCATAACAAATCAGCAGAGGGTCTCGGGTTTCGGATGTTGAGGATTTTAATACGGCATTCTTTGCAAAACAATTATGGCGTTTAATAAAATATCCAAACTCTTTGTTTGCTAAGGTGATCAAAGAGAGATACTATAGGAACTCTGATCCTCTAGCAGAAATTAAAAGGTACCAGCCATTCTATGGATGGAGGAGTATCACCTCAGCACGCCTTTTGGTTAAGAAAGGTCTAATCAAGACGGTAGACTCTGGACATTCAATATCGGTATGGAATGACTCGTGGCTTCCTACTCAAAACCCAAGACCAGGAAAGTGCAAAAGTTTCAATTACTACCCTTCTTTTAAAGTCTTCGATCTTAGGGACCCTCAAATAGGGACATGGAATTCCTCGTTAGTCAATATTATAGAAGATCCAAATGATGCAAAATTAATACTAAGCATCCCTGTGAGTGCCACATATAAGCCAGATAAATGGGGCTGGAACTATACAAAAAATGGCAAATACACGGTAAAATCAGGTTATAAGATGGCAAATAACAACCCCATTAGCAACCTGTCCGCACATACATCAATTCGTTATTAGCTTAGGTTTGGACCTAAGGTGTCCTCCGAAACTTAAACACTTTATGTGGCAGGTTCTTTCGGGTTATGTCCTGGTTATGTCAAAATTTAGACAGCGCGGTATTAATTGTGAGACAATATGCGATCGATGTGGAGACGACGTAGAATCTATAAATCATACTTTATTTGAATGTCCGCTAGCTTTACAAACATGGGCTTTATCTTCGATTGATTCACATCATGGGATCCTCCCTACCTCTTCGATTTATTCCAATATGGATTAGCTTTTTTTGGCATGAACCCAAACAAGGCTTGGATAATAGGTTTCCATAGATTTTATGGTATATTTAAAAATCTCGGAATGATAAAGTATTTACGAATACGAACTTAGATCCTACAGAGGTTGTGAGATTAGCGGAATCAGAGGCCTTGGCATGGGAGTTAACACAGAGTGCTGAGGGTGAGACTGATTCTCAAATAGTAACGCAGAACTCCACCTTGATTTCCTCGGTTTCTCTGGATTACCAGTGTTTTGTAGATGGTTCTTGGAAAGAAAATGATATTTTTTCAGGTTTAGGATGGACAAGCAAGACGCGAGAAGATATTGAAGTCTACATATGGCCAGAAATATCCGAAGCAGCCTGTCACCACTACATACTGAATTCAAAGCGCTTCTTTGGGAAATGCAATGTATGCTCTTAGCCCAACTAACGTCAGTACATTTTTACACAGATTGCTTGGAATTAGTGAAGATGATATCAACTGCCGAAGAATGGCCAACTTTCGCGGTATACCTGGCGGACTTCTTGAAGATCAAAAGTCATTTCTGCTCTTTCTCACTGTCTTTTATTTCCCGTTCCCAAAATGCTAAGACTGACTTGCTAGCTTATAGTGTCAGACTTCAGTCAGATGTAATTTTTTATGTAAACTATGTTTTTCCGTCATGGCTCACCAAGCCTCTTTAATATAATAAGAGCTGTTGACAAAAAAAAAGATTCATCACTATTAGTTAAACTTGGGCACGGGACGGGTACTTGCCATTTCTGGCTTACTTAATACTTGTACTCGCCCTGCCGGGTATTTCAAATTTGGCCTTGATACTTGTACCTGCGGAAGCAAAAACCCGCTGAAACTGAATCAGTGAATTGATTAGCAATTGAAACATAAGTCCAAGACATAATACAAAAGTCCTTAAACCAGAATTGTAAACACAACACACATCATGAAAGAGAAATGCATAACCTGCAAAAACATAAAACAAAATTAGTAATACTCATTCTTCTTCCTCCAAGCTCCTAATCAATGACACCAGGTTAAAAAACTGACCAAATTACCATTCAATATTCAAACTTCTTCCTCCAAACTCCAAAGTCAAGCTTATTCCAGATTAAACCTGAATTGATCAGCAAAAGAAATGTAAGTCCGAGAAAATTAAAGACAGAAAACTAAAGACAATAACCAAATTTAAATCTCAGATATAATTATTTACTAAAGACAAAAAACCAATCAGATACCAATCATTATGTACAAAAGACAGAAAACAGATCATACCTTCTTCTGTCCCAGTTTTATGATTGAAGCTGTTATATGGAGTAAACAAGCAAGATTCAGAAGAGTGGACAATGAGTAAATCATTGTCTTTATTTAGTTCAACAAAAACCGACTTCTAAGGATCATTTTTTCCACATGAAAAAAAGAACTCTACGAAAAAACACAGTTGCAAGTAAATATCCAAGATGTTGCAATCATGAATCAGGCAGTTAAAAAATCAACACACTAATTGCTAAATATATAGATTATCTGCAATCGTTGACATGACTTAGAACATACTCGGAATAATCGAAGTGATTGAACTTAATGAGATGGCGAGACCCTTAAGGAAAACACAAATAAGCAAATGTTGGTATGATAACTAGGAAAATTGGCCAGTATACAAGATGTAATAACAACCCAAAAGTCTGGAAAGTGAATAGAGAAATGAAGAAAACATTAATATGACTATATGGTCGGCTGACCATAAACTAAGTAGCTAAGTATAAATCTACATCCTGACATACAACCTTAAACAAACATACAAAACTTCATCAACGAGCTTAAAATTGATGCAAAGCTTAACAGAGCAAAAAAGCTGAAACTAGAAAGCATTTCTATGGTATCCCTAGCTATCTAAAGTTCTGTTCTGTATAACACGACCAACCAAAGCTAAATAAGAGACTCATTAAGGAATAAATTTTAGATTAAAACCTCAATCGAAAGTTCGAAACACATCGATGAATAAAAAGGAAGTAAGAAATACCTATTTGTTTAAATCGATTTACCTTGAAAGAGATCGAATAAGATACAAGAGGCGAGACGTCACAGAGTATAAGCGAAGCAGAAACAGAAGAAGAACACACAGAAGAGATCGAAGAAGAAGAGTATAAGCAAAGCAAAAGAGATCGAAGAAGAAAGAAGAAGATGAGAGATTGAGAGGAGCGATGAAGTTTCTAGGGTTTGGTCGGCGCGAGAGAGAGTCAGAGAGAGGCGAGAATGAGACCTGAGAGTATTAGGCTTTAGTTTTTTTTTTTTTTTCAAGATGGTTGGATCTTAGCCAATATGGGGCTAAATATTAAAGGCTTAGAAATTAGGAAGGTTAAGAAGAAACGGATAAAGGACTAAGGATTTGCGGATATAGGTTTACGGGTACTTGAATGGATAGCGGGTATTGAACGGGTAACGGATACCAAGGCCAAGTAGTGTAAAAAAGAAATTTTTGGACTTGTCTTGATACTTGCAAATAATTGACTTATTGGACTTGTTACTTGGCTTGAAATTGACGAATACTTGCTAGAACGAGTAGTAAGTAATGGACGGATATTGTACCACGGTTATTATTAGTATTAGAGATTATCACTTTCCGATACAATCGTCCCAATAGAAAAATAGTCAAAAAAAGTTCTAAATATCGATGAATAAACAAATAAAATGGAAAATCCTCTATGAAAAGTCAAGGAATTGTTTAAAAAAATTAAAGGGCCAAGTAGAAAAGGTCACATCTTACCTTACTTAAAAAAGACAGTTCATTGAAATTTTATCGGGACAAGTTACTATTTTTAATTAATGCGTATCCACTTTAAAACATGCTTAGCATCAACGGTGATTCCACGTCAATTTCATGTCGTCCACAATTTTTGTATAAGGACAAGGGATTTACTATTTTTTTATTCATTTATCAATACTTAACTCTATTCTCAAAACTTTAAGAACGTATATTGCATGAATACATGGTCAGAAATGTGCAAGAACATAGTTTTTAAAAATTTTATACTCATCATTTCAGAGTTACAATTTATAAAGAATTTACTCAAGCCATATATGGCCGATTTCGGTCTCTCCTAAGTGCAAGAAGATAATTTTTTTTTGTATTATTTATTTAACAAAAACTATTCATATTTTACAAAAATCATTACACACTCAAGAAGGGCACTGCGAAAGGCCCATAAAAGACAAAGCAATAGTTAAATTAGGAAATGGATTTTTTTATACATAGTTAGGAAATGGATTTAATCCGTCCTTTTTTTTGGACAGCAATGGATTTAATTATGTTTAGATAGTCTTATCATTTAAAATAAAAAAAAAAAAAAATGACAGTTTACACGAGCTTAAAATTATAATCAATAGTATAAAAAAGAGGCAGTTCGTTTTTTTTGGGAGTATATGTGTTAATAATTTATGTAACTATACTAATGCTAAAATCTTACTAGCTAATTTTGTATTATATTTCAAAACGATAATATCTCCTAATATACCTTTTTTTTCTACATCCTCTTATTATACTGTTAAAAACGATATATCTTATTGGTGAAATCTGTTTTGCTTATTATACTTTTATTTGATATCTTTCTCTTATCATTCACTCTTTTGTATTTCTTTTTCATGCTTTAATGTGTTAATATCTATTTTTATCATGTTCTTTAACATTTTTTCCTATATAAGCACTCAACATAAAGAGCACAAGCCGATTAAATTAAATTCTCGAGTTTAATTTCGTCTCGGTTCTTTTGGCTTTGGTCGTATTTCATTGTGCTGCCAGATCTTATGCACATCACTTTGTTTAGATAAGGACAGAACATTTCTTCACAGTTCACTTAGTCGTCGCATATCGAACAAACTAAAGTAGATAACATTATAATTTTTTTTTTTTTTGATAACATTATAAAGTAGATAACATTATAAATTCAATCATTTCCACAAATCATTCCTGCTTATAAATATAACCAATTACAATTTTTTCACATAATTATTCTCACATATACTTGTAACTAGTAAGACAAAGTCCAGAGACAATGGAAGAATCAAATCGTACTGTCTTGTTCGACAAATACAACATCGGAAGACTTCTCGGCACCGGTAACTTCGCCAAAGTCTATCACGGAACAGAGATCTCCACCGGCGATGACGTGGCAATCAAAGTCATAAAAAAAGACCACGTATTCAAACGTCGTGGCATGATGGAGCAAATTGAACGTGAGATCTCCGTCATGCGTCTCCTCCGTCATCCAAACGTCGTTGAACTCCGTGAAGTAATGGCCACAAAGAAGAAGATCTTCTTCATCATGGAGTACGTCAACGGTGGTGAGCTTTTCGAGATGATCGATAGAGACGGGAAGCTCCCGGAGGATCTAGCCAGAAAGTATTTCCAACAATTGATATCCGCGGTGGATTTTTGCCACAGCCGAGGGATTTTCCACCGCGATATCAAGCCGGAGAATCTGTTGCTTGACGGAGAAGGCGATCTTAAGGTTTCGGATTTTGGTCTTTCGGCGTTGATGATGCCGGAAGGGTTAGGTGGACGACGTGGCAGCAGCGATGATCTTTTACATACGCGGTGCGGGACGCCGGCTTATGTGGCGCCGGAGGTTTTACGCAATAAAGGATACGACGGAGCTATGGCGGATATTTGGTCGTGCGGGATTGTTTTGTATGCACTCCTTGCTGGCTTCTTGCCGTTTATCGACGAAAACGTCATGACATTGTACACGTAAGTATGCTTTGACCGTGTGTGTGTGTTTTTTTTTTTTAAATTCATTTGATAATACAAAATATAAAAACCAAAGTTGTCCCATTTTTGAGTTGGATTTCCAGATACTACTCAATTTTACATCACCTATCAATATTATTTATGTTAAAATAATAATTATTTTGTTGGTTAGATAAATTATTTGAATGGGACAATTTAACTTATTTCAATAGATACAAAAAGTTGGTATAAGATATACTTGAAAGTTTGCACACAAAGAAAAAAAAAAAAAAGATATAGTATTTGAATTATTTGTTCGAGTAATGCATATTTTATTAATTATACAAAATTTCCAAATTTTTTTTTTCAAAATTATTGAAATTATGTCAATTAGTGAAAATTCGGGTGGTATTTTTTTTAGGTATATTAATCCGAAACTTAGTATTGTTGAACCGGAATGTAAATAGTCAAATAGATCAAAATATCAGTATTGTTTCTTGTTTGATTGAACCTTTTTGCGCAATGTATAATAAACAGGAAGATCTTCAAGGCTGAATGCGAGTTCCCACCGTGGTTTTCCTCAGAATCGAAGGAAGTAATCTCAAGATTGCTTGTGTCGGATCCTGAACAACGGATTTCAATGTCGGAGATCAAAATGATTCCATGGTTCCGAAAGAATTTTACACCACCGGTGGCCTTTTCAATCGACGAAACGATCCCATCTCCACCAGAGCCACCGGCAAAGAAAAAGAAGAAGAATGACAAGTACGAGGAGGAAGACGACGGAGTTTCTCCAAGATCCTTCAATGCCTTTCAATTCATCACTTCAATGTCTTCAGGTTTCGACCTCTCTAACCTATTCGAGATAAAACGAAAGCCAAAGCGGATGTTCACATCAAAGTTTCCGGCGATATCCGTGAAGGAGAGGCTGGAGAAGGCGGCGCGTGAGATGAACATGAGGGTGAAACACGTGAAAGACTACAAGATGAAGCTACAAAGGAGAACAGAAGGCCGCAAAGGGAGGCTCTCGGTGACGGCTGAAGTTTTCGAAGTTGCTCCTGAAGTCTCTGTCGTCGAGTTCTGCAAATCCTCCGGCGACACTTTGGAGTACTACCTCTTCTGTGAGGATGACGTCAGGCCAGCTCTTAAAGACATTGTCTGGTCATGGCAAGGAGATGATGATGAAGACGATGTTACCACTAATGATAGTGTTAACACTAATGATAAATAAATAAATAATACTTCATGAGCTGTGATATTTCAATTTTTGGCATTGGATGTGCGAGAGCAAGACTGTCTTATTGTGAAATTGCATATATATATAAGAACTTTTATAATTAACAATATAATAATTTTTTTTTTCTTTGTTCAACAATATAATAATGTATATAAGATTAAGGGATTAGTATAACTTAGCAATGTATATAAGTTTTTTTGTATTACAAGGAAACAACAAATATCTAGAACAAAGACCGTTAGGTATGAAGGAGTTTTGTGACTTTTTGACGCAGGCAGAAAATCCTAGATTTAGCAAGGTTTAATCTAGATTGAACCTATAATACACTATCAAAGAGAGAACTTTCTGTTTTGATTAAAAATAATTATGAGATGTGTTTAAAAATTACCTAAAATCTCTTTATATAGATAAATCCGAACTTTAAAAAAAATAAAAGAAATTCAGAAAAATAAAAATTTACGGAAAAAGGATAAAAACCCTAAAAGGCGAAAAATTTTTTTATATAACTTAAGAAAGAAAATCAAAATTCTTTAAAAATTTTAAACGACAAAAACATTAAAAGGTTCCTAATCTCCTACATCAGTCTCTTCCACCTTCCAAAGAACTCGACCTAGAGATATTTTCTGAATAAAGAACCACATCTACCTTGAATGGACCATAGTTGCTAGGTTGTAGCTTGTTATATCTCGAGTTCTTTTCTGGATAAAAAACCACATTTGTCTTGAATTGACCATAATTGCTAGACTGTAGCTTTTGTTCATCTGCAATCAGCTCCTTGAAATTCTTTTGCATCGATCACTAGTACGGTATTTGTTTATGATGATCATATTATTATATATCTTGTATATATAATTTAAAAATCTTGGATACATCAGTTAATTTTAAAGGTATCTTTATGAAAATCTCTACAATAGTTATAGAAGATTCAATAATTTGTTTGTTTAAATAAAAAAGAATACAATTTATTATTAAAAAATAATTCAAATTTTTTGAGAAAAATTGTGACAACGACACGTCTGATCCTATGTTTCTTTTTAATATATTGAAGATAATATTGTTGCATATAGGATTTGAAATTATTATATGATAGATATATCGTATAGTATTTATAGCACAATCCTTTTGATTTTTATTGTTGATGCAAGACAATGCTAACTGATATTGTTGTACATAGGCTTTGAGGTTTGCAAGTCTCACCATTAATGTATTTCATGTTATGATCCCCTCATCCGCATTGTTGACAAAAACAACCAGTATATACTCCATTAGTATCATTATATAATTCACATACGCCATCATAATATTACTTAGTTTTGCAAGCTTTCCTGCATACTGCGAGACCGGCACCGTTACGTTTATTACAAGTTCCACGTGAAAAATGGGTTTGTTGCTTAGTATGTATATGTTCTCGGTAGAGGCTTTGGCTTCTGCGGAGCCTTTCCTCTTTGATATTCCTAATAAATTAGTGATCAATATGTAAGAAGCATTCAAAATCCCTCTAATTAAAAAATGATATCTTTGTTTTAATTAGACTTTACTGCAAAAAAACACAAACTTATCTTATATAAAAGACACTAAATCATTCATGTTTTGATCAATTAGATCTAACGTATCATAATTTTCTTGCTTCATAAATTTGGTTCATCCTTAATCTAATGATGGTGATGATTAAATGTAATGGGATAATGATATTTGTCATACAGTCCAAGTAATAATCTTCATGATGATTACTTGCACCACTACTATCTTATGTACAATACTTTCTAGACTACTACTCAAATCTTATAAATTTTCCCAACTACATAATATTATTATCTCCTTACTGATATATTTGGAAAGTACCCATTTGAAAATAATATTTAAATTTTTTAAAATTATATACAATGTCATTAGTCTTAAGAACTAACAAAAACAAATCATTAAGGTTAAAAATGTCTAAATACTTAATCTACTTTTACTATTAAAAATAAAAAATTTTAAACAAAATCTTCACAAAATTTATTTTTAGTTTTGTTCAGATTACACTTAATTAAATTTTTACCATTAAAAATACATATTTGAAAATAAAATCTTCATAAAATCTATTTTCAGTTTTATTCAAATTTTCTTAAATAAATAAATTAATGAAATGAAAATTTAATTTAAAAGTAGTAAATATATAAATTAGTAATAACTAATATATATATTCTAAAATAAATAATTCTAAGCATTCATGTGAATGCCACATATAAACTAGATAAATGGAATTGATATTATACAAAAATTGGTAAATACACAGTAAAATCAAGTTATAAAGTGGCAAAAAATATTTCCAATAGCAATCTATCTTCACGGATAAACGGGCCA
The DNA here is from genome assembly GCA_026770425.1 of Boechera divaricarpa. Classification (NCBI taxonomy): domain Eukaryota; kingdom Viridiplantae; phylum Streptophyta; class Magnoliopsida; order Brassicales; family Brassicaceae; genus Boechera; species Boechera divaricarpa. Next base: position 4,210,476 of record CM049186.1, on the reverse strand, counting down.
GACATATGCCCGTTATTAGCTCAGGTATAGACTTTACAGTGTCCCCCAAAAATTAAACACTTTATGTGGCAGGTACTTTCGGGTTGTATTCTAGTTATGTCAAAACTAAGACATCGTGATATTAATTATGAGACGGTATGCGAAAGATGTGGAGACGACATAGAATCTATAAATCATGCTTTATTTGAATGTCCGCCAGCCTTACAAACATGGGTTTTATCTTCGGTTGGTTCATGTCCGGGGATTTTTCCCACATCTTCGATTTATTCCAATATGGATTACTTTTTTTGGCACCAACCTAAACAAGATTTGGATAATAGATTTCCATGGATTTTATGGTATATATGGAAATCTCGAAATGATAAAGTGTTTACGAATTCGAACTTGGATCCCCGAGAGGTTGTGAAATTAGCGGAATCAGAGGCTTTGGCATAGGAGTTAGCACAGGATGTTGAGGGTGATAATGTCTCTCAAACAGTAACTCAGAACCCCACCTCGGTTCCTCTGGATTTTCAGTGTTTTGTAGACAACTCTTAGAAAGAGAATGCTGTTTTTCAGGTCTAGGATGGATAAGTAAGATGCGAAAAGACAATGCAGACTACATAGGGGCCAGAAATGTCTGAAGCAGCCTGTCACCACTTCACACTGAATTTGAAACGCTCCTTTGGGCAATGCAATGTATGCTCTCTTATTAGCGGATGTCAGTAAATTTTCATACAGTTTGCCAGGAATTGGTGAAGATGATATCAACTCCAGAAGAATGACCAGTTTTCTCGGTATATCTGGAGGACTTCATGAAGATCAGAAACCATTTCAGTCTCTTCTCACTGTCCTTTATTTCCCATTCTCTAAATTATAAAGCTGATTTGTTAACTCGTAGCGTCAGACTTCAGGCAGGTGTAGTTTCTTTTGTAAATTCTGTTTTTCCGACATGGCTCCTAGAGCCTCTTTAATATATTATAAGCTTTTGACCAAAAAAAAAAAAGGATTCCAAAATAAATAAATAAAAATTATAAAAACAAATTTCAAATTTCCACTACAATAAATTAATTTATCTACTTACAATATTCTGAAAATTAATTTTATCTACTTAAAACTTTAGAAAATAAAAACTTTTTTTTTTCAACAGCGTAGTGGTTTTTAATAGTCCCTAAACACCGTAGGGAGCAGAGTTCGAACCCCGAACCTGCAACTTAATATGATAAGTTTTTATAGGTGGCCACCATTGTGCCACTTGATTCCCACCAGAAAATAAAAACTTATAGAAAAACGATAAAACTTAAAACTTAAATCTAAAAAAATCAATACGCGCTATAACGCGGAATATAATTTAGTTATTTATTATTAGTATAACTATGAATTCACCCCGCATCAATGTTGACATATTTTCATTTATTCAGTTATCAGACGAGTTAAGAAAAACATGTCGACAATGACACATGATGGTCAGAAAAACCATGAAACACTTTGACTCTTAAAATTGCACATTTTTTTGTTTGTTTTATAAAATAGTTTTTAAGAGTAAAGGCACAGGTGAACAAAAAAAAAAAAAAAGAGTAAAGGCAAACACAAACTCCAAACTAAAACGGAAGTTCTTTCTTTTTCGTTTAGTTTTTATATTAGCTAATAAATTTGATTAAACAGCTGACAAAAAATATATTATTAAACATGTTTAAAGATATGATTTTTTAAAAAAAGAAACACAAACAGAATAAATAATAATCAGTAATTCAAACACACAAAAAAAAGAAACAAGACTTCAAAGAGATTCATGTATCATAATGAATATTACCTGTTAACAACAAGAAAATCATCATACAACTATACAAGTGATGAAACAAGCGATATTTTTACGTTTTTTTATTTTTTACCCATTTTTACTATGATATACAAGCATCTATTTGTTGTATATAAAGATTGTTTTTTTTTTCCATAAATAGAAAAAAACAATAGTCCATATTTATTCCTATAAAATACTTAGAATTTTTTTTTTTTTTTTATGTTGCTTTCTGTTCTCTTCTAACCTAAATAAAATCCATAGTGTCTAGCAATTTTCTAGCGACGGATACATGCCTCTTTTTCTAATTTCGCTTTCTCTAGATCTGTGGTGTTTGTAAACGAAATTCTGATTTTCTACAATGAAATCCGCTGAATCACATGACCAATGTCCTCTTGATGGAGTTTGAGTCCTCATGATTTGGTATTTGGTGTTATAAAATTGCGAAGTTAATTTGGTATTTCATAGAATGGATGATAGCGAAGAGTCGCAACGGCTTGAGTTCGAGCACGGAGATGGAAAATAACACTTGTTTATTTAGCGATCGAGTAAGAGACTTTTGAAAAGGAGCTTCATTGATTACGTCTGTATGTAGATGAATAGTTTGTTTCTATATAACTTTGTAAACTCTGGTTTGAAGTGATAAATAACAAATAGTTAGTTTTCGTCTACTTCTCGTCGGCTCCGGCATCGGCCATACTCTATTTGTATTCTCATAGTTAGTTTATTTCACTATTTCTACATGTTCTCTCATGTACGTATTTTACAAGGAGATCTGAAATTAAATATGACGTTTTCTATACTTTGAATCTAGATTTGGCTTTGGATAGTTGTGAGATGTGGAAGCGGATTTGGACCTTTGGAATCTGGATTTGGAAAAACTTAATCATTCACATCATTGATAATTGTCATCTATACAACACTAATGGAAGCGATGGTTTGCAAATGCAAAAGGAGACAAGTAATCTCTCATGATACGATTGTCGCTCCTCAATGATAGGGTACGAGATGATGTTACATGCGGCACAAGAAAGTCATCACGTGAGAGAAGACCAAATCCAAAATACGTGGATTAAATCTTTTCTAATTCCTTTGCACTTTTATTTATTTCGCATTTAAGTCATCACGTTCTCCATCTTTCCCATTTTTATGTAGTGTTTCCACCATTATAGGAACTAACGTTCCAAAGATTTTCCTATTTCTTCAATCAAAAAATATATAAGAGGTAGTCTTAACTATCCAAAATTGAGTGTGTATTTACAATTCTCTTTGGCTTTGAAGAGGGACCGCATCACTCAAATTAGGATCTATGGTAATGAAGATAATCAACGCATATAATAGTTAATTCATTATTTGTCGTCGTTTTTTTATGTCGCTCTTCGGTAGAGTTTGTTTCCGGCGAAATTATCATTTGCGATAATTATGCCGGTTCTCTGTTAATTTGTTAAAGCCTGTGAAAAACTTAGCTGAAAGAGATTACTTTATTCGATGAAAGACAATGGCTATATATAGCCTTACAACTGCAACGTGAATCAAAAAATAATGGATCTAAGCACGACTAACTTCTAACTTGTTTGAGCGAGAAACTAGGAACAAACAAGACTTATTCAATTGACTAATTCCTAACAATCCCTCCCTTAAGCTAAACTATCCACGTTTAGCTTATTTCTGCAATCACAGTCACTCCTAACAGTCCACGAAGCTTCTCGGACTGCTCCAACTTCAGTGGTTTTGTAAAAATGTCTGCAACTTGATTTTCTGTTGAGACATGACTCAATCTGACAACTCCATCATTAACCAAATCTCTGAGATAGTGAAACCTTACTTCAATATGTTTACTCTTTCCATGAAACACTGGATGTTTAGACAGTTGAACAGCAGAGCTATTGTCACACATTATCACCGTCTCTGCTTCCTCTTTAAATCCAATCTTTTCCAAAACCCTTCTAAGCCAAACACACTGACAAGCACAAGAACATGCTGCTATGTATTCTGCCTCGGTAGTAGAAAGTGCTACAACAGGCTGTTTCTTTGATGCCCAAGACACTGCTCCTGAAGCCATTAAGAATGCAAAACCTGAAGTGCTTCTCCGATCATCTACGTCACCTGCGTAATCACTATCAGTATAGCCCACCAAATTCATGTTTCCTTCTCTCTTTTTGTAGAAAATTCTCAGTTCTGTTGTCCTTTTCAAGTATCTTAGAATCCTCTTTGCTGCAAGCCAATGAGAAACTCTAGGACTAGCCATGAACCTGCTTAACAAACAAACTCCATATATTAAATCTGGTTTTGTTACCGTAAGGTACATGAGACTGCCGACTAATTGTTTGAACAAGGTTTCGTCGACTTTTTCACCATCTTCATCTTTATGAAGCTTTGTTCCAAGAATAATCGGGTTCTTTACTGAATTACATTCCTCCATACCAAAGCGTACCAGAACTTCTCTTGCATATTTTCTTTGACAAATAAAGATCCCATCTTGACATTGTTTCACTTCCACTCCAAGAAAATACTTCATCTTTCCCAAGTCTGTCATCTCAAATTCCAGCATCATTGAGTTCTTAAACTCATCACAAAAGCCTCTATTATTCCCAATAAATATCAAATCATCAACGTACAAACTGACAATTATGAATTTACCTCCCTTTGATTTAGTGAACAAGGTGTGTTCGCTTGGGCATCTTTCAAATTTTTCTTTCAAGAAATAAGCTTCAATTCTGCTGTACCATGCCCTTGGTGCTTGCTTGAGACCATACAACGCTTTCTTCAATTTATAAACTTTTTCTTCCTCGCCTTTTACCACAAATCCTTCAGGTTGATTGATATATACATCTTCCTTGAGTTCACCATGTAAGAAGGCACTTTTAACATCAAGTTGAAACACCTCCCAATTTGAATTTGCTGCTACGGCTAGAATTGTGCGAATCGTGTCTAATCTAGCAACTAGAACAAAAACTTCCGTGTAGTCAATACCATAACTTTGTGCATAACCCTTAGCTACTAGCCTGGCTTTGTATTTTTCTACCTTGCCATCTTCGTTCAGCTTGGTTTTGTATATCCACTTAACTCCAATAGGTTTAACACCTTCAGGTATGACCACCAGCTCCCATGTTTGATTTTTTTCTATCGAATCAATCTCTTTTCTCATTGCTTCTCTCCAAATCTTCTGTTTTTCAGCATCTTCAAATCGAGTGGGATCATGCTCTGCAACCATCATCATCATCAACATTAAGACATTTAGATCGTCTTCTTCCTCAAGTGAGTTTTCTCCTAACTCATAATCTGCCAGATAGCTTGGTGCTTTTCTTTCCCGTGTAACTTTTGCTTGGGTTAGGCTACTAGCTTCACGTGTCTCACTTCTAGGTGAAGCAGTTATGTTCATTGGAAGTGGTTCTGTTGCAGGTACATCTTCTGCATTTTCTTCTTCTTCTTCTTGTTCTGTTTCATTTTCACACATCAAAATGTCTCTCTTAATCTCTTCTTCAGACCTCTCCATTCCCATCCCTTTTCTTCTTCAAAGATGACATCTTGACTCACGACAACCTTCTTTAAAATTGGTTCGTATAGTCTCCATGCCTTTGATTCATCACTCACTCCCAAGAAAATGCATTTCTTACTCTTATCATCCAGCTTTATCCTTCTTTGATCTGGTACATGCACATGTGCAACACACCCAAAGACACGAAAATAATTCACCAATGGTTTGATTCCACTCCATGCTTCTTCTGGAGTTATGTCTTCAAGAGCTGCAGTTGGACTGCGATTTTGAATATGCACACTCCATTTTACGGCTTCGGACCAGAAAATCTTAGGAACTTGCCTCTCACTTAGCATTGAGCGAACTACATTCATAATGGTTCTGTTTTTCCTCTCCGCCACACCGTTTTGTTGAGGCGTGTATGCTGCTGTCAACTGTCTTTTGATGCCTTGCGTTTTGTAAAATTCTCCAAACTCAGTTGAATTGAACTCTCCACCTCGATCAGTTCTCAAACAGACTATCATAGCTCCTGTCTCCTTCTCAACACCAACTTTAAAGTTCTTAAAGGTGATAAATGCTTCTGATTGTTCATGTAAGAGGTATATCCAAGTTTTCCGAGAGAAATCATCAATAAAACTCAAGATATACCTCTTATCACTATGAGAGGCTGGTACGATAGGGCCGCAGATGTCTGAATGTATTAGTTGTAGTGGTCGTGACACTCTCCATGGACTTTTCTTTGGCAACGTGAGTCTATGCTGCTTCCCAATCATGCAAATCTCACACTTATCCTTAGTATTCTTCAATGCTGGGAGACCAACCACCATATTCTTGTTAACTAGCAATTTTAATCCATCATGATTCAGATGCCCAAATCGACAGTACCACAAGTGAGTCTCTTTCTCCATTATCTCCTCAGTTTGTAGACACATTGGGATATTTGATGGTTTGGATGCTAGAAGATAAAACATCCGGTTTCCACTCATGTTGGTTTGCATAATCACTCCTTTCCCTGGATAATAAACCTTGCAGGTTCCTTCTTATATTAGGATAGCCAATCCCTTCTCCTGAAGCTGTCCGATGCTTAATAAGTTGCTTCTGAGTTCTTGGACATAGTAGACATTGGTTATGACCTGAGTGATTCCTTCCACTTGTACTCTTATACTCCCTTTTGCTACAACAGACATTTTCATGTCATTCCCAAGCTTTACGGTCTTATTGAAATCACCTTCTAGACTGCAGAACCATTCCTTGTTTCCTGTCATGTGATTGCTACAGCCTGAGTCAAGGAACCAAACGTCATCTCTGTTTGCTTTGTTTGCCTCTACATAAGCCATTAGGAATAGCTCTTCATCTTCCTCCAATTCAGCATAATTAGCCTTTTTCTCCCATTCTGGACACTCATATTGATAGTGTCCCAGATTATGACATTTAAAGCATTCAATCAGTGCTTTGTTTGAGGTTACTCTACCTCGTCCTCTGCCACGACCTCCCCTGTAGCCTCCACGACCTCTTCCTCTGCTTGCTCTTTCATCTTGAGTCACTTTTAGAGCTTGTTCTTCTTCTTGTTGTCCACAGATTCGTCCTTCATGGAGCAACAAACTTCCATGCAGTTCATCAACACTCAGAGTGCTTAAATCATTTGATTCCTCAATTGAACACACCACATAATTAAATTTTGAGGTTAGGGATCTGAGTACTTTGCTCACAATTGTACCATGTTCCATGATCTCTCCATTGGTCTTCATTTTGTTCACTATTGTCAATGTTCTTACCAGAAAGCTATCGACTTTTTCACCTTCCTTCATGGCGAGAAGCTCAAACTCCTTTCTCAGGGCCTGAAGTTGTGCTCTCTTAACCTTCGTGGACCCTTGGTACTTCTTCTTCATTGATTCCCAAATTGCCTTCGAGGTGCTTTTGTCAAGAATTGTTTCAAGGATTTCTCTGTCAATGGCCTGAAACAGAAAATTCTTGACCTTCAAATCCTTGAGCTTGGCCTCTTCCACCAGTTTTATCTGCTCTTCTCTGGCTGGTGTTGTTGTTCCGGTCGCTATCGGAATTTCTTCCTCCACCAAGCTCCATAATTCTCTGCTTCTGAGAAAATTCTCCATTGTCATTGACCAGAAATCATAGTAGCCATCAAATCTCGGAATGGCCGGCTGTACGAATTTCTCAGACGATGACATCTCTTTTTTTTTTTTTTTTTCTCTTCACTCTCTCACACAAATTGATCTCTTTCCCAAGCTCTGATACCAAATGTGAAAAACTTAGCTGAAAGAGATTACTTTATTCGATGAAAGACAATGGCTATATATAGCCTTACAACTACAACGTGAATAAAAAAATAATGGATCTAAGCACGACTAACTTCTAACTTGTTTGAGCGAGAAACTAGGAACAAACAAGACTTATTCAATTGACTAATTCCTAACAAAGCCTTGGTGATGATTGAATTTGGGATTCTAAAACATACATTGTTGATCCGGCAAATGATACAACTACGGAGGCAACCATTGAATGCGGAGTTGAGTCTTCAGGATTTGGTGTTTGGTGTTTTATTGATTGCCAAGTTAATTTGGTATTTTCATAGAGGGATGATAGATAGCCAAGAATCGCTACGACTTGGGTGCGAGCATGGAAAGGAAAATAATAGATTTGATTATTTGTTAGCGAGTAAGAGACTTCTGGACAAGGAGCATCATGTAATCCTCTTCTTACGTTGTATCATTCCTTAGTTTTATTGATTACATATCGTTTTGTATATGGATGGTTTCTCTGTAACTTTGTAAACTCTGATTCGAAGTGATAATAACAAATAGATGTTAAAAGAAAAAGAGTTAGAAATAATTTTTTTTTTTTTAAATACTAGACCACACAGAATTCTCCTCGTTGTTTCCTATATTGTAAAATTTTATTTTTGTTTTTCTCTAGATTTTTACAAATATTATATGAAAATAGTAGGTGATATTAATAATGAAAATCCAACTGAAAATTTTATTACTGATGGTGGATAATTATTGTTTATGTCTCCTGATCTTTACACATAATATTCTCATTTTTTCGCCTATAAAACTATGCAGCCAATTAGCTAATGAGTTTACTTTACTATCAAATTCATTGTTCAAATGCAATATATTTAATTAAAAGATTAAGAGATTTAGAAATGTATCAGTCATTAAATTAGATTTTGATACCTATTAAAAATATCATATATATATATATATATAAATTTATTATTTGAGAAATCAATTTAAATATTAACATTTATTTTGGGTAATATTACATAAAATGTCATTAGTAAACAACACAAGGAATTTGATTAGGAAACGATATAAATGTCATTTAGAATGACTGAATATTGTAGTTACAATCTCATAAAATCTTTTAAGAATTTTTTTTTTCAGATTACAAGATTTCCTTAAAATATATTATGAAATATCTTTGAAAATATATATAAAAAAAAAATAGGGTTATTTAGCGGAATATATATATACATTGAAGATAAGTTTATTAGTTATATGACAATGGTTTTTAATTGCAAAACAAAGAAAATATTTTTCTAATACCCTGTTTAGCCTTTATATTTGATACAATTAGATGGATAGGTTTTGTTCACATGAAATATCATGGACGCTAGTTTTGACGTCGATATATCAGAGTTAGGTTCCGGCGGCGGTTGCGGTCAGATCTCCAATGAAATATTGGTTGTATTTTGGATGGTTATTTTTTTTTTTAGCACGGTATATATTATTGTATCTCGATAAAATTATTACATAGAACACGAATATCAAATTTTGTATGTAAATGCCCCTCAAAAGTTGGATGATTGAGTGATCATAGGGAAAGTACATATCTAGATTCTTCTCATAGGGTTGATTAATGTTTTAATATTTTTTTTGGTATATCTCCCAATAAAAGTGATTTACACTTTGTTTATTTATTGAATACGATATACCTTTTGATAACGTGTTTAACAAAACATCAATGAGATACAAAACTTAATAACAAGTTAATGTTTCTTGTAACGAGTTATATATATTTGTAACATACTAACATATTAATAAACCATATTAACATATAGATAGACGTTTTAACTTTTTATTTAGCATGATTGAAGGCTCCAAACACACATTTTTGTTTTATGGATATATCATTTTAGCATAGTAATTGACAGATTGTTTATTTGTTTAACGAATATAAGGTGTAATATGAAATGTTAAAGAGGTACAAAATTAATAAATGAGATAAAATCTTTTATAGCGTGTTAAATCAATTAACATACCTTAAGTTAATTATATTTAAATCAATGAAAAATAATTTAACGGATTAACATAATTGTTTACGATTATTATCTCAACCCACGATTAACATAATTGTTTACGATTATTATCTCAACCCACGATTAACATAATTGTTTACGATTATTATCTCAACCCACGATTAACATAATTGTTTACGATTATTTAACGGATCAACAACACCGTGAAACTCTTTTGCCACCGCACTTTCCCTGTCGTTGTCTCAACCCACGATTGCCATCTCTTATAGTTTCCCTAAACAATACTAACATTTAAATTTTATTTTAAAGAAGATATATTCCAATGTCATTTTAAAGAAAAAGTTTGAGAAAAAAAAAACAAAACAACGTTACCTATAAGGTTATAACAAATAATTAACAATTAATATATTTTCAGAAATGTTTTTTTTTACATTTTAATTTAATAAATATTGAAATGTGTCAATGATAATAGTGTAGCACATATGGTAAATCAATTATATTATCTCCTTCGAAATCATGTAGTTATCTTTATAATATTAATTGAGAAGTATATATTAAGTAAATACCATTACATAAAAATTCATTCAAAAACTATTTAAATAAAGTCACTAAAGGTAACAATGTCAAATGCAAATCTCTGAATTTAATTCATTGGATGTGTGAGAGCGAGATTTTCTTATTGTGAAATTACATATATAAAAGAACTTTTATAACTAACAATATAGTAATGTATATAAGATTACCATTATACGCAAATTATTAAGGGATTAGTACAACTTAGAATGTAAGAAGTATACAAGCAATAGCCGAAAATTTATGTCACAATTTCCGGTTATTTTACCATCAATCTCTATATGCTCTCATGAGCAAAAGTTTTTACGCGGCAAGCAACTTCTGGATGTCTTTCTGCAAAACAACCGAGACAAAATTGTTTGGTTACAAACCGGAATCAATCCGCAATGAACCGAATCGGAAGTAGTCCCTTAACCGTACCTCGATTTGGAAAGGGGATGTGGTGGGAGGGTACCTCTCAACGACCTTTCCCTTTTTATCAATCAAGAACTTCTCAAAGTTCCATTTAATGAGACCACCTAAGAATCCTCCTGCGTTTGATTTCAAGAATTCGTAGATCGGTGCTGTGCTCGGTCCATTCACGTCAACCTGTCGAATTCAAACTTTAGTCTAATCTGCAACCAGAAAAGAAGAGTGAATGTTTTAGATTACTTGTACCTTATCAAATATAGGGAACTCTGCTTTAAACCGGGTGCAAGCAAATTGTTTGATCTCGGGGTTTGACCCAGGCTCTTGGCCACCAAACTGATTGCAGGGAAAAGCTAGAATCTCAAATCCTGTAATGAGAACAACAAAAAGTGTTTTCTATGTGTTAATTACTACAAATACATAGAGAAAATAAGACGTATATTGGCTATTGCCCCCTAAATGATTAAAAAAAAAAGATCTGCAATCCAAACGAGTCCAAGAATTCTTTTAGCTACGAAGAACGAATGAGTTGAGATCATCATCAATCCAACAAAGATACTTAATTTGCTTGCACTTCAAAAATTGCAGAACAATTCATCTCCATAAATTAAGGTGAGCTGCGAACTAGTAAGTAGTAACATTTCCCTGGAAGTAGCAACAGTAGGGCCGAATCATATTGACACTAAGAATGATATAAAGATCAACAGAACAATTTGGTGAACACAAAACGCGAGGAATTTTAAGTCAGCAATAAACACAAGAAGGCACTGAGCATGTAGGATCATCAAAATGGGATGATACGAATATGAAAATAAACTCCAAGAACGAGATTTTCATAAACAAGAGAACCATCAAAATGTCCAAAAAGATACTGAACATGTAAGAATCATCAAAATGGGCTGATGCAAACTTGAAAATGAACTCCAAGAACAACATTTTCATAAACTAGATAGAGACCCTCTTGCTGCAACTTAAACGTGATAGAGCTAATTAGAGCTCACCTTGGCTCTTGTATTTCTCGTACAGATGTGAAAGCTCTGAGTAATTTGATGATGTCAGACCACTGTGTGTTCATGAAAACACAATCTTTAAGATCAGAAACCTCTACATGAACTATGAACAGAAATCGCAACAAAAGAATGAAGAAAGAGAAAGTTACCATCTTGAAGCGACATTGACGATCAACATAACTTTCCCCTTGAATTTGTTCAAAGAAACATCATTCCCATCAATGTCCTGCCTCCAAAATATATCTCAATTTTCAAATTTTACAAAGTGGAACCACTAACCTCATACACTTGAAAAAAATCAGTAAGAAATGAATCAGTAAAGATGAAATACTTGAGCTTTGTTACGATTTGAAGATTCCCAATTTAGTAAAGAGCAGACTCAACCCTAGTTTTTTTTCCTTAATTGAGTAAAAGAGTAAGAACCAAACCTTAACGGTGAAGTCGTGAACGGTCTTCTCAGCAGCAGCTCTAGCTTGAACACTGAAAGACCGGGGCTTGAAGAGAAACCCGGGATTAATCGGAGATTTTAGGGAAAACCCATTACTCAGATTCGCGAAATTCGATACTCCGGTGGAGAATTTCAAGGAAGGGATGAAAAAGGTTGCAGATGAATTAGGTCTGGAACTGTTGAAGACGGTAGAGAATGGTGCGTAAGAAGAAGAAGTAGTCATGGAAGCCATTTATGTAACCAGAGACGAGTTTATGCTCGTCTGTTTTCGACCAGTGTTACACGTTCTCTAGATTCACTCAGAGTTGATGATAGTCGAGACTCGAGAGCGTTTTTTTTTTTATATCAGTACCAAAAACATTAAAATAAAATAAGAGAACTTTATACGGGCCATAATAATAATAATAATTTTTTTTGATTCTACCACATCTTTGTCAATCTTCTTCACAATTATTTTATTGAAATTTTTTTTTGGGCAAAATTTCTCTAGAAAAATTAAAACCAGAAATTTCAAATCTCTTCGGACACGAAACTAGATTTTAGATTATATTCTTATGAACTAAATCTCATATGAAGTTTAAACTAGGAGATAGAACTAGTTTTTTTTTCCAGAAAATCGTGCCTACCTCTAAACTACTATTTATTTGGAATGAGAACCAAAAATTGGAGTCAAAATAAAAAATGGTAAGCCAAAAATAAAAGAATGAGGTCCTATTTGTTTCTCCATCTAACATTTCTATTCAAATAATTAACTCAAATACTCTATTTGTATAGTCTACTTGAATGTTGTTTGTTTTCATTTTGAGTTTTTATATAGATAATTCATACCAATGAACATTTGTTTGTTTGTTTAGTTTTTGTAATTCTCTATTAAATGTTTTTAATAAAAAATGACTAAAATACCCATATCTTAATCTAATCATATTTTTAACCTTAATCTTAATCATATTAATTTTAAATTCTTGATTTAAAATATATTTACAACTAAATACTTTTCAAATTATTATTTTTGACATTTATAAATTGATTTAAAATATATTTACTTCTAATATATTATAAAATATTGAAATTTTACGGTTTTTCAAAAAGATTACGAGTTCCAAAAATTTTATAGTTTTCCAGAAATTTTACGGTTTTCCAAAAATTTTATGTTTTCGGAAATTTTAAGGTTTTAGGAAATTTAACGGTTTTCCAAAATTTTACGATATTTCAGAAATTTTACGGGATTTCGGAAATTTTACAAATTTTAGAAAATTTTACAGTTTTTCAAAAATTTTACGGTTTTCCAGAAATTTTACGGTTTATAGAAAATTTTACGGTTTTTCGGAAATTTTACGATTTTTAGGAAATTTTACGGTTTCCGGAAATTTTACAGTTTTTCGGAAATTTTACGGTTTTCTGGAAATTATATGGTTTATCAGAAAATTTACAGTTTTTCAAAAATTTAACGGGTTTTTGGAATTTTTATGGTTTTTCGGAATTTTACGGTTTTTCGAAAATTTTACGGTTTCTGGAAATTTTACAGTTTTCCAGAAATTATACGGTTTTCTGGAAATTTTACGGTTTTTAGAAAATTTTACAGTTTTTCAGAAAATTTTACGGACTTTCGGAAATTTTAAGGTTTTTTTGAAATTTTACGGTTTTTTTGAAATTTTACTGTTTCCGGAAAATTTACGGTTTTCCAATTTTTTTTACGGTTTTCCAAAAATTTTACGATTTTTGAACAAACATCAATTCTCATCTTCATCCAGATGAACCATCTGAATGACCAAACAAATAGGTCATGAATCCGAAGTTGAGTGGTGCAAAATCTATAAATCTGTCCCCGATCATTCCCGAGAGCATTTTGGAAAATTTTGAGGCACATATTTGGTGTTCTGATATTTCTGTTCCTATCCCAAATTTTAAATAGAATTTGTTTTGGACCATGTTTCATCCTCAAGTTTTTGTTCAGTTCCTATCCCAAATTTTAAATAGAATTTGTTTTGGACTATGTTTCATCCTCAAGTTTTTGTTCAGTTCCTTTCCCTAATCCTTATCCTCATAATCTGACTTTGGTTTCTAATATGTCGTAGTCAAATGAATAGTTCTAAAGTAACCGGTGGCAATGCCTATCCATTATGTTTTTTGTAATACATATTAGAAATGCTGGGCCACAAAAACAAACAGATAAGATGTGACAGCCAAATTTAGTTTTATTCTTAGTAGTGACTAATTAAAAGTTGTCTCTTTCCGTTATCACAATATCAATCTCAAATGTTGTTATGCTTTTTACTTCTTTTTTTTTGTTACTGTTCGAGTATATATATATATATATATATTTTTTTTTTTGATATAATTACTGTTCGAGTAATTAAGACGTCATTCGGTTGTTGATATGTTGCAAACATATTCGGTTGATTAAATCATAAATATTGTTGGATATTTATCAAACCAGATGACATAACAATAAACTCTTATACATCGGTAGCATCTTCGAAAAGCTTTTTATTGATATTTCTTCTAAATTTGTAGAGCTCTATGTTTTATTTTTGATATACATTACTACACCCGCGATCATACCTAGGAATAAAAGGACGGCCAGAAGTTGGATTACACATGGAAATGAACAGAACTGAGATTGTACAACAAAATGGGAAGAGAAAAAATGAGAAATGATGGGAAATGGAGCGAATGGAGATGGAATGGAAAAATAGATGATATTATGTCAGGTTTAGGATCCGGCCCACTCAATATTGGACAGATATGAATTTTTGTTGCAGATTAAGAAAAAAGAAAGAATGGTTTTGAAATTCTGAACTATCAGGGATAGACGTAATATTATATTTTGAATGGTTGCAGAAAAGGGCATTTCTTATATATTAATTGAGAATCATTTTAATAAAATAACTTTATATTTACATAGAATATTACAACACTGTCATGCTGACGTATTGCCAGAATTATTTTTAGAGAATATATTTTATGAGACATTAATTACTATACTAATTATATAATATATCATTAGATCAATCATATATAAACTGTCTTTATTTTAAAGATTATAATTTTACCTAAATTAGTTTTATTTGTTTAGTTTTGAGGTCACAAACTAGTGCTTTAAAAATGGAGTCCGGATGGTGGTGTTTCACGGACGTGTTCATGCTCAACGTTATTACCAAAATTTTAGCTAGCTATGATGAAATCTTACTTGGAGCTCAAGAAAAATATCCGTATTAATTGGGTTTTTGATGACTAGACATCGATTGTGAGCTGTGACTTGACACCTAATGCGAAGGTAGCCGAAGACGGTAGTCGAAGCGATGGCTATTCTGAAACAACATATCAAGGTTCATTATATACATCAAAGGAAGGTAACTAGTTTGAATATGTAATTGTATCGAAAAGCAAAACCAACGTTGTAATGTATGTAGATTGAAACACGAAGACGATCGTCTCCGATAAGCTAAATAGGTTCGACTACCCTGACTTCATGACTCTCCTCTCTCATTCATTTCTTACTCTAAACTCAAAACACAAAACGCTTCAAAGCAAAAACTCTCCTACTAAAGTAAGTCCGAGAGTATTCGTAGAATAATAGTTCGTAGATTTCTTAATCGGGTGATGCGAGAGATAATTGCATCACCCGATTAAAAAATCTACGAAATATTATTCTACAAAGACTCTCGAACTTACTTTTGGGAGAAAGTTTTTGCTCTGAAGAGTTTTGTGTTTGAAGTTGAGAGTGAGAAATGAACGAGGAGGAGATGCTCTCGTTATTACGGATAAGAGCATATTCGAGACATATTCGAAATATATTCCCTCACATGCCCCAAAAATCTCACTTTTATCTCAAATTTGTTTTTATAAGCCCATTTGCTTAAAAATTGATCCAACACTTCCTTGGTAACCCATAACAAGTTCACAATTTCCTACACAATATAGTAATATACATATCAATGTTGTGACTTTGCCATAACAAAACTCAAAACGAGACTACCATGTCCATCAGATCCGAAATTCATATTCCAAACTCATATTCATATATATATATATGTTCTTACCTGGGGGTTCATGACTGCGAGGCACAAGCTCTGCTTCCTTTAGTATTCTTCGCGTAAATTCTCTCCTCTCTGGAATCTCCCTTTACCGTCACAAAATTTGTTAGGGTTTCGAAATTTTCTTCTCAAATATGTAAACAACTGCAACAACCCTTACATATATCCCAAATAATGGCTACCTTTATTCTCGTCCGTCAGACATTTTCAATTTACGATTTTATGTCGTTAGCTTTTGAAAACTTTTATTTGCATCATGAAAATATTTTGGATTTAAATATAGAAATCTTAAATTTCGTTAAATGCCAGGTAAAAAAACTGGCATATGTTAATTAGCCATTTGTTTTTGCAATTTTTCTTACTGTACAAGAAAATACTTTTTGGTCTAATGTTCTGATTCTGTTTTAAAATTTAATATAATTTTAGCCAACGACAAAACCGGTTATATGAAAGTTATTAAGATGACAAAATACTAATATTTACATGGAGCAAATCCTTAATTAGTTAAAATTCTTCTGTAATTTTGCTGTTTAGTATGATAATATTCACATTCTTGAAGCTGTGATGATGAAGAAAAGAAGCTTTAAACAGCTGTAAAGATTACACATCTCAAGTTTTTAGTTTAGGTAGTTATTAACAAGTAACAAGAAAAAGGTGTGAAAAAGTGAAGACCTTTTAATTGTTTTGTCGGACAAAGTTTAAGAAAAAAAAAAGAACACACTTTTTTTTTATTTCGCTTATCTTTGGTCCTTATGATTTGATTGATTGTACATCTGATCTCAAGTAATTTTTCTAGTGGTTGGTACTGTTCCTTTTCTCGTCCCGATCGAGTTTCTTCTCCTAAACTAGAGAATTTGGTCTTGAAGATCTCAAAAGGCTCTTCCTTTTTTCAATTTCTATCCAGAGATGTAAGTTGCTAGCTTCTGCTATAACTTTTATTATCTGAATCTTTTGTCGATCCAAATATTCAAATATTCGCATCTGGGTCAAATCTATTCAAACCCTTTTGTCTATTGATGTGCTGAGTAGTTCTGAGTTGATTAGGTCTATTGTGAATTAGGTACAAGTTTATGAGAATTGATTGTGTAAGATTCTGATTGGTTCAAGATAGCTCCTTTCTTGATTTTGATTGCTGAGTAGTTTTTGAGTTGATTAGGTCCACTGTGAATCGTGTACACGTTTATGAGGAAGAGACTAGATTGTGTAAGATTCTGATTGGTTCAAGCTAGGTTCTTTCTTGATTTTTGTTTGCTGAGTAGTTCTGAGTTGATTAGGTCAACTCTGAATCCTGTACAATTCAATGAGCTAGAAAACGGATTGTCTAAGATTCTAAATTGTTCAAGCTAGCTTTTTTTCTTCTGGGTTTTGGATTGTAGAGACAAGAGTGATGTTGTTTTTTTGGCAGAAAGAGATGGGTACATACCTAAGTTCTCCGAAAACTGATAAGTTATCAGAAGATGGTGAGAATGATAAGCTCAGATATGGTTTATCGTCTATGCAAGGTTGGCGCGCTACCATGGAAGATGCGGTGAGTCAAACATGATATTTTGCTCCTTTATGATCGTATGAAACTTCTTCATGTTGAAGTCTTACCTGACTGATTTAAACTTTCTGCAATTGTAGCATGCTGCAATTCTTGATCTGGATGATAAGACATCGTTCTTCGGTGTCTATGATGGTCATGGAGGTAAGAAACTACTGCCTCTACTTCAAAATCATAATCTAGTTCAAGTGAATTTTTTTTTTTTTTTTTTTTTAGTTGGTGCTACAAATCAGCTAGAATTTGAAAGCCGATAATGCTAAATCGAATGAAAGATAAGAGAAATACTTAAGCTGGTAAAAGTACTCAGGAAAAGGAAGTTCTTCTTATGATTCTTGACGATAGCAAAGACTGAGAACTGTTTCTTATATCTGTGTATATGATTTGATACATTTTTTCGGTGTTTCGTTCTTTACATTCCTTTGGATGTGAAACTCAAAGTAATATCTACTAAATGGTGCAGGTAAAGTCGTTGCAAAGTTCTGTGCCAAGTATCTACACCAGCAGGTTATCAGTAATGAAGCATATAAAGCTGGAGACGTAGAAACATCTCTCCGAAGAGCATTTTTTAGGTTATATTTTCTCTTTGACATTCTTGTATATTAATTTACTTTTACAACTAAAGAGTGTTCCACTAAAAAACGTTCATTGTGAATATTGTAGAATGGATGACATGATGCAAGGACAACGAGGATGGAGAGAGTTAGCTGTACTCGGTGACAAGATGAATAAATTTAGTGGCATGATAGAAGGATTTATATGGTCACCAAGAAGCGGTGACACCAATAACCAGCCCGATAATTGGCCTCTTGAGGATGTAAATATTTTCATAAACCTGCTTTACTTGGCTTCTCCTGTATTCTGTACATGATTGAGTTGGGACCTCTGAGCACCCATGCCTTTGTTCTTATCCAGGGTCCTCATTCTGATTTCACGGGACCAACTTCCGGGTGCACAGCATGTGTTGCTCTTATTAAAGATACGAAGCTCTTTGTTGCAAATGCTGGTGACTCACGTTGTGTGCTATCAAGGAAGGCTCAGGCTTACAATCTTTCGAAAGATCACAAGCCAGATCTTGAAGTTGAAAAAGAAAGGATATTGAAAGCTGGTGGCTTCATTCACGCTGGACGAATCAATGGAAGCTTGAATCTGACAAGAGCCATTGGTAAGCTTTTTTTTTCCCTTCCTGTTTCATTACCTGGAGATTTCTGTTTTTACATGTAATCTTAATCGAAGCATCGTTTCTTCTTTTCTTCTTCTTTACAGGTGACATGGAATTCAAGCAGAATAAGTTTTTACCATCTGAAAAGCAAATGGTTACTGCTGATCCAGATGTAAACGCTGTAAGAATCTAACTTTTTAGTATTTTCCGCTCGATTTTGTTTTTTAAGCTGACTTGTTATTGTATCTTCTCATCAGATTGACCTCTGTGATGATGATGATTTTCTTGTTGTTGCATGCGATGGAATATGGTAAAAAGATGTCACTAATTGTTTCATTTTCTACATATAGAAGTTATTGTCTTGATGATAACTTGAATTTATCTCTTCTTCCTCAGGGATTGTATGTCTAGCCAGGAACTAGTGGACTTTATCCATGAACAGTTAAAATCTGTAAGTTAAGCCCTTTCCTTCTCCTACTCTCTCTGTTACAGTTTTTGTTCCTGTCTTGGTCTGTGACATTGGTTAAACTTTCAGGAAACAAAACTTTCGACGGTATGCGAAAAAGTTGTTGATAGATGTTTGGCTCCAGACACTGCGAGTGGTGAAGGTTGTGATAATATGACCATCATCTTGGTTCAATTCAAGAAGCCTAACCCATCCGAGACCGAACCAGGAGAACCCAAACCAGAACCAAGCCAGGATGAGCCGAGCTCGTCAAGCTAGATGTTCTTAAAGAGCCAAGAGGAAGATTTGTGAAAGTCTCTTTTATCATTGACTTTGGGTTCAACATTGTAAAAATCCTTTTGAGTGGCTTAGATTCAAGAGGCTGGCGTTTCTTGGGATTCAGATTTTCCTCACATTTTCCAGCTTCTGGTATCACACAGCACACAGACCTTTGGTTTCATCGGTTCATGTAAACAAAAACGACTTTGTATAGCTTTCTTGTGATTGATGTTGTTAGTCATAGTTTCAAATTCACATGGACAAGACTTCTTCTCATGTATACCACAAACAAAACACAAATTGAGATTTACACAATGGTTTTGTTGTTCTTAATTATTGCTTGGAACTTAACAGTTCTCTCTCTCCTATTCTATTTATTACATTTATATCATTTGTTTCATTTATGTGGGCAGAAAAAAAAATGTTACACAAATTATGCATAGAGAGAGTATGTACATTTCACACTTTCTAATCTTGATTTTATCTTTTGATGAAACAATCTTTTAATCTCTGTGTAAATAAAAATGTAGTTTCGAATTTCACAATTCGATACTACTAATATGTTTATTAGTTTATTTTTTTCTTTCATTTTTAATAATTTTGTGGCAATCGTTTCTTTTTTAATTATTTACTGACAATCTTGACGAATGATGAATTGAATTTATAATGAGCCAAGGACAAAAATCACTTAGCTAACAACATGTAATCATAACAAAGAAACTAAAAGAAAAAGCTTTTTGAAACCAAAAGCTCATCTTAAAAAGCAAACCCCACATGGTTCCAAATCAGAACCAAGCCCATAGACCAAGAACAAGACCTAACACAACATAGCCACCACCAAGCCTAGCTGAGCCACTGGTGGGAGCTGGAGCCAAAGCTGGACCATCTTCAAACTCAACCGGAGAAGGAGCTGGAGAGATGACACTGTGACGAGGACTGACCACGACGAGGCTAAGCTTCTGACCTTTCTCACAGTGACCATTAGCTCCACTAATGAAGTAGAAAGGACCGGACCTGTCCAATTTCACCTTGGTTTCTCCATCGGTGTAGTTAGCCAAAGGGTTCGTGGTGTTGCAGCTGCTGTAAGCTTCTTTAGTTACTTCCAAAACCGAGTCTTTACCAGATTCGTACCGGAAAACTGAGAAAAAATAAACAAGTGGTTATGTCAGAAACAGAGAGCATCTTAGTAGAAGACAGAGTATTAAAGAAACATAAATGGTGGGTACCAATAAAGTCGCCGACTTTGAAGCGAGCTTTTTGAGCCCACTCGGTGAATGAGTAAGAAGAGGAAGGAGGGATCTTCCAGTCACCGGATTTTCCACCGACGGTAACTTCATTTGCAGCGGCGACGAGAGAGCATAAGAAGATGAAGGAGAAGATTGCTACGGGAAGCGAAGAAGAAGCCATAGATTGAAGATCGAACAGAGTATTGAAAATGTTACTAAGAAAAAAAAAGATCTTAGTTTTAGGTGTAACGACTGTGGTTTTGGAGATTGATGGGTTTTGAGGAGCTTCTTGTGACGTTTTATAAGTGGTGACAATTCGAAAACTAGCCGTTAGATTATTACTATTTTTTTTGGTTATGAAATAAAAGAATTTTGAAATGGTAAACAAATGTAAAATGTTGTTACTGTAGCCGTTGGGAAAGTGTGATTGATGTAACCGTTAGAGAGATTTTGAAACATGTAATTATGGATACTTACATGTGTCGAGTGTGTCAGCCAAGCTATGAGTGTTTCTCCTTTTTTTTGCTTTTAGTTTTGACAAAATAATAATAGTTAGTAAAAAGTAAAATCTTGTCATTAACCGTATAAACAATATTTGTATACGTATACTGGGGGATACACATACTTTTACAATTTCGGATATATTGTTTGGAATCACTCCCGGCCCAACAGACTTTTTGGCCCAAAGCAATAGGAAATTTCAGACTTTTAACAAAGATCCTTTTTTAAGAGACCTCTTTCTCTAAGATTTTCAACTAAGGATTTTGAATCAATGGAGCAATGGCTTTTAGTATATGGCTCCTGTAATGATGATAATTTGATTCATATATGCATGACCAATATCGATATTTAACTTTACTAGTTTTTGCCTTACTCCCGACAATATTCCGATCACTAGGCCATTGGTGGCTGATGTGCTCTCTATTATTGCGGATGACAATGCTTTCCTCCGACCCAAACAAGAAAGGAGAACGAGTCTCCACAATGATCTTTCAACCACTAGAAGATATGTTTTGCCCCCACCGCTGAATATAAGACAGTAGAAGCAGAAAACTATACTCATAAATAAAAAGGAATGCAGCCCTATGAGAACTTGAGTGTTTAGAGAAAAGCTCACCAAAGGACGCCCGCTATTGATCAGCTGCTCAATCAAAAGGTCAAGTTAACTTGCGATCATCTCCGGAATTGGGTGCACTCTTATTTTGTTGTATGTGTACGATTGAGATCATATCCATTATGTTGGATCTTGTTTTCTACTTTTTTATTTTGATAAAATTATTTAAATGGACTGAACTTACAAGATACGACCCTTGATTCAAGAGTTATATAGAAATATAAATTGTTCAATTCAACTTAAGTATAGAAGGGTGGTGCATACAAAATGTTTATAGTAAGCCACAAATTCACTATAGCACACTAAAAAAAAAAAAAAAAAAAGAAGTGATAAGAGACTAGCCAAATCTCTACTCTCTTTAATAAGTCACATTACACGATATGATTCTTGTTTTCTACTGTTTTTTTTTTTTTTTTGATAAAATGTTAAAGTTCTTGTTTTCTACTTAGTGACGCGATTATTGATGGAGCCGTTGGTTGTCCGGATGACAAAAACTTGATGATTTGTTCTGATTTACCAAAATTCTAGTGGAATAGTGTGTCATGTTTTGACTGAGAACTGAACATCCTGATTATGCTGCCTGCCTTATCCATGTATTGCACCTTGCCACCTTGTGTTGTTTCAAATGAAGCAAATATATTCTATGGGTAATAAAACTGCTATGTAACATAGCATGTAATTTGATTTGAGTTTCTAAATGGATAGTATCTGATGAGGATCATTTTAGTATATGGTTGTAGACATTTCAAGTTTGATTGAAAGCTTTAGGATTGATCTATGGTATTTTAATTTGGTTAAAACAATAATTTCTACAACCACATGCTTTTTTGCTAAATTTAATTTCTTCATCTTTATATTCACGTGTTCAATTAAGATTTTAACTTTTCCAATATTAGTTAAAAAAAATAACAACATATTAAAAACATAAAATTATTTTATTTAGAAGAATATTTTAAAAAATAAATGAATGATCTCGTTGACATGGTTCCACCTTTCTGTTTTTTTTTGTTTTTTTAAATAATTTAATGGAAATTACTATTTTTATCATATGTATTGTGTATATTTATGACGAATGTTAACAATGAAAAATATATAGTTTTAACAAGTTTAAGACAAACCACAATATTTTCAAGTAACTGAGACAATCTTATATCAGCCTTTGAATGATGAAATCTGCTATTTTACTCATGGTTTCTTGTTTTGAGCTATATATATTCAAGTCAACATATTATAAGTTCCTTTTAATTTCGATTCATCATTTGCGGAATATAGAATTATTAAATCAATTACAGTTTTGTTGCTCAATTTGTTTGTTTAAAGTGTCGTTATCCACAAAGTAACAATTCTTTGTTGTTGTTGAAATAAAACAAAAGAAGTACGTAGAAGCTGCGAACAAGAGGTGTCACATAAATCAAATGTACCCTGGAAAATGCGGAAATGATGGAAACAAGGCGATTTCAAAAACATGAAATATAAATATGATCTTTGCCAATGTACTGACGCTTATCGTTATTCATCTTCATTACCTCCACAACGCGTTTGCATTTGCAGTCGTCCTTGTTAAATTTATTATTTATTTAATAATAACCAAAATATTTGCACTAATGAATCAAAAAAGAAGTTAAATAGAATTTTTGGTAACCAAAAAAAAGTCCTGTCAGCTTTTTTTTTTTGATTTTTTATGTTAATTATAAACTTAGATATGATTATGAGTTAATACTTAAAAAGTAGCTACTATAGCATGTGTATCTCAACCTCTTACGTTCTGTGTAAATTGTTCTAGATGTAAGTGTTCAATGAGACCATAAACAGGCTCTACCTAACTAACTATGCTATTTCGAGAAGCAAATTCCATTCATGTTTATGAGTTGCATCTGTTTGTTTCGTGTAATTTTGCTTCTTGGTCGAGTCGACTTAATCATGCCAGTCATGTGACTCATGTCCACTTGCAAATACACTCAAAATCAAAGGTTCATACAGATGAAGTTGGTTCCGAACAAAGAAATAAACACATTGCATAATAAGGCTGGTTTCTTCTTTTTAAAAAACAATTATGGAAGGCATTAATTGAAGATGAATAAGAATGATGAAGCATCTAGGCATAGGTGAAGAAGACGAGGACGCAGATCTAGGTGTGTCTAAGCAAATGGATTGCCTCCAGTAGATGCAACATGGCCTTGTGCAGCAGAATTCCTACAACCGTGTTAGGCAATAAGACAAAAGATAAGTTCCACAGAAACAAATTATAAAGATTATGATTTTTATCATTTATCAATGGTAGAGTAATTCATTCAAAAATGTAACGAAAACATTATTGAATAAAGCACTGCATAGATTCTTCATTCAACGCATTGCAGAATCATATAACTCCTATAGCATCATAAATTAAAGATTACATTATCACATCGTGAAACTTACTTAGTTGAGATGTTGAAACTTACTTACTTACTCCTATACCAGGCCCTTAAGTTCACGAGGATGGGTTTCCAATAGTCAGTCATAGAGATTTTCAGGTGAAATTTGAAGATATATGTAGTCTGCACAACCATAAATGTTTATTTTCCCCTTCGTGGGAATATATTCAACTCAAACTTGACATGATAGAAGCAATTTAAGCTATACTTTGAAGGGGGTCAACATGGGATACTCACTCACTTGTGTTTTAATATTTCATGCAACATAGTGAGATTCTAAATTTCTGGCAGGACTTTAATAAACAGAAAATAGTTTAATATCACCTTGTGTGACTGCTGGAGCAGGTAAGTACGAGGGTACAGAATCTGCAACGAGCCATGGTTGTGATACACCAAACGTTCAGAGCTACTGATACTTGCCTGAGAGAGACAACAATAAATTACCTCAGAAGGATGAATGAGGCAAGAACAGTAGGGCCAATCTCATTTCACTTTGATCAAACAAAGTGAAATGCAATTATTGGTTTTAATCCACTCATTTGGTTGTAAATTGGTTTTGAAGTCTAATTGAACCGGTTAAAAAATATGACAATCAAACCGGGTTTTTTTTTCAATCGGGAAAACTTGAGGTTGCCAAAGAACTCTTCCAAGAGATGGTTTCTCGTTGTGTGTTACCCAGTGTTGTAACTTATAGTATTTTGCTGGATGGTTTGTGTGACAATGGAGAACTAAAAAAATCATTGGAAATATTTGAAAAAATGCAGAAGAGTACGATGGACCTTGATATTGGTATTTATAACATCATCATTCATGGGATGTGCAATGGTAGTAAGGTAGATGATGCTTGGGATTTATTCTGTAGTCTACCTGTTAGAGGAGTGAAGCCCGATGTCAAAACATACGTTATAATAATTGGGGGACTGTGTAAAAAAGGCTCACTGTCTGAAGCAGACCCGTTGTTTAGAAAAATGGAAGAAGATGGGCTTGTGCCAAATGATCGTACATACAACACACTAATCCGAGCACATCTTGGAGGTGGTGAGGCAACCAAATCAGCTGAACTCATCGAACAAATGAAGAAGGGTGGGTTCTCTGCTGATGCTTCCATTATAAAGATGGTTATCGATATGTTATCGGATGGTAGATTGGACATTAGCTTTTGGATATGCTTTCTTGAATGTTTGATCTTATCATCGAGAGATAAAGCTAACCATTCTGACATTAAGAAAATATGTTGTGCAGTTTGTTTGTCTTTTGCGTTAGTGTCATTCTGGTCGGGAAAGCATGCTATGCATCACTCTATATTAGTGTATTATATCTTGTCGCTTCCAAATAACGGTTTACCTGCAAGAAAATCTGAAAAGTGATTCAAAAACTTAGTTCTCAAGGTAATTATCCTCCTGGTTGAGCTGCATGAACTCGCAGTGTACTAATTTTTTTGAGAGACCAAATATTTCGTCGATTTGCTTCAACCTATCTCCGAGGAAGCTTAATTCACGGTTGGGTTTTTTAGCATAACAAATCATCCCAACAAAAAAAATATTATAAAAACTGGTACTTTTTTTGTTTTTTTTAATAAGTATATATAAACAAACTATGGTATTTTTAGGTTTGGGCATATTTACTAGAACCGAACCAAACCGAAATTTGGGATTCGGTTTGGTTTCGAATACTGCATAAGAACCGAACGGTTCTCGGTTCGGTTTGGATAAAACCAGAGAACCGAATGGTATCCACAAAAAACCAAAACTAATACAAAACATTACCCATGGTTTTCGGTTTAGTTCGGATTCAAGTGGTTTTGACCATTTTTTTGGTTTTGTACGGATTTTTTTGGTTTTATCGGTTAAATCGGGTAGCATGATTACTTTTGGTTACAAAGCAACTAACCGGAATCAAAACCTTTTTGGATCTAATTTGGTTCAAATTTCAAATACTCATATCGAGCTGAACCGAACCAGATTTTAATCGATTCCTATATGATTACTAAATTTTCTTATCCAAATGATTCGAAAACCGATAAAACCTACCCGAACGGCCAATCTTTTATCTAGTGTGTACTTATTCAAAGATTATGTCTAATATTTAAATTTGCAAAAAGACGAAGAAATTAATTGTATTTCCGTGTTTAGTAGGAAAGAAAATAAAAGCAAATCTTATATAACTCAAAAAATGGAATGTTGGAAGACACGTATCTCATATAGTCCTAAACAAAGTAACAGATCTTTGGGTCCTCCTTTCTTTTTTCCTTCTATCCGAATCCGACATCCTCAATCTCTGTCTCAAATCCGCCATAGCTATCATCTTCTTGGTCAAACAAACCCTAGTTTCTCTTTCTACATGATAACCTAACTCTCTCTATCTCTCTCTCTCTCTGCATCATTTCTTCTTTCTTCTTTGGCATGTGCAGAGCTATCAACATCTGTTTTGATTGAAAGCTAAGTTTCCAATTCCAAAACAGAAGAAATTGAAAGTGTGTATGTCAAGACAAACCACCAAACTACAAGAAACAAAACCCATACCGCATTGTTCCTTAAAGACCCAGCAAGGAGATTATCTCACGCTTCCTTCTTTCTTCCTGACATTTTTCTCGTTTTTGTTTTCTGGTTATTTGGGTTTATTTCACCTTTTTCATTGCTTTCCTGCAATGTGGGTCGCATTTGGTAGTGGTGATTAATTATTTCTAGGGTTGTGACCTCTGCTTTTTTGGGTTAAGCATTTAAAGAAACCTCAATGGCGTTGTTCAGAAAGTTCTTTCACAGAAAGCCTCCTGAAGGTTTGGTGGAGATCTCAGAGAGGGTTTACGGTATGTTCTTCCTTCTTTTAAGTGTTGGGTTTTAGGTTACCTTTCTCATTCTTGCTCTTTTTGGGATTTGGAGTATTAATTTTTAGAAAGTCTGAGTTTTTAGGTCGTAAAGATCAGATTTTTAGAGTTATGCCTGCCTAAGTTCAAAGTGTAGTGTCCTGTTTTCGTTTCTAGTTCTTCCCAGGCTTGTTGATTGAACTGAGTCTGACATTTGATAGCTTAAAAGATGTTTCATTTTTGATGGTTGAGATTTAGCTCATGAATAGATTTTTCAGGTTTTGTATGTTCCCTGGGTTGCATGACTTCTCAAATTCTTTTGCTTGTCTTATCCCATGCTCTTGAGTAGCTCTGAGAAATTAGACCATTTCAGTGACAAAGATACAAAATATTGCTCTATAAGCTGCTGAGAGAAGATGAGATTGCTCTATAAGTTTGCTGATTTTTGATGTCTATATTTACAGTCTTTGATTGCTGCTTAACCACGGATATGTTGGAAGATGAAGATTACAGAGTCTATGTGGGCCGCATAATGAGTCAGCTGCGAGAACAGTTTCCCGGTGCATCGTTCATGGTGTTTAATTTCCGGGATGGAGATAGCAGAAGCCGGATGGAGAGTGTACTCACTGAGTATGACATGACCATCATGGACTATCCTCGCCATTATGATGGTTGCCCTTTGCTTACAATGGAAACGGTCCATCACTTTCTAAAATCAGCTGAAAGTTGGTTATTGTTAAGTCAACAGAATATTTTATTGTCGCACTGTGAGCTTGGCGGCTGGCCGACTTTAGCTTTTATGCTTGCTTCGCTCTTGTTATACCGCAAACAGTTTAGTGGAGAACAGAAAACACTAGATATGATATATAAGCAGGCTCCTCGTGAGTTATTACAGCTAATGTCTCCACTTAATCCGCTGCCTTCACAATTGAGGTTTCTTCAGTATATTTCGAGTAGGGATGTTGGGTCACAGTGGCCACCGCTAGATCGGGCCCTTACATTAGACTCTGTCAATCTTAGATTGATTCCTGATTTTGATGGTGAGGGTGGTTGCCGACCCATATTCAGAATATATGGTCAAGATCCTTTTTTGGCATCTGATCGGACTTCAAAAGTTCTGTTCTCGATGCCCAAGAGAAACAAAGGTGTTCAGCAATATAAGCAGGTGATACCGAGAGCTTTTAATCCATTTGTTCGTTCATTCAGTCTCTTCCCAGTATCATAACGTTATGTCCTAACTTTTTATCTTCTGTTTCAGGCAGATTGTGAGCTGGTAAAGATTGACATCCATTGCCATATTCTCGGTGATGTCGTGCTTGAGTGCATTACCCTAGATAGTGATCATGAGAGGGAAGAGATGATGTTCCGGGTTGTGTTCAATACTGCATTTCTTAGATCAAACATTCTAATACTTAACCGTGATAATATTGATGTACTATGGAACACAACGGATCGGTTTCCCAAAGATTTCAGAGCTGAGGTGACTATTTATCTTACTTTTCTTTAATAATTATATGATTTTTTGGTTTCCTAATTAAAAGAGTCGTCTGTTGTTCAAGCTTGAAATGGCAAGTTGTGGAGAGCTCAGTATGAGACTAGTCTTCTGATAGAAGTATTTTGTGTAATACATCTTTCTGAGTCAAGAATTTTCATGCATTTATTCAGGTTATACATTTTGTTTCATTAAATGTTTCAACATTATTCTAAGCCGTTAAAGATCAATATTAGCGAGTTCAATTTTGAGCCTGGCATATCTGTTAGAAGCATTTTATGTTATACATATCTAATTATCTTTCCAAGTCAAGAAAGGAGTAACATTCTGTGTCTTTGCTCAGGTTATATTTTCGGAGATGGATGCTGGTAATAATCTTGTCTCTGTTGATATGCCGCATATGGAGGAAAAAGATGTTCTACCTATGGAAGCATTTGCTAAGGTTCAGGAGATTTTTAGTGAAGCTGAATGGTTGGATCCAAATTCTGATGTTGCCGTGACTGTTTTCAACCAAATAACAGCAGCAAATATCCTTCAAGAAAGCTTGGATTCAGGTTCTCCTCGAAGCCCCGACTCCCGTAGCCTATTGGAATCGGCACTTGAGAAAGTTAAGGAGAAAACCAAGTTGATGATATCGGAAAATATTGCTGTAAGTCCTGATGCATTCTCTCCTGAATGGAAAGAGAAAGACACAGTGTCCTGTCATAAATCTTATGCAGATCCGAATTCAATCCTTAAGAAGGTTGATGAACCGCATGGACTTCGTGTTTCAGTCCAAAGAAATGTTCACTCGAAGATAATTTCACCTCGAGTGGTCCAAAGTCCAGTAACATCACCACTTCCAAACCGTAGCCCCACACAAGGATCACCCGCTTCAATATCCAGATTTCACAGCTCCCCCTCTACCCTTGGGATCACTTCAATATTACACGATCATGGTACATGTAAAGGTGAAGAGGCTACTTCATCATCACCAGCCTCACCTTCAATTTCGTTTCTACCAACATTGCATCCGCTGACTCCATCGCTACCCGAAAAAGCTTCTCCAAAATTTCCACAGTCGCCCACACCTGTTCGTTCAAATGGCCCTCCTTCAGCAGAAGCAGCAGTGACGTCACCACCATTGCCATTGCTGAAGCCACTTGGGATTTTTTCTCGTCCGCCTCCACCCCTACCTCCCATATCCTCTCTGCGCCCCACTCCTTCACCAAGTTCCACCAGCAGTTCCATAGCAATACAAGAGCCTCCTCCACCTCCACCTCCGCCTCCACCTCCACCACATCCTCAGCGTTCTGCACATTCATCTTTTCCTTTGCCACCACCGTTACCTCCAAAGAAATTGTTAGCTACAACTAATCCTCCAGCTCCACCACCACCACCTTTGCATTCTAGTTCTCGATCAGGAGTCCCCACGAGTTCTTTGGTGGTGAAATCTCCTCCTGTTGCTCCTCCACCAGCCCCTGCACCTCTGTCCCGTTCTCATAATGGGGGTTGTAATGGAAATATTCCTCCAGTCCCTGGACCACCATTGGGTTTAAAGGGGCGTGGGATTTTACAGAATCTTAGAGGTCAGGGTCAAACGAGAAAGACCAACTTGAAACCGTATCATTGGTTAAAGCTTACTAGGGCAGTACAAGGGAGTTTATGGGCTGAAGCGCAGAAACCTGATGAAGCTGCAACGTATGATTATATCTTAAATTTATCCTTTATACAAGTTTGTGATTTCTTTATTATGCTAACTCCGGCATCTTCTAATTGTTTTTTTTTTCAATTCTAGTGCTCCAGAGTTTGATATCTCTGAGCTTGAGAAACTCTTCTCAGCAGTGAATCTTAGCTCTGACAATGAAAGTAAAGGTGGGAAATCAGGTCGACGTACCCGACCTAAATCTGAGAAAGTGCAGCTGGTAATTGATTGCAATGAGCTTTCTACTGTTCTCGAACTTCATAAATCTTTTAATTTTCGAAGTTTCATAACATGAAATTAAGATCCATTGACAGTTACTCTATTTTCGTTCTCTAACTTTGTCTATTAGTTTTGCAGATTGAGCTCAGACGAGCATACAACTGTGAGATTATGCTTTCCAAAGTTAAAATACCTTTGCCTGAGTTGATGGTAAGCACAAATATTTTTTCTTCCAAGATATTGCTTGGCAAGTTCTTGACTCAGTCTCTATCTTAAATTTCACTGCTCATTAAATGCAAAATATAATCTGGCCTCATCTTTTTATGCTAGAGCTCTTTAAACCATATTTTCTTATCTGAATAAATCTTGGGTTACAGAGTTCTGTTCTTGCATTGGATGAGTCGGTGATAGATGTTGATCAAGTTGACAATCTAATTAAGTTTTGTCCAACAAAAGAAGAAGCAGAATTGCTCAAGGTATATTTATTTCTCGTTCTTATCCAAAAAATTTCTGCTTCTGTATCACGAAAATTTTAGAAGTTATTATCATCCAGCGATAGCTTCTTTTGTGAGTAAACTGATGCTACATCTCGTGTCTTGGTTTTCTTGCTTTCCATAGGGCTACACTGGAAATAAAGAAACTTTGGGACGGTGTGAGCAGGTTAGTCGAGTGCTCCATCATTCCTTCTTAGCGAATAAAATATCAACATTCAACAAACCAACCAAAACAAAATCTTAGAGATGTGCACATAAATAGTCAGAACTATTCTTAACTTACTAATTTCCTTGTATTTGTTTTGGGTCGAAAATCAAATAGCATTTCCTGTTTAAATTGAGAGTGATACCTTCATAAAATTTCACTTTCATTTCTCGATTGTGTACTGATAGCTATTTTCTGACTTTTCTGGTGATAGTTCTTTTTAGAACTGCTGAAAGTTCCTCGAGTGGAGACTAAGCTAAGAGTTTTCTCATTCAAGATTCAGTTCCACTCCCAGGTAGGAGAATCGACTGGAGTTCGTATTTTTGTAATGCTTTCTAGTTTCTAAAAACCTTGATCTTATATCAGTAAATGGTTGTTATTCTTCAGGTTACTGATCTTAGAAGAGGTTTGAATACCATACATAGTGCAGCCAATGAGGCAAGTCGATTTTTCGTGCAAATAGTTTGTGAACCACATATATTCATGTTGGTGATTTTCCACTCTGAATCTATTGCATGTTACATTCCCAGGTTAGAGGCTCAGCTAAACTAAAAAGAATCATGCAAACTATACTTTCCTTGGGCAATGCATTGAACCACGGGACTGCAAGGGGTGAGCATATATCTATTGCCTTTAGACTGCCAAAGAGTGTTAATCTTAGAGAGAGGCACTGGTTCTATTCAAGAGTTAATTCGCCCTCCACATTGTCAAATTTGTGTATTTCTTCTCTTTTGACAGGCTCAGCTATCGGATTTCGCCTGGATAGTCTTCTAAAACTCACTGACACTAGATCCCGCAACAGTAAGATGACTCTGATGCACTATCTCTGTAAGGTAGGAGATTTTTCAAACGTTTACCACTCTTTTTCTTTTTTGGTTTAATGTTAAAATCTCTTTGTTCTTAACAATTATACTATATTCTTTACATGCATTAATCTTTATATTTGTATGTTATGCTAATGGTTTCTTCTCACAAAAACATTTTCATGCTT
The DNA here is from genome assembly GCA_026770425.1 of Boechera divaricarpa. Lineage (NCBI taxonomy): Eukaryota > Viridiplantae > Streptophyta > Magnoliopsida > Brassicales > Brassicaceae > Boechera > Boechera divaricarpa. The sequence continues at coordinate 4,178,398 of CM049186.1, read as the reverse complement.
GTACTTTCAGGTGCTTGCCGAGAAACTTCCAGAGCTACTTGATTTTCCAAAAGACCTGGTGAGCTTGGAGGCTGCAACAAAGGTACTTTTATTTTAACACGGCGTTTAAGAAAAAGACATTGATTCACTTTGTGCCTTTGGTGATAATCTCTCTGAAAACATTCCTTGATGATAGATTCAACTAAAATACCTGGCAGAGGAGATGCAAGCAATTAGCAAAGGCTTGGAGAAAGTTGTACAAGAGTTTACTGCATCTGAAACTGATGGTCAAATATCAAAACACTTTCGTATGGTAAGCTAAATTAGGTATTCAAAAAGCTTGTTTAGTTATTGATTGCTCGTGTTTCATCGTCTACTTACACTTCTACTTGTTTATGCAGAACTTGAAAGAGTTTCTTAGCTTTGCTGAAGGAGAAGTAAAGTCCTTGGCTTCCCTCTATTCAACTGTTGTAAGGATTGTTTGGCTCCCTACCTTCTCCCTGTCTTTATTACTTTTCTGAAGCACTTTACTTTACTGTGGTAAGGATTCTTTGGTGCTCCTACTGTTGAACTGTGTTTTCTCATGGTATTATTAGGGTGGAAGTGCCGATGCTTTGGCGTTATACTTTGGAGAAGATCCAGCTCGTGTCCCATTTGAGCAAGGTAACAATTTGATGTAAACTCACTAATATGGTTTCTTCTCTTCTTACATCTTGTTTTCTATACATCATCTCCATTTGGTTTTTGGAGGTTTGTCCTTTTTGTCCCTGACCTAAGATAAACCAAATCCTTGCATTTGATTTGAATCTGCAGTTGTATCCACTCTGCAAAACTTTGTTAGAATATTTGTGCGGTCTCACGAGGAAAACTGCAAGCAAGTCGAGTTTGAGAAGAAGAGAACACAGAAGGAAGCAGAGAACGAAAAACTTAAGAAAGGTGTGTACAATGAGAATTGAAACACAACTGCACACACAAAAGGATGTTGTTGTCTACTCTCGATCGACCTCCTTGAGTTGTCTTTGGCAGTCCTGGGAACCGGAAACTACAAGTTGCGGCTCCTAGTTGGGGGATTTTCACCCAAATTTAGAATAATTTCCCCAGATTTAGTTCATCATCTGACAAGACCCTGCTTTGGATTTAGTCTTTTAGATTAGAAGAAAAAAAGAGGAAACTTTGTTCCTCTGGTAGGTAACAAGAAAAAGGCTGGAATCCGGCGATTAAGCAATGAAGGAGAGATGCAGAAGAAGATTTAGCTTTGTATTTTGATGGAAATAGTATTAGATAGACACTTATGCAGGAGTTTGAATCCCTTCTTGGTTTCCTGGTTTAAGACAGAAACAAAAATGTAACTTCTTGTGTATAAATTTTGGGAGGGATAAAGAGATGTGTAAATATTGAGCAAGTGTGTGTGTGTTTTATCAACATTTACGATTTTACATCCAATGATATATTTAGGTTTTTATTTATTTTTGTGTCATAAACATAGACAAAAGTTGTTGGCCCGTAGAAAAAAAATCCGAACAGAACATCTGATTATATTTCAATCTGAATTGGTTGACAAAGTTTGATAAAAGAAACAAAATTATACTGACAGAAAATAAAACACTTCCGTCGATTTCTAAACAAAAATAAAATACATAAACATGAAGAGTCATTGTTGACTTGTACCAGTTTCATCAAGCAGCTCTTGTTTTTTTTTTTTTTTTTTTTATAGAAAAAACAAATAAACAAAAAAAAAAAAAAAAAAAAAAAAAATATTGTTTAAAAAAAAAAATCAAATAAAAAAAAAAAAAAAAAAAAAAAACAACCGGAATTAATAATAAATTAAAAACTTAAAACCCAAAGCTAACCTTTTGTATATGGTTTAAAATTAGTTTTGATGTGTTCCCTGATATATGAAGCTCCAAGGAAGTAATCATTGCTGTAGTTTCCGTCAATGGTCGGAATACAAAATTTTCCATCGACGGGATATGTCTTCCCATCAAACCATATTCCAGCAATTATCTCCTTTTTAGCTGCGATTATCCGCAGCCACCAACCTATAGGAATAAACTTTATTTTGTTGTCATCTCTATGGATGCAATTGTATATATCAATATAATATTTATTTTCAAATAATATACCATGAGAACTACAAATGAGATTAACCAATAATATTTGCAGATTAAAGATAAAGTTTATTTTCTATATATCAGCTTTATAAAAGAAATTGTACCGCAAGATAGAGGAACATCTATAAAATATACAGAGTTTCACGAAATTATTGGGTAAAATTATATGCAGATTCATATGATTTTTTATATATATAACCGATTTTTTTTTTTTGGATACTTAATAATGATCTTAACAGGACACAACAACATAAGTTCATAATTTTGGAATTGGATATTAACAATGGTGATACTTGTATGTTCTATCACTCTGATATAAACACTGCTGAGGGTTCAAACAATATTTATAACCATTTTGATTCTTTCATTGAGTTGCCGCTTCGTCTAGGTCTTGGTCAATCATTTTCGACCAACCAAATTTTTAAAGAAAACTTTTTTTTGAAGAGATCATGTTTGCTAGATCGAACTGTGGAGTTAAGTTTTTTAGAAATACAATGATGGATTGCGTGTCGTTTGCTGAAAACTTTTCTTGAAGTATCACTCGGAAGAATGTTTTGCTTTGAACCTATTGGACTGTTCTCCCGTTTTCAGGGAGAAAAAATGGTAAAGCGAAGAAGAAATTTCTAATATGAGTATTATAAATACGAAAATTCCACCCAGAGAAGTTTCTTTAACTCACTCAATAAAATATTATTACGTTTTCTCCAATTATGAGAGATTTTATGTTGATAAACTATGGATGGAGATGTTCTAAAGTTTGATCCCAAAATGTTTATCAAATATTTTTTTACTTAGAAATATATGATCTTGGTCATAGACACTGAAGCTTTATAATACCTAAAAAAAATCTAAATGAAATGAGTAAGTTGATAAATGAACAGAAGAAGCTCAAATTAGGTATATAAGTAAAATTGCGTTGAAAAAGCTTCACCAAATAATTTTTTTGTCAAAACTATTTTGCAATTTATTCAATTACATGATTTTTTTTCCCCCTAGTCATACTTATCTATGAAGTTAACCCAGTATCATTATTTTGGTATTACGTTGTATACAAAAACTTGAGTTAAAACTTGATTAACTTCATAAATAAGTACGACTAGAAAATAAATAAAAATCATGTAATTGAATAAATTGTAAAATAGTTTGAAATTTTTTTTTGGTCAATCCGTTTCAACGCAATTTTGACTTATATACCTAATTTGACATTTTTCTGTTCATTTATCAACTTATTTATTTTATTTAGATCCTTTTTAGGTATTATAAAGCTTCAAAATCTATGACCAAGATTATATATTTCTAAATAAAAAGGTATTTAGTAAACATTTTGTGAATAAACTTTAGAACATCTCCACACATAGTTTCTCAACATGAATCTCTCATAATTGGAGAAAAGGTAATAACATTTTATTGAGTGAGTTAAGACACTTTTGGAATGGAATTTTCTACTATTTGAGACACCCATTTGATAAAAGATATTATTATAAATCATAGGAATAACGAAAAACAAAATCCTCGTAAAACGAGTATATTTTTTAAATAAGTTGAGATATCTTTTAATAAAATGCCCAAATTATTATTATTTTGTTCATAAGAATAAAGAAAAACATTGAGATTAGTGATAAAAGAAAATCATACATAAATTTATACTTTAGCTAAAACTATTTTAGCAAAAAAAAAAAAAAATATATATATATATATATATTGATGACTGTCTATTAAAACATTAAAGACTTGCATATTGAACTTTTCCTCTTTGTTTTGCCATTCATTCTCCTTCAAATCGGAAGTACGTCCAATAGGTTCAAAGCAAAACATTCTTCCGAGTGGAACTTCAAGAATTTTTTCAGAAAACGGCACGCAATCAATCATTGTGTTTCCAAAAAAGTTATCTCCACGATTCGAGATAGCAAACAAGATCCTTACAAAAACTTTTTCTTTAAAAATTTGGTTGGTCGAAAATGACTGACCGAAACCTCGACGAGGCGGCAACTCAATGAAATAATCAAAGCGGTTATAAACATTGTTGTTCGAACCCTCATCATGCTCTAATATCAGTGTGATAACATATAACAGTATCACCACGGTTTATGCCCGATCCCAATATTATGTACATATTTTGTTGTATCATGTTAAGATCATTAGATTAAACAAAAGTCAATATCTAATCAGACAATTTTTCTTTTAAATGTGGATCGAGCTAGTTATCATATATATATATATATATATACAAAAGTAAAAATATTGTTTAAAAGCATAACTCTCTTTTTATTTAGTAATTATGATATGTTATGTTACAAGTTATTTTTAAAGTTTATGTTTAATTTAACTTTTGTTTAAAAACTATTATGTTTATATAGATTTTAATATTAATTACCTTAAATGTATATATTTTTATTTTTAAATTTATATATGACAAAAATTTGTGAATCCGGTTTGATCCGGTCAAACTAGATTGAATCGAGATCCAAACGTTTTCCTAGGGGTGGGCATTTCGATTTAGTTTCGGGTTTGATTTTATTTTGGATCGGTTTAAGTTTGGTTCGGTTTGGTTTGGTTTTATTTTATTTTAGTTCGAATTTAGTTCGGTTAAATAATTGATATATCATATTATCATATAATACAATACAACCGTTGTTTGAAATTAATATATAATCTATAAAAAAATTATAAAGTTGTAAAAATTAATTAATTTTATATTAATTAACTAAATTAGAAAAAAATAACCAAGGTTGTGTCATGGGATTACATTTAGTAATATACCATATCATTAATAAATTAATAAAAACAGATTGGTTTACCGGTTCGGTTCGGTTCGGTTTCATACCTAACCGAATGGTTTGGCTGTAGGTTCTGATTTGGTTTGGGTCGGTTTAAGTTCAGTTGGTTTGGTTCGATTCAGTTTAGTTCGGTTAAAATGCCCACCCTTACGTTTTTCCGTTCCTTCCGGTTCAGTTTTTAAAATACTGTAGTCATATAAAAAGAATATATTAATTTATAACGTAATTAGATAATCACTAACCTTGATACCACATATCCAACAAAGTTGACCAAAACCTTGCTTCCATATCCAAGAATGCTCACAACTTTTCAGTATTTATCCACTTTTCTACAAATAAAAAGATCACAAAACTTATAAGTATCAATCTCCACTTTGCGTTTAACCAAATAACTTGTTAATGACAAATGTTAACCTCAAATGTGTTTATAACTGGTTGGCCAAATGGCTTCGTTAAGGTCGAAGATGGCTTTTCCTTTGTCTTGACTCATATTTGTTTCTTTATCACTTCTCACAGGAACTTCGACCAATTCATTTCCCTACACATAATCAAAATTAACTCATCAAACAAATTAAGTATGGAATAATTCATCAAACAAATTCATTCCGTAAAAAAATATAATAATACGGTTTAAATTACGTAAAATTTTCAATACTAGTAAATAAAATAAGATAACTTCAAAACCCATAAAATTAAAATTTTAGAATCCGTGTCGCTGGAGGGAGATTCAATCATCATCATCATATGAACAATCATCATCATGATGGCCTTCGACACATTTACACTAAAATTTTCTGTTATATCTTCTACTTTTCCCATGTAAGAATTTCATATCCAAAGTATATAAATTATTTGTGGATAGTTTTGATCAAATCTCACAATTTTGAAATGATGACAAACAAAAAACCAGATAGATAAGAACAGCTAATCTAAGACTCTCTGAAATCAAAAATAAAGAATTAAAAGAACAATTTGTTTTGTAATGTGCTCATAAAGATAATACAGACACAACTATATCTCCGACAAAAATCAGATTTTAAGACAATACTAAACTGCAAGTAATATACTAATATGTATAATGAATCCATAGATATGATATTGTATAGGCTTATAAATTAAACAAATATCCTTACCTTGTTCTTGTGATAACTTCCTCTTTCCATCCATTAAAACGAAATGGAGGTTTAGAACTCAAACTATAGTTTTTCAAATTTTTGATATTTTTCTGTCAAGAAAAATTAGTGAAAACAAAAATCGTTCTGATATGTAATATTATATGTTACCCACTCATTATTTATAGAAAAAGATAAGGAATAAGATGAAAAAGAAAATAGTGTTTTATCAAAACCAGCAGATAAAAAAATGTTAAATAAATAAATAAAATTTATTCCTTTATTTTTAATTTAAAATTTTCATTGTTAATTTTTTTTAATTAAGGTTAATTATTGTAGTTATTGTTTTACGCGGGAACATTTGAAATATTATACTCGAGGTTTAAAATACCGTTAATATTGTCATATTCACAACTAACTTATTTATTATTTGGATAAACAGTCAAATCTATCATAAATTTTCTCTTTTGATTTTGGCTTTACATTTATTTATTTCTTTTTTTTTTTTTTACATAAAACTAAATTAAAAATATATTTATAAAAAAAATAAAAAAGAAGACTTATAAAAAAAAAAAAAAAAAAAAAACATTGAAAACCAAAAAAAGAATAGGAAAAAGTATTTCTTATTTGGAAACAAACATAATATAAAGGTAAATAATAGATTTTATGAGATTTTCTATCTTGTTTAATAACAAAATTTAGGATATATATGTAAACTGCTTACAAAAAAAATTATTGCTTCATCAAAAAAAACAATTATTGCTATAAAGAATAATTCATTTTTGCTAGTCAACAAAAAGAATAAAAATGACTAATTCCTATTATAATATTTTGACTAGAATGAATGTGCAATCAATTTTAATTTATAGACTGGTAACAAATTTTTTTTTTTTAATTGGCTTTTAAGTAATAAATTAAAATTATTTTGACTGTAGACAAAAAAAAATATTTGTTTGACTAGAAAAAAGCAAGTTGTATGTTGCCCTTACTAGTTAAAGTGATAACAAATCTAACATATATGTTCGTATATGTACACGTTTTTCTTATAGAATAATTATACTCTATCTTTATAAATTAGTTGATTACAAATGTGTAACTAAGAAATGTATTTAAAAATTAATGTATCTTAAGAAAATAGAAAGTATTATATCGGTTCATTTTACAAGATGATTTAGAAGTTTTTTTTTGTACATTTATTTGATTTTTCAATATTTTTATACAAAATTTTATATAATTGAATTTTTGTGACTATTTCTATTGTCCATTGCTTTTTTAATTATTTGTTAAACTATTTTTAGTTAGATATTATATAATGTTGTTATGTAAAAAATAATTAAAAAATAAATTAATATAGTTTCCAAATATCTGCGCATCCTATATATAAAAGATGAAAGGGGTTCTCTTCAGCGTTGCGTCGTTGACACATCAGCCTCCATCCTCGATCCGAATTCGCATTTTTCTTTCTCCTTTGCATAAAGTTATTGAAGTCTCATCATATCGAAATACTCAACGTTCTATGCAACAACTTGGTTGTATAAACCCTGGATGGTTGCTTTCAAAGTCAAGTTCCGATATTTGGAAAGATGTGCTTAATTGTCAGTTTCATTTTAGGTTACCTTGTAAGGCACCTTAACGGTTAGTGACATTCTATTGCTCGACTTCTACTCAACAAAAATGAATACATGATCTTAGCAATTAAAGGTTTTGAAGCAATAGATCACAACCCGGAGAATTATTTTCTTGGGCGCTAAGCAATTTTCCAACATTGTATTTGATAACTAACATTGGTACAAAAGTTTCAGACGATTGAAGACATTCTCTTAAACGTCTGTCATCTTCGATAAATGAACTAATCCACAAAAAGAGATATAAGAGCTTTCTTTAAAGTTGTTGTTCGTATTAAATGACGCTACATACAATTTTATTCACGGAGATATTAACTAAAACAATATAAGAGAGATTTTCAACATCATTAATGATGTCTTCCCGAGTTTATGAAGCATAACAAACTTGGGAACAAAATAAAATAAAAATTTCTAAAATGTTGATGTCGAAACTGTTGAACCTTCAACGAATTTTAGGATTCCCTTTATGATGAATTGGAGGAAAATTTTCTTCACAAAGAAATTTTTGGTGAGAAAATTAGTTAGTTAACCGAGTGAAGAATGTTGACAAATAAGATTCTCTATAACACAAAGGAGAGTTTTTTCTTTAAGTCCAGGGTTTGATAACTTCATAGTGGTTCTAAATCGACTTTAAAGCGAAGGTCAATACGGAGAACTGAAAGAAACTGATAAGAACCAAACCTCTCTCTTACTCTCTTGATATATTTCTCACAAAACAATGTAATAGGAAGATTATTTATTAAGTTCTTTGATTGATAAGAAAGAGTAGCAATTACATGAAAAAGAAAACAAACACTAGATAACCTCAATGAGTCTCTCCCTCAAGAGCACTCACTGCCCTCTAACCCTAAGGTTAGCCTCAATCCCATGGATTGCCCAAAACCCTCACAAAAAGCTTACCTTTACTCTCACATCTCTCCACTCTTTTATAAGGACACATAAAAGTGAAACCTCTAATTGCAAATGAGTCTTTCCTTTTCTATTTGGCTCCCCTATCCAAATATGCTTCCTTCTTTGGATATGGAACCTATCAGAAACTTAACAGGAAAGGGTTTCAAAGCCTACTCTATTCAAAAAATTTCATGCTTCGACCGAAGATGAGATGGATGAGATTCTCAAAGACATCAACGTAACATATGGCGTGAAAATAATTTTTTTTCGTTGTTTTATTAAAATTATGGAGTTATATGAATGAGAAGATTCTTGTGGTGAACCAATAAGTCACCTGAGTAATCACATTGATATTCCTCCGAATACTACAACAAAATCTATTAATCACGTCTGATGGAGCTGTAAATTTTGTAATATGCCACCACAAGATATATATACAATACGTTCTCGCACATTCTGTACCCTGTATATTTTTCTTTATAAAACACTGCATCTAATCTTCTGTTTTCCAGAGTGTTATTAGAGAATGTCGTTTGGTGTTAAACACTTAAACTGTTAATCATGTAATATTCTCTCCAAACACTATTCTCCTTTCCATTGCGAAACACCCTTTTCTTCGATTGGACAACCCAACTGAACCTTTTCGGTTCGACAAACCCCAGTTTTTTTCGTTCTTCATGTTCTCTAGATCGCGTACCAGTGATACCGTCTTCTCTTATTTGTTACCAGTGATGCTGTCCTGACTAATTTGTTCCAGCTCTGTTGTCTCCCCACCACACCATTAAATTTATCAGAGTCAGAGGAGGTGAGAATGGTCAGAATTAGGGTCCCTTACGAATTGGTAAGAACGACCAATCACCAAAGTTCTATGTGCCTTTGGCTGAATTTCAGATATTGTGTTGTGTATCAGAGCTAAACATTGTTGCTTAATTGAAGTTATGTTGTTGTCCTTCTAACCAAATAGCAGATAATATATATACATAAACACTGCAATATTTCATAGATGAAAAATAAAACAAATACAAAAAAAGATTCATGTGTCCTTTTGAAGCAGAAGAGATGAAACATCACTACCACTCGTTGGAGTTTGTTCATTCCGACGCCTGCGCTTCCCATAACCACTATTAACCGCCACTTCTTGCCATCCTCCAAACGTCAAGTTATTAGAGAATGTATCCTTCACACTCTCCATCACTTCCCTCTCGACCGGAGACAATCTCTCCAGTGAAATATCTGAAGCAGCTTCCTCAAATTCCCTCATACAAGCAATCTACACAAACAAAACCAATGTAAATCGATTTGTGTTTCAAATATAAAACGTTTAAGCACATGTAAAGATTCATCCTTTTTTTACCATATTCATGACTTGGGACTCGAGAAACGCTTCTCGATAAAGTTTGGTGATACTGATTCGAGCATACCATTCCATGTACGCTCCATCATCCACCACATTGCCACCTCCAGGACTGTCCATGATGTGATCCCCACGTTCAGCCCATTCCTCGCATGCTAGACTCATTGACGTGTCTAAGTCATCGAGTCGCCTGTTCTTTCTGTCACGGCGTTTCACTTTCTGAGGTATTGGCTGGCGTTTCCCGAACTGCCTCAGACACCTATCTGGAAAATGTAGCTCTATTTTCTCGAAGCATACAAGAGTCGTTTTTGATCTCCCTAGAATCAGCTTAGCTTTAATGTGTGGTGGGATCAAGTTCTCATATCTTTCATATGGGCACCAAGTGATCTGCATTTTCCAATCAAACGATTAAAATGAAGAGCAATAAACAAATTCTTAAGGATGAAGTGAAGGGTTTACCTTGCTTGGATCAAGATCGTCCAGTTCTCTGCGGTACTCAGATAGGTCGGTTTTGGATCTGCTGCCTTTACCTTTCCACAGAAGAGCAAGCGGAAAACACGCTTCAGATTTCTCTGGTCTACCGATATCCAGGTGAAAATAACTCCAACACTATGTACAGGAGACAACCATATGTTACTCTTCCTAAAGATTGAAATCTCAAATGGACATAAAACCAAAACCACAAAACTAACACATAGCAGCCAACCTGTAGCAATGTCAAGCAGCCACAAATGTTGCTCTGAGACTTAAGTGAAGCATTACCAAGCGCTCTGTAAAGACAAGCCAATGCAGCAGCTCCCCAAGCATATCTTCCAGCTTGATCAAAATCCTCAAACAAAGGCAAATACTTAACAGAGACTTTATCACCATCAGTGGTAGCAAAAATGGTGCTACCAACAAGATACAACAGATAAGCTCGAGTATGACATTTAACAACATCGAAAGAAGCATCTTCAGGGCACTCAGAGAAAGTTCTTTTAAGCCAATTAAGCTTAACTCTCGAACAATTAACTTCTTTATTAGCAGCAGATGGTAATTTCCCTAAAAGTCTACCACACATATCCATAGCAACCTCATCACCAACTTTAGAACCAACAATTGGATCTCCATCAATCTCAAGTCCAAGCACTAAAGCAACTTCATCTAAGGTTACAGTCATTTCTCCTAAAGGTAGGTGAAAAGTGTTGGTTTCTCTTCTCCAACGCTCAACGAGTGCAGAGATTAGTGAATTATTTAGACTCATTGGACCAATTTTGCGGAAAAATCCGAAACCAGCTTTGTCTACGAGCTTAATTTGTTCATCAGTGAGTTTCCATTGATGAAGTAATGAAGTGTGTTCTTGACAACGAAGAAGACCTCGTTCCTAAGGAAAGATTAGAAATTAAGAGGAACCCTAAATTCAAAATTTGAAATTTCGAGGAAGAAGGAAAGGGAAAAAACCTGTCCTTCCCAAACAGCAGAAGAAACATGGAGATCTTGTTCGTAGAGGACAGATGGATCAACTGGTCCGACGTCAATATCCATGGCGAATCCTAAACTCAGAAATTCAGAGACAAACTACGAATGCGTAAACAAATTTGTGAAAATTTCTCAAAACACGAATCCAATTTCTCAACAACGCACCTTTGGTTCATCAACTGGACTAAACTCTGATGAAGAAGTACCCTAATTGGACTCGGTTCATATATTTTTTTTTAATTTTTGGCTCTTATTAGCTGTACCGGTAATTTTGGTTTGGTTATGCTAAACCGATTATGTACACCATATATAAATTGATAACTTTTTTGTCAATTGAACCAGGAGTTCAGGTTTGAATCCTTTCTGTGACTCTCTCTAACATACTCTACATAACTTGATGACAATTCGATTTGCTGAAAACGAAACAAAGACCTCAGTTTGGGAGTTACCTGATTGATTATGGTACGTCTTAGTGAGTTTAAAGAGTCACAATATATACTATTGAATCTTGAAGTTACAAGCTGTTTCTAACCGATTTTACAGGTTACAATGGCGTCATCCAGTGGCGGACGGAGGGCATGGCCCCACACTCCTTTTTTTTTTTTGGGTTCTTTTGTGTAATTTTTTTTTTATTTTTTTAAATAAATATACAGGTATTTCAAACCTAAAACATTACAAATACAAAAAGTGTCCCAGTCCAATTTTTATGATGTAAAAATAAATCTACATAAAAATCATAATCTCTTTTACTTTGCTCAAATTACGAAAATTTCTGAATTTTTACATTTTTGGTTTTTGTCTACACTTCTTTATCTTACTTATCCTCGAATTTATTGACTTTTGAAGTTAGTTTTGATTTTACCAATAGTCACTGCTACTGTTGAAAGATGCTTTTCTGCAATGAATATTGTGAAAACTACGTTACGCAACCGAATAGGTGATCAGTTTCTAAACGATTGTCTAGTTTGTTTTGTTAAAATAGAACTGTTTGATACATTGACAAATGATATAGTGATGAAAATGTTCCAAAATATAAAAAAACTTAGGATAGTTTTTTAGAATTTTTCTTTTTTTTTGTCAACAAGCTTTTTAGAATTTTCTTTTGTTATAAAACTTACTTTTATATCAAATCAATACTATATTTTTGGATTAAATTATTTTATATAATATGCTCCAGATTAAATTTAATTCTAGATCTGCTACTGGCGTAAACAAGATTATAAGAAGAAAGGAGATAAACAGATAAAAATAGAATGGGAAGAGGTTGAAGACGAGACTCAGTTTTATTGTTTTATGAACTCAAGAACAAGAGATTAAAGAAACATTTTTCCTTTATTAAGTTTAGAAATATTGCTCAAAAACTAAACTCTTCTCTAGTTCTCATACTCTTTGATACATCTTATTAACTTGGTATTTATAGAATTAGATTGACTTCTAATTCTTCTAAGATTAGATACTTGATAACTCCAAATATCTAAAGGGGTAAGACTTGAACCTATCTCATCTTAACTTAAACTTATCTTAAGATATCTTAGATGCTAAGTCATCTCACTACTTTGAGATTAAACGACAAGATTCTCCCCCTTAATCTCAATTTTGAGGTTAAGAAGGTCTTGCACTCCAATCAAGCTTCTCATGTCTTTGAATTTGATCCTCGCTAATGGCTTTGTCAGAATGTCCGCCCTTTTCTCAATCCCGGGAACATGCTCCACCTCGAGTTGCTCCCTTTCCACACATTCACGGATAAAATGATACCGTGTATGAACGTGTTTGCTTCGACCGTGAAAGACCGGATTCTTGGTTAATGCAATTGCCAACTTGTTGTCTACTTTGATCTTCACCTTTTTGCTTCTTGTGTTGAGTATCTCACTCAGCATTTCGGAGAGCCAAATCGCTTGCTTTGCTGCTTCCGTAGCTGCCATGAACTAGGCTTCACAGAAGATAGGGCCACTGTTGGTTGTTTTTGCGAACACCACGTTATAGGAGATGATCCATAGTAGAACATATGTCCGGTTGTACTCCTTTCATCATCAGGATCAATATTGTGACTACTATCACTATAGCCTTCGATCTTGCTGCCACCATTTTTTCCAAACTCTAGTCTGTGGCTTGCTGTGTCTTGTATGTATCGCAATACATGCTTGATTGCGACTCCGTGTGATTCTCGTGGGCTTTGCATGTATCTATTTAGTACTCCAACAGCATATGCAAAGTCTGGTCTAGTATGAAAAAGATACCTCAAGCACCCAATCGTTCTTCTATAGCTTGTAGCGTCGATCTCAGCTTCTTCTTCGGCTTTTATGAGCTTCGAACCGGCATCCATTGGAACGTGTGTTGGGTTACACGTTTCCATTCCCGCGTCTTTTAATATCTTCTTAGCATAAGCCTCTTGTTTGATTGTAAATCTCCCCTTGTCTTGAGAAATTTCGATGCCAAGATAGTAAGTAAGTCTTCCAAGATCGCCCATCTCGAACTTGGTTGACATGTTCCACTTGAACTCTTTAACCATTGGTAATGATGAGCCCGTGACGAAGAGATCATCAACGTAGATAGCCACTATGAGTAGTTGATTGACTTCGTTCTTTTGATACACCGAGTTCTCCTTAGAGCATTTCGTAGAACCCATCTCCTTTAGTACTTGATCGAGTTTGTTGTTCCATGCTCGTGGAGCTTGTCTTAGACCATATAGAGCTTTCTTCAGTATATAAACCTTGTCTTCTTCTCCTTTCTTGATGAATCCCTCCGGTTATATCACATGAACAATCTCTTTTAGCTCACCATTGAGAAATGTCGTCTTTACGTCCAAATGATGTATCTCCCAATTCCTTGAAGCCGCCAAAGCAATCAGCAATCTTGTGGTTTCTAGTCGAGCGACCGGTGCAAAGACTTCATCAAAATCCACTCCTGCTTGTTGAACATATCCCTTTGCAACCACTCTCGCCTTGTACTTATTGATGCTTTCATCGACATTCTTCTTTATTTTAAAAATCCACTTTAATCCGATGGGGTTTGCTCCATTAGATTTTTTGACTAGATCCCAAGTTGCATTTTTGTTTATGGAATCTATCTCAGCTCTCATAGCTTCTCTCCATTCTTTTAGATACATTGCTTCATGATAATTGCTTGGCACCTTGTTTAACTCTAACAAAAAAGGTTCCACTTCTACATCGGCAAGTAGTACATAGTCTTCTAAGTACTTTGACATTTTTTTCTCTGTTGTCGACAATCTTCTAGCTGGTTCTTCTTGAGCTTCGTTAGGTTGGTTTGGTTCTTCTGTTGGTCCCATCGAATTTTGATTAGAATCTTGACCATTACGCAATTATCTCGGTGTTTCTTGACCAATACGCAACCTGTCAATTTCTTTTTTTACCGGATTTTGTGATGAATTTCTCTCATCTTCTTTGTCTTCAAAGTGATTTGCTCTTGTGCCAGTGTCTACACTCTCCCCCCAAATCATTTTGAACATTCCAGACTCGTTTTCTCCTCCTTCTTTGATTCCACTCCACGATCATCTTCTTGCTTCATCGAAGATCACGTCTCGGCTTACGTGAATCTTACGAGTTTGTGGATTGAATAAGCGATACGCCTTAGACCTGGTTTTAATGCCAATATGAATAAGTGCTCTTGATCGATCATCCAACTTTTTCACATTCACCGGTTCTATCTTTGCGTATGCCACACATCCAAAAATCCGTACATGTGCAAGAGTTGATTTTTTTTCTTTGAATGCTTTATATGGAGTCTGATCGTCTAAAGCCCTTATAGAGAGACGGTTAATCAGATACGTCGCGTGTCTCACAGCCTCCCCCCACATGAAATTTAGAACATTCATAGCCTTTAGAATACTCCTAGTCATTTCCATCAAAGTCCGGTTTCTTCGTTCCACAACACCATTTTGTTGGGGAGTGTATGGCGCCGTGAGTTATCTAGCAATGCCAATCTCTTCACAATACGACAGAAAGGCCGATGAGTTAAATTCAGCTCCTCTATCCGTTCGTAAAGTCTTGATTGCTTCGCCCATCTCCCTTTCAACCATAACTTTGAATGACTTGAATCTCGTATGCTTCTGATTCTCCTTCAATAGAATTGTCCACATGTACCTCGTGTAGTCATGTATTAGCACAAAAACATACCTATTACTCGCCAATGTTGAAGGAGTAATTGGTCCGCAAAGATCACCGTGTATTAGCTCTAGTTTCTGTGTAGCTCTAAACGGTGAGGATTGAGGGAACGACTTCCTTGTTTGCTTTCCGACGAGACACGATTCACAAATCATATATTCACACTGAATTTGCGGTACTCCATGAACCATCTCCTTCTTGGTCATGTTCTTAAGCGTGTCAAAGCTTACATGTCCGAATCTTGCATGCCACTTCCATGCATCGTCTTCTTTTGAGATCTTTAGGCAAGTTAGGTTGCCTACACTCAACTTGATCTTGTATAGCTGATTAGGAGTTCTCACAACTCTCATCATTAATCTTCTGTCTTGGTCATACATTGTAAGATGATTCTCCTTCATCTTAATCTCGCTTCCGTCTTTAGTAGCTTGCCCGAGACTCAAGATATTAGTCTTAAGTGAGGGTATGTAGTAGATTCCTCCTAACAACATTTGACCACCACCTCTTTCTTGTAGAAGAATCGATCCCTTACCCTTGATATCCACATGTGAACCATCTCCAAACCTTACTTTTTCTGTCATGCTCTCTTTTAACTCGGAGAAAAAGGTCTTGTTACCCGTCATGTGGTTGTTAGCTCCATTATCAGGGTACCACACATTCTCTTCTAGTTTCTCAGCTTCGTACTTTTTTGTTCTTAAGTCTTCTTCATTGAGAAACACCACCTCATGTGTGTAAAGTGTTGAATCGGCTTCTATTGTCTCGGTTACATTAGCTTCTTGTCTTCCTCTAACTCGATCAAGACATGTAGATGCGTAGTGACCAAGCTTGTCGCATCTAAAACACACCACCTTCAATTTATCCTTCTTAGGTTTCTCCTTGTTTTGTCCTTGATCAGTTGTTTCATCGGACCTTGGCTGTCCGTTGAATCTTCCTCTTCCATGCCCTCTCCCTCGTCCTCCTCTTCCACGCCCTCTTGAATTGTTACCTCCTCTCCATCCTTGAGCATCTCCATTGATAAACAACAGCTTGCTTTGATCATTCGTATAAGTCTCCTCACTTATGCGTTCTTCATAGGCTTTTAATCTCCCTACGACGTCTTCAAAGCCAATGGTGTTGAGATCCAAAACTTGCTCAAGTGCTGCGATTATTTGGATGTATCTTTGACGTGGTAGACTCTTGAGAAATTTCTTCACAAGCTTCGTCTCTTCAATTGTTTCTCAAAGTGCCGCCGATCTTGATGATAATTCGAGTAACTTGCCTGCGAAGTCATCGATAGAATACGTCTCCTTCATCATCAAACGATCGAAATCTGCATTTAGAGTTTGTAATCTCACCTCCTTGACACGATATGCTCCAAGATGGCGTGATTTTATTGCCTCCCACATTCCCTTTGCTGAGTCTTGTTCTCCGATTTGAAGAATTAGGTTCTCGGGAATATATTGAAATAGCAAAGCGGTTGCTATATCATTCTTATCATCTTGATCGGTTCCCAGATTTATAGCCTCCCACGCCTTGTGAACTTTGAGTGCCACCTTTATCCTCATAGCCCACACGGTGTAGTTGGTTGAATTCAGCATCGGGAATTGGGTCGATGACGGCGATGGCTCCTTTGTCTTCGCCGGTACGATCACCACTTTCGTCTCTTCCATGTCTCCTTCACTCGTTGATCACCACCTTGTAACCTAGAGTGTTTCTTCTCGAAAAACGATTTTGTGATGGCTCTGATACCAAGTATTGTTTTATGAACTCAAGAACAAGAGATTAAAGAAACATTTTTCCTTTATTAAGTTTAGAAATATTGCTCAAAAACTAAACTTTTCTCTAACTTTCATACCCTTTAATACATCTCATCAACTTGGTATTTATAGAATTAGATTGACTCCTAATTCTTCTAGGATTAGATACTTGATAACTCCAAATATCTAAAGAGATAAAACTTGGACCTATCTCATCTTAACTTAAACTTATCTTAAGATATCTTAGATGTCAAATCATCTCACTACTTTGAGATTAAACGACAACAAGTTTTATCCCGCTCATAGGTTTGATACAGGAAAATGAAGTCTCGGCTTTGTGAAGGTTGAAGTATGAAGAAGCTATGCACGTGTCATTACCTTATTGGTTAGTTTGACGTATCATTTGCAGTATGAAGAAGCTCATAGGTTTCTCTTTTCGAAGTCGCAAACCTTCTATCTCTTTCTTATCTCGGACTTCAACCAGATTGTCCATCACCATACCCAACTTCGATTGAACCGGAGCCCAAGTTGAGTAGAATCAGAGGCAACTAAGTTTACAATCTCCACATTTGACTTCTGATCAACCTCCAAAAGTCCGCAAACACAACTTTACCTCTTAGTAACATCGCAAACACTCCTTCCCGTGCCTTCTCCAGCATCAATACTCTCGAAACACTCAGGTAATCACTGAGTCCTTGTCCTTGATTCTTTTCCATTTGAAAATCAGTGTATCATTTTGGATACTTTGATTTGATGTAAATATACACACTAAAGTTGACCCCAACTTTATCTCCTAATCAATATCACCCCAAAACCCCTTTCCTTTTAACTGGGATGAGCAAAAAAAAAAAAACAAAAAAAATATATATTCTACAGAACTTTCATGTTCTTGATTGCTCTATAAATCTCCCTGATATAGCAGCCGCAAGAGCTGCAGTGAACTTAGGATCTTTGGTCAACGAAGAGGCCATTTGTTGCACCAATACCTCTTGAATCGTACCTCTCTCTTTCTTTTCCTCAACTGGTTCAAGACCACTTTGGACTAGATCAAGCTTCACTGTCCTAGACCCACTTGCATGTGGGCTTGGGTGGTTATGTGTCCCTTCGTAAGTGGCTACTACGAAAGATGGATCTTCTGCACTTCGTTGCACCTGAACAAGCACACACACCACTAGGGATTTTAATCAGATATCAAAGAACTCTTTAACAAGTTTAAACTAGAGTTCAATGTAAATTACCTTCTTCTTGACCAGACAAGCCGGTGAAAAAGAACATCTGAAGTAAGCTCGAGGAGATGGATTATCTCGCGTAATCTTTTGCCCGTATTTCCTCCATTGATATCCATCTTTCACAGTCTGCAAGTAAATATATCCACAAAACATTCTTTAATCAATCGATACACTGAAAGGCGATAAATAAGATCAAGACTATGAATTATAGAAAACAATACCAAGCCTTCTTTAGTATCTTCAAAACAACGTTTACAATCAAGAACAATACTTGTTGTAGAGACTATGATATTCAGCCAAACACTTACCAAGCTTTTGTCAGACTTATCAGCATGGAAGTAGGCGGTTGAAACTGTTGCTTTACCGCTAGTGATATTCTCGATTGTTCCACAACTGAGTCCAATTGGAGAGCTTACAAAGTCATCCAGGTCTTGTTTTCGTTTCCTGGTTAACTGTTCGTTCTGAAAGTTTACATTTTCAGGACTCTTCCGACTCTGCAACTCCTCCAAAAGATTATGTAAAGCATAGTACTTCTCACAGACTCTGGCTAGTGTTTCGGTTAGCTTCTTGTTCTCTGAATTAACCCGGTTTAACTCTTCTTGTAACATATATGTCTTCTGTTCGAAATCCACAAACCATAAAAATGAAAATCACCATTACCAAACTAAAATCCCTATAAGACAAAGCTTTGATTTGTTCAACTTTGAGCATCACCGATCTAATCAAACTATGTAATGTAAAAATCAGATCTGAGAACTTGATCAACCTAATTTCACATCTAATGTTTGAGGTGCACACCAAGTGTTCGATGAAAGGACTAACCTCGTCTTTCACTAAACATTTTCTCTTCACATCTGCAGAACCCGAACTAGAGACTTCCCTTTTCTAAATCACAAAAAAAAAAAACACATGAACCCCCAAGGTTGATGGCCACAACACCGATTCAGCAGAGATTGAAGTGAAAGAAGGAAAATTTCGACGAAATTGAAACTCACCGGAAGTTTACCGGAGAAATGAAGGTCGAATGGATTGGTGTTGGGATCATAGTCCATATATTTGGGTACACCGGAACAATTAATGTTACGTGAGAAAGAAACTAAAGATTATAGCGAAGACCAAATTCATCTTGCTGGAAGATTTGGCCTCCTTTGGTTTTATAGTAAACTTATCAATTATTAAGAGCTTGACGATTTCTGTGGTGAGGGTGTCCTTACATTTTTTTTTTTTTGGAAAAATTTCTAAGAAGATTATAAACCATATGACTTAACTTTGGGTCTTATTCTCATATTTCCTAAAGGAGCAAAAATTTCCTCACATACCTCCTTTTCAATTTATTGAGCAAAATTACTATTTTACTCTTCAATCGGATTATATAATTGTAACTATAAGTAATACCAACGAAAACACGGTAACACAGACGGTTAAGATTCGACCTTATTTTCGTGGTACAACTAGGTAATTAATTACCAATTATAAGCGGATATTGGGAGTTGTACCCATATTAAAGTATTTTTGAGTTTTTTTAATTAAAATGAGGGATATTAATTAAAAAAATTCATTAGTTGGGGGCATTTGAGCATTTGATTCCTTAATTTTATAAGTTAGTACAATTATACTCCAAAACAAAAGAAATTCGAACACTAGAGATAATTTTTTAAAAATTTTGTCAAATTTTGATAACTATTTTTTCTTGCAACACATTTATTAAGATAATCATTCAATTTTGTTCTGCATAATTTGCTTATTCCACACAAAACACATTTGTTCGTTTGATTCATACACTATTTTTTTATTTTGGAATAAAGCAGACTTTACAACCTTAAAAAAAATTTAATCAATTCTAGAAAAAAAAATTTAATTTTTTTTCGTTTGATTCAAACATTTTTTTTTGTCTCGTAATAAAGCAAACTTTACAACCTTAAAATATATTTTAAATAAATCTTGAAATTAAAAAAAATATAATGCAGATTTACTATACGATTTAGTGTCACTTTTTAAAATATTAATTTGTAATTCAAAATAAATAAAAACGATCAGAGTCCAAATCGATTTTGTTCAACAAATGGATTTTTATATTGGTTAATTATAATTTATATAAACAAAAAGTATATGATGTAACCAAATTTATAATGTGCTTGTGATAATGGTTGAACATAGAAAATAAATAAATAAAACAAATCAAATGCGTAAATAAATATTGCAGGGAAACTCTTTAACAAATAGTATTTAAATACAATTGAGTAAAAAAAACAAGTTGTATTTAATACGTTGGCTTGCTTCGAAATAATTCTCCTAAAAATTTAAAAAGGTTAGGTGTTAAATCGTAGTCCAGTTGTTATAATTTTGTCGTCGAATTGTTATAATTTTGTCGTCATCGGAGAAAAGAATAAAAAAGATCGGTCGAAAATCAACAATTCCGGCGGCTGTCCCATGTCGAAGAAAATTTGGTACTCCTTACATTAACTTGCATTGTGAGGTCCTATCTGTTTTTATCTTATTCTGAATTTGGTTGATTTAAAACTAAGGAAAATATATCTCTTGACTTGACCCATTGACTATGCCCTGGTGGACGGCATATATATATGTATTCCAATAACATTATATAACATTAGAACGGTTTAGTAATAGGAGGTAACAGATTTATATAACATTCATGCCACAATAGTAATATCGTACTTCGTATCAAATTATTCGTTTTAGCGTTTAACGATAACGTGAGATATTAAGAAGCCAAAAAAACGTTCTCTAAACGTCTAAGGATTTTTAGTTGCCAGCATATATTTTACAAGTATTTTATTTCTTTTTTATGTTTATGTAATCCTACATTACGTTGCATTAACTATGTCAGCTAGGTAAAGATTTCGATTCCAATTTTTTAATGTTCACTAAGTTAGGAAGAAACTCGTTAAAAGGTATTTAAAAAATCTCATTAAACCAAAAAAAAAAAAAAAAATGTTATAAAGAAACTAGTTGCAGGACTAGATTTTTGTTATATAATAAGCCAACAGTCTAAAACCACGAGTTGATAATTGTAACATCATGAGTTATAACTAATAAGAGTTGGTCTGGATACACTTCACTTCATCACTAACCTTCATGATGAATAACTGAATCCGCGATTTCATCCTCTACGGATATCTCTCCTCGTTATATAACTTTTCGTTGGACCTGCCCATTGTTACTTACTTCATTAATTAAACTTAACCAATACAAACGTTACAGCTTTAAACCTGAAGCTGCCCACCGATTCAAAGGAAAAATTACAAATAATAATAAGTTATACATTACCTCTTCTAAATAGCTATCAACATTTTCGTCTGAAATTGTCGGGTCCACTATGAAGTCAAATAAGCTCCCGTATTGTCATAACAGCCACACCATGTTTCTTGAAAATTGAGGGCAAGAGGATGGTCCACATCCACAGATTGAGAAACATCAATTATATAAAGGAGTCAAGAATAATATAAATATATTGTGGCTTCTCTCTATTGTTTAAAAACTTGTTTTTGTTTCCTTTTGTTCCCCATGCACCAATTTGCACTTCTGATATAATACTCGCATTTGAATTATCAACTGAAATGCCAACAAAAAGATATCAGTGAATTCCCAATATGATGGCGATGAGATAAATCATAAAGAGATTAATTATGGCTGTAATGCCACCTGATATGTTTCAACGACAACAGGTCTAAGTAAAGTACTACAATAAGACACCAGGACCTTCTAAGTGAGAAAATCAGACATACCTATTTACTTCATTTCTCTGTTTCAATGAAATATGCTAATGAATCAGAGTAAACAAAGAAGAGTTGCCTGGAATCAGTGACCAAAAAGAAAGATAATGAATTAGAGCGAACCTATAAACTCCATGACAAGAACATGAAGGCGTAGAAGTATAACAGCTGGACACCTAATTCCTGCTGCCTGAAGCCTGCCAATGAAACATGTATATAAACCAACCAAGGAGTTACAAAATTATTTGTAACATATAAATAGAAAAAAGTGAGTACATCTCCAGCTTCTATTTGAAAACCAAGATAGGTCAACCAACATTAACAATAGGGAAACACAGTTCCAACATTCAGGGAAATGTTATTGATACGAGAATATCTCAATGAAGTAAAGGAGAAGTGATCAGTGATGTAATGGAATATGGGGAAGACCAAAGCTTATTTAATGATGATTGACTCAACCATAACTTAGTGAGATTGTTTTTGGGGACAAACAACAAGTTATGTAGCCTATAAAGACATGTAGCTTAGTGACTAGCAAGGTCCTCCTCTCCAATTTGACTTGTAGTCATTTACATCATTTTATATTTGTTACCTTTTTAGTAATGGATATGACTGCATCTTAAAACCTTTAAGATGATGGGGAGTTTTAAAACTATATGAATGCGCGTCGCAGTAACTTATGAATAGATTTTTTTTTGTCGATATGAATAGATTACCAGTTTAACTGGTGAACATTTTAGAGTGAAAAACAAATCGTCTCAATCTCGTTAGAAACCACCACTTCAACTTCTGACATAAATTAAATAGCATTTATCATCACAACAACGATTAATTAACCAACAGATTGTAATATGTACTAATATTTTGTAAACATTTCCCATATGCAACATAATTTCACTCAGAATCGTCTTTGCAAATATGGAATCTAAGAGCAACAGGAAAATATAAGATGCCATGTTATCGGATGGTCAAAAGCTTTTAACTAAAAACTCATAAAAAAGCAACCAAATATATAGCATAATCATTGCCAGAATAAGAGAACACCATCGAAAAGCAAAGAAATATTTAAAAATCAAAACTATTATCCAAGTGATTTTATTTGCAGGAATCAAAAACCATATACTTCTCCTACCTTCACCTGTTCCATCTGATCACTCTGCATGTTCGCTTGTCGCGTATTCCGGGAGTAAAGCTCTGTCCCCATATGCTCCTCCGCCAGGGCCCCCTCCCATGTGAGCCGAAAGGGCCTATAGGGTCGAAAGGGTCACTAGGGTCTCTAGTCTCGAAAGGGTCTCTAGGGCCGAAAGGGTCTCTAGGGTCTCTTGGGCCTCTAGGGTCTCTAGGGTCGAAAAGGGTCTCGAATTATTGGAGGAAATCGAGGGTTGCTTTTTCTTGTGGGAAGGTTTCGTCTTGCTAGGAAAATGAGTCGTTTCTGTTGCCTCCACAAAGAGCAGCAAAATTATGCTTCCAATTAACCTCACTTGTTAATGTCCAAACATGATTCTTAGCTTCTTCCAAGCATTTTTGTTTCCACAAATCATTGTCTGATGCCAGATACCGCATTTCTCTACAAACACAAGCCATATTTCCAATACTCACACCAGGAAGCGCCTCTAGTATCTTCAGCTTTAGCTCTGTTGGTAGGCGCATCAAACATGGTGGAGATTCCAAGCCAGCCTTATCACAAAGACCAATCAACAACGGGATAACAAGATCATCTTTTACCATTCTCCAGAACATGAACACCTCACGGTAGAATCTCGAAGAGCTTTCTTTCTCAAACTTCAAAGTATCCAAAACCAAGTCGATAACGGGCACAAACCTACGCTTATCAAGATAAGTCATGTGCACTCGCTCACGAGACCCACCTAGAGTTCCGTAAACTACAACCGTAGGGCCTATGTTCTGAAACCGCACAGTAACAGACTCAACTGTATTGGTATCCTTACGGGTAATTAGCTCAGGCAGAGAATACCTCAGAGATACAGAAAGTAACTCCTTTGAAAAGCTAAACTTATCAGGTCCATGATCCAACAGCAAGAATCCAGATTCTAACATAACAGCATGAACTGACAAAGCTAAAGTCGTCAATTCGCTGGTATCACCAGATTTCTCAAGTAATATCTTTTTCAAAAAGAATGGTATACTTAACCTTTTGCTTACAGCTGGAGCGATTTCCACATTCATCGGCTCTGGACCCACCATACCCGAAATTTCCCCCTTGGATCCTTCTGCTGGATCTTCTACGCTGGGATTCAAATCAGCTTTCTCTTGATCTTGGACAACATCGAACTCTGCGAATCCAATACCCATCGAATCGTGAACAACCGCCTGATTACTCTCTGATTGAGGGGCTAAGGTTCCATAATCTCCCAATTTCCAATTCGAAGACTCCCCACCCTGATCCGATGCAACAAAAGCAGATTGATCGAGAGAATAGTAAATAAGGTCACCGGATGCTACACCAAGAGATCGGAGGGTATCTTCCGGCGAAGACACGAGTAGCTCGTCTTTCCGATTAAGCGATAGATGAACGGACGAAGGCGCCGTTGGATGGATACGTCGCCGGAGATCATGGAGAGTATCTGTATCGGCCAATTCAAGTTTTAAGGTTTCTCTCGTCTCGTAAAGTCTCAACTGTAGCTTCATTCTCGGACTCTGTTATGACCTTCGTCGCCAACAACGAATTAAATTCTTTTAAAAATTATTAAATATGTCGAGTGATAGTTTAGGCTCGTTAATGACAAATTAAACTATATGGACTTTTGGTAGGTACTTTTATTATCCAACGGTCCAACCTAACCGGATTAGAAATTTGGAATGACTCAGCGGAAGGTTGATGAGAATGAGAGATAAACATAATGGGTCAGGCTCTCAAACATCCGATTCTCATTCAGGTTAATGGACATTGTATTTTCAAATATCCAACATTGATGAAACGTTACCTTTAACTAATGTTGTTACATAGACATGGAGATCATAAACTATTGTTTATTGACTGTTAATTAATTCAAGTCAGGCATGTTTGGCCTCTCTATGTGATTGATGAAAATAATTTTGACAGAAATAAGAAAGAGGGACACATAAGCTTCTCAGAATTCTTACTGGTCATGATAACTAAATTCCTCCAAATCTCAAAACCCAGAAGACCAATATCAGATTTCCCTTTGTAAAACTAACAACAACTTGGAACTTGTAAGACAATCCAAAACCAATAACAATTTCATTGGCGTTGTAATCCACTAAGTTTGGTTAGTGTTCCTAGGTTTTATAAAATTATCTGTTTTTTTTTTCACCAGCCACAATTAGCTCCAAGTGTTTGTAAAGATATGGAAGACACTAATATTTATATTCTATCGTTAAATTCCCTATACAGCCCACGAATTAACCGATAAAACTCTATTTTTCCCTAAGTATTAAATTTCATCGGATATAAATTCAATATACAATACAACAAATCAATAACAACCTTTTATTCATGGATAACGAGATCAACAAGTGGGTAAATCAGCAAAGTTTAAGTACTACAACTCCTCAAAATAATCCATACTTAACCAAATACAAGATTCAAATATAAAAACAACTTTACAGGCATAAAACCCTAAAACCTGAAACAATCCCTTATTTCCCAACGCCTCCATGCTTCGCGTGCTCCTCACTCAATGATCTCATTATTTGCATCCAATTTTGAGATACATAAGCAAACAAATTTCCTAGTGATGCGGTCCTCCCGTCTCACTCGGTCACAAATATAAATCGCATAACATATAAATAGACAAATCAATATTGTATCAGCATAAAAAGGATCCAGTCAAGAATCAGCATCAAGACAGGGTACAACATCATGATAAATGGCAAACATAATCAATCACCCATTCAAACAATCAAAGACTCATCACTCATAAGCTTAACATACACATGTAACCACGATCATGCACTCACCTTAGGGTTTAGATCGGATTCAAAAAGCTTAGATGTAGGCCACCTAACACTTGCAAACAAACCACAACAACCCGATCTCCACTCGCCAGACGCGAACACACCACAGCCGCTACCGCACACCCGATCCTCTAGCTCGATGATCACTGATCCTCTAGCTCGATGATCACCGATCCTCTACTCGCCAACAGCTGCTCTAAATCGATCTCTCTTTCAAACTCTGCTGCGGCTAAGAGAATGAGGAGCTCTATTTATAATGGTGAGCTAGGGTTCAGTGATAGGAGGTTTTGTTTCACCTCGTCTCAGGTTTCACCCGAGCCCTACTAGGAAATAGTCTCGAGAGTTTAACCCGATTATACCGCAAGTGCACAGTAATGCAGTTGTAGTATGTACGAGATCGATCCACAGAGACTGAGAATAGCTACACAGAGAGTACAAGAATAAATCTAATCTAGGTGAATTATAGAGTTTTGGATTTTAGGTTTAACTATCTAAAGTGCACAAAATAAATAAATAATAATTAAATTGCGTAAAATAAATTGCATAATTTAAATTGCGTAAAATAAATTGCGTAAAGTAAATTGCGTAAAATAAATTGCATAATTTAAATAACAGAAAATAAATTACGTAAATTAAATAGCAAAAAATAAAGTGCGTAAATTAAATGACATAAATAAAAGTACTTAAATTACATTGCATAAATAAAAGGACATAAAATAAATAACATAAATTAAATTGCATAAATTAAATTGCGTAAAGTAAATTGCGTAAAATAAATAACATAAAATAAATTACTTAAATTAAATTGCATAAATTAAATAACATAAATAAAATTGCATAAATTAAATAACTTTTAAATTAAATAACGATTAAACAATAATAAAGAAAACGATCCGAAAGGTGATTGGAAACGAATCCGGAAATCTTCTAATATGAGAATTGATGTTCTTTAACATTTTTTGTTGATATCTATCGGTCTAGAGATTTCGTATATAGATTAGTCAACTCTCATGGTATGCTAATCTCTCTGTAAAAACTCACTCTCGTGGTGCTCTTACAAGCATTGAGAATGATCTCGTCATCGACCGGCCTAACCGTCCATTGTATCTCTACAGCGTTGTCAAGCTTTCAACGTGTTTAGTTCCGAGATCGTAATCCACTCTCGTGGCATCAAGAACCTAAGGTGCTAAATTAACTTGATCAAAGCTAATTTAGATAAGCTCACAAGTCGAAAATAGATTTATTGATTAACTAGGATTCCAAGTATGTAAGTCCGAAACCCCTCTACCCACTCTCGCGGCGTAGGAAATTCCCGAAACACTCGGCCACACATGTTATTTTCGGCCGAGCTCTTAGACAACTCCAAAGGAAGTAAGTCTAGATTTAGGAACACATACAAGATAGTTAATCAGTTAAGAACAGAAAACATCAATCTCTAATCAGTAGATCCCATCATGGATCTCCACCCTAGAGATCTAGAGGATCTACTCACTCATAATTCTGAGGGTAACGACAGTATATGAGATAGAAGACATGATAAACAATAAATAAAAACTATAAATAAAGCAATAGAAGAACAAGAAGAAGAACTAAAGAACTTGCATAATAAAACTTAAGAACAAAAGAACATATGAGATTTCTCTCTAAGTGGTGGCTACAAAGTTGTGCAAAAAGGAGGAACCCTTTCTAATGAGTAGGCCTGGGCGTTCGGGTTTCGGATCGGGTTTTTGGGTTTTCGGGTAGGGACAAATAAAACCCGACTAGGACCCGGAGCTATTTCGGATCGGGTTTGGGTCGGGTTTTTTTCGGGGTTTTCCGGGTTTTTTGGGGTTTTCGGGATTTTTCGGGTTTTTTCGGGTTCGGTTCGGGTTTTCGGGTAGGGACATATAAAACTCGATTAGGACCCAGAGTTATTTCGGATCGGGTTCGGGTCGAGTTTTTTTGGTCCGGTCCGGGTCGGGTTTTCGGGTCCAGGTTTTTTGTCCAGGCCTACTAATGAGCATTACATGTGTTTATCAAGTATTTAGGAGTTTAGGAGGAGGCTAGGTCGTGCTCAAGAGGGTTTGGAAAAGATCCCTTGTGCATTGAACTCGCAAGATGTCAAATAAGGCAAGTGTAGGATCTTCTCGATTAGAACTTGAATAACATTCGCATCAGATCTCGGTTTGGTATGATTCCAACTCTTGGAGCTTCCATTTTGAATCAAGATTCCATATCAAGTCGGTTTGTAGCCAAATTTCTTACAGTTCGATTGAAATGTTCGAAACAGTGCACGTAGGTCCAAACCAGGTGAGTTCAGAGTCACCTGACTTGTAAAAATCATATCTTCTGATTCTGAGTAGATCTTGACTTGATTCCAACTCTCAGAGCTTCCATTTTGAATCAAGATTCCATAGAAAGTTGTTTTGTAGCTTAATTTATTCTTGTTCGGCCGCAAGCCTCCAAATATTGTCGATATGTCAAAACGTCGAATTTCGAGTTTCTTTCCGTCGGGGCCAACATCAATCACGTAGGGTCGATGCACATGGTCGATGCTCATCTTGGGGAAGCACATTGACCATGTCTATCTATGGTCTTCGTTACGGCTCAGTATCGACTCCTCACGGTCGATGCCCTGGTCGATGCCTCCTTTTTGAAGCTTCTCGGGAAGTTTTCTGTGATGTTCTTGACCCGAACAACTAGCTTTAAAGTCCGTGTGGCTTTTTAAGCTCTCAAATCACTCTATAAACACCGCTTTTCCTCCAAGTACCTATAAACACATAAACATATACAAATGCACTAAAATAGTCATAAATGCAAACTAGAATGCATAATATTAGTCTATATGAATAAGTAAAAACATGTAAATATTGGCTCTATCATTTATCTTATGCGTCCCTCGAGTTTCCTAATTCACCACGCGTCTTTTCTTATTTTGCACCCTCGACCAAAACGCACCAGCCATTCTAGTTTTATTAAACTCATCTGCCCATCCGCATGGCCTTAAGGCCTAACTGCGGCCACCAGCCCTTTGGCCCAAGCCACTTCACTGGACTAACCCATCGGACCACAAATCAGTTTACCGGACCACACACAACCCTTGGTCCGACTCGATATCCTCTCGATTCTCCTGTCCGATGATTTCAGGATATTGTCCGAAGATCCCATGTCCGCTGTCGACACTTGGTCCAAAATCCTCGGCTTGTCCGAAGGAAAATCTACGATAAGTCAACGTTATCCGAACACGTCCATGTCCAGACATCCATTGTCCGAACATATCATCATCCGGATATTCCATGTTCGTTCGCCAACCTTGTCCGAAAATTCTCATCTGGACAGTACACTCGTCCGTACGTTCTATATTTGGACAACACTGTCGTCCGTACGTTCCGCATCCAAATAGCACACTCGCTCATCACCGACAATTCAACGATAGCTCCCGACGAGCACACGATGGCCTCTTGAGCAGTTCCGATGACCCGTTAATCAGTGTCGATGGCCCCTCGAACATGGGAGATGATTCCTCGATCATCCCAGCCATCGATCATTCCGCCTCCATTCCTCAATGACTCGTTCTGTCCGAGCCCCTCCCCGTACCGAAGAATTTATTGTCCGAGACACGGGTGTTACAATTTCTCTAGTCTCGGGAAGTTTCAACCGTAGCTTAATTCTCGGACTTGGTTATGATCTTTGTCGTCGATAACCAAATAAATTATTTTAAAAATCATTAAATGTGTCGAGTACATATATACATAGAGACAAAAGTCGGTTACTTATTTGTGGGCAAGATAGTTTAGGCCAATTAATGAAAATTTGGAGTGACTCAACGGAATGTTGGTGAGAATTAATGATAAACATGATGGGTCATGCTCTCGAAAATCCGATTCTCATTCAGGTTAATGGAAATTTTTTGACCCATTGTATTTTCAAATATCCAACATTTACTTCCCTTCTTGGTTTCATGCAAAATTTTTCTTGAAGTGAGTTTGGATTATCCATTAGTTCTTCCTGGTTATCTATATGATGAAACGTTAGCTTTAACAAATGTTGTTGCATAGACCTGGAGATCGTAAACTATTGCTTATTGACTGTGATTAAGTCAAGTCAGGCCTGTTAGGCCTCTCTCTATATGATGATAATAATTTAGACAGAAGTAAGAAAGAAGGCACAATAAGCTTCTCGGAATTCTGACCGGTCATGATAACTAAATTCCTCCAAATCTCAAAACCCAAAAAACCAATATTAGATTTCCCTTTGTAAAACTGACAACAACTTGGAACTTGTAAGACAATCTGAAACCAATAACAGTTTCATTAGCGTTGTAATCCACTAAGTTTGGTTAGTGTTCCTAAGTTTTCAAACTTTTCTGTTTTTTCACCGGCCACAATTAGCTCCAAGTGTTTGTAAAGATATGGAAGACACCAATATTTATATTTTATCATTAAATTCCCTATACGGCCCACGATTTAACCGATAAAACTCTATTTTTTCCTAAGTATTAAATTTCATCGGATATAAATTCAATATACAATACAACAAATCATTAACAACGTTTTATTCATGGATAACGAGTTCGGCAAGTGGGTAAATCAGCAAAGTTTAAGTACTACAACTCCTCAAAATAATCCATACTTAACCAAATACAAGATTCAAATATAAACAACTTTATAGGCATAAACCCTAAAACTCGAAACAATCCCTTCTTTCCCAAAGCTTCCATGCCTCGCGTGCTCCTCACTCAATGATCTCATTATCTGCATCCAATTTTGGGATACATAAACAAACAAATTACTTAGTGATGCGGTCCTCCCGTCTCACTCGGTCACAAGTATAAATCGCATAACATATAAATAGACAAGTCAATATTGTATCAGCATAAAAAGGATTCAGTCAAGAATCAATATCAAGATAGGGTACAACATCGTGATAAATGACACACATAATTAATTACCCATTCAAGCAATCAAAAACTCACAATCATACGCTTAAACGAACATACATATGTAACAACGGTCACGCACTCACCTTAGGGTTTAGATCGAATTCAAATAGTTTAGATATAGGCCTCCTAACACTTGGAAACATATCCACTCGCCACATATGAACACATCACAGCCGCTACCGCACACCCTATCCGCTAGATCGATGATCACAAATGTTCGCTCAGTAAACCTCGCCAACAACTGCTCTCACTCGATCTCGCTTTCAAACTCTGTTGCGTCTGAGAGAGGAGCTCTATTGATAAAGGTGAGCTAGGGTTCGGCTTATGCGAATATTCCCTCGATTTCCTTATTCACCACGCGTCTTTCCTTATTTTGAACCCTCGGCCAAAACGTACCAGCCATACGAGTTTCATTAAACCCATCGGCCCTTCCTAATGGACCTAAGGCCTAACTGCGGCCCACCAACCCATTGGCCCAAGCCACTTAACTAGTCTAAACCATCGGACCACAACTCGGTTTACCGGACCACACACAACTCTTGGTTCGACTCGATATCCTCTCGACACTCATGTCTGATGATTTTGGGATCAAGTCTGAAGATCTCATGTCCGCTCCCGAAACTTGCTACAAAATCCTCGGCTTGTCCGAAAGAAAATCCATGATCAGCCCGCGCTATCCGAACACGTCCATGTCCGGACATTCCTTGTCAGAACGTATCGTCATCTGGAAATTCCTTGTCCGTTCGCCAGCCTTGTCCGAAAATCCTGATCCAAACGTTTGCATCCAGACAGCACAGTCGTCCTTACGTTCCGCATCTGAATAACACACTCAGTCATCACCGACATTTCAACGATAGCTCACCGACAAGCACATAATGGCCTCTCGATCAGCTCTGATGACCCCTTGATCAATGTCGATGGCCCCTCGAACATGGCCGATGACTCCTCGATAATCCCAGCCATCGATCATTTCTCAGCCCGTACCAAAGAATTATTGCCCGAGACACAGGTGTTACTGTTTCTCTCGTCTCGTGAAGTCTCAACCGTAGCTTCATTCTCGGACTCTGTTATGATCTTCGTCGTTAATGACGAAGTACACATTAAATCATTAAATGTGTCAAGTACACATATATATAGACAAAAGGCAGTTACTTATTTGTGGGCGAGATAGTTTAGGCCATTAATGACAAATTAAACTATATGGGCTTTTGGTGGGTACTTATACCATCTAACCCGACCCGATTAGAAATTTGGAATGACTCAACGGAAGGTTCATGAGAGTGAGAGATAAACATAATGGATCAGGATCTCGAAAATCCGATTCTCATTCAGGTTAATGGACATTCTTGACCCATTGTATTTTCAAATATCCAACATTTACTTCCCTTCTTGGTTTCATGCAAATTTGTTCTTGTAGTGAGTTTGGATTATCAATTAGTTATTCCCGGTTATCTATATGATGAAACATTAGCTTTAACAAATGCTGTTACACAGATTTGGAGATCGTAGACTATTGCTTATTGACCGTAATTAAGTCAAGTCAGGCCTCTCTCTATGTGATGATAATAATTTAGACAGAATTAAGAAAGAACACACACATAAGCTTCTTAGAATTCTGACTGGTTATGATAACTTAATTCCTCCAAATTTCAAAACCCAAAAAACCAATATTAGATTTTCTTTTGTAAAACTGACAACTTGGAACTTGTTAGACAATCCCAAACCAATAACAATTTCATTGGCGTTGTAATCCACTAAGTTTGGTGTTCCTAAGTTTTCAAAAATTATATGTTTTTTTACCAGCCACAATTAGTTCCAAGTGTTTGTAAAGATATGGAAGACACCAATCTTTATATTCTATCATCAAATATACTAAAAAATCATGACAAAGTAACCTTAGAATGAAAACATGAAGACCATGGATAACAGAACTTAAGTTTCAATCTTTAAAAGATGCAAACTTCTGACAATTTTTATTTTATCATCATTCTTGGTTCCTACAAGACAGAACACTACACAACTGGTGTTTTTCTCAAGCTCTAATTGAGTAAAATTGGCAAATCCCAAACCTAAACATATCAATCTTCATGCGATTCCACGCATGCAGATCTATCCAATTTGATATGAGCAACAAATTCAAAAGAAAAAACTAGTTCGATCAACACAAAATCACCAATTTATTCCATAGACAATTTGGTACTTAATTATGTGTTCATTGTATCAAACCGTTCATCAAAACACTCAGATCCAAACACGAAAACGATTAGTATAAGAACCAGAAATCAGAAACACACAACATACAAATCCTCACACCATAGTTACATAACATCATCATCGAGATCTAGGAGACAACACGGCCAACGACAGGATACTTAGCTTCAAATTTCGTCTCCCAATCATTAAGAGTGTTGATCTCTTTCGACAGGATACTTAGCTTGACGGGTTAGTTTTTACTTTATCCTAGATTTTAAATCTTAATTATATGTTTATGTTCATGTTCATATTTTGATATTTTCAACCGTCTAATCTCGGTCTATCAAAACTAAATAGAATTTGATATAAAATTACATATTTATTGCGATTATAGAAAAAAAAAATGATAGGGATGGTGAGACTTGCAGAACTAATAATATAATAATAAAGAAAAATGTCAAAAAATGTCTAACTTTCAAATTTGACCATTTTAATCCGTCAACTTTCATGAAGACTGTATAAATTCCGAACTAATTAGTTTTTCCGAAAAAACCTTGAACTTTTTTGATTTAGGTCGATTTAGACACGCCGTTTACTCGCGTTTAACGCATTTACGTGAAGTCTGTATTCTCTTATGTTTAGTCGAAGCATAAACTTTGAAACGGCGTCGTTTCAATTAAAATTAAAATGAACACAATAGGTTCGAACCAATGACCTCTAATACAAACATTCAAGCTCAATACCAAATATGCTATCACAATACTCATTATCATTCCAAACATAAATATTTATAATCGTAGTAGTTATCGTCATCATCTTTCTCATGACTCTTCTCATCTCCGTCTCCCTTTGTTTCCTCCTCCGTTGTCTCAATCGTTGTAGCCACCGCCAAATCATCCCTCTGTCTTCCTCTTCCTCCTCCGACGCCGTAACTTCAGATTCCCGACAATTCTCTGGACACCGAGTCTCTCCAGAGGATCAGCTCCGATTGTCACGCTTTTCACGCCGATTGTATCGATATTTGGCTAGTCTCGAACCAGACTTGTCCATTTGTCCATTTTTCACACTACACCCACCTCCATAACATGCTCTCGAGTCAAGAGCTTTACTTTCGTTTTTAATTTGTAAGTTTTATATTTTATGTTTTGTATTTTGTATTTTAAATTTCATGAATAAATTTCAAATTCCATAGTTTCATTTTTATGCTTAAGTGGCTGGTTCAACCGCCCAAATCATTTTTACACTAATTTATATTTCAAATCTATTACAAACTATAAAATACATGAACGATCCCTTAAGGTATATATAGTCAATGTAACTATGACCCTATTTTAACTCGGGATGCGTGGAGTCCAGATGGAAAGACTGGTTTTGTTGATCTACCGAGGCTGAGTTCTTTTTTCCTTTACGAGTAGATGCTACATACGTTTACGAGGCGATTGGTTTGGGTCAATCAAAATGTAACGACTAAAATAAATCGTATTATTGGGAAAGACTAGTTTTCACGATCCATTTGAAAATTTTACTCTATTATAAATACCCCATCCTCTTACTCTATCTTTCAGTCACACAAATCTTTAATTTTAGTAACGAGTCTAACTAAGAACTAAGATTTCAGAGAATGGGAGGTAAAGGTGGTAGCGGTGGAGGAGGAGGAGGGAAAGGTAGTGCCGGTGGAAGTGGAGGAGGGAAAGGTGGTGGCGGTGGAGGAGGAGGGAAAAGCGGTGGCGGTGGTGGAGGCGGCGGCTACATGGTAGCGCCAGGGAGCAGTGGATCTTCTTACATTGCAAGAGATAACTTTGAGAGTAATCCTAAAGGTTACTTTGATAATCTGCATGGTAGTGGACAGGGTAATAAGTGAGTTTGGTCTGTATTCAATATCTATGCTGTGAAGATGGTTATTATTACCAAATATATTATCTAATGAATAAATAAAATGAGATTTTGCTTTACTCGTCTCCCTTTTGAATATATGGTCTATAAGAGAGTGTCAATATGGCTTATATATCATGCAATAAATGTACAATTTATAAGACTTATTAGCAATTTGGTTCTCACTGACCTTTATGGTCTTTTAAGTTAATCCATTTCATTTGTTTGGTTTTGTTGAACATTGTCATGACTCATAATATTTAATAATCACATAATTTCCTCCTCTTTATCGCTGTGACAAGAAAAACACAGGACAATAGTTCTAATCTTTACTTTATCACCTTCTAGTTTCATTGGCGTTGTAATCCACTAAGTTTGGTGTTCCTAAGTTTTCTAAAATTATCTTTTTTTTTTCACCAGCCACAATTAGTTCCAAGTGTTTGTAAAGATATGGAAGACACCAATCTTTATATCCCAATCAGCAAATATACGAGTCTTAACTCTAAATAATCACAACAAAGTAACCTTAGAATGAGAACATGAACACCATAGATAACAGAACTTAAGTTTCAATCTTTAAAAGATGCAAACTTCTCATCATTCTTGGTTCATACAAGACACACTACAACTGGTGTTTTTCTCAAGCTCTAATTGAGTAAAATTGGCAAATCCCTAACCTAAACATATGATTCCACGCAGATCTATCCAATTTGATATGAGCAATACAGAGCAACAAATTCAAAAGAAAAACTAGTACGATCAACACGAAATCACCAATTTATTCCATAGACAATTTGGTACTTATGTGCTCATTGTATCAAATCGTTCATCAAAACGATCAGATCCAAACACGAAAACGATCAGAAACACACAACACACAAATTCTCACACCATAGTTATATATCATCATCCAGATCTAGGAGGAGACAACACGGCCAACGACAGGATACTTAGCTTCAAATTTGGTCTCCCAATCATTAAGAGTGTTGATCTCTTTCTCAGAAAGACCTTCAAGAGAAGGAGAGACATCTTCTTCGTTCTTACTCATCTTTCCCAAAGCTCTGCTCGCGTCTTTTCCGGCGAACATCGCGTAATCGCCTCCGGGACCGTAGAAGGATTTTCCGGTGGTGACGTCGAACACGCGGCCTTTGATTGCGACGTAGATCGGTTTTGATTCGTCGGTGCCGTTGTACTGGCTTAGCTGCTCTGCGGTGAACTCCATTTTTTCTCACGCTCAGATCGAATGTTTCTGGAAAGAACCAAATAAAAGTATAAAGGTAGAGAGAGATATAACAGAGGATC
Source organism: Boechera divaricarpa (assembly GCA_026770425.1). Taxonomy (NCBI): domain Eukaryota; kingdom Viridiplantae; phylum Streptophyta; class Magnoliopsida; order Brassicales; family Brassicaceae; genus Boechera; species Boechera divaricarpa. The sequence goes on along the minus strand of CM049186.1, from coordinate 4,142,047 downwards.
GTCTGTTTTTATATTTATATTTATAGCAGAATAACTTTATTTTTCTCATTTTGATTTTTTTTTTAATTAATAAGTGGAATAAATTTAGGATAAATTGCACAATAAAAACATTGATAATTTAATTAAAAATATAGCACTATATTTTAAATAATTAAGAGAGTAACATTTAGGGTTGAAAATAGTGTGAAATTATATGTGAGATATATATTATGGGTTGATCCGAAGGAAACGAGCAAGTGGAAAGAGGGAGAGAGAAGAGTAAAATTATGAAGAAAGAGGGTTTACTGACATTTATTTTAGTTGTTGACCCTCTTATATTATTTTGTAAAATATATATATATGTATATATATATTTAAAGTTAGATTCAAAATCCCACATCTATAAGAAAAAAATGTAACTTTTAATGCATTCGATATAGTTTCTTTGAAATCGGTTACAAATTTTTTAGATAGTAAATAGTATTTGTCTACATAGTACATATAAATAAAATGATATAAAATAAAATGAAATTATATGAAACGAAATATGGTAACAATGATGACTCCTGCAAGGTCGAAAATGCGAAGGCTTTTTTTTCACGTTGAAATATCTTTTTGTGATGGTGTTGTGGTGGTGATGATGGTGTGGTGGTGGTTGCAGTGGCGGTGGTGGTGACAGCGTGATAGTGATGGTGATAGTGATAGTTATGATGGTAATGGTGGTTTTAGTGGTGGTGATAATGACGGCATAGTAGTGATGATGGTAGCATTGATGATGGTGGTGATGATAATGGTGGTGGTGGTGGTGATGGTGTAATAATAGTGGTGGTGGCGGTAATAGTAGAGGTGGTGATGAGATGATATGGTAGAGGTTGTAGTGGTAATAGTGATGGTGATGTTAGAGACAAATATTAGTGATAAAAAAAGAATGGTGTTGAAAATTGTAAAACAAAAGACAAAATGATCTAATATATATAATATACGAAATATTACAGCTTTTTTTTTTTATTAGTTACTTATATTAAAAATTTTGTTGGTTAGTTTTACTAATTTCTCATAAAATTACATTTGTTTATGAGAAAAAAGAAAATATAGGATTTGAATGGTTGGTATGTACACTGCAGATCGGATAGTTTTTGGTAAGAAGAGGTTCGGACTGTAATATGCAGCAGATGACGTATGCACTTCAACATACAACAATATGCAGCTGGGCATGTAGTTGTGAATGGTAAAAATCGGACCAGTATGGAGTGATACGTACCAAACTAAAATCAATTCTAAGTTTTATTTAATTATAATTAATAACATATCTTTTTAATAACTATTGCAAATATCTTAAAAATACAAATCAAAATCTATTATTTTGATTTTCCCATAACATATAACCAATACTTCATTCTCAGTCATTAGTTATTCTCTTTTTTATCGCACTGAATGTTGACGTTGAGAACCCACATCAAGATTTGCAAAACACACGCGCATGATTTCCCAAAACTTAGAAAGTTCTCGTTGAAACGTCTCACTTTATCATTTTCCTACAAAAGAAAAAAACAGAGAAACAACAAATGAATACTAATAATAAAGAAACATGAAAAAATTATATAAACAACAACAAATAAGTTTATAATTAATGAAATAAAAGTAGAAAGTTAAATACCTTTATACGATAAGCCCACCACTCATCTGAAGCTTCAATTCTTCCTGTGATAGGATCTACCGAAATACCAGTCTTGTCTTGTAAAAAAATCCATATTTTGTATTTTTTTTTCTTTTCATCCAATTTGCTTCTTAATTCATTTCACTTCATGTTTTCATTGAATTTATCGTTGAATTTACGAACAATATATGTTCGTCCTGCTTGTCCTGGATCTTTAGGAGTATACCTTCTATCAATTATTTTATACGAATATTAATTAAAATATTTAAATAAGATAAAAATAATAGATAAATTCAATATATATTTTTTAAAAATAGTTATATATTTACAGATAATCTACATGAAATTAGAATAATTCTTAAGACATAAAAAAAAAATAGACATGAAAATTTTTAGAATAAAGCTCGAATAATTAAAAATTATCCTTCTACGTATAGGAGGAGGATTTATGTTGGTGTTAGTATTTCTTCTTGGTACAGGAGGATCCATATTTGTTCTACCTTTTGATGAAGACATCTATAATCACACAAAGTAAGAAACAAATTAAAAGATTAAAGAGATATTTTAACTCGATTAGAGATTAAGTTATGAAAATTTGATACCAATAGCAAAACGTTTTCAGAAGTGAAATATGTATGAAAGAAGTGAGATATATGATTTGAAGAGAGAAAGTGATATTTTTTTGTCTCTCTATTGTGATATTCTTAAATAGTTGATATTAGCCAATGAAAAGTAACTAAAGAAAGTCAATGAGAATCAAATAAAGAAGCACAATTTTATCCAATGAGAGTAACTCAAAGACAGTTATATCCAATCACAAACAACTACTAGGACTGAAGTTTTTTAAAATATGGTCTTGAATGGTTGTCACTTATGCTGCGGATCAGACTAAAGTCCGAATAGTCCACACTTATTTTACCATTCACAAAATCGGATTAGTCCACACTACTTCGGACAAAAATACTGCGTACCAGTCTGACTTTGAATGTAACACTCCATACCGTATTATTTACACTATTCGTCCGAATTTTTTGGTCTACACCTTAAAACTTCCATACCATTCCATACGCACTCGGACCAATTTTTTTTTGGTCAATAGGAATATTAAAGACAAGTTCAGAGAGTGTGGTCAAAAATTATAAGTACATAGATAAGAGAGCTGTCTCTTTCACGAGTAAGCTAGAAACATAATGGCGATTAGTGATATGAATATGTTATTCACATACGTTTGGAACGGAGCACCAGGTTCATGTCACGACACAAGAGTGCTCTCACTCGCGCAAGATGGTGATCCTCAATTTTTCCATTACCTCCTGGAGAAAAATATTATGTGGTAGATTCAGGATATCCAAACAAGCAAAGTTTTCTAACTCCCTACAGGTCATCAAAAAATCGGGTTGTTAGATATCACTTGTCACAGTTCAACAATGGTTCTCTGCCAAGGAATAAGGAAGATTTATTTAACAGGTATCATGCATCTTTACGTTCTGTTATAGAACGAACTTTTGGAGTATGGAAGAAAAAGTGGAGAATTCATCGAGATGATCCTAGATATGGTTTAGACATGCAGAAGAAAGTAATTCTCGCGACGATGGGACACCACAACTTTACTAGAGTTTTAAATTTTTCAGATCCAATTTTTTTTTGAAGATTTTTTAGAAGTGCAAAGCGAAGACGATCAAAATGATTCAAATAAGGTATAGGAAGCCGAAAGAGAAGATAGAAAATATATGACAAACATCCGAGAAAGTATTGGCCATATGGTTTGGGAAAATCAAAATAATATATTTTGATTTGTATTTTTAAGATATATTTTTAGACATATATTTTGTAATTGTATTTTGATTTACATTTTGATTTTAGTTTGGTATGTATCAGTTCATACTGGTCCGATTTGTACCATTCCTAACTATGTACCAACGTACGCTACTGCATACTGTTGTATGATGAAGTGCATACCTCGTCTGCTGATACTGCAGTCCGAACCTCTGCTTACCAAAATGTTAGTATGCACCATCCGATCTGCAGCGTATGTGCCAACCATTCAAGGCCTATATTTCGTCCAAATGGTATGGAGGTTGGAAGGTGTATATCGAAAAATTCGGACGAATAGTGTAAATAACACGGTATGGAGTGCTACATTCAAAGTCGGACTATTACGAAGTATTTTTGTTCGAAGTAGTGTGGATTAGTCCAATTTTATGAATGTTAAAATATGTGCAGACTAGTCGGATCAATAGCTCATATGCCCCAAATTGTTGAAACTCATTCTTATATGCCCTCAACAATTATGTAATTTCGTTTTGATTTTTTTTTTTAAGTAAAAAACGTTAAAATTACAAATATAACCAAATCTTTTTATTTAATTACGACCTTACCAGGATCCAATCGGATAAAACCCATGATTTCGGGTCACCTAGTTGTGAATCGGGTAAAACAATATATAAAAACAAACAAACTAAAACGTAAAAAAAAAAAAAAAATTAAAAGCACGATCCCCTCTCCCCCTTCGTCCCCACCTTCCTTTTTCTTTCTTCCGTTTCTCCCGTTACACGATTTCAAAAATGAAATCGAAACCGCCAAATTTATTGCACGAGTTTTGTTGGTCTTTCTTTAGTTTTTCTTACTCTTTACTTATATAGTTCATCTATTTCTCAATTTCTTCATCCCCAACTTACCCAACTCAAACCCTAGAAAATCAAATTAGAGTTTAACAATGCCGCCTCGAAGTCATAACTCACCATTCGCGGCGAGTGGAAGTGGAAGGAAGACAAAGAAGGCTCGAGCGTCGAAAGAACCGACGCTCCCTCCTGTTGAAGAAGAGAACCCTGCTCCGCCGACCGTACAAGAGAGGGATTCTGATTCTCCTCCTCCTGTTCCACAGGTAATTGGTTAATTGGTTATGTAATGGGTTGATTTTGGTTCTTGAATTGCGAATTTGAAGTAAAACTAAAGTGTACAACTAATTTTGTATGATATAACTATGTATACGATTTTGTATAACTATGTATCAAAAGAAATAACTAAGAGAATTTGTCGAACTGGGTATCAGTAAGAATAACTAAGCGTATATCCACTGCACAACTAGGTATCACTACGTCGTGTGGTATAACTTGATATCACTATGTATAACTAAGCGTTATGGTACAACTGTGTATCATTAGATGTAACTGTTATTAACATTTGTGTTTGTTTTGCAGGAAAATAAGGAGGATACAGAGCCACTTCAACCAGAGAAGTTGTTTTTCCAACACACGGAGTTTTGCAAGACCATTAAGATAACCTCTAAGTGTGAGGTGACCGACACAATCAAAGGTTTGAACGTACTTGGGAGAGACGAAAAGAAGTGGTTTATAAACCACCCTCAATTCAAGCACATTTGGCACATGCCTAGAGAGAAAAACCATAAGGTGATGGTAATGTGGTTGACTCTTCTTCGGACCGTGGTAATGGAGAAGGATTAGGGAATGTGTTGGTTTGTGGTGAACGGTGTTCTAATTAGGAATTCGCTGAGGGAGCATGGCCTAATTAGCGGTTTAGATTGCCGGAATTATCCACGATACTATAAGCAGTTGGGGAATACATGGTTTGTAACCCGGATTTTTGGGAGAGTTGAAGGAATTTCTATTGGTGATGTAAAAAAAAAACTGAAGAGCATGATAGGAGATGGAGATAGGCTTAAGATGACGTTGCTCTTATTCTTAAGCACGGTTATCGGATCACAGCAAAGGTATGACATCATTGATCCTTTCTTCTTAAGGATTGTGGATGATATTCGCTCGTGTGAGACCTTTCCGTGGGGGAGATACACATTTGATCAGAATATCCACGAGATATTCCACATGATGGAGCATTTTAAGGGGAAGGTGAAGCCCGAATGCTCATGGTGCTTTCTGGGTTTCATAATTCCTTTGGAGGTAAAACTTATACCTTTCTTGTAATTTTAATATGTGTATTTATACAAATGTAAGTTTTTGTGTAGCTTTTGGCGACCGAATGCATTCCGCGTTTACAAAAAAGTTTCGAGAAGATGTCTTAACCGCGGAGCGTGGTTGTCCAAGGATGTGCAAGCGAAAGTGGAGAGCTGGTTATATGAAAATCTTTCCATTGGAAGAGATTAACGATGCACTTGGAGACGATAAGGTATCAAAAATCTGTTTTGTCTATCATTGGTTTACGTAGTTGTATTAATAATACTTAGTAGTACTGTTTTACTTAGTTGTATCTACTTTACTTAGTTATATCAGTGATACCTAGTTGGAATGTTTTACTTAGTTATATCAGTGATACCTAGTTGTACTTTTTACTTAGTTATATCAGTGATACCTAGTTGTATTGTTTTAGTTATATCATTTGTTTATCTGTAAATGCGCAGGATACGGTTATCGAGAGCATCTTGGGGCTAGAGGTTGCAGAGGTATCTCTTATGGCTCGTATCATGGAGTATGAGTCAGATGATTAGATAGACAACCCAATGTTCTAGAGCTGGTACAAGTGTCTATCTAAGAACAAGAGGATATGTTGGGAAGAGTTGTTCAACTTAGATGTCGCTGGACGAGGGATGGTTGTGGAGAAGTAGGTAAAAAATCCCAAGATGGCTCCTAATCTTGACATGGAGGTTGTTATGAAGAAAATGCAAGAGATATATGATGAAATGAAAGAGGGGTTTGCTAAAATTGATGAGAGGATGGATTGTTGGGAGGTAAGAATGACCGCTTGTGAGCTTGGAGTGAATGATGCTTTGAACAGGGGTAATGAGTATCCTAGAGATTATGGAGGTGATGATGAGGGTGGGGATGGTGGAGGGGATGGTGGTGATGATGAGGGTGGTGTACATGGTGGTGATGATGAGGGTGGTGTACATGGTGGTGATGATGAGGGTGGTGTACATGGTGATGATGATGAGGGTGGTGATGGTGGTGATGATGAAGGTGGGGATGGTGGAGGGGATGGTGGTGATGATGAGGGTGGTGTACATGGTGGTGATGATGAGAGTAGTGATGGTGGTGATGATGAGGGTGGGGATGGTGGAGAAGATGCAAAAGAAGAAGATTTAGGAGAAGAAGACTCATACTTAGAGGACGATAATGGAGATGAGGATGATGATGGAGATGGTGGAGATGAGAGAGATGGTGGAGATGGTGGAGATGATCACCAAAAAGAACTAACGCTTTCAGCCATCTTTAGGTTGCATTGAAAAACATAAGTCCAAAACTCCGACTCTGAAGATCACCAAGAAGAGAGGCCGTCATTCGAAGTCCAAGAAAGATTGAGAAGTTGGTTTAGTGTTTTGTGGAGGTGTGTTGTTTTTTTATTTGGAATTTCAACTGTTATGTTTTATATTGGTGTTTCAAAATATTTTTTGGATATTTTCAGGTCTTTTTAGGTAAGTTTTTAAACTTTGAAAAATATCTCAGGTTAGTATGTATTTGCATTTGCATCTTCTAACTATGTATTACTAGGTATTACTAAGTACAACTCTGTATTAAAAAGACACCAAATAAAATATTATCAAACTAAAAAATATTCAAATATTAAAAAATATTCAAATATTATTAAACTAAAAAACAATTAAAAACAAAATATTCAAATATTATTAAAAAATTAAAAAAAGTGTGAACGCATGAGTTCACACTAGAAATATAATAAAATATTATTATATTTTCTATTTAGTTGTACTCAGTTTTTCAGTAATACCCACTTATCCATAGTTGTATTTTGTGGGTTTTCAGTTTAACTAGTTATATTCCGTTTTTCATTGCCTTTTTTTAGTTGTACTCAGTACAATAGGTAATACAATTAAGGTTAGTAAATTTTGACAGAAAAAAATTTGTAAAATGATGACTTCTGTATCATTCACATCATTATAGCCTAAGTGTTTAGAAAATACTCATACATGTCTAAGATATTTTCAAATGAAAACATAACATTTTGAATTTTTGTTTTTTTTTAAATAAATTTGATATAAGAATTAAATTTTTAATAGTAGTAGCAATCACCATATACCAAATGAAAACACATTATTATTATTATATGTAATTTACCTTGGTAATAGTTGTATCAATAGTACGTAGTTGTATTTCAATATATAGTTATATCAGTAATACTTAGTTATATATCAAAGATAGTTATATCAGTAATACTTAGTTGTATATCAAAAGGTAGTTATATAAGTAATACTTAGTTAAAAAAGATAATCTATAATACAGAGTTTGTTTTAAAAAAGAGAAACAACATTTAACCAACACATTAATTATCACTCTCTTTGGCTACTACTACACTCAAACCAAGAATACAAACCTCCACTGTAAGACTTTTTTCTCCTTCGCCAATGCTCCCCAACTGATGGAGACCTTGTTACTTGGGGTCTTCCTTGTTTTCTGACATAACATGGAGGAAAGACAACCATATCGCGTACATGATCAGGAACATTCCACTAAGAGACATGAGGAACCAGATATATCATCCTGTAGTAGGCCAGTGCCCAATGCGCCATCCAATAATACTTGGAACACAAATCATGTAATTGTATTTCAGTGTATCCGTTCTTCCTTGCTTCCATAAGGGTGGCTACTGCATGCACACACGAATACCTGTCAATATCAAAACGCTTGCAAGTGCAAGTTTTTATTTTCATATCAACCAAATAACCATTTCCATCCTTTCCACCCACGTTGAATTGAAGGAAGAAACTGTTTAACACAATCACCTTCAAGAACGTCGCGTCGGAGCACAAAAGATGTAACATGGCCTCAATAAAGGGCACCAACATATGCGCTTCAGTAGAACTCTGACGATGTTTATTAAACCATTCTGCTATCTTCGACACAATCACATCAATCATTGGTAATAGCGCGTATTTTCTTGGTTCTTTTAAAACACCGTTAATAGACTCAGCAGCATTAGTGGTATAGATGTTGTACCTGTCTCCCGGGAAATAACATCTTGCCCATTTCCAAATTTCTTTACAACTTCTATCAAGATACGTCCTTGTCCCAGGATATCTTTTGCTAAAAGCATTGTACTCTCTTTCGAACTCACACCCGGTGTACACTTCCGCAATTTTCATGAACTTTTTTGCAAAGGTGTCTTTGTGAACGTGGGGGCAGTTTGCCTTCACATTCTGAGATAAGTGATAGGTATAATACCCATGCCGAGATAACGGATATACCTCACGAATTGACTTGATAAGACTCAAATTTCTATCACTAACGAATACTAGCCCAGGAGCATCCGGTATTAATGATTTTAACTTAGTGAACCACCAATCAAGACTCAAATCTTTCTCACCGTCAACAACACCAAAAGCAATCGGATAATGGTGATGATCAGGATCTTTCGCAGTTGCAACTATTAGCACTCCACCAATCACATGTTTAAGGTGAGTTCCATCCACTACAATCACTTTTCTCATCTCCGAGAAACCTTCAATGCTTGCTCCCAATGCGAAGAATAGGTATTTAAACCTTTGATCTTCATCCAATTCCACATGTGTGACTGTACATGGATTCATCTTCTCCAACATGTATATATAAAATACAACATCTTATAACTCTCTTCTGGACTACCGCATAGATCGGCACAAGCTTTGTTTTTCCCTCTCCACGCGGTAGAGTATGATACTTTCACACCATATCTTCCTTGAACCAAACCAATGAGACTCTTTGGAGTTGGGGTTTCAAGAGTCCCTGGAAAATCATCATGCAAAACAGATGCAACTAACCGTGGTGTGCCACTTCTTTTCTTTGTACTTGTACTTGCAGATGCACGAGAACACGTGTGAATCTTATTGTACGTTCTAACCGTGAAGCAACCTGAATCCTTATGTTTTGCTGCTCGTAAAGCCCACTTGCAACTTTTTTTTTCTTCACGATATTTAACCATGTACCGCGTCTTATCAGACTTTTTAATATCAAACTCAAAACAATTCAGATGTCCGGCTTTTTCTACTACTTCTTGCACGTCTTCTTTGGTTGAAAATTCTTGGCCTATTTGCACATTCATACCGTCTTCCCATTCAAGATTCGCAACATGTACTCCTTTTACAGAAGGTGTGATCTCAGTACGTGTGACCACAATATCTCCGTTCATAAACAAGTTATCCAAGTCTCCTCGTTCTTCACATGAAATATTATCCAAGTCTCCTCGTTTTTCATCATGGACAACCATAACATAATGTTCGGACGGTTCACTTGCAGATTGATTCATGTTGCGATAACTAACTCGAACATTTGTTCTAGCACTAGCACTAGAAATCAAGTCTTCATTACTTGCACCAACTTGACTTACTAGATCTTCTCTTGGAAGATTATCACCTCCCTGATTACTAACAATCTCCACATGCAACACACTTTTAATTCACTCTCCGTACAACTCCATATAACACAAAAGATCATCATCATCGAAGATATACATTGGTTTCTTAGGATCCACTAAAGGTGGAATGTAATTGAATTTTACCTTATTCCTATCTTCATCCAACCCCATCTTTCGACATATTTGTTCAACCAATAACACATAAGTGACATCCTCACACGATTCTTTCAACAAAAGAGTGTGATGAACATCTTCTCTCAAAATCCACACTACTTCATCTCCCTTCCTTACATAATATTCCTCATAATCAAAATGAATGAGAGTGTTTTTCTTTTTATTCATTTTACCCTGAAAATGATAACACCAGTTATATCAGTAATACGAATATTATTAGTAATACCAGTTATATCAGTAATACATATATGCTTAGTAATACCAGTTATATCAGTATTATATATATGCTTAATAATACCAGTTATATCAGTAATACATATATGCTTAGTAATACCAGTTGTATCTGTAATACACAATCTCTTAGTAATTATCAATAATACACAAAATCTTAGTAATACTAGTTGTATCAGTAGTACATTTTTTCAGAAATACACAAAATTACGTTACAATTCCGCATACGCGTCACTCATCCACTACAATATCTCCATTTTGATGATGTACATTACCTAAAACGAGCTTCAATCAACTGAAACGAGCTTCACGCGAGCTCCACGATCCAAGCTCCTATGGCGGACGAACGAAACAGGACTCCTTCGGAAGCTTCAAACGCAGCGGCCAATAGAAGAAATAGAGCTCCTTCGGACCTCCAATGGCAGACGCAAACTCCAAAACCCAGATCTCCAATTTCTCTTTTTGCTCGATTGAATGCACGTAAATGGGAGACATAAATGTGTAGGTGAAGAACGTAATGAGATCGTACGAGGTTTAGTTGGAGTGGGTCCCTTATTTTATTTTTTTTATTTAATTGTATTGTTGGTTAAGATATTAATATTTTAAGGAAATGTAGTTTTGAGTTTTTTGGGTTTATAAAGAAGTAAGGGGTATTGAAAATAAGTAAGGGTATGAGAGGTTTATGACGTAAAATTAAGGACATTTGGGCATTTGATCTAGACTAGTCCGACTTTAGTCTGATATGCAGGGTAAATGCCAACCATTCAAAGCCAAACTTTCTCCACTTAACAAGTATATATATCAGTCACGTCCACCTTTCAAAGGGGTTGTTCGATAGGAGGTAAAACGGCTTTTTCATACCCAGACTATTTCTATATGTTGAATTTATACCGTGACTATATGCCAGTGCTAAAACATACACAACATATCGTAAATTTGAATCTCAACCTCCGACTATAAAATTTGTGCGATTTCATACACGAAGCTTAACACCGTTATTATGCCGTTAGCCGCATCCGATGTGTCATCCGACGTGGTCAAAACGACGTCGTTTTGGCCAAAACGAGAAATCCAGCAAGATAAACAAAACGACACCGTGTCATTTTTTTGTAGAAAACGACGTCGTTGCTTCTTCTTTTTGTCGAGGGGTTAACCTAATTTTATCCCCAAATCTTAACCTAATTCTCTCATTCGCTTTCCCTCTCCGTCGCTTTCCCTCTCCGTTGCCTTCCCTCTTGTTTTCTTTCTGAGAAATTAAGCTCGAAGAAGAAGAAGATTTATGAACTGGAGAAGCAGATTCGAGTTTAAAAAATGAGGTAATTTGATTTGTCTTTTTCCTGATTCGGGTTTATGATTTGAGTTTGTCGATAGCTTCTTGTTTTGCTTTGTTCAATTTAGATTAGTTAATTTAATCGCTTTTTCATTACTTTGCTTGGATTTTTCGATAGTTTCAATTTGGATTTGTCGTTATATTCAAAGTCTTCGTTAGTCGATATCTTTTCATATTTTATAACAACAAAACTAGAGACTTGCATTGGGGATTGGCTCTTTATGGGTTTGTTTAATATTATTATCCTAACCTAATACGGATTTGCAATTTAAAAATTTAGCGGGGTTCTAATACTTTTACTTTGTTTAAGCTATCGGGGTTCTTTAAAAAATTCAGTGGGTTCTAATACTTTTACTTTGTTTAAGCTGCTTCTATATTTAAAAATTACCAAACTGTTTAGTAAACTCTTGTTTTTTTTTTGAAGCTCCGATGATGTTGCATTCCAAGTCTATCACGGTGGAAAATTTGTGGTTTCAGAAGGCAATGTGCTTACATATGATGGAGGCGAAAGTCACACTCTTGAGTGCAAACCGGAATCAATGTTTACATGCTTGAAGGACTCGGTGGGGTTGTATGGTCAGCGCATATGGTATAAACTCCCTTTCGAGGAATTCACGGAGTTGAAGCTTCTCTACAATGAAGGTGACAATTTCCAGAGAATGTGTTTAGCTACGAATTGGACTAGAGCTGCTGATATTTTTTGTGAGAAAGAAGAGATTTCTGAGACTGATGGTAGAGGTGAAGAAAATGATGGTTTAGCTGATGATTATGTAGGTGATGACGACGCTGAAAATGAGGGTATAGGTGATGACGACGCTGGAAATGATGGTGAGGGGGATGATGGTAGAGTTGATGATGATGGGGATGATGGTAGAGTCGATGATGATGTTCCTGATTATATTGGAGTTTCTGAAGATGATGATGATTGCAATTCTGAGGCAACTCCTCTAAATTCTGATTGTGAGGATGAGAGAATACGCTATGTTGTGTACAAAAAAGGCAGTGGGCAGATTAGATTAGGACAAGCTTTTGACAGCATTCCTAAGTTCAAAGAAGTTGTGGTTGAGTATGCAGTTAAGGAAGGTTATAATGTGAAGTTCTCAAGATGGGGAACTGAGAAATCTGAGGTGATATGTGCAGTTGGTGGTGGTTGCAAATTCAGAATATATTGCTCTATAGAAAAACCAGTGGGCAAGTATTTGGTTAAGACGTTCATTGCTGAACATTCTTGCATCAAAGACGGCTATAGCAAGGTGGTGAAGGATGGGGTAATAGCTAAGTTGTTATTGAATGACATTAGGAAAGATCCTAAGTACAAGCCAAAGTTAATCCAAGAAGCAATTGAAGAGCGTCACAACTTGATAGTGACAAATGATCAATGTAGAAAAGCAAAGGCAAAAGCCTTGGCAATCATTCAAGCTGAGCATGATGAGCAATTTGCTAGGCTAAAGGACTACCGGCTAGAGCTTAAGGAGTAAGTTAACATTTACTTTTATTATTTATTATATTAAAGGACTGCCTAATATGATTCTTATTTCTATTTTTCAGTTCTAATCCAGACTCAACTGTGGAGTTGGGGACATACACCACAGATGATGGTGTTGAAAAATTTGACAGGTTCTATTTATGCTTTGCTGCACTTCGGAAAAGCTGGCTTGCTAATTGTCGACCCATAATAGGGATAGATGGTTGTTTTCTAAAAAACAATGTCAAAGGTCAGTTATTGGCAGCAATTGGAAGAGATGCAAACAATCAGTTTTATCCTGTTGCATGGGCCATTGTTCCAGTGGAAAATACTGACAGTTGGGTATGGTTTATTAAACTCCTTAAAAAAGACTTGGAACTTTCAGATGGAGAGGGATTCACCATTATTTCAGATAGACAAAAGGTTATTTTCTGATTTTCACCTGTTAAATATCATTCTCAGCATTTCTTGACTTTTCTGACTTTCACATTATAGGGCTTGTTGATTGCTGTTGATCAAGAGCTGCCTAAAGTGGAACACCGTATGTGTGCACGCCACATCTATGGGAACCTGAGGAGAGCTTATCCAGCCAAAGAACTGCCAAAAGACTTATTCTGGGCTGCTGCCAAAAGTTTTAATATTGGAGACTATGAAAGAGCCATGGAAGACTTGAAGAATTTTGATAAAGGTGTATATGAGGCAGTGATGCAGAAGAATCCTCATAATTGTAGCCGTGCTTTCTTCACTTGCACATCAGTTTGTGAAGATGTCTCCAACAACTTCTCTGAGACTTACAACAACACAATCAACAAAGCCCGAGAGATGCCATTGGTAGCTATGTTGGAGACCATCCGACGGCAATGTATGATCCATAATGAGAAGAGAAAGAGGAAGGCAATGAAGCATCAAGGAAAATACAGTGAGAAAGTGGCCAACACCATTGCATTGGAAGAGAAATACCGTAAGTACTGTCAAGTAATCCCTTGTGGCAATATGCAGTATGAGGTGGTTGAAAGTGGAATACACGGGTTTAAGGTTGATATGAATGCAAAAACATGTGCTTGTAGAAGGTGGAATATGACTGGTATTCCTTGCCATCATGTATTGCGTGTCATAGCTCTGAAGAAGCAACAGCCTGAGGATTTTGTATCCGACTGGTACTTGACAACTAGATGGGTTAATCAATACAGTGAGTCTATACTGGGAGTGAATGGTATGAGTCTGTGGAGGAAATCTGGTGAAGCAAGGATTCAACCACCACCTAGGGAGATATCTAAAGGGCCTACAAAGAAACAAAAAAGGATCAAAGGCAAGAATGAGTCTCCAAAAAAAAAGAAGACCAAGAAAGGGACAGAAGTGGAAGAACCTTCTCAGCAAAAGACAAAAATCACAAGAGAAGAAATGACTCTTCATTGTGGAAGGTGTAGTATAAGAGGACACAACACTAGAAAGTGTCCTAATGTTGGGGTGCTTACTAAAAGTTCAAGCCAGAAAAGGCCATCAAGGAAGCAAACAGATGGAGGTCCAAGCCAGCAAAGTCAAGGCACTGAATCATCCCAACTTTCAGGTTTATAAATGCAAGTGTGATCGAGTTAGTGATGGTTTTTGAATTCAGAGTTAGAGATGGTTTTTTAAAATCGGGGTAGTGATGGTTTTTGTAATCGGGTTATTGATGGTTTTTGTAAAGTGATGGTTTTTAGGATCGGATATGTGAACTAGACTATTAAGTGATGTTTTTTTAATCGGATATGTTGATGTATTATGCTTCTCTAATTTTAGTTTTTACCTTCTAATCTCGATTACTAATTGGTTTTCAAACATAAATTAAAGTCATAAAAGTCTTAAAACAACAACACAAAGTCTTACACAAACATAAACTCTACTCAAACTTACAACTTAAAACATGAAAACATAGGCCACAACCATTACTAAACTACATACAACCAAATTTTTGAAGCAACGGAGCGATTGTATCTCTTTCTCACAGCAAGCAACCATGGCTTTGAGCTCTTCTATCTCCTTCTCACATCCTTTTGCAATGGAGGAAATAGCTTGAATCTCATTTCCATAGCTATTTGTCACGGCCTCGCATGTGCGTATCTCCATCTCAGCTTCCATATTTTGTAAACCTTTCTCTAAGCTTCCAGTGTCAACTTTTATCTTCTCAACAACACTCTTAACATCCTCCATCTCTTCAACCATAGCTACATCGGTCCACTTAAATAGATGTCGATTATCCTACAACAAGACCAATCAATATTTTCCATATATGCAACTTAAAGTCTATAATCCAGACATTACCTCCTTTGAGCCATAGGGGCAACAATAGAAAAGCCTCCCAGGATTCTTCGTTGTCTCCGATGTCAGAATTTTAGACTTCGCACCGCATCTACATTCTCTCGGTATTCCTCTTCCTTTTTCAGCCCCAATGCGTCTAACACCATCGCTTATGCCTACAACGATTTCGATTTCAGTAATCACAGATTTACAGATTTACATCATCACACAATCGCTTATGCCTAACAAATTTTTGATAATCTAATACAATTATAACTTACCTGAACTAGCTGATGAAGACATTCAAGCTAATTACAAGATCTCCAAAAGATTCAACAAAATCCTAAGCTTCGCCGAGTGTTAGGTTTAGATATTGAGAGAAAAAAAAAATGAAACGAAGAAGAAGAAGGAAAAAAGAAGAAGGGAAGAAAAAGATAAGAAGGTATATAATGACACGGTGTCGTTTTGTTTATCTTGCTGGATTTCTCGTTTTGGCCAAAACGACGTCGTTTTGACCACGTCGGATGACACATCGGATGCGGCTAACGGCATTATAACGGTGTTAAGTTTCGTGTATGAAATCGCACAAATTTTATAGTCGGAGGTTGAGATTCAAATTTACGATATGTTGTGTATGTTTTAGCACTGGCATATAGTCACGGTATAAATTCAACATATAAAAATAGTCTGGGTATGAAAAATGCCCTTTTACCTTCGATAGGATAACAAAATACTCTCTGGCAAAGACCAAGTTAATGGCTTTAACCGGGATTTTGCGACCGGTTGATGCCTTTGAATTTGAATCGGTCATTTGAGCAGACCGGACTTTTATGGGCCCACTAAACCAATTGGGCTATTCCGAGATTTTTCCTCCTTCTGTTGCTTTCCAATTTGGTATGCGCAAGCGCAACAAAAACCAAAAAATAAAAACAAAGACAAATTTAAACCTCTGAATTCAACCTTCTCGGCCAAGAAGAAGAAGAAGAAGGAAATGGCGATTTGCATGTGTTGCGATTCACACCTTGTAGCGAACTCGATTTTGAATCCATGGAGTTCTCCGAGGAGAACGAAGCTAGGTTTTGTACCTGTCGGTCGCCGCTTCCTGGCTACTACCGTCAAGGCTTCGGCGGTGGACTCACCTGAGAGTTCTTCAAATTTCGCTAAGCGTATGGATCAAGCTTGGATTATCTCACAGGTTCGTTTCTCTTCGAGATTTATAGTATAGCTTCTACTTGTTAATTTGATGCGTTTGATTTTGTTGAATCTGAGTAATTATAAGAACTGATCCTTCATGTGTTTTTTACTTGCGTTGTATGATTTTAGGTTTAAATACGAGTTTACTCTTTGTTTTATGTATGCGGATTTATGTATATCAATTTGTATTAATCTATATGTAGTCATGTACGATTGAAGAGCCATATGCAATTTTATATGAGATTAAAAACTTGGATCTGTGATGAAATATGGTAAAACTCAGATTAAGAGGTGAATAGTATCAGCAAGTTCAAAAGGTCTTGTATCGAGCTGTTCAATATCGAAAAATCTTGTAATTGCAAAGTGCCTTTGGGTTTGTTTCTGGCAAAAAAAAGTTTTTATTTTACCAAAGATTCTGTTCACAATTCATTTGGTTTGTGACTTATGATGACAACAAGTTAGCTGCTTAATTAGGTTGTACCTTTTGTCTTATGTTCTTCGTGATCTCTGAGGGATGAGGCTTAAGCAGACTAATCTCACAATGCATTATAGTTTTGTAGCCTTGCTTGTACAATTGTCGGATTCTCTGCCTATTCTCTAATATTGCACTCACATAATCTATCTCACAATTTAAGACTTTCAAGCCTTTCTTCTAGCATTTTCCGTATCGTCAAGTTTAACATTGAACTCGTGTGCCTGTTCTTTACAGTTCAGTAGATCGTTTTTGTTCCTATATGTTACAAGATTTGCTTTGAGTCTTTTTTTTTTTTTAATTCACTGCAGCAACCAAGTCCTGTTGGATGTTCATCGTGCAATTCAAAGGGTCATGTTGAATGCAAATGGTGTGCGGGTACAGGATTCTTCATACTCGGTGATAACATGCTTTGCCAGGTACCCTCAAGGAATACTTCTTGCGTGATCTGCTCCGGACAGGTTTGTAATCCAACATAAAAACTCAGTGGTTAATTTCTTTTTTGTCCCCAAAAGTATAGACCCGATGTGTCTTCCGGATTATATATCTTCACAAGTATGAACATTCGATTCGTCCATTGGTTTTAGGGCTCTGCTTGCTGTAGCGATTGCAAAGGAACTGGGTTTCGTGCCAAGTGGTTAGAAAAGCCTCCAGTACCGTCGTAGCTGATGAACAAAAGCAAGTTACGTGAGGGTTTTGATCTTTGATGATTGTTTATGGAGCTAAAATGTGTATATCACTGTATATTGATTCGAGTGGAATTAGATATGCGGATATCTTTACACAGGTATTGTGTATATATGTATCAATATATGTTCATTTATTCATTTTCTTTTGTTCTGTCTGTACAACCAAAGGCTACAAGATTTCTTGTAATCAACAAACGTGACTTTTACGATTTCATTAGAGTATGTCAACGGAAGTACAATAGTAGCAAAGCATCGACTTAATTTCTTTTGATCTTCTCATGTGGTAGCGTAAACCATGTGCATCGTCGTTACCCTCGTTGAATCTGGATATGGTGTTTCTGTAATAGAACTTCGATTGTATTGGTAAGAAAAATATATAAGTTGTTAACATGACACCGAGATTTAGATTCACTGGTCCATCTTACAAATGATTAAACGTTTAAGCCCATAGTAACCTTAAAATCAAATTAGATATGTATAGAGAAAAATGGAAAACCTTGGTTACATACTTAACGTTTGTATTAATTATAAGTATAATATTAGTTTTGTGTTTAGTTTAATAGATATGTGCATTAGTACATATATGGTTGTTTATTGTAATTTCGGAAGAAAATCTTCATCTTCAATGGATGTATTCCACATCAGTTGCATATCGTGCTAGTAAAATCTTGAGGGATGTTCAAGACATGATGGTTTCTAACTTTCTATTATTCTATATTTGCCTATTGGGAAGAGTTTGTGTTCGTTTAACATTCTACGGATTGTGTTACCTTTTAAACTCTTGAAGAAAGCAAAAATAAATAAATAATAATAATGAAAACACATATTTGGTTCATTTATTCGGGTAATAAACAAAGACATGTGAGTCGATAGGAACCAGCCCCAGCCAGCAGTCAGTGTCTTCTTTTTTTTTTTTTGGTCAACTCAGTCTTTTGTTCTTGTTTTTTCTGGTCAAAATAATAATTGTCAATTCACATATTATTTTATTTAAAATTTTATGCAAAACAACGCCTAACTTGTCAACTTTTACAATTTCACCATTTCTCTCTAAAAATGCTGGTTAATCTGCAAAATCAAAAATAATACGCAATATAACTCTTATGCATATCTTCTAAACGTTTTCACGGTCTTATACATTAAATTTTTAAAATTCTAAATATACATTTGGACTCCTCGTGGTGAGGGCTTCGATTTGATATATTATTTATCAAAATTTTATAAACATGACAGTAACGAATATGGGTTATATTGCGTATTATTTTTAACTTTGCAGATTAACCAACATTTGTTATGTGCTGAAAAGTAAAATTGCAAAAGTTGGCGAGTTAGAGGGTTTTTTTTTGCAGAAAATCTTTTTATTTATAAAGAACAATCAATTAAAAAAAACATGGGTTGGAATAGTTTCTTGTTGTGTGCAACTAACTCTATTGGAATCAGACTAAGGGCTTGATTGGTAAGACTTATAGAGCTTCATGATCATTAAAAGCCAATCAATAAATTTTTTAAGAGCATAAAGTAGAGCATAGAGAACTCTTTAATGCTCTCCAGCTTAATGCTTTTTAATTAAGTTTTTCCAAGGCTTAGAGGCTTTAAACATATTAAAAGACATATTTGTCCTTAATTATTGAAAACCTAATATATTATTAATAACTAAATTTAAAATATGATATGCATGTATACATTTATAATTACAAATTAACATAGAAACACAAACTTAACTTGAACCCAGAATTAAACAACAAGATTCATTCAAAACATAAAAATCATATTGTTTAGCTTATCTAAACCAAAAAGAAATTGGAAGGAAATAAAATTAAAAATAAAAAAAAATCAAATTGAACGCCAAGTTATTTCAAATTCCACGCTCTTCAAGATTTTTTCCAACTCAAGATTTTTTCCAATTCAAGATTCTAAAATCTTGGGATTTTATGGTTTTTCTATTTTGTAAAATATTGTTCTCTTCTAAAAATTCCAAAATGAAAATCATGTCTATTTTAATAATTTTGTATCTCACTCTTTTTACCAATCAAGTTTTTAATTAAAGTTTACAACTTTTATAGCATAATGCTTTTGGAGCATAATACAACATATTGTGGCTAATGCTTTATTAAAAGTCTTTCCAATCAAGCCCTTCATTAATTTCGTCGATAGTTCTTAAAGGATTCAAATATTGATTGTTGCACGTGTGTAATGTGTTAATCGTTACTTGTATTTTATAGTCTTTTCTTAGGACCCTTTAATCTTCTATAAAGGAGTCGACCAAAATGAGATGTACCCACAACAAAAAAAAAAAACTTGTACTCACAACTAAAAGAAGAATTCAAACGCAAGAAAGAGAGATCGATGGCTAGCAACGGAGATGACAAATGCAACGCAAACGGCAACGTTTGGCGGTTCAAAGGAAACGGTGCAACGAGTGATGCGGCGGCGGTGACGTTGAGAAAGCTTGCTTTTGGGATGTTCAAAAACTGCACCATGAACAGCGGAAAGCCCATTTTGTTCCCAACTCCCGGCGAGCCCTCCGCTCATCCCAACTTTAGGACTTGCCCCGCAGCGGAGGAAGCCGTGGCCGCAGCCGCACGCTCCGGCGTGGCTAACTCTTACGCACCTAGTCCCGGAGCTTTCAAGGCTAGAAGGTCTGCTTTGAATATTCTTTTTGTTGTTTTATGAAGACTAATAAAAATAAGATTTTACAATGAGTAAGATTTAATAGTTATGGACCGAAACCATTTTTTTATTATCTAATAACTCATTAGTTATATACCGTTTTTTTTTCTCAGAGCGGTGGCGGATTATTTAAACGGACAGCTTCCGACGAAGCTGAAGGCGGAGGATGTGTATATCACCGGAGGATGTAACCAAGCTATAGAGATCGTAATAGATTCTCTTGCCGGAAATCCAGCCGCCAACATTCTACTTCCAAGGCCGGGCTATCCTCACTACGATGCTCGTGCTGTCTATAGCCGCCTTGAGATTCGCAAATACGACCTCCTCCCGAGAGTGATTGGGCAATTGACTTCGACGGTCTTGAGGCTGTTGCGGATGAGAATACCGTCGCAATGGTTCTCATCAATCCCAACAATCCATGTGGAAACGTCTACACCTACGACCATCTCAAGAAGGTATACTACTTTCCTTTTTTCATATATAACTTTTTATCATTTAATAGGGGTGACATATATAAGATATGATTATTTGGATGCAAAAATAAACTAACGTTGTTGGTATGTATCGATCAATCTTTAGGTTGCGGAGATGGCTAGGAAACTCGGTATAATTGTGATATCCGACGAAGTATACGAACGTGTTGTATATGGAGACATGCCTTTTATTCCCATGGGGAAGTTTGCATCGATAGCTCTAGTGATCACGCTCGGATCCATATCCAAAGGATGGGTCGTCCCAGGCTGGAGAGTTGGCTGGATCGCCATGAACGATCCTAACGGCATTCTTAAATCTACGGGGGTTAGTCAACTTCCTTTAATTACAATATTTTGTGCACATTCGTTAAGAATGGTATAGTTAATATTTTGGGCCTTTAATTTTGGTCACAACAGGTAGTTCAAGCTATAGAGGATTTTCTTGATTTAACTCCACAACCTTCATTTATTCTTCAGGTTTGTATTATCTCACTCTCAACAGTAAATAGTAGAGTTGAAGTTTCGTATATAGAAACGTTTCTAAATGATGTGAGTTTATATCCTTATGGATTTTAATAGGAAGCACTTCCTGATATATTGGAGAAAACACCTAAAGAGTTCTTCGACAAGAAGATCAAAGCCATGAGACGCAACGTTGAGCTTTCATCTGAGAGGCTCAAGGACATCCCTTGTCTCTTTTGTCCCAAGAAACCTGAATCTTGTTCTTATTTATGGGTACTTTCTATTTCTTGGATTCTTGGCTTTCTAGAGTTTTTATTATTGGATTCTCCATTTTCTTTTAATAGGAATAACAAATATCTAATCGATATACATATAACTTATTAGCTTAATGATTTATTTTACAGTTGAAGCTTGACCCATCAATGTTGGATAATATCAAAAATGATTTTGATTTCTGCACGAAGCTAGTTAGTGAGGAGAGTCTTATCCTGATACCAGGTATGAATCTCTTTAACAGTGTCTTAAGAACTTGGTTTATAAAGTTTAATCGTTAATTATCAAATTTGTGTTGTTTACTTCTATTTATATATTACTTTTTGGTGGAATCTTGTAGGAGTGGCTCTAGGGGTAGAGAACTGGGTGAGAATATCAATCGGAACCGACGAATCAGTGGTAGAAGAAATATTTGACAGATTAAAAGGTTTCTATGATCGTCATGCCATCTCCAAGGAAGCTATCAAACTCAATGGTCATGCCATTAACCAGATCGTCGTCTCTGTCGTCTGACTGTAGTAGTCTTGTGCCACAAGTTCACAACAAAGTATATATTTATCAGGATCACAATCAAGAAAAAACAGCATTGGATAACAAAATAAAAGGATACTAGATTATATCCCGCTATAGCGGAATTGATTTCTTTTTTAGATTTAAGTTTTATTTTAAAGTTTTAGTTATGGTATTACAATAATTTTAATATTTAAATAAATAATAATTTTGAATTAGATTATTATGTGTTTTCATTATTATCCTATTTCTTCCATTTGGTTTCAACAATATATAATTTCTAATAGTGTTAGTATTCTGAACTCATTTAAACTATTGCCTATATAAATTCCTTATTAAGTAATTTGAATGAACTTTGGTCAAAAGTTCTTGATAGTGGAGAGGGAAGTAAATTATTATGCTATGATCTTCGTTCCTAACATATTATACATTGAAGATCTGATGTTCTAATTTTTTTAAATGGTACCAAAAGTTATCTTTTAAATTCTTAAATAATTTAGACTCGTTCTACATTTTTCTTTTGTAAATACCGTGATTCAACTCACTAATTTGACTAACAGTTGAGATGAAGAAAACTAAAAAAACACAAGAATTATCAAGATTAGATAACAAAATCTTATAATTTTTGAGACACTCTAAACGCGCTGTCATGACATGAGTATAAAGGTTTAGACAAAGAACTTTGATAAGTCACCTTAGTAAACACTAAATTTAGGATAAATTTGTACAACCGGTCTGGATTGAAGATTAAGTTCCATCACACCAATGGTTTGGAAAATATTTATGCATATATTCAAGTGGCATATATTTTTGTAACGAACCCGACCATAAATCATAAATATTTCCAAACACACCATAAATCTATAACATGCGGTGAAAAATAATATGTTAGTTTTTAAAATCTTAATTTTAAGCTATATATCCCTTTTACATATAATCTACCACTGAAAGTAGTTCAAACGGTTTGATCCCTTAACATTAATCTATTTATCATATAAAATGTTTCTTTGAATAATTTTCCCTCAATGAAGACTACATTTTGTTGATTGTACACTTTCCTTCTTCTGATAACCTTACTTTGTATCATTTTATACTTTGAAAGTATCCCATGTAGATTCTTTTAACAGGTCTAGGACTCATCTTGTCCTGTTGAATGTGTATGTATGCAATCCGAACTGTCTGAGATAAATGTAATCCATCTTTGATTCTGACAAACTTTCTTCTGTAATCTTGAATTTAGGAATGCATTTAAAGACCGGGTGATTAGGTAGATTGCAGTTGCAGCCCAAAAATTCTTCTCCATCTTTATTTCATCTAACATACGTATGATCTTATTTGCTATTGTTCTGTTTATCCTTTCAAATGCTCCATCATGTTGAGGAGTATAGGTGCAAATTCTATGTCTTTTGATCCCTGAGTCTTTGCATAACTTGTTCTTCTGCTGGTTGCGGAATTCTAGACAATTGCATGTTCTTAGACATTTGATCTTCCCATTTGTTTAATTTTCCATGAGTTTCTTCCATTATGAAAACTTTTCAAACATTTCATCCTTACTTCTTAAGAACCTGATCCAGACTTTCTTTAACTAATCGTCAAAGAATGATAAGAAGTACTTGCAACCTAACAAGCTTGGTTCATTTGAGACTGATCCCCACAAATCACTGTGTACATATTATAGGATACCTTTTTTGTATCTTACCTATGTATGTGTTACAAGAAAACCATCTGGATTTAGTAACTTCATCTTACCTATTCATTAAACTTCACTTTAATACTTTTCCTCCATCAATCTCATTGAGATCAAATAGGACGTCTTTTCTGGCGCAATTTGGAAAGTATAACAAAAATGTAGGACCTACTCATCCTTAGTATTTTGTAGACTATAAGAGCATCATTATTGGGGAGAAACCCATTTTGGATTTCTTAACAATATTTAATTATAAATTTTAATTAAATAAAAAAAGAGAGTAGAAATAAGAAAAAAGGAAGAAACCCACCTAAGAAACGGTTCTTAAATAAAAATTTTAAGAGCCACCTCTTAAAAAATATATATATATATATATATATATATTTAAGAAATCCTTAAGAAACTCATCTAAAAAACTGCATTAATCATGGTCTAAGATGCTCTTCTTCTTTAGCAAGGTTTGCATCATTAGTAGTTTTCCTTTCAGAATAGTTTACTTTAAAGTGACCTTCCTTCCTGTGGACCCAACATTATCTTGACTTAGGTTGATTCCTCTGTCTGGATTTTGATATCTTGTTTTACTCTTTGACATGTTGTCTCTTTGACAGTTGTTCTTCTTCTCAAACCTTCCTCTACACTCACAAATAGTATTTCTGAGTTTGGATTTGACTTGTCTATGAGCCTTTTTTCTCCTTCAGGTCAATTTTCTTTGAGTAAGCATTAGTTGTTACATCATCAGTGATTAAGGTTTGTGTTTTCCCAACTCTATACCTAAAAATGTTTCCCATAAGATCATATATGTCTTGTAGTCCAGATATGATCTGAACAACTTGATCTTCATCAGAGATATTGATGTTTAAACTGGCCAATTCAGCAACTAGTAAAGGAACATATCTAGATTGTCTTCTATGCTTTTGTGTTCTTCAAAATTGAAACAGGAAAATCTCTATTTCAAGTACGTAGATGCGGTTAGGTAGGGATTTCGTTTGGTAATCCCTTTCTAAGGCTTTCCAGACACCTAGTGTAGTGGTTTCCTGCATTACCTTACGCAGAGACACATCTCCTAGGCTCATGCATATTAAAGTCTTTGCCCTCTTGTCTTTCTCCAGCTTAGCTGGGTCAGTATCAAACTTAGCTACATCAAACTTTCTCACGATTTGGTTTCCTAGCTGTATTTCAAGGAGAAACTTCATAGTCCTAGTTGAACTCGGATTTGAATCTCCTTTTTCCCTTTAGAACTTGATTTCTTTCTTACGCAAGTAACACCTAACACAAAGCAGCTTTTGGGTTTTAGCCCAGTTTTCTTATGACCCAGCTTTGGCCTAACTGATGCGACGACTCGGTTCGGTTATCCGAACCCGACTCTATAACTTGATGACAATAACCTACAAAAAGCACGCATAACGCATAACAAATCCACTAAATTTCTGTCGGCTGACCATTTGACTCGTTGATTGTATGTAACCTCAGGAACATTAAATCAAAATTAAATGTTTGATTTATAGTGTTTCAAATAGATAATTCGAATTCGCTTAGGCTTTATTTGACGGTGGGTATGCAAGGTGGTGAGTAGGATCGTTTGGTTATGATTGGGCTTTTGTAGCTGCTTCCTTGATAATAATAGTCTTCTCTTGGATGTGAGTTCCAACACCAATAAAAATTATACTTTTGCTCGCGTTGAGCTGATTTTGTATAGTTTTTTTTTTTTTTTTCCGCGGTTGCTATCTTTTATAATATAAGTATAATTTATGTGTTTAGTGTTACGTGTATATATATAGGAGTTAAAAATGGGTCAAAATTCATAGATCGATCCGATCCGGTTTAGTTCATCAACTTAATGGCTTTAGTATTTAGATTTTGATCGATCCGATCCAGTTTAATTCATCAACTTAATGGCTTTAGTATTTAGATTTTAATGAGTTAAGGAATGAAATGAGTTAAGGATTTAATGGGTTTATGGGTAATATGGGTTGGATTATAATGGTTTTGTGGGTTAACTATTAACCCATCAAAGTATCATACTAACATCACCATTATCATCATATCATCATCATTATCATTATCTTCAGATCATCATAACATAATAGTTTTCTCGCCAAAAAAGCATTTACGCAATTTTCTCATCCAAATCACAGGTTCACAAATTTTTTACCAAAAACATAGTTTCACAATTTTTAATTCTGCACAAAAATATGGTTTTACAAATTTGTTATGATTTCGGGAGAAAAATATCCCATTAGGGCATCTTCAACAAATGTATCTCGAATCTTGAGGGGTGTTTAAGGCATGATACTTTCTATATTCTGCCTACTGGATTTGTTTGGGTTCGTTTAATCTGTACGTATGATTGTGTGTTACCTTTTAATCTCTTTAATATACCCAAAAAGAAAGACGAACACACATATTTGGGTTAGATATTTGGATAAGAAACAAAGAAATGAGTCAATAAGAACCGGCCGCTGCCTACAGTTTTAAAATAAGAGTAAAGTTAATTCACGTTTTCAACTGTGTAAAATATATATATTTTCAATACTATTACTAAGATTGTTCAAACTGTTGACAAAAAAAAGATTAAGAAATATCAATAGGTACAGTTTCACGTGTTAAAATATTTTCTTGTATTTTGTAAAAGTGTACCGTTTTGAGATTAAAATAACATTAATGTCGTCATGTAATCTAAAGGATTAAAATATTGATTGCTGCATGTTGAATATGTTGATTATTATACTTGTTTTATAGTCTTTTCTTAGGACCCTTTAATCTTCTATAAAGGAGTCGACCAAAATGAGATGTACCCACAACAACAAAAAAACTTGTACTCACAACTAAAAGAAGAATTCAAACGCAAGAAAGAGAGATCGATGGCTAGCAACGGAGATGACAAATGCAACGCAAACGGCAACGTTTGGCGGTTCAAAGGAAACGGTGCAACGAGTGATGCGGCGGCGGTGACGTTGAGAAAGCTTGCTTTTGGGATGTTCAAAAACTGCACCATGAACAGCGGAAAGCCCATTTTGTTCCCAACTCCCGGCGAGCCCTCCGCTCATCCCAACTTTAGGACTTGCCCGCAGCGGAGGAAGCCGTGGCCGCAGCCGCACGCTCCGGCGTGGCTAACTCTTACGCACCTAGTCCCGGAGCTTTCAAGGCTAGAAGGTCTGCTTTGAATATTCTTTTTGTTGTTTTATGAAGACTAATAAAAATAAGATTTTACAATGAGTAAGATTTAATAGTTATGGACCGAAACCATTTTTTTATTATCTAATAACTCATTAGTTATATACCGTTTTTTCTCAGAGCGGTGGCGGATTATTTAAACGGACAGCTTCCGACGAAGCTGAAGGCGGAGGATGTGTATATCACCGGAGGATGTAACCAAGCTATAGAGATCGTAATAGATTCTCTTGCCGGAAATCCAGCCGCCAACATTCTACTTCCAAGGCCGGGCTATCCTCACTACGATGCTCGTGCTGTCTATAGCCGCCTTGAGATTCGCAAATACGACCTCCTCCCCGAGAGTGATTGGGAAATTGACCTCGACGGTCTTGAGGCTGTTGCGGATGAGAATACCGTCGCAATGGTTCTCATCAATCCCAACAATCCATGTGGAAACGTCTACACCTACGACCATCTCAAGAAGGTATACTACTTTCCTTTTTTCATATATAACTTTTTATCATTTAATAGGGGTGACATATATAAGATATGATTATTTGGATGCAAAAATAAACTAACGTTGTTGGTATGTATCGATCAATCTTTAGGTTGCGGAGATGGCTAGGAAACTCGGTATAATTGTGATATCCGACGAAGTATACGAACGTGTTGTATATGGAGACATGCCTTTTATTCCCATGGGGAAGTTTGCATCGATAGCTCTAGTGATCACGCTCGGATCCATATCCAAAGGATGGGTCGTCCCAGGCTGGAGAGTTGGCTGGATCGCCATGAACGATCCTAACGGCATTCTTAAATCTACGGGGGTTAGTCAACTTCCTTTAATTACAATATTTTGTGCACATTCGTTAAGAATGGTATAGTTAATATTTTGGGCCTTTAATTTTGGTCACAACAGGTAGTTCAAGCTATAGAGGATTTTCTTGATTTAACTCCACAACCTTCATTTATTCTTCAGGTTTGTATTATCTCACTCTCAACAGTAAATAGTAGAGTTGAAGTTTCGTATATAGAAACGTTTCTAAATGATGTGAGTTTATATCCTTATGGATTTTAATAGGAAGCACTTCCTGATATATTGGAGAAAACACCTAAAGAGTTCTTCGACAAGAAGATCAAAGCCATGAGACGCAACGTTGAGCTTTCATCTGAGAGGCTCAAGGACATCCCTTGTCTCTTTTGTCCCAAGAAACCTGAATCTTGTTCTTATTTATGGGTACTTTCTATTTCTTGGATTCTTGGCTTTCTAGAGTTTTTATTATTGGATTCTCCATTTTCTTTTAATAGGAATAACAAATATCTAATCGATATACATATAACTTATTAGCTTAATGATTTATTTTACAGTTGAAGCTTGACCCATCAATGTTGGATAATATCAAAAATGATTTTGATTTCTGCACGAAGCTAGTTAGTGAGGAGAGTCTTATCCTGATACCAGGTATGAATCTCTTTAACAGTGTCTTAAGAACTTGGTTTATAAAGTTTAATCGTTAATTATCAAATTTGTGTTGTTTACTTCTATTTATATATTACTTTTTGGTGGAATCTTGTAGGAGTGGCTCTAGGGGTAGAGAACTGGGTGAGAATATCAATCGGAACCGACGAATCAGTGGTAGAAGAAATATTTGACAGATTAAAAGGTTTCTATGATCGTCATGCCATCTCCAAGGAAGCTATCAAACTCAATGGTCATGCCATTAACCAGATCGTCGTCTCTGTCGTCTGACTGTAGTAGTCTTGTGCCACAAGTTCACAACAAAGTATATATTTATCAGGATCACAATCAAGAAAAAACAGCATTGGATAACAAAATAAAAGGATACTAGATTATATCCCGCTATAGCGCGGAATTGATTTCTTTTTTAGATTTAAGTTTTATTTTAAAGTTTTAGTTATGGTATTACAATAATTTTAATATTTAAATAAATAATAATTTTGAATTAGATTATTATGTGTTTTCATTATTATCCTATTTCTTCCATTTGGTTTCAACAATATATAATTTCTAATAGTGTTAGTATTCTGAACTCATTTAAACTATTGCCTATATAAATTCCTTATTAAGTAATTTGAATGAACTTTGGTCAAAAGTTCTTGATAGTGGAGAGGGAAGTAAATTATTATGCTATGATCTTCGTTCCTAACATATTATACATTGAAGATCTGATGTTCTAATTTTTTTAAATGGTACCAAAAGTTATCTTTTAAATTCTTACATAATTTAGACTTGTTCTACATTTTTCTTTTGTAAATACCGTGATTCAACTCACTAATTTGACTAACAGTTGAGATGAAGAAAACTAAAAAAAACACGAGAATTAACAAGTTTAGATAACAAAATCTTATTATTTTCGAGACTCTTGAAACGCTCTGACATGACATGAGTAGAAAGGTTTAGACAAAGAACTTTGATAAGTCACCTGAGTAAACACTAAATTTAGGATAAATTTGTACAACCGGTCTGGATTGAAGATTAAGTTCCATCACACCAATGGTTTGGAAAATATTTATGCATATATTCAAGTGGCATATATTTTTGTAACGAACCCGACCATAAATCATAAATATTTCCAAACACACCATAAATCTATAACATGCGGTGAAAAATAATATGTTAGTTTTTAAAATCTTAATTTTAAGCTATATATCCCTTTTACATATAATCTACCACTGAAAGTAGTTCAAACGGTTTGATCCCTTAACATTAATCTATTTATCATATAAAATGTTTCTTTGAATAATTTTCCCTCAATGAAGACTACATTTTGTTGATTGTACACTTTCCTTCTTCTGATAACCTTACTTTGTATCATTTTATACTTTGAAAGTATCCCATGTAGATTCTTTTAACAGGTCTAGGACTCATCTTGTCCTGTTGAATGTGTATGTATGCAATCCGAACTGTCTGAGATAAATGTAATCCATCTTTGATTCTGACAAACTTTCTTCTGTAATCTTGAATTTAGGAATGCATTTAAAGACCGGGTGATTAGGTAGATTGCAGTTGCAGCCCAAAAATTCTTCTCCATCTTTATTTCATCTAACATACATATGATCTTATTTGCTATTGTTCTGTTTATCCTTTCAAATGCTCCATCATGTTGAGGAGTATAGGTGCAAATTCTATGTCTTTTGATCCCTGAGTCTTTGCATAACTTGTTCTTCTGCTGGTTGCGGAATTCTAGACAATTGCATGTTCTTAGACATTTGATCTTCCCATTTGTTTAATTTTCCATGAGTTTCTTCCATTATGAAAACTTTTCAAACATTTCATCCTTACTTCTTAAGAACCTGATCCAGACTTTCTTTAACTAATCGTCAAAGAATGATAAGAAGTACTTGCAACCTAACAAGCTTGGTTCATTTGAGACTGATCCCCACAAATCACTGTGTACATATTATAGGATACCTTTTTTGTATCTTACCTATGTATGTGTTACAAGAAAACCATCTGGATTTAGTAACTTCATCTTACCTATTCATTAAACTTCACTTTAATACTTTTCCTCCATCAATCTCATTGAGATCAAATAGGACGTCTTTTCTGGCGCAATTTGGAAAGTATAACAAAAATGTAGGACCTACTCATCCTTAGTATTTTGTAGACTATAAGAGCATCATTATTGGGGAGAAACCCATTTTGGATTTCTTAACAATATTTAATTATAAATTTTAATTAAATAAAAAAAGAGAGTAGAAATAAGAAAAAAGGAAGAAACCCACCTAAGAAACGGTTCTTAAATAAAAATTTTAAGAGCCACCTCTTAAAAAATATATATATATATATATATTTAAGAAATCCTTAAGAAACTCATCTAAAAAACTGCATTAATCATGGTCTAAGATGCTCTTCTTCTTTAGCAAGGTTTGCATCATTAGTAGTTTTCCTTTCAGAATAGTTTACTTTAAAGTGACCTTCCTTCCTGTGGACCCAACATTATCTTGACTTAGGTTGATTCCTCTGTCTGGATTTTGATATCTTGTTTTACTCTTTGACATGTTGTCTCTTTGACAGTTGTTCTTCTTCTCAAACCTTCCTCTACACTCACAAATAGTATTTCTGAGTTTGGATTTGACTTGTCTATGAGCCTTTTTTCTCCTTCAGGTCAATTTTCTTTGAGTAAGCATTAGTTGTTACATCATCAGTGATTAAGGTTTGTGTTTTCCCAACTCTATACCTAAAAATGTTTCCCATAAGATCATATATGTCTTGTAGTCCAGATATGATCTGAACAACTTGATCTTCATCAGAGATATTGATGTTTAAACTGGCCAATTCAGCAACTAGTAAAGGAACATATCTAGATTGTCTTCTATGCTTTTGTGTTCTTCAAAATTGAAACAGGAAAATCTCTATTTCAAGTACGTAGATGCGGTTAGGTAGGGATTTCGTTTGGTAATCCCTTTCTAAGGCTTTCCAGACACCTAGTGTAGTGGTTTCCTGCATTACCTTACGCAGAGACACATCTCCTAGGCTCATGCATATTAAAGTCTTTGCCCTCTTGTCTTTCTCCAGCTTAGCTGGGTCAGTATCAAACTTAGCTACATCAAACTTTCTCACGATTTGGTTTCCTAGCTGTATTTCAAGGAGAAACTTCATAGTCCTAGTTGAACTCGGATTTGAATCTCCTTTTTCCCTTTAGAACTTGATTTCTTTCTTACGCAAGTAACACCTAACACAAAGCAGCTTTTGGGTTTTAGCCCAGTTTTCTTATGACCCAGCTTTGGCCTAACTGATGCGACGACTGTTCGGTTATCCGAACCCGACTCTATAACTTGATGACAATAACCTACAAAAGCACGCATAACGCATAACAAATCCACTAAATTTCTGTCGGCTGACCATTTGACTCGTTGATTGTATGTAACCTCAGGAACATTAAATCAAAATTAAATGTTTGATTTATAGTGTTTCAAATAGATAATTCGAATTCGCTTAGGCTTTATTTGACGGTGGGTATGCAAGGTGGTGAGTAGGATCGTTTGGTTATGATTGGGCTTTTGTAGCTGCTTCCTTGATAATAATAGTCTTCTCTTGGATGTGAGTTCCAACACCAATAAAAATTATACTTTTGCTCGCGTTGAGCTGATTTTGTATAGTTTTTTTTTTTTTTTTTCCGCGGTTGCTATCTTTTATAATATAAGTATAATTTATGTGTTTAGTGTTACGTGTATATATATAGGAGTTAAAAATGGGTCAAAATTCATAGATCGATCCGATCCGGTTTAGTTCATCAACTTAATGGCTTTAGTATTTAGATTTTGATCGATCCGATCCAGTTTAATTCATCAACTTAATGGCTTTAGTATTTAGATTTTAATGAGTTAAGGAATGAAATGAGTTAAGGATTTAATGGGTTTATGGGTAATATGGGTTGGATTATAATGGTTTTGTGGGTTAACTATTAACCCATCAAAGTATCATACTAACATCACCATTATCATCATATCATCATCATTATCATTATCTTCAGATCATCATAACATAATAGTTTTCTCGCCAAAAAAGCATTTACGCAATTTTCTCATCCAAATCACAGGTTCACAAATTTTTTACCAAAAACATAGTTTCACAATTTTTAATTCTGCACAAAAATATGGTTTTACAAATTTGTTATGATTTCGGGAGAAAAATATCCCATTAGGGCATCTTCAACAAATGTATCTCGAATCTTGAGGGGTGTTTAAGGCATGATACTTTCTATATTCTGCCTACTGGATTTGTTTGGGTTCGTTTAATCTGTACGTATGATTGTGTGTTACCTTTTAATCTCTTTAATATACCCAAAAAGAAAGACGAACACACATATTTGGGTTAGATATTTGGATAAGAAACAAAGAAATGAGTCAATAAGAACCGGCCGCTGCCTACAGTTTTAAAATAAGAGTAAAGTTAATTCACGTTTTCAACTGTGTAAAATATATATATTTTCAATACTATTACTAAGATTGTTCAAACTGTTGACAAAAAAAAAAAAAGATTAAGAAATATCAATAGGTACAGTTTCACGTGTTAAAATATTTTCTTGTATTTTGTAAAAGTGTACCGTTTTGAGATTAAAATAACATTAATGTCGTCATGTAATCTAAAGGATTAAAATATTGATTGCTGCATGTTGAATATGTTGATTATTATACTTGTTTTATAGTCTTTTCTTAGGACCCTTTAATCTTCTATAAAGGAGTCGACCAAAATGAGATGTACCCACAACAACAAAAAAAAACTTGTACTCACAACTAAAAGAAGAATTCAAACGCAAGAAAGAGAGATCGATGGCTAGCAACGGAGATGACAAATGCAACGCAAACGGCAACGTTTGGCGGTTCAAAGGAAACGGTGCAACGAGTGATGCGGCGGCGGTGACGTTGAGAAAGCTTGCTTTTGGGATGTTCAAAAACTGCACCATGAACAGCGGAAAGCCCATTTTGTTCCCAACTCCCGGCGAGCCCTCCGCTCATCCCAACTTTAGGACTTGCCCCGCAGCGGAGGAAGCCGTGGCCGCAGCCGCACGCTCCGGCGTGGCTAACTCTTACGCACCTAGTCCCGGAGCTTTCAAGGCTAGAAGGTCTGCTTTGAATATTCTTTTTGTTGTTTTATGAAGACTAATAAAAATAAGATTTTACAATGAGTAAGATTTAATAGTTATGGACCGAAACCATTTTTTTATTATCTAATAACTCATTAGTTATATACCGTTTTTTTTTCTCAGAGCGGTGGCGGATTATTTAAACGGACAGCTTCCGACGAAGCTGAAGGCGGAGGATGTGTATATCACCGGAGGATGTAACCAAGCTATAGAGATCGTAATAGATTCTCTTGCCGGAAATCCAGCCGCCAACATTCTACTTCCAAGGCCGGGCTATCCTCACTACGATGCTCGTGCTGTCTATAGCCGCCTTGAGATTCGCAAATACGACCTCCTCCCCGAGAGTGATTGGGAAATTGACCTCGACGGTCTTGAGGCTGTTGCGGATGAGAATACCGTCGCAATGGTTCTCATCAATCCCAACAATCCATGTGGAAACGTCTACACCTACGACCATCTCAAGAAGGTATACTACTTTCCTTTTTTCATATATAACTTTTTATCATTTAATAGGGGTGACATATATAAGATATGATTATTTGGATGCAAAAATAAACTAACGTTGTTGGTATGTATCGATCAATCTTTAGGTTGCGGAGATGGCTAGGAAACTCGGTATAATTGTGATATCCGACGAAGTATACGAACGTGTTGTATATGGAGACATGCCTTTTATTCCCATGGGGAAGTTTGCATCGATAGCTCTAGTGATCACGCTCGGATCCATATCCAAAGGATGGGTCGTCCCAGGCTGGAGAGTTGGCTGGATCGCCATGAACGATCCTAACGGCATTCTTAAATCTACGGGGGTTAGTCAACTTCCTTTAATTACAATATTTTGTGCACATTCGTTAAGAATGGTATAGTTAATATTTTGGGCCTTTAATTTTGGTCACAACAGGTAGTTCAAGCTATAGAGGATTTTCTTGATTTAACTCCACAACCTTCATTTATTCTTCAGGTTTGTATTATCTCACTCTCAACAGTAAATAGTAGAGTTGAAGTTTCGTATATAGAAACGTTTCTAAATGATGTGAGTTTATATCCTTATGGATTTTAATAGGAAGCACTTCCTGATATATTGGAGAAAACACCTAAAGAGTTCTTCGACAAGAAGATCAAAGCCATGAGACGCAACGTTGAGCTTTCATCTGAGAGGCTCAAGGACATCCCTTGTCTCTTTTGTCCCAAGAAACCTGAATCTTGTTCTTATTTATGGGTACTTTCTATTTCTTGGATTCTTGGCTTTCTAGAGTTTTTATTATTGGATTCTCCATTTTCTTTTAATAGGAATAACAAATATCTAATCGATATACATATAACTTATTAGCTTAATGATTTATTTTACAGTTGAAGCTTGACCCATCAATGTTGGATAATATCAAAAATGATTTTGATTTCTGCACGAAGCTAGTTAGTGAGGAGAGTCTTATCCTGATACCAGGTATGAATCTCTTTAACAGTGTCTTAAGAACTTGGTTTATAAAGTTTAATCGTTAATTATCAAATTTGTGTTGTTTACTTCTATTTATATATTACTTTTTGGTGGAATCTTGTAGGAGTGGCTCTAGGGGTAGAGAACTGGGTGAGAATATCAATCGGAACCGACGAATCAGTGGTAGAAGAAATATTTGACAGATTAAAAGGTTTCTATGATCGTCATGCCATCTCCAAGGAAGCTATCAAACTCAATGGTCATGCCATTAACCAGATCGTCGTCTCTGTCGTCTGACTGTAGTAGTCTTGTGCCACAAGTTCACAACAAAGTATATATTTATCAGGATCACAATCAAGAAAAAACAGCATTGGATAACAAAATAAAAGGATACTAGATTATATCCCGCTATAGCGCGGAATTGATTTCTTTTTTAGATTTAAGTTTTATTTTAAAGTTTTAGTTATGGTATTACAATAATTTTAATATTTAAATAAATAATAATTTTGAATTAGATTATTATGTGTTTTCATTATTATCCTATTTCTTCCATTTGGTTTCAACAATATATAATTTCTAATAGTGTTAGTATTCTGAACTCATTTAAACTATTGCCTATATAAATTCCTTATTAAGTAATTTGAATGAACTTTGGTCAAAAGTTCTTGATAGTGGAGAGGGAAGTAAATTATTATGCTATGATCTTCGTTCCTAACATATTATACATTGAAGATCTGATGTTCTAATTTTTTTAAATGGTACCAAAAGTTATCTTTTAAATTCTTACATAATTTAGACTTGTTCTACATTTTTCTTTTGTAAATACCGTGATTCAACTCACTAATTTGACTAACAGTTGAGATGAAGAAAACTAAAAAAAAACACGAGAATTAACAAGTTTAGATAACAAAATCTTATTATTTTCGAGACTCTTGAAACGCTCTGACATGACATGAGTAGAAAGGTTTAGACAAAGAACTTTGATAAGTCACCTGAGTAAACACTAAATTTAGGATAAATTTGTACAACCGGTCTGGATTGAAGATTAAGTTCCATCACACCAATGGTTTGGAAAATATTTATGCATATATTCAAGTGGCATATATTTTTGTAACGAACCCGACCATAAATCATAAATATTTCCAAACACACCATAAATCTATAACATGCGGTGAAAAATAATATGTTAGTTTTTAAAATCTTAATTTTAAGCTATATATCCCTTTTACATATAATCTACCACTGAAAGTAGTTCAAACGGTTTGATCCCTTAACATTAATCTATTTATCATATAAAATGTTTCTTTGAATAATTTTCCCTCAATGAAGACTACATTTTGTTGATTGTACACTTTCCTTCTTCTGATAACCTTACTTTGTATCATTTTATACTTTGAAAGTATCCCATGTAGATTCTTTTAACAGGTCTAGGACTCATCTTGTCCTGTTGAATGTGTATGTATGCAATCCGAACTGTCTGAGATAAATGTAATCCATCTTTGATTCTGACAAACTTTCTTCTGTAATCTTGAATTTAGGAATGCATTTAAAGACCGGGTGATTAGGTAGATTGCAGTTGCAGCCCAAAAATTCTTCTCCATCTTTATTTCATCTAACATACATATGATCTTATTTGCTATTGTTCTGTTTATCCTTTCAAATGCTCCATCATGTTGAGGAGTATAGGTGCAAATTCTATGTCTTTTGATCCCTGAGTCTTTGCATAACTTGTTCTTCTGCTGGTTGCGGAATTCTAGACAATTGCATGTTCTTAGACATTTGATCTTCCCATTTGTTTAATTTTCCATGAGTTTCTTCCATTATGAAAACTTTTCAAACATTTCATCCTTACTTCTTAAGAACCTGATCCAGACTTTCTTTAACTAATCGTCAAAGAATGATAAGAAGTACTTGCAACCTAACAAGCTTGGTTCATTTGAGACTGATCCCCACAAATCACTGTGTACATATTATAGGATACCTTTTTTGTATCTTACCTATGTATGTGTTACAAGAAAACCATCTGGATTTAGTAACTTCATCTTACCTATTCATTAAACTTCACTTTAATACTTTTCCTCCATCAATCTCATTGAGATCAAATAGGACGTCTTTTCTGGCGCAATTTGGAAAGTATAACAAAAATGTAGGACCTACTCATCCTTAGTATTTTGTAGACTATAAGAGCATCATTATTGGGGAGAAACCCATTTTGGATTTCTTAACAATATTTAATTATAAATTTTAATTAAATAAAAAAAGAGAGTAGAAATAAGAAAAAAGGAAGAAACCCACCTAAGAAACGGTTCTTAAATAAAAATTTTAAGAGCCACCTCTTAAAAAATATATATATATATATATATATATATATTTAAGAAATCCTTAAGAAACTCATCTAAAAAACTGCATTAATCATGGTCTAAGATGCTCTTCTTCTTTAGCAAGGTTTGCATCATTAGTAGTTTTCCTTTCAGAATAGTTTACTTTAAAGTGACCTTCCTTCCTGTGGACCCAACATTATCTTGACTTAGGTTGATTCCTCTGTCTGGATTTTGATATCTTGTTTTACTCTTTGACATGTTGTCTCTTTGACAGTTGTTCTTCTTCTCAAACCTTCCTCTACACTCACAAATAGTATTTCTGAGTTTGGATTTGACTTGTCTATGAGCCTTTTTTCTCCTTCAGGTCAATTTTCTTTGAGTAAGCATTAGTTGTTACATCATCAGTGATTAAGGTTTGTGTTTTCCCAACTCTATACCTAAAAATGTTTCCCATAAGATCATATATGTCTTGTAGTCCAGATATGATCTGAACAACTTGATCTTCATCAGAGATATTGATGTTTAAACTGGCCAATTCAGCAACTAGTAAAGGAACATATCTAGATTGTCTTCTATGCTTTTGTGTTCTTCAAAATTGAAACAGGAAAATCTCTATTTCAAGTACGTAGATGCGGTTAGGTAGGGATTTCGTTTGGTAATCCCTTTCTAAGGCTTTCCAGACACCTAGTGTAGTGGTTTCCTGCATTACCTTACGCAGAGACACATCTCCTAGGCTCATGCATATTAAAGTCTTTGCCCTCTTGTCTTTCTCCAGCTTAGCTGGGTCAGTATCAAACTTAGCTACATCAAACTTTCTCACGATTTGGTTTCCTAGCTGTATTTCAAGGAGAAACTTCATAGTCCTAGTTGAACTCGGATTTGAATCTCCTTTTTCCCTTTAGAACTTGATTTCTTTCTTACGCAAGTAACACCTAACACAAAGCAGCTTTTGGGTTTTAGCCCAGTTTTCTTATGACCCAGCTTTGGCCTAACTGATGCGACGACTCGGTTCGGTTATCCGAACCCGACTCTATAACTTGATGACAATAACCTACAAAAAGCACGCATAACGCATAACAAATCCACTAAATTTCTGTCGGCTGACCATTTGACTCGTTGATTGTATGTAACCTCAGGAACATTAAATCAAAATTAAATGTTTGATTTATAGTGTTTCAAATAGATAATTCGAATTCGCTTAGGCTTTATTTGACGGTGGGTATGCAAGGTGGTGAGTAGGATCGTTTGGTTATGATTGGGCTTTTGTAGCTGCTTCCTTGATAATAATAGTCTTCTCTTGGATGTGAGTTCCAACACCAATAAAAATTATACTTTTGCTCGCGTTGAGCTGATTTTGTATAGTTTTTTTTTTTTTTTTCCGCGGTTGCTATCTTTTATAATATAAGTATAATTTATGTGTTTAGTGTTACGTGTATATATATAGGAGTTAAAAATGGGTCAAAATTCATAGATCGATCCGATCCGGTTTAGTTCATCAACTTAATGGCTTTAGTATTTAGATTTTGATCGATCCGATCCAGTTTAATTCATCAACTTAATGGCTTTAGTATTTAGATTTTAATGAGTTAAGGAATGAAATGAGTTAAGGATTTAATGGGTTTATGGGTAATATGGGTTGGATTATAATGGTTTTGTGGGTTAACTATTAACCCATCAAAATATCATACTAACATCACCATTATCATCATATCATCATCATTATCATTATCTTCAGATCATCATAACATAATAGTTTTCTCGCCAAAAAAGCATTTACGCAATTTTCTCATCCAAATCACAGGTTCACAAATTTTTTACCAAAAACATAGTTTCACAATTTTTAATTCTGCACAAAAATATGGTTTTACAAATTTGTTATGATTTCGGGAGAAAAATATCCCATTAGGGCATCTTCAACAAATGTATCTCGAATCTTGAGGGGTGTTTAAGGCATGATACTTTCTATATTCTGCCTACTGGATTTGTTTGGGTTCGTTTAATCTGTACGTATGATTGTGTGTTACCTTTTAATCTCTTTAATATACCCAAAAAGAAAGACGAACACACATATTTGGGTTAGATATTTGGATAAGAAACAAAGAAATGAGTCAATAAGAACCGGCCGCTGCCTACAGTTTTAAAATAAGAGTAAAGTTAATTCACGTTTTCAACTGTGTAAAATATATATATTTTCAATACTATTACTAAGATTGTTCAAACTGTTGACAAAAAAAAAAAAAGATTAAGAAATATCAATAGGTACAGTTTCACGTGTTAAAATATTTTCTTGTATTTTGTAAAAGTGTACCGTTTTGAGATTAAAATAACATTAATGTCGTCATGTAATCTAAAGGATTAAAATATTGATTGCTGCATGTTGAATATGTTGATTATTATACTTGTTTTATAGTCTTTTCTTAGGACCCTTTAATCTTCTATAAAGGAGTCGACCAAAATGAGATGTACCCACAACAACAAAAAAAAACTTGTACTCACAACTAAAAGAAGAATTCAAACGCAAGAAAGAGAGATCGATGGCTAGCAACGGAGATGACAAATGCAACGCAAACGGCAACGTTTGGCGGTTCAAAGGAAACGGTGCAACGAGTGATGCGGCGGCGGTGACGTTGAGAAAGCTTGCTTTTGGGATGTTCAAAAACTGCACCATGAACAGCGGAAAGCCCATTTTGTTCCCAACTCCCGGCGAGCCCTCCGCTCATCCCAACTTTAGGACTTGCCCCGCAGCGGAGGAAGCCGTGGCCGCAGCCGCACGCTCCGGCGTGGCTAACTCTTACGCACCTAGTCCCGGAGCTTTCAAGGCTAGAAGGTCTGCTTTGAATATTCTTTTTGTTGTTTTATGAAGACTAATAAAAATAAGATTTTACAATGAGTAAGATTTAATAGTTATGGACCGAAACCATTTTTTTATTATCTAATAACTCATTAGTTATATACCGTTTTTTTTTCTCAGAGCGGTGGCGGATTATTTAAACGGACAGCTTCCGACGAAGCTGAAGGCGGAGGATGTGTATATCACCGGAGGATGTAACCAAGCTATAGAGATCGTAATAGATTCTCTTGCCGGAAATCCAGCCGCCAACATTCTACTTCCAAGGCCGGGCTATCCTCACTACGATGCTCGTGCTGTCTATAGCCGCCTTGAGATTCGCAAATACGACCTCCTCCCCGAGAGTGATTGGGAAATTGACCTCGACGGTCTTGAGGCTGTTGCGGATGAGAATACCGTCGCAATGGTTCTCATCAATCCCAACAATCCATGTGGAAACGTCTACACCTACGACCATCTCAAGAAGGTATACTACTTTCCTTTTTTCATATATAACTTTTTATCATTTAATAGGGGTGACATATATAAGATATGATTATTTGGATGCAAAAATAAACTAACGTTGTTGGTATGTATCGATCAATCTTTAGGTTGCGGAGATGGCTAGGAAACTCGGTATAATTGTGATATCCGACGAAGTATACGAACGTGTTGTATATGGAGACATGCCTTTTATTCCCATGGGGAAGTTTGCATCGATAGCTCTAGTGATCACGCTCGGATCCATATCCAAAGGATGGGTCGTCCCAGGCTGGAGAGTTGGCTGGATCGCCATGAACGATCCTAACGGCATTCTTAAATCTACGGGGGTTAGTCAACTTCCTTTAATTACAATATTTTGTGCACATTCGTTAAGAATGGTATAGTTAATATTTTGGGCCTTTAATTTTGGTCACAACAGGTAGTTCAAGCTATAGAGGATTTTCTTGATTTAACTCCACAACCTTCATTTATTCTTCAGGTTTGTATTATCTCACTCTCAACAGTAAATAGTAGAGTTGAAGTTTCGTATATAGAAACGTTTCTAAATGATGTGAGTTTATATCCTTATGGATTTTAATAGGAAGCACTTCCTGATATATTGGAGAAAACACCTAAAGAGTTCTTCGACAAGAAGATCAAAGCCATGAGACGCAACGTTGAGCTTTCATCTGAGAGGCTCAAGGACATCCCTTGTCTCTTTTGTCCCAAGAAACCTGAATCTTGTTCTTATTTATGGGTACTTTCTATTTCTTGGATTCTTGGCTTTCTAGAGTTTTTATTATTGGATTCTCCATTTTCTTTTAATAGGAATAACAAATATCTAATCGATATACATATAACTTATTAGCTTAATGATTTATTTTACAGTTGAAGCTTGACCCATCAATGTTGGATAATATCAAAAATGATTTTGATTTCTGCACGAAGCTAGTTAGTGAGGAGAGTCTTATCCTGATACCAGGTATGAATCTCTTTAACAGTGTCTTAAGAACTTGGTTTATAAAGTTTAATCGTTAATTATCAAATTTGTGTTGTTTACTTCTATTTATATATTACTTTTTGGTGGAATCTTGTAGGAGTGGCTCTAGGGGTAGAGAACTGGGTGAGAATATCAATCGGAACCGACGAATCAGTGGTAGAAGAAATATTTGACAGATTAAAAGGTTTCTATGATCGTCATGCCATCTCCAAGGAAGCTATCAAACTCAATGGTCATGCCATTAACCAGATCGTCGTCTCTGTCGTCTGACTGTAGTAGTCTTGTGCCACAAGTTCACAACAAAGTATATATTTATCAGGATCACAATCAAGAAAAAACAGCATTGGATAACAAAATAAAAGGATACTAGATTATATCCCGCTATAGCGGAATTGATTTCTTTTTTAGATTTAAGTTTTATTTTAAAGTTTTAGTTATGGTATTACAATAATTTTAATATTTAAATAAATAATAATTTTGAATTAGATTATTATGTGTTTTCATTATTATCCTATTTCTTCCATTTGGTTTCAACAATATATAATTTCTAATAGTGTTAGTATTCTGAACTCATTTAAACTATTGCCTATATAAATTCCTTATTAAGTAATTTGAATGAACTTTGGTCAAAAGTTCTTGATAGTGGAGAGGGAAGTAAATTATTATGCTATGATCTTCGTTCCTAACATATTATACATTGAAGATCTGATGTTCTAATTTTTTAAATGGTACCAAAAGTTATCTTTTAAATTCTTACATAATTTAGACTTGTTCTACATTTTTCTTTTGTAAATACCGTGATTCAACTCACTAATTTGACTAACAGTTGAGATGAAGAAAACTAAAAAAAAACACGAGAATTAACAAGTTTAGATAACAAAATCTTATTATTTTCGAGACTCTTGAAACGCTCTGACATGACATGAGTAGAAAGGTTTAGACAAAGAACTTTGATAAGTCACCTGAGTAAACACTAAATTTAGGATAAATTTGTACAACCGGTCTGGATTGAAGATTAAGTTCCATCACACCAATGGTTTGGAAAATATTTATGCATATATTCAAGTGGCATATATTTTTGTAACGAACCCGACCATAAATCATAAATATTTCCAAACACACCATAAATCTATAACATGCGGTGAAAAATAATATGTTAGTTTTTAAAATCTTAATTTTAAGCTATATATCCCTTTTACATATAATCTACCACTGAAAGTAGTTCAAACGGTTTGATCCCTTAACATTAATCTATTTATCATATAAAATGTTTCTTTGAATAATTTTCCCTCAATGAAGACTACATTTTGTTGATTGTACACTTTCCTTCTTCTGATAACCTTACTTTGTATCATTTTATACTTTGAAAGTATCCCATGTAGATTCTTTTAACAGGTCTAGGACTCATCTTGTCCTGTTGAATGTGTATGTATGCAATCCGAACTGTCTGAGATAAATGTAATCCATCTTTGATTCTGACAAACTTTCTTCTGTAATCTTGAATTTAGGAATGCATTTAAAGACCGGGTGATTAGGTAGATTGCAGTTGCAGCCCAAAAATTCTTCTCCATCTTTATTTCATCTAACATACGTATGATCTTATTTGCTATTGTTCTGTTTATCCTTTCAAATGCTCCATCATGTTGAGGAGTATAGGTGCAAATTCTATGTCTTTTGATCCCTGAGTCTTTGCATAACTTGTTCTTCTGCTGGTTGCGGAATTCTAGACAATTGCATGTTCTTAGACATTTGATCTTCCCATTTGTTTAATTTTCCATGAGTTTCTTCCATTATGAAAACTTTTCAAACATTTCATCCTTACTTCTTAAGAACCTGATCCAGACTTTCTTTAACTAATCGTCAAAGAAT
This sequence comes from Boechera divaricarpa, assembly GCA_026770425.1. NCBI lineage: Eukaryota > Viridiplantae > Streptophyta > Magnoliopsida > Brassicales > Brassicaceae > Boechera > Boechera divaricarpa. The sequence goes on along the minus strand of CM049186.1, from coordinate 4,098,492 downwards.
GATAAGAAGTACTTGCAACCTAACAAGCTTGGTTCATTTGAGACTGATCCCCACAAATCACTGTGTACATATTATAGGATACCTTTTTTGTATCTTACCTATGTATGTGTTACAAGAAAACCATCTGGATTTAGTAACTTCATCTTACCTATTCATTAAACTTCACTTTAATACTTTTCCTCCATCAATCTCATTGAGATCAAATAGGACGTCTTTTCTGGCGCAATTTGGAAAGTATAACAAAAATGTAGGACCTACTCATCCTTAGTATTTTGTAGACTATAAGAGCATCATTATTGGGGAGAAACCCATTTTGGATTTCTTAACAATATTTAATTATAAATTTTAATTAAATAAAAAAAGAGAGTAGAAATAAGAAAAAAGGAAGAAACCCACCTAAGAAACGGTTCTTAAATAAAAATTTTAAGAGCCACCTCTTAAAAAATATATATATATATATATATATATATTTAAGAAATCCTTAAGAAACTCATCTAAAAAACTGCATTAATCATGGTCTAAGATGCTCTTCTTCTTTAGCAAGGTTTGCATCATTAGTAGTTTTCCTTTCAGAATAGTTTACTTTAAAGTGACCTTCCTTCCTGTGGACCCAACATTATCTTGACTTAGGTTGATTCCTCTGTCTGGATTTTGATATCTTGTTTTACTCTTTGACATGTTGTCTCTTTGACAGTTGTTCTTCTTCTCAAACCTTCCTCTACACTCACAAATAGTATTTCTGAGTTTGGATTTGACTTGTCTATGAGCCTTTTTTCTCCTTCAGGTCAATTTTCTTTGAGTAAGCATTAGTTGTTACATCATCAGTGATTAAGGTTTGTGTTTTCCCAACTCTATACCTAAAAATGTTTCCCATAAGATCATATATGTCTTGTAGTCCAGATATGATCTGAACAACTTGATCTTCATCGAGAGATATTGATGTTTAAACTGGCCAATTCAGCAACTAGTAAAGGAACATATCTAGATTGTCTTCTATGCTTTTGTGTTCTTCAAAATTGAAACAGGAAAATCTCTATTTCAAGTACGTAGATGCGGTTAGGTAGGGATTTCGTTTGGTAATCCCTTTCTAAGGCTTTCCAGACACCTAGTGTAGTGGTTTCCTGCATTACCTTACGCAGAGACACATCTCCTAGGCTCATGCATATTAAAGTCTTTGCCCTCTTGTCTTTCTCCAGCTTAGCTGGGTCAGTATCAAACTTAGCTACATCAAACTTTCTCACGATTTGGTTTCCTAGCTGTATTTCAAGGAGAAACTTCATAGTCCTAGTTGAACTCGGATTTGAATCTCCTTTTTCCCTTTAGAACTTGATTTCTTTCTTACGCAAGTAACACCTAACACAAAGCAGCTTTTGGGTTTTAGCCCAGTTTTCTTATGACCCAGCTTTGGCCTAACTGATGCGACGACTCGGTTCGGTTATCCGAACCCGACTCTATAACTTGATGACAATAACCTACAAAAAAGCACGCATAACGCATAACAAATCCACTAAATTTCTGTCGGCTGACCATTTGACTCGTTGATTGTATGTAACCTCAGGAACATTAAATCAAAATTAAATGTTTGATTTATAGTGTTTCAAATAGATAATTCGAATTCGCTTAGGCTTTATTTGACGGTGGGTATGCAAGGTGGTGAGTAGGATCGTTTGGTTATGATTGGGCTTTTGTAGCTGCTTCCTTGATAATAATAGTCTTCTCTTGGATGTGAGTTCCAACACCAATAAAAATTATACTTTTGCTCGCGTTGAGCTGATTTTGTATAGTTTTTTTTTTTTTTTTTCCGCGGTTGCTATCTTTTTTAATATAAGNATATTTTATGTGTTTAGTGTTACGTGTATATATATAGTGGTTAAAAATGGGTCAAATTTCATAGATCGATGCGATCCGTTTTAGTTCATCAACTTAATGGCTTTAGTATTTAGATTTTGATCGATCCGATCCAGTTTAATTCATCAACTTAATGGCTTTAGTATTTAGATTTTAATGAGTTAAGGAATGAAATGAGTTAAGGATTTAATGGGTTTATGGGTAATATGGGTTGGATTATAATGGTTTTGTGGGTTAACTATTAACCCATCAAAGTATCGTACTAACATCACCATTATCATCATATCATCATCATTATCATTATCTTCAGATCATCATAACATAATAGTTTTCTCCAAAAAAGCATTTACGCAATTTTCTCATCCAAATCACAGGTTCACAAATTTTTTACCAAAAACATAGTTTCACAATTTTTAATTCTGCACAAAAATATGGTTTTACAAATTTGTTATGATTTCGGGAGAAAAATATCCCATTAGGGCATCTTCAACAAATGTATCTCGAATCTTGAGGGGTGTTTAAGGCATGATACTTTCTATATTCTGCCTACTGGATTTGTTTGGGTTCGTTTAATCTGTACGTATGATTGTGTGTTACCTTTTAATCTCTTTAATATACCCAAAAAGAAAGACGAACACACATATTTGGGTTAGATATTTGGATAAGAAACAAAGAAATGAGTCAATAAGAACCGGCCGCTGCCTACAGTTTTAAAATAAGAGTAAAGTTAATTCACGTTTTCAACTGTGTAAAATATATATATTTTCAATACTATTACTAAGATTGTTCAAACTGTTGACAAAAAAAAAAAAAGATTAAGAAATATCAATAGGTACAGTTTCACGTGTTAAAATATTTTCTTGTATTTTGTAAAAGTGTACCGTTTTGAGATTAAAATAACATTAATGTCGTCATGTAATCTAAAGGATTAAAATATTGATTGCTGCATGTTGAATATGTTGATTATTATACTTGTTTTATAGTCTTTTCTTAGGACCCTTTAATCTTCTATAAAGGAGTCGACCAAAATGAGATGTACCCACAACAACAAAAAACTTGTACTCACAACTAAAAGAAGAATTCAAACGCAAGAAAGAGAGATCGATGGCTAGCAACGGAGATGACAAATGCAACGCAAACGGCAACGTTTGGCGGTTCAAAGGAAACGGTGCAACGAGTGATGCGGCGGCGGTGACGTTGAGAAAGCTTGCTTTTGGGATGTTCAAAAACTGCACCATGAACAGCGGAAAGCCCATTTTGTTCCCAACTCCCGGCGAGCCCTCCGCTCATCCCAACTTTAGGACTTGCCCCGCAGCGGAGGAAGCCGTGGCCGCAGCCGCACGCTCCGGCGTGGCTAACTCTTACGCACCTAGTCCCGGAGCTTTCAAGGCTAGAAGGTCTGCTTTGAATATTCTTTTTGTTGTTTTATGAAGACTAATAAAAATAAGATTTTACAATGAGTAAGATTTAATAGTTATGGACCGAAACCATTTTTTTATTATCTAATAACTCATTAGTTATATACCGTTTTTTTTTCTCAGAGCGGTGGCGGATTATTTAAACGGACAGCTTCCGACGAAGCTGAAGGCGGAGGATGTGTATATCACCGGAGGATGTAACCAAGCTATAGAGATCGTAATAGATTCTCTTGCCGGAAATCCAGCCGCCAACATTCTACTTCCAAGGCCGGGCTATCCTCACTACGATGCTCGTGCTGTCTATAGCCGCCTTGAGATTCGCAAATACGACCTCCTCCCCGAGAGTGATTGGGAAATTGACCTCGACGGTCTTGAGGCTGTTGCGGATGAGAATACCGTCGCAATGGTTCTCATCAATCCCAACAATCCATGTGGAAACGTCTACACCTACGACCATCTCAAGAAGGTATACTACTTTCCTTTTTTCATATATAACTTTTTATCATTTAATAGGGGTGACATATATAAGATATGATTATTTGGATGCAAAAATAAACTAACGTTGTTGGTATGTATCGATCAATCTTTAGGTTGCGGAGATGGCTAGGAAACTCGGTATAATTGTGATATCCGACGAAGTATACGAACGTGTTGTATATGGAGACATGCCTTTTATTCCCATGGGGAAGTTTGCATCGATAGCTCTAGTGATCACGCTCGGATCCATATCCAAAGGATGGGTCGTCCCAGGCTGGAGAGTTGGCTGGATCGCCATGAACGATCCTAACGGCATTCTTAAATCTACGGGGGTTAGTCAACTTCCTTTAATTACAATATTTTGTGCACATTCGTTAAGAATGGTATAGTTAATATTTTGGGCCTTTAATTTTGGTCACAACAGGTAGTTCAAGCTATAGAGGATTTTCTTGATTTAACTCCACAACCTTCATTTATTCTTCAGGTTTGTATTATCTCACTCTCAACAGTAAATAGTAGAGTTGAAGTTTCGTATATAGAAACGTTTCTAAATGATGTGAGTTTATATCCTTATGGATTTTAATAGGAAGCACTTCCTGATATATTGGAGAAAACACCTAAAGAGTTCTTCGACAAGAAGATCAAAGCCATGAGACGCAACGTTGAGCTTTCATCTGAGAGGCTCAAGGACATCCCTTGTCTCTTTTGTCCCAAGAAACCTGAATCTTGTTCTTATTTATGGGTACTTTCTATTTCTTGGATTCTTGGCTTTCTAGAGTTTTTATTATTGGATTCTCCATTTTCTTTTAATAGGAATAACAAATATCTAATCGATATACATATAACTTATTAGCTTAATGATTTATTTTACAGTTGAAGCTTGACCCATCAATGTTGGATAATATCAAAAATGATTTTGATTTCTGCACGAAGCTAGTTAGTGAGGAGAGTCTTATCCTGATACCAGGTATGAATCTCTTTAACAGTGTCTTAAGAACTTGGTTTATAAAGTTTAATCGTTAATTATCAAATTTGTGTTGTTTACTTCTATTTATATATTACTTTTTGGTGGAATCTTGTAGGAGTGGCTCTAGGGGTAGAGAACTGGGTGAGAATATCAATCGGAACCGACGAATCAGTGGTAGAAGAAATATTTGACAGATTAAAAGGTTTCTATGATCGTCATGCCATCTCCAAGGAAGCTATCAAACTCAATGGTCATGCCATTAACCAGATCGTCGTCTCTGTCATCTGATTGTCCACATTAAAGTTTCTGAATACTTCCATATTTATCAGGATCACAATCAAGAAAAAACAGCATTGGATAACAAAATAAAAACGTGTTAAAAATAAAAGGATATTTGTTTCTGTTAGTATCATATTTCTTCTGTTTTTAAATCATTGAGGATTAAAAAAACTTGGTTTCAACATAATTTTATACAACGAATATGTAATTATACAGTGTTAGTCTTTTGGTAAATATAAAAACAAATTTAGTCAAAAGTATACGTGAGAAATTGTCGATTCAACCTTAAAAAGATGTCTAATCACTTTTTTTATCATCCGGACTTCTAACATATTCTTTCTAAATAGCGTGATTTAATTCACTCTATTCATTTATGGGTCGAGATGAAAACACCAAAGCAAGAAAAGTGAAAACACTTTGACAAGTCTAGAAATCAAAATCATCTCTTTTCGAGACTCTTGAAACGCTCTGACATAACATGAGTAGAAGGTTTAGACAAATTAAGAACTTTAATAAGTCACCTGAGTATATACTAACGAATAATTAGGATAAACATATATACTAAGAATAATAACACTATATTGAAGGAGGTCATAGGATTGAGTAGCAGCTGATACATGTAAATTATTAAAGGCTGATCCGGATCTAAAAGAATGTATGACCTTCGGCCAGAATCTCTTAGTTATCAAGAAAAAAAAAAAAAAAAAAAAAAAAAAAGCTATATAAAAAAAAAAAAAAAAAAAAAAAAAAAAAAACTGACCGCTAAGACATACCAATGGTTGAATATTTATGTAAACATTAAAGTAGAAAATAATGTAACATCCAATTACAAACACGAATTAAACCAAAGTTTTTGTAAAATGTTGAAACACACCATAAACCTCTACAATGCGGTGAAAATTTAATCTGTTAATTTATAAAATCTTAATTGTAAGCTAGATATCTGTTTAACATATAATCTATCATTGGAGTAGTTCAACCAGATAACATTAATAAAGATTTGATCCCATAACATTAATTCCATTTAGCATATAACATTTTTCTTATGTTGCCAAAGAAACAAAAATAATCTGAAAAAAAAAAGTTAGAATACAGCTAGCAAGATACTAGCCTATAAATTATTTGATTCACTTTCCTTCTGTTGCTACTATGAAAAAAAAAAGTATTTGTGAATCAGAAGAGACTAGAAGACATGTTCATGTAGGAAAGAGCCATCACTTTCCTCCAACACAAATATCATTTCCTGTAACTGAACCATATTCATCTCTTCCACCGGTGTCTCACCACATAATGTGTCTCAGTAGCTTTCTTGAATAGGCCGGCTCTGCGTTTAGAGAACCCTGACTTGACAATGGCTATCCCTTTTTTTTTTTTTTTTTTTTTTTTTTTTTTTTAACTTTAAACATTAAAATTTTATGTCGTCCAAATCTATCGTTCTTCTTCAACATCATTTTTTTTTTTAATGGTGGATTTTTTTTTTTCTTTGTTAGACAATTTGGTGAAGAGGTTATTTAGTGTGGCATTATTATGAGATCAATTTGCAAAGTTGATCATTTATTATTCATCTTTGTAACAGCAGTTTGAAATTACTCAATTTGGTTTTAATATTGTGGATAGATAATAAAATCTTAATATTTGCTTAAGTTATAAAATCTTAATTTTTTTTACGATAACTCAATCGTAAGATTGACAAGAGAATTGTGTCTGTCATCTAAATGCAGTCAATGTTAGAATGAATGTTTGTACATTCCAAATAAAAGCTCCAGATAAATAACTAAAAAAGTATGAAATACAAGGATATTTCATATTTGTATTGGATCGTTATTCCCTAGAATTTTATTTTTTCTTTATTTTCCCAATTTTAAGGATATATTTTACAAGAAATCTTGTTGTAGAGTAAACATAAAACAAGTCTACTTTTTATATATCCAATAGTTCCGCATTAGCGTTTAGTAACAGCTCAATATACCGAAAATGAGTTATGGGAGGAACTAGGTACGGTGGTGATTTCCGGCGGATTTTAGAATTGATTAGCTACCAAAATTTGAAACTAGAAGTGAAGAAAATATTCTAATTGCAAGCAAAGAACTCTAGTCGCGTCACTAGCTATAGTGTTTTCTTCCTTGGAATGAACGAATCATCCATGTTTGCAGGTCGATAATATGTACGGATAAAGATCGGCACATCCATAAAGACATGCCAGACGTTAGATTGTTGCCGGTTTACGAGCATTGTATGCCTTCCTCTGTTCTGATTGTAGGATATGCCTTTATTTGTTCAAAAATATCATGTGTTATACCGAAAAGAAGCTATAAATCCATTTAACATATAATCTACCATTCAAGTAGTTCTACCGAATAACATTAATAAAATTTTGATCTTTTCACATTAACCCATTTATCATATTATTTTTATGGTGCTAAGGTAACAAAACTAGTTTCAAAAAGAAAATACAGCTAGCAAGATACTAGCCTACAAGTTATTTGATTCATTTTCTTTCTGCTTTTGCAACCCAAAAACAAAAAATGAAAACAATTTTTGAATCAGAAACAACCATTTCCATTGGGAAGATTATAAAAACTTGGAAGACCAGAAGACATGTTCATGTAAGAAGGAGCTGTCACTTTGTTGTCCAAGAAACCAAACACATCGTCTTTCACCTCACTAAACGGCGCCATATTTGTCACAACCGTCTTCCTCAACTCCTCCAATGCATGTTTCATTTCTTGTAACTGAAACATATTCATCTCCTCTACTGGCTTTTCCCACCAATTGATCATCGACCGCCTCACACTCGCTTTTCTTATTTCTTCCATTGCTTGACCCTTCTTCTTCTCATCCTCTACCTCGCTCAAAACCTGCGTTAACTGCATATTCAGTTCGCAGCCCGCTGCAGGGTTTCCTTGCGGTTGTTGCGTCTGAGCTAAGGACATACTGTTTCGCGACAAGTAACGATCCAATACAGATTCAACACTCGGATGGCCGAATGAGAAAGGCTTTTTTGCGGGAGAAAACACAATGATCGCAATCTCTGCACCACACAACGTGCAAAGCTCACTAGCTTTCTTGAAGAGACCGGCTCTGCGTTTCGAGAACGTCACTTGCCGGTGGCTCTCTTTCTTTATCTTAACCATTGGAATTTTTTGTCGTCCGATGCTTTCTTTCTTCTTCGACATCATAGTTTTTTTTAATGGCGGGTTTTTAGTTGCCTTTCTTTGTTGGAAAATTTGGTGGAGAGAATGTTTGTTTATATATACATGCTTGAGTCTAGTGTGGCATTATTATGAGATCAACTTGCAAAGTTGGTAATTTATTTTTATTTTTGTAACATCCATTTGTAATTACTGGTTTTGTCTTTAATTTTGTAGATATATAATAAAATATCAAGATTTGTGTAAGTTATAAATCTTAATTTGGTAATGCAGTGATTTTTAGTTTATTTTTTCTAATTGTCTTATGTATTAAATGAATGATTGTCCTAATGAGTGACTCTTTATGTTACAAAAAAAGGTTGTCCTAATGAGTTAGTCTAGAGTGGCATTATTATGAGATCAAATTGCAAAGTTGGTCATTTGTTTTGATAATTGTAACATCCTGTAATTACTGGTTTTGTCTTTAATTATGCGGATAGAGAATAAAATACCAAGATTTGTGTAAGTTATAATAATTTTAATTTGGTAATGCAATTATTTTTTTCCTTACTTTTAGTATTGTCTTGTGTATAAATGGATGATTGTCCTAATTTGGTAATGCAATTTGATTTGCAACCTTTTTCGTAACATAAAAACCCAATTTTATGTTACGAAAAAGGTTGCAAATCAAAACGTATACACATGTTAAAGTATTATGCAAATAAAAGTATTGTTTTAAGTTATTAATATATGTTGTTGTATACTTGTTTGACTTTTTGATAAACATATGTATACACAAATTAATATTTAAATCTCGAAAAGTATGACAACAGTACTTTGTCTCAAATTTTAACAACTAAGAAAAAACTCATTTTGCATATAGTTCTATGACTTCTATATCATTTATACAAAATCATATATTATCATTTTTCACCTTAATTTCTTCCAGACTTCTTAGTACAACTACTTTTACACAACGCAACCAATTAACCTTTAATTATTCAGAAATCATAGATAATTACCGCATGTTCACCATTGTATATAGCTCATTTTTTCATGGGGTCACGATATATGTCATCACCATGATCCCAACCTTCGAAGCATGTCAATCCCAACTGAATGGCTCTTCAGACAGATTACAGATTTGTCTAAGATCTGGTACCTATATACAATTGTTATAATCTGCCTTTGTTCTCCTTCAACAACATGCTGACTAGAAAGGGAGTTAAAAACCTCGCTCAGTTCTTGAAGAATTCCAAATCTCTTGGCATAAATGAATCCAAGCAAAGAAGAACCAAATCAACAATGACATTGATATTTAGGTAACAGAATTCTTTTATACAAACTTGGATTAACATATTGTTACATATCATGTACATAGGCCTAAATTATGTGTCCCATCCATGCAGTATTCTTAACGAACTAATCAAATGTGCTATCACATAACTCCAACGGTCTATGCTTATGTTGGTCTCATATAGGACCTATAGAATATCTCAATTTGGATTTTTGTTTTGGCAGTTTTGGTACTAGATCACCCCTTTTCGTCATGCAAAACGCAAACATATTGCCCCTAGAATCAAATAAGCGCAAATCACTCTCTGGCTCCGTATCTAATAAGAGTTTGTATATGTCTTTCCCTAGACACGTTTTTGCGCAAGCTTTGCTGATTCTAGTAGCTATCACATTACATTAATAACATTTTTGTTATATTGAAAAAAATTGATATATATGGCTCACAATCGTGAATAAAAAACCAGTTCTATAAAAATGATAATGGTGCAAATGATATGAACAAACATTGAATTCTAAGAACATAAGAACATATGCATGAAGTAAAATGGATTATATAATAAAGGTGGACATGATTTAAATGGGTGATAATGTGGTCAAGTAGAGTGATATCTTTTCTTACATGTATTAGATCGGACATGATATAGTATAAAGTGAGAATGCATTAAAAACTGTTAGCTTCGTTGGCATTCTACTAATTATGATAAATTATTATTTCAAACTTACATGTCTTATTTTGAAATCAATAGGGATTTCTAAATCCTAGTAAGACATATAAGATTTTTTTTTCTTGGGTTCCATGATTTTTTTTTATCCTACGTTCCATGATTTTTCTTTTTGCTGGAACCCAACAAAATCAAGAGGACAATAACTTTAACTAAGAAAGTGGAAATCGAACCCGAGAACTTTTTTTTTGTTTGTCGACAATTTAACTTACTAATATTAAGTTTCAAAAGTCCATAGGACTACAAAGTTACTTATGATTTTGAAGGAAATTGCAAGTGGGCTCGCAGGCCCGGACATAAAGCTTTCCAGAAGCAGAGAGTTAATGGGCTAGGCCACGAAGGCCGGTCCATTTACAATGTTACATACATATTCTGGCCCAAGGCCCAATCGAAAACGAGTTCGCCCTAATGTCTTTCTTCTGTCGGCGCGGCGGATCCTCGGCAGCGACGGCAAGCTTCCAGCGGCGGCGCGACTTGGATGACATCAGGGAGACTCACGGCGAGATTGTTTCTTGAGAAACAAAAGCTTTCATTGGGATTTTGATCCGACCCGTACTCCATCCTGACTGTAAAGGCCTTCGGAGGAGAGAGGTGTTGCCGGAGCGTACTGGTTCCAGGTGGTTCTTCGCGGCCGTGGCCCGAGAAGATTGAAAAATAAACATGCTTCTGATGCATGTGGAATTCTTCATCGGCTTCTGCTGCCGTGAGAAGGTATTTAGAAAGACCAGTGTTATAACCCGGATCTGGTCGGCTAAAGCGTGATTCGAGATAGATCTTGACCGATTCGGGGAAGTTTCTTCTTCGGCTTTGAACCGAGAGAAAGATGGTCGCGGAGTGGGAACTTCTTCTGCTCAGACGCGATAAGGGGTGGCGGATGGTTCTTCCTCCCGAGATTTTGCAGAGGCCTGGACTGGAGACCGCTTCCGGGGAGATAGTCCAAAGGGGAAGTTAAAGCTGAGAGACCGACGAGAGAGAGAGGAGAAGAAAGAAGAAAGCTACAGATCGACTCGGACGGCAGCGGCGGTGGCCGCCACCGCCCAGGGGCGGAGGCTTGAGTATGCTTCTCAGATCTACTTTTGCCGAGAGAGAGTTGTGAAATTAGAGAGTTGTGAAATTTGAGAGTCGAACCGAGATTGTACATGTCTATTTTGTCCGAACTGATTGGTCCGAACCGAATTGAACCGGACTTTTTTGGTTTTTTGTTCAAAATCGGTTCAATTTGGCAAGATTTTGAATCATGTTTGGTTTACCGTTCGGCGAAGTTACCTGTCTTTTAAAAAGAACCAAAAATATACAAAAATTAAACCAAAATTAAATCAAATCAAACCAAAATATATATATAAATCCAAACCGAATTAACCGATTTTAACCGAAAACCCTAAAATATCAGTTCAGATAAAAATTCATTAACCAAAAGAAACCAAAATATCGGTTAATTTCGGTAGTATTGTTTGATGACAAAAAAACCGAGAACCGAAATAATTGACTTGGTTCAGTTTCGGTTAACCCAACACTCGCAGGGCTAGAACGTACCATACACACCAACCATTGTCTTTGTGCGATCAATGACTTTAGCAATTAGACAATATTAGTTAAAACAAAAAACATAGTTTTCAGATTGCAATGCTTCTTTCTTTTATTTTTTTTAACAGAGGAAGGCAATGGTTATTACATTCTCAATCTCGTTGATCATATCCTTATCTTCACATAAATATACATAGGAATTTAAATAATGAGATGGTGAAAACGAATAAAAATCAAACTCGAGCTAAACATCTTACCTAACCTCATTTTTACGATGCGTCCGAATACTTGTACATTTTTATAGCATAAATCATAATATAATGAAAGTGTTCCAGTCGCCACGATCTCATCAAGGAAACACATCCACGACAGTTGATGTTAACTTCCAATCAAGACTTTCTAAATTTAGAGCAGATAAGAAAACTAACAACATACATGCATGTGGTATTTATTTCTCTAACCTGAGGGATGAGACAAAACCCAAATATGGCAGGGTCCCGCAATGCAGCCATGTACTTGATGCAATCTTCAATATGCATCAATGCATGGTTACTATATCATTAAGCACTGCACTGCTTTGCTTGAGGTCTCCTCGTATTTTAAGTCCTACAACATTTGTGTGTATTTGTTCACCAATTAAAGAAAGAAGAGCGTTACTAACAAATAGTCACGCTATAAGATGAGAGAGCTTGAGAATGGTATGTATGCTGCCTCAAGCTTGTCAAAATATTTTCCCCCAAATCTTGTGAGGCCAAAACATGCGTGACTTTGATATCTCATTAATGTCTTCGAGATAATCTGTGATGATATTTGTTTTCTGCATATATTAGATCAACGTTATGAGTTATTTGACAACAAAAAGTGCAAAATTTTTGAGGAAGAAACCTTTTGCGTCTACACTTTTACATTTATACGGTATAAAAAAAATATATTAAATTTTATTGATAATATTTGAATAATAAATAGTGGAGAAGTGTCTTTAGTCAAATGGTTAACTGTCTATTTCTGCGGTTTTCTCCATCGATGTTTGACTTCAGTAAATCGCGTTATCCCGCATAGAAATTGAACAATGAGTCGTGACTTGTCGACCCAATAATGTAAAAAATAAGAAGTGGTAACCCACACACTTTTTCAGATTTTATTGGTAATTTTTTTTTTAAATAGGATTTGAACCTCACACACTTCATCTTATAATAGAATAATACAATTTAATTTTACGCACTCCATCTCAATAAATAAGAAACAAAAAAATTCATACCAAAAATAATATGTGCATCCTATCAAATCTATATCTGAATTAGTATCAAAGAAATAAAAATATTTAGACGACAAAAATTTTTTTTTAATAAAACATAATTAGTAAACAAAAATAAATAAAAATTGATCCAAAAAATTGGAAAACTAATATTTTTTAAAGTATTTTTTGTTTCACCCGTAATCTCATAAGTAATAGATTAATATTTTTATCAAGTGATCTAAAATTCATTCATATAAACTTTTTTTTTTTCATGTTTTTTGGGTTTCCACTTTAGAATAAAAAATACTACAATACAATAATAATTACACGTTCTATCTAATAAATTAATGTTAAATAATTTATATTGTTATTTAGAGTTTCAACGCTCTTTATCGGTTAATTAAATCAAACCAAAATAACTTCTTAGAGATTAACTAGAATTTAACCAAAGCTAAATCAATTGAATGGAATCGAATTTTCATACCGAACCAAAAATAAACCGAATGATGGGAAAAAAAAAGGATTTTTGTAGGCCGGTTAAGTCTCCGGGTCGGTACATAATCTTCTTCTTCTCTCGCCTTCTCCTCCTCCGCGAGAGATTCGAGAGAATCATCTTCCCCCATGGCGAGCGAAGAAGACAAAGCCCTTGAAAATCTTCTTGACAATCAGTTAAAGGAACAAAAAGAATCTCTTTCCGCCATTGACGAAGCCCTAGCTTCTGATCCATCTAATCCCGAGCTTCTCTCGGTAATTTTTCTTCTCTGAAATCAGATCCCTAGTTATCTGGAGAACTAAGATTACTACGATTCATAACTCTCTCGTCTGTTTATCACTATCAATACACCAAAATTTGATCTTTGTCTAAAAAAATTATGTATTGGTTAGTCGAATGCTATTTCCTTTTTGTCTTTGATAATCTCATTCTTAGAGTAGTTAGAGGTGAAAAGCATGAGTTTTATTCTTAATCTCATGAGTTGTTTACCTTCTGCTTCATGTGTGTGGTTTTGTCTTTTGTAAGGTCCATGAAGAACTTGTCTACGCAATCAAGGAGGCAGAGGAAGGGCTTTTTCACTTAAAACGTGCGCGGTTATTGCAGGAAGCTGATATAGTTCTGAATGGTCTGAGTCATGATGCTGGAGTTGAAGCTGAGCATCTAAATGAATTGGAGCCAGATAAAATTGAAGAGAAAAAGGAGTTGGATGGATCGAAATGTAGGTTCAGACACACTGATGGTCGTTGGTATAATGGTCGCATTATTGGGTTTGAAGGCTCTGATACTGCCAAGATCTCTTTCCTTTCACCCACATCTGAGAGTATGACGGTGAGAAATTTGTAGTCTTTACTCAGTTTCCTTATGAGGATTTATTATGTTTTCTTGACATTTCCTTTTACCAAACTATGGTCTCATCTGTTTGGTTTTTACTCAGTTCTTGTGGTATCCACATGAGCTATAGTTTTTTTTTTCTTTTTCTTACAAGAATTCTTATGGAGAACATGGTAGTTTGGGTTATAATAGTTATACGAACCGGGTTTCGGAAAGCTAGGGTGGCTAGAGTTTACTGAAAGCCTCAGTTTTGCTTGTCTATGTAGCTTAATTAGGTTTTGCTACAGGCATATAATAATGGCTGTGAACGACTAATTTTGAGATTGTTACTGTTGGCATTTGTGCAATTGCTGTTTTGTGTCTCAGATACTAACGCTGCACCGCACTATTGCAGATGTGCAAGTTTTTCATGCAACAGAGGTGTCGGTTTGGCAGTTCCTGTCGTTCATCACATGGTATGTTTCAAGCATAATTAGATGATAATAATATTTATCTTCTATTGTTTATGTGTTATATGTTCATACTGCCACTACATTAGAAGTTTAGAAGTCGGGAATGTGGCCAATTTGTTATTCTGGTGGTTAACTGCAAGATATCAATGCAGGACTAGATGTGCCGTTATCTTCTCTAAAGAACTATGAACAGACTGAGTGGAAGGAATCAATGGTAGGCTCCAAGATTTGGGCAGTTTCTGGCAGTAAATACGACATATGGAGGAAGGCTGAACTTGAATCATGGGATGATGAGTTACAAATTGGTGGAGTTGTTTTCAGAGATAATGGAAGCTGCGCAAAGCTAGGATCTGATTGTATGGCATTATCAGAGTATGCTCAGATGACTGATGATGACAGGGAAGAGGAGGAGGAGGACGAAGAAGGGAGTGCTTCAGATTCTGAAGAATCTGTTTCAAGTGAATATGATGAAGAGTCTCCACAAGGCATAGGCTTTTTAGAAAGCATAAATCAATCGAGAGGCGTCCAAACTGACACCGCCTTATTTGCTAAGTGGGAGAACCACACCAGAGGAATAGCTTCTAAGATGATGGCAAATATGGGTTACCGTGAAGGGATGGGTCTTGGTGCCTCTGGCCAAGGGATATTAAATCCTGTCTTAGCAAAAGTACTTCCAGCAAAGCGGTCACTGGATTACGCTCTTGAGCATATTAAAGACGGAGAAGGTAAAAGCGAGAAACAAAAGAAGAAAAGGAGCAGAGGTGGGAAAAGGAAGCGTGAGAAGAAGTTTGCAGAAGCAGCTAGAGCAGCGAAACAAGAAGAGGAATCGAAGCCAGATTTGTTTAGCTTAATCAACGAACAAATTTTTCCTACGCGCCATGAGAAAGTAAACGGCATAGAGTATGTAAAAAAGAGGCAAAACAAAGGTCCAGTAGACAGGAAAGCTCTGGTTGCATACGAAGACGAAGTCAAGGACTTGAAGTTGGAAGCGATGAAACTAGAACAGATGGTGAACAGAAACAAGAACGATCAAGTCGTTTCAGATGCTGCGACAAGAAGATTAAACGAAGTCCGAAAGGCATTGGCAAGTACATTAGCAGCTCAAGCAGCTGCCTCAAATGCTGTAGAAAGCAAAGAGAAAGAGAAGAAATGGCTCAAGTTTTAGAACATAGAACCTTAAATCAGTTTAACAGAAATTTCATGGTTAAACTGTAAGATTTATGGCAAACACTGGAACCTTCTGAATTATAATTGCGTTTACAAGCAAAATAGTATTCCATGAAATACATATTGTTGGAAGAAGAGGAGGCATCCCAATATACATTTTCATAGTCTTCTGTGTGTTCTAATGAAGTTATTGGTGTTTAGATTTATAGCTCTTAAGCAAGCATAAGCTGCGGCCGCGCACAATGCTGCTGAACCTAACAGGACAGCCTTCCACTGTCTACTAACCACCAGAATGGCCATACCTGTCAGGGCCACTGCCGTGGCAGAGAGGATATTTTTCCAGAGCTCAAAAGATTTGATCACTTTGCTGCAGCTTCGACAATGGATAATATGTCTGAAGTACCGGTTAGCCAAGTTGGGAGCGTGCATAGTTCCAATTCCACCTTTTGCAGGGTAAGAAGCTGAGAGAGCTGCAATGAGCCCTGCAGGTGCGTGTTCCACTACGGGAGGGACCTTGGGGAGAGATATGGTCCTATGCCCGAAATGGTAAGGCATCCCGTGACCAACTTTGTCCATCCACTTTCTATATTCAGCGACCCATGTGTCCGATGACTTAAGATTTAAATACAAGTCCTTAGTTGGTACTTTCTCCTTCATCAGAACCTCGTTTTGAGACGATAGAAACCCCATGTCCTGTTCAAAGACCTTGCAGGCATTCTGATGAAAGAACCATTGAGGTAAATTCTGAACCAATGCCGATTTTTTTGTGACCCCAAACCTAACAATAAGCATAGACTTCCCTTGCCCTGTAGGTCTACAAAGAAACAGCCCCGAAAAGTAGTTCTTCACACCATCCTTGCCCTCAATCTCTCTATTGTTCTGCAGAACACATGGAGCATCAAACCGGAGTAGATTACTCCCTTTCCCATCTTTCTCTCGTCCCCAAGTCCCTGCGAAACCCCGGTTAGTTCGCTCGGTGACCTCAAAAACCAAAGGCTGAGCATCTTCTCTTTTAGCAGTGAAGTCAGTTCTATCATGGGAGATAGGGACATGAGCCGGATCCATCAGATTCTCTAAAAGAATGGAGTGGTCATAAGGGAGCTCGTGAGTAGTCGAAAGGTCGAAGAAACCGGGTCTATCGAAATTCTCAAACCAAGGAAGCTTTTCAGGGTTTGGAGGTGTCTTTGTTGACATCCACACCCATACAACTCCTTGTGAATCCTTCACCTCATAGGTCTTTACACAAGCCGCCTTTGGAATTTTGGCACTTGCAGGAAGCTGTTATTAAAAAAAAAAAAAAAACCAGTGAGTACGAAATGTCCATAGTTTGATAAACGTCAGTGAATGAACAAACCTGAGGAATCTTGACGCATTTGCCATCTCCTTCAAATTGCCAACCATGGTACAGACATTCTAATCTTCCATCAATCAATTGTCCTTCAGACAGCTTAGCCAACCTTAAAAAAAAAAAGACAAAACTCAATTTCAGATTTCTAAACAAAACGAGTGGTTATGGTTTGCTGGATCAGTCTCTCTCACCGATGAGGACAACGATCCTCGAAACAGCGAAGTGTACCGTCGCCGTCTTTATACAAAACTATTTGGCGATCAAAGACGGTGAGCCCAAGCGGCGCATCGTCGGGTACGTCTCTGGCGAGATACAAAGGGTACCACTCCTCTGTCCAATCGTAATCTGCCACCTCAACACGTTTCTCTTCTTCAGGGTTTAAAAGAACATCTCCTCCTCCTCCTCCTAATGTCTGATCAGCTACGGCGGTACCGGCGGCGGCGGAACGGCGGAGGAGATGGAAACGGGGTTTCGTCGGTGCTGTGCATGTTATTCTCTGGTTGAATTGGTTGTGGATTATGGGTGTTGTTACTTTAGTGAAGAGGATTGGAGAAGTAGCTGTGAGTTGAAGAGAAAAGCTTAGAAAAGGAACAGCCATGGCGGACTCTTTATTACAGGAATCGATGACAATGTGCTTCCCCTAAATAGATCATAAGGTTGCTTGTTCAACCGTTGGACCTCGTTCCACCACATACACAAGTAGAAAATTTAGATAAAGCGTCATCGTTTTGTATTTTTTTCAAACATTAGTCTATTATTTATTTATGTTGTTTAGCTTTTGGTTTTAATACAGAAAAAAAAAATTAAGGATTTATTGTTAGGTGGGTGACCAAAAAAAAAAAAAAAAGAATTATTGTTAGGTTTATATAATTCAATAAACCACTAAAATTAACACAAGCCAAAGCGTATTTAATTTTTTTTTTTCAAGATTTGGATTATGAAAATCATAGAAATTGATAGACTGTGCGTTTATTTGGTAACATAAAACGGTACATGTTTTTTTGCGAGTAGAGATAGCGGTAAACGATATCAGAATAGTTTAAAACGGTAAAAAAAAATGGTATGAAAAAAACTGAGAATAACATTTTTTGGTATCGGTTTTATGATTGGTAATTGTTTAAACGGTAACATTCCATACCGCAACAATACAAAGTCATCAATGTCGTTTTTGTTTAAGACTGATGCTGGGTTGTTTTGGAAGAGCTGATCGCAGTGTACATCACCATCTGAGTTAACACGAGAAATTTGTGTGGTCTCATCTGATCCGGTCAATTCAACATTGTGTGAGAGCAATAGCGCCTTGATTTAGACACACGACACAACCTTAGCCTAGTGCACATAATAGATGTATCAAAAGGAAAGTTTCAAGAGCCATTCATTAATTAGCTCAACAATATTGTGACTCCAATGACTTTCGTTGATCACGCTTCGCCGCTTAATTTGGTGATAAGCTCTCGGGTGTGAAATGTATGTAAGTTGGATGATAAAACAAATAAAACATAAGTTAACTATTTGCAGTCTCGTGATGTGGTAGAATTGACAAAGAACAACGCGAGCAGAGCTTAACGGCAAACACAAAATATGAAGTAGTTTGAGTAAGAACATAGGATATATAGACGAAAAACTGATGGAAACCACATACATCTCGCCGAAATATTTGTCTCATAACCTAACATGTAAATATACATTTACATCTTAGTTACACAGTGAGTAGATAAACTTGAATGTTTTGTATATACATAATACATTTATCTATTTGCACAAGCTTTAAAACCTAACATGTAAATTATTTGCTAGTTTTTTTTTTCCTTATAACTTATAAGATTATTGCTTAGGTTATTGAAATCGAGTCAGAGCCTGGACCCTCTGAGGTTTGATATGGTGAAGAGTGGCTAGTAGACTAGCAGTAACACTAAAATTTCAATTGTAGTTTCCCTCTTACCCAAAATCGGGTTAGAGCCCTCCCACCGGACCCTTTGAGGTTCGATATGATATGCTAACTACAGGTAATAATCTTGGGCAAGGCTACCTACAAAGAGTTGATTTATTGTTTAATGGTTCTTGGAACTTAGCGAATCTTTGATTTCGTACTTGGTAAGTAGTAGTAGTAGTAGTATTGATTAGTTATTAACATTTCATTCTCCATGAGTAAAATCAGATAGACTGTATTTATGTATAGAAAATCCAAATCTCTCCTTCGCTTGTTAATTTTTGTGGTCCTAGAAGAATCAATCATGTTAACTATCAAGATTCATCTACTTATTTAATCAACAAAGTACTTTGCAGGTTTTTCCAAGTCATGAAAGCCAAAGCATTAACAGAAACTATGATTAAATGAAGAGTTTCTCAAGCACATTACAGGATCCTTTCGTACATTTTTCCTTTTTATAGATTCTCTTCTTTTTTTTCAATTGTTTACGAAAGTGATATATACTATAACAAGCCAAAAAAGATGAATTCCCTTAAATGATTAGCATGAGTTTTTTTTTTTTAAGAAATATCCGAAAAGTACACAAAATAGTTGTCTAGTTTTTGTCACAATATTGGAGAAATTCATATACTATTTTATGTTTTCTTTTCCTGAAATTCTCCTGCATGCAGTGATTGGATTCACTAATTTCAACTTCTGGAATTAACACTAAAAACACAAATCTTGTTCTGCATATTGATGATGGGCATGGATGATGACTCCCATGGATGCATGCATAAGAGAGTAAAGAGACTGTCATTAAATTCTCCTGACTCAACCATCACTCACTCTTTTACTCTCCCTCTGACACAAACACACATGCAATTACAGTTATCATTTATCACAACAACTACCACCTCTCTCTCTCTCTCTCTCTCTCTCTGGGCAGATTAAGCAACTTCAATTTCCTTCTTGACATAGACACATTAAAAAATGGCGTTGCAGGTTTCTTCATGCAGACCAAAATCCACCTTCTCCTCTCTTCTTCTCTGTCTTCCTCTACTTTTGCTTATTTCTTCCTCTGTAGCTGACCTCTCTTTCAACTTCTACGCCGGTTCTTGTCCTGGAGCTGAGTTAATCGTGAGGAACACAGTTAGATCTGCTTCCTCTTCTGATCCATCAGTCCTTGGGAAGCTCCTACGTCTCATCTTCCATGACTGCTTCGTTCAGGTATAATACATTGCTTCAAGACCACCTCTTTCTTGCATAACAAGGCTTTTCCTATGAAATGAGATTTTTTTGTTGTCTTTGATATCTCAGGGTTGTGATGCATCAGTGTTGATTCGAGGAAACGGTACAGAGCGAAGCGACCCTGGGAACGCGTCTCTAGGAGGATTCGCTGTTATAGAAAACGTCAAAAATGTCCTCGAAATCTTTTGTCCGGGCACAGTGTCTTGCGCTGATATCCTTGTTCTTGCCGCTAGAGATGCAGTAGAAGCTGTAAGAATTTCATCAAATTCACATACATAAAGATATGTATATAACTCTGTTTCTTTTCTTGTTTGGTTTTTAAAAACTCTGTTTCTTGTTGTTGTGAATACTTTTTTTACGGACAGCTCGGAGGACCCGTAGTTCCGATACCGACAGGGAGAAGAGACGGAAGGGTCTCAATGGCGGCAAATGTCAGACCAAACATCATCGATACCGATTTCACAGTTGATAAGATGATCAATATCTTTTCCTCTAAAGGCTTATCTGTTCAAGATCTAGTCGTCCTCTCTGGTATGTTACATTTCTTGATATTCAAAAAGGAGAGATATATCTTTCTTTAAAACAAACCTTTAATTTTCGATTATATTACGGTCTCAGGAGCGCACACTATTGGAGCTGCACATTGTAACACATTCAACAGTAGGTTTAAGCTTGATCCCAAAGGCAATTTAGAGCTAATAGACTCGTCTCTCGATAACTCCTATGCGCAAACACTTGTGAACAAGTGTTCATCGTCCTTGGATCCGACGACCACGGTCGTTGATAACGATCCAGAGACATCGTCGACGTTCGATAATCAGTACTACAAGAATCTGCTGGCTCACAAGGGTTTGTTTCAAACGGATTCAGCTCTCATGGAAGATGATCGAACGAGGAAGATTGTTGAGATTCTTGCGAATGATCAGGAGAGTTTTTTCGAGAGATGGACTGAGTCTTTTTTGAAGATGAGTGTAATGGGTGTGAGAGTTGTTGGTGAAGAAGGTGAGATCAGACGCTCTTGTTCTGCTGTTAATTAAACAGAGATTAGAAAAAGTTCTAAACAGAGGGGAGCAAAACTGGAAAATAGTGTCTTACTCTTACTGTTAGTTTTAATACGATTTCTCGATTTATTTATTTTCAGCTCCGATGTAGACAAATAAAGCAAAACCTCTATAAATTTATAAAATCGGAGCTATAATATTTTATTAATTTATTTATTAAAAATATTTGTTTTAATTATTTTATTGTTTAATATTTTATTTAACATTTTCTATAAAATATGAGTCGAGATATTTTAATGTAAAAATTAATGTTTTAGATGCTATAAATTTTCTAGTTTCAACTTCAACATTGTAAAATTTAAAAGTAAAAAACTTTTTTGACGATAAATAGCAAAGATCTTGTTAGAGCATGTGTAAACTTTTGCTTGATAATGAAAGTTATGTAAAACAAGGTTAGAAACCGGATGATCAAACTCTTTTGTTAAGTTCTAGCTAAATAAATCAATGTGTCCATAAAAATCCCTACAATCCGATTTGAGTCAAAGGTTGTCTTTTCACCATCCATATTCTTTTTATATCTCAATGGTTTGTTCAATGATTAGAATATTTTATATTTGAACAAACTAAGATAATGACTTTGATGAAATATACTTTATAGAATTGTATCATC
Organism: Boechera divaricarpa; assembly: GCA_026770425.1. NCBI lineage: Eukaryota > Viridiplantae > Streptophyta > Magnoliopsida > Brassicales > Brassicaceae > Boechera > Boechera divaricarpa. The sequence continues at coordinate 4,076,471 of CM049186.1, read as the reverse complement.
TTTGATATGTAAGTTGTAGACTACAAAAATTCTTGAGTGCTAGAATATGGGACAACCATTAACTGAAGATTATATTCCAATATGAAAAAAGTGAATAGACTTAGATAAATGTGAAGTGAGTCTATTCAAAAATCCAGTAGCATTTTAAATTTCATCATGTCATCGCTAATTCGCTACCTTTAAATTCACCAAACAGTTCATTATAAGTGTATTATCAAGGTGTTTGTAAGGTATTATGAACGTTTTAACATAATTATAGCAGCCACGTGAGCTTCAAGCCAAGGTAAAAACGCAAGATAGTAGTCGTGACCAACAGCCATAGCCATCAGCTGTCGGCTCCTTGGTAAGGCGAGACGTTTTGATTTTCTGCAGAAAAAAAAAATTCAATATTTTGGAGAAAGTAAATCAGAATGGAAATTAGTAATAGCTGATTTTATTTCATTAATATCTTTGAAAATTTAAATTAGAAAGGATATTAATAACATTTTCACCAATATTGTATTTTCGATGTAATTCATTTAGAAAGGTAAATGAATTGATAATGACAATAGTTCTAAATAAGTATTTTAGAGATTTATTGTGAATGTGACACGTAGAAAAATGACTTCGCAAATAACGTTTAAGAAATCTTATTACCCTATTGTGAGATTCGTTGTGAACGCACATAAAAAAAATGATATAAATGTCAAGAATAGTATTATAGTCATGTTTAAACAATTGGTTTGAGTCAAATTACTGGTAGTCAAAGTGAAGTAATTTTATATACGTGTATATATATATATAACTTAGGATATTTGGATTAGATCAATTGAGATATGGCTTAGAATATTAAACTAATTAAATATGGTGTGTTTGTATTAGAAAACATCTAATTTTCCTAATATCTTTATACCACACAAACTAAAAAAAAAATTGAAAATGCATCCTATTTCATTAAATATGTTAGATCATAACATTTTTTGTTTAATATTTAGAAAATAAGTATAAAGATTATATTTTATATTACTTTTGATTTGATTGATCTCCATTTTGTGGAGGAAGAGAATAAAATTACAAAAAATAGACAACTTTGGAAGTTTCTTTTTCTCAGAAAACCCATTATTTTATATATCGTTTTCATATAGAGAGATTGTAAATAAAAATTTATTAGTTCAACTTCATGTAAACTAGTATAATATTGTGAAAATTAATTCAAAAACAACAATCTCCTAATAACTTAGCCCCTGATTAAATAGGGAAACATTATAGTTATACTTAATCTTCTATTAACCGATACTACCATGTTTCTTTCACCGGAACAACGCCGAATTCGCCATAGACTCCGACGTCTCCACCATCGTTACCTCTCGAATCTGTTCGCTTAGCAAAACGTCCTTTGATTCTTGGCCTCATCTCAGCGTAAGCTTTACGCGATGCGTACCGAATCGTCTTCTCAAACTTCCGATTCTTCCTCTTCTCTCTATACCTCAAAACCCTAGCTTCCCTCTCCGCCGGTGACAACTGCAAAGCTGGTGTCGCCGTCGTCATCGTCGTGGTGTTAGACATCTCCGCCGTAGCTCCTCCACCTTCAGGCACCAACGCTACATCTAAAGATCTCGACGAAACCTAAAAACATTTCACAAACTCAAATCAGATCCAATTTTTTTTCCAGATCTAGATCTGAAAATTTCAATCAGATCCATGACAACTTAAACATGAAATTTGCAGATTGATTAAGAAGATAGAGAGGGTTCGTACAGGTTGGTTGGTGAAATTGAATCCGTGTTGAGAAACTTTGGAAGCAGAGAGATCGAAATTGAAGTAATCTTCATGGAGAAACATCTTTTTCTGCACAGGAACGACTCCATCGTTACCGGAGCTATTCTCCGACGTAACCTCCATCTTCGGATACTCAAGATCGGAAAACAAATTAGAGATCTCAACTCCTTCTTTAGGTAAAAGCCAAGACGCAGCTTCAACGCTGACGTCACCACCATCTTCATCTACAACATTGACGGAGGAGGAAGCAGATTTGACAGATCCTGAAACGGCGTCGTAAAACGGCGTGATCGGGACGCGCTCGTGGCGGCGAGAGAGTGGATTTGCTGAGTGGATATCACGGTCGCACGTTATGCAGAGAGCGGCGGCGTCGGCTTTGCACGTGACGTGTGCTGGTGCTTGTTCACAGACTTCGCATAGCCAAACTCGTTCGTGACGCGAAGCGAGTTTGTTAGCTGTGTGGATTTTTCCGTCGCAGTGGCCGCAGAGAAACGCGGCGTCTGCGCGGCAGAATAGAGTCGCCGCCGTCGATTTGCACGAATCGCACAGTCTCGACGACGCCATGGATTTGATTCTCTCTCACTTTCTCTCTCTCTGTATCTCTACTGTTTTTGATTATTATTTTAATAATTGAGTCAGCTTTCTCTCTATTGACTCTTCGTGTTGTGGAAGTGAGACTGTATCCGACGCGCTGGGACTAGAGTGGGTCATGGAGATCTGAGAGTAACGAATAGAGAAATGACACGTTAGTGAACCTTAGCCGAATAGTTGAAATTTATGAGACACTGCGGAGAAGTGGGCCTAATCACGTGAAGTTGCATTTTCACAAAAGGAAATAGGCGTCCTACTATTACCGAACCAAACCCATTTTTGGTCATTTTTGGCTATGGGTCGGTTAATATATATGAATAGATTGTCATGACTTTTAGATAGATAGGTCAGTTCGGTTCGGTCCATTTTTATTTACTTTTTTTTTTTTAACTTTCTGACCAAAGTAATATAGATTTTACCAAAGTGATATAACCGATAACCAAACCGATTATTTATTTGGATAATTTTGGTAAGATTTTTTAAAGGTACAAAAGAGGTGAAAATAACATTTTTTGTACTATTTTTATTATTAGTAAAGATTTTGTACCACAATGGTACATATTTACCAATCAAAGCTACTATTATTTCCAAATGTCTATAATTATCTATTTTAATCTTGATTAAGGTGAAAACTAAGACTGTTGATTTGCGAAGAACTAAGAAGGTAATGCTTTAACAAACTTATCACTTATTAAGGAAAATGAAAATTTCTGAAACACCAAATAGGCAAAAGAGACTAGGTGAACAAGCCAAAGCTTGTGTAATGTTATGTGGTTTTGCAAGACTGTTAAAAAACAATTTCATCCTTGGATCTATGAGGTTGGTTATGCATTGGTTAACTTGATCAAGTTAGAGGGTGAAGACCAACATAGAAAAGTAGTCGCATTAGATATAGTGGAATTGTTGCGCTCGGCCAAACTTGCAGTACAGAAATGAAAAGTTCAAGGGACTAAGTTGAAGCAGCTTTGTAGCGCAACGCTCTGGTTGTAGCTTTGGAGGAAGCAGTAGATAAAGAAGAAGAAACAGAGATTTCTGGGAGCTTAGAGGAAGCCTTCAAAGAGGCATTTCAATGGGACAAATATAAACCCAATGGAAAGCAGAGACTGCGGAAGATGAAAACTACAGAATCGTATAAGTTAAATATCTAGAATTCTAGATACTTGTACCGCTCCTTTGGAAAAAGGCAGTTCACGGTTTTTAGAACTGTTGATGATTTATTTTACCTTTGCAAAATGCAAGCAGATATGAAAGGAAAAGAGTGAGTGATTATTTCAGAAAAAAAAATCAAAAAAAAGATACTAGGAATGTCCTTGACGCTCTCACATGAAAGCTCCACATTGCGTTTTATGGCTTTGATATTTTTGAAATGTTGGAAGTTTCCGACGATTTTGTCTGACATATTCCAGACGAAATTAAGTTCGTCGGAATTTTTAAAAAATTACCAACTAAACTCCGACGACTTTTCCTGACGTAGAACTCCGCTCGGAATTTAGTCGCCAAGTGATCTGAAATGTTCCAACCACCGCTTTTGTCGGAACTTGTAGCCAGAATCTGATGTGTTTTCTTGTAGTGAGATTTGATTACAAATTATCTTATTTACACCATTACATTGTCTCGTAATTGATCAAAAAGCAAATTATTTTTATGTTCTTTAGAAACTCGAACAATAGAATTTTGGAGTTAGTCAAAGCAAGACGCTAACAATTCAAATGAATAATGGAAAAATGTAGCCAAGATAGTAACATAAGATAGTTTATTTTGAAAAAAATTACAAATTTTTTCATATAGTTGACTTAAAATTGTTTAAAGAACGATATAATAAACTATTCATCTAAACATATAAATCAAGGTCAATCTTAAAACATATAAGCCAAAGATGAAAATGTGAATAACAATAATAAAAATTAATATAGAGAGGTGAGAAAATAATTATGATAAATAACATATATCATCTTTTTTGATTATACTTCTCTATTTGATAATCAAATCATAAGATTTTTTTATTATATTTTTGGATTGTCATTTAACAATATCATTTTTTATTATTGTTGTATCTGATCTAGTGAAAATTTCGAACAAATATTTAAATAATTTGCTATTAATTGATTATAGCGACCATTGATTCATGTTTTTTGTTTGAATTATATTTGAAACCACAAATTTTAAAATCAAATACTTATTTATTGTTTTAGTTCTTTCACAAACTAATGAGGTTTTTTACTTTTAAATTGTTTTGATACTATTGCATTTTTAAATCTGTTTTGAGTCTCCATATATGTTGCCACGACTTTGGTTACACTGATGGTCAGTACACTGTGGTGTCTACCATGCTCAAGGATCATGCATTTAGGATTCTTGGCATTGTCATGCTCTACTTCAATCTTAGCGTGAAAGATTACATCACGGCTAAGAACCACGACGCCGCTCGAGATGCTGATGGTTGGGCAGGGATGATCTTTACATATATTTCTGCCATTGATGCTCTTGTGAGGCCCAAATACACGAAGCTCAGGATCTTTGAAAAGATTTTTATAGTCTCCATCTACGTGTCCATTTGGGCACTATTCTTCGCTATGTTCAAGGAAATCAACATCCTCTTCATGTTCATTAGTGGGATCTCTGTTTAATAGGATTCTTCGAAGTGATTCATAGGCGTAGTGATCTCTGAATGTGTCGCCCATGCCCAACAAATTCATTACATCCTTGCTCAATGCGGTGAAGAATAAGCCAGAAGATATCCAATCTCTTCTTGCTGCAACCCTGATTCTGGTCGTGATTGAACCTGAGAATCCAAGCATTATCACCATTGTTGATGCATTGAAGGAACGTTATGCAACTGCTGCCGAGGGCAGACGTAGAGCATCAATAGATATAGCACGGGCCCCACTCTATTATATATATATATTTAATTTCTAAATGAATCTAGTAGTAAAAAGTGCACAGGCCGAAAACATTAAAAACAAAAAAATGCCCCAACCCAAAAATTTATAAAATAAAAAACTCACATAAAAAAACTAAACTGGCAAAAAATATTAAAAGCATTAATCAGAACCTAAAATATTAAACTAAAATCCTCAAACTGAAACCAAAATTAGAAACCTCATTTTCATCATCTCCTCTCTATTGTAAATCAGTCCCATGTGTTAATTATTTGAGTCAAATTTTTATAATAGTGCATATAAAAAACTAACCGATAGTGCAAACATTTATCTAATATTAAATTTTTTTGTATAATGTGTCTCAGATTAAATTTTGTCCTGGATCCACCGCAACACAAAAGTAGTATTCCAAATTTCTGAGTAGGAATCGTTCTAAGTCTCTGCGAGTCTATGCTATGAGACCTAAGTTGTTTTCACTGCCACCCAACTACCATCGATGGACTAGGAAAAATATTATCCTGCCGAAAAGACTCAAACCTAAAACCTCCCTAGCACAAAAACAAGGACACTACTAGACCCAGTTTCTCTGTTAACTTCTAAAGTGTTTTAAAATACTTACATTAATTGAACATTTTATGAGAATTTCAAAGGTTTTATTTTTTATGAATGATCGGAGGGAGAGAATATGTAAACTGATTGATAAATCAAGTGGCTCACTGAGATAAATCAAGCATGTGACCAGAGTCCAAATCGATTTCTAAAGCAAGGACTGTCGGTGTTAATTGTTAAAGATTAAATTAAAACACTTATAGTCCAGTGCTTACATTCTACCGGAGTTCGACACAAATATATGCATAGTCCTTAATTCGGGATTTCATACAAACATAAGCAAATATGCAAAGCCGTAGGAGAAGACAAATAACATAACTTCGGACTTTTAAACCTCAAACGTTTGGAATTAGTTCGACAAAACACCACTTGGACCCTTATCAGTGTTTCGTCTGGAATTATTTCAATTTCATGTTAAAAGGTGATATATCCCTTGTGGGTCTCAATTAAAAATCCGCGTTGAGTTTTTCTTTCAGAAGGAAACAAAACAACAAAAAAAGAGACAATATTATGTGAACGTGTCATTGATATTAACTCATAAGATGAAGAACTAAGATAAACCATACTAAACAAACCAAAAAGTATAAATGATCGAAGATACACAATTGAGGGATGACCAATTGGTGTATGGAGATGATTTTAGCCACTGCCTGACTTCAACGTATTACTCAACCTGAAGATCAAGACGGAGAGGATATAATATTTGAGAACAAACGCACAAAGAAATGGGTTCGGTTTCAGGAATAGGACCAAGATATGGTTAGGTTTCAGAATGTGCTTACCAGTCTAATCCCTCGAAAAGTCCCTCGCCTTTCACAGCACAAGTTTTGAAGATTGCCCATTGACGACTCTTTATCTTATGTAACTCCAAAGCTTCTGTAACAGCCGCATCATCGAGTGCACCAGGAAGATCCTGTTTAGTCGATTTAAGGAAACTCAGACCAGATTATTATAAATTTTATCAGCAGAAATGTTTATAACGCATGCAAAACAAAAATGTTTTTTTTTTCCCTACAGAAAACCAATGCAAACAGTCAAAATTATCAGAAGAGCTAACATTTAGATACTACTAACCTGCTTGTTTGCAAATATCAGAACCACCGCACCTTTCAATTCCTCTTCCTATAAAATACAGTTGACAAGAGAGTCATAGTTAAATGCTGACAGTGGCAGAGCTACACTTTGTTGTAAGCTCTGTTGCATAATGAAACAGTTTAAGGTTATATCATAAGATCTATGGAGCGACATGATCACTTGTTCCTTTTCACCCAGCACTAACCTAGATATTTCAATTTTAGTGTCACCTATTAGAAGGCAGTTTGACAATGTAAGAATAATTTAATAGAAAAACTTACAAGCATCTATAACAGTTACACGAAATTGAGCAAATATTGTATTTCTTTATTAGTAATATACGTCGCCAGAAAACGAATTTCCTAGATTAATCTTGGATGCAAGAAGTCTACCAGGAAAATAATACAGCAGTGTATGAAGAGGAAGCCTCAGCAGTAATTTACCTCCAAAATTGCATGAAACTCCTCTTTCGCCACCCCGATTCTATCTGTATCGCTCGAGTCGACAACATAGATCACTGCTTGTGTATTCGGGAAATAGCATCGCCAGTATGGCCTGTCACAATAACAAAATACAGTATAATCTTGATGGAGCCATTTAAGGTCTTCATTCCTTCACAGTACATGCAATAAATTTATCATTTCAAGAAATGAGAAACGAGGTAATTAAGCTACCTGATGCTCGTTTGTCCACCTGTCAAAGGAAAGTTCTAGTTAATGTACTGTGTCGCCGAACCAATTTTTATTTATTAAAATGTGAAACGCAAAAGAAATCTCATGTAAGTATCTACTAACAACAAGACATATAGACATACAATACATACATTTTATGCAAAACAATCAACAAACTACATAACAAGAACATGTGATAATACAAAACTCTTTATCATCCATATTCGAATATAAAGAATTTCATTCGTATCATCAAGACCAACCGGAAAAGGTTGGAACAATCCAATATACCCACATATACCAAAACTACTTATCATTATGAAGGACATATAATCTAAGGACTCCAAATCAAGGAAATTCCTGATCATGGGTTCGGGTAATTCACTCAAAGAAAAACATTCCAATTAATCAAATGTATCACTGAAGATCTGCTTAACATGGAGCTAGTCAACTTAGAAAGAATACTAAGGAACTCAGAGAATCTCAAACTGAGTCCATCAGAAAATGGTTTGATCTAATGCTTATAAAGTTTGGATTCCGAACTTCCCTTCCATATATACTAAAATCCTTCCTAGTACCTCAAATTCGAAGTTTAACGCATCAAGGCAATTTACGGATTCAAACACATTCTTAAGAAACGTACCTAAATCCCAGACCTGAAACTTGATATTATTGTACTGAACAGTCTCAACGTTAAATCCAATAGCTGCAAGATCAGATCAAAACCACAAAACAACAATATCAAAATCCGAAATCACATCAACTAGATCCATAATTTAAACAACATCTAGAGAGATAGATACATACTCGGAATCGTTGAGACCACTTCCCCCATCTGAAGCCGATCTGGAATCACATAGAATCAAAATCAACGCAACTCAAAAAAAACGATCGAATCAAAAACCATAGTCACTAAATGTGTCTATAGAAATACAAATTTCGAAAGATTGAGGTAGTGATTTTACAGAGGATTGTGGTTTTTCCAGCATTGTCGAGACCGAGGACGAGGATACGAGCTTCTTTGTTACCAAACACGGAAGAGAACATCCGCGTGAATAGGATTCCCATCTTCTTCTTCTTTTTCGTTCGGATCAGGTCAAACGATCTAAGAGAGATTGTTCTTCTTCTCTTGGATCATTCGACCTCTCAGATCTTTCTTCTTCTTTGAGAGTTAGTGCGATGACTGCAAAAAAAAAAACAATCCCGAGCAGGACGAGAAATATACGTTTTAACAATTTCATTATTATTTTTCCTCTTTCGTTGTTTCTGATTCGATCAGAGGCTTTGTTTGGGCCCAAATATTATCAGCTCAGCCCATAACTCTAATCGACTAACTGGATCTTCACTTCATATTTTATATATATATATATATATTTTAAATAAATGTTAAATTATATTCCAAAAAATATCTTTTTTTACAAGCAGATGCTATCTGTCTTTGAAAATAGAACGTAAAAATTTTGAAGAGAAGAGAAGCTGATCATGTGTTTTGATTTAATCTTGTGAAGAACCAAACTTTGAGTCCAGTTCATATTTTGTATCACCTAACTCCTGTAGTGAAAATATACGATTTCTGATAGTTTTGTTGATGATTTTTGTGAGAAGAGCTTGAGATGTGTGCGGATGTCCATGTTTGCGATTGTTTTTTTCGCGCCATATGTGGTAGATAACCGTCTGATATGTGTAACAGAGAAAGAAGGTAGAAACCCGATCAGACCCTTAGGTTGAGCGCGATAGGAGCACCACCAGATCAGTCCAAATCGTGGAGAAATCAGCATCTAAAAGCTTTTTTTGTGAGCGTAAACCAGATTTCCGATGAAAAACCTGCAAGAGAAAAAAAAACTCTTGTCTCCTCTGTCTCGTCACAAAAGATACAAGTCGTACGTTGTCCTGAATCCCAATTCTTTATTCGATCTCAAGTTGCCAATCTGTTATAAATTGCGACCCAAGATAGAAAAGCATATTTTGGCGTTGCATAGAAAAACCATATACAATTAGACCAGCTTTTTCTCGGACTTTGTATCTAATCAAATTTCAAGTCTTCGTCGTTACAAACCTGGGTTTGAATTGATCCGCAACTGCCTTCCATAGATGAGTAGCAGCTTTGTGTGGTATTCTTTTCTGATGCAGAGTAGATAACTTGGCCTCAATTGTATTAAGAAAATTCGTTTGATGATTTGGACCTCTTCGATTATTTTGAACCCAATTCATCGTCGCGTTCTCCGAAATACCCTGATCAATAATCCCTCGTGATCATGTAATATCCATCAAACAACCAAGCTTTGACAATGAATCATACCTCTACTTTATGGAAATTTTTTGCCAAGTCGCTATATTTTAATATCTTTCTCCACATCTAAGAGCTAAGACTTGTGTTTGCTTTGATTGACCAACAGAATCCCTTTTGTATGAGGTACCGTCTGATCCAATTCACCCAAAGTGATTGATGTGCCGAAACAAAATGCACCAAATCAACTTCAAACAGCTTATCTTGTTCGACTCGACAATTTTTTTTTATACCTAGACCTCATTCTTGCTTCGGTCTGCACACTTCTTCCCAACTAATCTTTGCTTTTCTTGTGTTCGATTTGGGTCCGGACCATAAAAAAGCAGAGCATAGTTTCTCAATCTCTCGTAATCAACCATTAGGCAAACGAAATACTGACATCAAAAATTTGATAAGCTGACGATTACCGAGTTAATCAATTCTAGGCGGCCTGCATAGGAAAGAGAGCAAGATGTCCATGAACTAATCATTTTTCGGATATTTTCTATAAGAGGCGCGTAGTCCGCAGTTTTTAAACGCTTGGTTAATAACTGTAATCCTAGATACCGTACCAAAATTTAGCCTTGCGTGAAGGGAGACGCCGAGCCAAATTCTTCACAAGCCTAGTCCAACAGTCCTGCTAAATACGTTGTTGATTTTTTCTTGCTTATCTTTAATCCCGACCTTTGCGCAAAAGTATCAAAAATATTGATAATCTCATCAATAGATCTCTTCCTTCCATCAATAAAGACCATTAGATCATCTGCAAAACATAAGTGGGTCAGACAAATGTTTTTGCATTTAGGATGGTAACCAATGGATTGTATTATCAGAATGTTAATAAAGTCTGTGAACAGAGGGGAGTTTATGTTTTGTGGAGGAAAGTGATATATAGTTTAGAAAAGAATTGTTGTGTTCTTCCTTGTTTTGCAAGGGTGTCTACGACTTGATTGGTTTTTCTCCCCACCTTATTGAAAGCAATCATTGTGTGTATCGAGATGCTCAGAATTGGGATATCACTAATAACTTTATCCATTGTTATATTTTGTACAATCCCATGTCGAAGATTGAATAGTTCTAGGCTATGTCTCTCTATTTCGCTTGGTCATGATCACAAGTAAAAAAATGTGATTGATCGTCTGCGCTTCTTGATAACATCTTTGGCATATAGGATTTCTTGGAATGCCCTTTCGGTTGAGTTGAGTAGATGTCTAAAAGCTCCAGATATCCGCCAAAGAAACTGTTTGAGATTTTCAAATCTGCTCCCTTAATTGTGGATTTCCTGAGGTGGATTGCTTTGTTGGTCCTAATAGATGGCACACGAATATAAAACCAACACTTTGACTTAACGATATTCATCGTGTTTTGTATTGTGCCAAATGAGTTTATCGAGTTAGTGCTTATATTTATATTCTTAAGCAATTATATGATGAGATAAGTTTAGATAGATCTTAGTTATACTATTGTTATGTTTAGATAAATTTATGCTCCTAGAATATAGGAAATATGAGATTGTATTTTGGCTATATAAGGTCTTTCCCTCGGATGTTATGAGCAATACAAAAACATTCTTCAAACATGATCATTCGATCATCTCCAAATTATCTTGGTATTAGAGCCCTGAATTCACATTGTCCTATTGAACCGAAATTGATTGGACTCAAAAGTGATCCAATCGATCTAACCCGAAATCGGACCAACCCGGATTTGATTCGGACGATTTCATCCGAAATAAATCTAGATTGGGATTTGTCGAGATTAATGGCTAGATGGGCCATTAACTCGAGGGGGAGTGTGAAGAACATCCCACATCGGAAAGATGGAAGAGACCTTGAGCAGCATATAAGAAACATAGGTCAATCCACTTATTGCCAGTTGGTTTTGAGTTGTAACCTCATTAATCTCCATCATCCTCGAAACTGTTTCACTCCGTCTTGGAAGCTGATAACATACTTGTTACATCTTCTCCTTATTTGTCCACTGATTCCTCAGCTCCTCACGTAACCACCCAACAACCGGTGTTATGCCACAACACTCATGAGAAGCGACCATCGACAACGCTTCAAGGTTTTGTCACGAAACCTATTGGAGTGGTTCCTACCGTCTTACCTGCAACGGAAGGAACAAATTCGTGTCTTTATTATATCAACAGCTTTGTCTCCTCTCATAGGTTTTCAGAGAAACATCTTGTGTTTCAAGCAGCTATCTCTTTGGTTTATGAACCAAGTTGCTACAACCAAGCAGAAAATAATAAGACATGGATGGTTATTGATTTACCTTTGGGAATAATGCAACTGGATGCAAATGGGTTTTTAAGTTGAAATATAAATCTGATGGGAGTTTAGAGAGACATAAGGCTCGTTTGGTGGCAATTGGCAACAAACAAAAAGCAAGTGAAGATTTTCGCAAGACTTTTGCTCCCGTAGCTAAAATGGATACTCTTCGAGTCTTTCTCAAATTTGTAGGTAGTTATGGTTGGCCCGTATATCAAATGGATGTTCATAATACCTTCTTACATGGTGATCTTCGAGAAGAAGTATACATGAAAGCCCCTCCTAGTTTTCAAGCATCCAACGACAACAAATTATGTAAACTCAACAAGTCCTTGTATGGGTTAAAGTAGGATCCTCGTTGTTGGTTCGAGAAACTTTCCAACGCACTATTGGCTTCCTCAGGAAATTCTGAGGAAGCTGTACTCAAATTCAAGACTTACTTGGCTTCTACTTTTCATATGAAGGATCTTGGGCTCCTTAAATATGTTTTAGGGATAAAGGTGGCACGAAATGCAGATAGTTTCTATTTGTGTCAAAGGAAGTATACTCTCGACATCATCATGGAATGCGGTCTCCTTGGCTCTAAACCGACACCAATGCCTCTAACTCAACATCATAAACTATCATTGTCGGAGTCACTTATCTTGACATACCCTACTTCTTATAGACAGTTGATCGGCAAATTAATATATCTTGCTAGCACACGTCCAGATTTGTCTTACGCGGTCCATACGTTGGCACAATACATGCAACAACCACAAGATGATCATTGGGAGGCTGCTCTCAAAGTGGTTTGCTATCTGAAGAACATCCCCGGCCAAAGAATAATGTTGGGCTCGAACAAAGATTGCAAGTTGAATGGATGGTGTGACTCGGATTGGAGCTCTTGTCCTATGACTCGGCGATCTTTAACTGGTTATGTGGTGTTTCTTGGTGACTCTCCGATATCATGGAAGATAAAATAACAACCCAAAGTAAGTCGCTCCTCCGCAGAGGTTGAATATCGCTCGATGGCTTTCTTAACACAAGAGTTGATTGGGCTAAAGATTTTGCTAGGCGATTTTCATTATTCACATAAGGAGCCAATGATGATTTATTCCGACAGCAAATCAGCTATAGCACTCGCAGCTAATCCCGTTTTCCAAGAGCGTACGAAGCATGATGGATTGGATTGTCATTTTATTCGAGATGAGATTGTAACTGGCAACATACAAACGGCTTTCGTGCCAACGACATCTCAATTGGCGGATATTCTGACAAAAGCACTTGGAAGCAAGGAACTTGAAGCTAATAATGGCAAGCTGGATATCATTAATCTCCATGCTCCAGCTTAAGGGAGGATGATGAAATAAGTTTAGATAGATCTTAGCTATACTATTGTTATGTTTAGATAAATTTATGCTCCTATAGTATAGGAACTATAAGATTGTATTTTGGCTATATAAAAGCCTTTCCCTTGGATGTTAAGAGCAATACAAAATATTCTTCAAAACTTGATTATTCGATCATCTCCAAATTATCTTTATATTTACCAACTTGTTAAAATATAAACGACGATTATCTTGTATATTTCTATAAAACATATATAATGGGATATCATCCCTCTAAATCAAATGGTGCTTAATTTATGCAATTAATCTAATAATGTCAATGTTCAGTCACATGGTCTGATTAGAATATCCAATGCCTGGGATCACTCGAGGAATCGGTTAAGCCTTAGTAGATTCCATCAATCTCAAGCCACTCACCAATTTGTGACTTCTTTTAGCCTCATATGAACCTAAATGAACCAAGTCGTGTAGAAATAATTAATGAATAATCAATGATTATGACTAATAAGTTTAACGAACAACCATTTTAACCCAACCAAATGAATCAGCAAGTCGGAAATATGAATATTTAACCACGGTCAAACATTCACTTTGATCACGCAGTGATAGAGACAGACTTCCCACTTATGGTCTACTTAATTACTTCCTTGATCGCAATTACCTAACCAAATTTCTCCTACCAAATTGAATGCTCATATTGTTGTTAAATTTTCCTTAGAATTTATGTCAAGTTCTTGTTAGTTCATGTGCATTGTATACGAATTGTTTGAGCTGGTCTATATATATATACTACGCCGAGTCAATATAGTTTATTCTTAAATACTTCTAATATAAATATTCTTAAGTAGTACTCGAAATATTCCACAAAATTCATATTATATTTAAGACGCAGTAAAAACGCACAAAAGAAATGACTTTGTTATTTCAATTGATTTTGGTCAAAAAATATATGAAAACAAAAGACACTGTGAGCTTGATGATGAGTATGGTGAAGAAGAAGAAATGTCAGGGTCACTTGTGGATGGTCACCAAATTCACGCACGCCTTCCATTTTCCTTTGAACATATGGTTTCTTGTAAATGGACACACCCATATTTATAGCTTCAAGTCATTCTTAAATATTCAAAATGTAATTATCAATACGAAATCGATGGAAATATCCATGATAAGTTGTCCACTTAAACGTGTCTATGCATAAGTTTTTTAGTGATGGTACCTAATTCAGAAGTAAAAGTACTATTTTACAATTTGATCGATCTTTCAAATACAAACACCATAAAGTTTTCTACATCGAGAAGAGCAAAAAAAAAAAAATACATGATAATTTGTGAATAAGTAGTTATTAATAGTTTGTTTTCATAATAATTTGTCTACTTAGACTTGACCATGCGACAACTATAAAGGAATCTTTGTTCATTTTTGAATACTTATCGTCAAACGTTCCTCACGCCAAACCTCAACTACCTGCATCATTCTTCCTTTTTTTAAAGGAGTGATTCCATTCATTAATTAAACTGTTTTTACAAGCTCATAAACAGAACAAATTTCAGAATTTAACAAAGCATTGTGAGCTAAAACTCTCTTGAAAAAAAGTACCACTAAACCCTCAACAAAGGTAAAAATCGCAAATAGACTAGAGTAGATAGAGCACATCTTCAAGGCGACGAAATCAGCGAGCTGTAGATTCTTGTTACGTGCAGGCAGTGCGATGTCCGATATCTTTTATAAAGTGCGAATCGGGCCGATTTTGGAACTTTAAACAAATTGGTCATTGAGTTCGTCGGTGTATCATGTTCTTTTGACCCGTCTGTCATTAGAACTGATAGGATTCTCTCCCCTAAGGAAGTAGGTGTTCTCTCTTTATGGGAGGAAGAAACAGACTCATGACTTAGTGTTAAAAGATCAAGTTCAAAGATTAACTTATTCCATGGTTCTTTTAATTTGATTTCTAATAAACTAGATATTGGATATCTGCAATGCACGGGTTCTTTTTATTAATTAATATATATAATATACTGATTTGTTGACTAAATATAAGATTATAACATTTAAAATAGATAAATTGTGTTTATCAAATTTTAACATATTTACTACATTTTTTTCCAATTTGTTGGGTTCTTGACCCTTCCCCAAAAACAACACTATCAACTATTTTAATTATAGCCCATTAACCATATGAATTCTTAAGTTAATTGTTTATTTGAGTAAAATAAACCTACACGTAAAAAAAAAAAAAAAGATTGGTCCAACAATTTCTTCATCGCCATTTTCTTCTTCATCTCTATCTCTCTCTCTCATACTTGCATGTTAAGCTTCGTTGATTTTCCTTCTTTATAGCCAATTATGGTTTCGCATAATTATACCAATATTATACATTAGTATTATATATGAAATCTTAATTAAACTCTTGAAATCTTTATGGTCAATATTCACTCTCGTCCATCTCTTATCATCTTATACTAATATTATACACTCATTAATTAAGGTTCCTTCACCTTCTTTTTTGTTTACCCTTGTTGCCTCCAACACCAACCACCCACCGCAATAGAATATTCAGCGAGCGTTGATATCATTAGTATATAAACTGTTAACTGGTTTACTTACCTTTTTTTCTCTTCCAATGTAGACTCATGAGACAAACTCTTATAAATAATATTAAAATAAGTTAATATTTTAAAATAATATTTCTTACAAAAATAAAATAAATTAAACACTAATATAAAATCATATAAAAATATAATAATATTTGCTAAAAACTAATTACTACCTTATGAATTGTATTTTCCTGTGAATGACCAAATAAAAATAAAAATAAGTTAATATTCTAAAATAATATTTCTTATATAAATAAAATAAATTAAACACTAATATAAAAGCATATAAAAATATAATATTAATTGCTAAAACAAATTATTACCTTTTCATCAAGCAATAATAACTCTATTCTCATGAGTAGATTATTTGCTTTGATATTTCATGCTTCCCATTTTCGAAGCAAACGCACTACAGTACAATAAACATGATTTTTGTTTAATTGATTTAGGGTAAGATAAACTTCTGAAAATTCATTTTTCTGATTTAATATGATGAATAACAAAAACTAAAAAATGAATAAAAAAATGATTTGTTAAGAGTCTGCACTATGATATTTATCACCAAACTACTACAATATAATTTAGAAAATTAACATAATCTTGAGCTCTAAATAAAAAAACTCTTATAAATAATATTAAAATAAGTTAATATTTTAAAATAATATTTCTTACAAAAATAAAATAAATTAAACACTAATATAAAATCATATAAAAATATAATAATATTTGCCAAAAACTAATTACTACCTTATGAATTGTATTTTCCTGTGAATGACCAAATAAAAATAAAAATAAGTTAATATTCTAAAATAATATTTTTTACAGAAATAAAATAAATTAAACACTAATATAAAAGCATATAAAAATATAATAATAATTGCTAAAACAAATTATTACCTTTTCATCAAGAATAATAACTCTATTCTCATGAGTAGATCATTATCATTTTTGAAGCATGCGCACTACAATACGATGATAAACATGATTTTTGTCTAATTGATTTAGGGTAAGATAAAATTCTGAATTCATTTTTTTGATTTAATATGATGAATAACAAAAACTAAAAGATGAATGAAAAGATGATTTGTTAAGAGTCTATACTATGATATTTATCAACAAACTACTACAATATTAATTTAGAAAATTAACATAATCTTGAAAGCTCTAAATAAAAAAAAAGGAAATTATCTAGTTTACATTTCTCGGGTTTTTTTATTGTTTTAACTGACAATTTCTCTGTTATTGACATTTTTGCTTAAACTGACAAAATCTTAATTAATTATCTATTATATATTTTTATAAAGAAAATTACCATTAAGTTGTCTTTTATATTATTGTGATCTTTTTTATTAAAACGGAAAAATATCTATTTTAATTCTATATTCTACTTTTTTTATATAGAAAATTATCATTATCGGAAAATTGACACCTGTCGAATTTTTATGAGTTATCTCTTTGACATTTGTCACAATCTAAAATTACCAATGATACGTGTCAAAATCTAATGGATTATCTTTCACATGTGTTACACTACGTAGTTGATGAGCATTTTGGGCTGGTCTATTAAAGTAGAGATTGACTAGTAATTGTGACTCTGAAAATAGGTCCATAATCGACAATTGTAAATGGGCTGACTGATTAATGAAAGGATAATATAGGCCCAAAAGGAGAAGGGGATACCCTAATTTGAACACAACGGCAGCTGTGTTTGTGGCGGCGGCGGCGAGGAAGCTTGCCAGTGGAGATCCGTTCGCCGTTGAAGGGCTTGAGTTCTGGATTCGGCCGGATGAGAAGAGACTCCCGAGCCTTTCTTCTCCGTCGCGTTCAAGGGGAAGCTTGAGGATTCTTCGGTTTGGAACCGAGAGAGTTCTCGATCTGAGTCAGAGGGGGGAGGATAAACTAGCTTCTCCGGCAATACCGTCTAGAAATGACGGGTTAATAAACGGGTTCGTCAGGTTATTCTTGTTCCGACTGATGGTTGGGTGCATCTTCGTGGTCGGCTTCACATCTCCGCTTCTTGCCTTATACATAGTACAAACTAGTAGATTTCTTCTCTATCATTCAATATGTTATTTTCATTTAAATTTCACTCCTTGCAGAAAAAAAAAAAAGTATTAATTTTTGCTGCTGATAAAAAATGCCTGATCGAATAGAAACTAGTCGTATCACCATACGTGCCAATATGAGTGCAATACAAAAAAATTAAACATTTGTAAGCGTTCTCATATAAGAGCATGATTATTGGAAGAAATCCATTTGAGTTTTTTCAATAATATTTAATTATAAATTTAAGAGAGGAGAGAAGAGAGAGAGAAAAAAAGAAGGAAAAGAAGAAGAAAAATTTTAAGGATCGGTTCTTAAGGATCTTAAATAAAAGCCGATTCTTACAAATTTTAATATTTTATTATTATTTTAATCTATTAAATGTCTAAGAAACTGTCATAAGAGTCTGCATTGATGATGGTCTAAGAATATGTCGAGATGGAGGTGGATTCTTCAGTAGAATCACATCAACTTAACTACAAGTTCAATGGTAAAAGAAAATAAAAGACAAAATTCGTCACGTTTATCACCAACAATCCCAACATATCAAAGATCCAATTTAAAACCTATGAGAACTTCAGGTATCCCCTATATATTAATCGAGAATCATTTTAACAAAATAACCTTATGCTTATGTGGAATATTACAACACTGTCATGCTGACGTATCGTCACCAGAATAATTCTCAGAGAATATATTTTATAGGACATTAATTACTAGAGTAACTACTTAATATGCTATTAGATCAATCATATATAAAATATCTTTATTTCAATGATTATAATCTTATCTAAATTAGCTTTATTTATTTGTGGAAAATCGAGTAAGTAAATATTCCATAAAATTATTGCTAGTTTTATTGTTTTCTAAATTTGATTTTAAAATTTTTATTTTAAAAGATATTGTTTTAACTAAATAATTAATTAGTAACTTAAATATATAAAAACCTTAACTTTAGATTTCAATTATTTATATAATAATATACTATTGAAATATTTAGAAATATTTATTTAATTTATTAATTTTCTACAAAATACTATAGATATGTTATCCCGCGTATAACGTGGAAATTACCTAGTTGTCCTTTGTTTCGCAATAATTAAGCAAATATTACCACCAGAAGAACGAATTAGATGCAAATTTCGGAGAATAACATGAACAAGGACGTTTTCAAAATAATTTGTGCCCTGGAAGTAAGCAACAATCTTAGTTCCTCTGATATGACCGTCTCCATTAGAACCATTGTCTCACTCTCCGTCTTTTCTTCCGCATGCGTTATCTCCACTGGTTCCAATTTCAAAGATTTGGTGGGGTATGTTCGATTTTTTGGTTTGTCGTCGGACAAATTGAGAGAACAAAAGACTAGATAGGAGTATATTTAGATAATATTTAGAGGGTAAAAATATAAAACACTAGAAGAAAAATGTGTTAAAATTCAAAAAAGTGTGTTACTGTAATTCATGTTTTTTTTTCAAAAAGTGTGATAAAGTACAAATATCCGTTCAAACTTTATAGAACTTATAAAAAATTTCTGGATCAAAAATTGTAATTCTAAAATATTATTTGAAATTTATAGAAATCATAAAATTGGGTAAAATGGTGATACGTAGGTTCAACAAAACACACCGTACTATATTTAGGACATGATATATATATATATATATATATATTTTCCTAATGAATTTTCACATTTTTCTTTATATTATTTATTTTATATAATATTTGAGCGAGTCTTAAAGTTTTAAAATACTAAATGAAAAAAATCAAATTAAGTAAATCGAGATATTTTTTTCAACCACATGTTAATAAGAAAATCACTCCCTGATTTGTAGCCCAATTAGGACAGTATGTGTCTAAAAAAAACTTCGGAGAAAAAAGTTTTAGAAGACCGGACTAAATCAAGATCTTTTTGAATCGGAATTTAAAAAATAATTAGCTTAAGATAGATTTGACTATATATGGAATGCATCTAACTTCTATATATAAGTTAGCTTTCTTCCTCTTTTTAAAAACAAACTTTTCAAAAACCATCAATTCAATTCTACTATGAGTATGAAGAAGCCCTTTCAACTTTCATTTTTCATTCTGACTCTCACTATTATTCTTGTGATAGGTACGTATACATATTTTCGTCATTATTCTTGTGCTAGATTCGTATACATATTTAGAATCATCTTAATATAATACATATAATCGTTCTATAAGAAACTAATTTTTGATGTCATACTATTTCCTAAAAATACCCATTCAAGTAAGTTATGAAAATGTTTTAAAATTAGTTTTCTATAAATAATTCCATAATATCAGATTTACGTTTTTAAAGAGATTGAGTTGCTAAAGATTTAGAATTTCTTTACCTATTTTGGTTAATCATTTAATTTATAAAATATATTAGGTAAAAACCTGTGCGATGCATAGGTAAATCTTATGCTATTTAATTTTATGAATAGTCTTATTATATAATAAAATATATACTTTTTTTTATTTATAAGAATTTTTATTACGTTTAAAAAGTACATAGTGGTTATGTTTGGTTTTATCATATGTTTTAAACACAACTCGAAAATCAAAGCTAGTTATAGTGTTTAGTTTTATAACATGTTTTAAACACAACTCGAAAATCGAAGCAGACAATTTCTTCTAAGTGTTCGGGTCGAGTTGGTCTGACTATAGGTCAATGACTTAATAATATTTTCATTATAAATTATAATATATATTTACACACAAATATATATATAAAGTATATATAATTAATTATAAATATTTATATATATAATTAAATATAGGCATATATTGATAAGTTTTTACTTAAAATGTTTAAAATGGTAAGTATATATATGTTATGTTAACTTTTTTTTCCAGGACAATTTATTTTGGTTGAAATTTCTAATACCTAAAGTTGGTGTTTGTTATAGAAAAGTAGAACGATTAAACTTTTTTAAAAAATATAGAACAATTCAGAAAAGCCAAAGTTTTTATCGGTTAATCCCCAAATGTCAAAACCAAATTTTTTAGGTGTGTGTTAAAATATTTTTAATTGAAAATGATGCTATATAAATACTATGCAATAACACAACCTTTTAGTTTATAAATAAATTTACAAATTAAATTTCAAACATTTTGAAGAATTATATTATACAAATAAAGTAGCATTTACATCAATCATAAGTTTATGCATATATATTTGCGGTTTCAAAAAAATAATTTTTATTATATATTGAAAAATTAATTTTCCAATTGAAAAACACAATGCATTTAATATAATTTGAAAATTCGAAATATTTAATTTTGGTAAGTTTAGTTAATATTTATATATATATTTGGCAATTAGTTTTGAATAATAAGAATAAGTAGTATATGAAATTAAAAGTGTTTGGCAAAAAGGATAATAAAATTAAAGAAGAATAATTGTAGGTTTGACACGTAAGCACCTATAACTTAATATATAGAAGATTATGTAAATTATTTTGATATACATTGATTCAATATATTTCTATTGTTTTTTCTTTTCTTTTTTCATCAGTTTGTTTCCCTTCACACATAAATAAATATGTCAAGTTACATTTTTTAAATATAGATGCTCCATAATTTTTAATGTGAATCTATTTGGCAATTTAAAATTACCTTTGTTTAATCTGTTTCTATTTACAAATATGCCTTTCTCAAAACTTATCAATATTTTTTTTTATTGTAAATCTTTTTCTTAATATGAAAAGAAATCCTCATGACATATTTTCACTATAGGAAACTACTACTTTCCATTTTTGTTACTGAAACTGATATTTTATATTATAAATACAGGAATGGTAGAGAATGTGGCACAAAATCCAAACAACAAATGTAATAACAAGGGGTTTTGTGTTGAGAACAATTGTCAAGAAATGTGTTATAACAAGGTTAAAGGTTCAAAAGGTGTATGCATGACTAGCCAATGTTTTTGTTGTGCTATCCGGCCTTAGTATTTTGTCTCCTAATTAATAATGTCGCTACCAAATTTTTGACAATAAAACCCTATCATATTTGTAGTAAGAAGTTTACAATAAAGTAATAAAACAAAAAAATATCTAGTGGTGAAAAATATTTGCATTTTTTTTTTACTATAGTTCAATTTTAGATAATCAAGTTATCCCGTATAACAGAGACTCGGCTATGGATCGAGGTTTGTCGACCCACATGATATAAAAAAGAATAATAAAATATTTGTCCAAAGTTGGTGATTTATTAGTTTGTATTAGTACTTACACAAAATAAAAATTCACCAGATGTCGATACTTCGACGGGAAAAGTATCTGGGCTTATCTAAGAGGTCAAAGGATTGAATGTCAGCTGGTACCGATAAAATATTAAAGGCTGACCTAGACCTAAGGGGATGTATATGTTTCGGTCCAAAACCCCTTATTTATCAAAAAAAAAAACGATTTTAATGATTTAAAATAAGAAGACAAAAGAAGTTCTTTTTTCCCCTCAAGATATTGGAGGTTTTATTCTTTGTCTCCTTATATAAAATCATCAAAACTAATCCATCAAATAGTACATCAACCTATCAAAGAATACTCCAACCAATGGAAAATATAGATAAATCTGTAGATTATAAACCGGCCTCACACATGAGATAAACATACGATCTTAGGTTTCAAATGGAGAAAACTGGTCAAGTAGGGCGTATCAAATGGATCATGTAGTTCAAATGCAGATCACGCGTATCACGCTGAAAAAGTGCGAATCAAGCGGATCAACCGGTTCAAATATATGTTCGAATGGAAAAAGCTTTAAAATGGTTTTGAATAGTAAAAATGTTAAAAAATAATATATATATATATATAAATTAGAGATAAAATATTGTATAGAATAACACACATTTGGAATAAATTATACTTACATTTCTATATTTTTTTCTTTTTTCTAATATGAATTTTTATAGTTTAGAGTTAACATATTGACCAACTTGTTAAAATATAAACGACGATTCTGTTGTATATTTCGGTAAAACATATAAATGGGATATCATCCCTCTAAATCAAATGGTGCTTAATTTATGCAATTAATCTAACAATATCAATGTTCAGTCACATGGTCTGATTAGATTATGCAATGCCCGGGATCAGTTTAAAACAATATTTGATAAAATACGCAAATTATGTATCTTTTGTTTGTTAAAACTATAATAATTTAATATATAAAGTATAAAAAAAGCAGTCGCTAGGATATAAAGTATAAACATAACAGTCACTCCTAGCTTGACTAGGTTTGGATCCTCCATGTGTGAGGTGCAAAAGTGGTCTTAAAGTACCACTAGACTAGTGAAGTCAAAAAGAAGAAAGCCTACTAGACTGATGCAGCTTGGAATGCAAATCTCAGACGCGCAGGATTAGGATGGAACCTTCAAAATCCAAACCAGGAATTGATTGATCAAGGCGCGAAGGTCATAAGCTTCGTCGGTTCCCCTTTAATGGCAGAAGCACAGGGGATCCTACACAGTTTAGTGGAAGCAAAGAAAAGAGGAATATTCAACCTTAGATTATGCTCGGATTCTCGCACTAATAGAAAAAATCATTATACCCACGAAAAAAACGTGGGTATATAGAAACAAGATTCGTGGGAAAACGTGGGAAATGCCACAATTTGCCACAGATTTTTTCCGTGGGTATAACGTCGTGGGTAACACAATTTCGTGGTAAATCGTGACAAAATATTACCACGAAATACCACGAATTAAAAACGTGGGAAACAGAGTCATGATTTGTTACGAGAAGATTCGTGGCATTCACCCACGAGAACATTCGTGGCAATTCGTGGCAACAATGGGAATATACCCACAAATATTTTCATCGCATTTCTTGAGACCATGTAACTCTGAGTGAGACTAATAGATTTTTGATTATTAACCATGTTCGATGTCTTCTTAGTAAGAAGAGTCCATCTTCTTCCTCTCCCTCCCACCGTTGAATCATAATAAGACCCATCACTCTTTGTCTCTTTCTGACTTCTGATTATTTTCCCCAGTCACACAGCAGATTGTATTCCATTAAAATACATTCTTGGACAAAGAGATAATTTTGTGCTCGAAGTCGTTGATCTTGTAAAACAGAGTCACTCAAATGGAAACAGAGACAGTCTCAAGCCCAAGGCTTGTGCAACTCAATACAAGCTAAATATTACAACGGCAACAAAGATGAGAAAATGACAAATTCAGTGATCGTCAGCAACGTACAACAACGTCTCTCTCCAGCTCATCCATCTGCAAATAACGGCATCGCAACTTTCAATAGATTCGGTCCTTTGAATGTTGACTAGATGGATAAGATTCCAATTAGGGTTTTCACAGCTCATTAGATTAATATAAAATGCTAAGAGGTGTAAGAGCTGTTAATTAAGAAAAAGAGCAATGACTCAATAAGAAAGTTTTCTTCTTTTTACCTCTCGTTTAAGCTTTTCATTCTAACTTTCATGGTATCAGAGCCATGGAGGTCTCTGAAACTTCACCAACCTCTCTAAGTATATCTCAGTGTGTCACTTTAAAACTATCTTCTTCCAACTATCTCATATGGAAGACTCAATTTGAATCTTTTTTATCCAGTCAGATGCTTCTTGGCTATGTGAATGGTTCCATCCCGAGACCCCCTGCAACAATCACTACTCGAACAGAAGGTGTGAATGAGACGGCCAACCCTGAGTTTGTTAAATGGGTCTGATGTGATCAGCTAGTGAAAGCTTAGCTTTTTGGGTCGCTCTTAGAAGAAGCTCTCCGAGGTGTCTACGGTTCAAACACTGCTCACGAAGTCTGGAATTGTCTTGCCAACAAATACAATAGGGTCTCAGTCACAAGAAAACTAGATCTGCAAAGGAAACTTCATACAACACACAAGCTGCAGAAATCAATGAGTGAGTATTTAGTTGAGTATCAATCCATTTGTGACCAGCTTGACTCTATTGGATGTGTTGTACCAGATCATGAGAAGATATATGGAGTTTTGAATGGTCTAGGAAAAGAATACGAATCTATATGCACGTTTATTGAACAGACAATGGATATTCACCCAAGAACAACCTTTGAAGATGTGGTGCATAAGCTTATTGGTTTTGATGAAAAACTTCAGAAATATAACTCAGAACCAGAACCAAACCCTCATTTGGCCTTCAACGCTGGTAGAGGCTATTCCTCTCGTGGAAGAGGACAATGCAACTTTTGTGGAGGCAACAGAGGAAGAGGCTATTTTTCAACCCGTGGTAGAGGTTTCCAGCAACAATTTATGACAGGCCAAAACTCAGAGTACAATAACAGACCCACATGCCAAATATGTGGTAAATATGGCCACTCTGCTGCAAAATTCTATAGCAGGTTTGATCGAGACCACCAAACTGCAGATCTTCCTCATGCTCTAGCTGCTCTAAAGGTCACAGAACAGTCACCCTCTTCTGGCAGCGAATGGTTCCCGGATACTAGAGCAACCACACACATCACGAACTCAACTGCTCAACTCCATACTGCTCAACCTTACACTGGTAATGATTCAGTAATAGTAGGAAATGGAGATTTTCTACCTATCACACATGTTGGTTCAGTTGCTTTACCTTCTTTACAAGGTACATTACCACTTGAAGGTGTATTGGTTTGCTTTGAAATCACTAAATCCTTGCTTTCAGTATCAAAATTAACAGCTGACTATCCTTGTTACTTTAAATTCGCTATAATTCTGTTCTTGTGAAGGACAAGAAGACCAAGTAGCTGCTAACTCAAGGAAGCAGGGTTACTGACTTATATATGTTGGAGAATCCTCAATTTTTGGCGTTTTATTGAACAAGACAACAATCTACCAGTGATGAGGTGTGGCATCAGCGTCTTGGACATCCCCATAGTGAGATTCTTTAATATCTTTTAAGAATAAAAGCCATCGTTATAAATAAAACAAGTCCTTGAGTATGTGAGGCTTGTCAAATGGGAAAATCCTGCAAATTTCCCTTCTTTTCTTCTAGTTTTGTTGCTGTTAGACCTTTGGAACAGATTCATTGCGATTTATGGGGACCTTCACCTGTGATTTCAGCTCAAGGTTTTCGATTTTATGTTATCTTTGTTGACAACTATTCCAGATTCACATGGTTTTACCCACTAAAGCTGAAATCTGATTTTTATGAGGTGTTTATCATGTTGCAACGGCTAGTAGAGAATCAATTTCAACAGAAGATTGGGATGTTTCAATGTGATGGTGGTGGTGAATTCATGAGCAGCAAGTTTGTGTCACACTTGACACAATGTGGCATCAAACAACTCATTTCATGTCCATATACGCCTGAACAGAATGGGATTTCAGAGAGAAAACACAGATATGTGGTGAAACTTGGTCTTTCAATGCTCTTTCAAGCTAAGCTGCCTCAACAATTATGGGTAGAAGCCTTATTTACAGCTAATTTCTTGATCAATCTTTTACCGTCCTCAGTTTTGACAGAAAGAAGAAGCCCTTTTGAAATGCTAATGAAGAAGGCTCCAATTTATACTTCTCTCAAAGTTTTTGGGTGCTCATGCTACCCATATCTACGACCTTATGCTGCAAACAAGTTGGATCCCAAGTCTCTACACTGCGTTTTCTTGGATTACAACGAAAAATATAAGGGGTACATGTGTTTACATCCTCCTACAGGGAAGGTTTACATCACTAGACATGCCTTATTTGATGAGAAGAATTTTCCATTTCAAAATGAGTACAGAGAATTTCAGGTTTCAGCTTCTACTCCTTTATTGTCAGCGTGGAGATCAGGATTTGGTAATATAGGATCTCACTCAAATGCTACTGAAGACCATACACAAGAAGAAGAGCTACAAACTAATCCATTACATATTCAGGTAACAAACGATGGCTTGAATAATGAACCTGCAAATGAAATTGTTATACAAGGAGGAGAAAATCAAGTTTTAAATTCAAGAAATATTACAGCAGGGAATTCATCTGATTCTGACAACACCAACACTAGCTCTTTTGAGAATGACAACATCCCTGATCCTCCACTCTTTACAGAAGAAGACTTTCCTCCTTTACAAAATATTCAGAATGCAGTTGACACTCATCCGATGGTAACACGGAGTAAAGCAGGTATTATCAAACCGAATCCTAAATATGCTCTTCTTTCAGTCAAAACCAATTACCCAGAACCACGCTCAGTTAAAGAAGCCTTGAAAGACTCAAGATGGAACAATGCAATGAAGGAAGAAATAGAAACCTTACATATCACCAAGACATGGGAACTGATTCCACCTCCTCGTGATATCATTCCTTTAGGCTGCAAATGGGTATTCAAGACTAAGTTGAATTCAGATGGCAGTTTAGATAGATTGAAGGCTCGTTTAGTTGCGAAGGGATATGAACAAGAAGGAGGAACAAATTATATAGAAACCTACAGCCCAGTGGTAAGAACAGCTACTATAAGAATGATATTACATACTGCAACAATATACAGGTGGGAAATCAAACAATTCGATGTAAAGAATGCATTTCTCCATGGGGAATTGAAAGAAACTATCTATATGGTTCATCCACCAAGATTTGAAGACAATAATCACCCTGATTATCTCTGTCATTTGAAGAAGGCTATCTATTGTTTGAAACAGGCACCTCGGGCATGGTTTGATAAATTCAGTGCTCACTTGTTAAGCTTTGGATTCAGCTGCAGCATATCAGATCCTTCTTTGTTTGTGTACATCAAAGGAACGGACGTAATGCTACTTCTCCTGTATGTAGATGATATGATTTTGACTGGAAACAACAACCTGATGCAACAAACTCCTAGTCAGTCTGAATGACAGTTTCAGTATGAAAGATTTGGGGCCTCTCCACTATTTTCTGGAAATACAAGCACACTTTCATAAGAACGGTCTGTTTTTATGCCAAGAAAAGTACACTAAAGACCTTCTAATTACTGCAAGAATGGGAGATTGTGCTCCAGTAACCACACCATTGCCTCTACAACTTGATAAGCTTCCAAACAGTGAGGAACCATTCCCTGATCCGACATACTTCAGAAGCCTGGCAGGAAAATTGTAGTATCTCACTCTCACCAGGCCCGATATACAGTTTGCAGTAAACTTCATATGTCAAAGAATGCATGCTCCATCAATCTCAGATTCAATCTGCTGAAAAGAATTCTGAGATATCTCAAATGTACAATTTCTATGGGAACCAATCTTAGTACTGATACAAACTCCACTTTATGTGCCTTTAGCGACAGTGATTGGACAGGATGTAAGGAAACAAGAAGATCTACTAGTGGGTTCTGCACATTTTTGGGTTCAAACATAATATCATGGTCTACAAAAAGGCATCCTACTATCTCAAAATCATCTACAAAGGTAGAGTATAGAACACTGTCATTTGCAGCATCTGAATTGAAATGGATCTCAAATCTTCTTCATGAAATTGGTATGTCACAATCTAAAACAACTGAGTTGTATTGCGACAATCTCTCTGCAGTCTACCTTACCGCAAATCCAGCTTTGCACAACCAGTCCAAGCACTTTGACACAAATTATCATTATGTTCGAGAACGTGTTGCAATGGGAGTTCTGATAGTAAAACACATTCCAGCCTCTGATCAGTTAGCCGATATCTTCACCAAATCCTTGCCTCAGCATGCATTTGTGAACCTCAGAACCAAACTTGGTGTCACCTTTTCACCTGACACAAGTTTGAGAGGGAGTGTAAAACAGAGTCACTCAAATGGAAACAGAGACAGTCTCAAGTCCAAGGCTTGTCCAACCCAATACAAGCCCAAATACTACAACGGCAACAAAGATGAGAAAATGACAAATTCAGTGATCGTCAGCAACGTACAACAACGTCTCTCTCCAGTTCATCCATCTGCAAATAACGGCATCGCAACTTTCAATAGATTCGGTCCTTTGAATGTTGACTAGATGGATAAGATTCCAATTAGAGTTTTCACAACTCATTAGATTAATATAAAATGCTAAGAGGTGTAAGAGCTGTTAATTAAGAAAAAGAACAATGACTCAATAAGAAAGTTTTCTTCTTTATACCTCTCGTTTAAACTTTTCATTCTAACTTTCAGATCTTAGCCACACGGCAGGTTTTATGACTAACAACGTTGACCCATTAATGTATTCGTTCAAAGCAGCCCTCATAGTCACGACAAGATTTAATCAAGCCAAATATCGAATCAGAATTTGGTTTTTCGAGAATGGATGTCTAAATTTTCAGATCTGATTAACTTACTACGGCAGCGAGGTATTCGAGAACGGCGGCCATGTAAACCGGAGCACCACCACCGGAAATTGAAGACCAGCTTTGATTGATTTCGAAGATTAAAATCACTAAGTGGAAGATTATAGAAATTAATGTGTAAGAAGATTTGAGATTTGTTATTTTTTCATTCGTGTTCCTTCATTTTTATGGGTGAAAGAAACAAAAGAAGAGGAGAAGATTTCATCCGTTGGATTAAGTTTTATCGACGGTTTAAGATGAATAAAGCGCGATCCTCTTCTTGATCGATTTGCCAATTAGAAATGGCTCAAGGTGATTTATACATTTACATGTGAATTATTTTATCGATCATATTTAATTTTGAATGTATTTATTTAATTTATTACACATTAATATTTTTTGCCATTTTTTATCTAAAAACAAAACCAAATATAATTTTATTAGAACAATTATTATACCGATTATATATTAATAAACAAAGCGATTACAAAAAAAAATATATCACAAAAAACTAAACTCATGCTTATGGAAAACTCTCCGCGGGTAAATTCCCCAACGAAGAGGCTATAAATACAAACAATGATTAAAACTAAACAAGACATTAGAAATTTTTGAATCATTTTAAAAAAATGAATGGATGAATGAGTGTATTATAGATGGAAAATACTGTTCATAGCCGTTTGAAAAGTGTAAAATTGTGAAAAAAAAATCTCCATGACCGTTGGTGATATATTGAAAATCGATCCAAATTTTTATGACATGCGATCAGTTAAATTTTACCATATTCGTATAAACGGTTTATGATTTTTAATAATATTAACAATAATATTATGATGACATGCATGATTAAATTAATATACATATTTTAAGGTGGCTCAACCATCGTAGATGTTTTTCGAAATAAATAATGGTGTGTTAAACAGCCACTTGTCAGTATTATATTTAAGAGGTGCCAATTCGCCTACAATATATTTTATTTTATTGAATAAGGTAACTTGTTATTAACCGGATATCTTACCGTCTGTTTAATATAATCGGATCAACAGTAATCTTGTGCTGAATAATAAATATATTAATGATAGTTTATTATAATCTTATAGTTATTTATTGGTTAGAGACATAATAAATATATTTTTAAAAACTATCTACTTCCCACGTTTTGCCACAATTTATATAGTGGATATGAAGAAATACCCACGAACTGCCACTAATATCTTCGTGGGTCCAAGTACCCACATATTGTTGTGGCATTTCGCAGCATACTGTCATTTCAATGACAAATCCACGAAATTATATGTGAGAAACCATGGTAAATATTACCCACGACTGTATTCGTGGAATTTCGTGGAAAACTTTACCCGTTTTTGTCACGTCTTCCCACGATCTTTAAATTTTTGTGGCAAATTTCTCACGTCTGGCACTTAGTGATTAAACGTGGCATTTTTGCCATACCCACGAAATTATTCGTGGATATTTCGTGGGTATAGTTTTTTTCTAGTAGTGTCAGGTGCTAATCCAAACTCTGAAAAATTCAGAACAAATTTGAAATCTTCTTGGTATTCTATCGGATATAGCTAGTATCTCTACTACCTTCACCGAAATTGAATTCATGTTTGTTTCTATATTAGAAAACGCTACGACGAATAGTCTCCAAGAGTAAACTTGTTCTATCTGTTTGCCCACGAAAGAGATGGCCACAATCTATCTGTATTGTCTTCTTAATTAATGAAAAGCTAAAGAATTATATGCTAGAAGCCTATAAGCATAAACAATCAAAATATCATATTCACCCTCTTCCATATTAAGTGATGTTTACATATATCAAAAAAAAAAATTGTAGAATACAAAGATATGGAAAAAGTAAATTGTTCGCTCTTCTTTAATTATTTGTTTATGCGGCACAAAGTTTAAGACGGTTATAAAGTTGAGGGAGATAAATGCAATGAAACAAAAGCAAAGAAGTAAGTATTGCTTTGGAACTTTCTTGCGGGAGACGCGGCTACTCGGCGCCTCTAAAGACAGCTCAGCAAGTGACATATAAGTCAAAACAGAATCATTGTCTTTACTATATGAATTAACTCTGTTTATGACATGTGTCCCATTTCCCTTATGCAGCAGCTATTTTAATACAGAGAACAAACGTATTAGATTAATTATCTGCTACTAATGGACAAATATTAAAATCAGTGGTCTATAGCCTGTAGGTTTATTATATTACTACTTATGTATGTAAATTGAACAATCCAAAGGGGTTTATCATGTTTTTTTTTTTTTTAAATCACTAACTAGTCGAAGATTTTAAGTTGGCAAAAAGCCATTATTAATATCTAAATAACAATTAAGTTGTAAAAAATTTGATTGAAGATAATGCAAATCTTAAGTTTTAGACGTTTGTTGTGGAGTACACTTCACTTCAAAATCTCCCTGCATTAATAGCGTGAGAACAGAAAACAATTTGGTCTTGTTGATGGGATATTATCAAATTAAAAGCAAAGCAGGTTAATGGGGCAAGTAATCGAATTATCTAATTGATTTATACCATAAAATGTGTTTTTAATTTTTGTTTAACCAAAAAATAATTTGATGCTTTTTCTTGTGTCTACAAGACTACTCACACGCACACATTCTCAAATATGAATAATAGAAATTATGACATCGTAATAACATCAATACAAAGTACAAACAACTATTTCAGATAAATTTCTGACTATTTTTCTGATGAAGTTTCGATGAAATAAATTCGTCGAAATAGCATACTTTTTCTCGATAATATTTTTCGACGAATTTCCGACGAAAAGTTAATTTTTCATATATTTCCAACGACTTTATGTTCCATCGGAAATTGATCATAAAACGGTTAAAAATTGCTATGTTTTCCTGTAGTGCTATGACAAAGAAATATACACAAATGCAAGTAACACATACATAGATGAGAAACCATTATAACAAATTCATAATGAAAAACAAAAAGTAAATAAACGAATATCTTTGGAAAAAAAAAAAATTTATTTTAAAAGAAAGAAAATGTCGAGAATATATACGTAAGCAAAGGGTGAATGTATTTAATTCAGATACAAATATATGTATATAAAAACCACAGTGTATGGGATGAATCACGTTTCCATTGAAACATTGGAAGCTTTGAATTGACGATCACTAGTCTTGGAATAAGAAATTACGAGCAAAACGTTCATTAATCATAACTCAAAATTTTCTCTCAGTAAAATTTACATTCCCGGGAAAAACACGAAGGAAAATTTCCCAAGAAAATCCCCCAACAACAAAAGAAAGAAAGACCTAAAAGCAAAAAGGAAAAAAAAAAAAAAAAAAAAAAAAAAAACTGAGAGAAGAAAAAACAAAAAAAAAAGCTCAGTGACTCGTTGTTTCTTCATTTCCTTTCGTTCTCTCACCCATTTTCTCCTCGCCACAACCACTATCCTCCTCCTTCGCAATTACCATATTACCCTCGTGACCACACATGCACTTGTTCGCCGCCGGCGTGGCTAGAAACCTCGGCAAGTTATCTCCGGCCATTATGACAAGAATCTTCTCCTCGTACGCTGCGCTCTCCGCCTTCACTCCAGACTGACTCTCTTTCCCCTCGTCGACTCTTCCGCCGTTACCTTCGCCGGAGTCATCACCGGAGGTGGACAAGCGCCAGTAGGAGCAAGCGAGGATAAGTAAAGCGAAAGCTATGAGGCCTAACATAGCCGCAAGACCACCGAAAAGGTACGGCACCGGCGAGTGCCACGGCGATTGAGGTGGTCCGTGATTCTCGAGTGACTTTACTGACATGGCGTGTGTCGCCACATCTAACGATGTTGGTTTAATGCTCAATGGCCTCATTTTTTCTTTTTATGTTTCCTGTTTCTCTTCTTTATTTTCTAACTATTTTTATTTTCTCACTTTATGGAAGAAAAAGAAGAAAGCTGGAAAGATGAATGAAACAATGGGTGCGATGAGGTGTTATATTTATAGGTAAGAAGTTACCTGGGAAAAACGAAAGTGAGTCACCCCGAACATTTAATTTGTCACAAGTGGTTTATTACTTTTAGTTTTGCCGCATATATTTGCATGTAATGTCAAACTTACTTTGTTAAAGACACATATACATGTTAAGGTGCTTGCTTTTTTTTTAAAAAAGATAGCGAACATTAACTACACCAAACTTAAATCAGATAAAAAAAAAATATATACCCACAAAATTGTCACGAAAAATTTTATGGGTATACAAAAAAACCCACGATTTTCCACACAACTGTGAATTGCCACAAAAATAAAGATAATGTGATAATTCGTGGGAATATCGTGGGTAAACTTGCAAACGATTTGCCACGATTATATTAGTGGGTACCATTTACCACAAATTGCCACGAAAATCTTGGTGGCAAGTGACCAAATACCACATTTACCCACTAATATTATCGTGGCAAATCATACCCACAACTAATATCATGGCAATACGTAGCTTTTACGTAGTTTGCCACAAATTACCACAAAATTTATAGTGGGAATTCGTGACAATATATATATATATATAATCTTTGTAATAAAATATTACACAATAGTAGATTATTTTAAAAAAATATAAAATATAATTTGAAAAAACTATAATTGTACAGTACATTACTATAACACATATAAAATTATACTAAAAGACACACATTTATTCAATATAACAACCCACATTATTCATTATAAATTATTTAATAAAAACTTAAAATTACTTATAAGTAATTGAAAAATAGATATACCCACATTATAAATTATTTAATAAAAACTTAAAACCATTTACATATATACTTTACATAAAATTAAAACTATTTATTTATAATTTTTTAATCTAGTAATTTTTTTAACCGTGAATCTAAAACCTAGAAAATTTTAGTTACACATATATATTTGATGTGTAGAAAGTTAACCAAATGTTCAAGTAGTGTAGTGGTTATCATCTGGTTACTTTATATGTTGAGTTCTAGGGTTCAAGTCCTACTAAATAAAGATTTTCGTGAATTATTCAAATCGCTGCTGGGCACCGCAGACTGCCACCGTCGTCCGCTGCCGCCGTTGGTCACTGCTGCCAGCTACCCAAAATGGGACATAAATGGGACATGTTTTTCTATTCCCAAAATTGCTGTTCCGTCCCATTTTCGCAAATTTCCGTCCCGAATTACCATTTGCCCACCCCTAAATAGGACTAGAATGTGATCAACATAGTTAAAAAGTACTCTCTCTATTTCGAATATAGAAAGTTTTAGAAAAAAAACACGCATCTTAAAAAAAATTATTTTTATAATTCTTTTTTTAATAAAAACATGATTTTTATAAAAATAATAGTTATTTCAACTTTTAGTCAAAATAATTTCTATCCATCAATATACATTTATTAATACGATATGTATTTGATATATGTTTAAAGAGTAATTAATAAAGTGTATAGAAAGTTTAGAAAGTTTTATATTTTGAAACAAAAATAAAATTTTAAAACCTCATATATTTTGATCAGAGGGAGTATCCAATTGGCATATTAAAAAAAAACTACCAAAAGAGCAAAATAGCTTTAAACGGGTTTTGAAAAACGTCAAAAAAAGGTATTTGAACTAAATTTACTTAGAAAATTGTATGCATTAAGATACTTAAGTTGTTTTTAAAATTTAAATTTAGTCGAACAATTTAGATCTTTTACAATCTTTGAAAGTGCTATATACAATTTTTTATGTGCAAATTTTTTTTCCCAACTGTTACTCACTTGTCACACCAACTACCCGCACCCGGCATAGCTCAATAGTCCATAAAAGCTGTCATCATATTAAAATGTAAGTTGTCAGGTGCAAATTTGTGTCCCAGTGTTATAAACTTCTATATTTTTCACATAATCGGTCCATTTCAAAGGACCATATTATTTTCTATCTTTTTTTTTTTTTTTTTTTTTTTTTTTTTTTTTTTTTTTTTTTTTTTTTTTTTTTTTTTTTTTTTGTTATAAGCAATCTTTACAAATATTAAGAAGGCATATTTTGGAATCATCTATGTATTCACATTGGGGGATGACAGATAATAGTATTTTTTTTTTGTGAATTAATTGAAAAGGGAAAATAAAACTTATTTGCAGTTACCCTTGAAATATAGGCATTTATACCATTAAAATGGCAGGCAAAATCAAATATTGAATAATGAAATTGACATAGTTCAAGTTTTCAAATATATAGCTAGTTTTCTCTAAGTACATTTTTAGTCAACAAAACTTTTGATCGATCATTACCAGAAATCACTTTTGAACAAATCAATGATCGAAAAACGTTTACTCAGTAATAATCAAGTTTAACTGATCAGGACTTTCTAAAAGTGCTTAAACAAATGCATATCAGTGTTATAAGTAGTTTAATATAATTTTTTTTTTGTATTTTCACTTTTTTCCAACAGGATATAACGAAAAATCCATGATGATTATAGAGGCCCACAAGATATTAGTGCGACATAAGGCACAGTGAAAGAGCACATTGGCTTCGGTGGTAAATGACTATGTTTGCACAATAATAAGCATTGTGGGTTAAAGTCCCAACAAACCTCTTTGTGCATCTCGTCTTCATTTTCCATTTTCTCAATTGGTGCGTTGATGTGATCTAAATGCTTCTCTCTCTCTGTTATGTGGTGGTTTCATCTTTGCATCATAGGATATGTATAAGATTACTAAATATCTTGTGTTGTTTGTGTTTTCGATTGTTTATGTATTACCTTCGAATCTATTGAAAGATGCATCATGGCCAAAATTTCACATGATCTCGACTGTTCGCGTAAGTGTTTTCATTTACATTTATAGTTTATATATATATTTTAAATGAATCTACAACCTTAATCATATTAAGCACTTTACACATTATCTGTGGACTGTGGTACGTCTTTGCGGTTAGGTCTAATGTATATGATCCTCTGGTTATTAAGTTGGATTCATTTATAAAGGTTTAGGACCGGTTTTGTTTAATGAAATTGTGTTCAAAATTTTTGTCCTGAGCTTTGGCATGTTAAGTTTTCTAAATAAGGATCGGATTCTTTTTTTTCTGTTTTTTTTTTTATTTTATTTTTTAAAAAAAATTTCTAATGGATTTCGTCACAGTATTATGACGGAAGCCGTCACCCCATTAACAAAGATCTATTTTGCACTGTATTTGCTTCTTTTTGTTTCTGTGAATGTCATCATACATTACTCTTTTGTTAGTGCGGCCATACATAACATTATTTAGTGAGAATGACGGGATTTGATTCGTGTAACTAGCTCCTCCATATGAACAACAAATTTCAAAAAAAAAAAGGCGTTTTAGTAAAATTTAAAAGCATCATTTTCCTTCTTTAGAATAAAGGAAAATATATAATTTTATCGAGTGATTTGTTGGAAAAAAACGTCAATCAATCAGCTGCAGACGAGAAAACACTAATCCAGTAACTTTTAAAATAAACGCCAATTGATAGATAACAGAATAATGGCATTTTTGGGTCATTTCAACATTTTTTAAAAACATTTTTGTGAAACTGCTGATACTATTGCGTATTGATTTGATTAATTGGCTGTAATTTTTTAACAATTACTTACGGGGACGGAACATACTTAGTTTTTTTTTCTTACATGACAAGATAAACATATTATCTAAACCATTTTTATTTGACCAGATGAAATGGTGTTATGTTTTAGGTTTATTAAAAATTTTGGTGAGTAGACTATTCAATAGTTATACTCACCCTAAAAAAAATTAGTCAGAAACTAAAGTTGGGATCACCTTTGATTATATAGAGAAAAAAAAGATCAACATACAAAATTTGAAATCATCCGTCGTTATCATTACACATAATCAATTATTATATTATATATTATCTAAGCACACAACTAAGAATAGATTCGATCAACAATATCTTTGGTCCAAATTGATTTGGCACATTGTCATAATCAGAATCATTACCGTTATTATAAATTCATTAAAGAACTCAATTAATCCTTTTTTATATAGTAATATAAAACACCAAGCACCTTGTCCTTGCAATTCAACAATTAATTAATATCTATCTCCTATATATTATTTGGGGAGTACACTTATGAATGAACCTAATAAAGTGTAAAAAATTACTTGTGAATGCCATTAGAGTTAAGAACAATTAAATAAATTTCAATGAGGTTAGTTTAGTCTTATTCTATTTAGATATTTAGTTATGGAAACAATATATTTATTAAAATTCGATTTGCTAAAAAAAGGGAAATTGAATAATATATTTATTAAATCGAATTTGCATCGTATTAAAATCGAATTATATATATATGAAATCGAGTAAATTCCAAAACTAGATTATTTAGTTATGAGAATTTATCGGAAACTAAAAAAAAATATATATGGAATCGAATAAATTCCGAAACTATACAATTTGGTTATGAGAGAATTTATAAAAACATTAAACAAGATTTGCATAAAAATCGGAAACTCAAAAAAAAACATATATGAAATCTCTTAAATTCCGAAACTATACAATTTGGTTATGAGAGAATTTATAAAAACATTAAACAAGATTTGCATAAAAATCGGAAAATAAAAAAATATATATATATATGAGATCGAATAAATTCCGAAACTATACAATTTGGTTATGAGAGAATTTATAAAAACTATATATATTATTTGCATAAAAATCGGAAACTGATAAAAAAATAAAAACTTCTGTAAATGGTTTAACTTCATATGCGTCATTTTGTTAATATTTGTCTATATTTAGTTCACAGACTTTTAAAATATATAGAAAGTATATATAGATTTAAAAAAATATATATATGATATCGAATATATTAAAATCGGATTTAAATTATAATTATGAAATCGAATTTGCTAAAAAATCGGATTTAAAAAAAATATATATGGAATCAAATAAATTCCAAAACTATACAATTTGATTATGAGAGAATTTATAAAAACATTAAACAAGATTTGCATATCGGAAACTAAAAAAAAAAACATATATGAAATCTCTTAAATTCCGAAACTATATAATTTGGTTATGAGAGAATTTATAAAAACATTAAACAAGATTTGCATAAAAATCGGAAAATCAAAAAATATATATATATGAGATCGAATAAATTCCGAAACTATACAATTTGGTTATGAGAGAATTTATAAAAGCTATATATATTATTTGCATAAAAATCGGAAACTGATAAAAAAATAAAAACTTCTGTAAATGGTTTAACTTCATATGCGTCATTTTGTTAATATTTGTCTATATTTAGTTCACAGACTTTTAAAATATATAGAAAGTATATATAGATTTAAAAAAATATATATGATATCGAATATATTAAAATCGGATTTAAATTATAATTATGAAATTGAATTTGCTAAAAAATCGGAAACTATACCATTTAGTTATAAGAGAATATTCGCAATTGCATAAAAAACAGAAACTATACAATTTAGTTATAAGAAAAATTTCAAAAACTATACAATTTCGGAAACTATAAAATCGGAATATAATAAAAGTTATAGATCGAGTTTATCCCGTAATCATTTAGTTATAAGAGAATATTCAGAATTGCATAAAAAACAGAAACTATACAATTTAGTTATAAGAAAAATTTCAAAAACTATACAATTTCGGAAACTATAAAATCGGAATATAATAAAAACTATAGATCGAGTTTATCCCGTAATATCCTATTGCCATGTATATATATCGTATGTTTTTTACGTTTTAAAGAAACCTTGGTGTACGATTTGCATAGAAATTATTTCTACTCTCACCTCATCAAAACCTTTCTTTTTGCCTTCATATCAAAATAAAAAATGTCAGTCGCTGCTACTTACACTTCTGTCAAAGATTTAAAACCGTTTAAATCTTCGTGGTGTATAAGAGTAAAAATACTTCATTCCTTTATACACTATGTCAAAGGGACATGATCATCCTTAGAAATGGTTTTAGCAGATGTTTCTGTAAGTATTTCTAGCGTTCAAATATTTAATATAATGTAATATTTATGATATTATGCTAAATATTAATGTTTATTTTTGACTATATTGTCAGGGTAACAAAATTCAAGCAGGTATCAAAAAAGAGCATATCTCCAAATTTCAAAATTTGTGAAAAAAGGAGAATGGATGATTATCCAAGGATTTGGAGTTAGTCGGGTCACAAGATCTTTTAGATCAACAAAACATCGGTACAAAATTAATTTTCTGTACATAACTATCATGTCTCCTTCACCATCAATTTCAGATGAGATTTGGCAATATTAATGTTAATGTTTATTTGTGTATATATTTTCAGGATAACAAAATTCAAGCAGAGATTAAGAAATAACATATCTCAAAATTTTAATTTAATGTTAAAATATAATAATATTTTTTATTTTTGTGTTTAGTTTTTGGATTATTTTAAAATTTTAATTTAATATGTTCATATATAAAAAGCTCAACCCGTACATATGCACGTGATAGATTCTAGTTTTATTTATGTGGGTAACTATAATTGCATTTGCATTTACGAGAAAAGAAGAAACATTATAAATGTATTTGCACTATTATAATGGATACATTCATTCATGTCCCACGTTTCGTCAGCTTCCACCTGAACCTTTCAGGCTTTCAAGCAGTGGAGGGTACAACTTTTGAACGGCCAATCATTTCGTAGTTTTATTTGTTTTTATTATCTAAGATTTTTTGGACTTCTATTCATAATATAACTAACAAATCAGACTATATTACTACTTTTTTTTCCCGGATAATGGGAACAACAGTTCAGCATTCAACAAGAAATCACATTCATCAAATAAACCACCAAAAATCCTTTTAATGAAAACAGGCAATGAAAATTTTGTCAGTCATATACAGTTATACTATTTGTTTTCTCAATAAAAGATTCTAATTAAGTAAATCATATAGACTACATCTATTTCAATTTATTATTGAAACTTAAGCAAGTCACTTAACACCACATATAATTTAGCTTATGGAAACTATTTACCGTTTCGTGTAATTTTACGCGAATTGTGTAGTCTTTCAGACCGACTGTAGAAATATTTGAGTTTGATCTCACAAATGCATAAACAACTTGATGTCTAAGGCGAGTTCTATTTGGGTTCCCCGAAAGCAATGTAACATGGTCATGTTACTTGGTACAGGGAAGACTCTGAGAAGAGCAGTCATGCCGCATAAAGCAAATCGGAATTTCCCAAAACAATTGGCTAGCCCATGATCATAACTCGAGTCATTTAATGCGTCATTATCTTTGGACTCCCAAGGTACCTCAAAATGAGGTAAGACACTAAGGATTTAAAGTTTTTCAAATTTGAAATCTTAATCTTAATCTATACTAATCTTATCTCCTTCTAATATGTTAGGAACATATAATATCAAAAAAACTAACTTGCCATCCTGGAAAATATAAATAGCATAAAACAGACGATTATAAACTATGCAAATAATCGTCTTTATCCATTCGTTCCTCGATATCTTCTTTTTAAACAGCTGACCCAAAGGACAACAAAAGAGATGTGTTACATTTTTTTCCTATAAAACCCAACCTCTTTCTAACTAGAAAGGTATCTAAGTTTACGCGTACACATTGTCTTCTCTATCGTTTAATAAAAATAATCTTGTCTCCTTCCATCCTACACCGAAAAATAGCTTTGAACTGATAGAAAATGTTTTAGATCTATTTTCTTACACCGACATAATCTTACACTATTGTCCTTGATTTTTTAATCTATTTCTTCATGTTTCCGACCAACTTATGTGGTCTAAATACTAACTTGAGCATCATAGAATCCTCGAAAACACTACACTGGTGGTCTCTCACTACAAGAAAACAAAGGATTTGCGATGGAAATATGCATCGCAAATCCCTCGCAAATACGGAATTTCGACTTCATTGCGAGGCACAACAAATCGTCACTAATCGCTGGTCGCAAATCGAAAATCATCGCAGTGGCGTCGCAGTTTTTGCGACGGACACAAAAAGTAGCTAATCCATCGCAAAAAACACCTCGCAAATACATCGCAATATTGCGACAGATTAGCGTGTAACAATTCTTATCGCAAAAATATATCGCAAATGAGTCGCAATTCAGCGACAGATTCGCGGGAAAGAACTGCACTCGCAAATGGAATGCCGCGAAATTGTAGCAAATATTGCGATGGACTTGCGACGACTAAAGACTGTTCATCGCAAGTCCCTCGCAAAATTTGCGATGGACTTGCGATGATCTAAAGACTGTTCATCGCAAGTCCCTCGCAAAAGTGCGATGGACTTGCGATGGATTGTAATTAATAATTTAATATAAAATTACTTTTAATTAAAAATAAAATTAAAATTAAAATCTAATTAAAATAAATTTAATATTAAAATCCAAATAAAATTAAAATTCATAATATTAAAAAAAAAATAAACTGCAATATTTGTTTTTAATACATAAAAAAAATAACTAAAAAGATTGTG
This sequence comes from Boechera divaricarpa, assembly GCA_026770425.1. Classification (NCBI taxonomy): domain Eukaryota; kingdom Viridiplantae; phylum Streptophyta; class Magnoliopsida; order Brassicales; family Brassicaceae; genus Boechera; species Boechera divaricarpa. The sequence continues at coordinate 4,034,707 of CM049186.1, read as the reverse complement.
ATGGTCCGGTCCCGGTTCCGGTTTCGGTTCCGCTACAAGAACCGGGGTCATCTCCGAACTCGTCCCGAAGAAGCGTGCCAAATCCGCATCCTTTGTGCCCAAGTAGTTAAAAATCTTACCAAACTTGGACATTTGCTGACTCTGAGCTTCGATAATGTTCACCTGGGACTGGATGATAGTCTGAAGAGCTTCTGAATCCTGTCGGGATTGAGATGAAGACGAAGCAGAAGAAGTGCAAGAATCAATCTTCGATTGCAGGGAACCGACACCATAAATTCTCCCTTTTTTACGGAGAGCGACCTGAAAAAAAAAAATTCGTAGTGGTTTTTTATTATAAACATAATTACAAACATTTACAACAATTATAAAAACATACCTCAGTAAAAATTTTGTTCTTCATGGCCGGAGAGACGGATGCAGTGCTCTCGGGATCATCACCATCAGAAGCCTGAGTCAGCTCCTGCATCCTGGAAGTGACGTCATTGTAGAGCTTCTCCGATTTCCCGTCGACAAACGATCCATCCGGTCTCCGTTTCGTCTCTTCCAGAACCTCTAGCAAATCCGAAATCGCATCGCCTCCACGAGTCTCAGCTTAAGTATATAAATAATTACTATCATATTTAATTAAAAAATTTAATAACTTTAAAAAAAACTTACAATCTTCCGTTCTCGGGCTTTAAACGAAAGCTGTCCGGAGCGATGCTTATGATATCCGTCTCCATCAGGATCAGAGTACCGGGCCGCTCGAGCATTTCCGCTCTTAGTCTGACTCGCCGGATCAGACCAATACGCCACGAGGCCTTTCCAGACCTCAGGATCCAACCACCTAGGCATCGCATTGTCGCCCTCTTTTTCCACTTGCGCTTCCATCGTCCCACCTGGTCATGCGAGCCTTTAGCCTGTCCTCAAATTCTTTGCGAACCATCGATGTAATCACTGAATCCCAGTGATAAGATTGCTACAAAAAAAAGAGTTATGATGAAAAAAATATAACAATAAAAATTTTGAAATAAATAAAATTTAAAAACTTACGGCAAATGTCTCAAACCACCGATGACAAACATATTTCGGAGTTTGTGTCCAATTAGCATACGGTTCTTTGAAGTCTCTTTCGAAGATGGATCGCACCTTAGCAGCTACACATCCGTCATCTTTAAACCTGAAATATTTTTAAAAATAAAAATAAAAATGAATATAGTTTTAAACAACATAAAATTAAAAAGTTGAAAAAAATAAAACAAATTACCATAAAGTCCCTTGAGGACGGTCAGGATGAAGGTGTGGTAGACGGTCATGACCGGGCTGATCAAGAAGCGCCGCTATGACCCGATCATGCTCAGCGTCAGTCATTGTGGGTTGTGTAGATGGAGATAGTGTCGGTTGTGCTGTCGGTGGATCTGGAATAAATACGGCTGGAGGCGGTGAATGATGATGAGAGTCGGGAATATATGTCCCGTCCATCTGAGAAGTAAAACTCGCCCCAGGAGTAGACGGTGCTGATCCGCCTCTCGAAAGATAGCGAGTATAATCGTTCGAAAATCCAGACATCTGCAAAAAAAAAAAAATTTGAAAAACAAGTAATAAAAATAAAATTACAAATCTAAACTTTTTAATTAATAAAAGTTGTTATTAATTACATTTTCAAATCCTAAAATCTATTTTAAAATTTAAAAATTCTCAAATTCTGTAATTCTAAAATTTTTAAATTCATGAAAAAAATCATATTCAAATCCTAAAATCTAAAAAAATATACAAAAACGTTTTTTCATTCTTACAAAATTATATATAGTTTTGTTATATATAGTTTTAATAATATTTACAAAAAAGGTTTTTAACTAACATAAAATTAAATAAATCATAAAACCTAAATGACAAAATTTCTAAATTGAAATCCTAAATCTTTAATCAAAATTTATATAATTATATACTCGAAATCTAAATTGAAATCTAAAATCTTTAATCTTAAATCTTTAATTGAAATCCTAAACCTTTTTTAAAATTGTTTATATAATTTTAATTAGTAATAAATTCTGAAAAAATCAATTATAATTTTCAAAATTGACAAAAAAATATAAAAAGGTAATTCCTAAATCATAAAATTTCTAAATTGAAATCCTAAATTCTTAATCCTAATTCCAACATCAAAATTCTAAATTCTAAATCCAATATCAAAATGTTAAAATCAAAATACTAAATCCTAAATCCAATATCAAAATTCTAAATCCTAATTCTAAAATCAAAATACTAAATCCTAAATCCAATATCAAATTCTAAATCTTAATTCTAAAATCAAAATACTAAATCCTAAATCCAATATCAAAATTCTAAATCCTAATTCTAAAATACTAAATCCTAAATCCTATATCAAAATTCTAAATCCTAATTCTAAAATCAAAATACTAAATCATAATTCCAAAACCTAATCAAATAATATAACAAATCCAAAACCTAATCAAATAATATAACAAATCCAAAACCTAATCAAATTTAACACTTAATTTAACAAATTAATTCCACTCAATAACACTTAATTTAACAAATAAATCTAAAATTATAACAAATTCATCAAGTATAATTTAACAAATTATAACAACTAATCTAAAAATCTAACAAATTTAACAATAAAATTCAACCGATTAACATGAGTACATAGGTTTGAACGGCGGCGGCTAGAGGTGTGAACGGCGGCGGCGGCGTGAGAAAACCGAACGGCGGCGGCGACAAGGAGAGAAAAAGAAACGGTGGCTCGGGAGAGGGAGAGAATCAACGGCGGCGGCGGAACGGGGTCTTGAATCCGTGGCGAGAGAGACGGCCAGAGAGAACGGCGGCGGCGAGAGAGGTGGCGAGAGAGGTGTGAGGCGACGAGAGGTTTTTTTTTTTGTTTTACCTAAATTTCGTGATACGGCTGAGGAAGAAGGGGTAATTAAAATAACGGTCCCTCGCAAATTCATCGCTATGCCGTCGCAGAAATAGGGTTTTCGGTTCTCATCGCTATGCCGTCGCAATATTCTATCTAAATAATTAAAAATTTTGTAACCGCGAAATTTTTTTTTAAATATTGCGACGGATTCGCGATGGACCCTCGCAATTCCCTCGCAAAGTTTTCTTTATATTTTGTTTTCCATCATTGAATCATGTTTATCTTTCTAAGACTTATCTATAAACAAAAAAATTTGTATAAATGAGATAAGTCTATATTTCTCTATGATAATGAGTTAAGATAAGTCTATTCAAATGTGTTGACATGATCAATAGATATTTTGGTAATTAATTTTCAAGTCAAGTATATTTATTAGTAAAATTTCATTATATTTTGCGAGGAAACTGCTACGGATCCGTCGCAGTTCCATAGTAAAACTAAAATATTGCTACGGAACTGCAACGGATACGTAGCAGTTCCCTCGCAAAATCAGTGAAAACAACAAAAAAAAATGAAATATAGTAAATCATATTAAAATCCGAATACTCATAAAATCATAAATCACTAAATCAAAAAAAAAAAAAACCTAAATCAAAAATTCAAAATCATAAAAAGTAATATTTTACAAAATTAGGAATCTAAATCCTATATTAATTATAATAATTTTTAACATAGATAAGTAAAAAATCTTAATGCTATATAACCTAAAACACAAATTATTATTTATTAATTCTAATTAATTAAACCAAATAACAAAATTACTAAAGTTTAACTAATTCAATAATTACTAAATTATTGAAAAAATACTTTATCCGAAATTTGTAATACCAATTTCTTACCTAATTAACAAAATCAATATATTTTGCGAGGGAATTGCTACGGATCCGTCGCAGTTCCCTCGCAAAATCAGTGAAAAATACTAAATCATATTCAAATCCTAAAATCTAAAATCCTAAGTCACTAAATCAAGATAAAAAAAAACCTAAATCAAAAATTCAAAACAATAAAAAGTAATATTTTACAAAATTAGGAATCTAAATCCTATATTCATTATAATAATGTTTAACCTAAATCAAAAAAATTTATTCACATCGTAAACAGAAATTATTGTTTTTTTTCCTCTGATTTTGCGAGGGAACTGCGAGGGATGCGTAGCAGTTCCCTCGCAAAATCTTAAAAAAACAAAAAAAAAACAACGATAACAAAAACATTTTTTTTTACGACTTTGCGAGGGATCTGCTACGGATTCCTCGCAGTTCCCTCGCAAAAGCTTAAAAAAAAAAAGAAAAAAAATACATCGTAATCTACATGATGCAGCAACCAACTTGGTTAAGTCATAGTTGAAATTGTAGTTTAAGCTTCGTGATTTGGGTCCTATGCAATATTTTCTTGGTTTGGAGATTGCTAGAACTTCAAAAGGTATTTCTGTGTATCAAAAGAAATATGCTTTAGAATTATTAAATGATATGGAGATGTTAGGCTGCAAACCTTCCTCTATTCCTATTGAACCAAATCAAAAGCTAGCTAAAGATGATGGGAGTTATATCCAGATGTTGAGTTGTACAGGTGGATCATTGGTAAGTTGATTTATTTGACAATCACAAGACCTGATCTTTGCTTTGCTGTACAAAAACTAGCAAAGTTTACATCTGCACCCTGTGTTGTCCATCACCAAGCCTTGATGAAAGTTCTCTGATACATCAAAGGGACTGTAAGTCAGGGATTGTTTTAGTCTGCTTCTTCTGATCTTCAATCGAAAGGATATGTGGATGCTGATTGGGGTGCTTGTCCGGATACTAGACGATCTATGAGTGGATATTGCATCTTTCTTGGTGATTCTTTGATCTCTTGGAAATCTAAGAGACAAAAAATTGTATCTGCATCTTCAACTGAAGCAGAATATAAAAGTCTGGCTCTAGCTACACATCAGATTATTTGGTTTAGAGGTTTACTTCAAGATTTCTGTGTTGATCAGTCTAAACCGTCTGTGTTGTTTTGTGATAACACTACAGCTATTCACATTGCTCATAATCCTGTTTTCCATAAGAGGACTAAACATGTTGAATCGGATTGTCACACAACACGAGATCAGATTGAGGAGGGGATTTTGAAGTTGCTACATGTTCGGACAGACTCACATGTCGCTGATATCTTAACCAAAGCATTTTTCCCGACACAGTTTGAGAATCTCAAGTCCAAGATGAGTTTGGCAAATATATTTGCACCACTTTCATCTTGAGGGGGAGTATTAGAGTGAAATACTTTGTTTTACTTTGTTAATTAACTTTGTTAATTAACTTTGTTAACTAACCTCTAACGACTTTCTTCTTTGTTCATACTTGTATATAAGTCTGTGTATAGTTTTTATAGTGTTTGTATAGATTACAAGCTGTATATAAACCATACTGTAACAAACTTTTACGTTAATGAGAAACAAGTTTATTTACTATGCTTCTCTAATATCTCCTTTTTTTGGTTTGGGGGGGGGGGGGGGGGGGATATCATGCAATGCTAATAGTTAGCGTTGAGATATTTACGGAGAAGTCGTGACCAATTGCAAGATGAGAAACGGTATTACTGTTAGTGACAATAGATATGCATTTGTTTCGTTAGCAACTATGTGCATGCTTGTTAGTGTCCATTCTGAAAGACATGGCTATGTTCGAGTTACCTCTAAGTTCATGCATCTTCTTTCTAATTTCGGCGTTCTGGAGATTCCAACTAGTCTCACTTGTCCCAATTGTAAAATGAGGGTTGGGGGTGGGAGGGGGAGAATCTATGAAAACAGTGTGTACGATTTCATTATCCATCCTCCAAGCAAGAAATGACAAAATAAAATCAATGCATAGGTTAGACACTTTAGAATAGATACGTCTAATTTATATGATAGACTTGTTATACATGTTTAATTTTATATGGAGAGTGTTAAATATATTTTATATAATAGATTATGGTATGCATGATGACATGTTTTAAAATTTCACAAACCTCAGTTAACTGTCACATTGTGTGACACACAATTTTCCTAAGTTATTATGATGTGTTTGAAGGGCGTTCGGGTTTTCGGGTCGGGTCGGGTTGGGTAATTCGGATTTCGGATATCTCAATTTAATACTCGTTCGGGTATTTGTAAAAATCGGATCGAGTTCGGGTCGGGTCGGTTTAATATTTTTACCCATATGTAACCAAATCTACTCGAAAATACCCAAAAAAAAACTTAAATATTAGTTACTTTCTACCCAAATCTATCCAAATTATCCAAATTACCAAAAAATATCTAATATATTTGGATTTTTATAATTGTAATTTGGATATTTAAATTATTACAAGTATAAGAACAACTTATATTTTTTGCTATATACTTGTATTTCATATACTTTCGGGTATCTTCGGATTTCTGGTTCGGATCGGGTTTGGATCGGGTTTTTCGGGTATAGAAATCTAGGGCCTATTCGGGTATTTTTAAAAATCGGGTCAGGTTTGGGTATTTTCAGGTCGGGTCGGGTTTTCGAGTCCGGGGTAAATGCCCAGACCTATGTTTGATAACAGAATAGAACAATAAATTATGTTCACGCAATGATTTTTTTTCTTTTTTTTTTGGCATTTGCTTTTCAGGGATCCTATGATCGATTGTTGAGAAGTACTAAATTCGCACTAAGAAAAAGATGATCGAAGTCACTTAAAACTAAATGTGTAGTGTCTTACAAGCACTTCAAATGTTCAAACCATAATATGTTCGAAAAAAAAAGTTTCAGCAATGATATGCATTTTTCTTAGTCTGACGTGATTTAGAGTGTTTTTGAAAGTTTGTATTGAAAAATGTGTATTCGTTCACTCGATATTTTAAGATATCTCCCAATGTTTTTTAAATGGCATTTTAGGTGATAATTAATGATGAATATATCATTTTACATTTTGTAAAGTTTTCTTTGGTTTTTTCTTTATCCTCATTATCTTCTCTTTTTCTATTCATTAAAAAAATATTGAGAGGCATTTTTGATTAGTTGTTACTACGAGAATTTTTTTGATTTATTTTAATCACATAGACACTATTATGTAATGCATTATAGACAAAGAAAAATTAATTAGACTTGTCTTACTAAAAATAACGTAAAATATTTAATCATGACATGCAAATAAATTTGAATTTTTAAAACTATTTTTTTGTCTTACATTTGTTAAATAAAATGTGAGACTTTACTATTTTTTATATAGTTACGTTTATAAGTGGAATAAGTTAAAAAAAAACTTGGACTACAAACAATTTTAAATTTATGAGCTCATATTTTTGTTTTACCATGCAACAACACAATTTTTAAGTCTATTAGTAAATTTACGAGTTAATATATCACTTGCTGATGTCACTAAATAGTATATATAAAATTTAAAAACAATTGATGGATTTTATTGCTTTCATGTATATATATATATATATTTTATTTAGTTGGTGGATTTGAGTGCTTTCATGCCATATATTCTTGTCTCCCAACAAATAAAAGAAAGATATTTCTGCATAAACTCGAAGATGCTAATCACAGTTTCAGATTTCATTGATTGACCAGCGAAGAATTAGTAATATTCTCTTCTCTTTTTCTGTTTTATTTTTCTTTGGTTGCCAACCCCTTCTATATTAGATAAAATATATTCTCTATCTAATGTAGTTTATTCATAAGTATTTTTGTTATATATAAATCTACGAATACATACCTCTAGTCTTCTAATAATAAACCAACAAAAGAAAAAAAAAGAAAAGAAAAGAATATACCATTATAAACCTTGTCTATAGTCCACAACCTATTTATGTACTTCTAGGCTTCTTTAGACATCGATGTTATATCGATAATTCTTTGATTTTTATTTTTTGTTTAAATTAGGTTAGTTTTGCTTTCAGGATGACAAGAAGAAATCTTTGATAAAAATAGAGAATTTGCGTAGAAGCTTTTCTTCAATTTTCTCCAAGCTAGAAGCACTAATGTCAAGACCGTACCTAGCTTTCCGGAATCTTATGGCGATATAAAATGTGGCTTTTATTTAGATTAAAAATATTTACTGTATAAAATGTGGCTTTTCAAATTTAGAAAAGCATATTCAATATAGTGGGAAAATGTCTACTAGATCAAAAGGAAAAATATTCAATTAAAAATATTTTGATAAGATGTGTACATATATTCATCATTTATGTTACTTAAAATATATTAATTGCCAATTTAAAGTTAGAAAATTATAAAAGAATAAAAAAATATTAAAGAGTTAAACAAATTATGTGATTTAAGAATTTATAAAATTTGGTAAACGCAAAATAATTAATGAATGAATATTTAAATCTCAAATCCTATTGAAAAACATGATATAGAACAGATTAACCCAAATAAATTTGTAGAAAATTATTACTACTAAAAATCAAAACTAAGCTAAGAATTCATATATACATTTATTTTCACCAACTAAACCAAATAGAAATGTAAAACTTAGGGCCCCAAAATTAAACATGTGAAGTGGGGTCTGAGGCATTTGCCTCTTATTTTCTACTCTAAGCGCGACCTGACATGCATGATATAGTTTCAAATGATGCTATACATTTGGCATATATTTGTTTTGGTAAGTTTTTGCTATCAAGCGGGTGACCTTTTAATGACTAGTTTTTTGGTTTTATTGAAAAGGTAAGAGTTTGAGTTCATGAAATTTTTTATAAGATGTATAAATGATATTTATATGTGTTCATACTATTTGAAAATATATTTGTTATATTTTGACCCCGTGTAAAAAAAAAATTTCTATATCCGCCACTGCTATCTTGGTTATATAGCGAAGGTTAGACTATTTATTTGCTCCAAGTGAAAATTCCATATCAATTTTGTTGATCTTCCGACGAATGAACAGAGAGCCAAGGATGAATTCCGCATAGACCATGTACCTGCTCCTAGAATTACAGAGGCTGACAAGAAAAATGATAGGAATTAAGTTGTTCACTTGTTTGCACATCTAAAAGCTCATACACTGTTGTGTTTGTCTTCGATTGACGAGCTATAATTACTTTTGGAATAATGCTGCTATTATAGGTCTTATCTAGAGCTCTAGACAAAAATATTGTATCTTCTCGTCTTTGATAAACCGTTTGGACCTCCTAGTGACAAACCTGTCTGGCGTTTGCCGCGTTTCCTACAAAAAGTCTAAGAATCTTAGCCAAATCTTTGCATGGTGATGGTTTATTGCATCTATTTCAATCCACAACACCATCAATTTTCTGCAGATGCTTGTGGGAGAGGAAGGCTTTGAAAAGAGTCTTGTAGAAGACTCAAACTAACTCATCTGTTTCCTTGCAGTCTCCATCGGCTGTTTTGTATTTTGCTTCAGAGACCGTTTGGGCTTTAAGAGGCCCTTCCCAATCCAACTATAGGTATTTCAAATTCCCAATATCTAGAAGGGTTCATTTACGGATACTCTGATTGATTACCATGTAGAGATAATAAAAAAAAGAGTCTTTGTTCAAAGTATTGTATTCATGAAAACAAACTGAGATTTTTGTATACGGCAATAATTTGCAATTGAGGGAAGTTTGACTGAATATATTGATTTTTGAATATAGAAAACATTGTAACATTACCATAAAAAGTCACATGTATGTTAGTAAGTACTAACCCTTGCCACATTCATCATCACTACATGGTTTCAACATTGTATAAATTATACCATTTGATTGAAGAAAAGAGATAACCCATGCTTTGATTGATGCTATAAAGTATTTTCTGAATAGTGGAGAGTAAGTTTTGTTTGATTGGTGGTGTTTGGGATATGGGTTTCCAATGGATTTTATTTTTGTTTTGAAATCAATTCGATTTTATCGTATTCTTGTGTTTGCAGATGTTTTTTTAGAATTCATTTAGAGGCATCTAGATCCAGATATCTTAAGATCTAGCTAGAAAGTTTTTTTGAAACCTAAATATGTTTTTGAAAATTGTTTCTTTTGGTATGAATCCCGCTTTGTTTTCCAATGGATTTTCGAGCGAAAATTGTTAATACGAGCTTAGTTTGTTTAACGAACTTTGGCGCGCAAACCGTCAATTCAATTATATCATGTCTTTATTGTAGTTTTCTCGATTTAGCATGCAGTTCTTGTTTACAAGTGTTCGGTTTTAGATTTGCAATGAACTTCTGATTATATTGTATCGATATATTTCACTTGGTTATGTTGAAGATTATAATCAAATCTTAGGAATATTCATAAAAACTTTAAGTATTGTATGTTATAAAACTACAAAGTTTAAGTTAATACATTAACGTGTGTATGTGTCGGTTATGGGTAGTTATCATGCGAATAGACACGTTTAATTGTATAGGTTGTAACTGTCTATACGATCGTATCTTTTCACGTGTCTATAAGTACAAGTTAAGATCGAGTCATGTAACTGTGTGACGAGTGTGTAATAAAAAGTCAAGTACTCTGGTTTTTAATAAAATCAGTTTCGTTGAAAACAGAGTAACGTTACGTGTTCTCTTTTCTTCACTTGTTTCTTATTTCTATTTCTTGTGCACTAAGAAACACACAAAGAGAGAAGAAGAGTGAACATCAAAACACCAACATGGTATCGGAGCTTTACGATTGAGAGGACCAAAGAGAAAACACTAGTTTACAACTCATCACCACAAGAAGCAAGAATATATCGCATACGTTAATCGCAAAATAAGCCAAGACGATGCAAGGCTCTTCACATCAAGTGATCCCTATATTCGATGGGGAGAAGTACGACTTCTGGAGCATTAAGATGACAACCATATTCAGGACTAGGAAACTGTGGTCCGTGGTTGAAGAAGGCGTGCCGGTCGAACCGGTACGAGCGCAAGAAACCCCTGAAACAGCAAGGGCAAAATCGCTTAGAGAAGAAGCGATGGTGAATGATACGATGGCATTGCAAATTTTGCAAACTGCCGTGACTGATCAAATATTCTCACGCATTGCGGCTGCATCAACATCAAAGGAGGCATGGGACGCATTGAAGGCTGAGTATCAAGGTTCTCCTCAAGTTCGATTGGTTAAACTTCAATCGTTGCGTAGGGAGTACGAAAATCTGAAGATGTATGATAACGAAGACATAAAGACGTTCACTGATAAGTTAATTGTTTTGGAGAATCAACTGACTTATAATGGTGAAAAGAAGACTGACTATCAACTCATACAAAAGATACTCATCTCTCTCCCAGCCAAGTTCGATAGCATTGTTAGCGTTATGGAGCAAACTCGTGACTTAACGTCAATGACGATGACAGAGTTAATAGGTGTGTTAAAAGCACATGAGGTAAGAGTGGTTGCAAGAGAAGAAAGCACAAATGAAGGAGCATTTTATGCTAGCACAAAAGGAAGAGAATCCGGTTTCAAACGAGACAACACCGAGAGCTATGTTAATGAAGGCAAGAAGTGGTGTGAGTTTTGCAAGCGTAGCAACTACACAGAAAATGAGTGTTGGAAGAAACCGAAGAAAAACGATCATGGCAAGAATCAAAGAAGTAACAGGGAGTGTTACAATTGTGGTAGGATCGGCCACTACTCAAAAGAAAGAGCGCATGTAAGTCTCGAAGATGAAGACTTAGTTGAAGACCATATGTTGTTTAGTGCATGTGAAGAAAGCTTGGAGTGAAGTCAAAGATTTGATTAAGGGGGAGTGTTGAAGATTATAATCAAATCTTAGGAATATACATAAAAACTTTAAGTATTGTATGTTATAAAACTACAAAGTTTAAGTTAATACATTAACGTGTGTATGTGTCGGTTATGGGTAGTTACCATGCGAATAGACACGTTTAATTGTATAGGTTGTAACTGTCTATACGATCGTATCTTTTCACGTGTCTATAAGTACAAGTTAAGATCGAGTCATGTAACCGTGTGACGAGTGTGTAATAAAAAGTCAAGTACTCTGGTTTTTAATAAAATCAGTTTCGTTGAAAACAGAGTAACGTTACGTGTTCTCTTTTCTTCACTTGTTTCTTATTTCTATTTCTTGTGCACTAAGAAACACACAAAGAGAGAAGAAGAGTGAACATCAAAACACCAACAGGTTAAGCATATTTATGTTATGAACTCTATGTTTTCAGATATTTGTTAGATTACATTTTAGAGGCATCATGATCAAATCTAGCAAAAGATATTATGAAAACCCAAATCTGTTTTTAAATGGATTTCGTGCGCAAATTTTATTATGATTTTTACCATGCAAATAAACGCAGCACGCTTCAGAAATCTGAAATATCCGATGCAGTGGCTAGCACTTTCACCTTGGATTCCTTCTCCACGTCGTCCCCAAAGACGAGTCCCTCGCAGCCGCTGATCCTAGATTTTTATATTAAAGAAGCTGTGCCGAAGGATTTGCCTGTCATTCTTCAATTCAGATAAGACCAAACCAATGACCTTCAAAATAGATCTGAGAACACGAAGAATACAGCAAGTTCTGGTCTTGGGTTTGAGCATTGCGTGAAGATCATTAGACTGCCTGAGTGTTGGGATCACGTTGAAAGCAAATTCAGACATAAGTTTCTGACTTGGTTTAGCCTAAAGAGCAACGGCTTAGGAGATTAATGTTGTCAAGATATTCATTCATGCTTTCAAGGGCGATTTAGTTTCTCTGTATGACCAGCGCGTTGACTGAATGCATATCAAGAATGTGTCAACGAGGTGGTCAGCCAAAGCTATAGAATTTTCCTTGTAAGCATGAATGAATGTCTTCACAACATGTATCTCCTGAGCCGCCGCTCTTAGGCTAAACCAAGTAAGAAACTTCTGTCTGAAATTGCTCTCGACATGACCTGAACACTCAAGTTGTCTTGTCATCTTCACATAATGCTCAAACCTAAAACCACAGCTTGCTGTACAGCCTCTACTCCTTGCATTCTCAGGTTTATTTTGACGGTCATTGATTTGGTCTGGCCTGAATTGAGGAGTGATGGACAAATTCTACAGGACAGCTTCTTTTAAGACCAGCTGTTTTTTTTTTTCCTAAGTCTTAAACAGCTGCAAACCTGGAAGTAGGGCCTAGAACAGGTAGACAAAATGTTAATTCAAGAATGGAAAAGTGCTGTAAACATGTGTATCAACGATCTTTGATTCGACTTGATTCTTTTTTTCTCCAAAACCATGAGTTAAAGATTCAGTATTTAAGACTGACATGGACATAAAGATGGCGCTTAGCCACTTTGGAGGCTTGAAATAAGGATGGTTTCATCTGAACCTAATTTACTGTCTTTTGTTTAATCTTCAACTGTTAATTTTTTTTTTGTTTTATGGTTGTCGACATGTTTGGCTACGGGATTTGAATTTTGAAGTTCCGATCAACCATTGTTTAAAACGGTCCTACTTGCACTCTCCTTCTCTCTTTCAAGTTTACTTTAGCTATATTGAGTATCCTTTGTAATTTCAGTTCTTGTATGTCATGTTCCTATGGTATTGGGTAAGTTTAAATTCGTCTTTGCTAGAATAGGCTGTAAACTTTTATTTGGTTTCAAATCTTAACATTAAAACCAAAAAAAAAAAAAGTTTTGGAGAACTCAAATCTAGAGTTTGAAGCCCGGCAGCAGAAACAAAAAACTATGTTGTAGAATCAATGAGCTTTTGTTTTCCGCTGCCGGACTTTGAATCTGAAATTTCGCTTCTAGGAGAAACTTAACCAATGTGAAACAGCGGAGCTTTTGTTACACCTTGAATTAATACTCTATATATGTTTTTGTTAAAAAAACATTATTTAAAAAAAAAGAAAAAACAAAAAACAATTTCCACTGCCGGTCTCAAACCTAGAATTTTTGCAGGAGAAACTTAACCAGTATACGACAGCGGAACCATGAATTTATACTCTATACATATTATTGTAAAGTGTTTATTACCTACTTAAGATTTATTTTAGATTTTAAGCCTGCTGAATACAAAATCTGTAAATAGATTTTTATTAAGAAGACTCTGTCTCTCTTCTTGGATTCTTCTTCCTATAAATCTTCCCTGAAAAAGGAAAGAATAAATCCCATTAAATGAGCACATCGCTTAAATGTCTGTCTCAGAGTCAGAGTTAGAGAGAGACTCACTGAGGTTCTCGTCGTTTGAACACAATCCATATTGAATCTCACAACAACTGGGTCCAAACAATTTCACACGGAAAGCCATGTCTCTCTCTTGTCTGAAAATGACGATGTCGCCGATTCGAAGATCATGTGCGAGAGCGAACTCTTTCCAACCGTCGTAAGTGACTTACGGTAAGTCTCTGGCCGTCTATCTTCACTTTCCAGGTTATCTTGGACGCGTCTGATCTCAGCTCTGTCATCTTTCCACGTAGAAGTGAAAAGACGAGTGCCCATACCTAAAACATTTTCCTCAAGTTTCCTTGCACACTCCAGTTCAAACAAAGCAACAACCCTAAACAAATCTCCCAAGACTTAGCTACAGTAGACTTGCACTACACTAACAAGAATGCCTTATCAAAGTTCTACTTGTGTTCACGGAAAAATCGATACCTGAAGCTGATTTTATATCTTGTGTGGCTCAACTTTGGCTCCAATGCATGAATAAGAGATAGACATGACCCACCATAATATTCTGCATGTACAGTCTTTTGAGCTAGTCTTTTGAGCTTGTAGCCATCAAGTGGCTTGGAACAAAACAGGTCAGCGACTATTGCGCATCTGCTGCAGATAGATTATATAGAGTTCCAGTTTGCATATGATTTTGGGACAAAAACAGATTTCTTTCCAAAGCCTTTGGAAAATATGATCGTGTGATACCAAGAACACAGCCAAACATGGATTGGAGAATTGATGAGACAACTATTACCATACACATGTGTTTTTAATTAGCAACAAAGATTAAGACTTGAATACCGAGTGTTCTAGACTTCGACTTGTAAAGATAGTGATCTTTACTTAAAAACAAAACCAACAGCTGTCTCAGATATCCAAAAGTAAGATGTTACAGCTTAGCGCTCAACCTGGAGAGCCACCACTGGAGGAGATCTGTTGAGAATCATCACACGATTCTCTCTTGAAAATCTCCAAAAACTTAGGTTATCTCCCGCGTTTCCTGTCTGTACTCCATATTTATAGGCATAAGTTACATTTCCTGGCCCATTAGTGAACAAAATTGAGTTCCCACTCACACCACAACCACCAGGAAGCTCCTTAGCCGAGCAAGAGCAATTTCCCAGCTCTCCAATAAACAATACACGGTCTCCCAAATCGCTGACCACAACCCATTCTCCAGCCTCCTCATCTAGCCTACTCACTCTACATTTTAACCGGAAAAAATTTAATACACCAAATCTTGGGAATTTTTTCTGAACCAGGAAAAGCTCATCATCGCCGGATGGAACTAGATAATTACACGAGTTCAGGTGCTGTGAGGGCATCAGGGGAGTCACTTCCAGCGAATAAGGATCAATAACGAAAATTTCGCCATTAAGAAAGACTGCATAAAATCTACCTCTAAAAGTGAACAAATCCCAGCATGAAGCATCTGAGAATTTCTTAAGGCGCATCCACCTCATTTCAGCACTTCTTAACACTAACAAAACTTTAGTGTAGTTGAGGAGCACAACGAATTCTCCTTCCTTGTTTAACGGAAGAAAAGCCACGCCTCTGTAAGCTGATGTCCATGCTTCAGGATCCCAACCGATCATTCTGTACTGATGGCCCAGAGGGAGGATCTGACAGTCGAGCATATTCATCAAGTTTGGCTCAGATCCCGGGATATTCACTTTCACTGAACATTGAAGGGGAGATGGAAGCTCCATATGATTCTCTGACTCATCTCGACCTATATCTCCCAGAAAATACTCAGAAGACGACGTAGCAGCGACATCAGGATTTCGGACTCTAAAGAGAAACAAAGGGATCTTCTCGAGGATGCACAAGTCTTTGCTTTCGTAAGGGAAATCAGCAAAAGTGGGAAGAGAGTAACTTGGACGTAAAAGGCAAGAAGGTAACGGAATGGTGGATCGCCACGAGCTGCAAACAGAACGAGCATGAACAACTTCAAAACAGTTCTCCAGATACGTCAAGATGAGTTGCAGTAGCTCTCCAGGGAGAAGAGACCACTGTGGCATGGACATTGTCTGCTCTTTCGTTGCAGGTTGCGTCGATTTTGCTGAGAGAGACCGAGACAGCTTCAATTTCGAAACCTAAAAGAAAAAAAATTACAATTTTAAGTTAGTAAAATTGTAAGGCTACATGTGGATTGATTCCAATCTTCTTTTCACCAATACTACATCTGCAAAATAAACATCGAAAACGAAGTCTTACACAATCCAGGAGAAGAGAGCAGTCTATGGATGATGTCTACTTCTCCGTTGCAGGTTCCGCCATGTTTGCTGATTTGCTGCGATTTGCTGAAAGAACAAATTAAGCTTATAGTAGGAAATGTAAACAAAAGACTAACTAAAAGTGATCGGAATTGACTCTTATCTTGTTTTCTGCATATGCACGATCTGAGAATCGAATCCAATTCCAGAATTCAAGGTGGAGAAAGAGTACGTACCCAAACGTTGGATTACGTGTTAAGAACCCTAAAAAACACAGAGACACTCAAGTTGTAAACAATCGAAAAAGTCAAAAACGAAGCCATCTTCTCCCAGAAATTTTCGGATCTACGAAAGTAAAAATTGTTTCCAGGAGAATAACAAAAACTCGGAAAATCAAATGAGAAACTTTTTTCCCGGAGATTTCCCGGATGCAAAACGCAATCTAGCCCCACCCGATCAACCGCTTTGACTAGTCGGGTCGGGTTGATTCAACGGGTCTACTTGTGCGAGTAGTGGGCCTTATTCAGCCCACGATCCCAGTTCGTTTTCATGGAAGAAACGGAAAACAGTCAAATCCTACACAAATTACACTCACCTGATGATGTATAAATGCCTTGGATAAAATAATCACGATAAGTACAATTTGTGTATAAACAAGTCCGACCGATGACAAGCGGGTTAAACAACGGTTTTAGGATTACCATTTTTTTTGGGTTATAATTAAGTATATATTTTATATATTTATAGATTATTAAAGATGATGTGTATTAACCTTTTGAGTAAAGAAATAAGTGGTGAAAGAGAAAAATACGAGTATGTGATATTGAGAGAAGTGATATATATAAATTTATCAAAGTGTATCACATAAAACGAATGCACACGTTCGTTCTTATAGAAAAAATTTAGACAATTTCTTCTGTACCATTTATGACATTGGATTCCATTACAACTCATCTACACAATTTTTTTTTTTTTGCTTTTGTGACATTTTTTATGTTTTTAGGGGTCATCTTTTTTTTATTTTCCCTTTTTAAGATAATAGTTATATTTTAGGGCCACTAATTTTTTTAATAAAAATATACATATATATATATGTATGTATATATCGTTTGGAATATTTTAATACAATTTCATATTTTTTAGACTTTGAATAATAAATATAAAAAGGATCACAATTTTTTTTCTGGATTCGGATCAACATTTTCATTGGACCGATCCAATGTATAAAATTATCACTATAGGATTGTTAGAGTAAGGTTTTTGACGAACTATGAGTATTACTTGTGTAAGAATTGGTCGAGGTTCATACGCGTTCAATCTTCTCGGTTCATGTTCGTTTAAAATCTGCATAATTTACATGTTTGATTGTTTCTTCCCATAACAATGGGGGAAAAAAAAAAGATGTTGCAAAGATCCTGAAACAAACGACTACCACGCCCTATTTATTGTCCCCATCATCGATGACGATCACCTAGAGATGCAATAACTTACCATCAACAATACTTACGAACGAACGGACCTAAGCGCATCACTTGAAAACAATATAAAAGAAATGATTAAAGTGTATGATTTGAACTTCACAACAGATTTAATGAGCTATCATCACATGCTCACTATAATTAGAACAGACAATAGGAATATATAACTAGCCACCACTACATTAAACTAGAATGTCAACATATCCACACAACAAAAGCAACTTACAATGACTTCTTCGGACAAAAATAGCATCCCAAAAATTAACCTTGTCAGTTGTCACTAACTAAATACTATTCAATGACTCCATGTACACTTTCATTTGGGTTGTGGCATCACCTTGGAGCAGAACTCTTAAGAACAGAGCTTTTGTCTGTTTCCCGAATTAGCTCCAACATGATCGATTCTCCTATATTCGCTCTGTTAGCGTCGCAGAACTCTTTCCAACCTCCTGCCAGTCTCATTCTTTTACGTTCCTCCTAGATTCATATTCTTTGCTTTTTTTTTATGCCATTCACCCTTGTGAAAGATATTGGAAGAACCTGAGAAAGATTCAAACGAGGGAGACAAGGATGGAGAATTGATAAGACCTGTAAAAAGAAAATTAATGGCTTGGTGATGAAACTAACCAGTTTAGATTCTCTAAGGTGTAAGAGTTACTGTCACAAATCGGTTTTGAGATGGTGAAGAAGAAGCTTTCCATATCAATTTATACTTCTTTTCCAGTCTTTCTGTGCATTCTTGTGAGCTTCTCTCGTCTTGGTTTCTGTCTTCATCGCTGTCTAGTCCTGTGGAAAGAGACTCTACTTCACTAGCTTCTGATGAGCACTCCTCATCTTCTTCTTCTGGCTTTTCAAGGGACAAACGTAGAACCAGAGTTCCTCCTCTTTGGATCAGTTTGAAAACTGAAGAAATCTCCAGCTGTAAGTCCATTGGCACCACAGAAACTTCTCCACCCTCCATGCCACACGAGTCGTGTGATATCAATAGTTCCGCATGATTGATTTTGTTTCAATATTAACATCCATGATCTACCATTTTCATTCATCAGAACAATCTCTCTAGATCCAGTGACTACACCATTAGGAGTAGAATACCAATATGTCATAATGACGTTAGTGTGAAAGGCGAGACTTTAGTCACAAAACAAGAAGGATCGAGTAAAGTAGACTCTGATTTTCTTCTTGTATTTTTCGTCGCTTTCTTCTTCCTCTGAATCTTCCCTGAAAAAGAAAAGAATCAATAAAACTGGTAATAGTGAAACTGATTCTCTCTACTTACAGATTCATATTCCATTATATGAGCACCTCTCTTAAATGTCTGTCTTAGACTCAAGAGTTAAAGAGAGACAGAAGACAACTCACCGAGGTTGTTCTGGTCGTCTAAACATGATCCATAATAGATCTCACAACAACTGGGTCCCAACAATGTCACATGGAAAGCCATGTCTCTCTCTCTCTCCTGTCTGAAATGACGATGACACCGGTTCGAAGATCATGTGCGAGAGCAATTTTGTTCCAACCATCAGTGAGTCTCTGTCCATCTATCTTCACTTTCCAGGTTATCTTGGACGCGTCTGATCTCAGCTCTGCCGTCTTCTGCTCATTTTCTCCTTCTACATGCTTCAAGAAGAAGGCTACAGGAATCGTCTGAAGAAACAAGAAAAGACAAACCAAATCCATCTTTCTCGATGAGCTTCTCAGAGAGACAGACAGAAAAGAAGTAGAGAGAGAGAGAGAAAGAGTACCAAGTAGCTGTGGAAGCCGGGAAGAAGATGCTTGAAGAAATGTTGGTTCGCCATACTTAATATCCCTAAATCTTTCAGGCTCAGCGTGGTATATACTGCAATTTCATGGAGGAAAAGTTGTAGTAGTAAACATTTCTGAATGGGTTTTGGTTTGTCGAGAAAATTTTCGAACGTGGAAACAGTTTCCATTGGTGAACTCTCCTTGGAAAACGAGAGCTTCTTGTTTTTCCGCATATTTATTAGAGGACTTCGTTTCAGACAAAGACTTGCGCATTATGCATTCTTTTAATTTAACAATTCGAGACCGAACAAAGAAACATTCCTAAACAAATCTCCTTAAGACTTAGCTACAGTAGACTTGCACTAACTAACAAAAATGCCTTATCAAAGTTCAATTTGTTTTCACTGAAAACTAGATACCTGAAGCTGATTTCATATCTTATGCGGCTCAGAGGGAGCAACTGAAGCAACAAAGATACGCCGCGAAGAAAGCTGAGAAGAAGGCATCGGAGAAAAAGCATAATGGAATGTTCAAATGCTCCACATCTGAAAGTTGTTACATTTATGGACCTCTTCACTCATTGTCAATCGTAAACTCCAATGGGCTAATCTTAACATTAAAACACAAAAAAGGGGCTCATTGCTCCAAATGACAAACACAAATGAACTTTTGACCGGAGATATCTAGAGGCAGCCCCAGCCGATCAACCGATTTGACGAGGTGTGCGAAGTCGGCTCGGGTCGGGTCAACTGATCGTTTGCTTTAGGATCAAGACACATCTACTTGCGATTATGGTTGAGCTTCCTCACGGAGTTTGGACTCTTATTGGGCTTCTACTAAAGTATTATAATTTGTTACCAGAATGTCAACATGTCCACACAACAAAAGCAACTTAAAATGACTTCTTCACACAAAAATAGCATTCCATAAGTGGACCTTGGCACTAATTAAAACATTGATTTATGCTTTTCAATAACGTCATGTACACTTTCATTTGGGTTGTGGCATCACCTTGGAGCAGAACTTAAGGACAGAGCTTTTGTCTGTTTCCCAAATCAGCTCCAGGATAATCGATTCTCCCATCTTCACACCGTTAGAGTTGCAGAACTCTTTCCAACCTCCTACCAATCTCATTCTCTTACGTTCCACATGAAACCACATATTGGTAGATCACTTCACGCATGTTTATCCAACAAACTCATATTCTTTGCCTTTTTTATGCCATTCACCTTTGCCAAAGGTATTGGAAGATCCTGAGAGAGATTCAAACGAGGGAGACAAGGATAAAGAATTGATAAGACCTGTAAAAAGAAACTTAATGGCTTGGTGATGAAACTGACCAGTTTAGATTGTCCTATGTTGTAAGGTGTAAGAGTTACTGCCACAAAACGGTTTTGAGATGATGAAGAAGAAGCTTTCGATATCAATTTACCCTTCTTTGCATTAGCTTCTGATAAGCAATCTTCTTCTTCTTCTTCTAGCTCTCTGGGGGATAAACATAAACCCAGAGTTCCTCCTCTTTGGATCAGTTTGAAAGTGAAGGAATCTCCAACTCTAAGTCCATTAGTCTGACAGAAACTTCTCCATCCTCGTCTGATGTAAGTAGTTGCGCATGATTTCTTTCGTTTCAAATCTACAGTCCATGATCTGCCCTTTTCATTCATCAGAATCATCTCTCCACATCTTGTGTCTAGACCATTTGCCCTCACAAAACTCATTGGAAGATTCTGGAAATTCATTACAATACAACATGATTTTTTATCTAATTCAGACCCTAGAATGAAAGTTTGTTTTGGGGTTCAAATCAAGAGTAGAATACCAGTGAGTCATAACGTAGACTCGAAGGCGTGACATTAGCCACGAAACAAGAGAGATGTAGTGAAGACTCTGCTTTTTTCTTTTTCCTTTGAATCTTCCCTGAAAAAGAAGAGACTAAATCCAACTAGTATTTGTTAAACTGATTCTCTCTACCTACAAATTTATATTCCACTATATGAGCACATCACTTCAATATCAGTTAGAGAGGCGAATGAACACAACTCACCGAGGTTGTTCTGGTCGTTTAAACACGACACATATTGAATCTCACAACAACTAGGTCCCAACATTGTCACGTGGAAAGTCATGTCTCTCACTTGTTTGAAGACAACAATGTCGCCGATTCGAAGATCATGTGCGAGAGCGAATTCTTTCCAACCGTTTGTGAGTCTCTGGCCATCTATTTTCACTTTCCAGGTTATTTTGGATGCGTCGGATCTTAACTCCGCCGTCTTCCGCTCATTTCTTCCTTCTATATTCTTCAAGAAGAAAGCCATAGGAATCGTCTGAAACAACATGCAAATACAAAACCGGACCCATTATGCTCAATGAGCTTCTCAGAAGGACAGAGACAGAGATAGAAGAAGGGAAAGAGAGAAAGAGAGAGAGAAAGATTACCAAGTGGCTGTGAAAGCCAGGAAGAAGAGGCTTGAAGAAATGTTGATTCGCCATTATCAAAGCCCCTAAATCTCTCTCAGACTTTACACTGCAATCTCAAGGAGGAAAGAGTGTAGTAAACACAACACTAGAGACTCTTTGGTTTCCACTGGTGAACACTCCTTGGAACTCGAGAGCTTTAAAAAAATAAACCATCGATTAATGATTAACTTTGTTTATAAACTTATTTATTGTTGAGTTTTATTTTTCTTTTGCCTGGTGTATTCATTATAGGGCTTGGTTACGGAGGAAAACTTATGCACTTTACATGCTTTTATATTAACAATCAAAATTTCTCCATAAATCAATTAAGTAGAAGTGAATAGACGATTGACCATACCTATTACCTTAAGCTTATTTCATCTCCTGTGTGGCCTTCTTTGGCTCCAAGGCATCAATAGGAGACACACATGACCCGTTTCAATACCCTGCAATGTACAGTCTTTCAAATTTTGTAGCCATGAAGGTGGCTTTTAAAAATGAAAAATAAATTAATTATTAAAAGAGAATATTTTAGCTCTTTTTTTTAGAATGGAGAGTATTTGGAATTTTGTCCCGTCAAAGATCACAAAATATATAAACCTAATATCGAAGGATAAGGTTGCTTGTGATCTAATAAAAACAAAAGCAAGAGAATGTCTCAGGTATCCAAAGCGCGATTTTCAGCTTGGCACTCAACTCGAAAAGCCACAAGCGGAGATGTGTTGAGAATCTCAAAATATTGAGTTCGTCATCTGCCCTTCCTGTATGTACCCCATATTTATAGGCAAAAGTTACATAGCCTCCATTGGTGAACAAAATTGAGTTCCAAGTCACACCACAACCATCAGGAAGCTCCTTAGCCGAGCAGCAGACATTTTCACGGTCTCCCAAATCACTGACCTCAACCAATTTGCCAGTTTCATCATCTAGCCTACTCACCCTACATGTGAAGTGATTAAAATCTAGTACATCAAAATCAGGAATTAGATTAAAATCTACTCATTCTGTACTGATAGCCCAAAGGGAGGATATGGAGTCGAGGATGTTCATCAAGGTTGGATCAGATCCTCGGATATTCACTCTCACTGAGCACTGAAGAGGAGATGGAAGCTCCATATTTTCCTCTGACTCATATTTTCCTCTGACTCATCTCGACATTTTTTCCGTGCTTGAATTTAACATTTTTCTACCTGTTCTTCATCACCATAAGAATAAAAAAACAGAGCTCAAACGTATGTTTGTCATGATCTTCACTATCCCAAGGACACAACTAAAGCAAAAGTGTTAATCTTTGCCGTTTTCGGACCAGTTTAAGCTTGAAGATGGCTCCGAACATCTGCTGCAGATTGAGTTTCATATGATTTTGGGACAAAAGTCACATGACCACGTGTGATACCAAGAACACAGCCGGACACATCTTTGAGAGTTCATGACACAACCTTCTCCATAGACATAACTGGATTTTAAATTGTAACAAGGTCGCAGGGATTGTCTAGCAAAAACACTTTAAAACTTAAATATCAAGTGATCTATTCTTCATTGAAACTGGATAGATACACACTCCACAACAATAGGTAACATCAGCGATTAAAAAATCTATACCTAAAATCAGATGATAAGGTTGTTTGTGATCTAATAAGAACAAAACCAACAAAATGTCTTAGGTATCCAAAGTCAGATTAAACCGCTTAGCACTCAACCCGTAGAGCCACAACCGGAGATAATTTGTTGAGGATTGTCACACGTTTCTCTCTTGAGAGTCTCAAAAGATTGTGGTCGTCTTCCGCGTTACCTGTATGCACACCATATTCATAAAAAGAAGTTACATTTTTTCCTCAATTGGTGAAGAGAATTGAGTTCCCACTCACACCACAAACCATCAGGAAGCACCTTAGTCCAGCAAGAGAAATTTCCCAGCAGTCCAATAACAATACACGGTCTCCCAAATCGTTTACCACGACCCATTTGCCAGCCTCCTCATCTAGCCTACTCACTCTACATGTTAACCGGCTAGATATTGATACACCAAAAGTTGGGAAAATTTCATCATTGCCAGATCG
Organism: Boechera divaricarpa; assembly: GCA_026770425.1. Classification (NCBI taxonomy): domain Eukaryota; kingdom Viridiplantae; phylum Streptophyta; class Magnoliopsida; order Brassicales; family Brassicaceae; genus Boechera; species Boechera divaricarpa. Next base: position 4,010,778 of record CM049186.1, on the reverse strand, counting down.
AACCAGAATTTTTTTTTTTTAGTTTATTTAGATTACCCACTAAATTCCACGAATATTTTAGTGGGTACTGCCACATATAAAATCGTGGCAATTCATGGCATATGTTCACATGCTTTTTCTCATGACTTTTCGTCGGTAATTTGGCACATTTTGCCACGAATAATATTACCCACGACGCTATACCCATGAAATAAAAATTGTGGCATTTACCACGAAAACCCATGAATGTTGTGAACAATTTCTCACTAATTTTTCGTGGGTTTAGCATTTTATTCTACTAGAGTTTTGCTTTATGCTAGCTTTAATGATAAGGTTGATGCGTATTGCGTGTATAGTAAATATTACTCTAGATGTAAACCAAGTACGCTGTACGTGATTTTCTTTGATGAAATGTAATATTCATTAAAAAAAGTGGTTATTTACAAGTGGGAAGAATAAAGAACAGAGTTGAAATAAGAAACAGAGTTGTTTAACAGTGCTGGAAAAAACAGAGCGTAAGAGATTAAGGTGAAACTCTACTCCAACAGTTCGACAGAGTATGACTTCTGCCGGGTTAAAGCCTTGCCTCGATTGGATACGATCTGAGACAATTTTTGCAATCAGCTTCATGAGACGGTAATGAGGCACGCTCGCTGAGGTGTGCCGCATGTTGTTATGTTGCCTCCCCACGTAATAGATTGTAGCTTGGAAGATCAATCGGTAAAGTATGTTGTCGAGTCTGCACTTGCGAAACAAGTGAGCTAATCGTGTAGTTCCAATCCGGCGTAGGAGTCCTTCCAAGTAGCTTAGTGCACATTGGTGTCCATATCATGAATACATACGGGCATGCAAAAAACAGGTGGTCATGGATTTCGTCGCGCTCGCCACAGAGAGGGCAAGGTTGACATGTGTCCCAAATAGCAGCATGGCTACCAGTTGAAAGCTTGTCTAAAATGACTTGCCAAGTGATGAAGGAGAACCTTGGGATTGAAAAAGGAAACCATATTATTTTTGTCCATGGAACTGTTGAATGACGAACACGAATCTGATGCCATGTTGCTTTAGCAAAAACTCTGTTTTATAAGTGTTTGGATTATATCGCCACTTGACAATATCTGGTCCCGATGAGAGCAGGGAGACTGAAGCTGCTGTATTTGCTGAATTACCGACGACATTGCTACGTTTTGGCATTGCCAGAAGTGCCACAAATTAGAACGGGAGGCATCAGCCACCGTCGCCGTGTGGTTGAGGCTGAGAAGTCTCATTCCAGTAGCTCCTGCGACATCAATTAAAGGACCAAAGACTAACCAAGAGTCATACCAGAAGTTCATGGAGACACTGTCACGTACATCAACTTGAATGGAAGATTTGGCAATATCACGAAGTTGAAGAAGTTTATGCCAAATCCAAGAACCTTTGGAAGTGAATTTGATCTCCCAAAATGATTGGCCACATAATAGATACTGATGAATCCATGCGACCCAAAGCGAGCCAGACTTACGCAGTCAACGCCATATCAAACTCAGAGAAAACACAAGAGAAGTATCTCGCAATTTCCTAATTCCCAATCCGCTTTCATTCTTTGGTCTAGTTACCTCATCACAAGAAACCTTCGCCTTTGATGAGTTTAGTGGTAAGGCCGACCATAAGAAAGTTGAACACATGTTCTCGATCTCATCTAAACAACCCTGTGGTAACTTAAAAACCGAGCACCAGAAATTGGTGATGCTAGCAATGACTAATTTGATGAGCTGGAGTCTCCCGACATAGGTAATGTTCGATTCTTCTAAGAGAGTAGACGTGATCTAATACGGTAAATAAGAGGTTCGTAGTCCTGCTTCGACAAAATCTTAGTAGTGAGAGGTAATCCTAGGTAATGAATGGGGTGCTGTTCAACCTGAAAATCCAACACATTGACCTTCGATATTAGGTGCACGTGGCCAGCCATGTAAATCGCCGATTTGGACATATTCACCGTCAAGCCTGAGACCACTGAATACGTATTCAAAACGTTCATAATCTACTCTAATGATTTTACCAATCCATCAAGGACCACCAAAATATCATCTGCGAAACTTAAATGCGTGAGATTGACTTCCTTACAGAGCGGATGGAAGCCAATTTTACCTTCTTGGGCTGGGCGATTGAAGAATAAGGAGAAAACATTGTTGACAATGTCGTAAAGATATGAAGACACTGCGCAATCTTGACATATCCCACGAGAACTCTGAAAAAACCCATCTAAACCGCCATTAATACCAACTGAGAAGGAGGCCGATGAGATGCAACCATAAATCCAGAATATGAACAGGTTAGGTAAACCTAGCACGGAGCATCGAGATAATAAAATCCCAGCGTATCGTGTTGAACGCCTTCGAAATGTCAAGCTTAAGGCTACACCGCGGCGAAATAGAGTCTTTGTGATAATTTGTGACTGATTCTGTTGCTAAGAAAACATTTTCAAAGAGAAGGCGACCGTTGATAAAAGCGGATTGGTTCGGCTCAATTATCTCTGGAAGCAACGTAGAAAGGCGGTTAGCTAGGATCTTGGAGATGGTCTTGTAGATGATGTTACAACATGCAATCGGCCTATAAACGCAAACTGTCTACGCATGGATCTTCTTCGGTAGTAAAGCAAGGGTTGTTGCATTTATACCATGAGGCATGAAACCATAGTGAAAGAATGATTGAATGGCAGTGATGAAGTCGTGTCCAAGAATATCCCATGACGCTTGGAAACTCCGATGTGTAACCATCTGGCCCGAAGGCTTTGTTAGAGGGCATAAAAAACCAACACGCTTGATCTCTTCACCCGTTACCTATGTAGTGAGCAAGGATGCAGAATTGGGAGAGCAACGGAAAGTGATCAAGTCCTAGAGGAACTACACATTAATGGGTTGTTACGCTGGGGGTGTTTGTAGAAAAGCCTCATTAAAACCGATACACTCATTCTTGATGTCCTGAGGATCATCAAGCACTCAACCATCTGTTGAGGTTAAACGGTTAATGGAGTTACCTGAATTCCTTGACTTCACTGAGTTATGGAAGAATGACGTGTTCTTGTCCCCACAATCCAACCATGTGTTGCGAGATTTCTGTTTGTAAAATTTCTCCTCCACACCAGCATAATGATCCCATTGTTTGGTGGCTAACGTGACTGCTTGGAAAGTGGCTTCCGTTGGATTAACAAGTGCTTCCTGTTGAAGTTTACATAAATTTTCAAAAACTTCTCAGGTTAGACAGGATATATCACCATATTTATTATGATTCAAAGCACGGATGATAGGTTTCAGAGACTTGAGCTTCTTATGGAATCTGTGAAGAGCGGACCTAGAGTGAAACAGAGGTTCGGTGGACTCCCAATTACCGAGTAACTTCTTATTTGAATTCCGGCAGATCAGTGAGGTAGTTGAAAAACTTGAAGCATGATTTCTTGCGAACTGAGCATGGGTTAATGGTAACTATACATCGAACATGATCGGAGATCCCATTTGTTTTGAATGCAACATGGGAAGAAGGAAAACTGATTGACCAAGCGCCATTGACGAGAATACGATAGGACCGTGTTTTTGATGATTTGACCATGTAAATTTGGGGCATGTATAGGCGTGATCCAAGAGACCGCAATCGAAGACGAATTGTTAGAATTCAATCATTTTCGAATGGTGAGAGGGTCGGAGATGAGAGTGCTCCCCCGACGATAAGATCTTGTTACAATCTCCCATTAAGACCCATGGGGGATTGGTTGACCAAATAATGTCTTACACCTCCTGATGTCATCCCATAACTTAGCTCTCTCGCGCTGAAAATTAGATGCGTAAATGCAAGAACACATAAAATTATCGCCTTGAGATGTGGTTATACCCATGGTGATGATTTGTGCCGATTTAAACAAAACTGTGACTGTAACCGAGGGTGAGTGTACAAAGCATATATGACCCAGGTGGTGGTACTCATAATTTGTAACAAAATTCCATCCCAGAAAGACAAAATCGAAGATATGCTTGAAATTAGCTTCCTGAACACGAGGCAACCAAAAACTGGAGCAATAGGGGAAGAACGTAACCATTGATGAACTGGTCGATGTTTGCGTATTTTATTGAAACGACGGGTATTCCACGTAAAAAAACTCGTCATATCATTAGTGCTTCCCGGAGGATGCTTTCTTGGTTTTGTTGACGTGAACCATTTTTTTCCCAGTTAATTGCTCTTAACGGGTCATTATTGGCATTGATTTCTTGTCCTTAGTACTCGCTTTGGACTTTGTCTTCCATTTAGGCACTGCATCATCTCCTGCACTAGCAATAGAATCCTCAGTTTCATCAATTTTGCCTTTTTCCTTTTTGGCATCCTCATCTATGAGAGCAAGAAGTTGGAAACGTGATGGTGAAGTTTCAATATTCTTCTCTCTCGAGCCTTGAATTTTGGAAGCAAGTGTTGGAGATGCGACTTTTGTAACTGGTGAGCTACATGCATTTTTAACAACAACGGACCAATCTTTTGTATCTCCAATTGATGTTGTCTCTGCTGGTAGAAAAACTTGAAGTTTAACTGTTACTACGACAGTAACCAACGCCATACATTCCCCATGTGAATCCTCTGAAATCGCTGCAACCGAAGTAATCGGGACATTGTATATGGAGCTTGCTGCCTCCGTTTTCACCTGGAGGCTACACTTGCTCTAATCATGCCCCAGCGAGAGCAGTGGTTACATTTTATAGGCAACCTAGGGTAAGACACGACGATGGTGATATCCTCAGTTGCTTTGACATCAGGTTGGAGGCAGAGCTTTTCAGGCAAAGAGTTCTCGAGATTGACGGACACGATAACCCTGGCCATGTCCAACCGCAAGCACTTTTCAGTGTTGGGGTGAATGCTCTAGAATTCCCCAACAAGATTACCAAGAAACTTAAGACCTTTCTAAAAAAACAAGTGATCCGCCACATCTTTAAAATCCACCCATACCGGATAGCTTGACAAGTCGGGTCTGTAATTTGCGGTTTGAGGGCTCCACTTCTGAACCACCATAGGGTAGTCGCCAATGTACCAAAACCACTGCTTGAGCACCCAATCTCTAGACTGTTCACTAGGAATTCGAAATAGAACAGAGGATGCAGTAAGGAATTGTGCATCAATATGCGCTCGTTGCTCCTTAGATCTTCACAATCGATTGACAGTAGCATGAACTTTGCCAATATGTGCCGGATCGTTCAGAAATTGGTTGATAACACAAAAAGACCAGAGGGGTCTAGAATCATTGAGAACAACTTTGGGGATACTTGATATGCACCTAATCTCGTTTAGAAGGATGGTGATTATGGATGAACGATTGATGGAAATGAAAGGTGGATTGATAGGTGTCACAAAGGGATGCGGAATAACCCTTTGATAAACCTGAATCGATCCTTTAGATATGACACACCAAAGAGATCAGTTTACTGGATAAACTCACCAACAAGACTCAAAGTTTAGAAAGGATTTTTGATTAAAAACTTGAGTCCCTTACATCTGAATTTCGTCCCCCATATAAAGAGAAGGAAGGAGAAGAGATAAAGAACAAAAGCATTAAACAAACTTAGGAAAAATACAACATAAATAAATGATATCCATGCATGAAGTCTTGAGTTTGACTTTTGAATGCTTTTGACTAATTATCCCTCTCCTTTGGCACTAAATTACTCCATAAGATAAGTTGAATGTTGATCCAAAATATAAAGATAGTATGCTAAAGAATTTAAATAAACGGACATACAAGTATCTATCTTATGCCTCATTAAAAATCTTGGTGAAAAAAATCCATTTGAGACAAAATCTTAACCAAGAGAAGAAGAGTACTCAGATATACACTTTTCCCATTCATTTAAATCAATTAGCTTGGACCAACATCAGAATACCTTTGTGGGGATGTTCTTCAATCTTTATTTGATTGATTAGATTTTCCACGGTCTGACTGAGCGATTTGGTGTTTGATCTCGTCATTGGATCCGTGGATAGCGCCATTGCATCCTCAGCTACAAGCTTGTACGTGTCCATGCACGCATCATCCTTCCCCACTTAAAAATGATTTGTCCTCAAATCTGTTTGATTTGCAATGAAAGGAAGAAAAGAATAAGAAACTTTGAATAGGAAAATTTCTTTATACTTACCTCAAAGATAGGTGTAGTCTCCGGTGATCTTCTTGTTGATCATGAATGGGCCATCGGTCATCAGTGTGGGGTTGATATTCTTTTTAGCTGAAACTTTTTCTCCAACATCAAATATCATTCTGAAATAAGCAAGAGGTTTCTTGTCTTGTATTTTATCAACTCCCTTTCCAATCCTCACAAAGAAATTTGATGAGAGAACTTCTAAGTCTGGTGGCTCCTCTTTTGTATATGCAATGTGTTTAACACTTTTGGCAAAGAACAAGTACGTTAAAACAGTCATGGAATTAAGATAAGCAAGTAAACATGTTTCAACCTGATTCGATGTATGACATAAATTTTTCTCAATGATTTCTAGATATAACAATCTCATGTTCACAGTCCTTAAATCATGAAAAACAAACTGAAAAAGTTACTATCCTGAATATGATCATTCATGTGTTCGGTGTTAGTAATCATCTCGGTAAAAGGAAGTGGTGTTTGATCAGGGGACTCTTCTTGCATCAGGGCATTGTTGGTGACCAATTTGTCCTTTCTAGAATTAAATGTACCCCATGAGAGCTCTCTTGGTCGCCATTAATAAGCTTGAAACGAACAAAGTGATGAGAGATCCTTTTTAAGCTCAACGAAGAACATGTGAAGTGAAGTGATCCAAATCTCATGTAGAACAGTCCTTGGACATCTTAAATAGTCTTCTTGTCTCCAAATATAGATTTGAGAATCATCACAAATGGGTGGTAGTCTTGTGGGTTACCCTCTCGAAACTCGTCCGCAGAATCCTGCAAAAGAAGAATTATCTCACTCGGCAGCACCGATGCAAGGTAAGTCAAGCTCGTGAAAGCTTCAATATAAACTAACAATAAAAATAGTTGTTCTGAAAATAAATGTTGCTTAGCCTCACCAGACTTCTCAAAGAGATTTGATTGCATGCCTATGTGTTCTTGGTGCTTTACCCGAATTTGTTCTAGATACACGTCAAAGTGATCTTCTGCTTGGCTCCGATGATGAGAAAATAGTTCTCCATCATTAGTCTGCTTAGGGTTAGTTTGCTCCAGGGGTGGTGTGGTTTGGATGACCGCTTCATGCTCTCTCCACTGATAAGGTCTCAATCCTAAATTTGTACATTCTACTCCAAGAGAAAGTGGGTTGACCTTCATTCGCTTTTGAAAGTCTAGATAGTTACCTCGAGATTTAATTGGTTGTGGAGCATCTGGTGGTTTCTCTTGATCACAATGATGCATTCAGCTCTAGGTAATTGATTCTGGACCAAAACTTCTTCATCTTGAGTGAATTCTTTTTCATTGTTGGCTGGAAAACACGCTCTGAGATCTGAGTTTGATGGTAAGTCGATGCACCTTGTTACTTCTTCTGTTTGTTCCATTGTCAAGCGTCTTGTTGATGTTGTCCCGAGCAGGCCATTGCACACATCTAAGCTACATGTATCTTCCTTGGCACTTAAGATCAAAATGAAGTGTGTTAACTTAAAATTTCAACATATAAAACATGTTGTTTGATATTACGAGTGAATGTGAAATTATTCCAATACCGAATACAGTCGTAAGATAAACTTACCTAAGTACCAATTAAAATGTTTGGTAACATTTCATCTTTGGAGATTGTGATATTGAAACACATTCAGCTGATGTTGGAGATGGTTTAGTCACCGCACGTTTTTCAATGGCAGTTTGCTCACACTCGTTATCTTGGAAAGATTGTGAAGTGGTTGACACCAAATGTTGATGCTTTTCTTTTATTCTTCTTTTAGCTCTGTCTTTCTCATGCTCCATAGTATGACCTGAATCAACATTCTTTGGCAAGAGCAAGTGCATCACACAAGAACTGGAATTGTTTATATTTGAATTAACTACTCCACTACTTGAATTTTGTGAGCTCTTTTTTCAGGGCAAGTTGCAGCAAAATGTCATTTCTTTAAACATTTATAACAAGTGGCTTCCTTAGATTTTAAATTATTAGAAGACTTACATTGCTTTGGTTCACTGACTCGTTAAAGTGATGGTTTTAGGAATCATCTTAATCTAAGTTGTTTCACTCCAGGCATATCATTTCGAATTTTGGATATGCAGAAAAAACGATTTTACAACGTGTTTAAACTAGTAACCAAAGCAATGTAAGTTTAAACTATATAAATAGGTATATACCTGGAGGTTTTTTGTAACCTCTAATTTCTCTTTTAGAACGTGTTTGGCAATTGCTTTGGCTGAGTGTTGTAAGCTTCTTTTTGTACTGAACTCTTTCGTGCATATTTATTCCTCAGTAGTTCTTTAAGATCTTCCCACAAGGTGATAGTTGACTCTTTGTAATACCAGCGATCATCAACTTCTTGAAACAACCATTCGTAAGCGTCTCGAGTGAGTTGGCTAGCTGCAAAAGATAATCTCTCCTTTTTCAGGATGTGGTGGTAGTATAATCAATCATCCTTGTTTCTTTCTCACTCAAAGTAGTTGTGCCTTTTCCTAAAGTTTTATAAAGTTGAGGTGCATTAGCAGAATGATAATCAAAATAAGACATAGATTTGGGAGTATGAGATGTTTTATGTAGGCTGCTCCAAGTTGATCTCAATGTTTTATCTGGTGGTTTGGGATTGAGCTCTTGATCCTTCCTTTGTCGTGCTATTTTCTTCTTTTGTTGAAGCTATTGACGAAGTGCATCTAGCTGGTTGTCCATAATCTGCTCCATTTTATTGTTCATGAGTTGCTCCATTTTTGCTGTCATAGCTTCGATTAGGAGCTTGTTGTTGCGATTGTGACTGTTTTCTTCCTCATCCAATCCAGCCATGTTTTCCTGAGACTCAAACACACAAATCACCAGTAACAAGCCCTTGGAAGGATCTTCAATCATATTAAAAATCTAGAAAATATCAGAATTGCTTTAGAAGATGAAAAGTCATTTTTAGCAAACAATTTGTAAAATCGTTTTTTCTGCATACCCAAGATTACTCTCTTATTCCCTAAGGTTTTTTAGCAAAACTTCCTATCGCGGATCAAAATTTCATTTTCATAACTATTTTGGGGGAAAATCTAATCACATCGTAAATATTACTCTAGATGTAAACCGAGTACGCTATACATGTTTGCATCCAAAATAGTATCAATGACGTAGAAAACACCAATAATAAGCTAACATGTAACTCATAGTTGTTAAAGGATTAGATTCTTTGAAACATATGATAAATGTGTAGATATTTCTTTTCCTTCCTATATAAAAATTCCCAAAGATTACTCTCTTATCAGGAAAACTCCCTTTCGCGGATCAAATTTTCAAAATTTCAATTTCATAACTATTTTGGGGGAAATCTAACCAATCGCAAAATTTCAATACATAACTGAATTTAGGATTTTAATTAAAGGTGACAATTTTATTTTTTACTCATCAAAGCTGCAATGGTTTTTAACTTTTCTCACATCATTTGAATCTTAAAACATTTTGCCAAAATAAATAAAAGATTTGTATAGTTTGCAATCCCTTTAGACAAAGCATTCATCCAACTTCTTGTAAACTAGTATGAAGAAAAGGAACTTGAGCTAGCAAAAGAAGAAAAGGAACCACTATGCACGACTGTGTTTTTTCCTCTATGCCCACCATATTTATATAGACGTAAGTGATATTGCCTGACACATTAATGAACAAAATTGAGTTCCCATTCAAAACACAACCATCAGGAAGCTCCTTAGCAGAGAAAGCAATATTTCCAATATCTCCAATAAATAATACACGGTCTCCCACATAGTCTAATATTACTCTAGATGTAAACCGAGTACGCTATACATGTTTGCATCCAAAGCAATATCAATGACTTAAAAAACACCAATAATAAGATTACCCGTAACTCATAGTTGTTAAAAGATTAGATTATTTGACACGTACGATAAATACGTAGATTTTTCTTTTCCTTCCTTTTTAAGAATCCCCAAAGATTACTCTATTATTCTCTAAAGTTTTAGCAAAACTACCATTCGCATATCAAAATTTCAAGATTTCAATTTCATAGCTATTTTGGGGAAAAACTAACCAAATCGCAAAATTTTCATACATTAATTTAGAATTTTAATTAAAGGTGACAAACTATCTTATCATCACATTTTTTTTCTTCTCTCTTCTCTCTCTAGTTCGCCCTAGCCGCCAAGACTGAAGGTAAGCTTGCATCCTCCGTCTCTGCCTCAGGCGACTCTTCCGTCTCTGCCTCAGCCTCTCCTTCTTGCTGTTCTCGTCTCAGTTCCAGTTCATTGTCCGACCACTGTCACTGCCGAAAGGTCTCGGTCGGCACCCGTCTTCAGATTCCGGTAGAAGAACGCTTCTCCACCGATCCACTCGCGGCTGTGTGTTGTCGAACCCTTTCGCATGCCTATGAGATCCGCCATTGCATGGCCGCTTTACAAACCCCATCAGAGAACCAGATCCCGGTCGCTGACCGTGGAAATTGCGACTCCGAGATCTTTTGTTATCAGGTGATGTTTCTTCTTAAACATTTCAAATCGAATTTCTACCCCTCTGTTTCAAAGATCTTGTTTAAAATTCCCGGTCTTTGCAACCGGAGAACCACCACCGTGCTCTGGATGGTGTCTTGACCCTCGAGTCTTAGCTCCGTTTAACTGCCAGGCATGGCTACGCCTCAGTTTCTACGAGTCCTCTCGATCTCTCCGATGTGTTTCTCCAAGGCCATCATAAGCCAAGAGATTTTGCTTCAACATCGGTATTGTCTCTGGGATGTGTTCCCGTAAAAAGCTTTAAAATTCCCTCGTCTAGCTCTGCCGAGAATTTTTCCGATGGCTTCTTTGTTGTGTGCAGTTGCGACCGAGGACACCGCACCGTCACCGTCGAGATCCATCTGGGGCGAACCTTCTTACTCCTGGGCCTTGGGCCAGTTTGCGTTTTAAAGTTTCTTGGGACGGTTCGGCCCATTTTATCTTTTACTAGGAATTATGGTTTGCTTGTAAACGGACCTGCGAGCCCTCTAGTATCAAATTTCTCTTTTATGGATTTTTTTGTAGCCTTTGGCCCAGAAACTTAAGTTTAATGAAGATCTCTTGCTGACCAAAAAAAAAAAATTAAAAGTGACAATTTTATTTTTTACTCATCAAGGTTGCAATGGCTTTTTACCTTTCTCTCATCATTTGAATCTTAATTACAATTTCCTCTCCATTCTTCTTTAAAAAAATGATTAAAAAAAAATATTCATTTCCAAAATCGTAAAAAAACGTGAGGAACAAAAATTAATATTCATTTTTATTATTAAATAATTTAAAAATAGTTTTTATGATAATATTTATGTTTCTATATATAAACACTCTCGCATTTACATTATATTTTTATATATATAAAAGTTTAAATGAAAGTTATGATTTTATTTTAAATTAGTATTAAAACTTAAAATAAAAATGAAAAATACTTTTGAATAAAATTTATATTTTTATTAAAATATTCGAATATATGCTAAAATATTATTTTTAAATCTATATAAATATTAATTTCAAAATACAAATTATAAACAAAATTCATTATAATTTTTTTTTTAATAATCTTTATGTTAATTTAAAAAATATATATTTCATCACTTTTTGGTTATTATCTACAATAATTTTTTTTTAATTTCTCATCTACATTGGTTCCCCATTTTGTGACTATATGGTTGAAAATTGGTGTGGTCTACAAGTTTTGTAAGGCCCATTATTTTTCCATTTTCATTGTTTCTAACCGTATTCGTTATAGTTATGACTGAAATACACAGATCTGAGCTTAAATAGCCTAATCAACTCAAAAGATGTTTGATTTCTTATCAACACCAATTTATTAGCTGAATATGGTATTCACGGTGGCTCCAGACCATAGAACGATTAACCACCACATAGGCGGCCGTGGAAGTTAGAACACATATATATTCTAATTTACCAAAAAAAAAATCAAAGTGTGAATTGGGACATTTTTTTTTTTTAAATCCAATAAATAATGTAATTATTTTTCAAAAGAAAAAGAAGAAAGAAAACTATATCCCACATCGACTAGTGTGGAAGCAAAGATTCTGAAACTAGCCTATATATAAGAATGGTAGCACCTTCCTACAAATCGTAAATGAGATTCTTTACAAACCCAAAATATATTAAAGTCGTAAAAAATATAAGGGTTACATATTGGGTGAAATCGTCGATTAAACCAATTCAATGGTTTAGTCAGCCGATTAGATGGTTGTCCGATTGGACAAAATCGCGGTGGAATTTTATTCTGGGCGCCGGCAGACGATTAATTGGCTATGCTGCTGCTTTTTAAAGAGGTAAAAAGTAGCATTTAGAGAAACAACATATAAGCAGGCAAGAGAAAAATGTTTCAAGTAAGAATCTTCTTTGAAGGGTTCTTACTTAGAAATAACACAGATCAGTATCTTGTCATGTTCTTCCTTCGAAAAGATTTCACCTCTCAGTCAAGAGGGTCTTGCATAAATTTACACAGTCACATCAAACACTGAGAATTATGCTCAAACAAACATGAATTTTATCACAAAAATAAACTTTATATATAGAAACCACTGCCAAAAATGAAAATTCTAAAAAAAAAAGTAAGGAACTCATGGTAAAAAACTACAAAAATGGTGTCGAAATAAACAACCGTTGTACCAAATAATGCAATAAATTTTCTTAATATATAGCTTCTAGATAGTTACAACCACAATTAATAGCCCTAGTTAATTATTTGGAACTGGCACTTAAAAATGGTACTAATCTAACAAACATGTATAGAGACCTAAACACCATGTAGCAAAATTGTTTCAACATATTTTATTCGATATGTTTACCTTTTCCTTTACTAGCATAAGATCAACACTTCTAACAAGTACTTGGTCACTATATAGCTTTTCGCTGGGGACCACATAAATAGATACCATTGCAATTGCAATAGTAACTTTAAAAGAAGATAGTAAAAAGAAAAAGAAGACAATGGAAAAATCTGAAAGACAATTGTTGCGATTCGAAATCTGAAAAAGAAATGAAACTTCTAGGGTTTATGATATTATTGTAAACAAACATGAATTCATCGCATTACACACATGAACATATACAATGAATCGAAGTGGCAAAGGAGGAGAAATTGTCTGTACCCAAAACCTGGCATTAATGTTTTTGGTTTATGCTTCAATGATAATGTTGACACGTGTATAGTAAATACCACTTTAGATGTAAACTGTTTACATCAAAAATAGTACCAGTGATGTGCAAAACACCAATATTGAGCTAATAAGTAACTTATAGATATCAGAAGACTAGCTTTTTTAACACGTATATAATGGTGTTCATCATTTTTTTTTTTTTTAAAGAAAATTCTGGGCCAAAACCCATAGTCTTTTTTGTTGAGGCTACACCTTTTGTAAACTTCCCCTTAAGAAAATCACAATCCCTCCCAAACAGACTCGAACTCAAAAGGGTCAGACATATACCTCTAGCTCAAAATTTATTTTGTACTTCTTCTTCTTCTTATCTAAAAGTATCAAAAATTACTTCTTTTTTTTTTGTATTTTCTAAGACTATCAAATTCCCTCTCGCCGATCAAAAATTTAATTTCGTATGCATTTTGGGAGGAATCTAACCAAATCGTATAATTCACTTTGTGATCTGCGAGGATCAATTATCTCCCACACCTTATAGACCTTCAATGCTATTTTTATCCTCATGGCCCAAACTGTGTAGTTTGCTGCAAAAACAACAATTAAATAGAGGAGGCTAAACCTAGCTACCAAAAACAAAAAGGAAATAGCAAGAATTCGAAAATAGAAATTCAACATAAAACACAAAACCCAACTATAAAGAAAAAATGGAAATAAGTCTTTTACGTATGTGCTACTTCGTCTGGCACAGAAAATGATACGACATCAAATGCAGCTGCATTATGAAAGAACATGCAAAAATACAAGAATCATTTTTAATGAGATTCTCAAGAGAGATAGAAATAGAGACAGAAGGAGAGAGAGAACCAAATACAAGAATAGCCCTCGGCATAATAACCGGACCCGAAAACCCGACCCGAACCCGACCCAAAAAATCCGAACCGAATCCGAACCGCAATTGTAGAAATACCCGAACGGGTAATGTTTTAAAGTATTTTAAAACCCGACCCGAACCCGAACCGAACCCGAACCGAACCCGAAACCCGTGGATACCCATATATATATAAATATATTAGATATATTGGGTTTTTGGAGTATTTTTGGATAGATTAGGATAAAAATATCCAATATTTTCGTTTTCTCCGGATATTTTGGTTATTTTTGGGTAATTCGGATAGATTTGGGTTAAAACTAACCGATGTTTTAATTTTTTTTCCGAGTATTTCGGATATTTTTGGGTAATTCGAGTAGATTTGGGTACATTTTAGATAAAAAATATCCGAACCCGAACTAGGAACCGAAAATTTTTGGGTATTTATCGGATATCAATATTAAGTATATACCCGACCCGAACCCGTAAAAAACCGAACCGAACCCGATCCGATTTTTTTAAATACCCGAATGGGTCCTCAACCCCTAAACCCGAAAACCCGAAATCCGAATGGATCCGACCCGAACCCGAACGGGATCCCGAACGCCCAGGGCTATACAAGAAGCCATGAAAAAGAGGCTTGAAGAAATGTTGATTTGCCTTTAATTTATTATAATCATAGATTCATAGAGCTCTTACGAACTGTTGTCCAAAAAAGAAAAAAAAAATGACGGTTTCCATTGGTGAACTCTCCTGAGAACTCGAGAGTTGCAATTATTAATAGGGCTCCAATCATATGTTGGATATCCGGGTCCGATCTGAATTATAGGATTAAAAATCCAAATGTAAGTGGATATACAAACCAATGAAGTTAAGCACAATCCGTCATGGAAGCAGGTTATTGGAAAGATCAGCGATTTTAGTATAAAGTAACTAATTCGCGCTATAGGGTTCATCAAAGATTACCAGATTTAGGCGATGGCTAAATTTATCTTACAACATCGAGAAAAAAAACAGTGAAGATTGGAGAGCCGGCGACTACGACACGACTAGAAAGAGAAGAGAGTTGCCCGAGAAATGATTTATGGGAAACCATAGATTGAAAGATGTTGTTTATGCAAGTTTCTTATAAACAAATCAAATCATTGAATGATTGACCTTGCTCACTTTTTCCCATGATTTAGTCTATACTTATGATTCAGCTTCTATAAGACATAATTACATATTAGCTCAAGTAAACATATCTTTATCTGCTTAGCCAAAAATAATAAGTGAAGTGACGATATGAGCTGTCACAGGCTCTTAGTATAATTAGAAGAGACGATAGATTATAATATAACCCACAACACCATAAGCATCTAGCTTCTAATACAACTGAGATATCAAACAAAAGCTGTAATTTAGCCATCACCACTTTAAACCAGAATGTCAAAAGGAGTCTCACTAGTTAAAACATTGATTCATGCAATTCAATTTTCATTTGGTCTCTGGCATCACTTTGGAGCAGAACTTAAGAACAGAGCTTTTTTGTGCTTCCCAAATTAGCTCCAACATGATCGAATCTCCAATCTTCACACGGTTAGCATCACAAAACTCTTTCCAACCTCCAACCAATCTCATTCTCTTACGTTTCTTCTCAAACCTCAGATTCGTAGACCATTTTACGCCATGTTTATCCAAGAAACTCATCTTCTTTGCCTTTTCTATGCCACTCACCTTTGTGAAAGGTATTGGAAGATTCTGAGAAAGATTCAAACAACGGAGACAAGGATTCAGAATCGATAAGGCCGTAAAAAGAAAATGGCTCAGTGGACTAACCAGTCTAGATAAGCTGACGTTGTAACGTGTAAGAGTTACGGTCACGAATCGGTTTTGGGTCGCCGAAGATGAAGCTTTCCATATCGATGTACTCTTCTTTTCCTTTCTTTTTGAACATTCTTGTGAGCTTTTCTCATCTTGGCTGCTCTCTTCATCACTTTCCTGTTCTGTGGAAAGAGACTCTACTTCAATAGCTTCAGAGCACTTTTGTTCTTCTTCTGTCTCTTTGGGGGACAAACGTAGAACCAGAGTTCTTCCTCTTTGGATCAGTTTGAAAGTGAAGAAACTTCCAGCTCTAAGTCCATTGGCATGACAAAAACTTCTCCATCCTCGTTTGATGTAAGTATTTCCGCATGATTTCTTTCCACTTAAATCTACAGTCCATGATTTGCCCTTTTCATTCATCAGAACAATCTCTCCACATCTTGTGTCTAGACCATTTTCCCTTACAAAACTTCTTGGAAGATTCTATAAAAACATTACAATACAACATGATTTTTATCTAGTTCATACCCTAGGATGAGAATTTATTTTGGGTCTCAAATTAAGAGTAGATACCAGTCTGTCATATAGGAGGGTCGAAGGCGTGATATTAGCCACAAAACAAGAGGGATCTAGTGATGAAGACTCTGTTTCTCTTCTTGGATTCTTCCTCACTCTCTTCTTCCTTTGAATCTTCCCTGAAAACGAAGAAACAAATCCAAACTGATTCTCTCTACTTACAGATCCACATTCCATTATATTAGTCATGGACAGTTTTAGAGAGACGAAAGAACACAACTCACTGAGGTTGTTATGGTCGTCTAAACAAGACACATATTGAATTTCACAACAACTAGGTCCCAACATTGTAACGTGGAAAGCCATGTCTCTCTCTTGTCTGAACACGACAATGTCACCGATTCGAAGGTCATGTGCGACTGCAAACTCTTTCCAACCGTCAGTGAGTCTCTGCCCATCTATCTTCACTTCCCAAGTTATCTTTGACGCGTCTGACCTCAGCTCCGCAGTCTTCTGCTCATCTCTTCCTTTTATATTCTTCAAGAAGAAAGCCACGGGAATCGTCTGAGGCAACATGCAAATACAAAACAAGACCCATCTATCTCAAGACCTTCTCAGACAGAGCAGATAAAGAAGAAGAAAGAAAGAGAGAGATGGAGAAATATATGTATAGAGAGAGTACCAAGTGGCTGTAGAATCCAGGAAGAAGAGGCTTGAAGAAATGTTGACTCGCCATTATCAAAGTCCCTAAATCTCTCAGCTTCTACACTGCAATCTCATGGAGGAAAGAGTATAGTGTACAAAAACATTTCACCAAGCTCATAGAGCTTTAATGATGACTTCTTTTTAAGAGTTTCCATTGGTGAAGTCTCCTTGGAACTCGAGAGCTTTAATTGATGATTGTTGTTGTTATAGTTAAATCAGAAATAGTTTATAGACATATTTATTGTTGACCTTCTTGGTTTCCGAATATTCATTAAAGGGCTTGGTTACAGAGTAAGACTTGTGCACTGTGGAACTCCACTTTATGGTCAACATGCCAACTAGCTAGCTTGTTGTACATATGGCACCTGAGGTAAGAACATCACAGAGTTTTGAATCATACATCAAGTTTCGATAAAACAAACAGCAATAATTAATAAATCGGAAACCTACTCAAAGCCATTGCAAGAGAAAAGGATTAACTAATGACTGTAAAGTGTTACCCTTAGAGTCATTTAACTTAAGTAAGGATTAATCAGAGCGGAGAATCGATTAATATCTTATCAAGAAGTTATACTAAATGCAAACTCTGGAGACATAACCTTCCCTGCAATGTATATCGCAAAGTAGAATCATTGAAATACAACAATAACTAGTTTAATCTAATCCACCAAATGAGAAGAAATTTCAACTTTTTGAGTTCTTTTGACGGATTAATCGGCTTCTTTCCACTTCAAAACAAAATTCAATGTCAAGAGCCTAAGAATCTAGTGACCAAATGTCAAAATCTATTCTTTAGCTCAAAGTTCTCCACTTTCTTCACTTGTCAAGAAAAGTCAGATGAACACAGGTCCAAATCAATTGAGAATTAAGGATACTCCCAGATACAGATAACAAAGACTCTTATCTTTCGCGAACCCATCAGAGCACTATTAATAGCTTCTTTGCTTTCAATTTAACAATCTGTGGCCATTTAAGTATTGACCATAAAGTTGAATTTCACTGAGACAAGAAAGTAAGCTGCAAAACAAAGCACAGTCCCCCAACAAATCTCCTTAGGCTAGCTATAGAATACTTGCACTACCTTATCAAAGTTCAACTTGTGTTCACTGGAAAATAAATACCTGAAGCTGATTTCACCTTTTGTGTTGCTCAACCTTGCCTCCAAGGCATAAATAAGAGACAGACATGACCCATCTTACTATACAGTCTTTCAAGCTTGTAGCCATCAAGGTGACTTGGCACACCACCGATGAGAGGCTGGTGAACATAGCCAAACACATTGTTGAACAAAATTGAGTTCCCACTCATACCACAGCCATCAGGAAGCTCCTTAGCTGAGCAAGAGACATTTCCCTGCTCCCAATAAACAATACACGGTCTCCCAAATCGCTGACCACGATCCATTTACCAGCCTCCTCATCTAGCCTACTCACTCTACAGGCTAACCGACTAAAATTTATAACACCAGAAGTTGGGATGATTTTGTCAACCAGGAAAAGTTCATCATTACCAGATGGAACCAGATAATTTAATGAACTAGAGTTCAGAAGCTGCAAGGGCATCAGGGGAGTCGCTTCCAGCGAATAAGGATTGATAACGAAAATGCCACCATTAAGAAAGGCTGCATATAATCTGCCCCTAAAAGTGACTAAATCCGAGCATGAAGCAGCTGGGACGTTCTTAAGCCGCTTCCACCTCATTTCGGCACTTGTTAACACCAACAAAGCGTTATAGTAGTTGAAAAGCACAACGAATTCTTCTCCTTGTTTAGCCGAAGAAAAGCCACGCCTCTGTAATCTCTTGGATGCCAACCGATAATTCTGTACTGATAGCCCAGAGGGAGTATGTTCATCAAGGTTGCCTCAGAAGGAAAGGGAGGATCTTGGGATCTTCACTTTCACTGAACATTGAAGGGGAGATGGAAGCTCCATATGATCCTCGGATTCTTCTAGGCCTATTCCTCCCAGAAAATACTCAGAAGCCCACGCAAGAGGAGTTTGAAGTCTAAAGAGGAACAAAGGGATCTTCTCTAAGGCGCCGCACAAGTCTTCGGTTTCGTAAGGAAACTTGGCGAAACTAGGAAGAGAATAACTTGGACGTAATAGACAAGGAAAGGGAAATGAGGATCGCCAAGAGCTGCAAACAGACCGAGTGTGAACAACATCGAAACAGTTGTCTAGATGCGTCGAGATAAGATGCAATAACTCTTCAGGGAGAAGAGACCAGTCTCGGATGGACAATGGACTTTTTCGTTGCTGATGGAGGAGAATCAAATTTTGAAACCTAAAAGAAAAATAACAATTTCTGTGTAAGCTTCATTCAAATCCTCCTTTCACCATACATACACCAAACAACAATAACCAGATCGAAAGAGGAGAATCACATTTCCGAACTTAAATTTTCCAGAAATGAAGCAGTAGCAAACTCAGTGAGAAAAAAGAGTTCTTACACAATCTAGAAGCGACAAGGATGATGTCTTCTTCTCTGTTGCAGGTTCTGCCATGTTTGCTGATTTCGAAATCTGAGAGAAATATTACAACTTTTTAAGGTTTAAGAAATTGTAAACAAACCCTGGATTAAAAAAAATATATATATTTTTCAATTTCAAAAGAGTCCTTACCCAAAACCCTGTATTAAAATAAGCTTAGAACCCTAAAATCCCACCGAACACAAGTTATAAACAATCAACTATTTACGATCTTCCTTAAATATCAAATCTTCATGATTTTCCCTTTTTCCTTTAAAAATGAGATCTTTACATTAGTATGGTTCAGTTGGTTGATCTTCACTTAAAAATTCATACTTTCTATAACAGCCTAAGTTTTAATCTTAGCAGCAAGGCAAGATTATAAACCTTGTTGTGTGAAACGTTATATAACACATATTACTGCATAAATTGGTTGATCGGAACTTCAAAATTCAGATCTCGTAGCCAAACAACAAAAGTTCTAACCTTGTCAAAGTTCTACTTGTTCATTGACTAATACCTGAAGCTGGTTTCATCGGTCGTATGGCTCAACTATGGCTCCAAGGTATATATAAACATGACCCGTCTTAGCAATGTACAGATTAAGTTTCATGAGTTTGGGACGAAAGCCGACTTCGGTCATGAGCATGTGATACCAAGAAACAGCCACACACGACTTTGAGAGTTCATGAGATAACCATTTCCATAAAGACAACAAGGTTTAGAAATTAGAACTAGAATATCACCATAACATCAAAGATCACAAAATCTTTACTGAAATCATAAGGAAATATTTTTATTAGCTAGTAAAAACAAAAGCCAACAGATGTCTCAGGTATTCAAAGTAAGATTTTACGGCTTAGAGGGCTCAACCCGGAGAGCCACCATGGGAGTGGACTGGGGAGATGTGTTGAGGATCGTCACACGAGTCTCCCTTGAGGATCTCCAAAAATTGAGATCGTCTTCAGCATTTCCTGTATCTACTCCATATTTATAGGAGTAAGTTACACCAAATGGCTCATTGATGAATAACATTGAGTTGCCACTCACACGACAACCATCAGGAAGCTCCTTAGCTGAGAAGGAGCTATTTCCCGGTTGTCCAATTAACAATACACGGTCTCCCAAATTGGTGACCACGACCCATTCACCAGCCTCCTCATCTAGCCTACGCACTCTACATGCTAACTTGCTAAATTGCAATACACTACCACGAACAATAATTCTCTCAACAAGGAAAAGTTCATCATTGCCAGATGGAACCAGATAGTTTTGTGAGGTCAGACGCTCCAAGAACATCAGGGGAGTTGCATCCAGCGAATAAGGATCGATAACGAAAACATTCCCGTCAATAAAGACTGCATAAAATCTGCCTCTAAAGTGACTATATCCTTGCAGCCAGCTCTTGAGGCTTTGTCAAGCCGCATCCACCTCATTTCAGCACTTCTTAACACCAACAAATCATGAGAGCAGCTGATAAGCACAACAAATTCTTTTCCTCCCTCCTTGTTTAGCGGAAGAAAAGCCACGCCTCTGAAACTTGTTGCCAATGAGTTAGGATCCCAACCAATCATTCGGTACTGATAGCCCAGAGGGAGAATCTGACAGTCAAGAATGTTCATCAAGGTTGGCTCAGATCCTGGGATCTTCACTTTCACAGAACATTGAAAGGGAGATCGAAGCTCCATACGATCTCCTCTGACTTATCTCGGTTTATTCCTCCCACAAAAAACTCAGAAGGCAACCCATCAGCAACAGCAGGAGCTTGGGACTCTAAAGAGGAACATAGGGAACTTCTCGAGGGTGCAGAAGCCTTTGCTTCTGCGAGGGAACTTGGAGAACGAGGGAAGAGAATAACTTGTGTGTAATAGGCAAGAAGGAAAGGGAAAGATGGATCGCCAAGGGTGGCAAACAGACCGAGCATGAATAACATCGAAACAGTCCTCCAGATTTTCGGAGATAATGTGCAGTAACTCTTCAGGTAGAAGAGACCAGTCTGACTTGGACAACGTGTGCTCTTCAGTTGCAGGTTGTTTTGCAACCTGAATGAAAAATATCAATTTTTAGGGTAAACGAAATCGTTTTTTTAAGGATAGCAATCCTGAGAAGTACTTTATATGTAAAGGTTGATCTGGATTTATACAAATCCTCATAACAAACATCAAAAACGAAGAATCAAATCAAATTCCCGAACTCAAACTCGCATATAATCGCATATATATTCTGAGAACAA
Organism: Boechera divaricarpa; assembly: GCA_026770425.1. Classification (NCBI taxonomy): domain Eukaryota; kingdom Viridiplantae; phylum Streptophyta; class Magnoliopsida; order Brassicales; family Brassicaceae; genus Boechera; species Boechera divaricarpa. The sequence continues at coordinate 3,988,950 of CM049186.1, read as the reverse complement.
ATTATATCGATTGATTCAAGTCTCCTTTTCATCATACATACACCAAACTACATCGAAAATGGAGAATCAAATCAAATTTCCAAACTCGTTCAAGAATAGATTTTTGAAAATTCTAGTTATGCCCAGAAACGAAGAGAGTTCATACACTATTGGAACTTTGCGGTAGCTCCTCGGGGAGAGTAGAACAGTCTAGCAGCGATTTCTTCTTCTCCGTTGCAGGTTTTGCCATGTTTACTGGTTGTTGTGATTTCCTAACCTAAAAGAAAAAATAAAGCTTTTATGGTTTAGGAAACATGAATAGAGAAGATTAATCGCATAACAGTCTCTAAAAACCAATCTGCTATTGAAAAAGGGAATCAAAATCCAATTCCACAATTCAATAAAAAATTAGAACTTTTTCAATTTTTGTAACAAAACGAGAGAAAGAGTCCGTACCCAGATGGCCAGATCATGGTTGATGTCTTCTTTTTCGGACGAGCCCGGTATCACCGAAAAAAATTTCGGTTACCGTTGACTCTGATTTTCTGGTATGTGGTTCATCTTGCTCCGGTCTATTCATTTCCGGGATTAGTTTTGTCAGATTCAACACCGTTTGGTCAGAACTGAGTGTTTAACCTTCAGGGGTAAAACAATTTTTTTGGATAAAAGATAAACCGAGTTTATGCACTGACTGAGTTCGGTTATGTGTTGTTTTCCTGCAGGCAGAGCATAAAACCGCCTCCATTGACCCGACTTTCCATTTTTGGGAAGGTTTTCATTTCTGTAAGGTTTCTAGTTTAGGAAAGTTTATATTTTAGGAATGTTACTACTTTTGGAAAGTTACTAATTTGGGAAAGTTTATATTTTAGGAAAGTTCTAAAAATAGCAGTTCTTAAGTAGCAGTTCGAGATACAAAAAGGTCTTCAGCAACCGTGGCAAAGGTGAGGACTTGTTAAGTGTTTTCCCTTGTTTTGAGATATAATAAGTTTCTTTAGTTTGAGTTTAGGATTAAAGTATGTATGTGATATGTCTTATAATAATAGATGTGTCGTTGATTGTGTTTGTATGATATATATATTATGTACCTATATATGTATCACTTAGTTTAAGTTAAGAATGAGATTTAATTGGATGTGTGATGATTGATGACTGATAGCATGTTGAGTGTGATGATTGTGCATTATGTACGTAAGTGCGAAAGCTTGCGTGAGTTTGATCAGGGAGTGTCCTATGGCTTGCTATGTTATAGACCCGGACTCTCAGATTATGACTTGGATCGAATGTTCAGACTGTGCGTCAGTCTGTTGTTGGACGAATTCTGGCCGAGAAAGTCAGTATGCCGTCGATATTCCTCAGGTGGGTCGTTATAGTAACGTCACGGAGGAACTCTGTCATTCTGGTGACTATCCTAGTAGCAGGCTGGGATGAACACTATGCAGGAGCGGAGTGCGCTATGGTGTGTCATGGGCTTCCGGATTGATTGTGTATGTTGGGAGAGGTCGTTTGTCATGCTATGGTGTGCCTTGGATGGAGATGTGCTGGACGATTGTCACGCTATGGTGTGCCCTGGGTGGAGTCGTGCCCCCATGCTTGTCTGTGTAACTGTTGAGCGGTTACTTGCTTGGGTGTAATAGACACCGTGTATGTCTGCATGTTTTAGCCTTAGACTTGTTTTAGGAAGTGGTTATAAATCGTTCTAAATGGATGCATAAGCCCTTAGGCTTATTCTCACTGGGTAATCCAAATTACTCATCCCCTCTTTTCCTACCTATTCATGTGAACTTGATGCCGTGCTTGACGAGCCTTGAAGTTGATGTTGCTGTTGTTTTGGGATATTTGTTGGAATTTATTTGGATTTAATAAGTATTATGGACAAATCGAGGCGTTTTACATTTAATGGGGTGTTACAAAAGGTATAACATTTGATTCTTCATTGTCATTCTTTTGTTGATAATGGGTTTCGTAGGAACTGTTTAAACTTGATGAGTATTAAGTCTTTGATCTGGCTTGTGTGATTAATCTTCTTTTCAATCCTTGTGTGTTGCAGGAGGAAGCAGTGAAGATTAAAGCAGCAGGAAAAGCGTGGTACAAGTCTATGATATCAGACAGTGACTACACTGTGTTTGATAACTTCACCAAGTGGCTCGGTGTGGAACAGTAAATTCTCAATCCTTAGAACCATTTTTTATTTTTATTTTCTAGTTTAGTCACAAGGTTTTACTCCTTTCTTCTTTTTAATTGCCTTATTATCATTTCTTTGACAAAAATTATTGCCTTATTTTGCTCTATTAGTCTCGGGTTCTTTGACTTTTTCTTACACTCCTACTTGTGTTTTACCATAAGATTATTGTTATGTTAAATCAATTAATTTCCCACCCATTGGATAATTTATTACTCGTCTTTCGTTGACTTGAAAAGGTCATATTTTTATTTATTATACAAATAAAAAATATAGTTGCCAAAAAAAAAAAATCAAGCTTATTTTATTCAAACTTAGAAAGTGTCGGTGAAAATTATCTAGCTTATAAGATATACTCTTTTTTGTTTGTTAAAAGCTTATAAGATATTCTTATTGTCTTTGTTGCTCTCTTTGGATAATTGAATCGTCTGAGTATAATTTGATCTGTTTAGTAACATTCATCTTTAAGAATTGCAAGCTGTTGAAAACAGGCAACTATTGTCTTAAAAGTAAGTTTAATCAGTTATCTTGATGTTACTCTCAATCACTTAGTCCACAGAAGAACATCTACGTAAAAGACACACACCTAACTTTGCTTACACACACACACATATATAGCCTTTTTATGCAAAAATGTGAGGCAAGCTTGAATGTTCTCATCACGAGTTAGTTTTCTTTTTCTTTTTGTTAAAAACATAACCAGTTAGTCAAATCTTCTCTCCAGTTTTGCCTATGTAAATTTTGGATGGCAGATATCATAATTAACATGGTTGTATTTTTAAATATCACAACTAGGATATATCCCATGCTATAGCACGGGCAAAATGTAATTATAGAAAAATATCTGAAATTTATAAAATCAGAATATTAGAAAATTGTAATTCTTCCAAAACTTTACGAAAATTATAATATCAGTTTTTATAATATCGAATCTTTGTAATATCCGCGTAAATATTTTGTAATCGAAAATATAAAATCAATTTTTCATACTCGACGATATTGGAAGATTGCGACATTCTAAGATATTAATTAAGATTTTTTGGAAAATATTAATCAAGGATATTCTAAGATTGATTTCGTATAATATATTTTTCTGTTGAAATATAGTATGTCTATTAGCGATATTGCGATATATTGTTCCGAGCAAGAAATTTTTGGATATTTTTTATTTGAATTTTAATTATATCTTGTTCTGTTTTAATTACCAAATTTTACAATTTAAATATATTTGAAAATTAAATTACAATGTTACATTGTTATGTTAAATTGTACACCATGTTAAACTAAATTAGATATGAACTAATTTTTTAAATCTATTAAAAATATATTAATAGATTCGATATTATAAAGAGAAAATAACATTAACATTACAAAAAAATCGCTATCTACATCAAATCTTTTATTTTGGAAACTTAAATCAACATTAATTTAATTTAATTTGTGTGTTTAATTAAATCAACAAAATCTTCACAAAATCTATTTTTAACTTATTTTCAAAAAAAATTAAAATAAATTAATTAATGAAAACAAAAAATTATAATCTATAAAGAATTAAAAAAAATTTGACAATCTACATAAATTTTTATTTAAAATTTTTCAAAAAAAAATCGTAACCTCCCTAAAATCTCTTATTTTTGAAAAATTAAAACAATATTTAATTTAATTTAATTAGTGTATTTAATTAAATCAACAAAATCTTCGTAAAATATACTTTTAACTACTTTTCAAAAAAATTAAAATAAATTAATTAATTAAAACGAAAATTATAATTAATTAATTAATTAAATGATCACATAATAACTAATGACTAAAATACACTTAATGAGAGATTAAAATTTTTTATTTGAAGTAATGACAGTATGATGTAATATTAATACTTTTTAATATTTATTTATAAATGTACTCTCCAACTAATATATAGGGGATTAAAAAGATTAAACATATGTATTTTAATTTAAACATTATCCACTTTACATGATTAGTAAGAATCTTCTTTGTTATTTAATTTTAAAGCAAAGAATGATAAATAGATGTACTTAATCTAACAAAAGAAAAGTCGGTTAAATATGCGATAGAATTTCTATACAAATATACCATTTTCATACTGTATTAGCACCCGATATGTATTGTAGGTCTAATAAATGAAAGTGAATACAAGATAGGCCGATAAAAATTTATTATCAAGTAACTTGTTAAGAATCTCCAGATATGACATTAGATACTATATGAAGGATATTTGTTAATAATCTATTTACTCATAATTAGTTTTGAGTTGAAAACTTATGATTCTTTGTAGTACGTGGTAATGTATCATACGATTATGAATTGTTTTGTTATTGTGTATAGGTTAGTTATTGGTGATAGCTAGCAAGATTAGATTATGAACAGGTAGATCAGTTTGAATATTGAACCATTAAAAAAATTTAAATACTTAAGTATCTGTTACGAATCTGTTTTTTCTTCGATTGTCCTCAAGAACAGCCTAAGCCTTCTTCGTCGTTATCAACTCAATTGAAAAACCCAGCCTCTAATTGAATCGAAACTTTGAATTCGCCAGATAAAAATCAAAGAACTCTAAACACAAAACAAAAGACACAGATTTGTTACCCAGTTCGATCCAATCGGTATGATTGAACCTACATCTGGGGCTGAACTCTGTTCAGCAGTCCACTAATAAACTTGTTCAATGAACAAAATCTATTGAGGCAAGAACATCCTGAATCTTGCTCTCAATACTGGTTACAGAGGAAAAGAACGAAGAAAAGGTAATACTGGATAACGGTTCCCCTGGGTTCAAATCTTATAGAAACAAACACATCTTATTTGGACATGAGTCGACAATTGAACCGAGTATCATTAAACTAAACCGGTTGCTGCACCGGTTCAATTTAAATGATTGTTGACTTCCTTCTAAATCCGGTCAACTCCATCTTTTTCACTTTGCACAGAACAATACGATTGTTCTTCTTTTGCCATTGAATAAGGTTGAATCAGCTACCAAGAACTTCAACTGTATCTATGCACAATTAATTAGGACAAAGATGTAACTGTGTACATAAAGTAGGCTAGTAGGTAAAGACAAAAGTTAATCCCTCTCAACGGCCACCTGTTAACATACTCATTTGTCTATATTATTATGGACACAAATCATATATTTCAGACTTTGGAAAATGCTCTAAATTTATCATTACCATATGTACTCAATATAAACTAATACTAAATTTATTTTATCATTTTCTCTTATTTTTGCAGTTCGATCCTAGATTTTTTTGATTTTCATGATTAGCTAGATTTACAGGTTCTAGCTAGTGGATGCATATTTCATGCTCTAATAAGTTGTTTTATTTATATACCATAATGTGTTTTTAATCAAACATAGATCTACAGACAACATTCTACAAATCAAGTCTTGATGAGCATTAAGTCTTTGATTTGGCTGGTGTGATTAATCTTCTTCTCAATCCTTGTGTGTTGTAGGAAGAAGCAGTGAAGACTAAAGCAGCAGGAAAAGCGTGGTACAAGACCATGATATCAGACAGTGACTACACTGAATTTGATAACTTCACCAAGTGGCTCGGTGTGGGACAGTAAAATCTCATTCCCTTTTTTTTTTTTTATTAACTACCCTAATGGCTTTAATAATCTCTTTAACACCATAGGAAACAAATTTCAGACTCTGAACCTACAACTTAAAATCTCATTCCTTGTACATTTTTTAGTTTAGTCACAAAGTTATTACTCCTTTCTTCTTTTTAATTGCCTTATTATTATTTTTTTTGATAAAATTATTACCTTATTTTGCTTTATCAGTCTCGGGCACCTAATTTTTTTTGATAAAATTAATACTATGTAAAACTATTAATATGTTAAATCAATTAATTGCCCACCTACCATTGAATAATTTATTAATCGTCTTTCGTTGACTTGAAAAGGTCATATTTTATTATTTTTATTTACAATACCAGTAAATTATAGTTGCAAAAAAAAAAGTCAAGACAACTTTACTATATTCTACCGCTATACTGGTTTAATTTGTCCTCATGTATTTCTTAACATTATTTTCTTACAAAACCTCCTTAATATAGAAATATTTGCATTAAAAATGCCTCGAGCTTTGAAAATATAGTTGCTTCTCATTATTCAGAATTGCCTCTAGGGAAATAGACAAATTCAGCAGCTATTCAGAATGTGCTATATATTGCATACAAACCAATAGCATCTACTACTTGAAAATTAAAAATTTATATACGTAGGAGAGAAAAACCCCGAAATGAGAAATAAGAAGCTTCCCCTCTTCGTCTTCTTGTTGTTCTGTTTCTCCGACTTCTGTGTGGAACTCAGCAGAGGACAGGACAACAGAAGAATCGATGTCAATGTGGGTTTTGTAACAGATGTCGGAACTCCAAAATCGGATGTTACCATGCGCTGTATCAACATGTCTCTTGCCGATTTCTATTTATCTCGTCCCCAATTTCAGACAAGGGTTGTTGTTAATGTGGGCGACTCCAAAAACGACGTTGTAGGTGCTGCAGGTACCTTCTCGTCTCCTTTCTCTCACCACACCGAATTTTTCTTGGTTTTGACATTTTCACAGCTCTTGAGCTGATAAAGAAGAATTCTATCTTCTTTATTCTTTTGTTAAGCCAAAAAATTAAGGTAATACGCACATTTAGATTCAGTAGCCATATAGATTTGCTCTAAGTCTTCGACAGTAAACAGAAGTTTCTCTTTTTTCATCTAAATTATATCTTGATCATGTTGTATCACTCATTATCTTTCTGGTTAACATATATCTACTGTAAACAAAAATTTTATTTGTATTCTATTCGTCACACCGCATGTTGTTGGTTTTGACATTGTCACAGCTATTGAGCTGATAAAGAGCAAGCAAGTGAAAGCAATAGTTGGGCCATGGACTTCAATGCAAGCTCATTTCTTGATCGAGATTGGCCAAAAATCACGGGTTCCTGTTGTTTCCTACTCTGCAACAAGCCCATTTCTTCAATCTCTTCGCAGTCCATACTTCTTTCGTGCTACATATGAGGACTCCTCCCAAGTGCACGCCATAAAAGCTATCATCAAGTTGTTTGGCTGGAGACAAGTCGTGCCTGTTTACATTGACAACACCTTTGGAGAAGGTATAATGCCTCGTCTCACAAATGCATTACAAGAGATTAATGTTCGAATACCTTATAGATCCATTATGGCTCTCAATGCCACGGATCATGAAATCTCTGTGGAGCTTCTTAAGATGATGACCATGCCCACTAGAGTCTTTATTGTCCACACGTACTCGTCTCTTGCCTCAAGAGTCTTTGTCAAAGCTAAGGAGATTGGTTTGATGAAAACAGGATATGTCTGGATCCTTACCAATGGAGTTACCGATGACTTAAGTTTGATAAATGAGACAGGTATTGAGGCTATGGAGGGGGTACTGGGCGTTCAAACTTTTATTCAGAAATCCAAAGATCTAGACAAGTTTAGATCTCGATGGAGGAAGTTATTTCCACGGATGGAGCTGAGTGTCTATGGATTGTGGGCTTATGATGCTACCATTGCACTAGCAATAGCCATTGAAGAAGCTGGAACAAATAACATGACTTTCAGTAATGTGCATCTTGGAAGGAATGTTTCTGAAATTGAAGGTCTTGGTTAATATGGTCCAAAGCTTCTCCATACACTCTCAAGAGTTCATTTTCAAGGACTTGCAGGAGATTTTCGTTTTGTCAATGGGCAACTGCAACCATCGATTTTTGAGATTGTTAATGTAATCGGAAACGGAGAGAGGTCAATAGGATTCTGGACAGAGGAAAATGGTCTTGTGAAGAAACTAGACCAGCAACCGCAGAGCATGAGCGCTTTGTCTACTTGGAAGGATCATCTTAGACACATTATATGGCCTGGAGAGGGTGATTCTATTCCGAAAGGATGGGAGATCCCGACTAATGGGAAGAAGTTGCGTATTGGAGTTCCAAAAAGAACCGGTTACACTGATCTCGTGAAGGTTACAAGGGATCCTATCACCAATACACCAACAGTCACAGGTTTCTGCATAGATTTCTTTGAGGCTGTGATTCGAGCAATGCCTTATGACGTCCCCTACGAGTTTATTCCTTTCGAGAAAAGCAATGGTAAACCAGCCGGTAATCACAACGATTTGGTCCACCAAATGTACCTCGGGGTGAGTACGACACACGCTAATCATCCTTCAAAATAGCATCTACAAAACATCTAAGTGAACTCTGCTTTTCTTCTCTGTCGCAAAGATATGACGCAGTTGTAGGAGATACAACCATTCTAGCAAACAGGTCCTCTTACGTCGATTTCACATTCCTTTTTATTAAATCAGGTGTGGGATTGATCGTCCCAATGACAGACCAAGTGAAGAGAGACTGTATCATGGAAACTATGGTTGACTATCTTTGTCTTTTTCTTCCTTGTTGGCTGTACTGTTTAGGTTCTTGAACATAGGGTTAATCCAGACTTCCGTGGACCAGCTAATTACCAAGCTAGTACCATCGTCTGTTTTGCCTTCTCTACCATGGTTTTTGCGCCAAGTATATTAAATCTCTCCTTTCTACATCAACATGTATATATGATGTTTTTATATACCACCTTTCTTAATGCTTATTCTCAAGTTGCTGTTTGCAGGAGAAAGAGTGTTTAGCTTCGGGGCGGGGGTCCTGGTTATCACATGGTACTTCATCGTTCTCATGTTAACTCAGAGTTACACGGCCAGTTTGGCGTCGCTTTTGACATCACAACAACTTAATCCAACCATAATCAGCATGAGTAGCTTGCTTGAGAAAGGAGAAAAAGTGGGTTATTCGAGAAGATCTTTTATCCTTGGAAAGCTTAAAGAAACAGGTTTCTCACAATCTAGCCTTGTGCCCTTCGATACCGCAGAAGAATGCGATGAACTTAAAGAAAAGGACGAGAAAACGGCAAAGGTGGTATATCTGCAGCTTTCTTGGGAATACCTTACTTGAGACTCTTTCTTGGACAATATTGCAACACTTATAAAATGGTTGAAGAATCCTTCAATGTTGATGGATTCGGCTTCGTAAGTTCCCGTGACAAAACTTCTGTGAAAGTTAAACTAAATGGTTAGATCAAAACATCCCTTTTTCGCAGGTTTTTCCCATTGGATCACCTTTGGTGGCTGATGTTTCAAGGGCCATCTAAAGTAGCAGAGTCACCAAAGGCAATGGAGCTTGAGCGCGCTTGGTTCAAGAAGAAAGATGAAAGTTGTCCAGACCCAATCACTAAACCAGATCCTAATCCATCTTTTACCTCTAGGCAGCTCGACGTAGACAGTTTCTGGCTTCTGTTTCTTGTTTTGTTTGTTATGTGCTTACTAACACTCGCCAAATTTGCATTTTGTTTCCTAAATAAGACTAAAGTGAATGAAATGTGGAAAGAGTTTCAAGAACCAGATAAAGATTCGTACATCAACAATGTAGAGCAATGTCCGTGTTCGTCAAGTCGACACATGCCTGAGAACAACAATCAAGCAACAAACCAGACAAACAACGGTTAAGACACAAGTGAGCGGTGGCGGATCTTGGTGGGAGGGAGGGGTGGCAGCATTATTCAGCACGGACCAGGCCCATCTGCTCCTTTTGAGTAACATGAATGGACTTACATTATCCAGCCTCTCAATTGCATTTAAAGATTTCCTTATCACCATGGAAATGAATTTTCTTCTTTTCTTTGTTTCTTTATTTATTTATTTTAGGAATATATAAGTCTTTCTCTTCTTATCGTAGTTTTTTGACATATTAGGAATTTTCTTCTTCCTTTTGGCTATATAAAGCCTCCCTTTTGTAAGCCACTTATTCATTAATCTAAGCTTTAGCATTATTCAGAAACTTCATTCAGAAACCTCTGAACGTGTTCTTCTTCGTCTTGTTGAGCCGCCTCCAAGATCTAAAGTTTTTGTTGATGTATCACGGAAATTCACCTAAGCCGCGTGGTGCAACCTCATCTGCCATCACTTCCACCTTATCCTTGAGTTGTAGAGAGTGCTCTCAGCCAGCTACTTCTCTTTTACTTGGCCAAATTCAACCTTCTCCATCAGAAATCAGAGGCTTATATCAGGAAGGCATATATCAATATGGATTTTATCAAGATAATCGCAAAACAGCAAAGGAAACTACGCATATCCACCAACAGTAAAGCGAACATCAAAATTACATACACAGCACAGGGAACCACAAAAGCATATCCACAAATTAGCACTGCACAAACAATATATATCAACTTGCAACATATTAAGAAGAAGGCACAAAAAAAAAAAACAGAACAAAGTATGGATAAACAAACGTTTCGTATTGTCATAACATAGTTCACGAAAATGTTTTTTTCAATAATTAATTAGTTGCAATCGGATAATATGGCTAAGGACAAAATCGACAATTCCTACAACACGAAAGTGCCTCAATTGATAAAGACCTACGAAAAGAATGCTTTACGTGTGATTGATTCAAAGATATTTCGCCATACCCTAAATATTTCTCAAACATACGAGGGCCGGAAAAAATACCCGGATCCAAAACATCCAAACTCGTTATTGAAGATAACTGAATTGGTTTAGAGGTCTAATCCGAAGATCTGAAAATCCGAAAAATCTGAACCGAATCTGAAAAAGCCGAATAGAATTGGCTAGTTCTGGTTATGATCGATCCGAAAAATGTACTAAATCCGAACCGAATTCAAACCCGAACCCGAACCGAATATGTAAAATACTCGAATGGAACTTCAACTTAAGAACATAAAAACTTGAAACCCGAAAAACTTGAACCAAACCTGAATGCCTAGGCCTAGCCACAACTATATAAAGGTTAAGCCACCAACATTTCGCTTCTTAGCCGGCAAAACCCCTAAAGAGCTCACACTACACTTCTAAAATGGATGCCGCCGCCGTTCGTCCTCTAGTAACCGTCCAATCTCTGGACGATGATATGATCGCAGATCAAACCACCACATTACCTCTTCCCGATATAATGAAAGCACCAGTACGTCCTGATGTTGTGAACCATGTTCACGCACAGATCTCAAACAACAGTCGTCAACCTTACGCCATCTCAAAACTCGCCGGTCATCAGACTTCAGCTGAGTCTTGGGGTACAGGACGAGCTGTATCACGTATCCCTCATTTTCTCGGAGGTGGTACTCATCACGCTGGTAAAGTAGCTTTCGAAAACATGTGTCGTGGTGGTCGAATGTTTGCTCCAACGAAGATCCACCGTCGCTGGCACCGTCGTGTTAATGTCAATTAAAAGAGACACGCGATTGTATCGGCGATTGCTGCGACTGAATTTGTGTGCGTGATTCTTCACGTCTTCTTCGGTTTTCTCTCCAACCGGATTCTACTTCCTTTCTCTCTTAGGTAAGCACTTTCTTCTTTGCTTGGTGTCTTCTTTGATCACCAGCTTGTGTGCGTGATTCTTCGCGTCTTCTTCGGTTGTTTCTCCAACTGGCTTCTCTAAACCATCACTTCGGCTTTTGCTTTGGACTCTTTTAACTCTGAACCATCAACTCGGCTTTCTCTATCCGTAGTCCTTTTTGGCTTCTTCTTGAACCATCAACTCTGTTTTTTCTATCCGTAGTCTTTTTTGGCTTTTTCTTGAGTTTTCACCTTAGCTTTCTTAACCTTAGTTTGTTTGGTTTTTTTTTTTAATCATCACCTCGGCTTTTATAGCCTTGGTCTCTTTGATTCTTCTGATATTTTGATTTCCTTGCCCATGGCATCTAGCCATTCTTTGAACTCTATCTTTAGCCCTCTCCTTTGATTCATAGGTTTTTTAGGCCACCGTCTCCTTCTCCTTAACATAATGGGCTTTGACAGCCACGTTGTCTTCCATGTCATGTGTTGCGCGTGTAACCTCCTTCACATTGTGAGCCTTAAGAGCGCTCACACACTCACGCCTTCTTCTTCTTAAATGCTCACCCGAAGACATGAATAGAGATGGAAATTCCAAAAAAACAACCGCCTCCATCAAATACTCCACCGTCTTCATCATCCCCATCGACGAGGATGTGTTTCTAGACGAGACTCTCTTGCACGGCGAAGAGGATGAAGAATCCCTAATTCTCCGGGATATCGAGCATGAATCGCGTTCGTCGACTTGGGCTCGACTTCCGTTCTCACCCGCTTACCTTCGATTTCAACTTCTCTCTATCGAATGGAATCACTTGTTGCAACGTCGTTGCCATCATAATTCTTCTTCGTTCTTTACGTCCTTCTTTGTTTTTGTGCTTTCAATGGTCCTTGAATCGATAAAGCTCTGATACCATGTTGGAAATTGTAACGCTCTGTACGATTTTATGCTTCCTCTCTATGTTTTTTCATACCCAAAAAATAGAAGTAGAGAACAGAGAACGTTACTTCTCTGTCTCTTCAACAAATTTGACACACTCTCTTTTTATTTTGACCAACAACGTGTATTTCACATGACAATTACAAAGTCTTATATAGATTTTGGAACAACACAACCAAACAATATGAAGAGGCGTTGTATCTCTTCGTAACAACACATCTCTCCAATGTGTCTCTACGTTAATTACAGCTCTTCACAAATAACTACCGACAAACTATAACTCTAATTAAACACAAAACAATAATATAATCTGAAACTCAATTATCGATCAGCATAACTAATTTCTCAAATCAATTAACTTGTCTGTGAAAACTTTGATGTTATCACCTTCATTCATCTTCAAGTTTTCATACTCCCTTCTTAACGGTTGCAATTTGATCAATCGTAGTTGTGGAGTCCCTTAAAATTTGGATTGTAATGCATCCCACACCTCCTTCAAAGTAGGTGATGGTGTTATGCAGGAGAAGATCTGATCTGATACGGCTATTTATAGAATTTGCAAAGCCATCATATCATGTGTCACCGCTTCCTCCCATTGCCTTTTTAATTGCAACACTTCGTGAGTCTCCTCTCTTTTTGTCGATCGGTTCGAAACTCCGTTTTTCACAACCGACCACAATTTTCTGGTCTTAAAGGTGGTTGTCATCTTGATACGCCAGAAATTGTAATTATCTCCATTGAATATAAGAATCACTTGTTGCGACTATTCTTCTTCTTTTTATTTGCAGAATTTTGTTGAAGTATAATCAAATTTCGTATAACATAAAGTCACATTCGTATAAGTTAGTTACTACTTAAGCGTCACGAATTGTCATTCGTAAAGTTGTGTCTTTTCAATTACATAATCATGTTGTTTCAACATGATGTTTCGTTTTGTATAAGTATGATGGAGTCTGGTCTTTGTAAAACAATAGAGAGATATTAAAATCAAGTTTTTCAGTTTATTAACTTGTGTCTCTCTCTCTCAGTAAAGTTACGTAACTTACGTAACAAAGTTTTTTTGCTTTTGATTTCTTGTGCACAAAGAAACAAGTAAAGAGAAGAAGATCATAAATCCCAACATGGTATCAGAGCCTTACTGATTCAAGGCCAGTTCAGGCACAAAGAGAAGCATAACAAAACCTGCAAAAATAGAGACGATGGACGAGATGATGATGATCACGATGGAATCAACAACGGTGGCATGCGTGGCTACGTCAGTAAAACGTATTCTTCAAAGCAACCATTGGTGTGATTGCTTCTGCGAGGATTTGTTGTGTAGAAGGAAGTGCATGTGTCGTTTCATTGTGATCGGCGTACAGTGAATTTGAATTCTCGATGGTTTTGTGTGGTTCTAGTGATGAATCAATGGAATTTTATGAGATCGGGAAGATTTCGGTTCTGATGGATGGAGATGGTGTTGAATTACCAGTAACTTGATGCTTCCTAGCCGGTGAAGGTGGAGATATCTAGAGACGTGGAAGAAACGATTACGTAATCAAATAGATATCTAATGAAGATGAAGTAACACACACGGGAAAAGAAAACATCCAAGTGATGACAAGCCAAGGAGAGAAGATCATCAAAGATGTGTTTCCATTCAGATGGGGTAACTCTGATGTGAGTGCATTACTTGCACGTGAAGAAGAAGACAAAAAAATCAAGTCATGGTTTCCATGGAGAACGGTGTTTTGACTGTGACAGTGCCTAAGGTGGAGACAAAGAAGAAGGCCCAAGAGAAAAACAAAAGTAGATGACAACAACAACGTCGAAGCAAAAAGAAGGTGAAAACAGAGAAGTTTTCACGAGAGACCTAATTGATTTGAAAAATCAATTAAGAGTCCATGGTTGAGAGAAGATGGACTATCAGATTGTCCAAAAACTTCTCATATCTCTCACAGAGAGAGGTGACAGCATAGTGGATGTGTTGAAGCAAACAAGAGATTTGACTTCATTGAGAGTATTAGAGTCAAGGAGAACTCTAAAGGCGCATGAGAAGCGTGTAGAACTCCGAGAAGAACGATCAACGGAAGAAGCGTTATATGGAGAAAATTTTGTTTCAAAGTTTGAAAACAAACGTGGCGACAAACGTCAATAAGGCCGAAAATGGTGTGGCGTTTGTAAGTGTGACAATCACAATGAGAGTGATTGTTGGAGAAAACAACACATGGATGTTAGCTTGCCTAAGGGTGTAAAGAACGGATGCATTCCGCAAATGAGTACGAAAAATGATAGAAAGAAGAAGCTGGTTGGAGAAACAACCGAAGAAGATGTGAAGAATCACGCACAGAAAATGGTGATCACGGAAGATCACGGAGAAGACGTGATGGAACATCACGATGAAGACTTACGGAAGATATTAGAAGAGAAGACGAAACTCAATTAAGGGGAGTGTTGATCGATAATTGAGTCAGATTATTAATGTTTTATGTATTAATTAGAGTTATAGTTTATCGGTAGTTATTTGTGAAGATCTGTAATTAATGTAGAGACACATCGGAGAGTTGTGTTGTTACGAAGAGATACAACTCTTCTTCATATTGTTTGGTTGTGTTGTTTCAAAGTCTATATAAGATTTTGTAATTGTCATGTAAAATACACGTTGTTGGTCATAATAAAAAGAGAGTGCGTCAAATTTGTTGAAGAGACAGAGAAGTAATGTTCTCTGTTCTCTACTTCTATTTCTTGGGTATGAAGAAACATAGAGAGGAAGCATAAAATCTTACAGAGCGTTACGATTTCCAACAGTGGTCAGTGATTCAGCTGAGACCGTTGAGAAGACAACTGCTGCGATTAAGGTTTTGCAACAGGTTGGTGGTTATGCTGATGCAGAGAAGGCTAAAGATAGTATTGGAAATAGATCTGGTGTAGGTAAAATGAGGAATCGCAGATATGTTTCTCGTAAAGGTCCGTTGATTGTTTATGGTAATGAGGGGGCTAAGTTGGTTAAGGCGTTTAGGAACATTCCTGGGATTGATTTATCTCATGTAGAGAGGTTGAGTTTGCTTAAATTAGCTCCTGGTGGTTACAGGGAGATTTGTTGTGTGGACTAAATCGGCTTTCGAGAAGTTAGGAGAGGTTTATGGTTCGTTTGAGAAGCCGTCGGAGATGAAGAAAGGTTATGTTTTACCTAGGGCAAAGATGGTTAATGCTGATCTTGCTAGGATTATTAATTCGGATGAAGTTCAGAGTGTGGTTAGACCGATTGAGAAGGATGCGAAGAGAGCTGTGTTGAAGAAGAATCCTCTTAAGAATTTGAATGTGATGTTGAAGCTTAACCCTTATGCTAGACTGGAAGAAGAATGTCTTTGTTGGCTGAAGCTGAGAAAGTGAAGTCTAAAAAGGAGAAGCTCGAGAGGAAGAGGAAACCCATCTCAAAGGTATAACATTCGATTCTTCATTGTCATTCCTTTGTTGATAATGGGTTACTTAGGAACTGTTTAGACTTGATGAGTATTAAGTCTTGATCTGGCTTGTGTGATTAATCTTCTTCTCAATCCTTGTGTGTTGCAGGAGGAAGCAGTGAAGATTAAAGCAGCAGGAAAAGCGTGGTACAAGACTACGATATCAGACAGTGATTACACTGAGTTTGATAACGTCACCAAGTGGCTCGGTGTGGAACAGTAAAATCTCAATCCTTGGAACAATTTTTTATTTTTATTTTCTAGTTTAGTCACAAGGTACCTTATTATTATTTCTACGTGCCTTATTATTATTTCTTTGACAAAAATTATTGCCTTATTTTGCTCTATTAGTCTCGGGTTCTTTGACTTTTTTTTTCTTACACTCCTACTTGTGTTTTACCATAAGATTATTTTCATGTTAAATCAATTAATTTCCCACCCACTGAATAATTCATTACTCGTCTTTTGAATTATTCGTCTTTCGTTGACTTGAAAATGTCATATTTTTATTTACACTACAAGTAAATTATATAGTTGCAAAAAAAAATCAAGAAATTAATAAGATATTAAAGTTATCTTAATGTTACTCTCAATCACGTAGTCCACATAACTTTGCTATATTCTACTGCTATAGTAGTTTAGTTTTTCCTCATGTATTTCTTAACATTATTTTCATACAATATATAATGCTAAGTCGTCTCCTACAAAGTACGGAACCTCCATAATATAGAAATATTTGCATTAAAAATGCCTGTGAGCTTTGAAAATGTAGTTGCTTCTTCTCTTTATCATATCTGATTACTACTTATTGGGATTTAGTCTAAGAATCTAGAGGAATTAAAAAATTCAGCAGCTATTCAGCATTGTGCTATATATTTTGTATACAAACCAATAGCATCTATTACTTGGAAATTAAAAATTTATATACATAGGAGAGAAAAAACCCCAAATGAAAAACAAAAAGCTTCCCTTCTTCGTGTTCTTGTTGATCTGCTTCTCCAACTTCTGTGTGGAACTCAGCAGAGGACAGAACAACAGAAGAATCGATGTCAATGTGGGTGTTGTAACAGATGTCGGAACTCCATATTCGAACGTTGCCATGCTCTGTATCAACATGTCTCTTGCGGATTTCTATTTATCTCGTCCCCAATTTCAGACAAGGCTTGTTGTTAATGTCGGCGACTCCAAAAACGACGTTGTAGGTGCTGCAGTTGCAGGTACCTTCTCGTCTCCTCTCTCACCACACCGAATTTTCTTGGTTTTGACATTTTCACAGCTCTTGTGCTGATAGAGAAGAATTCTGTCTTCTTTGTTGTTTTGTTGACTCTTCTAAGCCTAAAAATTAAGGTTTATACGAACATTTAGAATTCAGTAGCCATATAGATTTGCTCTAAGTCTTGGACAGTAAAAAGAAGTTTCTCTTTTTTCATCTCTCACGTTATTACTCTAATTGCTATCTCACCATGGTGATCTATATCCAGGAACATCTAAATTATATTTTGATTATGTTGTATCACTCATTATCTTTCTGGTTAACACATATCTATTGTAAACAAAAATTTTATTTGCATTCTATTCGTCACACCGCATGTTGTTGGTTTTGACATTGTCACAGCTATTGAGCTGATAAAGAACAAGCAAGTGAAAGCAATAGTTGGGCCATGGACTTCAATGCAAGCTCATTTCTTGATCGAGATTGGCCAAAAATCACAGGTTCCTGTTGTTTCCTACTCTGCAACAAGCCCATTTCTTCAATCTCTTCGCAGTCCATACTTCTTTCGTGCTACATATGAGGACTCCTCCCAAGTGCACGCCATAAAAGCTATCATCAAGTTGTTTGGCTGGAGACAAGTCGTGCCTGTTTACATTGACAACACCTTTGGAGAAGGTATAATGCCTCGTCTCACAGATGCATTACAAGAGATTAATGTTCGAATACCTTATAGATCCGTTATCGCTCTCAATGCCACGGATCATGAAATCTCTGTGGAGCTTCTTACGATGATGACCATGCCCACTAGAGTCTTTATTGTCCACATGTCCTCGTCTCTTGCCTCAAGAGTCTTTGTCAAAGCTAAGGAGATTGGTTTGATGAAACCAGGATATGTCTGGATCCTTACCAATGGAGTTACCGATGAGTTAAGTTTTATAAATGAGACGGCTTTTGAGGCTATGGAGGGGGTATTGGGTGTTAAAACTTATATTCGGAAATCCAAAGATCTAGACAAGTTTAGATCTCGATGGAGGAAGATAGTTCCACGGATGGAGCTAAGTGTCTATGGATTGTGGGCTTATGATGCTACCACCGCACTGGCAATAGCCATTGAAGAAGCTGGAACAAATAACATGACTTTCAGTAATGTGGATCTTGGAAGGAATGTTTCTGAAATTGAAGCTCTTGGTTTATCTCAATATGGTCCAAAGCTTCTCCAGACACTCTCAAGAGTTCATTTTAAAGGACTTGCAGGAGATTTTCGTTTTGTCAATGGGCAACTGCAACCATCCGTTTTTGAAATTGTTAATCTGATCGGAACCGGAGAAAGGTCAATAGGATTCTGGACAGAGGAAAATGGTCTTATGAAGAAACTAGACCAGCAACCGCAGAGCATGAGCGTTTTATCTACTTGGAAAGATCATCTTAAACACATTATATGGCCTGGAGAGGCTGATTTTGTTCCGAAAGGATGGGAGATCCCAACTAATGGGAAGAAGTTGCGTATTGGAGTTCCAAAAAGAATCGGTTACACTGATCTCGTGAAGATCACAAGGGATCCTATCACCAATACATCAGCAGTCACAGGTTTCTGCATAGATTTCTTTGAGGCTGTGATTCGAGCAATGCCTTATGACGTCTCCTACGAGTTTATTCCTTTCGAGAATCGCAGTGGTAAACCAGCCGGTAATTACGACGATTTGGTCCACCAAGTGTACCTCGGGGTGAGTACGATCACACGCTAATCATCCCTTATAATAGCATCTACAAAAATATCTTTAGGAACTCTGCTTTTCTTCTCTGTCGCAGAGATATGACGCAGTTGTAGGAGATACAACCGTTCTAGCGAATAGGTCCTCTTACGTCGATTTCACTTTCCCATTCATTAAATCAGGTGTGGGATTGATCGTCCCAATGAAGGACCAAGTGAAGAGAGACAGTATCAGTTTCTTGAAACCTTTGTCATGGAAACTATGGTTGACTTCCTTTGTCTTTTTCTTCCTTATTGGCTGTACTGTTTGGGTTCTTGAACATAGGGTTAATCCAGACTTCCGTGGACCAGCTAATTACCAAGCTAGTACCATCGTCTGGTTTGCCTTCTCTACCATGGTTTTTGCGCCAAGTACATAAAATCTCTCCTTTCTACATCTACATGTATAGATGATGTTTATATATAACACCTTTCATAATGCTTACTCTCAAGTTGTTGTTTGCAGGAGAAAGAGTGTATAGCTTCGGGGCGAGGGTCCTGGTTATCACATGGTACTTCATCGTTCTCGTGTTAACTCAGAGTTACACAGCCAGTTTGGCGTCACTTTTGACATCACAACAACTTAATCCAACCATAACCAGCATGAGTAGCTTGCTTGAGAAAGGAGAAAAGGTGGGTTATTCGAGAACATCTTTTATCCTTGGAAAGCTTAAAGAAACAGGTTTCTCGCAATCTAGCCTTGTGCCCTTCGATACCGCAGAAGAATGCGATGAACTTCTGAGAAAAGGACGAGAAAACGGCAAAGGTGGTATCTCTGCAGCTTTCTTGGGAATACCTTACTTGAGACTCTTTCTTGGACAATATTGCAACACTTATAAAATGGTTGAAGAACCCTTCAATGTTGATGGATTCGGCTTCGTAAGTTCCCGTGACAGAACTTCTATGAAAGTTGCACTAAATGGTGAGATCATAACATCCCTTTTTCGCAGGTTTTTCCCATTGGATCACCTTTGGTGGCTGATGTTTCAAGGGCCATCTTAAAAGTAGCAGAGTCACCAAAGGCAATGGAGCTTGAGCGCGCTTGGTTCAAGAAGAAAGATGAAAGTTGTCCAGACCCAGTCACCAATCCAGATCCTAATCCATCTTTTACCTCTAGGCAGCTCGGCGTAGACAGTTTTTGGCTTCTGTTTCTTGTTGTGTTTGTTATGTGCTTTCTAACACTCGCCAAATTTGCATTTTGTTTCCTAAAGAAGACTAAAGTGAATGAAATGTGGAAAGAGTTTCAA
This sequence comes from Boechera divaricarpa, assembly GCA_026770425.1. NCBI lineage: Eukaryota > Viridiplantae > Streptophyta > Magnoliopsida > Brassicales > Brassicaceae > Boechera > Boechera divaricarpa. The sequence goes on along the minus strand of CM049186.1, from coordinate 3,968,817 downwards.
CAACCAGACAAAGATTCGTACGTCAACAAGGTAGAGAAATGTTCGTGTTCGTCAAGTCGACACATGCCTGAGAACAACAATCAAGCAACAAACCAGACAAACAACGATTAAGACACAAGTGAGCAACCATTATTTGGAATCTCTCAAAATTCATGACCAAGACTGTTATTAATCTAACAAAACAAAAGGAGTGTTGTGATATCAAACAATATTAAATTTATATATTTCTTAAAATTCAGTTGTTTTAAAATGATGTAAATCACAATTTTTTTTTTTTTTTGAATAAATGTTAAACTATATTCATTCAAAAAATGGTTTTGTACAACTAATACAATGTTTCAAAAAAAGAGAAATTGAAATGGAAGTTGAAAATGCTATGAAAATCTAATCGATTTGTGTTGAAAACCACAATTGAAGTGCCTCTTCGTACTTCTGGTCCCCTTGTTCTAGTATCAAGGTTATGACGTTTCGAACTTGCTTGTCAATCTGCTTAATTAGAACTGTTGATGTTGTTGGAGAATGTACATGCCTTCTTGAGTTTCTCTCTCGCCATAGGTAATAGATTGTGGATTGAAACACATACCCTAGAAGAAAGAGCTTTAAGCGTGGCATTGTTGAATTGTTTAGGAGAATTATGATCTGATTCCAAGTTGACGTGAAGTCTGTTTAAAGCAATTTTTGGCTTAGCTTAGACCAGATTTTCGTGTGAAAAGCTGCAGGAAAAGAAAAGATGATCCACAGTTATTCAGATACGAGATGATCCACATTCGGTAATAGTACCATGTATAACTTATATGTGAGACTAACAACTAACAAGCCACAATAGAGGTTGATAAGAATACGCGTTTTGAAAGACAGTAAACTTAGGCTAGGGCTTCTCACATGTACATGCTAGAGACTAGTTAGCATATTAACTTATCTTCGATAGGCACATAATCTACTTAACCAATTCATAAGATTAATCAAGTAAAACCTGTTTAGCCGCTTTAATTTTTCATCCTTTTACATACTAATTGCATTCGAATGCAACTCTATTCCTATTAATGTAGTTAGAAGCAACTAATTGCGTGTGGTCGAAGTGGTTTGTTCGAGAGGTTAGAAGAATTGTCTTATGATCTAGGATGGGTTCAAGTTCTACCGTCTATAAAAATCATTATCCCTAAGGATAGGTCAAATGAGCGCGGGTCATGGATCCTAATCAATTTAAAAAATTTCCGGACTCAATTTTTTAAAGGAGACTTTTCACAGAATAGTCACAGTACATGTTCTTAACCACTTTTTGACAAAGTCACAATCAGTTCAAATTTTGGCAACTTGTTCATTTTGGCAACTTGTTCATTTTGGATCTTGTTGTTTATAGTTTTACTTTTAGTAAAAAGTCTTAGTTTTTTTTTTGTTCTTCGGAGCTTTACCTTGTATTGAGAAGGCATGCCACGGAACCTAGCTTTAATGCCTTTTTTGAAATATTGAAATGTACTGTTACTACATTTTTGCATCAATTTTTAGTTAAAAACAAAAAGAATTATATAATTATTATCTTAAATAATTTTATCATCTACGAAAAAAACTCTATATTGGTTTTGACTGGAAAAAGAAGGTAATGGAGGGGAACTGTTCATAAGAAGGCAATGGAGGGGAACTGTTCATATTTTGGTGCTTTGCGCTTTGTAGTGATTTCTTTGAATTTTTCTTTTTGCTTTTTGAGACTAAAATCATAACCTACATTGAAAAACCACTTTAGAGTGTGTTTTCTCCGTTTACATAAAATTTGTTTACATTGTTTTTATATAAAACACATTTTTCAGTCTTACAATAAAATCACTTTACTGTCAAAACCATTTGATAGTTAGATAGAAAACTTGAATGTCTTCACTTTCTAAGATTCAATTTCTTGAAAACTTCAATTAATGTTCATATGGTGGCTACATGTTGAGATTAAGTTAGTCTGAGTTCGTATCCAAACAATTCACTAACAGAAAATAAGCATATTTGATCAAAGTTAATCCAAACTGATCATTCTTCTCAAGATTTTTATTTCTTTCCATCGTTCATGGATATTTGTTAAGTTTATTTGATGAATATACTCCATAACCAATCAGAGCCTTTATGTTTCCGAACGCTATTTCTTAGTCCAAACTAAGATGCACGTGACTCTGCTACTAATGTACAAATAGTTTCTCCTCGTGATTTTTGTTTGTGGTTTCAAGAGAAAATTACGCCTACGTTGACAAACCACTTTAAAGCATGTTTTTTCATTTACATAAATTTGTTTACTTTGTTATTATATAAAACACTTTTTCAGTCTTGCAATAAAATCACTTTACTGTCAAACCCATTTGATAGTTAGATAGCAAACTTGAATGTTTTCACTTTCTAAGATTCAATTTCTTGAAAACTTCAATTAATATTCATATGGTGGCTACATGTTGAAATTAAGTTAGTCTGCGTTCGTATTCAAACAATTCACTAACAGAAAATAAGCATATTTAATCAAAGTTAATCCAAACTGATCTTATTTCTTTCCTGTTTTTTGGTAAAGACAATGTCTTCTCAAGATTTTTTTTTTTTTTTTCATCGTTCAAGGATATTTGTTAAGTTTATTTGATGAATATTTTCCATAACCAATCAGAGCCTTTATGTTCCCCAACACTATTTCTTAGTCAAAACTTTGTTTTTTCCAAAACAATTACTTTTTGGAAAAAGCTGAGAAAGATTTATTTCACTTTTTTGTATAGAAAGCTGAAAAAGTTCTTTTTTTTTTATGACATTACTCCACGGGCCATATTACAGTAGTATAGAAAGACAAAGTTGTTAATTGATCTTCTCTGGTCAGAAGAAGAAAATAAAATAAATTTCAACTTTTGAATATGGCGAATCAACCTCTCTATTCTCCGATCAACCCACATTTCTTCCAACCGCTTCTTCCCGGCTTCACCAACCACCTCGTATTCTATTTCTCCAACTCTATGTTTCTCTATCTCTCTCCGACTAAGTTGCTTCTGTTACTAACTCATCTTGCATGCTGTTTCAGGACATTCCTGTGGCCTTCTTCTTGAAGCACTTAGTGGGACGTAACCAAGGAAAAACGGCTGAGCTGAGATCAGACGCATCGGAGACGACCTGGAAAGTGAAGAAGGACGGTCGGAGACTCTCTAACGGTTGGGATGATTTCGCCATCGCACATGATCTCCGAGTCGGTGACATTGTCGTTTTCAAACAAGAAAGAGAGCTGGTGTTCCATGTCACAGCTTTAGGACCAAGTTGTTGTGAGATTCAATACAGAGAAGATAACCCTAACGAAGATAAAAGGGGTAACCTTAGTTTTATATTAGATTTCATTACCACATTTAGAATGATTCTGAGCTTGCGTGATCTATCAACAGAGAAGCTTTGTGATACAGAGAAGGTTTCAAGAAAGAAAAAGAGTCTAAAGAGAGAGGCAAATTCTGCACCAGACCATTCACTAGATTCTTGTTTTGTGGCCACTGTCACGGCTTCGAACCTAAAGCGCGATACAGTGGTTATGTTACTTCCATATACTATTGACAGTAATTTTGATTTGAGTGGGAGGTATTTTAGTATATTCTTGATAACTCTAGCTAACTTAGCTTGTGGCTTTATTTGCAGTATATTCCGAAAGAGTTTGCATTGTCAAATGGTCTGATGAACAAATTTCAGATTGTTTTAATGAATGAAGAAGGAGAATCATGGACACTAGACTTGAGACACAATGCGTATCGTCACTCAGGCCGGTTTAACATGAGAAGAGGCTGGAGAAGTTTCTGTGTTGCTAATGGGAAGAAACCTGGAGACTTTTTCGCATTCAAATTGGTCCAAAATGAAGAAACACCTGTGCTCCAAGTCCAGTTGTTCCCCATGGACAGTGAAGATTCAGAAAAACTTCGTAAGTTATTTGCATATTCCGTTGATTGTTTATAAACTTCTTTATCAGATTCTACAGTTGATACAGAGAACGTTCCAAGAAAGAAGAGTCGAGAAATAGAAGCAGATTCTTCACCAGACCCTTCTTGTTTTGTGGCCACAGTCACAGATTCAAATCTAAGGCGCGATAGACTGGTTATGTTGCTTCCATATTACTCCTTACTTATATACATTGATTTTTATTTCAGTGAGAGGTGTTTTAATCATATTCATGATGACTATACTTAACTGCAGTATCTTCCGAAGACGTTCATAATGTCAAATGGTTTGTTGAAGAAATCTCAGATGCTTCTAATGTATGAAGAGGGAGAATCATGGACGATAGACGTGAAACATGAGGCATATTCAGGCCGGTTTTTAACGATAAGAGGCTGGAGACGCTTCTGTGTGGCTAATGGGAAGAAACCCGGAGACTCCTTCACATTCAAATTAGTCCAAAATGAAGAAATACCAGTGCTCCAGCTGTTCCCCTTGAATAGTGAAGATAGGCACAACCTTGGTAAGTTGTGTTATCTTTTATACTTTCAAGAAACAAAAAATGTTGAAAGAAAAATCAATAAATAAATGAAGCAGGCTTTCCCCTTGCAGAGCCTAGCAGTGACACAAAGCAAGGAAAGTGTTTAGAGGCAACCAAAAAAGAGTTTCTTGGCATAGAAGCTACAGAAAAAGAGTTTCTTGGCGTAGAAGTTTATCGTAATGACTCAACGCAAGTAAACTGCTTTAAAGCTAGCGTTGCAGAACCTACCAATGACGATATAAAGCAAGGAAAATGTTCACAAGCTATTAAACAAGAATGTGTTTTCACAGAAGGGAATAGCTCAACAAGCCAAAACCGACTTGTGACTTTATCACTTACACCTGCAAGTAGACTTGTAAGTTCCACAAGAAAACTCTGTTTTTTTTTTTTCCTACATATACTCTCTATATATAATGTGAAAATGGTATCTACAGAATCTTCCGTTGGAATTCATGAAGGCGATTGGAATCAACAAAGCAGGGAAGATAACAATGCTTGACAGATACGGTGCAAGATGGTCGACGTCACTACTGATGGACAAGAGAGGAACAATGAGTTTAGGAAGAGGTTCAAAAGGCTTCTGTGAGGTTAACGGCGTTAAGATGGATGAGTCTTTTGTCTTGGAGTTGATTTGGGAAGACACAATTCCTCTTCTTAAGTTTTGTTCCAAAGTTTGAGAACCTTAGTAAGAATGTTTGTTAGATAGTAACTTTCCGTCCTTCAGTAGATTTAATTTTAATGTTGAACAATGCAGTTTAAATCATAATTACTGATTCAGATTTAGATAATCAACTCCTTAAAGTTGATTTCTTTCTAATTAACATGATGTATTAAAGTTAATAGTATGTGTAACATGTGGTTGTAATCTTTTAGGAGCCAGAGCGGTACAAGCTGAGTTTCTAGATTTTGATTTTGCTTTTTAGTGTTTTCATTCTTTTCTTCCAACGGATTGTATAATAAACAAATTATAATTGGAAATTTTGCGAAAACATTTATCCCAAGATTTTTGCATTTGCAAAAAATTCACAGATTATCTTAATTCCCTAAGAAATAGATTTAGTAATAAAAATGTGCTATTTAATACTCAAAGATTTAATTTTTGTTGTTTTTATACCGCCATATAAATTTGTTTAATACGAGCAAATGTGATGGCCAATCATATTTTAGTAATGACATATAATTACTAAAAAAATTGTTAAATGAGACTCAAAGGAAAAAAGAAAATTATGAAAATTGTTAAAAATTCAGAGGATCTCCAACCTACTCTATTTCATACACCAAGTCCAAATGTTAGCCCCAACCATTTGCACCATTATTATTTTTTTTTGGGATTTTACCGAAATAAAAAAGCGTTTTAAATCGCTATTTGTTTTTGTAATTTTACTATTCATCTTTAAAAAATGATTATTACTATAGTACGTAAGTGAACTTATGCACATAATTGATTTTATCATATTTTATTATCATTATAATTTTTGTATGCAATCTTTTTAATTTCAAAAATAACTTAATAACCAAAAATGCACTCAAATATCCATCCTTGAGCATTCATAAATCTTGAAAAGATTTAAACATTTTCAACCGTTGTGGAGAAAAATCCTTAAAACGCTCCGAAACTGCCTCGAACGTCGTCCCAACCTTCTCAGCTGCAGCACGTGCCAAAAGCCTTTGACTCTCCTCCACTCCACTGGACAAATAAAGATCAACTCTTTCCAACACACGACCACACCGAATCAAAAACTGCAACACATATGTAACGCGTACAAGCCACCACTAAAATTCATCAACTCCACAACCTTTAACGTCTTCTTCAAACAACCTATGGTTGATTTTAAACTTCCAATAAGTATCTGGATCAATCCCAGAAGCCGTCCTTGGAACAGGCATAGAAGCAACCATTTGGATTTGGAACGTGAGAGTTTCCAAATCTGAACAGCTATATATTGATCATGAGCCTAATTCCAATGAACTCATTCGGAAGCAGATTTGTCTTCCTTACCAAATGTCTAGTTTACATAGGTGCTTGTAATCTAACCGGATCTTCTCTACCTTGGTAATCCATGATGCTGCTTCATTATTGGTAATCTACGAAGGGTCTGAGAAGTCAAGAAGAACTAGACGATTCTTGACTTGTTTGGAGACTGCGAATTCGATCAGCAACTTGAAAAGGCTGAGCTAATTTTTGATAAAAATTTTAGCTAAGGTAATCTACGTTTCGCTAATATTATTTACTGTTGTATCAATGATAGTTTCTAGTGTATACGTATTTGGGTGTCAATACTCCTATCTAAATCTCATAATATACATCATGTTAATTATATTTCGAATCTTGTGTTGGAGTTATTATTTACCGGTAGCTTATTGTTTACAACTGAATTTTTTATTCGATTATGTGGTGCAGTGAGCTAGATTCTAGGATGATATGAGTGTCATTAGTTCTGATTGTGTGCAGTGAACTTTAAGTCTAGTTAAATGAGACTTAAGAAGCCCACCTATAACCCAAACTAATTTTAATGAATAAGAATTTGATTGGTTTATAATGACCATATATCTCTAAATTTGCTCATTGAATCACATGTAGGATTTTTCTCTCTATAGTTTTTCTATGTCTCTTCAACTAAGATATGTAGGATTTTCCTGATAATGGAAAGGTGTAATTTAATAAATTAGAGTTATTTTTGGGTCAAAAATTAATTCATTGATTAAGAACCGGGAACATTCGTTTCAAGGCCAAAAGTGCTCATTTAGCTGTAGCATCAACCAGAGAATTGCTTAAACGTGTTAAATTTTAACCGCAAACGTATAACTGCAAATGCACAACAAACACAGTAGTATATATCTGATCGAATCCACAAATTAAGATCATGTAGTTAATCGTCAAGTATATTAGGATTACGTCAAGCAAAGATATAATGATATGTTTGTTAGTTTTGTGACGTAGGCACGTAGCATATAAATTAAAAAATGTAAAAACTATGATTAAAAGCCTAAGGAGATAGGAATGATGATCACATGTCACATAATGCAAAAAAAGAATCGTTCTAGAACTCAGAACACATATATGAAGCTATTAGAATAAAATCTAAAAGAATTAAACTCTCGTTTGAACCAAAGAAGTAAACACACATTAATGATTCAGTCCAATATATTCAAATAGTGCTCTATCACTAACTCTCGTCATGATGTAGATATCAGCTGCTCATGTGGATTGAAATATATCTTTGCTTGCAAAAATGACATAGATAAACAGTTTAGCCACTATTAGTTAAAATGCAGAGACACCACTAATTATATTGAAAATGATGTTATACAATGTACCTATTATGTGGGATTTGAAATAAGAAGAATAGTGAAGAGTGTGTCGTATCTATTTATAGAGAAATTTTATTTTGACACGAGTTATAAATTGATTTTAATGTTGTGTAATAAAAACGGAATAAAGTCAATTGTATTAATAGCTTTAGAGTTATTGTTTCATTTTTGAAGCATTAAATTTGATAATCATAAGAGATTATATGGAAAATTTTGGCATTTAATTGTAGTTTTACTGCTGTTTCACAATAGTGAATTTAATGTATTTTTTTCATAACCTAAAGACAGGCCCGGTCTAAAATGTAGTATAACAGAGTCTAAATAATTTTATTTTTAAGTATAGATAGGCCCAAAATATTAAACTAGTGTATTAGTAAGGGCCAAAATTTGTTTTTTTTTTGCCGTATGGCCCTAATTATTGTTGAACTGATTGCCCAAAGGATAACGCGACATCAAAAGTTAACATTTGGACTATTAACTGTAATACTCAATTCTTTCTATATCAAAATTCAGTTTTCGATTTGGATTAGGGTGGAATTAGTAATTGTTATTATTATTAGAAGAGTACCCGCAGTCTTGTTTAGGGTATATATACTCGCAGTCTTGTTTCCAAATATATTTTTCTAAATTTGATTAATGACTTTATTAGTTCTTTGATAAAATATTTTAATTGTTCTTATTACACAGGAACCTTCGATCTTTTATTTGATGAATGAACACCAATATCACCTTAGATCCTATGATTTAACCATATTCTTTTGTTTAGCTATCTTTGAACCATTTCCTAACAATTTTTTTTAACTAATTTAATTGCTTTATTTTTTTTAATTGTAAATTGATAGGTTGAGAGAATAAAACAATGATGGAAACTATAAAAGTATCAGTTGTGATTTGAGAGTAATATACATGCATTGAATACATGATGGCTTATACATACCCTAAAAAGCTTTTGAATTACAGTAATTAATCGTGTACCCATGTTTGGCTAATTCCTTCTCTTCCACTTTCTATGTCAAAGCCATTATATTTGGATCTTAGCTATTCGATAACAGTATCGACAATTCACAATTTTCGTAGAGCTTCTTCAAACTCAATTAGTATTTTTTTTTTTTTTTTATAAAGAGCGTAATTAATATACAAATTTTAAAACTAAAATACAAAAAAAAAAATTTAAATTAATTCAAAAAGGATGATGTGTTGCCAATCATATAGAGACTTTCTTCATCTTCATCTTTATATATATGATTATTTTTTGTCAATAGGATTAGTAATTATTTAAAATATTGAGAAAATATATATTATTAGGAGAAAACTTCAGATAGGATGACATCACAAAATCTAAATATAAATGTAAAATAACCACTATTTGAAAAGCTAAGATAAAACAATTTATTATAATTAAACCAGATGTCCTACCTCGACTGGAAATGTATCCTAGGATAATTCAAAAGTTCATACGATCGAGTGGCAACTGGTACGGATAAATTATTTAAGAATGACCCGAGTATAGGGGAATGTATAGGTCCCGGCCCATAGCCTCCTAGTATATAAAAAAATATATATTCTAATTAATGTTAATGTGAACTAATTAATTATATATATTAAATTGTGAATAATTAAAGGCCAATAGGCTATGTAGCAAAAAATGATGTGGTAAATAATAATGTTAATGTGTATTATATATATTAGAGTGTAGGGAAAAACATAAATAAATTAAAAGGACAATATGAACAATATGATATATAGCAGAAAAAAAATGACCATCATATATGTATATCCTATGTATTTATCATCATATACTTTTTCTTAATATTTTACTTAAAATGATGTGAAAAAAGCCATAGATGAAATATAGAAAAAAATCTCTCTCAGTGAAGAGAAAAAACAAAAATAAATTATAAGATATTATGCCATATATTGCAGAAATAAAAATGGACATCTTATAATTTTTATTTTTATTTTATATAATGTGAAGAAAATAAAGATAAGTATAGAAAAAATAATTCTCGTATTTAATAAGAGAAGCATAATTTTTTTTTTTAATATAATATATAGTAAAAAATGAAATCTAACAAAAATGGATCCTAGCGTATTTGTGTTGAAAAACAAAATACATGTAAATTCATGACTTGTTGTGAATTTTCGTAGACTATTATTAGAAAAGCTTTAAAATATTATATAGGTTAGTTATAAATTTATAATCAATGTAAGAAGAAAAAAATTATGGCATAACGCAAGAATTCACCTAGATAAAAAAAAAGCTTTAAAAGGAAAACTTTTAAAAACTAGACCAACCCAAATAAATTTACGAAACCAATCACCTATCTCATGTAGCTTCTCAGCCGGTTAAAACAAAAAAAATTGTGCGGGAACTTATCTGATAAAAAATAATGAGTTCTTAAACCTAGACCAAACCAAATTAAACGACAAATCCATGTTAATGATTGTTATTTTGGTTGATAAAAATCCCCTTTAATGAATCATCCATCAAATTCTATTAAGAAGAAAAAAAAAAGTGCACGCTCTAGCGCCGAAACTCACCTAATCAAGAAAAATAAAACTCTTTTTTTTTGTCAACGGAAAAATAAAACCTAAAGAAACTCTTGGCATGGAGGTCGATATTCTTTGAGGTCAAGGATCTTTACCGACATTGCCACTCACTCTTGCTCGCGTTTTAAGCTCTGCTGGGACTTCCACAAGAGTCTTATCTTGTTCATAGTTGTTGGTGTGGCTTCAAACCTCTACCTATCTTGGCTTTCTTATTTTCTAATTATTGATTTTAGAGTCAATGAAAGATGTAACATGTCGGTTTTTATGCATCTCTATAGCGCTTCACTTATCTCTCCGGGAATGAGTTTCGTTTCGTTGCTTTTCTTTCTGTCCAAGCCGGTTTGGTGGAACTTTAGTATAGTAAGGTTGTATCTTTGTTTGTTCCTCGCGACCGTCTTGGTTAGTCATCTAGGTTACTATAGTTTCATAGAATTGTAGGAACTTTGATGCATAAATGACTAAGTCCTTCAATCCTGCATGTGAGATTGATATGGATTGTCTTGGTATCCTGTTGGGAACTGTTGAGCCCTCGTGGCAATGTTAACCGTTAATAGCAATCCGTATCATCAATGAGAGATGGTTATGGCGTTTTAAAAAAAAAGGAACTCTTAGAAACTAAACCAAACAAAATAAACTACAAACACAATAGCTTATCTGATTGAGCTTTTTAACTTATTTAAACAAATTATTTAATTTTGCGCAGGAACTTATCCAATAAACTAAAATCTTAGAAGCTTGGTGAACCCAAATTAAACTACAAACCTATTTCAAAAAAGTATTAATTTGTTTGATAAAATTCACTTAACAAATAATTCATCAGTTTGTTTTTTTTTTGGTTACCATCCATCAATTTGTTTAAAATATTAATTTCTGTCATAAAGTTACCCGTAACAAATCATCCATCAACTTGACCTTCCATTATATATAAAAAATTGCGCGGGACTCCGAACTATTAAGTTCCTCGATTTTCCAATTTATTTGAAATATTAATTTCTCTCATAAAATTACTCATAATATATCATCTATCAATTTAATCCAATATACTCCCTCTGTTTCAGAATATAGGGGGTTTTAGAAAAAAACACGCGTTTTTAGAAATCTATTTTTATAATTCTTTTTTCATTAAAACATAATTTATTAAAAAAAATATTAATAGTCATTTCAAATTTATTTCTCTCTCCACCAATAGATTTAAAGAATAATTAATAAAATTGTATAGAAATTTGAGAAACCCTTATATTTTGAAACAAAAATAAATTTCTAAAACTTCCTATATTCTGAAACAGAGGGAGTATATATTTAAAATTAAGCGGGACCTTACCAGAAAACTAAACTTTGAGAAACCCCATAAAACCAAATTAAAAAACAAAACCCATGTTAAAAATAATCAATGTGTTTCGTTAAATTCCTTTAACAAATCATCCATTAGATTTACTTCTTAATTTTGTTAGTCTACGCGCCCAGGTTTCAATTTCCATAAATGCAAATTATGCAATGCTCTTTAAAAGGTAAGATAAAGATTCTTCTTATCTTAACATTAGGGTTTTTATCTTTTTGTTGGGTTTAAAATCATTCAGACAACTACAAATATCATTTCTGTATCTCTAATCTCCGACCTGATTATTCAGAAAATATTTATTTCTCCACCGGCAAAGATGATGTTTAATGTCAGTGCCTGCGACATTCGACAAATACCGAGGCCCAGCAACAATGATCATAATAAGACCGGTAAGTGTGGTTCTGATTTTGGTTTTTAATCTACGACCTAGTCAGATCTGCGTTGGGAGAACAAGCCGTTAAATCAAGATTTTGTGTTAATCGAAATTATGTAAATAGACTTGTGTGCATGGATCTATATGACGGGACAATTTTTACATGTTCTACACAGGTAACATCTCGAGGAAGAAGCATCAGCGTTTAAGGACAGAAGGAGGTGATGAACAGGACAACACCGGTAACATCATCACCTCTGTTCTATCTTAGTTTGATGAGTTTAAAATTAAAGTTTTAACATGCATGTGGGATTTTTTTGACACAGTACTTGCGAGAGGGAAAAAAGTGAGGAAGAACAATTCAGAGTACGAAGCTGGTTTTTCTTCATCGGATACCTCTTCTTTCGTTGCCCTTGTCACGGCTTCAAATCTGCACGAAGATACTCTTGTGCGCTTATACAAACGTTTTCTTAAATTGTTTTGCCCGAATGTGGTTCAGTCACTTACTGAACGAAAATATCAGACTACCAACTTTCACATACTGTGGTTTATTAACTCATAAGATGAACTGATGTTTCTAGAATTGTTCATTTTGGATCAGATTTGATTGTTGTTTGGTTAGTCCAGTTTGGTTTAGGAGAAAACTTGTTGAAATAAAATCAGAAGTTAACCTCAATACGGTTTTGGTTCCGTTTGATAAACTATCTTATTAACGGTATACATTTTTTCCAATTTATTTTAACTTCAATTTTGGTTCACTTTGGTGTGTTACTGAAGTTATACCGAATTTTATTTCGATTTTGTTTTGTCTGATATGGTGAGCAATCAATTACAAGCTAGAACCATATTAAAAGATTTGGGGTTAGTTGATATATATATATATATATATATATATATATTTAAATCTTTTTTGTTCAAACGGGGTAGTTTATTATAATCATATACTAGGTAAGAATATGTGTCATGCACGAGAAAATTTTACGCCATTTAATTTTATGAACAGTTTTATTTATAATAAAAATATATATTTTCTTATATTATTAAGAAATTTTACTAAGTTTGAAGATTATATAGTGGTTGTGTTTTGTTTCAATAATATGTTTTAAACATATCTTGGAATTCTAATTGGATTAATTTTTTAATCACCAAATCTCCTAGTTGAATTCGTTCGAATGTGTAATTGTGGATGAAAAGTTTTATAGGTTTTTATTAAAAAATTTAGATATGTATATATATATATATATATGTATAGTACAATTTGTTTTTATAAATATACTTTTTTAAAAAGTTTTTTTGTAAGGGAATGATGATGATTTCCATAATTGTTTGTCATGTTTCTTGTTTTAAAAGGGGATTTTGTATTTCCTTTGTTTATTTGAATGTTTTTTTGGTCGTAAAGATAGGTGATAAATTGGTTTTGTAAAGCTTGGGTGTCATGAGGAAAGGCTGAAAAGATATGTGTTAAATTTGTTTATTTCACGTTCTTTCAGATTTGCTATATCATTGTTAAATTGTTTTTGTGATGAAACTAAACAAAGTTTTTTAAAGCTTGGGTGTCATGAGGAAAGGCTGAAAATGTTTGAGCCCTTTTTTTCTTTTTTTGGCAGTATCTTTTGTTAGAATATAATTGAGTTTCATAAATGAGATGTTATAGTCATATACGTACATTAACGTACGGGTGTGTATGTATGTTAACGGGTGTGTGTCAAGAGGTGTGTGTGTTAGATAAGTGGTGTTGTTTCTATTGTCAGTTTCTAAAAGTGGCAAACGGTTACGACCGTAAGATATCTATATAAATATATGTGTGTAGTTGTGTTTTGAAGTGAGAGATAATATAAGAAGTTTTTAGTTTTAATAATCTGTGTCTCTCTCACTCGTCTCTCCCTCGTACGTACTCTGTTTTTCATTGAGAAAGACAAAAGTAACGTTCGTTCTCTGTTCTTCTTTTTCTTTTGATTACTTGTGTTCAAAGAAACACACAAGTAAAGAGAAGAAGATCATAAATTCCAACATGGTACCAGAGCCCTATCGATTCGAGGGCCAATTTAAGCACAAAGAGGGAAGTTGAAATAGAAGGTAAGCCGTGAGAGCGGAGGTCGAGCCCAAGCCGATAGACGCGATTCACGCTCAAAATCCTGGAGAATTAAGGATTCTTCATCCCCTTCGCCGTACAAGAGTCACGTCCAGAAAAACATCCTCGTCGACGGAGATGGTGTTGTTCGTGGAGATGGTGTCGACAAAGATGGTGTTGTTCGTGGAGATGGTGTTGAATTACCAGTGGCTTGATGCTTCCCCGCCGGTGAAGGTGGAGATATGTAAAGAAGATGAAGACGGTGGAGTATTTGACGGAGGTGGTTGCTTTTTGGAATTTCCATCTCTATTCATGTCTTCGGGTGAACGTTTAAGAAAAAGAACGTGTGAGTGTGTGAGCGCTCATAAGGCTCACAATGTGAAGGAGGTTACACGTGCGGCACATGACGTGGAACACAAGGTGGATATCAAAGCCCATTATGCTAAGGAGAAGGAAACGATAGCCCAAAAAGCCTATGAATCAAAGGAGAGGGCTAAAGATAGAGTTCAAAGAATGGCAAGATGTCATGGGCGAGGAAATCAAAGTATCAGATGATTGAAAAAAAAAAAACTAAGGTTAAGAAAGCTAAGGTGATAACTCAAGAAGAAGCCAAAAAGGACTACGGATAAAGAAAGCCGAGTTGATGGTTCAAGAAGAAGCCAAAAAGAACTACGGATAGAGGAAGCTGAGTTGATGGTTCAAGAAGAAGCCAAAGAGGACTATGGATAGAGAAAGCCGAGTTGATGGTTTAAGAGTTAAAAGAGTCCAAAGCGAAAGCCGAAGTGATGGTTTAGGGAAGCCGGTTGGAGAGACAACCGAAGAAGACGTGAAGAATCACGCACACAAACTTGTGATCAAGGAAGATCACGGAGGAGATGTGAGGGAAAATCACGGAAAAGATGTGACGGAAGATCACGGATGAGACGTGACGAAGCAACGTTGAAGAACCGAGAAAAATCTTGGAGTTAGACCGAAACTCAATTAAGGGGGAGTGTTAGAATATAATTGAGTTTCATAAATGAGATGTTATAGTCATATGATACACACGTACATTAACGTACGAGTGTGTATGTATGTTAACGGGTGTGTGTCAAGAGGTGTGTGTGTTAGATAAGTGGTGTTGTTTCTATTGTCAGTTTCTAAAAGTGGCAAACGGTTACGACCGTAAGACATCTATATAAATGTATGTGTGTAGTTGTGTTGTGAAGTGAGAGATAATATAAGAAGTTTTCAGTTTTAATAATCTGTGTCTCTCTCACTCGTCTCTCCCTCGTACGTACTCTGTTTTTCATTGAGAAAGACAAAAGTAACGTTCGTTCTCTGTTCTTCTTTTTCTTTTGATTACTTGTGTTCAAAGAAACACACAAGTAAACACTACAAGAAAATGGCCAGATAGCGAGGACTTTTGAGAGAAAAAATAAATTGTCGCTAATTTGCGAGGAAATATAAACAAGATTGCACAAGCTCTATGGTCTAAACCGGAAATGCCGCAAGATTGTTTTAACAGATGGAGGGGATAGAGCATGGGAATTGGATCCGAGGTTCAACAAATTCTCTGATAGTTTTTACATAACCAGAGGTTGGAGATTTTTCTGTGATGAACTTGGTAAAAAGGTAGGAAGTTCGTTTACATTTAAACTAGTGAAAAAGGGGGAAAGGGCTTTTCTCAGTTTCTGCCCCTCTGAATCTACTATCAATTATACAACTTTAGCAAATCAGGAGAGATTTGTGACTCTAAAAGTCACATATGATAGTCTCAAACACAGAAGATTGGTGAGTTCATTTATCAAACAAAAACTCTTGTTGGTTTTATTGCATAACAGGTATTTTATTTAATTATCCTTTCAAATATTTTTCAGTATCTTCCATTGCGATTCTTGAGAGAAAATGGCTTGGACGAACCAAGGATGGTAACACTACTGGGAAAAGATGGTACAAGGAGGTTGGCAAATCTTCTACGGGAAAACTCAGGAAGAATGAGTTTGGGGAAGGGTTGGATAGAATTTTCTAAAGCAAACGATTTGAAGGTAGGTGAATACTTTACATTGGGTCCATATGGAAAAATGCAACTCCTATGACCCTATCCTCAATTTGTCCAATACAAAGTCCAAAAGTGCTATAAGGCAACACAGAGGGAAATTTTCAGAAGCTAGCGAGAAAGAGTCTGTTTCCACTGAATCTAGCAATGGAAAAGAAGCCGAGAAAGACAAGAACATAGTAGGGAAGATGGATTCATCATCAGTAAACGAAAACCGATTAGTGATATTAGCACTTGCACCCGAAGATGTCAAAACATGTTCGTTGGTAAGTTTATTAAAAATACCCTTGTTTTATAGGTGGATTATTAGTTTTTATCTTGAATTATAATCTAACAGGTAGTGTTTTTTCAAATATTTTTACAGTATCTTCCAAGTGAATTCATGAAAGCTAATGGCATCGACAAACTTGGAAAGATAGTTATGTTGGGTAGAAATGAAATGGAGTGGTGGTGGGGATATCTATTGTCAAGAAATGGAATCGTAGCTGTAGGATGTGGTTGGAGAAACTTTTGTGAAGCTAATGGGGTGAAGATAGGAGATTCATTCAGTTTAGAATTCATGTATAAATATAACACAAGTCTTACTGGAAAGCCAATTCTTTTTGTTTGTTAAGTTAAAGAAGCTAACTAATAAATAAGTATCATCATTTATCATTCATTTAAAGGAGTGTAAATTGTTTAGTTAAAGAGGCATTACCAAAATGGCCATATTGTGTTTTTTTTTTCTATAAAGGACATAATGGTGTTTTATTTTTTGGTCGACCTATTTTCCCTTCGGAACTATCATATAGCACCAGTTCCATCCAAACTATTGGCCTATTACTACTTCTACCCAAAAACAAAGTTTCAGACCTAATTGCACCCAGATCATAAGTTCGAAATTTATTTACCCCCAAATCGTAAGTTTGAAACTTATTTACCCCCAAATCCAGTTGTTGTTGGTTTATTGCATACCAATTAAGTTTTAACCACTAAAAACGAACCAAACAATGAATTAAACCGATTATACCAAAACTCGAGAACCTTCGTTGATTTAGAAGGTTTCAAAAAAATAAAAATAAAATAAAATGGAAATCACACACTAATCTCTCCTCTTTCTCCTTTCGTAAAACCAAATGAAGATGGAAATCTTTACTGGTACATTTCACCATGTACTTGTTACAAGCGATACAAGCAGTTTCAAGTTCTTCACTCGATACATTTTCTTTCTCCCATTAAACCAAATGAACACAAAATGGAAACTCATCAACTCCCTATCTCTTCATTCCAACATCGTAAATCTGGATCTCCACGACAGTATCTTGATTTCGGGAATGGCTTTCCCTTAATCTAACGGCAACATCTCACCGGTCCTACACATTTGACATCGGATTGTTCAATCAATGGCGATTCACCCAAAAAAAACTTATCCAAAACTTAACGATTATTTATGAACACAGATTCGCTAACACGATTCTACCAAAAACCGAATTGATTGAACGAATTCGAAATTGAGATTGTAGGTAAGAAGAGAAGATCAACGAATCAGAGGAGACAAAGAAGTCTCTGATTCCTCAAAGGAGAACTTCAGAGAAGAGGAAGAAGATCGCCGGTGGAGAACGTCGCCGGAAGAAAACGCAGCCTGGGATGATTTCCGGCGAAGATGGCGGTGATTAATGTTTTATGAAGAAGAGGTGAAGATGAGAGAGACGATGATTTTTGATTTTGTAGTTTTCAATTTCTGGGTTTTGATTTTTTTGTTGTTCAATGAGATTAAAAAACTGATTTTTTGGTTAATTTACCCCACTTCAAAAATCTGAAATTTCTGGGTTTTGCATATTAAAAATCTAAAATTTTTGGAGGAAGAAGACAAAGAGGAGAAGAAAAGGAATAAAAAAAAAGATTTTCATATTTTTTGATTACTGAAACCTTCTAAATCAATTATAAAGTTTTAGTTTTGGTATAATCGGTTTAATTTACTGGTTTGATTGTTTTTAGTGGTTAAACCTTAATTGGTATATAATAAACCAATAACAAGTGGATTTGGAGGTAAATAAGTTTTGAATTTACGATCTAGGTGCAATTAGGTCTGAAACTTCGTTTCTGGGTAAAAATAGCACTAGTCCAATAGTTTGTGTGAAATTGGTGCTATATGCTAATTATGAGGGGGAAATAGATCGATATATATATTTTTTTGGGGCCACAAGGTTTTTAGTTCGTTGATATACACAACTTTCTTTTTTGGTTTGCCGAAGTTGTTTTGATATATTGTTCCATCTTAGTTTTATTCTAAAATTTAAGAATACATCGTTGATAGTAATTACGGTTTTCATTGTAAATTCAAACAATTGTTCTTTTCTTTGTGATTTTTGATAAAATTTGATATATATATTTTCTCTATTTACTATGAAGTGCGGGCGAACCTCTACTATGCAATTAATATAAAAAGCATAGAGCAAATAGACAAATTTGAGCAAACATTTGTGCAAATTATGATATAATAATTCTCATACATAGTTAATATTTATTTTTTAACTAGTTTTTGTCTCATTAATAGTATATCTAAAACACATAAACCTAGCAAAAAAAGTAATCTTTTTTTTTTATAGTAACTGTGTTTTATGAAATTTAAGAAGTTTTTTTTTTTTAAAAATAATTGAGAAAAAAGTGATGTGGTAACTAACTTTGACATGACAATTGATGTAGCAGCTGAGCCAAGGTACAATTCTAACAGTTTGACAAACACCGTTAATGCAGATTTATATACATAATGTGAATGATTTAAAAACCAGACTGGACGGGCTGGTTTGACCGGTTGAATCAAGAACCGATGACCTGTCCGGTTTTGACTTTTATGAAAAACCAGAACAGCTATTGACCCACAAAAACACCATTAAACTGGAAATTGGTCGGTTTGGGTTAACTAAAAACCCCGGTTTTGTTTTGTCTCATATCCAGTTTGGTTGTTTGGTTAGTCCAGTTTGATCAGGAAAAACATGTTTCAATATAATATAAAGTTAACTTCAATATGTGTTTTTGGTCCCATTTGATAAACTATTATAGCTAAGTCTCAGTATTTTGTCAAAATATTTTAACTTCAGTTTTTGTTTACTTTGGTGTTTTTACTGAAGTAATACCGAATTTCATTTGGATTATGTTTGGTCTGGTAAGGTGATAGCAATCAATCATGTATTAAGAGAGAACTAAGGGAATGATGATAGTTTTCCATATTTCTTAGTCATGGGTTTTCTATTTAAAAGAATCGCGTAAATCCGAATGATACAAGTCACGTCTCTTGTTTTGGAAAGGGATCTGGTATTTCCTTTGTTTCTTCGAGTGCTTTTCTTTCATATTATCCTCTTTACTCTATCATATCGTTTCATTTCTAGTGGTTTGATTTGGCCTATTTGTCTACTCTATATTCATGCATATGGAATCAATAAACTAAAGAAAATGTTCTTTCTTGTTTGTTATTTGTTGTTGTTGTAAGTATTCTTTCAGGTTTGCAATATTAATTATTGTTAAGTTGGTTAGTCATGAAACTAAACAAGGTTTTGTACAGCTTGGAAATGCTGAAAATGCATGAACCCTTTTTTTGCAGTATCTTCCACAAGATTTTACAAGCTCTAACGATATTAAAAGAAAATGCTGCAAAATTGTTCATGGGAAATGGATCTGCGGTTCAACAAGTCATTTGATACTTGTTACATAAGCCGAGGTTGATGACATTTCTGTGACAAAAAAGGCAAAAATGCAGGGAGTTTTTATACGTGCAAGCTAATGAAAAACGGAGAAACGTGTAACATTACCATTTCGCAAATTTTTAAAATTTTTCTTACTATGTGTTTTTTTTCCAATTACAAATCAGATTACTACACAAGCGGAAAACTTAATCCATTTAACTTCAAAACCCACACCAATTGATTAATTAAAATCCAACAAAACTCTAAACAATTCCGATCAAAAACTTCAAATAATTTATTTAAACAATTAAATTAATTAAACTCCAAAATTAATCTCAACTTAAATAATTCCTCAAATTATTCTAACAATATTCTCAAATATTCTCAACCATATTCAACACTCAAAATCACTCAAATCATGCTCAAATAATTTATCTAAAATAAATCAATCTCAAACGCAACAAAATAACGACAACCAAATAACCATCCATCCGTCCATAACACCACCATGTCCCGCGAGCTCCTCAATCATCATTACCTGCATTCGTAAGTCTGAATGCGTAAGCAAAATAATTGCTTAGTGAGGTGGTCATCCCGTCTCACTAGGCTTAGTACATAAACGATCAAATACAAAAGTGCGAGATATATCATGCTTGGTTAATGTAATGCAACGGTTCCTCAAACTCAAACGTGAATACAATGAAACAAATTCAAAGCAGTCACAACTCTCCAATTGAACCAAAACTTGTCATGACAAACTCAAACGCATACCCTTAACCAAACAAAACAATCAAACACAAATACTCAAATCAAAACTAATACATAGCCACGATCACACACTCACCTCGAAGCTACTGGTCTCAACCCAAAAGCACACTAAAAAAGGTTAATAGGAAACGCCAACAACCTAACAACACAAATGAATCGAGTTATACTCGATTCCTCAAAATGACCCAATCGGATCCTTAACTCACAAATGGACTAGACAAGGCCCTCTTACCAAACGGTGATGATACTGATGCCACAAGATCAGTATCAACTCCCCACAGCAAACTCAACAACTATCTAGTCACAAAAGTAGCACACAAAAATCGATTAAAAATCGATTCACAAAACAAACACAAAATGATCTCAAAATGATCTTAAAGGGTCCTTACCCCAAACGATCACTTAATGAACACCAAAGCAACCTTAAAATCACCTTAAGCTCACCAAACTCACGCTGAAAGTTTTGTCCAGAAACAACAAACACAACTCAATCAATACCAAAAACTCAAAATGACTCGAAATGGCTCCAAATTGGTATTCCTTACCAAATGGATGCAAGAGACAACAACCACAACCAAACACGATCACTATCAGCCACAGCAACACACGCACAAGCTTCTGTCCTGAGGCCACACAAAAAATTCAGACATGTCCCATGCATCAAAATCGTGTACAAAACGATTCAAAAGAGGTTTCTTATCAAACGATGCGAAGGAAATTCGGGCACAGCAAAAGTCAACTTCTTCTCAGCAAGAACATCACCTAAAGAAGCCTAAAAAGACACCACAAGACTACTTACAAAATGTCCCAGCAAAAACAAACGAAACCAAAGAGAATTCGCTTACCAATTCACGATTTCTCAAAGAACCAATGGGCACTTTTGCTCAATTCTGCAAAAACTCTCTTCCTACAGCCATGGACGACAACTACCATTAGAAACAGGTCAGAAACAACCCAAAAATAACAGCCAACAAGGAGGAGACGCTTACCACAATCGCGACGGGCTCACAGGACCAATTCTCCTTCAAACGGCCAAGCTCTCTCTCAGCAAAAGGGCACGACTTCTCTCTGTTCTAAGAGTGATTTTGTGGCCAGGGAGGTTATGAAGACCTTAAGAAAATGACCTAGGGTTTAAAGTCCATGGGTTGGGCCCTTTTTTTAAGAAAAATCCAATTTTCTCTTAAGTCCATTAGGCCCACCTTGCAAATTTTGGCCAACCCTTTATTTTTAGTCTTTTCATGCCCAAAAGGTCATTAAAAACCAGATAGAAACAACAAAATTCACGTCCAACCAAAATTCCCTCAATCGGCTCCAAATTCACAAAACTGGACCGCCTCGGGTCCCGTCTGGTTCCACTCGGCCAAGTTTGGGTTAAACAAAGTTCCCTTATCTGAAAAATCCATTTCCATATACGGACCCATCGTCCATATTCTAGTTCGAGTGCAACTTTCCATATACGGACCCATCGTCCGTATCGCGTCCGTACGGACGTAGTCCACGTCCGTACTGTCCGTCCGTAACCTCTCATCCGGACATGACCATCCGTCTCAGATGCCGATGATAGCGGATCCGTCCGCACGTCCGGCTTGACCAAAGGCCGACGATTCTCCTACTGATCTGACTGTCCGGTCAACTCAAAACACAGACGATAGGCACTCGGTAACCTCGACCGGTTCATCGATGACCCGACGATGTCATCAATGAATCTTCGACCAACCAACACCGTTTGCTCGGCCAGCCCAAGCATCGGTAAATCCGATCGCTCCACGTACGTCCAGTACACAAAACACCGATGATTCGGGACCTGCCCGATAAATTGATCGAGTCGACAAAAAAGTTGCCCGAAGGACGGGTCTTACAAAACGCCTTTGCTAAGTGTCTGGCCCACAAAATCTGACAATGATAGAACACAAGGAGATAAGAACAATAGTCAAAGATATAGAGATTCATTTTCACCAAATCATAACAGATTTGTGAATTTAACACTTACAAATGACCGCCTTAAAAGCAGTAGCCTGGTGAGTTCATTAAACAATAACTTTTGATAGTTTTATTGCAAAACGTTTTTTTTTTTAATTCTCCACTCAATATTTTCCAGTATCTTCCATTGCCATTCTTGAGGGAAAATGGCATGAACAAACCAAGGATGGTAATTTTATTGGGAAAAGATGGTATAAGGTGGGTGGCAAATCTTCTACGAGAAAGCTCAGGAAGAATGAGTTTGGGAAAAGGCTTGAAAGATTTTTCTAGAGCAAACGGATTGAACATAGTCCTTCACATTGGGGTCAATCTTGGAAAATGCAACTCCTGTGCTCAGTTTGTTCCCTAAGGAATCCAGAATCCAGAACCGATTTGTGACACTAACACTTACGCATGATAGCCTCAACAACAATAGACAGGTGAGTTCATCAATCAACTCGTGTTTTAGAATGTTAGTTAGTTATATTACTTGCATTCTTATTGGTTATATTGTCATTCATGAGAGAAAATGATATGAAAGATAACTTTGTTGGGAAAAGATGGTACAAAGTGGATTGCAAATGTATCGCATACATTTAATTAAATTATTGTATTTTCAATAATTCAAACATATAAATTATATTTTTAAATATCAATAAATATATATATATATAATTTATATGTTTGAATTATTGAAAATATCAATAAATAATAAAAGAATCTTCTTCAGTAATTGGATAATATATCAGCTTGCGAAAATGGAGGCGATTAGGGTTTCCTCCGTCTTCCTCTTCCTCTCACCATGACTTCCTCACGAAGGGCATGTAAAATCGAACCTCTTTTCTTCTCCTTCTTGTTCAAAGCTCCAGCTTATTCTTGTTTTTCCCCATTTCCCCTCTTTTTTGAGTGTTTTTAGGTTCTGCGGAACCCTAGATCTAGATTTGGGAAGCTTCTGTCTTTCTCCTATTTATTTCTCAGATCTAGTTTCGTTTGTACCCTCTTTGCTTGGTGAGTCTTACACGCTTCGGCAAAGAAGAGATCTGTGCTGGTATCGGTTCAACCTTGTGATACCGAATATCACCGTATGCTCTTCTATAAGACCCAACCTTGAGCAAAGTGTTGGAAAACAGACCTTAAAAACAAGTGTAGGTGCGGAAGTATCTATATCTTGCTTTTAAGAAGACCTTTGTTCTAGATTTGTGATGTTCCAGAGGTCTTTTCAGATCTACGACACTAACTTTACCCTCCTCGCTTGGTAAAGTCTTACACGCCGAAGGCAAGGGAAGCTCTGTGCTGGTGGGGATATTCTGCGGATTATCTCACATCGCCTTAGGCTAACCTGTAAGGCTTGGACTTTGAGCGGAGAGTTGGAAACTGACCTTAAAGGAACCTCTCTCGCCAGGAAGCTAGAGGTGTTTCTTTAAGAAGAATCATTACCACGAGAACTCGAGTAACGTTACAGGTAATGTACTAGAGTTTTCTTTGGACTTGGTACCATTATCTAAGGATCTCATTGAGTTAATCCTTAGTTTGAAATCTTGGAATTGATAGGTATTTGGAATGTACCGTTCAAACAAAGAAAAGGACGAAGAGTTGTTAAGAAGGTTGAAGGCAAAAAAGAAAGTTAATCTGGAAGAGGCGATTGAAATCCTTGATATTGTCAACAAAGATCTTTTTGTTCAGCACGCCTACAGCATCATTGTTAGGATTCTCAATCCTTTCTCCATTAAGCCTTTCAACCTAGCGCAAGCCCTGCCAAAGATCTGGGAACTGTAAGATAAAGTCAGAGGCAGAGTGATCAAAAAAGGACGAGTTCAATTTATCTTTGAAGACGAGGCTGACCTTCATCGAATCCTCCTTACAGCACCCTGGTTTTTAAACGGGTGGTTTATAACAGGGGAACTTTGGCAATCTGCTCCTGGTCCAGATTACCTCCAGCTAATACCTTTTTGGGTCAGGCTTAAAGGCATTCCACTTCATTACTTAACAGAAGAAGTAGTCAGAGCCATTGGAGATACCTTAGGACGCACAGAGGAGGTTCAACTTCACGCAAAGAAATTTGATTCTTTGGAATACGTCCGTGCCCGTGTTTGGATCCCCATTGAAGAGGAAATCATCTTTCGGAAAGCTATAAAGATCAAAACAAGGCAATTTCTCACTATTAAGCTTGACTACGAGAAGCTTGCAAAGCTCTGCTACAGGTGTAAGAAGCTTACTCACGATCAATTTCATTGCACTCTGAAGCCATCCAAGGAGATTTTTGTGTCCTATCAGGAGTTTGAGTCTTCTCAAAATACCTCAAAGGAGCTCCTTAAAGGTAAAGGGACAGTGAAGGAAAATCTCCCTACAAAGCCTGCAAAGTTTGATTCAGTTACTGGGAAAGCTGCAAAACCTAACAAGCAATTCAGTGGCAAAGGATTCTCAGTACCTCTTAAAGGAGTGGAGATCAAGGAAACTAACCAACCTCCCCCGCGTGCTACCTCAAAAACAGTTTTCTCAAGAATTAGATCTAGGAAGGGTAAAGAAAAAGAAGGATATCCAAGTTTTTCCCCATCTGGAAAGGAGTGGAAACCTGTTAAACATAGAGCAGTTACAGAAGTTCTTGAAAGAACCCTGCATTCAGGCAAAAGTTTACAGTTATCTCCCCCAGACAAAGACCAGCTCTCATCAGGGAAGTTTGTCTCTAAAGCCTCACCAGTCTTTCATTTCTCCTCCCCTCAAGAAGACTCGGGTCCCAAAAGAAAAAGGAGACCAAGCTGGGAAAGGAATCAAGCAAGAAAGAAATCTCGGCTTAACAGTGTAATCACCATCCCTCAGAAATCTTCAGAAGGTAGCAACAGTAGTGTCCATCAGTCCACCTCTCTTGCAAAAATCAAAGATTTAGCAGCTTTAACCCCGTCTCCCTCCCAGAAGTTTGCGGACCTCCGCAAACATTCCAAATCAGCATGAAGCTTATTGGATGGAATTGTCAAGGGTTAGGAAAGGACCTGACAGTTCACTACCTGAGGGATATTGTCAAGAAATATTCCCCATGGATTCTGTTCTTATGTGAAACAAAGCAAAGAAGGGATTTTTTTGGAGAAGTTATGTGAAGAGTTAAATTTTTTTAATATGTAAACGGTAGAACCAAGGGGCAAGAGTAGGGGTTTGGTGATGTTCTGGAAGGAAGAAGTCTCTGTTAAGGTCATCTCAGCTACAAGAAGAATGATAGATGTTGAAGCTACTTGGAGATTTCATACTTTCCACATCTCTAGAATCTATGGGAATCCAGTGGCTGCAGACAGAAGTCACTTTTGGGAAAGACTCCAAAGACTGGGACAAAGTAGAGATGGCTCATGGTTTCTCCTAGGAGATTTTAATGAAATTGCTGATCATAGCGAGAAAAGAGGAGGAATTACAAGAACATAGGCATCCTTCAGACCTTTCAGGAATATGATGAAAGGATGTGGTTTATTTGAACTCCCAGCTCAAGGCAATCATTTCTCTTGGCATGGTAATCGCCATGGAGCTCAAGTCCATTGTAAATTGGATAGGGCTCTGGCGAATATCGATTGTTATATAAAATTTTCGGCTGCAAACTCTCTTTATCTACCTAGGGTAGGCTCAAATCATAGCCCTTTGATGGTTAACCTTCAAGGGGGGGGATCAGAGACACCATGGAGGTTTCAGATTTGACAAAAGATGGAGTGAAATGCCTGGTTTCTTGGAAGTGGTCAATAATAGCTGGATAAGTTCAAGAAGTGAATTTGAGAATGGAGCTCCTGACATTCTACAACAAATAAGAATTTGTAGAAAAGAAATGGCGTCTTGGAAGAAGGCATCAAAGCCAAATTCTTTTTTGAAGATAAACCAACTCAAAGAAGATTTAGATCATTTATCTCATCAAGATGTGATTAGTACACAGGAGCTGCATGAATTGAAAAGAAAGCTGGCCAAAGCATACCAAGAAGAAGAAGTTTTTTGGAAGGATAAAAGCAGGAATACTTGGCTCAGTGTGGGAGATAGAAATTCAAAGTTCTTCCATGCCTCAGTTAAGCAGAGAAGTGCAAATAATAGGATTCATCATCTGGTTGATGAAGCCACTGGAAATTCCCTCTTCTCAGAAAGAGACAAAGGGGACCTGGCAGTTCAGCATTTCTCGAGCCTGTTCTCTTTAGAGCTTTCAGAAAACATCTCCATTCAAGATTCATTCTTACTCCAGGACCTGGACCCCAGAGTGTCTTCAGCTCAAAATTTAGATCTCATGAAAGTTTTGTCACTCTCTGAAGTCAAACAAGCAGTCTTTGGTTTAAATCCGGATAAGTGCCCAAGTCCTGCTGGTCTTACTGGAGCTTTTTTCCAGAAGCATTGGGCAACAATGGGGATTGATATCTACAATATGGTGAAGCACTTTTGGGACTCAAGGGAGTTAGACTCACGGTTATGCGAGACAAATATTTGTTTGATCCCAAAGAAAGCAAGGCCACAAAAACTAAGCGAATTCTGACCAATAAGCCTCTGCAACTTTGTGTACAAGGTCATTGCCAAGGTCATCTCTACTAGATTGAAGACTATTCTGCCCTCAATCATCTCTTAGAATCAAGCAGCCTTTGTATCTGGAAGGATGATCACAGATAACATCTTGATCGCTCATGCAGTTATTCATGCTCTCCAAACCAAAGATGATGTTGCAAAGAACTTTATGGCGATAAAAACAAATATGCTCAAAGGCTTTTGACAGAGTAGAGTGGCCCTTCTTGGAGAGCCTTCTTCATCAGTTAGGCTTCTGTCAGGAGTGGATTAAGAGAGTCATGGCTTGTGTGTCCTGTACCTCTTTCAATGTGCTTCTCAATGGTGCTCAATATGGCAATATCAACCCATCAAGAGGTATTAGACAAGGCGATCCCTTATCTCCTTTTTTATTTATTCTTGTCGCAGAAGCTTTAGGTAACTGCTTACAAAAGACCTCATAAAGAGATCTCATTACTGGTATCAAGGTGGCAGCAGAGGCTCCTCCAATCTCCCATCTTTTGTTTGCGGATGATTGCATATTCTTCTGTAAGGCAGATAAGCTAGAAATGAAAAAAAATCAGAGATATTTTGAGTGAATACAATAGAATCTCGGTGCAAATGGTCAGTTTTGAGAAATCAAGCATTATATTTGGAAGTAAAGTGGCAGAGGAAACTAAAGAAGCAGTGAGAGTAGCCTCTAGGATTAGAAATTGTGGAGGAGCTGGACTTTATCTGGGCTTACCAGAGATCTTCATTGGCTCAAAAGTAAAAACGTTGAAATTTTTGGAAGATAGAGTTGAAAGGAAACTGTCCTCTTGGAAAACCAGGTACTTGTCTCAGGGTGTAAAAGAAGTCCTCCTTAAAACAGTGGCTTTAGCTCTACCGACCTATGCCATGGGATGTTTCCGGATACTAAAGACCCTTTGCAAGAAGATTACAAGTCACCTCTCGAGATTTTGGTGGAAAAATCCGGATACTGCCAAAGGAATCAGTTGGAAATCCTGGAATAAAATGATCTTACCAAAGGAGCAAGGTGGTTTGGGTTTTAGAGATCTGGAAGGTTTCAATGTGGCTCTCCTAGGGAAGCAATTTTGGAGACTGAGTACTCTGGAAAGTTAACTTCTCAGTCAGGTTCTAAAAGCTAGGTATTATCCAAATTGTTCAGTTCTTGAAGCAAAATTAGGATCAAGACCTTCTTATGGGTGGAGGAGCATTCATGGAGTAAAAAAATTTATGACTCAAGGTTTGCATAGACTGATTAGGAATGGATCTAGAATTGATATGCTCTCAGAGCTTTGGCTAGCTACAAATCCTCCCCGTGCTCCAGCTCCAAAGATTGGCCTAGACCCGCAGAGTTTTGCAATGGACTACTTCAAAGAAGGTCTCTCTAATGAATGGGACTTATATAAACTTGAAGAAGGCTTTGAAGACTCTGAGATTCAACTGACTACTCAAATCAAGCCAGGTGGTTTAAATTCAGAGAAGGGTTTCTCTTGGATTCACAATAAGAATGGTCTTTACTCAGTCAAAAGTGGGTATTGGCTGGTCTCAAAATAGTTCTAACCTTCAGGATCCTCAGATTGTTGCATTGCCAAATCTCAGTCTTCTCTACTCATCTTTGTGGAAATCTAAGACCTCTCCAAAATTAAGACACTTTCTTTGGCACTGTATATCTAAATGTATAGCTGTGAATGGAAACATGAAGAAGAAGAGACTCACCAGCTCAGGAGAATGTGGCCGCTGTGGTGCTAAGGAGGAATCTGTAAATCACATGTTATTTGCGTGCCCGTATGCAAAGCTGGTTTGGGCCACTTCCCCTCTCAATCACCTATTCTACCCTTCACCAGCAGAGTCTTTGTTTGAAAACTTAGCAAAACTTCCCTGATCCGGATCAGAATGATGAAGATAGATCAAGATTCAAATATTGGCCATGGATTCTATGGTATACTTGGAAGGTGAGAAATGATTTGGTGTTTTCAGCGACTGATTGTCCCCCAAATTTGGTTTTTGAGAAAGCAAAGGCTGAGGCTGAGGCTTGGTTAGTTTTAAATGATAGTCTTGGAACCCCCTCTACTGGGACAGCAACCAATTCTCTCCAAGGAAATAGTCTTAGGAAGAAGTGGATTCCACCTGAGGAATCTTCTCTAAAGTGTAACTTGGATGGCTCGTGGAAAGAGGATTCGAATAGATTTGGCATAGGATGGTTGTTAAGAGATAGTTTGGGCAGGATTAAACAGCTGGGAGCTAAATACTACCCCAAGCTATATTCTCCACTGATCACAGAAGCGACAGCATTAGTGTGGGCAGTGAAATATGTTCATTTGCTGGGTTATAGAAATGTAACCTTTGAATCTGATTGCTATAATGTGGTTCAGGCTCTTAACAATCCAAAGGAGTGGCCAGGTTTAAAGAGTTTTACAAGTGAAGTGGATGGTATAAACATTGGAGCAAACGGATTCTGTTTTCAGCATGTCCCTCGAAGTGCAAACGCAGTTGCAGATCGGATGGCGAAGACTGTCACATATGCCCACTATATTTTGGTATTTTAGATGTTGTTGAGCATATATGGCTAAGGCCATTGTTGGCTGTTGACAATTTGTGTTTCCAAACAATTTGATCTTAATGAAGGTTTGTGGTTATGTTGCAAAAAAAGAAAAAATATCAATAAATAATACAATAAAATTGTTCGAAACAGTCAAACATTGATATGTATTCGACACTTCCCAAATAGTATATAGGAGTCATACATTGTTTTAATGAATCACTTGAATACATATTGTTTGTGTTATCAAATCAAAAGAAAAAAATCATGTATTATAATGGACTTTCCAAATGAAATTTTGAATTAAATTTATGTTAAGTAAATATTTTTAAAATATATTTATACTATTACCACATTTTAAAATAAATTTATTTTCATTTTAATAACAAAAATCATATCATAATCCTTAGGGGCAAGGGTGCATGACCATTAAAAAAAACAAAAAAAAAAACAAATCCTTAATAAAAAGGGCCCAGAAAAAAAAAGCAAACAATATTTCTTTAGCATAAAGGCCCTATTTTGTTGTTTATCTAGGGCTAAAAGAATTGTTGCGACGGAACTAACTAGGTATCCATCTCTGGCGTTACACAGCTAAAGCACAATATAAACTAGCTGAAAATTATATGTCGATCAAGAATTAAAGATCTCGTAGAAATAGATGTTGATGATTATAGTAAAATGATGTTCTTCATCAAAGAAGAATTCATTCTCATCATTCAAAAATCAAAATCATAAACTAGTTGTAGGTTCTCCGTACTTAGTTACCGCATAAAAAAAAACCATTGTGTATATCTCCACTATGGAACCACAAGATTCAACTTTTGTTTTCATAGTTGTTTCTGTTAAGGACACAAGATCATCACATTAATATGAAATCTTCTATTATTGGAATGTATATAATTATGACGCTACATAGGGCATCCTCTGTTCTGTATATATAATCGTGTATCTCCTTTCTACTTCATAAGACAATATTCACACATGGTATCAGAGCAGGTTAACCTAAAAACTCTCTAAAAACCTTGCTCTCTCAGCCGCCAGGCTCTTCTCACCTTCTCTCGTCTGATTTTTCTTCCCCCTTCTTTACCCAAAAAATTTATACTACAAATCATGTCAACCGACTCTGCTGATCACGTTGAGATATCTACGACAACTGTTCTCAATATCAACATGACAAACATAACCAAATTGTCATCCAACAACTACCTCATGTGGAGCCTTCAGGTTCACGATCTACTGGATGGCTACGGTTTGGCAGGCTACTTAGATGGATCGGTAGCCACTCCACCCCCAACCATCACCACAAACAATGTCTCTGTCGTCAATCCAGCCCACACTGCCTGGAAACGCCAAGAAAGATTGATTTACAGTGGATTGCTCGGCGCTATCTCCCTCACCATTCAGCCCATTCTATCTAGATCCACCACCGCTGCTGCAATCTGGCGAACACTAGCTGAAACCTACGCTAGCACAAGTTGGGGTCATATCCGTCAACTCCGCCTGCAACTCAAACAATGGACAAAACAGAATAAGACCATCGATGAATATATGCAAGGTATCATCACTAAGTTTGACCAACTGGCCTTGTTGGGAAAACCAGTGGAGCATGAAGAACAAGTGGAGTACGTCTTGGATGGCTTACCAGACGAATTCAAGTCGGTTGTAGACCAACTGGATGGCAGAGATCGCACCCCAACCATCACAGAGGTACACGAGAAACTGTTAAACCACGAAGCCAAACTTCTTATTGCTGCTGCTGCTACTCCCAGTGTCGTTCCCCCATCAGCACACAATACCAACTATCGCCCGCGCTCCACTCAAAATCGGAACAGCCAGTAGTCCTCGCCACATTGCAATCAAAAACAGATTAGCAAAAACACAAGAAGCTATCAAGGGAAGTGCCAAATCTGTGGGACATTTGGCCATAGCGCAAAGTGGTGTCCTCAGCTGCGTGAACAATTCTCCACTTCTCAGAAGTCACAACAGCCCAGCTACCCTCCTTGGCAGCCGCGTGCTAACCTTGCAGCAACAAACCACCCAACTGATAATTCGTGGCTCATGGACAGCGGTGCTACACATCACATGACGAGTGATCTCCACAACCTTTCCACTAATCATCCTTACCATGGCGATGACAACGTTCTCATTGGCGATGGATCCGGCCTCTCCATCACCCACACGAGTTCTCTTTCTCTCAACTCCACTTCTAAGAAGCTTCACTTAAACGATGTTCTTTGTGTACCTCACCTACATAAGAATCTCATTTCAGTATACAAACTATGCAACTCTAACAAAGTATCGGTGGAATTTTTCCCTGCATATTTTCAGGTGAAGGATCTCATTTCGGGGGTCCCGTTGCTCCAAGGCAAAACTAAGGATGAGTTGTACGAGTGGCCAATCTCTCCGCAAACCCTCACATCATTCTTCGCAGCCTCACCATCCAAACCATCCCTCACTCAATGGCACTCTCGCTTAGGCCACCCTGCAACCTCTATCCTCCAAACTATTGTTTCAAAATTCTCTCTTCCATATTCACAATCTGCTACACAAACATTTTTTTGTAACGATTGTGCTATTAATAAAAGCCACAAGCTTCCGTTTTCATCAACTTCCATCACTTCTACCCGTCCCCTACAATACATTTTCACTGACGTTTGGACATCCCCAGTAATATCAGTCGATAACTACAAATACTATCTTATCCTAATAGACCACTTCACCCGATATACCTGGTTCTATCCCCTCAAAACAAAATCTCAAGTTCGTGAAACTATCATCCCATTCAAAGCACTTGTCGAGAATCACTTCAACTGCAAAATTGGCACAATCTATTCAGATAATGGTGGAGAATACCTGTCTCTAAAACAATTTCTGGCTGAAGCAGGAATCTCGCATATCACGTCTCCTCCTCACACACCCGAACATAATGGTGTGTCTGAACGCAAACACCGTCATATCGTCGAAACCGGGTTGTCCTTACTCACACACGCTGCCATGCCTCAAAAATATTGGAGTTATGCGTTCGCTGCTTCTGTATATCTCATCAATAGAATGCCCACTCCAGTAATTCAGATGGAATCGCCCTTCAAGAAACTGTTTGGGACTTCACCGAACTACTCCAAACTCAAAATCTTTGGTTGTCTTTGTTTCCCGTGGCTTCGACCCTATGCACAACACAAGCTCACAAACCGATCCACACCCTGCGTTTTCCTGGGTTATTCGCTGACTCAGAGTGCCTACTTGTGTCTTCAAAAATCCACCGGTCGAATCTACATAAGCCGCCATGTCAAATTCGATGAATTCTCCTTCCCTTTTCAAAATCCACTACCAAACCCACCTCCGCCCGTAACCTCCGCTCCTCATCCAGCTTTCACCACCCCTGCCGTCACCCCTCTACCTCTCGTACACTCATCTACAGAATTGCTGCCCGATGCAACGGACTCCACGACCTCGGATCCTCACCGGAATCCACCACCTCCGTCAGCCCCGCGCTTACCTCCATCACCGCCGGCGCCGGTCGTCCGCTCCACTCTGATCGGCGATGTCGCTCCGTCGCTGATTCACGATTCGACGAGTCGTGCCTCTGCTTCAGCGTCGACTCCATCTCTCACTTGTTTGCAGGACCAAGCCTCAAATCAGGCCCACAGCGAAAGCCCACCAGCAATTCCACCAATTCAGCCTGCTATGGACACTGACCAAGACATGGGCCTCATTCACAATTCAGGCCCCGACAGAGAAATCCAGAACACCATCACCATCGTGCTTCCCCACAGCCACGATGCCGTCGACGGTGCTGCTACGCCTCTCAATGCCCACCCAATGACAACTCGCCGTAAAAATAATATCATCAAGCCAGCGACCAAACTCAACCTCACCGCCATGGCTTCTCCTTCTATCCCGCCGGAACCACATACAGTAACTCAAGCTCTCAAAGAACAACATTGGAGGTGCGCGATGTCAGAGGAATTGAACGCTTTTGCCCGCAACAGAACCTACATATTGGTCCCCAGACCATTAGGCACCAATGTAGTCGGTTGCAAATGGATTTATAAGAATAAGTTCTTACCGGATGGATCTCTTGGCCGGTGTAAAGCAAGACTCGTCGCCAAAGGCTATAATCAGCAATACGGGCGCGACTACAACGATACCTTCAGCCCAGTTATCAAATCGACAACTCTACGTCTTGTCCTCAGTATTGCAGTCTCTCGCTCTTGGCCAATTTCCCAATTGGATGTCAATAATGCATTCTTACAGGGAAATCTGACCGAGGAAGTCTTCATGGAGCAACCACCTGGGTTCGTCGATAGAGACAATCCTACACATGTCTGTCGTTTCAACAAGGCGGTTTATGGTCTGAAACAAGCCCCCAGAGCTTGGTATACCGAACTGCAACAATTCTTGCTCTCTCTCGGTTTTACAAATTCCATTGCAGACACTTCACTTTTCATGTACAAGAGAGACAACAATCTTATATACCTCCTGGTGTATGTCGACGACATCGTCATCACCGGCAGCAGTACCAAGGCTATTTCTATCATCTTGGGTCTACTTGCAGATAGATTCTCGGTAAAAGACTCGGAAGACCTAAATTACTTCCTTGGGATCGAAGCTCGTCGTACGCAACAAGGATTACATCTTTCTCAACGGAAATATGTTATCGATCTTCTGCAACGTCACAACATGATCACCTCCAAGCCTGTCAGCACGCCTATGATCTCCTCGCCAAAATTAAAACTCACTGAAGGTACCTCTCTCTCTGATCCCAAGCCGTATAGGCAACTGATTGGCAGTCTACAATATTTGGCATTCACAAGGCCCGACATTACCTACGCCGTCAATCGCTTATCACAATTTATGCATCGCCCAACCGAACCTCACTGGCAAGCAGCAAAGAGAGTCCTTCGATATCTCGCAGGCTCCTTGGATCATGGCATCTTCTATTCTGCCAAGAACGACCTACAACTTCATGGATTCTCAGATGCCGATTGGGCAGGTGACTCCGATGACTACATTTCAACAAATGCATATGTTATCTACACAAGTTCGCACCCTATATCCTGGACATCAAAGAAACAGAAAAGTGTTGCACGCTCCTCCACAGAAGCTGAGTATCGCGCGGTAGCAGAGACATCATCCGAACTTCGATGGATTTGTAATCTTCTCACAGAACTCGGATTCACCCTCAAGCAACCTCCGGTCGTTTACTGCGACAACGTAGGCGCCACGTTTCTCTGTGCCAATCCCGTCTTCCACTCAAGAATGAAACATGTTGCATTGGACTATCATTTCATTAGAGGACAAATTCAATCAAAAGCATTACGGGTGTCTCACGTCAACACCAAAGATCAACTAGCTGACGCGCTAACAAAGCCTTTAAACAGAGCGCGTTTCATCTATCTCAAAGGCAAGATTGGAGTGACAACAACCCCTCCATCTTGAGGGGGCATGTTAAGGACACAAGATCATCACATTAATATGAAATCTTCTATTATTGGAATGTATATAATTATGACGCTACATAGGGCATCCTTTGTTCTGTATATATAATCGTGTATC
The DNA here is from genome assembly GCA_026770425.1 of Boechera divaricarpa. Classification (NCBI taxonomy): domain Eukaryota; kingdom Viridiplantae; phylum Streptophyta; class Magnoliopsida; order Brassicales; family Brassicaceae; genus Boechera; species Boechera divaricarpa. The sequence continues at coordinate 3,933,697 of CM049186.1, read as the reverse complement.
TCCTTTCTACTTCATAAGACAATATTCACACAGTTTCTCTCCAATATAGATTTTCTCTAGGGGTGTAGAGAGTTGTTTAAGTAGCCCAGGGTATGGGAGATACGCTATAACAACACCTATAAAGCTACTTGCATATTATGAATGTGTTGAACATACACGCAACTGAGTGGCATAACTCGGCTCTGGTGTCTTCTTCATCTTGGAAATGTGGAGATTAATAGAATTTCTTTAGTTAAAATTAATTTCCATTCAAAATTCTATTTGACACATCTGATGTTACATTTCGGTATACGTGGAAATTAAAATATTGTAAACGAGCATAATATAGAGATACGTTAGCTTTAATATATTAACTTTTAATAGATATTATCTATCTAAAAAAGAGGAAAAACTATTTTTGCAAATGCCGTATACCCTTATTAGTTAAAAGTTTAAGAAAATTTGATGTTTCCCAAAAATATGTCACATATATAAGTATAACAATTATCAATATATGAAAAATATTTACAAACATAGCGCGGAAACTCATTTAATAAAAAAAAAATAACCTCCAAAAAAAAAAATCTTAGAAAACCAAACTATACTAAATTGATAGCTTATCCCATTATGCCTCTTAGTAAGTATAAAATAATATTAATTTTGTGCAGAACTCCTTAAAAGTACTAATTTTTCTGATAAAAATTCTCCTTAACAAATAATCTATCGACTAATTTGAAACATCAATTTGTTTGAAATATTAATATTTTTGGATAAAATTGTCCTTAACAAATAATCCATCAATTTGACCCCCCCCCCACCCCCAAAGTATCCTTCAAATTAAACTCTTAATTATTTAATTGAAAAAAAATTAATTTAAATATGCTGTCTACGCGCCCACGTTTCAAAGTACCATAAATGCAATGCTCTATATATAAGAGGTAGATTAGGATTTGAACATTAGGGCTTTTTTGTGGTTTAGGTTTGCTTATCTGAACATTAGGGTTTTTTTTTTTTGTGGTTTAGGTTTAAAATCATTCAGACAACAACAAATTTCATTATATCCGACCAGATTATACAGAAAATATATCTTTCTCAACCGGCAAAGATGATGTTTAATCTCAGTGCCTGCGACATTCGACAAATACCGAGGCCCAGAAACGATGATCATAATAAGACCGGTAAGTGTGGTTCTGATTTTGGTTTTAATCTATGACCTAATATAATCAAGATTTTGTGATAATCGAAAATATGTAAATAGACTTGTGTGCATAGATCTATATGACAGGAGAATTTTTACATGTTCTACACAGGTAACATCTCGAGGAAGAAGCATCAGCGTTTAAGAACAGAAGAAGGTGATGAACAGGACAACACCGGTAACATCATCACTTTCGTTCTATCTTAGTTTGATGAGTTTAATTAAGATTAAAGTATCTGAAGCTGGTTTTAACATTTGGGATTTTTTGGACACAGTACTTATGAGAGGAAAAAGAGTGAGAAAGAACAAAGATGCTCTGGTGAGTTTACTTAAAGTCGCATATTGTGGTTTGTTCAAATTTGACTGTTGTTTTGTTAGTCCAGTTTGGTTTAGGAGAAAACTTGTTGAAACAAAATCAAAAGTGAACCTCAATATGGTTTTGGTTTTGTTTTATACCTTAGGTAACTCTTATGTACTTTTTCAATTTGTTTTACCTTTAGTTTTTGTTTACATTGCATGATTGGTGTTTTTATTGAAGTTATATCATATTTTGTTTGGGTTCTGTTAATAGCAATCAATCAAAATTAAAAATGAAGAAAATTAAGAGATTTGGGGTTGATGGATTAGATTCATATATTATGAGAGTATTAAGCGATTGGTTTTCTCTTTGTTAGTCATTGGTTTCTCTTTGAAATTATCAGGTAAAACCCAAAATGACAGTCGCGTCTCTTATAATTCCTTTGTTTCCTATCATATGGTTTCATTTTGATAGGTTCGATTCCATGCATGAGGAATCATGAAACTAAAGAAAATGTTCGTTCGTGTTTGTTTGTTTGTTTGTTGTTTTTTTGTCTTAAAGAAAGTGTTCTTTCATGGTTGATATATGTTGGTGAGTTCATTAATCAGCTCTTGTTTTAGATTGTTAGTTAATTAGTTTAAACAATATCACTCTTATTTGTTATATTCTCCATTTAAACAATGTCCAGGGTCTTCCATTGCCATTCATGAGGGGAAATGGCATGAACAAACCTGGGGAGATAGGTTTGTTGGCAAAAGATGGTAGAAAGCTGATGTTAAGTATTCTACAATATAGCAGGGGAAGAATGAGCTTAGGGAAAGGATGGAAAGACTATGTTTTGGAAAATGGCTTACAAATTGATGAATCCTTCACCCTGGAGTTGATTTGGAAAGATTCAACTCCTATGCTCAGGTTGTCCAGTACTGGTACAGTTTCTGAATGTGATAAAAGGCACGGAAAGTTTGCGTTGAACCTAGCAATGGTAACAGAGACAAGAATGGCAAGAACAACATTGAGGACAGAGAGTATTCATCTTTAGAAATCCAAAATCAAGTCTTGACATTAACACTCACACCTGAAGATGTCAAAGACTGTAAACTAGTAAGTTCATTAAACAAACTCTTTTTCAAAGGTGGGTTAGTTTCTATCTTGAATTCTAAACACTAAACTATTGGTGTTTGTTCAAATCTATTGCAGATTCTTCCAAGTGAATTCATGAGAGCTTATGGCATCGACAAGCTTGGGAAGATAAGTATTTTGGGTAGAGCTAATATGAAGTGGTGGGGATATCGATCGTCAAGAGATGGAATCATAGCTGTAGGAATTGGTTGGGGAAACTTTTGCAAGGCTAATGGCGTCAAGACAGGAAATTTATTTACTTTAGAATTCATATATGAAGAAGTTGACACAACTCCGGTGTTTAGGATATGTCCCAAGTCCGGAGACTAAAAAAAGATGTTTAACTAAAAGCATGTAAAGTGCTAGAACTCATACTCAAGAAAAGTCTTTTTGTTTATTAAGCTTAATTAAGAAGCTAGCCAATATTAAGCTTAATAAATATGATTCATCATGTATCTTTTAATGGAGTTTATGTCATCGGAATGGCCATATTTGTTTCAAATTAAATTTCCATTTAAAATATTATTCTGACATATCTATTGTTACATTTTGGTGTACGTGAAAATAAAATACTATATCCCCATAATATAAAGATATACTAATTTATATTTTATATTTATTAACTTATTGGTTATATTATCTATTAAATAGTATAATTTTTTTTTTTATAAAAGCCGTATACCCTAATAAGTTATAATTAGTAAAAATTTGATGTTACCTGTTACCTGAAATATGTCACATAAACAACAAGTATAACAGTATATAATAAATGCAAATAAATTGTTTATTCATGAGATTAATAAACTGTGTTCAGCTTTTTTGTAGTCAGGATCGGATTTAAATCATCAAAAAATGAAAATATCATGGAGAATGTTTGCAAACCGACACAAGAAGGTGGTTTGGGGATCAAATATCTTGTTGATTCGAACAAAGTCAGCTGTTTGAAACTTGTATGGAGGATAGTTTCACGACAACCAATATTATGGGTTTACTGGATTTTGGAAAAATAATATTCGAAATGGTTGCTTTTGGTCTATGAAGGAACAATCGAGTATGGGATCATGGATGTGGAAAAAGCTTTTAAAGTGTAGAAGTGTGGCACAAAATCTTCATAAGGTGGAGATTAAGAATGGAGCTTCAACATCGTTTGGTTTGACTCATGATCGAACATGGGAAGCCTCATTGATATCACGGGAAACAGGGGAGTAATAGACCTTGGAATTCCGATTCATGAAACCATTGACAAAGTTGTGCTGAAACATCGCCGAAGGAATCACCGGTCTGAAACGCTAAATCAGATAGAAGAAGCCTTGGCTGGTCGTCTAGTGATAACAAACTCGGAAGACGTTCATCAATGGAGGTTTTCAGATTCTTCTTTTAAAAGCAGATTCATCACAAATAACATATGGAATATTATTCGCCAAACTTCACCGAAAGTGAGCTGGTTTAAGGGTCTTTGGTTCCAGAAAGCAACTCCGAAACTTGCATTCTTATTATGGTTGGTAATTCACAAGAGATTATCAACAATAGATAGGACGAAGAAATGGAACTCGAATATCAATTCAGAATGCATCTTTTGCAAAGCAGAGGATGAAAATTATAATCATTTGTTCTTCAACAGCAAATATTGCTCTGATCTTTAGAGAAAACTCTTGACTGGTTTCTTGGCAACTGGATACACATCTGATTGGGAACAAATTCAGGTCCAGATTAACAACTCGACGATGCCCTGGATAAAACTCTTCCTATTCCGATACTTGGTTCAAGCAACAACATATTATATATGGAGGGAAATGAATTCAAGACGACATGGCAATGCTTCAGCAACTGTGGAGGTATTATACAGGATGATTGATAAAAAAATCAGAAACTTCATAGCCTCACTACAAGAAAATGGCCAGGAAAAATACGATAATGCTCTCCAACTCTGGTTTGAATCGCAAGGGAACTAACAAATCATTCAATTATTAGTTTCTAAGTTTCCTATTATTAGCTTCTTATTTTTAATTTGATTTTATCATTCAAAAACTATGGCACTTGATGTACAAACTGTCCTTTTTGGAGTGAATACAGTTTAACATTTATTCAAAAAAAAAAAATGCAAATAAAAGCATGTCGAGGAAAAATAAAAGCTACAACGTTGTAGCCTATATAAAATCTAGTTCAGACTCGAAAACTAAATTTACATTCCTTCCGTCGACGATCTCTTTCCAAAAAACTATCTTCTTTTACCTGTAGACAACATAAGAGACTTATTCCACGAAGCCTAATTACACAACTAAAATATTTTGGTAGACAGTATAAAATTATGAAAAACTTAGGTCCACAGTTTGTCCATTGAAAAAATAATTACTATAGTGGACATAAAAATATAAAATAAATTATCGTGGATAAATTCCTAGATCTCGTTCTTATCTTCTTCTTTGTTGGTCGAATAATTGAGTTTAGTTTATTAATTATACAAACAGTTACACATGTTAGAGTCAAAGGATGTGTGTGTTAAGAGTCGTGTCTTGCTAGTGTGACGGTTATGTCTAAGTAGAAGAGTTGTATCTCTTGGTTTAGTGTCTGTTGTTTTCATTTATAAACACAACGATGTCGTCATGTAAGAACACAAGTTTGATATTCGATAAAGTCTCTTTCTTCATACTCAGTTTTATCAAAAGATCAACATGGTATCAGAGCCCTACTGATTCAAGGGCTAAATTCAAGTAAAAGAAAAAAAAATCAGAGAGTGATGGAGATAATGTCACATATCGTGACACCAATCTTCAATGGTGAGAACTATGGGTTTTGGCGTATCAAGATGAAGACAATCTTCCAGACGAAGAAACTGTGGGAAGTTGTTGAAGGAGGAGTTCTAAATCCACCCGCACAAGATGATCATAGTCCTGAAGCAGTTCAACAGAAGAATCGATATGATGAAGCATTCTTACAAGATCTAACTGCATTACAAATCCTTCAAACAGCAGTTTCGGATTCCATATTTCCGAGAATTGCTCCTGCATCAAGCGCAAAAGAGGCTTGGAATGCTTTGGAATTGGAATTTCAAGGTTCTCCACAAGTAAGGATGATAAAGCTTCAACCACTGAGAAGAGATTATGAAAACTTGAAGATGAATGACGATGATAACGTCAAGGTTTTCACGGGAAAATTAATTGATTTGGGAAATCAATTGAGAGTCCATGGAGAAGAGAAAACAGATTAGCAAATCGTTCAAAATATACTCCTCTCTCTTCCTGCAAGATTCGATAGTATCGTGGCTGTATTAGAGCAGACAAAGGATCTACAAACGTTGGCTGTGACGGATTTGATCAGCACACTTCAAGCACAAGAAAATCGGTTCTCCTTACGATATGAGAATTCAACAGAAGGAGCGTTCAATGCACAATCAAGAGGAATCAAGAGGAAAGAAATCTGATTTCAGAAGGGAAAACAGATTTGGTGAACATCAAGTAAAAGAAAAATGGTGTGATGTCTGCAAGAAAGACAATCACACAGAGGCAGATTGTTAGAGGAAACAAAATTCAAATTTTCAAAAAGAGGGTTCGAAGAAGAAGAAATGTTACAATTGTGACAAGGCAGGACATTTCTCAAGGGATTGCCCTCTAAAGAAACATGAACGAGCACACATGAGTCTTGAGGAAGAAGACGAAGAAGATGAAGTTCACATGCTTTTCAGTGCAAGTGAACAAACACCAACAATCACCAAAGAAGAAGTATGGTTGGTAGACAGTGGTTACACCAATCACATGACAAAGGAGGAGAAATACCTCATCAAGTTGGATAGAAGTATCAAAGTTCCAATCAAGGTTGGAAACGGAGAAGTTGTAATGACAGCAGGCAAAGGCGACATTGCTATCATGACCAACAAAGGAAAACGAGTCATCAAAGATGTTTTCCTTGTGCCTGGATTGGAGAAGAATCTACTAATTAAGTGTCCCACAAATAATATCTCATGGATACCGTGTCATGTTTGAAGACAAGCGGTGTATAATCTTAGATCCTATGGGGAAAAAGATTATGGAGATTAAGATGGTTCACAAGAGTTTTCCAATAAAATGGAATTCTTCTCAAGAAAGTGCCATGACTGCTTGTGAAGAAGAAGAAATGGAGTTATGGCATAGGAGATTGGGTCACGTGGGTAACTCCAGAATACAACAAATGCAAAAGAAGAAAATGGTGGTTGGTTTACCAAGTTTTCAAGTGAACCGAGAAGTATGTGGATCATGTAAGCGTGGAAAGCAAACAAGAGATGCATTTCCAAAGGAATCTCAGACAAAGACAAAGGAGAAACTCGAGATTGTTCACACTGATGTTTGTGGACCGATGCAAACAGAGTCACTCAATGGAAGCCGGTACTTCTTATTATTTGTTGATGATTATACTCATATGTCTTGGGTATATTTTCTTAAACACAAATCCGAAGCTTTTGTGATGTTTAAGAAACATAAAGCCTTGGTGGAGACTCAATCAGGAAACAAGATAAAGATGCTTCGATCTGATGGTGGTGGTGAATTCACATCAAGTGAATTCAATGAGTTCTGTCATGAATGGGGAATCAAGAGACAAGTAACGGTTCCATACTCGCCACAGCAAAACGGCGTTGCAGAATGTAAGAACCGGTCTCTAGTGGAGATGGCACGAACTATGATCGCTGATCAAAGTCTTCCTCATAAATTTTGGGCTGAGGCAGTGTATACGTCTACATACCTGCAAAATCGTTTATCTACTAAAGCTATAGAGGAAGACATCACGCCGATTGAGAAGTGGAGTGGTCATAAACCAACATTTGACCACTTGAAGATTTTTGGAAGTCTATTTTTCGTCCATGTGCCAAAGGAGAAACGAAGCAAGTTAGATGAGAAGGCAAAGCGGGGAATCTTCATCGGTTATAGCAGCACATCAAAAGGATACAGAGTACTCATTCTGGATAATGAGAAGGTGATGATATCAAGAGATGTAGCATTCGAAGAAGGGAAGAAGTGGGATTGGGAAAGAAAAATAGAAGTGAAGAAGAACTTCTGTCTTCCTCTCAATGTTCTTGAAGATCAAGGAAATGAAGAAAATCAAGAACAAAATATCCACAACCCTGTTTTGTCTCAACTTGGTGATCAAGATCACGATGATGAAGAAGATGCTCCAACATCTTCTCAGCCGCCAAAGAAATACAAGTCCATGACAAAAATCATGCAAGTCGCACCTATGGTGGATCTTGAAGAAGCGACTCCAGCCTATGAAGCATGTTTTCTTGTAACAGATGAACCACAAACCTATGATGAAGCCTCAGAGATCGCAGAATGGAGGCAAGCCATGGAAGAAGAAATCAACATGATCGAGAAAAACAGAACATGGCTACTAGAGAAGCTGAACACAAAGGTCTTATCAAACTCAAGTATTGCGAAGGTGAAATTCAACTTGCTGATTTGCTTACCAAAGCACTTAGCAACAGAAGGTTTGAAGAACTAAGGAGCAAGCTTGGCGTAAGATCGAAACTCAATTAAGGAGGAGTGTTGGTCGAATAATTGAGTTTAGTTTATTAATTATACAAACAGTTACACATGTTAGAGTCAAAGGATGTGTGTGTTAAGAGTCGTGTCTTGCTAGTGTGACGGTTATGTCTAAGTAGAAGAGTTGTATCTCTTGGTTTAGTGTCTGTTGTTTTCATTTATAAACACAACGATGTCGTCATGTAAGAACACAAGTTTGATATTCGATAAAGTCTCTGTTTTTCTTCATACTCTGTTTTATCAAACGATCAACATTCTTCACATGTTATATTTACTGATTTTTCAATGAAAACATGATAGATAAAACCTCTTTTGTAGACAGTACTCATGAATCAAAATCGTGGACATATTTGGCGTGAACAAAAATCAATTTCAAAGCTCATCAATCAAATCGATTCGAATCAAGAAGCATAAGAAGACGAGATACTAACCATGATGAGGGAGATCTCGAGAAGATGGAGAAGAGGTTAAAATCGTTTGTACAAGTTCTTCGTCCTTAAGGCTGACATGATAGACGAGGACTCTGTTGGCCTCGACCGATCTATGTCTACAAAGAGAGAGCGGCATATTCTTCAGAAGCAGTGGTTTGGGCGGCGACAAAGACGGATCTTTTGAGTTTATAAGGGAGGATGATGTTGGGAGGAGAAGAGATAGAAGTAGAAGTAGGAGAAAAAGATAAATATTTATTATTAATAAAGATTGTTTCTGACTTTCTTTTTTAGTATACACACATAATAATGGACGCATGATTTGGGAAAAACAGATAAAAGAAAAATGGGTATTTGTTTGTATTGTGAGAGAAACAAGAGATGACAAAACATAGGGCAAAATAATTTTCTTTTATTTTTTGCAAAAGTAGTGGTTTAGAAAAGTTTTGGGAAAAGTGGTATATTTATATTTGAGACAATTGCATCAAACAACCTATATGTTTTTTTTTATTACTAAACCAACTTTGTTTTATGATATGCATTTGATAATTTGGTAAAAAGACATAAAAACCAGTCCCTGATTGTATAATTACAGAATTGCTATGAATGATTTATTATTATTTTTTTTTACACAAATCTTTCTTCGACCGACGACGAAGACTGACAACGTCGCCGACGCTCCTGTTGACGAGGACGCCGACACTGGAGGACGACCGCGAAAGACAGTTAAAGGAAAGATTGATGATAGAGATGAATTGGAACCTTCGTCTGCATCGACGTGACAATAGGTGATAATATCGGCGATGCTACTGTTGACGAAGACGTCGCCGACGATGACACCGACGGTGAAAGATGACCACGAAAGACCATTGAACGAAAGTTTTTAAGGAGGAAGATGCAGTTGAACCTTTGTCTGCGTTGTTGGGCATTTAGTTGATAATTTTGAGACGTTACACTTTAGGGGATACATAAACGGTAGACATAGGAGATAGCGAAATGGTAGACTTAAGGATAATATACGGATACGGTGGACTTTTGAGATGTAATAGTGGTAGACTTTACAGTTAACATAACGGTAGACTTTAGAAGATATCAATACGGTAGACTATAATATATAGTTACGGTAGAGTTATGTGTTGTTTGGAGGGAAAACGAATAAAATCGGTTCAATTTTTCCAGTTAATTTACTAGGGTTTTATTAAAGAAACGATAGAGTTTAATAAAGAAACGGTAGAGTTTTAACAACGAAACCGTAGACTAATTACAGTTACTGTTAAAGTTACATATTTTGGGGGGAAATTAATATGGTCTCTTCGTCTTCTCCGGCATTAGGTTCTCAAAATCAAAAAACCAATTTTTCTGAAATTCTCTCCGTCTTCTCCATCTCAGTCTTCTCCGTCTCCATCGCCGTCTTCGCCATCTTCTCCTTCTCTGTCTCCGTATTCTCCGACTTCTCGGTCTTCATCTTTGTCTTTGCCGTCTTCTCCGTCTTTGCCGTCTTCTCCGTCTTCTCTGTCTTCTCCATCTTCTCCGTCTTTGCCGTCTTCTCCGTCTCCGTCTTCGCCGGTGTCTTCTAGTCTTTTCCGGCGTCTTGTCCTCTTCGCCGGCGTATTCTCGTCTTCTCCGGAGTCTTGTCCTCTTCGCCGGCGTATTATCGTCTTCACCATCATCTTATTTATTTTCTCCCGTGTCTTCTCCGTCATCTTATTCGTCTTCTCCAGAAATAGGATGTAAAAAAATCCCGTAAGCTCTCTTATTGTATCTTCGTCTCTCTCTGGTTATGAATTTTGATATTGGATATGAATTTTGTCGGTAGATTTTGGTAGTAATCGAGAAAAGAAACACACCAAGGAAAATGAAAATGTTTGTAATAATTTCTATGGTAGACTTAACTTTATGTATTGGTAGCCTTTACTTTATTTCTAGTAGACTTTTTTGTATATCGTGGTAGACTTAATGATCCAATTTTGATTGACCTAACTTTTCCGGTTATCGTAGACTTACATTTGTCTTGGTAGACTTAATGATTCAATTTTGGTAGATTTAATTTTATGTTATCGTAGACTTTACTGTTTGTCTTGGTAGACTTAATATTTCAATGTTGATAGATTTAACTTTATGTTACCGTAGACTTTACTGTTTGTCTTGGTAGACTTAATGATTCAATTTTGATAGACTTAACTTTATGTTATCGTAGACTTACTGTTTGTCTTGGTAGACCTATAGATTCAATTCTAGTAGACTTAACTTTATGTTATCGTACCTTTTACTGTATGTTGTGGTAGACATTTCGCAATGTATGGGTAGACTTTATAAGTCTATTTTGGTAGATTTATTTGATTTTGTTGTTCCTTTTTTCTTACATACCTTGCAATAGAAAAATCCATGGAAGAGCACCCTCCTAGACTCTAGGCACCGGGTAAATCACCTTTCCTTAAAAGAAGTATTTCGCACCACAGTTATTTATCAGACTTAGCGGAGCTTCAAGATGCAATTGGTCCCACTGTTTTCAATGACATAATGAACAACTCCCAAGTCGGAGTCATCCTGAAACTGACAGTAGGGAAATACCAATGGTGCGGCAAGGTTGTCCATCATTTCATAACCCGCCAACTAGCTGTTAATAGGCCATTCGAATTTTGATCATTAATTGCAGGTCAACCGGTCAGGTTCTCCATGAGTTCGAGACGATTACAGGCCTCAAATGTGATCCCATTGACACTAATGATTCTTTTCAAGGGGATCACACCGAGTTGTGGGGGAAACTGGATGTTCTACCTACTCATGGACCCTCATGGGAGGAGATTAATGCTGTTCTAGATAAATGCAGAAATTAGGATTATTCGACTAAGAGAACGGTGGGACTGTTGTATGTGCTCATAGTAGGCATTTATGGTCTGCATCGCGGTAGCAGACTTCCTCTGGAATATGCGAAATGTGTCATTGATGATGAAGCCTTCGAGAAAGTACCCTGGGGTCGGCTGTCATATAAGAAACTTATACACTCCGTTAAAACTTTGGATTCGAGTGGAAAGTAAATGTCAATTCATGGATGTGTGCATGCAATGTAAATATGGGCTTACATGGCTGTTCTAATACTTGGGGAATCCATAGGGAGAAAAGATGTGTTGAAGTTTTCTAGAGTTCCTCTCATACGGTGGAAAGGCGGATGCACACGTTCCAATATTGAGGCCCTTATCGAGTCGGATAAGGAAAAAAACAACAACAAGGTATAGTAGACTTTACTTTATGTTATGGTAGACTTCACTTTATGTTATGATAGACTTGACTGCATATTATGGTAGACTTTACTTTATGTTATGGTAGACTTGACTGCATATTATGGTAGACTTTATTAAGGTATCGTAGATTTTACTGCATATTATGGTAGACTTTATTTTTATGTTTTGTTAGTGTTACGGTAGACTTACTTTATGTTATGGTAGTGTTACGGTAGACTTACTTGATCTTTTGGTAGACATACTGCATATTATGCTAGACTTAGTTTATGTTATTTTTTTTTTGGTGTAGGTACGAGTGTTGCACTTACTCGTGCATAAGAGTTTGGAGGAAATTATCCGGACTTCTTAGAAGAAGTGGAAAGGGGTGATGAGAAGCTACATAAATGCTTCGTGATATCTTAGCAGAAAGATTAGATGTAACCAAATGGGAAGTGAAGGTTATTTCCTCAAACCAAAGAAAAAGGAACACAAGAGAGAATGAGGTTCGGGAGAAGAAAGAATTGAAAAAACCCGTTGACACAGTCCCACAGGCTCAGCAAGAAGAGAGGAGTGTGATTGAAAATTCCCTTCTAGCTGAGCTTAGGAAGATTTCTGTAAGATTGGCAAGAATGGAAGAAAATTCGAGTTCTCACCGCCTTCGAATTAGCCAGCTAAAGGAGGCTCTTGCCAAAGTTCAAGATGAAGATGGTACCAAACAAGCATCTACCAAAGATGCTTCTACCGAAGATGCATCTACCAAAGATGCTTCTACCGAAGATGCATCTTCCAAAGATGCATCTTCCAAACATGCATCTAGTGGGAATGCTAGAGAAGAAGTTTAAGTTAGTAAACCCGTTGAGAAGGTTGTCAGTGATGCGTTATGTAACTTACTTTTACTATTCTAGTAAAAGTAACTTCCTTAAGTTACTTGAGTGTGAAGAAAGAATCACATTGTTACAACACATTGTACTTGTACACATTTGAATTTGAGCAACATCATATGAGCGTTGTATAAGGCTACTATGGTAGAGTTGTTGGGTACTTTTAGGAATTTTCTCATTGTTCAGGTTAACTTTAATGGTAGACTTTTTATCATCACCGTAGACTATTTTTATTCCTTATGGTAGATTTTTTAAAATTTTTCGTAGACTTTATATTATTCTTGATGGTAGATTTTATGGTGGAAATTTTTATCTCTTTTTTTTTTATTTAATAGTATACTTTGCTAATAATTCTTTACAAATTTAATCACCCATGTATACAGTCGTGGTTGGAAATGTTTGGTACATCAACAAAGAGGCAGAAGAAATATGCAGATAAGTGAGAGCACCGGCATCAGAAGAAATCTACAAAGAAGGGAGAGCACAACCAGCCTCCGAAAGCAGTGACACCTGTTGCGTATGTAGACATCAGTGACTAGGTGACACCCCTAGGAAAAAACAAGCTAAACAACAGCCAATAGATGTTCCATATTTGAAAAACACGAGCTCAGACTCGCTGAATCAAAATTTGGACATGGTACTGACTAAGTATTCTGAAGTTGAGAGACTGAAGCGTGGTGATAAACATGTATTAAAAAAAAGAGAAAGATTGCCTGCGCCCAATCAGATCTCTCCTTATATCGGATGCTTAGTAGTGAAGCGCATGCTAACAAAGTCGTATGACTCTTTTGAACCGGTTGAACCTGCTCGGCTGCAGTAACTCGTGGACTACATTGAGGAAGAAGTGTAAGTGTTTATTATATGGTAGACTTTATTGCAATATGATGGTAGACTTTATCGATATGAGATTAGACTTTATCGATATGAGATGGTAGACTTTATTGATATAAGATGGTAGACTTTATTGCAATGTGATGGTAGACTTTATGTATGTGTGATGGTAGACTTAATTGCAATGTGATGGTAGACTTTATGGATGTGTGATGGTAGATTTGCGGTAGACTTTTTGTTATATAGTGGTAGAGTAGACGTATGTAATGGTAGACTTACTGAAAGTTTGTTGTGACGCAGCTACACCCCTCTCGATGAATATGATCCAAAAGTTGACTTATTCTTACGACTAATGACAGCCAAAGAAAAATGAAAGGAGGAGAGGTACGGCTGGCTGAGCACTGAGGTAAATGTATTTTATAATTTTAAATGAAATGTGTTGTTTACATGTTGTATTAAACTACCATTTAAACCTTCTTCTTCCTGCTGCAGCATATGGCACTAGGGATGTCTTTCTTTAGAGGAAGAGATATGGTAAACCCTATTCCTTACCGTCCCAGGATTGCTTTTATCGACCCATGTTTTTCATCTATGTGGGGTATAGAATTCGTCAGAGACTTTCTTCCAAGTGAGAAGTCGTGGATATTCCCAGATGGTTATATAAATTTGTACAATGGTGGCACCGGGGCCAAGAAAAAATGGGTAGAGGATGTCGATACCTTGTACATCTGCCACAGTATCAATAACCGTCACTGGATTGCTTTAGAGGTGGACATGCCGAAGAAGAAGATAAGCACATATGATTCTATCTACTATGCTTACGGTGAAGAGGAAGATAATATGGTAGACTTTATTGCATATTATGGTAGACTTAACTGTATGTGATGGTAGACTTTATTGCATATCATGGTAGACTTAACTATATGTTATAGTAGACTTACAAGTCTCTCTTTTTGAGCGAGGATGAGCGACGATAGCAGTGACAACAGTACTGAAAACCTCATTCCCGAGGTTATGGATCGACAGACTAGGGCTAAGGCACGAAGTGAAGGTGAGTACGGAATTCTCTAGCGCTGTTTTTATGGTGGAAAACCAGTAATCACAACCTCATTCACTGGAACGAATCCGGGTAGAAGATTCTATACTTGCGAGATGGCCAATGTAAGCAAAATTGAGTTTTATGTTGTTCTTTGTTAGAATTTTAGGAAAATATTCGTTCTTCTGACTGTCTTTTTGTTTAGGATGGTGGTTGCATATATGGAAATGGTGGGATGAGGCAATGATGGAGGAGTTTCGTGACTTGAAACATGAAATTTTGGAACTAGAGGATCGGATGAGATACTTCACTCTTGGAGAAAATGACGAGTTGGTTAATCCGCCAATGATGTGGTGCAATGTTGCAAATCATCGACTCGAGATATGTCATCTCAAAGAATTGTACCAGGGGCTTGATGAAAACTTCAATGAGCTTAAGGCGATTGTTGCCACAAAACGTAAAGGCAATGACAATGAGATGAAGCTTATGTTCAATCTTGTTATTGCTGTGATTGTTGTGGCCGTCTTTATATTTTTGTTTGTTAAGTAGATAAGTATGTTGTTATGTTATGTTTGTTGGTTTTTGTTGTCGGCGTTTCTATTCTATGTGAGTAATGTTAATGACTTTTTAAATGAAAAAGTACAAGACTACTAAAGGAACAAAGGTCTAGTAAACACACAATAAGTTCTCGCAATGGAGTCTTCTTGTTGATTCCACTTCTTTCTCCTCTGACTCATAGTCATGAATAAGCTTCCCCTAGCTCCTAAATCTTACAGAAATCTTCCTAATGAGACTGACTGACTTCTATTCACTTTGTGTATCAACCAAATCTCAGTAACTAAGGAGGTAGATCTTGGTCTTGAAATGATTTTCCATTCATGAATTGTAAGGAAAACAAATCTTGGATTCAAAGCTGGTGAAAAATACTAAAGGTACAAAAGAGTCTACCACCATGGGAAGTAAATACGTCTACCACGATGGGAAGTTAAAAAGTCAACCACCATGGGAGGTTAAAAAGTTTACCACCATGGGAAGTATAAAAAATCTACCACAATTAACATTAAAATCTACCCCATCGGAAATATAAAGTCTACCAAAATTCCAAAAATCTACCAACTAAAGTCTTCCACTATATAACCAAAGTCTACCAAAAATCAATAAATCTACCGTGTGAGGAAAAAGTCTACCATAACCAACTCACTCGGGAAGTCTACCATCAACAACGAGATAAATCTACCACGGGTTACAAAATCTTCCGTCAAGTGAGTTAAATCTACCAAAATTTGGGAAGTCTACCGAAAAAAGTCAACAAGTCAACACTGGTAGAAAAATCTATCGTCACAATGGTAGACTTCTCCTCGTAAATCTACCACTACGTAGAAAATAATATCTACCGTAACATGACAACGTAAGTCTACCATGTATTCCTGTTAAGGTCTACCGTCACAACGGTAGACTTCTTCCCGTAAATCTACAATAAATGAGAAAACTAAGTCCATCGTAACATTTCAACTAAAATCTACCGTTTCGTTTAATAGAAGTCTACCGTCAAAGCTGGTAGACTTTTCCATGTAAGTCTACCACTGCATACAAAACAGAAGTCTACCGTCATAGCTCCGGTATAGTTTACCGATGGAGCTATTAAGTCTACCATCATAGCTCTGGTAGACTTAAGTTCTGGTATGCTTACGTGGCAGAAATTCATTAATGATATTTTCGTAATTATGTTTTTCGTCAACAAACGAATGGAGGGCAAAACGACCATTTAAAACAAAATTAGGTTGTTTAAGTAATATCCAAATATTAAGATCGGTTTAATAATAAAATTAAAAAATAAAGGTTGTTTTAGCGATCCTCTCTTTATTTTTTTAAAACTTGAATTGTGGCATTTTTTAGTTTTCCCATGAGATAATATAAATATGTATTTTTGGGTCACAAACGTACTTTTATTCATACTGATGCAAGTACATATTCTTTGAGTTGAATTGGGAGTACATATTAAATTAGGAATTAATTAGTTATTAGGAGGAATGGACATGGGAAGATCCCAGCAACAACAATAAAAATCACCTAAGAATTTTGTACAAACACCTCCTCTCTTGGTACCCAAGGATCCACATCTTGCAGTGCATTCCTTTGCGCCTTTACATAACCCCGCGATACGACATGTAGCCTGAAGTTGGCCTATTTGGATCATAAACATTAACTATATTTTAAATACAAAAATAATCAATATAATATTTTAACATGTAAATTCCAAAGAGAACACACAACTTCTTGTGTATTAGAATTTTGACTCCACCCATTAAAATAATATTTGATGTTTTAAATGGATTATAGATCGAGAAAAAATATTTTGGTCTTCAGACAATATAACATTAAACAAATAAATATGTTACCTGTAACCATGGGCATAAGGATGACGGCAACTACCATCAACAGAGGTATTGAAAGAAATGAATTTTTTTTGGTTGTCATTAGTTATGTTTCTTGAGGATGCAACAACTTGTAATCTAAATAGCCTTCAAAGAAAATAAAATGTATAGAAAAGTAAGGTTCATAATCACTATTTGAAGAAATTCTTGTATTATAGAAATATATATACATAGAATAACAAAACTAGTATTTTTAATAATAAAAATAATTGTCGGAATGCCCAAAGACTTATTTTCACTGTTTAATAAACAATAGTCTCTTCAACATAAACTTCTAAAATTTGCTACGATAACTGAACACATGTATTTACCTTTATTTTTTTCTAATATTTTGTTGCTTACTAAGAAAATACTGTGGTTGTCTTGAGTGTGTATCTTAGTATATATATATTCCATATTGTGTAATGAGTTTTCCATAACATAAATTTTGACTATAATTTCGGTCAACAGATTTTATTATTTATTATATTTCCTATTAAGACTGTGTTTACATATTAAGTTGATATTCTAAAATGTAAATTTATCTCAAATATTTTTGTATATCATAAACGACAATACATGGAGAAGTATCGCATACATTAAATTTAATTATTATATTTCATTTAAACATATAAATTATATTTAAAAATAGCAATAAATAATACACTAAAAATGTCCGAGACAGTCAAACCATCCCCTATATATTATTTGAGAAGTATCTTTATAGAATAAACCTCATAAAGGGTAAACAATTACATCACATTGCCATTACATCTAAGAACAAATTAAAATATTTCATTAAGGGTAGTTTAGTTATTAATTATTATACGATTTTAAGATTTTCTTTAAAAAAAAGATATATCTAGATTACGGTTTAAATACTTCCTAAAAATCTTCCCAACAAAATCGCAATCTACATCAAATCTCTTTTTTTTTTGGAAAATGAAATTAACATTTAATTTAATTTAATTAGTTTGATTAATTAAATCAATAAAATCTTCACAAAATCTATTTTTAACTTCTTTTTAAAAAATTTAAAAATAAATAAATTTATTAAAACGAAAATTATAATATTGAAAGAAGTAAATATGTTAACAATTATTAACTAAATTATAATTTTAAAAATACAAAAATAAAAATTATTTTTAATTTACATACTAAAAATCATTTCATCAAAAGTATATTATCATATTTTACTAAAAATAAAATTGATATACATATATTAAACTAAAATTTTTAATAAATTAATATTATAATTTAATAAATTATTTAAATAAATATTTAATGTTTATATATTTGATTTTTTTTTAAAAAATTATCCTCTTAATAATATTATGGAAACACTTTTTAGAATCTAACTTTAAAGTTTTTTTAAAAAAATTATATAAGGAAATTATTGGAATAAATCATTTAAAGAACAAAACTAATTGTTTTATTAAGAGTATTATTGTAATTTTTAATGGGTAAAAACTACAGAATATCTGAATACAAATTATTTATTAAATTTTAAAATTTTATTTAACATTAACTAAAGTATACATAATATTGATATAACTAATCTAAAATATCAAACTTAATTGAATATATATTTTTATTGATAAATTCTCTTTTTATATATTTAGCATTTATCTTATTAATTTTAAATTTTGTAATAAAAATTTATAATATCTCCTATATATTATTTGGGGAGTACATTTATAAATAAACATTAAAAATTGTTAATATTTACATCACATTGTCATTACTTCAAAGAACAAATTTTAATCTCTCATTAAGAGTATTTTAGTCATTAGTTATTATGTGATCATTTAATAAAATTATTTAATTTATGGTTAAAAAAAAAATCCAATTTGTTAATATTCCAAAAGGATTTTTGACTATTTCCAAAAAATTGGACTTGTTAATCAGATTTGTTTATAATCGATTATTGTGGTTACCAAAAGAATCGGATTTGTTAATATTCCAAAAAAGATTTTTTACTATTCCAAAAAAATCGAATTTGTTAATAATCAGATATTTTTATAGGATTTGTTAATATTCCAAAGAATTTGTTAATATTTCAAAAAATCTAATTTGTTAAAATCTGATTTAATTTTATTTGCACAATCCGATATTAATTTGCACAAAAAAAGTTGGATATTCTATTATTAATTTTTTTTTATTGAAAAAATCGGATTTGTTTAGATTTATTAACCCGTGTTGTAGCACGGGACAATTTCTAGTTGATATGTAATCGAGACTTCCCATATCTATAGGACTCATACATTTTTTTAATGAATCACTTAAACATAACGATTTTTTTAATATTGTTTTTTCTTTGTTTTTTTGTTATCAAATCAAAAGAAACAAATCATGTATTATAATGGACTTTCCAAATGAATTTTTGAAATAAAATTATGTTAAGTAAATGCTTTTAAAATAAATTTATTTTCATTTTACTAACGAAAATAATATCAACGGGACTGCTAACTAGGTATCCATCTCTACCTTTACACAGCTCAAATACAATATGGACTATCTGAAAAGTATATGTCGATCAAGAATTAAAGATCTCATGGAAATAGTTGTTGATGATTATAGTTAAATGATATCCTTCATCGAAGAAAACTTCATTCTCATCATTCAAAACCTTAAACCAGTACGTTGTAGGTTTTCCGTACTTTGAGTCACCGCATAAAAGAAACCCGTATGTATATCTCCACTATGGAACCACAAGATTCAACTTCTTTGTTTCCATAGTTCTTTCTCTCCCAGATAGATTTTCTCTAGGGGAGTAGGGATATGTCTAATTAGTCCAGGGTATGGGAGATACGCTATAACAACGCCTCTAAAACTACTTGCATATCATGTTAGTGTTGAACATACACGCAACTCAGTGGCATAAACTCGGCTCTGGTGTCTTCTTCATCTTGGAAATGTGGAGATTAATAGAAGTTCTTTAGTTAAAATTAATTTTCCATTCAAAATTCTATTTGACACATCCGATGTTATACGTGGAAATAGTGGCGGATCCATAAATTTTTTAAAAGGGGTTCAGATCACTACTAAATATAAAAATATTAAAATGTAATAAAATTTTAAAATGTTTTACAAAACCATCCTACGATCTTTCATGTCCTGAAAGATTTTCATCACAATCTCATTTGTAATAGTTTTAAATACATCTTTTTTAATGAAACAAACTAAACAATCATTCAGAAATTGATCTCCAATCCGATTACGACAATCAGTTTTCACGATCTTCATTGCTGAAAAACATCTCCCAACGGTTGCAGTAGCAACTGGCAAAATCAAAACCAACTTCAAAAGCCTATAAACCAAAGGATGTGATATATATTTTCGTGTTTCTACTAGCATACAAGCAAGTTCTCCAAGACTCTTTAGATGAGTAAATCTTTCATCCATTCGAACATTATCAATGTAGATATGCAATTGTTGCTCAAGAGATATATATTCCCCATGGCTAAAGTCATCTGGATAGAACTTAGATAACCTTATCAACTTCGAGTGGTCAAACTGAGAAAATAAATCA
Source organism: Boechera divaricarpa (assembly GCA_026770425.1). NCBI lineage: Eukaryota > Viridiplantae > Streptophyta > Magnoliopsida > Brassicales > Brassicaceae > Boechera > Boechera divaricarpa. The sequence goes on along the minus strand of CM049186.1, from coordinate 3,913,250 downwards.
ATAGGAGATAAAGAAGCAGCACAAATAAGTAGTTCAGTGTTCACCTCATCGAAACGATCATCAAACTCCTAAAGCTGCAAATCCAATACAGCATATAAGCAATTGACCTTATATTGATGCATATTTGTAACTCCTAATTTTTTTCTTGGCTTCCTTGAGTTGACAAAATCTTCTTCCATGTCAAGCTTGTCAATATCATGTTTCTCACAAAAAGAATATACTTTTAGTATGAGAGAATCCCATCCATCATCCCTAAACTTTTGTAATTGTCTTTTAGTTGATTTCACCAAGGACATATCATTCAAAATATCTTGATCTCTTCTTTGCAAAGCCATGGACAAGTTGTCTGGAACTCCTAAAAGATGTATCATCACTTGCAAGTAAAATGCAAAATCAAAGCTGTGAATGTACCTGAGGAGACCATGTGATTGAGGTCTTTTCAAGTCATCCACACCTTCGGCTTTTATATTCTCAAGTACAATAACAATGAAAGAAAATAATTCAACCAAACACAAGAGAGTTTTGTAATGAGAACCCCAACGAGTATTTTCTGGTCTTTGAAGACTAACTTCTTGATTTAATCCTGTCCCAGTGCTGATATCACCATCATTAATTTCTTTTTTAATCATTTTCCTATGACACTCGATAATCATATCTTTTCTCTTGCATGATCCTCCCACCATATTAAACAATAGAGAAATCATATCAAAAAAATCTCTGCCACAATAACTAAGTACAATAACAATGAAAGAAAATGTTTTTTTGCCACTGCCACAATAACTAATTGAAGTTGATGAGCAAAACAGTTGACATAATATGCTGATGCATTTTCTTTTAAAATTAGTGATCTTAATCCATTAAACTCACCTTTCATATTGCTTGCTCCATCGTAACCTTGGCCTCATATTTTTTTGATGCTGAGTCCACACTTAGCTAACAACGAATCAATGGCTTGTTTCAAAGTTGTTGAAGACGTCTCACTTACATGAGTAACACTTATGAATCTCTCATTGACTATCCCATTTTTATCAACAAACCAAAACACTACAGCCATTTGTTCCTTGTTAGAAACATCAGCAGATTCATCCACCAACAAACCAAAAACATCGTGATCAATTTCTTCAATGATAGACTTGATTACCTCTTATGCAAAACAATGCACAATATCTTTCTGAATCGTTGGAGATATCATCTGATTATTTTTCGGAGCATTTTCTAAAACAACTTTGCTCACAACCTCGTTTTGTTCAGCAGTATATTTGAGGAGTTCCACAAAATTTCCCCTATTAAGAGATCCTTTTGTCTCATTATGGCCACGAAAAGGTAACCTTTGATGCAATAAGTATATTGAAGCATCAATTGAAGGAAAACATGCTTGATCGACTGGTCTTGTTTCATTAGGTTTTCACACTTCATGACTGCATGGTTATGAAAACTATCAACTTTTCCTACATGGTCTCGTACTTTGCTGAATTTAATTATGCCAACTAGTGAAACTTTGGGTGCTCCAAATATCATTTTTTCCTGCCTTGCCAGCATCATCTCTGAATAAATAACAACAAAGGTAAAATACTGCATCCTTCTTCACATTATACTCTAGCCAATTATTGTACATATCAAACCAAGCAGGATTAAACCGCCTCCATACGCCTCCTATCAGAGTTTGTTTAAAAGTATGGTCATGACGTTGACAAGGACTTTTCATCAAATATTTGCGAATTACCTCATTTCTTTGATTTGGATGATATTCTGATATTTTTTTTCGATCAGCTGGATCCATAATAGATCATCTAAATCAAAGTTTGATGAAGATGGAGCTTTTCTTTTCAGATGGAGAAGGAGAAGAATTTTTTTCCCTTTTTTTCTAATTCTGCACAGAGAGAGAGATGGAGTAGGAGAAGAATTTTTTGTTTTCCCTTTTTCTAATTCTACGAGAGAGAGATATGGAGAAAGAGGATAGTTTCTATTTTTTAGGGCTAATAACTTCTATTTTTTTATAGGTATAATACTTTTTTGTTATTAAATATGTATTTAATGGGCTGAAATTTTTTCCAAAAAAAAAGATAGGGGTTCATGGGCTAGATTTTTTTCTAAAAAATAGGGGTTCAAACCCAATAAATAATACTATAAAAATTTAATACAAAAAAAATATCATACTAAATTTTTTTTTTTATAAAAAGAAAGGTATTGAACCCCATTTGGTGCACATGGATCCGCCTTTGCGTGGAAATTAAAATATTGTAAACGAGCATAATATAGAGATAAGTTAGTTTTTAATTTATTAACTTTAATAGATATTATCTATCTAAAATAGAGGAAAAACTATTTTTAGAAAAGCCGTATATCCTTATTAGTTAAATTTAAAGATAAATTAATGTTTTCGGAAAATATGTCACATATATAAATATGACATTTATCAATATATGAAAAAAAAAATTAAAAACATATTGCGGGAACTCATCTAATAAAAAAAATAACTTTGAAAAAAAATTCTTAGAAAGCCATACTCTAAATTAATAGCTTATCCCATTATCCTTCTTAGTCCGTATATAAAAAAATATTACTTTTATGCAGAACTCCTTAAAAATACTATTTACTGATAAAAATTACCCTTAACAAATAATCCATCGACTTATTTGAAACTTCAGTTTGTTTGAAATATTAATTTCTTGGAGAAAATTACCCTTAATAATCCATCAATTTGACCCTAAAAAGAAAAGAAAAAAAAGTTTCCTTCAAATTTAACTCTTAATTAATTTAATTGGTTGACAAAAAAATAATTAATTTAAATATGCAGTCTACGCGCCCACGTTTCAAATTACCATAAATGCAATGCTCAATAAGAGGTAGATTAGGATTTGAACATTAGGGCTTTTTTGTGGTTTAGGTTTGCTTATCTGAAGTGGTTTAGATTTAAAATCATTCAGAAAACAACAAATTTCATTTCCGAATCTCTTATCTCCGACCAGATTATTCTGAAAATATTTCTTTCTCCACCGGTAAAGATGATGTTTAATCTCAGTGCCTGCGACATTCCACAAATACCGAGGCCCAGCAACAATGATCATGATAAGACGACAGGTAAGTGTGGTTCTGATTCTGGGTTGGGAGAACGAGCCGTTAAATCAAGATTTTGTGATAATCGAAAATATGAAATAGACTTGTGTGCATAGATCTATATGACAGGAGAATCAAGATTACATGTTCTACACAGGTAACATCTCGAGGAAGAAGCATCAGCGTTTAAGGACAGAAGAACAGGACAACACCGGTAACATCATCACTTCCGTTTTATCTTAGTTTGATGAGTTTAAGACTAAAGTATCTGAAGCTGGTTTTAACATGTGGAATTTTTTTGACACAGTACTTACGATAGGGAAAAAAGTGAGGAAGAACATATCAGAATCCGAAGCTGGTTCGTCTTCATCGAATAAATCTTCTCTTGTGCCCCTTTCTATGGCTTCAAATCTAAACGAAGATGCTCTGGTGAATTTATTTAAAGTCGCATATTGTGGTTTGTTCAGATCTTTGTTGTTTTGTTAATCCAGTTTGGTTTAGGAGAAAACTTGTTGAAACAAAATCAAAAGTGAACCTCAATACGGTTTTTGTTTTGTTTTATACACTACCTTAGGTAACTCTTACTACAAGAAAACACGGCCATAACCGACGGACATATCCATCGGAAAGCCATCGGGAACGCCTATTCTCAATGACTAACCGATGAAAACCGTCCATCGCTTTTAGAGTGTCTGTAATTATTATCCGTCGGAAACTTGCGACATATTGCCGACGGACACAAAATCTACGGATTTCCGACGGTACAGTCGTCGGAAACAAAACCCGACGGGTAGATCCATCGGTACAGTGCCCCGACGGCTGACGGATACCCGATGACAATGGCCGTCGGTAATGGTCTATTCCAGTCGATTAATCCCGGCTGGTTCATATTGGACGGTTTAACGATTCATATTGGATATGTTTTTTAAATTTGTTTGTGTAAAAAACGATTTAGAATACGATATAAACAATTAAATAAAATTAGAAAGCTTAGTTATAACCATAATATTTTTAATTAATAATTAAAAATAAAAAATAATATATAAATATAAAATAAAAAAATAAAACATTTTTTCATAAAACATAAATATAAAAATAAAACATTAAATTAGACTACGACATCTTTTCCGTAGTCTATTCTTCCTGCATCCTCTTCAAAAGATCCGCACACTCCTTGTGGATCTTCTATTGTTTCTCCTGAAACTCTTTCATCCGTGCTTCAACCTGTTTATCCATTTCATCAAGTTCGGTTCACAGCTCGTCAATAATATCTATTACTTGCTGAGCCGGAGTCGGGACACAAACCGGGGTCGGAGCCGGAGCTGGGACTGGACCAGAGCACCGGAATCGGGAGCATCGCTCGAAGCAATACTTTCAGAAGCCATCTGCAATTGCAAAAAAAATATTTAGTACATATTATTTCAATTTTAAAAAATAAGTTTCTGAATAAGAAACTAACATTTGAAGCAGAAGCTGTTCCATAACCCGATGGAAAATCCCTAATAAAAAAAATACTTTGCGTCTCCTATAAGTAAATTTAGGTTTGTCCATATATACACAAAAATAAATATATAACCTATGATTCCAATCTTGCATTTCTAAACTAAATAATAAAACTGAGATTCAAAACTAAAATTCTAAACTTACAGTTTTAGAGGAAGGAAGGAAGTTTGATTTTTTTTTTTCTGTTTGATAAGTTTTTTTTTTTGATTTGTGGTAAAATGAGAGGAGGAGCTCCGTATATATACTGAAAATGTATCCGACAGATTCACAACGGACACGTAAATATTCCATCCGTTATATATCGGGAAGACATTAATATAAGCAGCTTCCTGATGATTTTAGCGTGTAAATCGTTCGTGATCCCGCTGACTATCCGATGGATTGGCGACGGATTGGAGCCAGCCGTTGGGAGTCCGTCGGTTACACGTAATTATGGTTTAGCCGGTCAACTTTTTCCACTCTCGGTAAAGAGAAACGGTTAATGCTTTGCATTTTAGTAAACGACCCGACGGAACCATCATACCTATTGGCGATCTGTCGGGAACCAGAAACCCTAAATTGGCTTTACCCGACGGATCCCCAACAGAACCATCATACCGGTCGGCGATCCGTTGGGAAGCGGAAACCCTAAAATAATTTTACCGACGGATCATCTTTGGCTTGGGCATATCCGTCGGGAATTCATAAGTAAGCTAACCCTAATTTCTATATCCCGACGGATACCGACGGACAGGAATGTGTCTGTCGGTAATCCGTCGGCTATATTTTACCGCCTATAAATACACCCATTCGGTAATTCATTTGAACAAACCTTTTACAGAATCATTTACAGAGAATTTGAAACTCCTCCTCTCAGCGACAAAATTTTTACAGTTTTTGATTTCAATCTTGAAACTCTATTATTATTATTTTTTGTATGAATGTTAAATTATATTCAGGACAAAAAAAATTAACGTTTTTACAATGAATGCATGTAGAAGCAGAAATTAATGAATTAAAAGATCCGATTCTTTATCTGGAATGAACAGTAACCTCGTTAAAACCCAAGATTGGAAATTCCGATGTGTAAAAAATCAATCCTGGGAAAAAGAGTACTAACTGCTTATTAAGAGTAAGAGTCGGTGCTGAAAACAAAATAGAAAAACAACTCCAATGGAAGAGTCTTGCCAAGATGTTATCCGATGAACAAACGTGTGACATTGGTGAAGCCGTAGATCGAGTTTGTATTGGTGCCGTATAGCCGAAGCCGGAGATCAGACTTGCTGAAGTGACTTTGGTTCTAATGATTCTCTGTTTGTAAGCCATAAAGAAAACAGTCCTTGGGGCGTTGGTATGTGGTTGGGATTGATAATATTCGATTTCGAACACCCTTCTGAATAGTATGAAAAATCTTATTGCCAGCTTCACGTTACTAGAAATACAAAATACCAATATATTTTGTTTATTTTGGACACGTTGGTTCTGGTAACTAAGAAGTTTTAGATTGGAAATCTGAAATTGTAAGATTTTTACATTTACCTATCGACGGTTTACCGAGGGAATTCCGACAGTACAGCGTGATGGCTGTCGGTAATCCGTTAGGTATTTTCCGACGGTTTCACCTATCGGGTGTTTCCGACGGAATAATCTACGGCTGAAGAAAACCGATGGATTTAAGGCGACGAATATTTGCGGTAGGTTATCCGTCAATTATAACCGACAGATAATTTTTCGTCGGGTAATCCGTCGGTTAGCCGCGTATTTTCTAGTAGTGTCTTATGTACTTTTTCAATTTGTTTTACCTTTAGTTTTGGTTTACATTGGTGTTTTTATTGAAGTTATACATTTGGTTTGGATTCTGTTAATAGCAATCAATCAAAATTAAAATTCAAGGAAATTAAGAGATTTGGGGTTGATGGATTAGATTCATATATTATGAGAGTATTACGGGATGGATGATAGTTTTCCATACATGGGTTTTCTCTTTGAAATTATCAGGTAAACCCAACGGACAGTCACGTCTCTATAATTCCTTTGTTTCCTATCATATGGTTTCATTTTGATAGGTCCGATTCCATGCATATGGAATCATGAAACTAAAGAAAATGTTGGTTCTTGTTTTTTTTTTTTTTCTTTTTTGTCCTAAACAAAGTATTCTTTCATGGTTGATATATTATTGTAAAATTTGCTAATATAAGCTTGGCCAAGCTGAAAAGGCTGGTGGTGTGCGTCCTGATTTACTTCAAACGATGGAAGTAACGCACACTAATAAGAAAATAGGTGAGATTCAAGATCCCATCATTTTAGACCTCGTTCAGAATCTGAAAAAGAAGAAAGAAGAAAAAATTGCCGCATTATCTCAGGACGAATCTGAATCATCTACAAATTTTGGCTCTGACGAGATTTACCGCTTGGTTTTAGATGTACGTTGTAGTATTAACAATTATAGTAAACATTTTTAATTTATAGTAACAATTATAGTTTAAAATTCCTAGACTGAATTAGCATCATATTTTTTTTGTAACCTTGCTCGTGTAGCAAAGTGATTACATTCCGAACATGTTTGTCAATTTGCCTAGCTAGTACCGTTGATGGTGTTGGCGGCTCTCCGTGTCTCCGAGAGTTTCTTTCCCTCCAAATATTGTAGATTGATGCTTGAAAGGCATGGCGAAGGAGGAACAATTTCAGACGTGGTATGGCTGAAGCGTTTAGAATGGATTGAAATTGATTCAGTTGGTACAAAAATTTGATCCAAGTAGACCACGACTCAGATTGGACCATATGTCTGAAGAAAATCTGCAGCTGAACAAAAGATGATCTCGTTATTCATCTATGTCAGTACATAAGACACAGATCGGGTTTGTTCCTTGACACCATTTCTTCATTCTATCCCCTGTATAAAGGCTGTCCTGTGCCGCTAGCCATGTCAGAAAAGCAAACTTTGGTATTGCATCTGAAAACCAAACTGATTTAAACCAAGGCACGATTAAGTGAGGTGTTCGAATAATATTCCAAGTGCTCTTTGTTGTAAACTGGCTTTGAATTTATCAGATGTGTATAGACAAAGATGTATATCCGGTAATGTCGACTGTTTGACTTGTAGAAGACGGAGAGTTGCTTCAATCTCATTTAAAATTTCTGAACAATTATGTCTGGTCCGATGCCTTTTCATGGTTGTATCTAGTGTTGCCTCCAAGTGAATACCAAGATCAACTAATCCTCTATTTCCCGTTATGTCTATCAATCTTCCTAAGCCACACCAAACATCGTACCAAAATGATGTTGTTTGACCATTGTTTACCTCAACCTTATGAAAAGATTTTGCCAAATTTCTGTACTTGAGAATTTTTTTCACATCCATGATCCCATGCTTGTATTCTCTGTCGTATTCCAAAAGGAACTCTTTCAAATGATATTCTTCCATATACAAGAAAACCAAAGCGAATTCTGTTGTGAGATGATCCTCCAAATGAGTTTTAAGCAACTCACCTTATTTGTTTCAACAAGGTCTTTTATACCCAGCCCTCCTTCTCTCTTAGGCTGACAAACGTTTTCTCAAGCTACTTTTGCTTTCTTCGAGTTTCGGTCAGGTCCAGACCACAAGAAAGCTGAGCAAAGTCTACCTATTTCGGTGATGCATCCTTTTGGTAATCGGAAAGTAGACATCCAGAAATTTGTGAGGCTTAGAATGACGCTGGTTATGAGTTGTAAGCGACCCGCAAAAGATAGAAAACGTGCTGTCCACAAATTGATTTTTCCTCTTATCTTGTCCATCAACACATTATAGTTCGTAGTTGTTAATCGCTTTGTGAGGAGGGGGAGATCCAAGAATCGGACAGGCAGCTGTCCTTGAGCAAAACGGAAATGTTGAGACAATTTCTTGACAAAAATTGTTCGATACTCCCGCAAGAAAGATTGTTGATTTCTGAATACTAATCCTTAATCCTGACCACATAACAAACTGATCAAAAATCCTCATAACCCCTTCAATTGAGCTCTTAGTTCCATCAACAAATACCAACAGGTCATCAGCAAAACACAAGTGAATTAAATGGATATTCTTACATTTTGGGTGATAACCAAATGTTTTTTCTCTGCTTCGTTGTCCATCATGCTTGAAAGGACATTCATACAAATGATGAAGAGAACAGCCTTGTCTCAATCCTCTAGAACTCCTGAAATAGCCTACAAGCTCGCCGTTAACCTGAATAGAGAAAGAAGCCATAGAAATGCATAGATTGATCCAGTGAATAAATCTTGTCGGGAAGTTAAGTGCATGGAGAGTATTAAGTAGAAAGGACCATTCTACTGAATCGAAAGCTTTCGATATATCAATTTGCATTGTACATCATGGTGAAACTGATTCCTTGTGATAGTCTTTCACTAGTTCAGCTAAGAGGACATTCTCCATCAACAATCTATCTTTCACAAAAGCTGATTGATTCTGAGCAATAAGTCGAGGTAGCAGAACTTTAAGTCTATTTGCAAGGATTTTGAAGATGACTGAGGACATTACAACAACAGATAGGCCAAAAATCTTTCATCTCTAAAGCATCAAATTTTTTGGGAATGAGAGCCAAAATCGTGGAGTTGATACCTTTGGAAAAAATCTTGTTACGAAAAAAGATTTAATCGCAATTCTTAAATCCTTTCCGAGTATGGGCCAAGCCGCCTTAAAAAATTCCACTGTGTATTCATCTGGACCTGGAGATTTATTATTTGGCATTGAGAAAATAATCCTCCTTTTTTCCTCATCAGAGACTTCTAGAATCAGTTCCTTTTGCTCCTCTCCTGAACATTGGAATTTAACGTTTTTTTCAGCTCTTCCAGTGTAACACCTAAAAAATCCTGGGGCCTATGATTCAAAAACTCCTCAAAAATTCGGACAGCTTCACCTTTTATATCCGTAGTAGACCTCAACACATCACAATTCACTGTTTTTATTTCTCGGATCGTATTTTGTTTCTTTCGAATCTGGGTTGACTTGTGGAAATAGGTGTTATTTTTATCCCAACTTTTAACCAATGCACTTTCGATCTTTGCTTTAGAAACTGCTCTTCCATAATAGACAAAGGATTCCACTTATTATAAGCAATAATCTCCTCATTCAAATCAGCAGGCGACAGTGACAGCAAATTTTTCTCTTGCGTTGAACAAAGATCTACGTAAGCTTCTTTTGTTCTCTTCGTAAGATCAATCAAGTTTTCTTTTCCAACAGTTTGAGACCAGGCTTCAATAGCTTCAGCTTTTTGGCTAAACGATGCAAAGCTGATGTTGAAATGAACAAGGGAGGAGTAACCAGCGGCTGAAAAGAAGGCAATTTAGCGACCGAATTAACAAATTTGAATAGCTTACGACCTCCCTGAGTGAAAAGACCCACCCCGATGCGCAGAAATGAAAAGAGTAATTTTAAATTTTTTTTATTTTTATTTATTTTTTTTATTTATTTATTTTTTTTTTCTTAAGGATCGATACATCCTCTGCTTAATCGATCGATCTTCAACACCAAAAAGGACCCGGAAGGAAATCAAAGAAAAATGGATCGATCGATCACCCGTGGACCAATCTATCTTCACACCCTAAAACGGTCCGGAAATTTTTATGTCAAAACGGATCGATCGATCATACCTTGATCGGTCGATCTCTTAACCTCCACCAAAAATAACCTGATCGTTCTGGCCAAAATAACCCGCCGGGATCGATCGATCTCACCTCGAGATCGGTTGATCCTAACCCCTAAAAACTGGCCAGAAATCTTCTGCTTCGAAAACAACCTACAGGATCGATCGATCTCTCCCTTGTCCTGCGCCCAAAACAACTTCACTCAAGCAACACACAATAACATCCAACCATAACCATGACATTACTTAAGCATTCAAAACGACCTTAACATACCAAATGCATCATAACAAATCTAATACATTAGCAACCTAAACACACGAGTTTATAACAACACCAAAGATGCAAAAAAAGAAACCTGTTGTGCCTAGATCATCCGTCTTCCTTCTCGGCCTCGGTTCCACGAGCTCCGCTACTTAAGACTTCTCCTTACCTGCACCAAAAGAGGCGCGTAAGCATTGATAATGCTTAGTGAGGCGGTCATCCCGTCCCCACCACGACACGAACATACAATTACCAAACTTACCGCAATCAACATGCAATGCAAACAATCAAACCATAACATGATAGAGCTCTATCGTCACACACACAACACACAACTTGGACTAGCCATAAATCACACCCATATGGTCAACCCCTACATCACACATCAATCACGAAAAGTCTAATAATTGTATGACTACGCTACGGTCACGCACTCACCTCGAATACGGTTGAAACGAAGAACACTCCTTGACGGTTTCCAAGCCTTAAGCTTACTTCTTCTTGGCTCTTCCATAGCCAACACCAAGGTAGCACCAAAACCCTAACAAAAGATCACCAAAACACTTCTCAAGAGGTGATAACAATCTCTCAAACTCGGATTATCCAAACCCCAAATCGGATTCCTTCCTCCAAAAACAGGGCTTTCTTTAACCGATCATAACTTTTACCCTAGATCAAATTTAAGAAATTCCTTCGGTGAACTTCAAGATCAAACTCTCAACAACCTATCTACCAAAGTTTAGCTCAAAAGAACGAGAATTGAGTGTCCAAACACTCACTCTACTCAACCCCGACGAAACTGTTCTGTTTGGAGCGGTTTTGGGAGAAAAATCATATCTCTCAAACCACTCAACATAATCCCACGAAATTTGGTAGCTAACTAGGTAATAGATTGAAGAACTTACCCATATAATTTCAACTCAATCCCTGCTTGTTTGATACCCCGATCGAAGCTCTCAATTCACCCCAAAAATCTGTTTCTCAAGCCCTTCTCTTCTCTCTTCTCTTCTTTCCCTTCTTCTTCTCCTTCTCTTCTTCTTTCTTTCTCTCTATTTCAGCCAAAATATCTTTCCAAACAAAAGAAGAAGAGTGTAGAACCTTTTAGAAGAGAGAGGGAGATATATATATACATGTTTGTGTATATAATCATTGGTTTAATCACAATTAAACCAAACTAAACCAAATTCATTAAACCGCAACAATTGATTCTTCCACCTAATCCTTTCTGCTCGGTTTAGTAACTTCGTCAACTATCCCGAAATACTCGAGACACCTTCCATCTCAAAATATTTCTCTGATTCCCGTCAAGATCCCGGAATTACCGTACAATTCCGCTAAACCGAACCACTCGGGATTACATCTCTTCGATCAATCCTTTGATCGAACCAACCCGCCTACCGCCCCTAGCACCCCCAATTAAGCTCGGTATCATCCCATACTCGGTTCAATAACACTCCCGGGTCTAACATCACAAGATCCTACGTGGTCACCCAACGGCTAACTCGTCGAAATCCAATATCCCCGGATTCGAAAAAGTCGAAATCCAATATCCCCGGATTCGAATAAGTCGAAATCCAATATCCCCAGATTCGAACGAGTTAAGTCCGTCAAACGACCTAGTATATTAGAATCCAATACACCGGACCCTAATATACTAAGTCCCCGTGAGATCCAATCATCATAGGATCCCACCCCGGTCTACCGATCTATTAGGATCAAATACCACATGACCCTAATCGGTAAACCCCATGGTTAGGATTAAATACCACATAATCCTAACCAACGTCATTAGAGCTAAATACCACATAATTCTAATGACTCCTCATTAGGGTTAACTATCGTATAACCCCAATGACCCGTCAATAGGATTAAATATCGTATAATCCTATCGACCCCAACCACATATTAGGATCAAATGACATAAACCCAAAAATCCCCGGACCAAGACGGAACGATACTTCGCTCTCAACTCCGCGACACACGAAATACCACATCATGTGTCAAACCCGTCGATACATGAAATACCACATCATGTATTCGATATCCCTAATACATGAAATACCGCATCATGTATTAATCCTTCTCAACAATCCGATGAACATCCATATGATATTAATTCCATCCAATTACACTATCCCGAGGGTTCATTACAATATAAGTCAAATACAATTACAACTCGAGAGAACGACTAAGGAACACGGATGTTACACTGAGCCAGCGCTTCCAAGTGAATTTGACATCTCAAGTGGTCTGAACATCCTCCTGTTTTGGTTATGTTCCATGAGTCATTCACCAATACTCTATCCAGTTTTTTACATATCAAACCCTCATCATGTTTATTACACCAAGTGAGGTGAGGCCCATAAAATGATAAATCAGTCAACGAACAGTCTCTCACGACTGACTGAAACTCTCTCATTCCAGCCGAGTATGTGGAGAATGTTGAATCATCTCTACCTTCAAGTGTTTCGTTGAAATCACCACTGTTTATTTCTGAAAATAGGCGACTCTTGATGCGATCGTAAGTCTTCCCAGAGAATTCTACGGTCTTCCATCTGGTTAGAAGCATATGCAAATGTACAAAAAAGAAGAATCAAACACGTTATTAGTTGGCTACTCTTGAAAACTGGAGTAATGCGTACCCCCACATTCTAAAGAACCCATATACGTCCAAGTGATGAGACTCATAGTTCGTTATTGAAGACCAACCATTACAGATAGAACAAATTATTCGAGATGTACGACTTTCCTTGACTCTTGTCTCTAGAAGGCATCCAAACTGAAAAGAAGATTGATTAATCCAACTCCGAACAATATTATGTTTTTCAGGCTTGTTGAAGCCTCTCACATTCCAAAAGAAACCTGACAATTAAGTTTTCTTTTTTGGAATCCTTTTACCCAAGACACTTGGGATCGCAGTTGCTCGGGAAACATTGTCTGATTTATTGGCCTTATAAGTGGATCTTGTAGATCGTGGGAGAACCGTCCTAGTTCCATGTTCAATTACATATATCTGAACCTGAACAATTTCACCTTCTTCTCTTTCTTCACTTGCATTTTTTGGTTCAGTTTTTCTTCTTCGTCGAGGGCAAGAATTAAAAAAAAAAAAACCTTTTTTCATAAAAGTCGTATACCCTAATTATTTATATTTAGTAAAAAATTTGATGTTACCTAAAATATGTCACATAAACAAGTATAACAATATATAATAAATGCAAATAAAAGCAAGTCGAGGTACATTTGAGCTTTCATTGTATTTTTACACGTTGTGTGGCACCGGAAAGATGATTGGTTATAACACTTAAGCCAAAAAATTTGACGCTAGTATGTTTATGTTGCTAATTTATATGAAAAGATGGATTATTTCTTTTGTATAGATCCTTGTGACGCATAAACTATTCAAGCTATTCCAGTAAGAGACATTTTTAAACAAGATAAACCAAGTTGGCATTTCACAAAATATGGTAAATACACGGTTAAATCAGAATATGCGTTTTTACAGGATCTAATGTCATTGGATATATCGATATCGAACTCGGGACCGAATGTTCGACTCCTGCAAGTTTTCAGCTGGTAACTAAATTGTCCGCGGAAAATTCAACATTTTATTTGGTATCTTTATTGGGATGTGTAACGATTATGCATAATGTTAAATCAAAGGGTATTAATTGTGATAGTCGTTGTGTGAGCTGTGACGCTAATGTGGAAACAATTAACCATGCTATATTCGAATGTCCTCCGGCTCTACAAACTTGGACTTTATATAAAGTTCCAACAGTGCTGGACATTTTCTCAACGCAATCCATTTTTTATAATCTGGATTATCTTTTCTGGCATATTCCTGAAACTAGTCTGGATGATAGTTTTTCTTGGATTATTTGGTATATTTGGAATGCTCGTAACAATAAAGTTTATAACAATAAGGATACGGATCCAAGGGACACATTACAATTGGCAGAGAATGAGGCAATGATCTGGACCGAGGCCCATGAGGCTAATGAGGACGAAGAAAACAATCAGATAAGTAATGGGACAAATGATTTAACGCCGGTGGATAACAAATGCTACATCGATGGTTCCTGGAAGGACTCAGATTTTTTTACGGGATTGGGATGGATTTACCAGCAAATTAGCGACCATAATATTCTTTTAGGTTCCTGCAGCATTAGAAGAAATTTGACACTTCTACATGCGGAATTAGAAGCTTTAATGTGGACAATGAAGTGATTGATCATCCAACAGAATAGAGACGTTCGATTCATGACGGACTGCTCAGAGTTAGTAAAGATGGTGAACTCTCCGATGGATTGGCTTGCCTTCGAGTCGTATTAGATGATCTGAAGATGCTTAAGGATCGTTTCTCCAACTTTTCTATCTCTCACATTCCACGTCTGTTAAACGCTAAGACGGATAATCTAGCTAGAAGTACAAGATATCTCTCGCGTGTTGAATGCTATGTAAACTCGATTCCACCGGTTTGGCTTACCATACCGTTTTAATTTACTATAAATTTGTTGACAAAAAAAAAAAAATCCTACGTCCAGAGGACAATACAGTTTTACTGTAGATTTGTTAAAACTGTAGATTTGTTTCGTGGTTAACATGGTAAAGCCAAATGAGAAATTATCTACCCTCTGTAGACCATAGAGATTGCAACTAAAAAGAGTGGGATGGATCCTTCAACAAAAAGATGGTACAATTGTTATGTTATGGTTTCTAGAAGAGAAGACAAGTGTAAACTTATTAACACTTCACTTAAAAAATAATATTTAAATTATTTTAATATTTTAAAAACCCCGAAGAAATATTAATTTGGATTTAGTATTATGAAATTTTTTCAACATGAGTTAAATTTAAATTTACTTAAATGTTTTTGCAAAACTTTTACACCAGATTAGAAGAAATTAAAATTAAGTTGTCATTAAATTAAAATAAATAATAATTCAAATATTTGATCTCAAATAATTCGGGTGAAATAAAAAATATCAAGAATCTCAGCAGCCAATAAGAACACAACACGTGTCTCAATCCATATTTTATTCCATAACTAATTTTTTCATCCAATCATTGTGTGCCACATGGCCTTTATGAGTTCCACCTTCACCGATTAAACATGTTGAAAAGATTCAATATGATTTAATCTACATCATTTTCAAATTTGTTTTTTTACTATGTGTGATTTAAGAATGGGCAAAATTTAGAATGTTTCATGACTAAAGAGATTTATAAATCTCTATGTGTGATTTAAGAGCTTTATTGTTTGTGACTGTAGTCTATTGTACTAATTAAGTTAAATTATATTAATTTTAATAAAAGTTATGTGTTGTAATAAAAATAGTGGGGTATGTTGTTGAATGTTATTAAAAAGAACTATTGTACAGCGTAAAAAATAAATAGATGTTGAATTATTAGGTGGAAGATAAAAGATGATATGAAATATTAAAAAGTAGAAAGTAGGGTATTGAATCTATAAACCATTGTAGATAGTCTTACATATCGTAAGGTGTAATTATTTGTACTTTTTTCTTGATTGGAAATTTGAAAGCTATAAGTTTAGTTAAATATTAATATATTTAGAACATATAGATTAAAGATTGTTAAATTTTTCTCTAGCATTTCTAATCCTAGTTTCTTTACATCTACTTTTTACTATTACAAGCATATGTATAAGATTCTATTATATTTAAAAATAATAATAATTTAAAATAATTACATAAATTTCATATATAAAATTAAAAATAAGAAATGTAAAAGTGATATAGCAAATTTTGATTGGTTAATCCTTTTCATAGTTCCTATCTCATGATTATCGTCTTAGTGTATATATAAATTAAGTTTCCTTTATGATAAAATATGATTTGCTACTATACAGGAACATTTTTTCTCAAAAATTGAGGACGATAGCAGTATATGAAGTAAGTGTTTAGGAAACACAATTACTATATACTAAGGTCCTATTGTAATTATTTATATTGTCTAAATCCTACGTGTAAATCTATCTATATATATATGTGTGTGTATACTCTCATCTAAAGTATCATCCAGACATATTACATTTACAGGGAAAAGGTGATTATGCCAAAGGACTTCTCAATAACTGTATATGTAATACGTATATAAGAGACTGCTTTTCTCACTTCACTAGTTCGCATATTGATGATAAGAAAATTGATGTGTTCACTTCCAGTGATGTGCATGACTTTTTCGTGCTATTTTATGCTGTAGCCTTCTGATGAGTCATTGCCATTGCATCGTAGAAGCAGCTGAGACATTAAAAAAGTTTTGAAGATTTCGAAATAGAGTAAAAACTTAAACTTATCAACAACCTGCTGTCAAAATCATAAAGGTTGTCCTATCGGTACGGTCTACTTCGAGTCGCCAAAGACGATTTTTTGAGATTGAATCCGTTCGGTGCCGATAATTCTAACCTGCGGAGTTCGTGGAACAATACCTATATAAACCTACGTCTTCCAAGTTCCACCGAAAGTCATCAACTAAGTGCTTTCTTGATGTTTTTTATTTTACGACTAGAAATGTCAAACATATGTTAGATATTTTAGGCTTTTTTTTTTTCCTTGTTTCTATCTTATTACTTTTTTTCAAACACTTATGTAAATCTTTAATTTATTTTAATCCACCAATAATTAAAAAGTTTTTGGTCAAAGTATTTTAAATGCCTAAACTCCATCGTTAAAGAGATTTTAAAGTGAAAACATAGTTTAATTGTATCATTACTCAGTAGTTATATATTAATTATTACTTTTGCAAAGACAATGTTTTAATAAAAGAAAATTTTAATCAGACGGAGGTGATTTTTTAAGTATTCCATTTGTATAATTTCAGACAATAGTGTTTGCTTCTCTCTCTGTGAGTAGAGAGATTTATTCTTCTTTGTTCGACGAGTATGAGTTTTTGTTGCTTTACATTTGGATTTTTAAATTTGGGAGTTGTTTTAATAAGTCAATATGAAGGATATTTCTTTAGGGAGTAATGTTAAAGAAAGCAAACAAGTTCAAGTTCCTTATCACCTCAACATCGAACCTGTTGATAATAAAGATTACGACCCTCAATAACATAAATGAAGTTGCAATCACCATCATCAAATTCGCATTGAGATCATAAGCAACATGTTTCCTTTCTTTAACATTACTCCCTAAACCCATATCCATTATATCATCTTATTAAAACAAATACCAAATCAAAAAATCGAAATGTAAAGAAACCAAATCTCAAACTTGCGGAACAAAGATAAAGAAATCGATCTACTCTTTGAGATCGAAGCAAAGACCATTGTCTGAAATCACATATATGGAAGGCTCAAATTTAAGTAGACGGGACTGATTTCGGGTACATTATCTGCTACCCAAGAATTTACTTTATCTGTTTAATCTTTTTATACCTTTAACCACCTCTAAAAGAAATTTCTCATATTTCAGTTTTTCTCCTAGCTAGAATATTGCTTTTTTAGTGGGTAAGTGAAATTTTCAGCTTTGATTCTCGTATAACATGCCGATCGATCAATCGGAGTAAGATTATTCGAGATCTAGGACCTAGTTGTTGTGAGATTCGAGACTTACTGGCTCTAAACATCATCAACGATCAAGACGTGACCAGTAAGTTTGGACATAAATATAAACTCTTATCTGAAACTGAGTGATATTAACACCATTTCTTGAAAGATTTTGTGCCTTAAATTAGTTTTGTATGTATCTATAAAAATACCTCTCATAGGGGAAAATGCTCATTAAATTCCTCATCTGTTTAAAATGAGCATATTTATTCCTGACATTCTTTGGTTGCAAATTTATTCCCGAAGTTATAATTGATTAAGCATATATATATTTTTTTTGCACGTGTGGGTTTTTTAATCTCTTCTTTCTTTTGTATTTTTTCCTCATAATTTCTTCTTTCTTCTCCGGCCATTCTTCCCCAAAAACAGAGCAACCCTAAAATCACTCAAAACCAAAATTGAGAGAAATCGCTCATAAGAGAAATCGCTCGTAAGAGAAATCGTAATTCCTCCTGTTTGAGATGAATCACCCTTTGTAAGTGAGGAGCTCCAGTCACGTTTTTGTAAGCGACGGAGAGGAGAGGAGGTTTGTTTCTTCGACGGTCATATACGTTCGAGGTTAGTTTATCATCATCCCATACATAAGGAAAATGATCACAATCGCTTTCTTTTTTCCTTCTTATTCCCTTGCCAAGACATGTTCTAAATTCCTCAAGTTCATGATTGCTTTTTTGTAGGGGCAATCATCACAGCAAGGCTCACAGGAAGGTGGATCATCACAGCCATCATGGCCATCATAATTACATGATTTAATGTTTGGTTAAAACCACTATGCTCTAAACTGAATGTATGTTGGTTGATCTAAACTGAATGTGTTTGTACTCTTATCTTTTTGTCTTGTTTTGCTGTCATTTTTTTTTGAATGCTGTGTTTTGGCTTTGCTAAGATTGAATGTTGTGTTAAGATTGAATGATGTGTTTTGGCTATGTTAAGACTGAATGTCGTGTTAAAATGCAAGAACGAATAAACCATGGCCAAGAACGTAACAGATAGAGTAAGCATAGATTAAGGAAATGTTGTTTTGTCCCTAAGCCTATATTAATTAATACATACATTCTCACGAAACAGCTAAAGTATGCAGACTGCATTTTAATCATGTTTTGTCCCTGTAATATGTGTTTCCTAATTAAAAATGCAGAATTTCCCAAACTGAATTTCACAAGCCTTCTAAACTGAATACCATAACTGAATTTAACACAAACATAAATCCATAACAAGTCTTACAAACAGAAAACCATAAAAAGTCTTCCAATGGAAATGTGATCCATAAACTAAAATCCTAGATAATGTGAAACATTATGCCTAAAGCCAAACCACAAACACAAATAAGAAACATGTTGTTCTTCCTTTTGAGCTTCTCTATTTCAGTTTTGCATCTTCAAACTTCTTCATTCAATCCAATGAGGTCATCATTCCTAGTATACATTTGTAAAATTTCTTGAACTTCCTATACATTCCTTCTTCCACCCATTTGAACTTCACTCTAAGATGCAAACTCATCGAATACTAGATAAGATGCAAACTCATCAGAGAGTACATTCAAAATAATAGTGAGACAGAGAACAATACTCTTAGGCTTCATATTCAAAAAAACTTATATTCGTGTTATTTGATATAACTAATTAAGGTACTCGTTGTTGACAAAATGAATTTTCAAGGCCAGACCAGAATGTATAAAATCGACAATTCCAAGAAGAGATTGAAATTAGATGGTCTTTATTGTGACGTGTGTATTTAGTTTGTTGCTGAATCTAAATCTAGGACTTTGCATCACCACAAGAGGTTAACCGTACAAGAACAGTCAAGGAACAAACCACGACAAAAAACCAAGAGACTAGCTTAAATGATTCAACGAACAAAGAAGAGATAAATCGAAAGCTATCCTAAACCAGACAACATGACCATGACCAGAAGAAATAAGAGAGGGCAAAACTATGATCTGGAAAATGCAAAGACTAAACCTTCGTGACCAAAAGAGCATACAAGATAAAATCCCAACTCGACTCGGAGAGTAGATTCAAACAAGAAATCGAAACTTACGGATTGAAAGGTATTTCGTTCAGCTTCGTGGCGATTCATCTCTTCGATCCAAAAACAGGAGGAATTGCGATTTCTCTTATGGGCGATTTCTCTTAATTTTGGTTTTGAATGATTTTAAGATTGCTCTGTTTTTGGGGAAGAACGGCGGGAGAAGAAAGAAGAAATTATTAGGAAAAAAAACAAAAGAAAAAGGAGATTAAAAAACCCACACGTCCCAAAAAAAAAAAAACGCTATGTTACTTCTGTTATGGTTGACTTCCTGAGGAATAAATTTGCTTAGTCAATTATAACTTCAGGAATAAATTTGCAAGCAAAGAACTTCACGAATAAATTTGCTCATTTTGAATAGATGAGGAATTTAATGAGCATTTTCCCCTCATAGTCCTGCATATTTTAAGGCAGGTTATATTTCCAATTAAGAAGCATCATAACCCAATAACATAATGTAAGAGCGAATAAAACCGAATTAAAAGAAAGCGATTAAAAGCATATATATAACGAATATAAATACGATAAGAAAATAAACGGAGACGAGATTTGCTCTATGTCCTTAACTCAATAAAGCGTCCGTAGTGGGACGGTTTTAGCACTTTTCGAGTCCCAGGATACAAACGATGTTAGACCGTTTCACAACACTCGAAAAAAAATCTCTGTACGTAGTATTCTACGATAAACTCAAGAACTTACGTTTTCCGAAAGAATGGAGAAACGGAAGCGGAGAGAGTTCGAGCAAGCAGAGTGTTTTTATTTCAGATGTTTTTCGCAAAGAAAAGTGTGTCTGAATGAATGAGAGGGTCTCACCTTTTATAGGGAGCCTTCGACTTGAGCGGCACACTCGTCATTAAATGCGCGTATTAAATCACGCAATTAATGCGGTGAGTAAATATGGTGCGAGAATATTTCGAGCGAATATTCCAGCGAATATTATGTCATTAATGAGAGTTGACTCGATTGATTTTGAAATCGAAATCGAATATGGTAAAAATATCTCGAACGAATATTCCCTCATTAATGACTCGATATGATTTTGAAATCGAAATCGAATATGGTAAGAGGAAATGTAATTTGGTCTAAGCGCTAGTATAAACAAAAACGGGGCCTTATGGACTTATAGTCTACTTGTACATTCTGGGAGGATTATAGTCTACTTGTTAGTGTCTCATTGTCTTGAGTAGGGCCGACCTAGAATATTAGACCACATATAAAACAATAATGGGGTCTTATAATATAATTTTATATATAATTTTTAATATAATGTCTATATTAGTTATTTTAATTGATAGACCATAAAAGTTTTAATTCGTCTTTTAACTATTAATGTCTACAAAACATCTATTTTTAATATATTTTACTTAAATTATTTAATTTGATGGAATTGGCATTAAAATGCATGTCAGTCCAGGAGTGAAGCTACTTCTTTTGATTCCAAAGACAACTTGCTTAATCTCTAGATGACTAATTGGAGTAGTTAGTCTGCATTCATAACGCTCGAAACTCTTGGGACAAAGCCTTCAAACAAAGTCTAAATATGCCAGTCTAGAGCTTATGAATAATTCCCTGAAGTATTTAGTTGCTACATGACCTTTGGAACCCTCAGAATATTGTTCATGGCCTCTCGAATCAATCAATAATTCCCTGAAAGTATTTAGTGTTCTTATCGCTGTTAGCAAATCCAAAGCAAGAAGATTTATGCTCTAAAAGAGCTTATTAAGATAGAAAATAAGACATGAAATGAAGTAGCTAATTGAGGAGCTTTATCCAAGTGCAAAGAACAAAGAAAGGAAGAAGCTTTAGGTTTGTCTTATAGAACTAAATAGATTTAGATTATAGTTCATAAAATGGTTGAATGAGACAGCCTTAAGCTTTAGGTTTGTCTCATATGAGAAACTTGAGCTACAAAACCTAATAACATGGACTTAGATAGGTTTCTCATGAGACACTATTTGTGGATTCTAATAATCACCAGCTTAGAGCCATGGGCTGATCATGAGACCAACAAAGGTGAAATAAGGGCTTAGGGCCTCCAAAAAATTTAAAATATCAATATATGAAATAGGCCCCAATTTTATATGTTTTTGTTAATTTGTTTATATATTTAAAAAACTGTTTAAAACCCCCAATATTTGTTTGGACCCCACAATTTCAGGGTCGGCCATTGTTTTTTGACTCTGTTGCTTCCAATAGAACTCATCATCTTTATATGCAATCGCTAACTCTCTTTATTTCCTGCATCTTCTCGAAATCAGAGTAAGTTTGCAACACCCTATCATGAAAGAAGACAAATATAATAATGCACGCGGTGGAAAGCTGAAATACCAAATTTTAAAATTTTTAATTTAATATCTTTATCAAGCTAACACCATAAATAAGTCGACTAAACAAACAAGTCGACTGAACAAACAAGTCTTGCAAGACTTATGCAATCCTTACACCAAGAGCTAGACATGCATGTACAATGATTCCTCATCAATTCATTTTCCTAAAACCACCTAAGAAATGATTCAACATCGCAAAACGTTTACACATACTTTATATACGAAACATTTTTCACATCAACACAACCATCTCGACTTAACCACAAGTAGCAACTTAAGCATCCAAAACAACTTATATTACTAAACAAGGCATCTAACAAGTTCCCAAACTAGCAACAAAAGCACGACATCATACAAAACGAAAGTTACAAAAACCCATTTACATCATCCTCTCCTTCCGCCTTGGTTCCACGAGCTCCAAATCTTAAGACTTCTCTTTACCGAAACTAATATGCAACACACAAAACAATCAAACAATATCGTGATAGAGCTTCATCACACACAACAACACATACAACTTGGACAACCATAAATCACATCCATATGGCCAAGCCCTACATCACACATCAATCACGAAAATCTATTGATCATATTGTTACGCTACGGTCACACACTCACCTCAATAAAGCTTCTTAAGCGGAGAAACCAACACGGTACTTTGAATCTCAAACTTGATTCCTAGTGGCACACACACACACCACTAGGTGTCTACTAGAAGCCTGCAAGATAGAGCACAAAACATCCTCAAGAGGTCCATCACATAAGCCTTAACTCGAATTGCCTATACCACAATTTCATATTCCTCCTTCCCAAAACAGAGTTTACTAATCCGGTTATATCTCTTAATCTAGCAATTAAACCTTCAATCCCTCTCTGTTGTGAGCGGTTTTGGGAGAAAAATCATATCTCCCAAACTACTCAAAGAAACACAACCAAATTTGGTAGATAGATACAATTACAACCATATCGATACGTCGTCGTTTGGGGCAAAAACAATACATTAAAACTTCTATAAATTAATATTTGATAAATTAATAATTACTATACATTAATAATTTTCCCTAGTCCCGAATTGGTCCAATGTAATATTAAACAAAATTTGATTAGATAATAAGATAGTAAATTTTTAAGAAATCTTATGTAAATATGTGGTCGCAGCAATACTATAAATTAATGATTGTATAAATATATCAATATATATATGTTATATGTAAGAAAAGTTAGTGAAATATGACTTTAATGTTATTTATTTTTTCTTGAATTTGCATTAATTATTGTTAGAATTTATTTTAATATTTTTACTATATCGAAAATTTGTGGTGTTGTTTTGTATATATGATAATTGTTTTTTAATTGGTTATAAAAAAAATTTATTGATCGTAACAAAAAAAAAATTATATTGTTTTAAATAGAAAAATTTATTGAAGTTTTACTGTTTACAACCACATCAATTAATAATTAAAAATAATATATAAAAATAAAAACTTTCGTTGGACGGAAAAATATTGCAACTCTCCACTAAGATTTGACTGTTCATCGTCCGTCTCAAAATTCGAGATCAAACCAGAAGGAGATATGATGATCCAGTTCTCAGATCATCATGACAACAACATCGGTAAGAATCAATTTTATGTATCTTACGAACTGGAGGGATGTTTTAATTAAACTTCGAGACCAGTTTGTTAATTCGATTTAAATCTGTAAAGTAAGGAATAATTGCAAATTTAAAGCAATTTTAGGGATTTTAATCATTGATTCTCCTCTGTATTATTGAATTTCCATATATAAATGAGTCCAAGATTACTTGCTTCGGTGGGATTGTTTCAAGAACAGCTACATATTGAAATTATAAAGCATCCGAGGTTTAACATTTTTGTGTGTTTTCTGATACAGAGTTTCAAAGAAAGAAGAAATTGAAGAAGAATCCTGAAACAGAAGCAGATTATTCCTGTTTTGTTAACCATGTCACAGCGTCAAGTCTACAAACAGATGCACTGGTGCGTTTGTATTATTCAGTTTACTTTACTCCTGCATCTACCAAATCTTATTTTGATTTTTGTTTGGTTTGATCTGATTTGGTTTATTCTCCCACTCTTAGACTTGTTTCATATAGAATCATGAAGCTAATTCAAGTGTTCTTTCATGTTGGCTATATTTATCATTGAGTTGATATGTTAGTTGTTTAGCTTGGTGTCATGGAGGAGGAAATGCTTTTAATTATGACACTTTGAAATTGGTGTTTGCAGTATCTTCCACAAGATTTCACTAGCTCAAATGGTCTTAATAGGAATTGTAGCAAGAGTCTGCGACATATAATTTCACCATATCCAACAAGTGAGAAACATTTTGTAACATTTACACTTGCACCAGTTGATGGCAGACATTGTAGACTGGTAAGATCATCATAGCACTTGTACATGTTAGTTTCCTCCATTCTACCTTTATTGGTTTTAACTTTTGTTCAAATAATCAATAGCGACTTCCAATGCAATTTACGAGGGAGAATGGAATAAACAAGCCTGGGAAGATATATTTGTTGGGTAAAGATGGTTCAAAGTGGCTGGCAAATCTTCTCTTGGAAAGCAGAAGAGGTAGAATGACTTTGGGAGACGGCTGGAAAAGTTTTGTTAAAGCAAACGGCTTAAAGACGGGTGAATCCGTTACACTAAGGTTATACTGGGAAGACACAACTCCTGTGCTAGGTTTGTGCTCTGAAGAGTACAACACTAACAGAAGAGTAGAAGAAGAGCGTTTAGAAGCAAGCGAGAAAGAGTCTCTTCCCATAGAGCCTAGTAGCAAAGAAAAGATCATTAAAGATGATAACAACAAAGACGAAAACGACAAACATGAAACCAACAAAGACGAAAACACCAAAGATGAGGGCAGCTTATGGAAGAAGAGAGAGAATAATCATCTGAGATGTATAGAGTCAACTTCACCAAGCCAGAACCACATAGTGACATTAACAATCACACCTGATAGTCTCAAGCATGGTAGACTAGTAAGTTCAACAATCAACTCTTGTTCAATTTCATCCCATAAAAAAAGGTGTTTAAAAAAAAAAAAAAATCTCTGTTCATATATTTTATAGCGTCTTCCATTACAATTCATGATGGAGAATAGCATGAACAAGCCCGGGGAGATAACTCTTTTAGGTAAAGATGGTGCAAAGTGGCTAGCAAGTCTTCTACTAGAAAAAAGAGGAAGAATGAGTTTAGGAAAAGGCTGGAAAGATTTTGCTAAAGCAAATGACTTAAAGACAGACGATTCCATCACTTTGGAGTCAATATGGGAAAACGGAACTCCTATGCTCAATTTGCTTCGTATAGAGTCTAGCAGTGTTCGAGGGAAAAGTGATTTTTCTAAAGAGTCTCTTTCCATAGAACCTAGCAGTGGAAACAAGACTAAAAAAGCAGATAACAACAGAGAAGAGAGCAAAAAGTATCCTCCTAGAAGTAGAGAATCATCTTCAGCAATCCAAAACCAGTTAATGGCATTAACACTTCGATGTGATATATTTAGCCAGGTTGCTCATGATCTTCAAACTGGCGAGGTCGTCATTTTCAGACATGAAGGAGATAATATGTTACAGGTCTCAGATTTGGGACCCAACTGTTGTGGGATTCGAGATGTACCGGCTCCAAGCAGCAGCAATGATCATGACAGCATTGGTAAGTTTGATAATAATTATTCTATGAACTGGAGTGAACTGGACTTAATCTGAAAATATGTTTTAACTAAACTTTGATATCAATATTTTAATATGATTTAACGTAGACAAGATTGTTAAATGAAATCTGAGGATTTTTTCTGATACAGGTAGCATTTCGATGAAAATGCATCCGCATTTAAGAAAAGAAGCAGGCTTTTCATCATATGATGGTGATGATCATGACAACTTTGGTATATTCAGTTCTAATCTATTTTATTGTAGTACCATATATGGATGTGTCCATGATTACTTGCTTTGGTAAAATTGTTTCACAAACAGCTACAAACTGAAAAAAATATATATATATATATATATATAAAACCCCTTTGAAAATAAAAGCATCTGAGGTTTTAACATGTGGGGTGTTTCTGATACAGAGCGTCCGAGTAAGAAGAAAGTGAAGAAGAACAATCCAGAAACAGAAGAAGATTATTCATCAGTTCACTCTCGTTTTGTAGCCCATGTCACAACTTCGAGTCTACACACAAATGCACTGGTGTGTTTAAAAATCTCAGTTTATCTTGCTTCTGCATTAACTGAAATCTCATGCAAAAATTTTTGCATATACATTAGCTAATTGAACTATTCTTTCTAGGGTCGACAATTGGGTCTTGATTAATCATTTTAGATCTTCAGCTTGGTCTCACGAGGAAATGAGAAAAATACATGGGCTTGAGTGAACTGTAGTTTCTAGGGATGCGCATTTTGGTGTTCGCGCAGTTAAGTCAAGTTCTGTTGAAGTAAAAAATCAAATCAACGATAACTTGATTCTGGTTTTCGTTGATTGTAACATCTTGTTTAACTATATGAGCTTTGTCTGTTTACTTCAGTTTCATTATTTGCTGAAGCAAACCTTCTTTTTTATTTTGTTTGATTTACTTGGTTTGGCTCTATTTGGTTTATTACTCTTTCATATTGATTCATGAACCTAACCAAAATGTTCTTTCACGTTGGCTATATTATCATCCCATAGAGCCTAGTAGCGAAAGAGTCTCTTCCCATAGAGCCTAGCATTGAAAAAAAGATCAGTGAAGATGACAACAGCAAAGAGGAAAACAGCAAAGACGAAAACAACATAGAGGTGAGCAGCTCATGTGAAAGAGAGAAGAATCATGTCAGATGTATAGATTCAATTTCACCAAGCCAAAACCGATTCCTTACATTAACAATCACACCTGACAGTCTCCGACATGGTAGACTGGTAAGTTAATCAATCAACTATTGTACTTTTTATGACATATCGAAAGGGTCTCATATTTTATTCTCTGTTCATATCTTTTCTAGCGTCTTCCAATGGAATTCATGACGGAGAATAGCATGAATAAGCCTGGAGAGATAACTTTGTTAGGTAAAGATGGTGCAAAGTGGCTGGTAAGTCTTCTACTGGAAAGAAGAGGAAGAATGAGTTTGGGTAAGGGCTGGAAAATTTTTGCTAAAGAAAACGGCTTAAAGACGGGCGATTCCATCACGTTGGAGTCAATCTGGCAAAACGCATCTCATGTGCTCAGTTTGCTCCGTATCGAGTCTAGCAGTGTTAGAGGGCAAAGTGAGTTTCCAAAAGAGTCTCATTTCATAGACAGAGAAGAGAGATACTCACGGGAGCTGAAGAAAAAACCGTATTGTCCTAGAAAACGAGATTCATCTTCAGATAACCAAACCCGATTCCTGACGTTAACACTTACACCTGAAGATGTCAGAGATGGTAATTTGGTAGGTTTATCAAACAACTCTTGCTTTGGAGGTTCTGTTTTGAATTTCAATTGGTAATGAGATGTGTTTGTTCAAATATCTCGCAGCATCTTCCAAGTAAATTCATGAGAATTAATGGCATCAACAAGCCTGGAAAGATAACTTTGTTGGGTAGAGGCGGTATGAAGTGGTTTGCATATTTACTGTCAAGAGATGGAACTGTCGTTTTGGGAAATGGTTGGAAAGGTTTTTGGGAGGCGAATGGTGTGATGTTAGGAGAGTCTTTTATTTTGGAATTCATTCCCAAAGAAAATACAAACCATGTATTTAAGTTCTACTCCAACTAATGAGACCAAATACATAAATGTTAATTAGTACTTTTTCAAGGTTTCTCAAATGTTTTCTCCGGGTATCACATGACTGGTTCTGCATATATCATAGATATATATAAGGGTAGTTACATTTGTCCATTTTATTTGGAATAGGCCTGGGCATAAAACCGGATTTGGAAAACCGAATGGTTTTTTATGTTTCTGTAATTCGGTTTTCGGTTCATTTGTACTAAACTCCAAATTCGGTGAGGGATAAAACAAACGGTTCATAGCTAGTAGAGTTGACCGTTCTCTCATAAATCAAATATTTTTAGGAATCAAAGGGATCGTGGGGGTATTTATAAACTTTTCTAGATATTTTTGATATTTTAATGAGAGTAGTAGTGACATGGCACTTGTTAATTCGAGTTGTCGATACTAACTTTTTCAGGTGGTGACATGGACCCTAGCCTGAGTTCTTTTCGGATTTTTGCGCAAAATTGATGAACTCTTGACGCTGTCGATCATCACTAGGACTAGTAACAACTAACAAGTCATCTCTCCTTGAATTACAAACTCGGACATTTAATTTGGTTGGACAAACTCGGACATTTAATTTGGTTGGACAAACAAGGACAATTAATTTGTTTGGACAAACAACTTCTTACAGTTTCCTGTAAGTAATTAAAAAGTAAGACAAAAAGTGTGGAAATTGACTATGTCAACGTAAAGACTTTTAAGTCGTTGCGTTTCAACGTGAAAAACGTTCGTAGAAAGATTAGTTATCGTGTGAAACCAAATTGTGTTGAATTTATCTTTGTTGAGTGGAGTCTATTATTATTATTATTATTATATATATATATAAAGAGATGTGCATGAAACCATGTTACGTACAATCCCAATTTCCATATTTTGTTTTTCATTATTGATATCCAACACAGTTAATTAAGCATAGAGAAGCATGAAAGGCTCTTGGAACTCAACGACTATCATTCCTATTACTCTTTCTTTTCTTTTCGTATTCATATTTATTTTTCGAGATGTGTTTGCGGCTCCTACTACACAATTGTGTCGTCCCAAACAAAGGAATACACTTCTCAAGTTCAAAAACGAGTTTGAGATTGGGGAGCCGAGCCTTCTATGTTTTGTACAAATTGTTATCCGAAGACGGAGTTATGGGCAAAGAACAGCGACTGTTGTAATTAGGAGGGTATCACTTGCAATGCCAAGTCTGGGGAAGTAATGGAATTAGACCTTAGCTGCAGCTGTCTCCGTGGCCGGTTTCAGTCCAATAGCAGTCTTCAAAACCTTGATTTTCTAACCATTGTAGACCTTTCATCTAATGTTTTTAGTGGTCAAATCCCATATTCGATTGGAAACCTTTCTCTTCTCACCTATCTCAACCTTTCTTTTAACGGTCTTAATGGTCAAATCCCCTCTTCGATTGGAAACCTTTTTTTATCTCACCTCTATCGACCTTTCATATAATCATTTTTCGGGTCAGACTCCTTCGATTGGAAAACTTTGTGATCTCACCTCTCTCAACCTTTCATTTAACGATCTTAATGGTCAAATCCCATCTTCGATTGGAAACCTTTCTCATCTCACCTCTATCGACCTTTCTTATAATAATTTTTCGGGTCAGATTCCATCTTCAACTGGAAAACTTTCTCATCTCAAGCTTTCACATAATCAGTTTTTGGGTCAGATTCCATCTTCACTTGGAAACCTTTATCATCTCACCTCTCTCGACCTTGCAGATAATCAGTTTTCGGGTCAGATTCCATCTTCAATAGGAAACTTTTCTCATCTAACCTATTTCGGGATTTCTGTTAACAATTTCGTTGGTGAAATTCCATCTTCTTTTGGCAATCTAAACCAGCTGACCTACTTAGGTATTGCTTGCAATAAGCTCAGTGGAAACTTTCCCAGTGCACTATTGAATTTGACAGGGTTGTCATCTTTATATCTCCCCTTTAATCAGTTCACATGCATACTTCCTCCTAACACCTCTTCACTATCCAACTTGAGGGTTTTTGATGCACGTGACAACGATTTCACTCGAACATTCCCTTCTTCTCTCTTTACCATCCCTTCTTTGATTCATATTCTTTTGAGGGATAACCAACTCAACGGCACTCTTGAGTTTGGGAATATATCTTCTCCATCTAACCTACAATGGTTAGACATTGGCAGCGACAACTTCACAGGGCCAATCCTAAGATCCATTTCCAAATTAGTAAACATTGAGCACCTCGACCTCTCCCATTTGAACACCTAAGGCCCAGTCGATTTTAGTATCTTCTCGCATCTCAAGTCGCTCCAAGATCTTTACATATCCCATTTGAACACCTCCATGACGATTAACTTGAATGATTTCGTATCATATTTCAAGATGCTGTCTACATTGGATCTCTCAGGCAACCATGTTTCAGTCATAAACAAAAGTTCAGTTTGAGATCCTCCTTCGCAATTGATATATGATTTGCGCTTATCAGGCTGTGGTATCACCGAGCTTACCGAACTCCTAAGAACCCAACACGAATTGGGGAGGCTAGACATTCTAGGTTAAGAATCGATATAAAAGAACAACACTTCTTTTATTAGATGTTTAGAAACTTCACAAAACTAAACATATGATTCTCGATATATCAAAACCCACAAAAGCTTATCATATTTATAGGGAGAAGCCTCAAAACTAAAACCCTATTAGAGATAAGATTTGTTAACACCAAATCTTATGAGAACCTACTCACCTTATCCTACACAATAAGAATAAGTCTAATTTCCATTTTATTTGATCCTAATCCTAACTCGATTAGAACCTTCTTCTTGACTAATCCAAACGATTAACCCAACATTCTTCCTCTTAATCGTTGAATCCGTGTCGATGTCTTCCACACCAATCAAGCTCCTCATCTCCTTGAACTTGATCCTTGCTAGAGCTTTAGTCAATATGTCCGCCTTCTCCTCATTGCCGAGAAAATGCTCTACTTCGACTTGGCCATTCTCAATGCATTCTCGGATAAAGTGATACTTGGAGAGTATGTGTTTGCTTCGTCCGTGAAACACCGGGTTTTTAGTAAGTGCAATAGCTGATTTAATGTCCACGCGTATTGTCACTTTCTTGCTCTCCATGCCTAACACTTCTCCGAGAGTTTCTTGAAGCCAAATCGCTTGACATGTCGCCGTTGTGGCTGCCATAAATTCAGCTTCACAGGATGACAAAGCCACTGTTGGTAACTTCTGAGAATTCCATGTGATTGGTGCTGAACCATAGTAGAAGATATGATCTCTTGTGCTCTTTCCATCGTCAAGATCTATATTGTGGCTACTATCGCTATAGCCCACAATTCTATCTTCTTTCCCACGTCTGAACTTCACTCCAAGACTAGTGGTTCCTTTGACATATCATAACACTTGCTTTACAGCTTGCTTATGCGACTCCTTCGGATTGTGCATGTAACAACTCAACACTCCCACAACGTATGCTAAGTTCGGCCGCGTATAAAGCAAGTATCTCAAGCACCCGATTGTTCTACGATATCTCGTGACATCTATCTCTGGTTCTTCAACAGCCTTGGTCAGCTTCAAGTTAGCGTCCATCGGAATATGAGTTGGATTACAAGTCTCCATACATGTATCAATCAAAATCTTTTTAACATAACCCTCTTGTTTAATAGTCATCCCCTCTTCGTTTTGTTCAACCTCAATTCCAAGGTAGTACATAAGCTTTTCCAAATCTGTCATCTCGAACGTTGTTGACATGTCTTTTTTAAACTCATGAATAACCTCGAGAGAAGAACCAGTCACAAACAAATCGTCTATATATACTGCCACAATGAGTTGGTGATTCTCCTCTTTCTTGCAATACACGGCTTGTTCTTTTGCACACTTCTGAAATTTCAATACTTTGAGAACTTGATCAAGCTTGTTGTTCCAGGCTCTAGGAGCTTGTCGCATACCGTACAAAGATTTGAACAATCGATAAACTTTTGTTTCTTCTCCTTCTTTACAAAAGCCTTCGGGTTGAGTGACATATACGATTTCCTTCAATTCACCCTTTGAGAACTTGATCAATCTTGTTGTTCTAGGCTCTAGGAGCTTGTCGCAGACCGTACAAAGATTTGAGCAATCGATAAAATTTTGTCTCTTCTCCTTCTTTACAAAAGTTTTCGGGTTGAGTGACATATACGATTTCCTTCAATTAACCATGCAAAAATGCGGTTTTCACGTCCAAGTGATGTATTTCCCATCCTCTTATCATAGCTAGAACAATGAGTAATCTGACAGTTTTGATACGTGCCACGGAAGCAAATATTTCATCGAAATCAATCCCCGCCTTTTGAACATAACCCTTAGCCACTAATCTTGCCTTGTGCTTGTTTATGGTTCCATCCGCATTCCTCTTCAGTTTGTAAACCCACTTCAGTTTAATTGGCTTGACTTCCTTTGGTTTATCAACTAACTTCCAGGTCTGGTTCTTGTTGATCGAATCAATTTCGGCCTCCATCGCTTCAATTCACTCTTTAGTGCGTTCGGCTTCTTCATAAACCTCTGATTCACCATTCACTGTCAATAATAACCGTTCATATTCTTCCATCAAGACATAATCATCAAGATACTTGGGTCTAGAAACTTGTCTTGAAGATTTCCTTCGTTCTTGTTGAGGACCAATTTCTGTGTTTTCCTGTTCCAACACATCTTTTGTTCCAGCAACATCGTTTTCATATTCAGCTTCTTCTTCTTTCTCGTGGATGTTCTCATTAGTGGTATTCTCACCAACACCAGCTATCTTGAACATACCAGAATCTCCATGTTGGGTTAATCGTTTGAATTAGTTAAGAAGAAAGTTCTAATCGAGTTAGGATTAGGATCAAATAAAATGGAAATTAGACTTATTCTTATTGTGTAGGATAAGATGAGTAGGTTCTCATAAGATTTGGTGTTAACAAATCTTATCTCTAATAGGGTTTTAATTTTGAGGCTTCTCCCTATAAATATCATAAGCTTTTGTGTGCTTTGATATATCGAGAATCATATGTTTAGTTTTGTGAAGTTTCTAAACATCTAATAAAATAAGTGTTATTCTTTTATATCGATTCTTAACAAGCTCCTAGAGCCTGGAACAACAAGATTGATCATGTTCCCTCCAATTCCAACCCTTGCTTTCAATAAAGATCACATCTCGACTCACCATTACTCTCCTTCCACTTGGATCATATAACCTATACGCCATCGAACTAGGTTCCGTTCCAAGATTCAACAGTGGTCTTGACCTCTCGTCAAGCTTCTTAAGATGAGTTCCTTCAATCTTTACATGAGCCAAGCAACCAAAAACTCGCAAGTGTTCTATATTTGGTTTCTTGCCGAACAAGCATTCGTAAGGTGTTTGATATTTGGTTTCTTGCCGAACAAAGCCTTTGTGGGAACACGATTAATGAGATATGTCGAATGTCGTACTGCCTCTCCCCACAAGTAATTTAGAAGTCTCATAACCTTCAACATACTTCTGGTCATCTCCTATTACGTCTTATTACCATCAACGTCCTATTACGTCTTTCAACAACTCCATTTTGTTGTGGCGTGTAAGGTGCGGTTAAGTGACGTATGATGCCATTCTTTTCATAGAATGTGTTGAACTCGGTTGATGTGAATTCTCCTCCTCGATCAGTTGTAAACGTTTTAATTCCCTTTCCGGTTTGCGTCTCCACCATAGCTTTAAAACATTTAAACCTCTCAAATGCTTCGCCTTTCTCCTTCATGAGTATACTCCACATATATCTCGAATGATCATTGATCAAGAAGAATAATATTTATTTCTTAAGGGTGTCGATGGTGATATAGGCCCACATAAATCTCCATGTACAAGCTCGAGAGCTTATGTAGCACGAAAACTTGTCTTAGTAGGAAATGATGAATGAGTTTGCTTACCTGCCAAGCAAGACGCACACGCTTCAGTTTCTACTTTAATTTTCGGCATATCTAGCACCATGTCCCTGTCTCCCATCATCTTTAGTGACCTGAAATTCACGTGACCGAGCCGTTGATGCCATCTCCAATTTTTATCCTCCTTGATTTGTAAGCACAAAGGTCTCCCAATTTTCATGCTTGCCTTGTAAAGCCGATTAGGAGTTCTTGTTACGTGAACTAGAACTCTTCCACATGGATCGAGAGGTGTCAAGTAATCCTCCTTCATACGCACTTCACAACCGTTCTCAGTAGCTTGTCCAAGACTTAATTTGTTGTGTTTGAGATCCGGTACATAATAAATATCCTTCAACGACCGTTGTTCTCCGGACCTACAAACAAACATAATCGTACCTCTTCCAACTATTTCCACACTCGAACCGTCACCAAATCTCACTCTCCCTATGATTCATTCATTCAACTCCATGAAAAATGATTTGTTCCCGGTCATGTGATTACTTGCGTCGTTGTCCAAGTACCAAACACTATAATCTCCTCTCACGACTTCAAGCTTACTCGGTATGACTTTCTCCTCATTTAACAAAAAAATCTCATGCATATACAATGTACCATCCGCCACTTGTGTCTCCACCACATTAGCTTCTTGTTGTTTTTGAGTTCTTTCGGGACAATGTTTGGCGAAATGTCCCTTCTTATCACACGGATAACACACAAGTTTAGAGTAATCCTTCTTCTGAGTTTGGTTTTGGTCCGCAACAACTCCGGTTTATTGTTGTTGTGAGTTGGTCCTTCCACGACCTCTTCCACGACCGCGACCACCTCTTCCTCTCCCTTGAAATCCACCAAAACCTCCACGCGAGCTTTGTGATTCCGAGTTCGCATACATTAATTTCCCTTAGTCTTCTCCTTGCGTCTCCTCACCGATATGCTCTTCATATGCTTTCAATCGACCAACAATGTCCTCAAACCCCGTAGTGTTAAGGTCAAGGACTTGTTTGAGAGATGCAATGATGTGTATGTATTTGTGCCTTGGCAAACTCTTGAGAAATTTCTTCACCAACTTTGATTCCTCAATAGTTTGACCTAGTGATGCACTTCTTGATGATAGTTCTGATAGCTTGCCCGCAAAGTCATCGATGCTATCCGAGTCCTTCATCAAAATTATGTCAAACTCCGCGTTCAACGTTTGCAACCGAGCCTCTCTAACACGATCAGCTCCCATGTGTCGTGTTTTAATCACATCCCACATACCCTTGGCCGTATCTTGCTCCCCAAGTTGCAAGATCAAGGATTCGGGTATCGATTCGAACAATAGTGTTGTTGCAACATCGTTCTTCTCCGCATTTGTGCCTCCTGGTTTGATGATCTCACATACCTTATGAACCTTCAACGCTACTTTCATGCGCATCTCCCATACGGTATAGTTTGTGGAGTTCAACATCGGAAATTGAACCAAAGATTGTTCGGGTTCTTTTCCTCGTGAGGCCACCGTCACTTGTCTTTCTTCCATGTCACGCCTTCAATCCTTTTTAACAAACGATCATCTCCACGTGCTTTGGTCTCGATCTCGATCTAAGGCTCTGATACTAATTCTAGGTTAAGAATCGATATAAAAGAACAACACTTCTTTTATTAGATGTTTAGAAACTTCACAAAACAAAACATATGATTCTCGATATATCAAAGCACACAAAAACTTATGATATTTATAGGGAGAAGCCTCAAAACTAAAACCCTATTAGAGATAAGATTTGTTAACACCAAATATTATGAGAACCTACTCACCTTATCCTACACAATAATAATAAGTCTAATTTCCATTTTATTTGATCCTAATCCTAACTCGATTACAACCTTCTTCTTGACTAATTCAAATGATTAACCTAATAGACATTTCCAACAACAAAATCACAGGTCAAGTTCCTAGATGGTTATGGATGCTACCATTTCTGCAGTACGTGAATCTTTCCAACAACACTTTCAACTGTTTTGAAAGATCATCGAAACATGGACTATCCTCTGTCCGGAAACTATCTAAAGTGATACACTTGCTTGCCTCCAACAACAGCTTCACGGGCAAGATTCTTTCTTTCATATGCGCGTTGCGTTCTCTAAGCACTCTCGATTTATCTAACAACAACTTTAGTAGTTCAATCCCTCGTTGTATGGGAAATCTCAAGGGTACTCTTTCCGATATAAACCTTCGTCAAAATAATCTTAGTGGAGGTCTTCCAGAGCATATATTTGAAAGATTAAGGTCGCTTAACGTCGGCCATAACCAACTTGTGGGAAAGCTTCCAAGATCTTTGAACCGTTTGTCTACTCTTGAAGTTCTGAATGTGGAAAACAACAAAATCCAAGACACGTTTCCGTTCTGGTTGAGTTCTCTGCCGGAGCTACAAGTTCTTGTCTTACGCTCCAATGCATTCCATGGACCAATACATCAAGCCTCGTTCCCTAAGTTGCGAATCATCGACATATCACATAATCACTTTAATGGAACTTTACCACCAGAGTGCTTTGTGAAGTGGAGTGCTATGTCATCACTTGAGACAAACAAAGATCGGTCTGACACAGAGTACATCGGAGATCAATCTGGTTTTGGCTATTACCATGATTCAATGGTTTTGATGAACAGAGGTGTACCGTTGGAGCTGGTACGTATCCTAAAAATCTACACAACACTCGACTTTTCGGGAAACAAACTTGAAGGAGATATTCCAAAGTCCATCGGTCTCTTGAAAGAGCTATATGTGCTTAACTTATCAAACAATATTCTCAGCGGCCACATACCATCATCTGTGGGAAACCTGACAGCTCTCGAGTCATTGGACGTTTCCCAAAACAAGCTTTCGGGAGGAATTCCACCAGAGCTAGGGAACCTCTCGTTCCTTGCGTCTAGGAACTTCTCTCATAACCAGCTTTCAGGTCTAGTACCAGGGGGCACTCAGTTTCGAACGCAAAATTGCTCTTCCTTTGAGAAAAACACGGGACTTGTCGGCCCTTCTCTTGACGAAGTTTGCAGAGATATTCACACACCAACATCGCATCAACAGAATGAAACGCCGGAAGAGGACGAAGTGGTGCTGAGTTGGATAGCAGCCGCAATAGGATTCATACCTGGTATGGCCTTTGGTTTTACGATCAGATACATATTTGTTTCCTACAAACTAGAGAGTGGTTCATGAACCCTTTTGGCTGAAACAATCGTAGACGGAGAAGCACCACAACTCACTAGAGGGGTAATGTTCTGACTTTTGAACGACCTTTGTTAGCAAACATTGGAATAAATTACGTGGAAAAACTTTTAAAAATATATCTTTGAAAGACGTAGTCAAAGGTTCTATTTCGTGGATTAAACTGCTGAATTTGAAGAATGTAAAGATCTCTCTATGTTTGGACTTCACATGGAAGCTTTTTTGGTCGGTTTCTTACAGACACAATCCTCTGGTGCTTTGAGGGTGTCCAAGATAACAAACAAGAATGAGGCATCATAGAATTGAAGCAAATACTAAGATCTGCATTTATGGTTTGATTTGTCTAACAGCTCCCATTGCTATCCATTATTCAACAAGGATGTAATCTTCAGGTGCTAGACCGAAATTGGACTCTCTTGGCGCATTTTGCTTGTGAATAAGTGACCAAAAGAGCATGTACATTCTTTCGAGTGATTTAAAGCTTTTAGTTTAATGGCAATGTAAGTTTCATGTGATAGTTACAATTAAACTTTTTTTTTTATGTCGAAGAACAATGGAAATGCATTCAAAACACCAACCGTATACCGGTTTTTTTCCAGCTCCGGAGACTAAAGACAACAAAATCTTGTTAAAAGGCATGCAAACTGCACAAGTCTTCTTCTAAAACTAAGCATTTTTTTTTTAAGTTAAAGCAGCTAACTAATCGTGGGGATCTGTCGTGATTTTGTTACTGTTCGTGACGAAATAGATCATTTTCCCATTAATAAATATGTGTCGTCACGTATCTTTTGATGGCACTACAAGAATACAAGCGATTTCAGACGGTCGTTTCCGTCGGAAACCCCCATTTTCTGACGGATTTACGAAGGATAATTTCCGTCGGTTACAGTTCGTCGGAACATAATATCCATCAAAAATCCGTCAGACTATTCCGACGGAACACGGTCGTCGGAAAAGGGTTGGAATATTCTGACGGATTACCGACGACAGATTTTCCGACGGATATTCCGACGACTTTTTAATCGGAAGTATACGCCGGAATGCCATCGAAAAACCGTCGGTAACAATTCCGATGGGATTCCGACGGATTTCCGACGGATTTTCGACGGCCATAGTTCCGACGGATATTCTATTTGAATTTTTTGTGATTTGTGATTTTATTCAATGAATTCTTATTTATAAACTAGAATAAATAACTAATTAAATTAAATTATTTTAAAATAATTTAATAATTTTAAATACTGAAATTCATTATAAAAAAAAAAATAATTCATTAAACAAAATATTTTAATGTTCAAAAAAAAAAAAATTCAAACGGTAGGAGAATTGTCGGGATCGCCAGGTGGAAAGAGATCAAGAAAGGCGGCCTTCATGGTCTGCTGCAAAGAGGTGAGCTGGGTTTGGATTGAGGTGAGCTGGTTCTGGGTTGAGGTGTATGCAGACTTTAGCTCTTCGACCTCCGCGTCACGTTCTTTCACCGTTTGGGTGAGCCTCTCGATCTCGTCTCTGTACCCCGAAGGAAACTGAGGAATGGAAGAAGATGATTCCTGGGTCAGAAGTCCGCCTAACCCAGCAAATCGCCTTTTGACTTTCTGAGTTTCCTATGAAAATAAAACATCAAAATAATGTTAGTAATGAAATTTTGAAAAAAAAAAAATAATTGAAAACAATTAGACACTTACATTGAGGACAATGTCGTTGATCTTTTCCCGGGGTAACTCGTTCGAGGACGACAACCCATCGAGAGTGAGCTGCGAGAGTCCAACTTCTCGTTCCCGATCCACCTTCTTTTTCTTGCACCAGTTTTTTTGTTCGTGTGCCTCTGCTCGATCACTCGAAGGTAATCGGGAGCTACGCAATCTCTTTGCGCCTGTAAAATGTTGTTAAGTAAATAATAATAAACACAAAATTAATAATTAAAATTTGAAATTAGACTGACCATTTCCATTGCTTCCCGTTCGACGATCTTTGCGCAGCCGTTGTGAATGTACATCCCCTTCCCTCCTCATTCGCTCTTCCGATTCTTCGTGTTTGTTTCGGATAGCTTCTTCGTCTTCGGCTTGCTCCAATACTCGCATAAGCCCTTCCAGATGTCATCGTCGAGGTCCTTCGGTGGGTCCTTGTCGTGCTTCCACTTCTGCTTCCACTCGTACATGTGGTTCGACTACGAAAGTGCGGCATACTTGTCGAATTGGGCAAGTACTTGTCTCGTAAGGGAAGGGTGCCACGTGAACTCTTGTTACATTATAAAAAATCTTAATGTTAGTATTCAAAATTAAAATTGACAAAATAAACTAAAAAAAGAATACAAATAGAAAATTTACTTACCGCGAAACTCCTGTGCCACAAGTCTTTATCGTCTTTCGGGATGTCTAAGTACTTCTCGTACGGTTTGTCCAACATGTTGTGGATCATCCGTAAGATCGTTTTTGTGATCTCAGGCGACAACTTAAACCTGAAAACAATTAAAAAAAAAATTAAATCCGTTTAATTAGATTCAAAATCTTAAAAAATTGAAATAACAATCAAAATTTCACTTACCAAGGTCCGTCTTCAAACGTCGGGTCGAGACGGATACAATGGCTCCGGTTGGGCTGTTGGACTAGGTCCTCGATGTTAATCCGGCTCCGAGCTGCGGATTGCTGGGACTCCGGGATTTGAGTTCCCGAGCTCGACCCGCCAGAAGGCGTGGCCCGAGAACCCCGAGAACGGTGGCCTTGGGAGCTTCCGCCCAACTGTAGCGCGTCCTCGTTACTCCTGCGGAAAAAACAATAAAAAATCGTTAGAACTTACGAAAATTAAAAAAATATCCACAAATTGAAGAAAAATACAAAATTTTCCAAAAATATAGAATATTTTGAAAATTTCAAAAATCCCGAAAAATACAAATTTGGCGAAAATTTCAACTTCTCCAAAATTTCAAAAAATTTTAAATGTCTAATAATTTTCAAAAATTCTATAATTTTTCAAAAATTAAAAAAAATTGAAAAAAATTCTAAAATTCAAAAAAATTTCCCCAATATTCAAAAAAATTTCAAAAATTCCCAAAAAAACACAGTTTAATTATACAAAACAGTTTTATAAAAACATTTTTTATATAGTTTTAATAATATTTATTAAAAAACATTTTAACAAACCTATAAATTACTAAATCTAAAATTATAAATTACAAAAACGTTTTTAATTAGTAATAAATTCTAAAAAATTCAATGATAATTTTCTAAAACCCAAAAATATACAAAAACATTTTTTTAATTCTAAAAAAATGTAAAAACGTTTTTATATATTTTTCTAAAAATCAAAACGAACAACCTAATATATAAAAATGTTTTATGTAATCCTAATATACAAAAACCTTTTATATAATCCTAAATATACCCTAAATCTGTCGGAAATCCATCGGAAATTTCTTATGGATTTTCGACGGGTAGGAGAATATATCTTATATTCTCTGCATGTGTTGCTATTTGCCAGTCAACAGACATGCGTCATAAGTATATTATCCATCGAAAATTCCGACGGCTTTAGGGTATATTTAGGGTTTAGGGTTTAAGATTTAGATTATATTATATAGGAAACCCTAATGTACATATTTAATTCAAAAAATAAGAAATACACCATTGTTAAAGACTTTCCACGAGTGTATAAGTTATACAACATCAAAAGCTATACATTTAACATAAATCAACTATACCTTATATTATACCTTATATAAACACTTCCATCAAATTTTCGAAATTCTATATAGGACATTAATTTTTGAAATATTACAAGTTCAAACTACTGTGTATACATCATACAAGTGTTTGTAACCATTTTCTTTTAAAAAAAAACCTATACCTTATACCCTAAACCACATTTTTACACATCCGTTGGAAAATTCTGACGGATTTTTCATGGATATGGGTGTAATTCCGACGGATGTATACTTCCATCGGCTAAAACTGGTTTCGGTCTGTCTGGACTGTCTAAACCTTCGGCTAAAACTGTATTCGTCGGAACTCTCCGACGGATTTTTGACGGATGTATTTTTTCTTCGGCTAAAACTGGTTTCGGTCTGTCTGAACCTTCGTCTAACACTGTATCCGTCGGAACTTTCCGACGGACTTTAGATGGATATATATTTACCATTTTTAAAAATGTTTAATTTTCGTATTACAAGTACATTACACATAACTAATACATTCCACATAACAAATATCTAGTACAACTACAAGTACATATTTTAACAACCTAATATATAAAAATGTTTTATGTAATCCTAATATTACAAAAACCTTTTATATAATCCTAAAATTATATATACTAATTTTTGAAATTATACAAAATTCTAACAAACCTAACAAATTCTAAATATCATTCAATAATCTCATAAACCCTATTATTTCATTCCGAATATCTAACAAATTCTAAATATCATTCCCTAATATCATAAACCCTATTATTTCATTCCAAAAATCTAACAAATTCTAAAAACTAATCTAACAATTCTAACTAATATCTAATAATGAAAATTAGTGAAGATTGAAGGATAGAGCAGGTGGATTTAGGAACTTACATGTTGGGATCCATGAGGATTGAAGGATAGAAGAGGATTGAGAGGGGAGATTGAAGATTTTTAGGCGTTTTTTCGGAAGAAATCGAGAGAGAGAAGAGAGAAACTGAAGTTATCGCACTCCTATCATCCCGAAGAATCTTAAAAGCATACCCCCGTGTGTAACACCGCCGTTCCCCCTCTAGGACCGGAAGCGCTACTTACGGCGCGACAGACTTCCAACCCGAGGTTACCGAGCAAGCCCGAGACCTTATGCCGAAGATCCGAAGCATCGTTACCTACTTATTCTTAAACGAAGCTTTTCAACTCGAATAAAAACTCGTAGTTAGTTCGCTCGGACAGAGTTAATATCATCATCGGAAAACTTAAGCATTCAAGAAAAACCTTCTTTATATTTTATAACTTAAGTTTCATACAACAAAACCGTTTTAACGTGCATGCACTATAACAAAACATTTCGCAGCGGATAAGTAAACGTACGTTTTGCAAAAGGCTAAATCTATACACCGGCTTCACCAAAAAGTGTTCCTTTCCGTCCGTCCGATCTAACGGTTTCCTGCAAGATTTGAGTTCGGTAAGCAACTAAATCGCTTAGTGAGAAACGGGTACCTAACAAGCATATCAAAGATCTCCCACAAACCCAAAATAACAATCACCATCAAAAACGATCAATCACGTAACGAAACATACACGTGAAGCACGCTTCTCATAACTCGTTTTAACCGCCCACGACATTGGAAAGTTTTTTTAAGTTCCCTTTCTTACTCCACTCGGCCGCAGCCACAAAGGCTCGAACGAACAAGTGGCCCGAACCGTAACTTGACTGCCGGACTGCCCACGGTCACCAGTCAATTACCGCATCGCCATGCGATGTACGGCTAAGGGAGCAATCCGTCTAACCCATGTTCTTATGCATCAAATTCGATCCACTCTTAGATCCACATCAATCATGCATAAACACCGAATATAAACACGTTCATCACAGAAATGCACATAATAACACTCAACAATAACACCAAGGAAAATATCCGAACTCAATACCACGGATCTTGCTTAAGAAAAAAAAATAAAGAAAAACCGAACTCACAGTCTACGGCCACAGAAGGAACCGAAGTAATCCCGACGATCCGATCCTTTCCGACAAAGCAACTCCAATGATCTGCTTAACCTGAAACTCGACTTTACTCGGAACTTTTCTCTCGAACTCTCTCGAATAGCTCAGCCAAAAACTCTCTCAAACGTCCAACCCGCGCAAGTGAGACCAAGGCCTTGTATAAATAGAAAAGGTTACTTTGGCCGAGGGTTTTCCTTTCCTAAAGGGCCCGACACGTACGCGGTGACTCACGGTTCCTTTGCCCACGGGACGACACCGAGCTACTTCGCATGCAAGGTGACACCGAGCTACTTCGCATGCAAGGTGACACCGAGCTGCTTGCACGCTTTCGGACCGAAGCAGCTCGCCACGCAGCTGCTTGTTCAAGCACCTCAAAACTTTCGAAACCCGATACTCGGCCAAACTAGCGGACGTCTTCGCGATCAAGATTTCCGGCTCAAGGTGCGGGTCATTACATCCTCCCCCACTTATTAGAATTTGTCCCGAATTCATAGACCCTCCGTCTGCACTTCCTCTACAAACATCTCGGGGTAATTCTTACGAAAGCTTTCCTCATCTTCCCAAGTCACCACAATCCTATTTTGTTTCCCCCAAAAGACTTGAATCTGCTGAAACTGATGGTTCTTTAGCTTCTTGACTCGCCGCTCTCCTAGTCGAATCGGTCCTTCAGGGTAAGTTAGATCTGAACGAAGTTCCTCTACCCTCTGAGGTTCAATCTCCGTCGGATCCCTCACGTGTTTCCTCAACATGGACACATGGAACACCGGGTGTAAGGCCATGTCCGATGGAAGTTCTAAGCGATAGGCCAACTCTCCAATTCTTCCCAAAATCTTATAAGGTCCGATGAATCTGGTAGCCAATTTACCGACTTTACCAAAACAGTCTTTACCTTTCTGAGCCGCTACCTTCAAGTACACCCAATTCCCAACTTCAAACACTACCTCTCGTCGATTCTGATCCGCATACTTTTTATGTCGATCCTGAGCCTTCTTCATATTCTTCTTAACTGTCCGGATTTTCTCGGTCGTCGCATCCACAATCTCCGGACTAAACATTCTTCTCTCACCGACTTCCATACAAAGCTTCATATGGTGAAACGCCGATGCTGGAGTGAAAACTATTGTTGTAAGAAAAGTCTACCAAGGGTATGTGTTGCTCCCATGTCCCGGTCCAATCTAACATGCACATTCGAAGAATGTCTTCAATGGTCCTTATGGTCCGTTCCGTCTGTCCGTCGGTCTCGGGATGAAATGCTGTACTGATATGGAGGTTAGTTCCCAAGGCATCTTGGAACGCTCTCCAAAACTTTCTGGTAAACCGAGGATCTCTATCGGACATAATGTTCGTTGGGACCCCATGAAGTCTGACAATCTCCTTTATGTAAAGCTTAGCTAAAGTCTCAAACCGATCTTCTAGTTTCATCGGAAGAAGATGCGTAGACTTAGTTAACCGATCCACTATTACCCAAATTGCATCGTTCCCTCGACCCGGTGCAATCGGCAATCCCGTGATAAAGTCCATCGCGACGGCTTCCCATTTCCATTCGGGAATCGGTAGACTTTGCAACAATCCTCCAGGCAATTGATGTTCCACCTTCACTAGCTGACAATGCTGACACTGAGCTACCCACTGAGCAACTGATTATTTTATCCCCGGCCAATGGTAGTATCGCCTGATATCCCGATACATCTTCGTACTCTCCGGGTGAATACTGAGCAATGACTGATGTGCCATCTTTAATATTTCTTACTTTAGGTCCTTTCCGGCTGGCACTATAATCCTTCTACTCAACAGTAGTGTACCATCTTCGGCCAAGTGATAGCCACTCTCGT
The DNA here is from genome assembly GCA_026770425.1 of Boechera divaricarpa. Classification (NCBI taxonomy): domain Eukaryota; kingdom Viridiplantae; phylum Streptophyta; class Magnoliopsida; order Brassicales; family Brassicaceae; genus Boechera; species Boechera divaricarpa. Next base: position 3,868,562 of record CM049186.1, on the reverse strand, counting down.
TCTTTCCATCGCCCTCTTTCAGTTCCTCGATGATCTTCTTCAATTTCTCATCCTCATACTGTTCTGATCGAATCCTTTGTATCAATCCTGCTTGATTAACAGCCTGAACTCCTAACGGATCACTGGCCTCGCTTTCTAGTGCCGAGAGATACACCATCTTAAACGCATCCGCCAAGGCTTCCACGTCCCTCTCAACATCCACACTTACTCGACGACGACTAAGAGCATCCGCGACTACGTTTGCTTTCTCGGGATGGTAGAGAATCTTCAGGTCATAGTCCGCAATGAACTCCATCCATCTCCGTTGTCTCAAGTTAAGATCCGGTTGCATGAACAGGTACGATCTCCGTAAGAACTTCTACGATCTCTCCGTACAGGTACGATCTCCAAATCTTCAACGCAAAAACTACCGCGGCCATCTCTAGGTCATGAGTGGGGTAGTTTTCCTCATGCTTTCTTAACTGTCATGATGCATAAGCAATGACCTTTCCATTTTGCATCAGAACACAACCCAGTCCTACTCGGGATGCATCAGTGAACACCGTGTACTGTTGGTTAGGCTTGGGGAGAACCAGAACAGGTGCACTGATTAATGCTTCCTTTAACCATTCAAACGAACTTGCTGCCTCGACATCCCACTGGAACTTGACTCCTTTTCCGGTCAAACGAGTTAAAGGTTTAGCTCGGGCAGCAAAGTTCCTTACAAACTTTCGATAGTATCCGGCCAAACCCAAAAAGTTTCGTACTTTCGAGGCATTGGTTGGTTGAGGCCAATCCTTGATGACAACAATCTTCTCTGGATCTGCTGACACACCACGGTCTGAAACTCGATGGCCTAGAAACCCAATTTCCTTCTTTCAAAACTTGCACTTACTGAACTTAGCGAAGAGCCTCTGCTCCCTTAATCGGCTCAAGACTAGTCTTAGATGTCATCGATGAAAATGATTACAAAGTCATCTAGGTACTCCCGAAAAACTTCGTTCATCACTCTCATGAAAGCTGCGGGGACATTCGTCAATCCAAACGGCATTACGACAAACTCGTATTGTCCGTACCTCGTTCGGAAAGCGGTCCTCTGAATATCGTCTTCCGCGACTGAGATCTGATGGTAGCCCGAAGCTAGATCGATCTTGGAAAATAACTTGGCTCCTTGGAGTTGATCTAACAGCTCGTCTATCCTTGGAAGTGGATACTTATCTTTGATCGTCACATTATTGATACCTCGGTAATCAATACATAAACGCATGCTTCCATCCTTCTTTTTCACGAACAAGACTGGAGCTCCCCATGTTGAAGAACTCGGTCGGATGAATCCTTTCTCGGCAAGATCCTCTAATTGCTTCTTGAGTTCCGCTAGTTCTGCCGGCGCCATTCAGTATGGTGCCTTGGCTATTGGTACTGCGCCCAGCTCCAGCGCAATGGTGAAAGGATTAGCTCGAGGCGGCGGGACTCCCTCCAACGGTTGGAACACATCTTGATACTCTCGGACCACCGGAACTTCCTCCAAATCTGGTTCCTCCATCACACCATCGTCAAACATAGACAAGGTGACGAGATAAGCTTCTCCGACTCGTAACTCCTTCTCTACTCTCAATGTCGATACAACTGATACTTCAAAACTCGGACGAAACCCACCAACGTAGACCACTGATCTCCCATCTCTGACCAACTGAACCTTGCCTTTACTACAATCCAAACGGGCTTGATGAATAGATAACCAGTCCATTCCCAAAATCACTTCGTGATGAGCTAGCTGCGCCACTAACAGATCGACCGAAAACTCTACCTCTCGGATCACAACAGAAACTCCCAACACACAACTCGAGGCATAGAGGATTTGGTCACCAGGTGTTCTAATTGGTACACTTACCCTTACCACCGTAAAGGTTCCCTCGAAGCCTTCTACAACCTTGGGTGACACAAAGCTATGCGTTGCACCCGAATAAAACAAAACGTGCACAAGGATACCACCAACACGTAAAGTTCCTAACCATCAATCAATTTCACACAACTCTTTATTCTATTTGCAAGCAATCATCAAGTAAACATATGCATCAATCCATTATAAGTACATAAACCCAACATACATGTGATGGGTCCTTTAGGAGGACATGGGGGGTTCGGGGTTAGCAGCCCCCAACGCATACACTCGCGCTGCGGTTGCTGTCCTCTTGAGCGCTGGCCCTAACGCAGGATGGTGCACGGGAGCCTGGATGGCCAATGGCTGCTGCGTTTGCTGTCTCTGTGGACACGAAGTCGCATAGTGCCCTCGCCCGTTACACGTGAAGCAGACTATGTCCAGACCCTGAACATTCGGTGTTGCGTTTCTGCAAGACGCGGCCAAGTGTCCTTGTCTACCACATTTATAACAAATCCGCAGTTGGTCGACATGCCTCACTGATATCCTTGCGTTCCTCCCACGGTTCCCTTGGTTACTCGCCACGTTCCTCTAATATCCCGTAGTTCGAGCCATGATGTGCTCTGCGGCTTCCCTTCGTTCAGCATGTAGTCCTTCCTCCACGTTCACAGCCCGCTCAACCAAGGTAGCGAGATCATCGAACTCCACCACTTGCATGCGGCTCCACAGTTCTGCTCGAAGACCATGCATGAATTTCCTAGCAATGGCACGATCCTCATTCGGCCCATAGCGTGCATACTGACGGAGGCGTGTGAACTCCGCCTCATAGTCTCGCACACTTCTCTCGCCTTGCACCAGATTTAAGTACTGCATCTCCAGACGGTCATGAGCTTGCACCAAAAAGTACTTCTTCAAGAACTCACTCCGAAACTGGGACCATGAATATCCTGCGGAGTACCGGCCAAACCTTCCCGCGACCGCATTCCACCAGTTCGACGCATCCTTGTCCAAGTAGTACACGGCCACATCCTTCTTGAATGTCTCAGGGCACCGTGTCGCATCAAAGTTCCGCTCTATGTTCCTCAGCCATGCGTCTGCCGTAAATGGATCCGTACCTCCCTCATAACGTTCTATCCCCAAAGTCCTCATCATTGTCATGTATTTTAGAAATTCCGGCTCTGGAGTTGCCGTGATATTCGTACTCTCTCGATACTATCGATGGTATATCCGATCAATGAGGTTCTGCATCATTTCCGTAAACAAGGCCCTCGAACCCGAAGGTTCTGCTTCTTTCGAGCCCAGAACCCAATCTTTGGTACTGGACGAGGCGTCATCATCATCATCACCGCCGAGATCCTGAGCAACCGACCCATTTTGGTTACCAAAGCTGACTCATGCGGAGATAGGTCCTCGGACGGATCAGTCTCATGCGAAGGAATTTTGGTTACCAAAGCTGGAGCAAACCCTCTGCTCGGTCCAACACTCACTAAACCAGTTCCCCGACGGGCTCTCCTCGGAGGCATACTGCGATCACACCAAGGTCAGAACTTAAAAAAGGAACAAGCCAGTGTCTCCTAAGCTTTTTTGCGACACATTTACTCGACAAAACTAAGAAAATTAAGTCCCTTATAAGCATCATGAACAATGCTCTGATACCACCCTGTAACACCCCCGTTCCCCCTCTAGGACAGGAAGCGCTACTTACGGCGCGACAAACTTCCAACCCGAGGTTACCGAGCAAGCCCGAGACCTTAGGCCGAAGATCCGAAGCATCGTTACCTACTTATTCTTAAACGAAGCTTTTCAACTCGAATAAAAACTCGTAGTTAGTTCGCTCGGACAGAGCTAATATCATCATCCGAAAACTTAAGCATTCAAAAAAAACCTTCCTTATATTTTATAACTTAAGTTTCGTACAACAAAACCGTTTTAACATTTCGCAGCGGATAAGTAAACGTACGTTTTGCAAAAGTCTAAATCTATACACCGGCTTCACCAAAAAGTGTTCTTTTCCATCCCTCCGATCAAACGGTTTCCTGCAAGATTTGAGTTCGGTAAGCAACTAAATCGCTTAGTGAGAAACGGGTACCTAACAAGCATATCAAAGATCTCCCACAAACCCAAAATAACAATCACCATCAAAAACGATCAATCACATAACGAAACATACACGTGAAGCACGCTTCTCATAACTCGTTTTAACCGCCCACGACATTGGAAAGTTTTCTTAAGTTCCCTTTCTTACTCCACTCGGCCGCAGCCACAAAGGCTCGAACGAACAAGTGGCCCGAACCGTAACTTGACTGCCGGACTGCCCACGGTCACCAGTCAATTACCGCATCGCCATGCGATGTACGGCTAAGGGAGCAACCCGATAGCCCGCACATTTGTTTAAGAATTCCAATCCGTCTAACCCATGTTCTTATGCATCAAATTCGATCCACTCTTAGATCCACATCAATCATGCATAAACACCGAATATAAACACGTTCATCACAGAAATGCACATAATAACACTCAACAATAACACTAAGGAAAATATCCGAACTCAATACCACGGATCTTGCTTAAGAAAAAAAAATAAAGAAAAACCGAACTCACAGTCTACAGCCACAGAAGGAACCGAAGTAATCCCGACGATCCGATCTTTTTCGACAAAGCAACTCCAACGATCCGGTTAACCCGAAACTCGACTTTACTCGGAACTTTTCTCTCGAACTCTCTCAAATAGCTCAGCCAAAAACTCTCTCAAACGTCCAACCCGCGCAAGTGAGACCAAGGCCTTGTATAAATAGAAAAGGTTACTTCGGCCGAGGGTTTTCCTTTCCCTTAGGGCCCGACACGTACGCGGTGACTCACGGTTCCTTTGCCCACAGGACGACACCGAGCTACTTCGCATGCAAGGTGACACCGAGCTACTTCGCATGCAAGGTGACACCGAGCTACTTGCATGCTTTCGGACCAAAGAAGCTTGCCACGCAGCTGCTTGTTCAAGCACCTCAAAACTTCCGAAACCCGATACTCGGCCAAACTGACGGACGTCTCCGCGATCAAGATTTTCGACTCAAGGTGCGGGTCATTACACCGTGTGCTATACATCACATGTGACTGTACGTTTGCTAGTGAAAAACGGACAATTTCTTCTAACCACGTGGGAAATCTTTGTCCATTAGCCTTCTCTGCCGTGACCTGCACGAATAAAATCTAAACTTAGTAAAATAAATCATTCATTATATATGATAGTTAAAAACACATACATAATCTCTTAACCAACGTCCGAACTCTTCCTGTTTGAGCTCCATTAGCTCGTCCTCTGTTTTGTTAAGAAATGCAAAACGTTGATATGTCATATACATCCTGTGAGATTGAAGCGATCATCACGTTAACATTTATATTATCAAAGACCCAATAAGTAAAATAAATCGTTCAATATAATACCTCTCATATTCTTTAATGTCGTCGCAGTTTGTAAGAATATACATGTGCAAATGATCCCGCTCCTATGCTGAAAGTCTTCGTTTCTTACCATTTCCACTAAGTCGTCCAATCTCTAAGAATATATGAGGAACATCGACCAGATAAAAAGGTAGTACGCCTCCGTCATCATGTCGAGCTGGTCTACGATTCTTATTTTTGACTTGTGATGGAAAGTAGAACTCCGCAAAATGTGAGGTTTCTTCATTGATGCTCTGTGCGACAATAGAACCCTCCACTTTGCTCAAATTTTTTACCTTCTTCTTTAGATGAAACATATACCGTTCAAAAGGATACATCCAACGGTACTGAACCGGATCCCCAAGCTCTGCTTCTCGAGGGAGATGAATTGTTAGATGTTCCATAACATCAAAAAAGGAAACCGGAAATATTTTCTCCAAATTGCAAAGGATTACGGGTATATTATTCGCAAGGTTGCGGATACCGTCTGATGTAAGAGACCGCGAAGATATATCTCGAAAAAAGGCACCAATCCCTGCATAATATGCATAACAAATAAATAAATAAATTATTACTATAGTATTGTGTAAAGTTATTAAAAATTAATTTAATGATTGTATACCTGCAATTGCTTCGTGGACATTACGTGGTAGAAGATATGCAAAGGAAAATGAAAGGAGGCTCTGCATCACCACATGACAATTATGACTCTTCATCCTAGTAAACTTTTCTTCTCCATGATCAACGCAGTATATATGTATATATGTATGTTGTATATAAGTCTTGTTAATATTTGTAAGAATATAAGGTAGCAAAAAAAATTAACTATAGTTAACGCCCTACAACATACTCAAATGAAAAATCAAAACTAGGCAAGTTAATCGGGCTTGCCCGACCCAAAACCCAAATATCCCGAATATATTTAAGTTTGCCTAGGCCCAACCCAAAATATTTCTGAACCTATATTTTAAAACTCTGTCCAGTCCAGAATATGGTTATAGGGCTATTATAGTTTCGAATTCCTTGCAACGAGGTATATGCTTACCTAAGAATTGTATTTCAATTTCGTCAATGTATCATTGTTATCATATATATAAGTTTTAGATACAAAAAATATATCACTACTTTCATAATTCATATTTGAATTTCTATATTTATCATGTATGAAGTTTGAAGATTATATGAGACTATTAAAATATATTTTTTCAAAATAGTGCTTTGATAGCACAAAATAAGTCCAAATTTAAAACAACAACCAATATGTTTTCACCAAATCCAATTTAACTTAAAAAGAAAAAATTTAAATCCATAAAAATTGTATAAAACTCAAACCAAATATAACACAAAATCAAAAGACTTTATATTCAGGTCCTAGGGTTTAATTTGAATACGGTTCAACACATTCTAAATTTTTATAATTGTTAAAAAGTTGAATCCTTAAACTATTCTGTTGACTAAAAGTCAAAATCATATTGATTATTTTTGGAGTTTTTGGATAGCCCGAACTCTTTTTTTTAGCTTATATATTTATGTCTGATTTCGATGTTTTCAGGATCAAGCCGAACCGGCTTTTAACCCTAATTGATATCTTTACCAGTGAGAACGATAATATTGCACAATTGAAATAATATTTGTCGTTCTCTCTATTTTTATTTCTTTTTCGCTTACCATATTTTCTTACATCTTTTAAAATTTTAGTATTCCGAAATCGTTTCTATATATATATTTTTATCTTCATATCATCATCATATAATATATTTTGATCTAATTCTGTTATACATAATGATCGCTTACTATTTTCTTTTACCACTAAAAAGTTATTACTGAGTTAAATCACTCGATATATTTCAAAAAATATAAATCACCCTATATATTTAAATAAAGAAAAAAAATAAACCTAGGCCAAATCAAATAAACGTCAAGCCAAATGCTCTATCCGGTTCAACTTTTCATTCGAATATAAAAATATTTAGTTTGTTAGATCAAATTCATCAATTCATTATTAAGGATACGCGCCGAGTTTTCGAATTTTCTAAATAATTGTTGTATATGCTAATACTAAAACTCGATCCTTGAGAAGAAGATGAACAAAGTTGTGTTTTTTTTTTTTTTTTTAAATTCCTCTGGCCTGAAAAAAAAAAGAAGAGTCTTTCCACCTGAGACAGAAATTTCTTAGGATTTCTGTTTCTGGGTTTCCGAAGCTTCGAGAAGAAAGAAGCGGGGAGTAGAAGACGCACCGTGTAAAGTGGGTTTGAGAGATGGTGTTAAATTTGTCAGTTTCGGACTATGAGAATCGAGACTTACCGGCTCCAAGCAGCCACAATGATCAGGACAAGTTCGGTGAGTTTGGTTCTGTTTTTCTCGATGACCAAACTGCAAAACTGAAGTTTTATGTGAGAGGAAACTGTGATTGGAAAGCAATTTAAGTGATTTTTCTGATTCAGGTTTCGGAATTGAGTGAATTTAACAATATTTTTAAAAAATATTTACATTTATCTCTAAATATTATTTAGATTTATGTTTATCTTAATTTAAGAAATAAGTCATATTCAATATCTTGTACATTTATTTTGATGAGAGTCTAATAATAATTCTTCCTAAACATTTTTGTGTTTTTACTCTCATCAAATTTATCATGGTATCAGAGCCAGATCTAATTCATCTTTGATTCTTAAATTGCTAAATCGTCTTTTCTATTTTCTTTCAATCTTTTTTTTTACCTAGAACAAGATTTTCTCTTCTTAAGTCTTGTTATTATCTATGTTTTTCATTCACGAAAACAGAGTTTTCTTCTTGCCGTTTCGGTCATCCTTATTCACGATGTCAATCACGAGTCAAAGCACGGAACCGAAACACAAGAAATTTTTACCCTACGATCTATCATCCAGCGATAATCCGAGTGCTATAATCTTTTTATGAATTAACCTTACGACAGGGTAAAAATGTCAATGATAAACCCTACGGCTGGATATAAACGCCATGAAATTGACCCTATGGCAGGATATAAATGTCATGAAGATGACCCGACGACCGGATATTACGTCGTTATCTTGAAGATATGTCCAATCTCACACGTGTTACCACGTATGAGCTTGCCGAAGGGTATTGGGAGCAAGTCATGAAGAACAAGAAGGATCTAGAAGATCATGATATTTAACAATAACTTTTGAGAATATTTACATTTATCTGTAAATATTATTTAGATTTATGTTTATCTTAATTTAGAAAATAAGTCATATTCAATCTCTATATAAGAAAATGTATCTTGTACCTTTATTTTGATGAGAGTCTAGTAATAATTTTTCCTAAACACTTTTGTGTTCTTACTCTCATCAAATCTATCAGAATTAGCACCGTTAGAGAAAATATTTTGTGCCGTATATTTGTCTTTTGTGTAATCTATACAATACCTCTCTTAGTTAGTTTTCGTTAATCTTGTTGTAGTATCCAAGATTACTTGGTTTTGTGAGGTTGTTTTAAGAAACACTTTCAAGTAAAAGTATTAGAGAAGTTTGGTTTTTTATTGATACAGAACTTGCGAGAAAGATGAACGTGTTTTGTCTTGTGTGTATCTATACAAATACCTCTCTTAGTCCTACATGTTCTAAAGAATGTTACGTTTCGAGGAAGAAGCATCAGCACCACCCAATTAAGAACAGAAGAAGATGGTGGTGATGATCAGGTAAGTTAAGTTCTATTCTATTTTGATGTAGTGTCCAAGATTACTTGGTTTTGTGAGTTTGTAATCTGAGGTTTTAACATGTTTGTTTTTTTACTGATACAGAACTTGTGAGAAAGAAGAAAGTGAAGAGGATCGATACAGAAACAGAAGCTGATGCTTCTTCCTCAGACCACTCTTGTTTTGTGGCCCTTTTCACGGCTTCGTATCTACACAAAGATGCTCTGGTGCTTAAACATTTTATTGCATACTGGGGTTTAATATATGCTAACAATTGTTGCATATTGTGCTCTATTCACTAACTCAATGAAATGCTGTTTCTAAAGTTGCGTACTTTGGTTTAGATCCTATTGTGGTTCAGTTTGGGAGAGAACTTGTTGAAATAAAATCAAAAGGTTAACTTCAATATGGTTTTGGTTCAGTTTTATCAAACATCTACTTAGGTGTATGTATGTATGTATTTTCTCAAATTTATCTTAACTTTAGTTTGGTTTACAGTGGTGTGTAAAAACCAAATTTCATTTCGATTCTGTTTGGTCTGGTTTAAATTTGCTTATTTCATGTATAATCAATCCTGAGACTAAAGAAAGTGTTTTCTCACGTTTGCTGAGACTAAAGAAAGTGTTTTCATGCCTGAACCCTTTTGTTGCAGTATCTTCCACAAGGTTTTTTTTTTTTGAGACTATTATGAAAAATGCCACATTTGAAACACTGTGTCTTCTCATCGAAATCTCTGGCCACTACCATCTAGATCAATTTGTTAATTTATTTTGGGAGAAGCTGTGTCATTCATGGCAGACAATCGCTCCACTGGAATCCTACCCACTTCTTCTAAATGGAGTTTCCTTCCGAAATCCGTATCCTCATATTTGAAACCAAACTGAAACCCTAAATCCTCCAAACCTGACATCGAACACTCTCCTCCTCAAGATCCAAACATCCATATTCCGCGAAACAGATCTGTTTCTAAATCACCGGCTTTCAAAAATCAGATTGATTCTCCCAATTGCCGAGGTGAAGTGTCAGCATCTCGGGTACGTGAAAGTTCCCACTCTGATATTTTTTAACTCTCTCGTTTGATCCATTTGTGGGAGGGGAGCGAAAAAGGTAAAACCAGCTCATTTATCGATTTGATGTCTTGATTGTTTGCAGAAGAATGATATAAGTGTTTCTCGGTGTAGTTTTCTAGGTAGTGGCCGGAGGTGGAGAGGAGGCGGTGACGAGGAACAGAAGCAGAAACAAGCTTTTGCCTTGAGAAACGATTGATCGGCTTCTTGAGCCTGGTTCTTCCTTTTTGGAGCTGTCTCAGGTTTTGTTCTATTCATTTCAATTTTGTTTCTTGTTTGGATTCAATTCAGCAATCTTGAGTTTATTGCTGATTGATGCTCCATCAGTGAATAACTTGAGAGTGTTGTTGCAATCTTGAGTTTATTGCTGATTGATGCTCCATCAGCCAATTTTTTTTTTTTTTTTTTGCTTACTCGTGACTAATTTTGGGTTAGGTAGGAGAATTTTAGAAGAATTATTATAATCAACTTTATTTTTTTTGCTCTGGGATTTTGAATGATAGCTATATTATAGTCACTGGAAAATGAGAAGATCGTAGCGAAAACTATGAGTGGCGTTGTGAAATTTTGGATGGAACAATTAATTTTGGTTGTCAAATTGACATTTACAAGTGATCCTTAGGGAGCTTAAGCTTTAAAGGTTAAACTGATAACTCTATCTGTTTGTGTTTGTTTACTTGAATATTTTAATTTGCTTGTATCCTCTTTTGCATTTGAGCAGGCTTGCTATGCAATTCTGCAGAATTGGGTGTCCAAGAACTGAGGTTGAGAAAGAAATGCCTCTTTGTCTCTTGTGTAGTTGTCTCTTTAAATGAGAGTTATTAAATCTCTCACAAACTCAACAGTCTTTGGAGTTTAGGTTGAAGTGAGAGTGAAAAACTTTTTATATTTTTCAAATAGGTTCTCTTTTCTTTTTTAGCTGTCGCAGGAGTTTTAATGGAGTTTGGAATCTTTTATTTATTTAGGAAGGAATTCAAAACATGTTGACGTAGTGTGACCCCTGCCATGTTATGAACCACTCGTAGGATGCATTCCCACTTTGAATAATTCAGCCTCACTTTTGATGATTTTAAAATATGTATAGCCCCAAATTATGAAATTTTTATAGATTTGGAGAAACACGAGCTTATAGTTTAGCCGTTTAGGCATCTCATGATCTCACTACAAACTATTAGGAAACTATTCATATACATATTGGAAATCTTATATGGTGGAGTGTTTGTTATGCTTACAACAGTGGCTAAGGTGTAACTTCAAGAGTGAAGCTGAAGTGGCAAACTTGGCTCAAATGATGGAAGAAGCTGAGTTTTTTAACTCACTTGGTAAGTAGTTTTAAGTTTCTTTAATTTCAGTTTTAAAGTATTAGTTTATAAGTTACTAACTAATGCAATTTGTAATTGTAGATTCTAGGAATTCAGTTACAGAAAGTCAATGATTTGGTATGTATCTCCTCTCTAATCTTGTTATGTTTTTGTTATGGGACTTAGCAGTATCATATATTACTTTTGATCTCTTCATAACACATTTTTTTGTAGCTTATCTACTTTACACAACTGCTAAACGTTTGACAAGAACTTACATTTTGTTTTGTTTAAAAATAACATAGCTAGCTGGATTGAGATGACAGTGTATTATTTTTGAACTTGCTAAACGTGGCTGAAACTATGTGTACAAGCTTTAACTTTGTTGAGCCAGTGTATTATTTTCGTGATTGCCTTTAACGTGTAACTTTGAATCATCGTGTTGCAGGTGAAAGGTTTGGCGTTAGGAGTGGTGTTGGATCAAATTATGATGTGTTTTCAGTTTGGAATGAACATTTATGATTTATTACATTATGTTTTCAGACTGTATTTTTATGATGTGTTTGATATGAATGAACATTTGGATTGGTTTTTATGTTTTGAGACTGATTGGGATGTATTTGTTTCAGATTTTGGGTTTATTTCAGATTTTTAAGCAATTTTTGGGTTTTCATTGTTTATTTCGGTTAATCGAAATAAAACCGAATTGAACCAAACTTCTATTTCGGTTTATTCGGCAAGAATTTTCATTTCCGAAAAAACCGAAAACCGAATGAACCGAAAAAACCGAATATCCAAGACTAGTGTTTTATATTGGGTGGTGGCAGTGTCGTCCTCTTTACTGTTGCTGTTACATTCGTCTTCACTTGGTGGTTTATCGAGTTCGTTGATGGTTTCTTCAGTCCATATATCCTAGTTACACTTATTTTGTTGCTAATTTTATAGTTAATGTATGCTTGATGACATCAAAGAATATTGGTGTGGTATAAAGGTAAGAGGTTTCAACCGGTAAGGGAGTTGACAGTACAATTAGATGTAATATGAGAAAAAATGGTACAATTAGAGGGTCTCTAATACAAATGAATGGTCGGAGATAGTGGTACAATAAGAAATAGGGAATATAATGAAGAATGCCACATTTTACTGAGTATTTTATGTACGAGAGAGGGGTTAATTTGTCCACAGAAATACAAATATTATGTCCACAATTAAATGAGTATCTTGTCTACTGATTATGTCCACTAAAGTACAATAATTATGTCCACGAAAAAGAGATTAATTTTTCCACGGGAATACAAAGATTATGTCCACAATTAAATGAGTATCTTGTCCACTTATTATGTCTAGTAGGGTACAATAATTATGTCCACGAGGCAGAATTGATTTTCGTCCACAAAATTAGAATAATTATGTCCACAAGAAAGTGAGGATCTTGTCCACGGGTTTGTGATATGTCTACGAAAGAACAAAAATAATGTCCATGAGACAGTGTTTGCTGATGAAGATGTGATGCTTCATATCAAACCCGCCTAACACAGAAGGTTTGCATATGCATTATTTCGCACTTCTTTCTAAACTTAAATTGACATTTTAAGAACATTTTACTAAATATCTTGTCCACGAGAGATTGTTTAATTTGTCCACGAAAATACAAAGATTATGTCCATAATTGAAGGAGTATCTTGTCCACTAATTATGTCCACTAAGGTACAAAAATTATGTCCACGAGGCAGAGTTGTTTTTTGTCCACGTGGAAATCACACGCTCCACAATTAAAAGAGTATCTTGTCCACTGATTATGTCCACTAAGGTACAATAATTATGTACACGAGAGAGGGTTTGATTTGTCCACAGAAATACAAAGATTATATCCACAATTAAATGAGTTTGTTGTCCACTGATTATGTCCACTAAGGTAAAATAATTATGTCAACGGGGCATAATTGTTTTTTAAAAGAGTATATTGTCCATTGATTATGTCCACTAGAAAGGGTTTGATTTGTCCACAGAAATACAAATATTATGTATACAAGCAAATGAGTATGTTGTCAACTAATTATGTTCACTAAAGTACAATAATTATGTCAATAAGGCATAGTTGATTTTGGCCACGAAATTACAATAATTATGTCCACAAGTAAGTGGGAATCTTGTCAACGGGTTTGTGGATAGGTCTACGAAAGAACAAAAATAATTCATACTTTCCGGCACCAATTTCTCCCTCAAAGGTGTAAAGCTTCTAACACATTGCTGAATAAAACAAAGAAATTGTGTCAGTGACAAAATTAATTCTCAAAAAGTCTCCATCTTGAGAGGGTCTGAATACTTGAGGGTACAATAAATATCTTATAAGTTTGAAAGATTTGCAGGACTACAGTACTGTCACATTTGGGTCCTCCCAATTTAGTAAACTTCTCCACCAATTTTGTACTTATCTGTAGAACTAGAGAGAACAATTCATCTTTCCTCCTTATATTTTTCAATAGACAAAGCAAAAATCAACAAACTTTCGCACTACTAATCAAATCAATTTCACGTGTTTCAGTTGAATTGAACTCTCTGTGTAGTGAAGATGGAAATTAACATGTGAAAACATCTAAAATTCTGGGTAGACTGAGAATTTCAAAATTACTACAGAACCCACAAATTTCATATGATTGTTTTGAAACCCGATCAACCTGGGTTTTCCAGAACAATCCAAAAAAAAAAATTATAATTCGGAGCAACTGACCTCGAATGCTTGAACCTTAAACCCAGAACGAAGAAGCGAAGAAGCTAACTCGAAGCTGAAAGAATCAAGACCAACAAACCCAACGACGCCACCATCACCTCCCATTTCCTCTTTTTTAATTTCTCTGCGTTTTCTTAATGTTGGAGAGAGAGATGGAAAAGAATGAAGAAGAAAGGAAAGAAAGAGATTTATCAGTAAGGGTGTTATCGTCGATACAGTTAAAAAATGTGGCATTGGAGACAATTTACTCTTTTTTTTTTTCTCTGATGAAATGTGATATTTATATTAAAAAAACTGGATATGTACAATGAGTTCTTAGTGGAAAAGCCAGAACAAATACAACTTTGGAAGCTTATAATGTTGGTTAAAACCAACTGATAGAGATTGCGCTGTTAAGGTGCTGTCTCGTTAAAACTTCATTCGAAAAACCCAATTTGACTAAACCGAGATGAAGAAAAAGAGTACAGTTCTTAACAGCGGTTTTGGTTCAATCATGCAAAGCACACAATTGAAATAGATAAGATTGTGGAAGAAGGTGATGACAGCAACTGTCATAAAGCTCAGGAGGGATAAAAAAGTGGACAACATCTTCCGCCGAAGTCTGAAGCAGCCTACATCTGGAGCGAGACAGGATACAAAACAGGGTCTGATTCATATCCTGCAAAGCCAAAAAGAAACAGTAAGGTACAAAACGTAGTGATACTGGAACGGGAGCAAAAGTGGAGAGAACGTGGAAACAAAGCAGTGAGATCGAAGAAAGGGGGAGAAAAGAGGTAGAAGCCATTCGATTCAGCGGTGCCGCATCTGCCAGCGGTAATGAATGTCTGCAAAATTGATGTCCGGAGGAATGGTGAGAGACGCAAGTGTGTGAGAGATTCCATCTTTAGTGCGCTTAACAGCTGAACAGTGAGAAGCTTGGTGAATTCGTCTGTTCCGCTCCATCCATAGGTGATAGATGGTGGCCAGATAAACCAAGCGGATGAGCATGGTTTGAGCGATTTTCCGATGCGGCCAAATCATTGACTGAAGAGTGATGGACCAATCGGGATTTAGCTTCCTTCTGTTAAGCTCTTAAGTGTTTATTTTAGATGAAATGCGAGAGGAAAGGACCAAAAGGAGGCTGATTCACTAGGACAGGTGGCAAAAGTATGTGAAGAAGTGAATAGTGCTGAGCTGGAGAATAAAAACAAAGAGAGTATGGGAGCGAGGCATGCTCTTGCACCAGAGGAATAAAGCTGAAGTTCCTTAAAATGGGAGGGCAAGGTAGATGAGGACAGGTTTTTTGGTAGTCGATTGTTGGGCTAGCTTTATGCTAGAGGCATAACCTTTGTGAGAGAGCGTGTTTATGGTGTCGTTTTTCCTGTCTAAGTTTTCTGTAAAACCCATTCCCATTGAATAAAGCTGATATCTTTCTGTAACATTGCTTGAATCTGAGTTGTGTGAGAGAAGAGAGAACACATAGATACAATACAAAGAGAAGAGAGAAACAGAGAGTAAACCTAGTTTTACAGCAAAAAAGTACAAATATCACAACAACTGATGCGTGAGTAAAAACACAAACCATGTCATCTCTTCCACCATTACCACCTCCGGCCGGTGAGGACTGCGCCGCCACAGTGGAATCTCCGACATCAACGGCAGAAGCTCTTCAGAACATCTCTACCATCTTTCAACGCCTTCAAAGAGTAGAACAGTGTCAGACAAATACTCAACACACTAGCTTGATCATCACAAGCAAAATCAACGCTTCTCTCGCTCAAGCTTTCCAAACCCCAGCAGCATCACCAGCGAGACCACCGAATCTTGCTCATGAAAGGGATTCTTTCTATTATCACCGTCCGGACAAGCAACCACCTCAGCAAGGCTTCTCGGACATGTTAGAGCCACCGAATCTCGCGCAAGAACGGGAATATGCTTTCTATCGCCGACCCGACAAATAACCTCTCTACCCATAACCAAGCCTCCGATCGTATGCTGCTCAGCCGCAGTCTACACAACATCCGCCAGGGTTTCCGCCGTTTCCCCAATCTCCGGTAACTCAGCCGTCGACGGATCTAACGAAGAAACTCGTAGTCCCTATATTCGAAGGTAAAAACACGTTTGCTTGGATTTTGAAAGTTGAATGCTTCTTCCGTTTAGGACACTACACGGACAAACAAAAGCTGGACTTAGCTTCAATGAGTTTTGAGGGTCCGGAAATTGGCTGGTTCAACGATCAAATGAACCGCCGGCCGTTTCGCGATTGGGAAGAGTTCAAAACTAGGTTACTGATGAGATTTGGCGACATCCAATCTCATGGGCCCAGCCACATTTTTTTTGCCATCAAACAAATGGGCTCTGTCCAAGACTATGTGGCCTAATTTGAAGATTTGTCATCTCAGATCCTTAACCTAGAGGCCCAACAAGTTGAAGGTATATTTCTTAACGGGTTGCAAGCTCCTGTACGAGCCATGGTGCTTCTAATGAAGCAACTAAACATTGATGAAATGATAGACTATGCACTAGCTGGAGAAGCTGATACTCTTACCTTGACGATGGACAAGGAAATGAACTTCAAATTTAAACCTCTTCGCAACAATGAGTACAAACTCCAATCTCATCCTTCATGGCGCACTAAGGAGCTTCCGTCTCCCCAAGACAATCGTGACTAATTTCTTCCACCGTCTACCTTAAAACCGCGTTATACCAATGATAGGGAGATGGAGGAGAAAAAGCGTAATGGTTTGTGTTTCAAATGGGACGCCAAATGGTCCAAGGATCATTACAAAACTTGTCCTAAGCGCATGTTACAACTTCTCACCGTTGTTAATGGCTTTGAGTTAGAGATTCCTGATTCCACGGTGGAATATATGCTGGAACCAGTGACTACAGAGGATGATGACAACAATGATTCGCCGCAGCTCATGATGCTCTCCTTCAACACATTTGTAGGCCGTTCGTCCTCAACAACAACAAAACTCTGAGCCATGATTGGGAACAAAACATTGGTGGTTATGATCGATAGTGGAGCTACTCACAACTTCATCTCACCGGATGCAGTATGCTATGTGAGGATCATTCTTCGCCAAAGTCCACACGTAGAGGTGCTTTTGGGCACATGCATATCGGCGAAAGCGTATGGGGTGTGTCGGAATGTGACGTTCGAAGTGAGTGAGGCTCACTTTACAACTGATTTCGTGTGTATGGAGCTGGGAGATAAAGATTTGGTCTTGGGTATTCAGTGGCTCCAAACGCTAGGAAAATGCTTGTGTAACTAGGAGATGCATGAATACAGTTTTGTACACGACAATCAAATGATTACACTCCGCAGTGAACGCGACCTCCACAAATCAAACTTCTCCCGACTTGGCAGCAAGCAACAATATTATATACAATCCCATGGTGTCAACATCTCCCTCCACAATACCAATTTACATACGGCACAAGACACAGAGACACAATCACACTTGGCCCCTATTTTGACTCGATTTGATAGGGTGTTTTCTACACCAACATGCCACCCACCAATCCGAAATCATGAACCAAACATCAATCTAAATCTCGGAGCTATGGCTATTTTGGTGCGTCCATATCGTTACCCCTATGCACACAAAGAGATCATTGAAAGCTTAGTTTCTCACATGCTCAAAGCGGGGATAATACGACCAAGTCAAAGTCCATACTCAAGTCCGGTTTTATTGGTGCGTAAGAAAGACAATACATGGAGATTTTGTGTGGATTATCGAGCTCTCAACCGCGCCACCATCCTGGATAAGTTCCCAATTTCCGTCACTTATCAACTCCTTGATGAATTACACAGTGCTACGGCCTTTTCAAAATTGGACCTTCGTGCCGATTATCACCAAATACGAATGAAGGAATACGACATCCATAAGACGGGGTTCCGAACTCATGAAGGCCATTATGAGTTCTTGGTCATGCCATTCGGTCTAATGAACGTGCCGGCTAGATTCTAAGCTCTCATGAACGACCTCTTCAAGCCCTTCCTTCGCAAGTTCGTTCTCATCTTCTTTGATGATATTTTGGTCTTTAGCAAAACCTTGGAAGAACACATCAAACATGTCTCAGCCGTGTTAAAGATTTTTGAGGATCACAGCTTGTTTGCAAATCGCAAGAAGTGCTCCTTCGATCAGTATAAAGTGGAATATTTAGGCCATGTGATTTCTAGCGATGGAGTGGCAACAGACCCCTCCAAAACAGAAGCCATTCGGAATTGGCCTACACCAACTTCTGTCAAGGAGCTTCAGGGCTTCTTAAGCCTCACGGGGTACTACCGTTGTTTTGTTAAAGGCTATGAAGCATTAGCAAAGCCTTTAAACGGAATTACTTAAGAAAGATGGGTTCGCTTGGTCAGAATCGGCTCAACATACGTTTGACAGCCTTAAGACCACCATGTCTTCTGTTCCCATCTTACGGTTGCCAAATTTTGACTTGGAGTTCACAATGGAGACAGACGCTTCCTCAACGGGCATCGAAGCAGTCCTTTTACAAGAGAAACAACCCATAGCCTTTTTCAGTCATGGACTTAAGGCGAGAGAACAACTCAAATCGGCTTATGAGCGTGAGTTGATGGCAATCGTGATGGCGGTAAACAAATGGAGACATTACCTTTTGGGCCATCACTTCATCGTTGCAACAGACCAACAGAGCCTCAAATTCCTATTCGATCAACATGAAGTTTCACTAGAACACCAAAAATGGCTCCTCAAGATTATCCTGTTTGATTTCGAAATCAGATACAAACCTGGGTGCACAAATCGAGTAGCAGATGGTCTCTCACGCATACCGCATCACTTATAGTCCTCAATTGCTTTAATGGCTTTCACGCTCTCCTCTACAGCTTAGATTGATGTTCTGTATCGTGAAATTGAGGAAGACGATGGTTTACAAAAACTGGTTTTGTAACTTAAATCAAACCAACCGGTTAAACTCGGTTTCATCCTCAAAGAAGATAAAGTCTGGCACAAGGAACGACTTATAATCCCTAAATCATCTTCCGTCATTCCTTTCATCCTCTACGAAGCTCACGCCGTCGGAGCCGGCGGTCATGTCGGCGTCCTCCGCACCACCAAGTGCATACAACAATCTCTACATTGGTCAGGCATGAAATGCGACATCCAACGCTTTGTGGCTGAATGTGAGGTATGTCAAACCAACAAAATTTCTTCTCTCTCTCCGGCCGGGTTGCTCCAACCACTCCCAATTCTGATTGCAATATGGGAGGATATCAGTCTTGATTTCATTGAAGGGCTTCCAATGTTTCAGAATGCCAACACCATCCTCGTGGTGGTAGACCGCCTTAGCAAGTTTGGGCACTTCTTGCCCTTGAGACATCCGTTCACAGCAAAGGACGTGGCAGACACGTTCATCTCCGGCATTGTGAAACTACACGGGTTTCCCAGAATAATTGTCTCAGACAGGGAAAAAATCTTCCTGTCCCATTTCTGGAAGGAGCTGTTCAAACTCTCGGGGACACAATTGAATTATAACACAGCTTATCATCCTGAATCGGACGGCCAAACAGAGGTACTGAATAGAACACTTGAATGTTACCTGAGGTATTTTGCTTCTACTAAGCCGAGATCCTGGAAACAATACCTTGCTTGGGCTGAATTTCATTACAACACGGCTTACCATTCCGTGATCAAAACTACACCTTTCAAGATCGTTTATGGTTGGGATCCACCTGCCGTCATTCGGTTTGAAGTTGGTTCTACCAAAAACTTTGAGTTGGAGAAGGCTTTGTTGGACCGAGATCGCATACTGGTGGAGGTAACCACAAACTTACAGAGAGCACAAGACGTTATGAAGCGATACGCAGACAAAAAGAGGAGGGATGTGGAGTTCACGGTTGGTACAAAAGTCTATTTGAAACTACGGCCTTACAGACAATCTTCGCTGACAAAGAGACTCTACCAAAAGATGGCAGCTAAGTATTTTGGACCACTTACCATCTCTGAGCGCGTAGGCAAGGTGGCTTATAGACTTCAACTCCCTGAAGGTTCCTGTTTGCACGATGTGTTTCACGTGTCTCTTCTCAAAGAGCCGATGGGAACTGCTTTGCCAGTCTCTCCTTTACCACCGGCTTGGTCTGAATTTGACAACTTCACTATTGAACCAGAGGAGCTCGTCGACACTCACTACAACAGCACCGGCAATTTGGAGGCTTTGATCCGATGGAAGGGATTCGCAGAGGAGAATAATGAGTGGGTCTTGGTGATATCGCTTATACAACAGTTTCCGCAGTTCGAGCATAGGGACAAGCTCCTCCTCAAAGGGGGGAGTATTGTTAAGCCCTTAAGTGTTTATTTTAGACGAAATGCGAGAGAAAAGGAGCAAAAGGAGGCTGAGTCACTAGGACATGTGGCAAAAGTATGTGAAGAAGTGAATAGTGCTGAGCTGGAGAGTAAAAACAAAGAGAGTACGGGAGCGAGGCATGCTTCTGCACCAGAGGAATAAAGCTGAAGTTCCTTAAAATGGGAGGACAAGGTAGATGAGGACAAGTTTTTTGGTAGTCGATTGTTGGGCTAGCTTTATGCTAGAGGCATAACCTTTGTGAGAGAGAGTGTTTATGGTGTCGTTTTTCCTGTCTTAGCTTTCTGTTCAAGTTTCCTGTAAAACCCAATCCCATTGAATAAAGCTGATATCTTTCTGTTACATTGCTTGAATCTGAGTTGTGTGAGAGAAGAGAGAACACAAAGAGACAATACAAAGAGAAGAGAGAAATAGAGAGTAAACCCAGTTTTACAGAGAAAGAGGTACAAAGATCACAACACCTTCCCAGGAGCTGTTTAGTTATTTCTGACCAAACAGTGAAAGGGTAGGGGCAAACAAAAAACAAATGGTCTCTTGTTTCATCCTTTCTCCACAAAGCACACAGTGTTGAGTTTGACTCCAAACACGCATGCGGTCTCATGTAGATAACCTGTTCTTAATAGAAAGTCAGACAATGAATGAGTATCTAGGAATCGCTTGGGGGAACCAAACAACTCGGAACCAAGAGACATGAGGCCGGGGAGTCCTGATCTTCCACAAGATTTCTCAAGCTCAGATGGTCTTAATAGAAAATGTCGTGAGATTGTGGTAATAGATGAAAGGGAAAGATCATGGACATTGGATCTGAGGCTCAACAAATCATCTGATACTTTCTACATAAGCCGAGGTTGGAGAAGTTTCTGTGATGAAATGGGTAAAAAAGCAGGAGGTGTCTTTGTTTTCAAACTAGTTGGTAACGGGGAAACTCTCTGTTTCTGTTCCACTGAATCTATCAACGATGAAACACAAGGAGACAAGAACAAGAAAGAAAACTGCATGGAGCTGGTGAGAAAGAAGAAGTGTATGAGATGTAGAGATTCAACTTCACCGAGCCTGAACCGATTTGTGAAAGTAACAATTACTCATGACAGCCTGAGAAATGGTAGACTGGTGAGTTCATTAATCAACTCTTTTTTTCGGAGGGTTAGTAGTTAGTTTTATCAATTGCACTCTAATTAATTATATTCTCCGCTAAAATTTATTCCACCATCTTCCATTGTCATTCATGAGAGAAAATGGCTTGGTCAAACCAGGGATTATAAATTTGTTGGGTAAAGATGGTACAAAGTGGGAAGCAAATCTTCGACGGGAAGCCACCGGAAGAATGAGTTTGGGAAAGGGATGGAAGATTTTGCTAAAGCAAACAGCTTAAATAGCGGTGAATCCTTCACGTTGGAGGCAGTTTTAGCGAACGGAACTCCTACGCTCAGTTTGTTCGGTACACAGTCCACAAGTGATAGAAGCCAGCAAGGAGAGTGTTCAAAGGATAGCGAGAAAGAGTCAATTTCTGCAAATTCTAGCAGAGGAAACAAGAACAGTAAAGTCACTAGCAACAGAGAGGAGAGGAGAGACTCGTCTTCAGCAATCCAAAATCGATATGTGACATTAACACTCACACCAGAAGATGTCAGAGACTGTAAACTAGTAAGTTGATCAAACCACTCTTGTTTCAAAGGTGGGTCAGTTTTTGTCTTGATTCTAATTAGTGACGAGACATGTTTATTCAAATCTTTTATAGATTCTTCCAAGTCGATTCATGAAGGCTAAATGGCATGGCATCACCAAGCTCGGGAAGATAACTTTGTTGGGTCAAAACAGAATAAAGTGGTTTGCATAGCTACTAGCAAAACATGGAATTGTGGCTCTGGGATCTGGTTGGAAGGGCTTCTGTGAAGCTAATGGCGTTAAGCCAGGAGAGTCATTCACTTTGGAATGTATTGATGAACAAGACACAACTCATGTGTTTAAGTTCTGTTCCAACTCCATAGAGTAAAGACAAAAAAAAGTTTAATTAAAAGCATGTAAATTGCACAAGCCTTCCTTTAAAACTAAGCCTTTTTGTTTGTTATGTTAAAGAAGCTAGCCACTAAATATGTAATTTTAATTGCGATTTTTGTTATTCTATAAGCTAAGGGCTGACCTTGCGCAAGTTTATTAAGCTTTCTTTTTCCTTTTATTGGTTAACTTTTTTCATCTAATTTGTTTTTTTCTGACATTTACGGACGCATTGTACATGTAAGTTCAAACATTTTTCTTCCCTTTGTCATTTTTTTGATCATAATTGAAATAAGGTTAACAGAGTGGATTTAATGTGTTCTTATTGTTTGGCTGATGTAACAAGAAATGTGAGAAACATCTAGGTTTGTCCATTAGTTCCTGAAACTCTTAGGCTAGACATTGCTTATTGAGACATCATTGGTATTGTTCTCATTTCGTTACTTATTGTAGGGAACTAGTGCGCACGACGTTGCATCCGGAAGATTGGTAAGCTTTTAAATTATTGATTTGAGGATTTAGAAAAAAAAAAAATCATTTTGTGGACTTTGCGTTGGTTATTATTATGAAAATCATAAACTCATAATGCAATTGTTAGAGCATGTTTTCTTTCTTATTAGATCCGTTGTTAAAAATTGTAAACACTCGTGTATATTATTAGTTAGCTGCGGAACATTAAAAAAAAACTAATAATAAACACCTAATTAAAGAAAACTAATAATAACCCAAAAAAACCATTAAAAACACACACCCATTAAAAAACCTAAAAAATCCATTTAACAATTAAAAAAAACCTAAAAACTCCCTTAGAGAAAAAAATAATCCAAGCTTACTTGGCCGGCAAGTCATCATTAGGTTTGTCATTGTTTACTAACGATGAGCTTGTCGTCCCAGAATCACTGGGCGGAGAGAGGAATAAGAGCAAACTAGAGTTGATCATTGGAGTGGAAAGACCAGAGGCGTTTCTTATTGTTTCTCTTTATACGGTAATATTTAACCACTTGATTGTGTTGGAATTTTCACTCTTGTTCTTCTTTGTGTGTTTTTTAGTGCACAAGAAATAAGAAAAAGAAGAAGTAAAGAAAAGAGAACATGTAACTTTTCTCTGTGTTATAACAAAACTGATTAAAAAATAGAGTACTTGACTTTTTTGTATTACACTCGTCACAACATAATAAAGACACACAACGACACACTTATATAGGTTTTTACGTAACCGTTTGTGACTTCCGGAGACAAACCAACACAACTTTTAGAACTAAACAACACAACTATACGAATGACAATTCGTGACTCTTAATTAATAACTAACTTATGTGAATGAGACTTTGTCGTATACGAGATTTGATTATACTTCAACACTCCCCCTTAATCCTATCTCGTATAAATTCCAAGCTTTCTTCACATCCACTAAAACAACATATGGTCTTCAACCAAGTCTTCATCTTCGGGAATTACATGTGCTTTTTCTTTTTGCTTTGAGTGACACACGTTTGCGTAGTGGCCGATCTTACCACATTTGTAATACTCCTTGTTACATCTTTGATTCTTGCTTGCCATGATCGTTTTCCTTCGGTTTCTTCCAACACTCATTTTCTGTGTGGTTGCTTCTCTTGCAAAACTTACACCACTTCTTCCTTGATTAACACGGCTCTTGGTGTTGTCTTGTTTGAAACCGAAACTCTCTCTTTTTGTTTGATCTGAACGCTCCTTCATTAGTGTTTTCTTCTCTTGCTATTGTCCTTGCCTCATGTGCTTTTAACACACCTATTAATTCTGTCATCGTCATTGACGTTAAGTCACGAGTTTGCTCCATAACGCTAACAATGCTATCGAATTTGGCTGGGAGAGAGATGAGTATCTTTTGTATGAGTTGATAGTCCATCTTCTTTTCACCATTATAAGTCAATTGATTCTCCAAAACAATTAACTTATCAGTGAACATCTTAACATCTTCGTTATCAAACATCTTCAGATTTTTGTACTCTCTACGCAACGATTGAAGTTTAACCAATCGAACTTGAGGAGAATCTTGATACTCAGCCTTCAATGCGTCCCATGCCTCTTTTGATGTTGATGCTGTCGCAATGCGTGAGACTATCCGATCCGTCACGGCAGTTTGCAAAATTTGCAATGCCATCGTATCATTCACCATCGCTTGTTCTCTAAGCGATTTTCCCCTTGCTGTTTCAGGGGTCTCTTTCCCTTGTGCCATTCCGACCGGCACACCTTCTTCAACCACGGACCACTGTTTTCTAGTCCTGAATACGGTTGCCATCTTAATGCTCCAGAAGTCATACTTTTCCCCATCGAAAATAGGGATCACTTGATGTGAAGAGCCTTGCATCGTCTCGGCTTATTTTGCAATTAACGTATGCGATATCTTCTTGTTTTTGTGACAAGTTGTTTACTTGTGCTTTCTCTTTGGCCCTCTCAATCGTAAAGCTCTGATACTATGTTAGAATTTTCACTCTTCTTCTTCTTTGTGTGTTTCTTAGTGCACAAGAAATAAGAAAAAGAAGAAGTAAAGAAAAGAGAACACGTAACTTGCCTCTGTGTTATGACAAAACTGATTAAAAAACAGAGTACTTGACTTTTTTGTATTACACTCGTCACAACATAACAAAGACACACAACGACACACTTAAATAGGTTTTTACGTAACCGTTTGTGACTTCCGGAGACAAACCAACACAACTTTTAGAACTAAACAACACAACTATACGAATGACAATTCATGACTCTTAATTAATAACTAACTTATGTGGATGAGACTTTGTCGTATACGAGATTTGATTATACTTCAACAGATTGCACCCTATAACCAATTGTATACATGACAGTTCCCCATCTGCCATAACCTCAAACTCATTGGAAATTCTTTTAGATCAGTAGCCACGAGTATCGCCGTTACTCCTATTTTGCGAAACTTATTGGCATCTTCTTCAATGATACTTTCTTCCATGCGGCTCAAGAATTTCAACTCCACAATGTGGCTGATAGGTATCGAGAGACGATTGTTGTTTGAACGAACATCGGTTGCAGTTAATTATTTGTCTATGATCTTCTTCGAATCGTCTTCGTGATCTCTACCACCGTTCTTGCTTCTCATCAACCTGATCAGCCACTCTGGCGTCGACTCTCTTGTCTTGGAAGACCAAGCTTCCGTACTGTGTTTTGTCTTCTTAGATTGTCGTTCCATGGAAAACACATAGGAGGGAGATTATGTCTGTTTCTGGTGGGTTTTGTCGGAGATTCTGTTAACGAGCGGTCGTGAATATGGGCTTTAAGGTCTTCTTCTTTGAGCATAGACTCCATGACGGTAGAAGTAGAAGGACTAGTAATCGTCGAGCTTGTTTTCTTCGAAGAGATATTCTCCTCTCCGCATCATTAAGTATACATAACTGCAGTCTCTTATACTCCTCCGGCGTTGGCTTTGAGCTATTCATAATCAGTAATGTTTCCGCACACTCGACATCTTCTTTGATCTTCATTGTTTATGATCTCTCTGTTATTTTTTTCTAATAGAAAGAGATCATTTATGTGTATATAGAGAGAGATTACTCGTCGTCCATCCTCTATTAGGGTTTAGTGAATGGAGTTGTTTTCAAAGTTATCTTTTTTTTTTTTTTAATTTGTAACTAGGATTTGGGAACCATATTATTTGGTGAGTTGTAATAGATAGAGCATAGTAACTAAACAATTTTTTATTTTTTATTTAAAAGCTGCAATATATTTTGGAAATTATCTTGCAACTCTCCTATATATTAATTAAAAATCATTTTAAAAAAAATAACATTATGTTTATGTGAAATAATACAACACTGTTATGCTAATGTGCCGACATCTCATTAAATTTCAAAAAAAAATATAAATAGGTTCAGAAAAATTACATTGTACTTTCATCTCCTATATATTAATTGAGAATTAGTTTAATAAAATAACTTTATGTTTACGTGGAATATTACAACAGTGTCATGCTGACGTGTCGTCTCCTGAGTGATTCTCAGGGATTATTATATTTTATAGGGTATTAATTACTAGACTAATTATATAATATGTCATTAGATCAATCTTATTATATAAACCTGAACGCGTTTAACGTGAGTGTGACACTTGTCAAAGTTATAACTCATTAGATTTTGACATGTGTTATTGCTAATCTTAGATTGTGACACGTGTCAAAGAGATCACTCTTAAGAATTCGACACGTGTCAACTTTCCGATAATGGTAATTTTCTATATAAAAATGAAGAATAGATAATTAAAATAGATAATTTTATGTTTTAATAAAAAGAGCACAATATTATAAAAGACAACTTAATGATAATTTTTTATATAAAAATAGGGTATAAAAAGATAGAATATATAATTAATTATGATTTTTTTTGAGTTTAAACAAAAATATCAATAGCACAAAAAATTGTTAGTTAAAAAAAAAACCTCCCATAAAATGTAAAATAGAAAATTTTCAATTAAAACAAAAAAATCAAAATAAAAAAGTCAACTAAGCCATATTTTTAAGTTATTCCAGTTATTTCAAGATTATATTAATTTTTCAAATTAATATTATAGTAGTTTGGTTATCAATACCATAGTATAGACTCTTAACAAATCATCTTTTCGTTCATCTTTTAGTTTTAGTTATTCATCATATTGAATCAAAAAAATAAATTCAGAAGTTTATCTTACCCTAAATCAATTAGACAAAAATCGTGTTTATCGTCATACTGTAGTGCGCTTATTTCAAAAATGAAAAGCACGAAATATCAAAGCAAATAAACTACTCTTGGGAATAGAGTTATGACTTTCATCTTCTAAAAATATAATAAAATTTGTTAAAACAAATTATTACCTTTTCATCAACCAATAATAACTATATTCTCATGAGTATATTATTTGCTTTGATATTTCTTGCTTTCCATTTTTGAAGCAAACGTAGTATAGTACGACGATAAACACATTCTTGTCTAATTGATCTAGGGTAAGAAGAACTCATGAATTTATTTTTCGGATTTAATATGATGAATAACAAAAGGTAAAAGATGAATAAAAAGATGATTTGTTAAAAATCTATACTTTGGTATTTATAACTAAACTATTATAATATTAATTTGGAAAACTAACATAATTGTGATATTAAATATTAAATATTAAATATTTTGCTAAAACTGACAATTGTCTTTTTAGATGATACATTAATAGTAAGTTGTCTTTTTTATTATTTTCATTTTTCTGCTATTTACATTTTTATTTAAAATGACAAAAATCTTTATTGATTATCTATCCTATTTTTATATAGAAAATTATCATTACCAGAAAGTTCAAAATTACTACATTTTTGCTTAAACTGATAAAAAACTTAATTAATTATTTATTCTATATTTTTATAAATAAACGATAATACGTGTCAAAATCTAATGAATTATCACTTTGACACGTGTGCTCACGTTAAACACGCTCAATTTTATATAATAAGATATTATGATTCGGCCGAACGGAACTATTGTGGCTCCATGATTTGGCCGGAACCACGCTATCGAGAATTCTCCATCGTTGAGATAGATAGGGAAGATTCGACCGATAGGCCCAAATCCAGCCCATTGCTCAATTCCTCAGGCCAATATATCTGTTAAGAGATGGGAAGCTTTTATGATTTGGCCGGAAAACGAAAACGGAGCGAGGCAGAGAGACAATCGGAGATTACGATTCTTCCTGTAAGACCTGCTCTAACACTATAATTCCAGTCATGCCAACTCTAGAAAATCTACATTTATTAAATCCAAATAAAACATTCACTTCCACTTCCTTAAAACAACCATCGTGACTTTTGTTTAATGAGAAGGTACCAATGAAATGAATTTTTGAAAGAGCAATAATCCTAGCAATCCCAAGGAAAACTAACACCAATTGAGTTAAACTTGCGCTGCTACACTACAACATCTTCCTCACCTGCAGCAACTAAAGGAAAGAAGAAACAGGGGTGACTATAAGTACACAGTAAAAGCGATCCTTCTGTCCACATGAAACACAACATACAATTGAACATTCTATAATCAAATTAAGGACAGTTCATGAATGAGTTAACATGCATAAGTCATAAAATCCCGCCATAATCACATTGCATCCACAAAATTACAAATCTGATTAGTTACCTTCTCTAATACCAAGGTTTTAACCTCATACAATCAACACATATACCTTAACTCGTCAATTAAGTTGGTCTAAAGTGCAGCAATTCCGCCTTTAACAATAGACCGCCTACAACGCAGCCATTACCACCTCTTGCTGTAAGCCCCTGACGGAGCCATCACCGCATCATGTCGTTAATTCCAAGCACAAGCAATCATACAACGTATACTCTAAGTCTTTATCTTATTAACACAACATCATTATAACAATCCACTTTCATCATCAATCTAACCACATATCAATGCTCATCAAGGAACTACATGTATCACTACACTTATCTGATTAATACAACGACGTTATAACAGCACAATTTCATCACCATTCTAACCACATATCAACAATCATCAAGAACAACATTCATCACCACACATACACATTTCATCATCCTTAAACTGTAATTAATATAAATCAAGAAATACAATAGATGGTGAGTTTCCAAAGTCACTCCCTCACCTTGAAGTAGTTGAAGAAGGCGACAAAGCTATCACGAATTGATTCCAATAACTCTAACTCCAACAATTGATCTGCTGACCACAAACTATACTAAGGTATCTACTAAATTTCGTTAGAATCACGATCCCACTGTTGAATCTGAAGTTCAGAGTGTCTAGAGCGTGTCTACCAAAAATTTGAACGATCAAAGAAGATTTGAATGTCGAATCGTTGGTTCTCGTCGGACTAGTCACAGTTTTCTTCTCACAGAGCAGTTTTGGGAAAAAAATGAATAACTCCTTCGATACCTTTTAGAATCAAAACTTCTCTTAGTGGTGACT
This sequence comes from Boechera divaricarpa, assembly GCA_026770425.1. NCBI lineage: Eukaryota > Viridiplantae > Streptophyta > Magnoliopsida > Brassicales > Brassicaceae > Boechera > Boechera divaricarpa. The sequence goes on along the minus strand of CM049186.1, from coordinate 3,839,216 downwards.
AGATGAGAGACTGCGACAAAATAAGAGGGCTTAGGATAAGTTGATGTGTGAGAAGTCTGCTATACCCCTCCTTTTACTGGACTTGGATCGATTTTGAGTTTTAACCCATCTTATTGGGTTTGGGGTGTTACAATTCTCCCCAACTACCGAGGAATTCGTCCCCGAATTCGACGATATCTCCTGAGTTCTAATCTCGTCTTGGAAGAGATCAGGGTGATCCTTCCTTATTTGCTTTTCAGACTCCCATGACACCTCCTGAATTCCATCCCTCTCCCAACAAATTTGAACTGTCACTAATGGCTTTCCACGGACTTCTGATACCCGTCGATCCACTACTATTACTGGCTTCCCTTGAGCTGACAAGTTCCTAAGCAGATCCTCTGGGGGTTTCGTGACAATCAGCTCTGGTTCCCGAACTACCTTCCGCAAAACTGACACATGGAACACATTGTGGAAATCTGACATCTCATGAGGCAAATCCAACTTATAGTCCACAACTCCTACTCTCTCGACAATTATATATGGCCCCATATACCTCGGCTTTAGCTTTTTCAACTTCCTATTCTTATCAGCTCCTCTAAACATTCTCATTTTTAAATAAACAACGTCTCCGACTGCAAATTCTAACTCTGTCCTCCGCTTATCGGCATAATTTTTTTGTCGGTCATGAGCTTCTTTTAATCGCTCTTTAAGTAACTCCACTTGCTCAACTGTCTCTTAGACCAATTCTGGTTCTAAATCTCGGTGCTCCCCTACTTCGGTCCAGCATAGCGGTGTGCGACAAGGTTGTCCATAAAGAATTTCATACGGTGATATTCCTATAGATGTGTGGTAGCTGTTATTGTATGCAAATTCAGCTAGCGGCAGATACCGTATCCATTTTCTTTCCCATGCTAGCGTACATGCTCTCAACATATCCTCCAATGTCTGAATTGTGCGCTCGGACTGTCCATCCGTCTGTGGGTAATATGCAGTGCATAAATGAACCCGAGTTCCGAGAGCTTTCTGAAATGCTTGGCAAAATATAGATGTAAACCTTGGATCTCTGTCTGATACAATACTCACAGGCACTCCATGCAACTTTACTATTTCCTCCAGATACTTCTCTGCCAAACAGTCTACTTCATCCGTTTTCTTAATGGCTAAGAAATGAGCAGATTTGGTAATTCTGTCAATAATTACCCAGATAAAGTCTCTTTGACCAGTCGCTCTTGGTAGGCCAGTTACGAAATCCATGGTAACCATATCCGATTTTCATTCTCGTATTGGTAAACTCTGTAATAATCCACTTGGAACTTTGCGCTCTACTTTTACCAGTTGACATACCTGACACATTGCTACCCAATCAGCAACTTCCCTCTTTATTCCATTCCAGTGGTAATACTTTTTTAGGTCACGAGACATTTTTGTAGATCCTGGGTGTATAGAAAAACGAGATTGGTGTGCCTGCTGTAAAATCTCATCCTTCAATTCTTTAACTTGTGGCACACAAACACAATTCCTGAATAAAAATGGTCTGTTGCTTACTGTGTTATATTCTATTACCCCACCGTCTACTGATTTTCTTAGTGATGCATTTTCCTTTTGTGCTTCACATATTCTCCATAATAAGTCAGCTTGATCTAACGCTTCTAATCCAACGGTTTCGTCTTCCACAGATGTGGCACAAATCCTCAAACTTGCTAACGTCGACGTGAGCTCTTGCACTTCCTTACCTATTGACACATCATCCCTCCTCCTATTCAAGCCGTCGGCCACTTGGTTAGCCTTTCCTAGGTGGTATGCAATGACGAAATCATAATCTGCGAGTAATTCAATCCACCGTCTCTATCTTAAGTTCAGATCTCCTTGAGTGAATATGTATTTCAAACTCTTATGATCTGTAAACACTTGAACTTTTTCCCCATACAAATAAGCTCTCCAAATTTTTAAAGCAAAAACAACATCTGCTAACTCTAAGTCATGTGTGGGGTAATTAACCTCGTGCTTCCTCAATTGTCTGGATGCGTACGCTATTACCCGCTCTTCCTGCATGAGCACACATCCTAAACCTGATTTCGACGCATCAGTGTATACTACATAGGGTATTCCAATCTTTGGTAATACCAACACTGGCGTTTGTGTTAAATATTCTTTTAACTTTTGAAAGTTTTCCTTACACTTTTCTGACTTAACATTTTTTCCTGTCAGCTGTGTCATGGGTTTGGCCACGCTTGCAAATCCTTTTACAAATTTCCTGTAATAACCAGCTAGTCCCAGAAAACTACGGATTTCTTAGGTACCGGCTAATTAGTGATTGTTATGATCTTTTCTGGGTCCACTGCCACACCGGCCTCCGAAACCACATGACCCAAAAATCCAACTGTCTTTGTAAAAAACTGCACTTGCTCGCCTTTACAAACAGTTTTTGTTCCCGAAGCTTATTTTACACAATCCTTATATGCTCAGCATGTGCCTCACTACTCTGCGAGTAAATCAGTATATCATCGATGAATACTATTACCAACTTGTCTAAGTATTCTCGAAATATATTGTTCATCAGCTTCATGAAAGCTGCAGTTGCGTTAGTCAATCCAAACAGCATCACCACAAATTCGTAATGGCCATAACGCGTTCGAAAAGCCGTTTTTTGAACATTTTCCTCAGCTATTGAAATCTGATGGTACCCTGACGCTAAATCTATTTTCGAAAACCATGATGCGCCTTGTAACTGATCCAACAACTCATCGATCCTCGATAGTGGGTATTTGTTTTTTATTGTTACTTTATTCAGTCCACGATAATCTATGCAGAGTCTAAAACTTCAATCTTTCTTTTTAACATATAAAACTGGAGCTCCCCACGGAAAACTACTAGGTCGTACAAACCCTTTATCCATCAAATTCTCAAGCTGCTTCTTTTAACTTAGTCATCTCTGCGGGTGCCAAACGGTACGGTGCTCTAGATACTGGAGAAGTCCCAAGTTCAATAAACGCATCGCCTCTTGATGGTGGCGGTCCTTTGAGTGACTCAAACACATCAACTCCCATATCTCCTCTTTCTAGGAAAATAGTAGCTAAATACGTTTCACTCCCCTTACTTATTAGTTCTTCAGCTTGAATCATCGATATGATGGGAACTCCACTCTGGTTTTTGACTCTTTCTGTCTGATTAATTATGATGCGTGCTCGCGGACAGTCTAGTAAAGCCTGGTGGCGTTTCAGCCAATCCATTCCCAAGATTACTTCATACCTCTTCAGCTCTATCTCCGCAAGATTTCCTGGAAGCTCTACACCCTTAATTATAATCGGCACATCTTTGAAAGTTCTCAAAGATTCTACCAAATTCGGTCCTGCAATCTCCACTCTCCTAGGTTTCCTAACAACTTCTCCTTCGAAGTCCCAATACTTTGTAAACTGTGGACTCACAAAACTATGTGTAGCTCCAAATTCGAATAATGTATAAGCCGCTACTTTCCCAACAAAAACTGATCCTACACAATTTGTTTTAGACTAAGCCAGGAACTACAAAAATAACATGCATTCCGAAACAATCACGCATGCACTAGATAGAGTAATTAAAGAATATGAGACTTACCAACGATCGGTTCGGCGCCATCTAGGTCTCCTACAACGTACACCCGAGGTTCTAACGCTTGCCTCTTGGGAGGTGGTGGCAGTTGCTCCCTATTCCTTGGCTGCATATTTTGGTTACCTTGTTGCGTTATCGCCCTACGCTCCAAACAATCTCCAGCGTAGTGTCCAGGTCGTCCACACTGGTGACAAGTTTGCACCTTTTTTTGCGTACATGAAGCATTAGTATGCCCCACCTGTCCACAATTGTAGCATGTAACATGCCCTTGAGCTGAACCTAATCCTTGGTTATCTTGTGCTCGCTTTTGAGGTTCGGCTCCTTTTGCTGCTCGTGCTTGAACATTCCTTGTCAGTTCTTCCTCTTCTTCTAACCCAGCCTCCATTAATGCTGCTTTCTCAACCAGGTCAATCATACTACGATAGTCTCGAACTTGGCAACGGTTACGAATTTCAACCCTCAATCCCATCAAAAACTTGTGAATCATATTTCGTTCACCCAACTCTACTCCAGCAAATCTTCTGAGACGATTGAATTCCCGCTCATAATCTCTCATTGATATAGACCTTTGGCGTACCTGGATAAACTCGTTTTCCATCCTGTCTACCGACTCCTGTGGAAAGTACTTACGGGTGAACTCCTCTATGAAGTCTTCCCAAGTCGCAACATACCCAGTTGGCATTCCCCGCATCACTGATTCCCATCAAACCCGAGCTTCCTCTCTCAGGTAGTGAGCTGAAAACTCCCTTCGGTACTCTATCGGGCATCTCGTTGACTCAAAACTTCTCTCAAGCAACTACTTCCAGTCATTTGCCACAATAGGATTCGTCCACCTCTAAAGTACTCCATACCGAGCTCCCTCATAAGTCTCAGTATCTTCCAGTAAGTAGGTTACTGCAGTTGTGCAGGCAACTGCACTAGTGGTGGAGGTGGTGGTGGCTGCACAGCCGCTCTTTGTACTTGAGGTTGATGTAATGTTGCACCTGGTGCCTGTCCAACCATATTACCTCATGCATCCTCTCACTAATCAAGTTCTTTATCAACCCCCTAATAGTGTGATATCCGGGTTCCTGAAATGGTGCCTCAGCCACACCAGCAGGTGCATGTCCTTGTCCTTGAGCCACACATGCGTGCGTATGTGCTACTGCCGCTTGCACTTGCAACTGCGCCACACCTGCTTGCGGAGCAGTTGGGGCTGCAGCTCCTTCGTTTGCTACATGTCTCAGAGCTCTCTTGGGTCCCATCCTGCTCAACCATGCAATAGATCGGGACCTAAATAATAAGCACAACAAAACAAAACAAAACGCAAGCTCTAACTTGTTGGTGCTAAATTTTTTTTTTTTTTTTTCCATCCCAAAAAAAAAACAAAATATTTTAATTGTACATAGGTCCTCCGGGTCAGGACCGGAGTGACCAACCAGGGTCTGATACCAAATTGTAAGACCTGCTCTAACACTATAATTCCAGCCATGCCAACTCAAGAAAATCTACATTCATTAAATCCAAATAAAATATTCACTTACACTTCCTTAAAACAACAATCGTGATTTTTGTTTAAAACACGAAAGTACGATTAAAACATCTTGAAATGAGAAGGTAGCAATGAAATGAATTTTTGAAAGAGCAATAATCCCAGCAATCCCAAGGAAAACTAGCACCAATTGAGTTGCGCTACTACACTACAACATCTTCCTCACCTGCAACAACTAAAGGAAAGAAGAAAGAGGGGTGAGTACAAGTACTCAGTAAAAGCGATCCTTCTGCCCACATGAAACACAACATACAATTGAACATTCTATAATCATATTAAGGACAGTTCATGAATGAGTTAACATGCATAAGTCATAATATCCCGCCATAATCACATTGCATCCACAAAATTACAAATCTGATTAGTTACCGTCTTTACTACCAAGGTTTTAACCTCATACAGTCAACACATATACCTTAACTCGTCAGTTAAGTTGGTCTAAAGCGCAGCAATTCCGCCTTTAACAATAGACCGCCTACAGCGCAACCATTACCACCTCTTGTTGTAAGCCCCCAACAGAGCCATCACCGCGTCACGTCGTTAATTCCAAGCACAAGCAATCATACAACGTACACTCTAAATATTTATCTTATTAACACAACATCATTATAACAATCCACTTTCATCATCAATCTAACCACATATCAATACTCATCAAGGAACTACATGTATCACTACACATACACACTAAGTCCTTATCTGATTAATGCAACGACATTATAACAACACAATTTCATCACCATTCTAACCACATATCAACAATCAACAAGAAAAACATTCATCACCACACATACACAGTCACCTCCTCACCTTGAAGTAATTGAAGAAGGCGACAAAAATATCACGAATTGATTCTAATAACTCTAACTCCAACAATTGATCTGCTGACCACAAACTACACTAAGCTATCTACTAAATTCCGTTAGAATCACGATCCCACCGTTAAATCTGAAGTTCAGAATGTCTGGAACATGTCTACCAAAAATTAGAACGATCAGAGAAGATTTGGATGTCGAATCGTTGGTTCTCGTCGGACTAGTCACAGTTTTCTTCTCACGGAGCAGTTTTGGAAAAAAAATGAATAACTCCTTCGATACCTTTTAGAATCAAAACTTCACCACAAACTTCTCTTAATAGTGACTAGATGAGAGGCTGCTACAAAATAGGAGGGCTTATGATAAGTTGATGTGTGAGAAGTCTGTTCTACCCCTCCTTTGACTGGACTTGGATTGATTTTGAGTTTTGGCCCATCTTATTGGGTTTGGGGTGTTACACTACCTGACACAAAATCATATGCGTCTCTGTACTAGTTTCGATTTTGATCCTCTCTCTCTTTTTCTCCGCTCTATGGACACTGTTTTAGTTCCTCTTCAAACAAGGATTATTTAATCACAAACATGATTTATTTACCAATATGTGCTCAAAAACTGAAAACAGAAAAAAAATTTGTTACTTAAGAAAGAAAATTTCTAGGGTTTTTCTTCTCTTTGAAGTGCTTCAACAATGGCGACGTTAAGGATTCATCCGCAATTCTTCCATACACTTGTTCCTGGTTTTCACACACACTTCGTAACTATCTCTTCTTCTCTCTTTCTCTCTGATATTCAAAGATTTCTTCTGTTTAATCTTTGTTTTTGTGTTGCTGTAGACGATTCCTGAAGACTTCTTCTTAAAGTATATTGAAGGAAGAAGCGTCGCGGAGCTGAAATCGGACTCGTCGGACAAAACCTGGGAAGTGAAGATGTCTGGTCGGAGATTTACTGACGGCTGGGAAGAGTTTGTGGTGGCTAATGATTTTCGAATCAGAGATGTTGTCGTTGTTAGATATGTAGGGGATAATGTCTTCCATGTTTCTGATTTAGGACCTAATTACTCGGAGATTCAAGACAATGTGGGTAAGTAAGTCTTGTTCTAAACTCTGATTCTGTGTTTGGAGATCAATGTTTCAAAGATGTGTTAGTAAGAAAATAACTGTTAATTTGCTAAATTAGGTAAAAAATTGTTGAAAAAGCGTTTGCATCAAGTAGACTTTTCATCAAACAATGGAGATGTTTGTGATAATGAAGGTAACTTCACTTCTCTTGAATGCTATTATATTATATGAGTCCAAGTAACAGTACCTGGGGTTTTAACATGTGGGATGTTTTTTTGATACAGAGCTTCCCATAGAGAAGAAAGCGAAGAAGAACAGTGAAGAAGCAGAAGCAGTTTCTTCTTCTTCATCAGCAGACAACTCATGTTTTGTGGCCCTTGTCACGGCTTTGAATCTACGCACAGATAAACTGGTATTTACTTTACTCCTGCATTTACCAGAATATCATACTAACAGTTTTTGTATATTGTGGTTTAATTACTAACTAAATGAATGGCTGTTTCTGGGGTTGATAATTTATGTGTTGTCTAGTTTGGTTTGGAAAACAATTGTTGAATCAAAATCAAAAGTACTTCAAATTTATTTTGGTTCAGTTTAGTAAAACATCTTATGTATTTTAGGTTCAAGTTGGATTTGGTTCATCTTTGTTTACTTTCGTGTGTGGAAACCTTGCCGGAATTTTGTTTCGATTCTGTTTGGTCTGACTTGATTTCATTTGGATTGGTTCAATTTGCTCTAATTAATTGCCTACTACTCCTACTTTCATGCATATAGAATCATGTGACTAAAGAAAATGTTTGTACATGTTTGCTATATTATTGTTAAGTTGGTTAGTCATGAAACTAAAGAAAGAATCATAAGGAAATTCTGAAATTGCCTGAACCCTTTTGTCCAAATGATATACAAAGCGGCCCGTAAGTAAACTAATCTTAGTCTTGTGTTAATCTGATGTTTGCAGTATCTTCCAAAACATTTTACAAGCTCAAATGGTCTTACAAGAAAATGCTGCGAGATTGTTTTTACAGATGGAGGGGAAAGATCTTGGGTATTGGATCTGAGGTTCCACGAATCATCTGACACTTTTTATATAAGCCGAGGTTGGAGAAATTTCTGTGATGAAAACGGTCAAAAAGCAGGAGGTTTTGTTATGTTTAAACTAGTAGGAAACGGGGAAACGCTGGTGCTCAGTTTCTGCCCTACAGAATCGATCAATGATGGAAGGCAAAGAGACTGTTCAGAAGCTAGCAGGAGAGAATCTGTTGCCACAAAACTTAGCAGTGAGGAAGAGAACATAGCAGGGGAGGGCAGTAAAGACGAGTGCAGCTCGTTGGACTCATTGATGGATATAGAAAAAAAGAAGTATAGTCCGAAACGAAGAGGTTCATCATATTCATCATATTCGCCATGTCATAAGCGATTTGTAAGATTTACACTTCCACCAGATTATGCCAGAATTGGAAAATTGGTAAGTTTATCAAAAACAACTCTTGATTCTGCGCATATTAGTTTTGACGCATGTTTATTCGGATTCTGTTCAAATATATACAGAGTCTTTCAGCGCCATTCGTTAGGGAGAATGGCATTAACAAGCCTGGGGAGATATGTCTTTTGGATAAAGATGGTAGAAAGTGGTTGACAAATCTTCTTCTGGACAGTAAAGGAACAATGTCTTTGGGAAAGGGCTGGAAAGATTTTGTTAAAGCAAACGGCTTAGAGACGGGCTTCACGCTCAAGTTGATATGGGAGGAAACAACTCCTGTGCTTAGTTTGTGCTGTGCAGAATCTAACAGTGACAGAGAGCAAGAAGAATTTTCAAAAGTAATCGAGAAACAGCCTCTTTTCATAGATACTAGCAACAGAGACAAGAACAGCAACAATGAGAATAACAAAGAAGGGAGCAGGTTATGGGAGAGAAAGAAGAATCATCGGAAATGGAGAGATTCAATTCCATCAAGCCAAAAACAGTTTGTGACATTAACAATTACACCTTCCAGTGTCGAAAGGAATAGATTGGTAAGTTTATCAAACGACTCTTGTTTCAGTGGTTGTTAGCTTATTGTACTTTGATTGGTTTTGATAAACTTTTTTGCTTAACTGAAATCTTCAACAGCGTCTCTCAAAGATATTCACGAAGGAGAATGACATCAACAAGCCTGGGATGATTACTTTGTTGGGAAAATACGGTATAAAGCACCAGACGAATTTGTTATTAGACAAATCAAATGGAAGCATGGCTTTTGGAAACGGCTGGAAAGATTTTGTTAAAGATAATGGCTTAAAGACAGGTGACACCTTCACGCTCAAGTTGATTTGGGAAGACCAAACTCCTGTGCTCAGCTTGTGTCCTGCAGAATGTAGTAGCATTGACAGAAAAGCAGGAGGAGGGTATTCAGAAACAGAGAAAAAGTCGCTTCCCATAGAACCTAGCACCTGTAAAAAAATCAGCAAAGGCAAGAACATCAAAGATGATAACAGCAAAGAGAAAAACAACAAAGAGGAGAGCAGGTCAGTGGATAGCGAGAGGAATCATCTGAGAGGGAGAGATTTAACTCCGCCGTGCCAAAAACAATTTGTGACATTAAAAATTACACCTTCCAGTGGCAAAAATAATAGACTGGTAAGTTTATCAAACAACTCTTGTTTTAGAGGATTAGTTTTTCTCTCTTTTACTCTTACTGGTTTTATCACATAACAAGAGGTTATTAATTTTACTCTCGTTTCAATTGTTTTCCAGATTCTTTCAGCGCAATTTGCAAGGGAGAACAGTATTAACAAGCCTGGAACGATGTATCTATTGGATACAGATGGTACAAAGTGGCTGACGAAGCTTCAACGAGACAACAAAGGAACAATGAGTTTGGGAGAAGGTTGGAAAGAGTTTGCTAAAACAAATGACTTAAAGCTAGGCGAATCCTTTACAATGGAGTTAATATGGGAAGACACAACTCCTATCCTCTGTTTGTTACGTACAGAGTGTAGCAGTTCAAAATCTAACAGGAAAGAGTCAATTTTCTTCGAACCTAAAAGTAAAGATTCATCCCCAACAATCGAAAACCGGTTCGTGACATTAGCACTCACACCTGAAGATGTCAAAGCCTGTAAACTGGTAACTTCATCTAAGAACTCGTGTTTCAGAGGTGAACTAGTTTCTGTCAATTATAATTGGTAATGAGAGATTTGTTTGTTCAAATCTTTTGCAGATTCTTCCAAGTCAATTCATGAAGGCTAATGGTATCAACAAACTTGGGAAGATAACTCTTTTGAGTGAAAACGAAATGGAATGGTCGGGATATCTGTTGTCGAGAGATGGAACTGTTGCTTTGGGAAATGGTTGGAAAGGCTTTTGTGAGGATAATGGCGTGAAGTTAGGAGAGTCTTTTACTTTGGAGTTCGTTAATGAACAAAGTACAACCCCTGTACTTAAGTTATGTTCTCCGGAGACTAAATATGAAAAATGCTAATTAGAAATAGAAAACATGTAAAGTAGGCCTAGGCATATACGTTTATTTAGATGTGTCCATTAGTTCCTGAAATTCTTAGGCTATATATTGCTTACTGAGACATCATCCATATTGTTCTCATTTCGTTACTTTGTGCACGACATTGTGTCCAGATGATTGGTCAGCTTTAGATTATTGATTTTTAGGATTTAAGAAATCAGTTTATGGACTTTGTGTTGCCACCCTAGACCAAATTTGAATTCTATTTGGTTTATGAATCATGAACCTAACCAAAGTGTTCTTTCACGTTGGCTATATTATCATTGAAGTATACCATCTTATACACCAATCGTGAAACAATCAGTTTGTAACAATAAAATATGTTGTTGTTTCCATAAAATGTCTTTTGAGTCTTTTGCTCTACAATAGTTCTGCTTCGTCTGTTTGTAGCAATCGATTTGAACACAATGTAGTGCCAAACGTACAAAAACTCCCGTTATTTTACAAATATATCTATTGCATTTATACGTTTTAGAGATTCTACAGGTCCATATCTTATTTACTCAGGCCCAATATATCTGTTGAGAGATGTTTAAATTTCTACGATCAAATCGGAAACGGAGACGGAGTGAGAGACAGAGAGATAATCGGATCAAATTCTAAAATGTTCTTGCTTTGAAGTATAATCTCATTTGCTCTTCATTATTCTCAATACCTCTCACCCTTTACAACAATATAAAATTCCCATTTTACCTCTCAGTCAACAATATGAATTTTGCTCCTCATTATTCTCAATACCTCTCACCCTTTACAACAATATAAAATTCTCATTTTACCTCTCAGTCAACAATATGAAATTTGTTGTATCCAATTATATGCAAACAAGGGATTCGAATCCTGACACACGCATCGGTTCTAAACCATATGAGCTACTGTGTTATTGTTGGTATCATTAACAATTAAAACTATATAATTCGATTTGGTTGATTGTCATATCTCATTAAAGGCAAAATCGTAATTTTGTCATTTCTTATTTAAAAATAAAAAAAATGTAGAGAGAGCAAATTGAAATACGCTTTACGTTTTTGGGTATTTTAAAATTTGATACTAATCGTAGATTCTTCAGGACAATGATAAAGAAATTTTCGACTTTATCACGTACAGTTTCGATTTTATTTACAAATTTTCCGATGACCAAAAAAAAAAGAAAATTACAAATTTTCCTATTCCTTTCACTTTATTTACAAATTTGTGCCACTGTCAATGTCCCGTTAGAAAAAGGCAATGTTTGTTACTTAAGAAAACTTCTAGGGTTTTTTTTTGTTTTTCTTGGAGTGCTTCAACAATGGCGAAATCAAGAATTCACCAGCAATTCTTCCACACACTTGTTCCTGGCTTTCATACACAACTCGTAAACTATCTCTTCTCTTTGGACCAGCTAGCTAGTTCAGAGATTTCATTGTTCTGTTTGGTCAATTTCTTTGTGTTTTGTGTTGTTGTAGACGATTCCTGAAGACTTCTCTCAAAGTATATTGAAGGAAGAAGCGTCACGGATCTGAAATCGGACGTTTCGGACAAAACCTGGAAAGTGAAGATGTCTGGTCAGAGACTTACTGGTGGCTGGAAAGAGTTTGCGGTGGCTCATGATGTTCAGATAGGTGATGTTGTCGTTGTTAGATATGTAGGGTATAATGTGTTCCATGTTTCTGATTTAGGACCAAATTACTCGGAGATTGAAGACAATGAGGGTAAGTCTTGCTCTGAATTCTGATTCTGTGTTTGGAGATCAATGTTTCAAAGATGTGTAAGTAAGAAAAGAACTGTTAATTTGCTAAATTAGGTAAAAGTTTGTTGAAAAAGCGTTTGCATCAAAGAACACAAGTAGAAATTCCCAGAAAGAAGGAAGCGAAGAACATTCAAGAAGCAGAAGCAGAAGCAGATACACTGGTATTTACTTTACTCTTGCATTGACCATAATATCATCATAATTACTCGTTAAATGAACGGCTGTTTCTAGTGTTGGGCATTTATGTGTAGTCTAGTTTTGTTTGGAAGCAAAATCAAAGTTCACTTCAATTTTTGTTTTGGCTCTCGGTGTGATAAAACGTCTTAGGTAACTGTATGTATTTTAGCTTCAAGTTGGATGGTTCATCTTTGTTTACTTTGGTGTGGGAGAAACCTTGCTGAAGTAATACTGAATTTTCGTTTCGATTCTGTTTGGTCTGATTTGGTTTCATTTGGACTGGTTTGATTTGCTCTAGTTGCCTACTACTCCTACTTACATGCATATAGAAGAATCATGAAACTAAAGAAACTGTTTGTTCACGTTTGCTATATATTATTGGTAAGTTGGTCAGCCATGAAACTGAAGAAAGAGTCAAAGAGTCATGAGAAATGCCTGTGGATATACAAAGCGGGCTCCTAAGTAAATTAATCGAGTCTTGTGTTAATCTGGTGCTTGCAGTATATTCCACTACATTTCACAAGCTCAAATTGTCTTACAAGAAAATGCCGCGAGATTGTATTAACAGATGGATGGGAAAGATCATGGGCATTGGATCTGACGTTCGACGAATCATCTGATACTTTTTATATAAGCCGAGGTTGGAGAAATTTCTGTGATGAAAACGGTCAAAAAGCAGGAGGTTTCGTTAAGTTTCAACTAGTGGGAAACGGGGAAACGCCTGTGCTCAGTTTCTCCCCTACAGAATCCATTAGTGATAGAAAGCAAAGAGACTGTTCGGAAGCTAGCAAGAGAGAATCTGTTGCCACAAAACTTAGCAGTGAGGAAGAGAACATAGCAGGGGAGGGTAGTAAAGACGAGTGCAGCTCATTCAAGTCATTGAAAGAAAAAAAAAAGTATGCTTCAAAGCGGAAATTTTCATCATATTCATCATATTCGCCGTGTCATAAGCGATTCGTAACATTTACACTTCCACCGGATTATATCAGACTTGAAAAACTGGTAAGTTTATGAAAAACAACTCTTGATTCTGCCCTTATTTGTTTTGACACATGTTGTTTATTCGTTCAAATATCTACAGTGTCTTCCAAGGCCATTCCTGAGGGAGAATGGCATCAACAAGCCTGTGGAGATGTATCTATTGGGTAGAGATGGTACAAAGTGGCTGACTAAACTAATACTAGACAACAAAGGAACAATGAAAATGAGAAAGGGTTGGAAAGATTTTGTTAAAGAAAACGACTTAAAGTCAAGCTTCACGCTCAAGTTGATATGGGAAGACACAACTCCTGTGCTTAGTTTGTGTAGTGCAGAACCTACAGTGACAGCGAGGAGCAAGAAGAGTTTTCAAAAGCTATCGACAAAGAGAATAACAAAGAGGAGAGCAGGTCAATGGAGAGAGAAAAGAATCATATGAGAGGGAGAGATTCAATTCCATCGAGCCAAAAACAATTTGTGACATTAACAATCACACCTTCCGGTGTCAAAAAGTGTAGACTGGTAAGTTTATCAAACAACTCTTGTTGCAGAGATTAGTTTTCCTTACTGGTTTTATCACATAACAAGAGGATAATAATTTTATTCTCCTTTCATATCATTTTCCAGATTCTTTCAGCACAATTTGCTAGGGAGAATAATATTAACAAGCCTGGAACTATATATCTGTTGGATACATATGGTACAAAGTGGCTGACAAACCTTAATCGAGACAAGAAAGGAACAATGAGTTTGGGAAAAGGTTGGAAAGAATTTGCTAAAGCAAATGACATAAAGATAGGTGAATCCTTTACGATGGAGTTAATATGGGAAGACACAACTCCTATGCTCAGTCTGTTCCATACAAAGTCTAGCAGTTCAAAAGCTAACGAGAAAGAGTCCATTTCCCCAGAACCTAAAATCAGAGATTCATCCCCAACAATCAAAAACCGATTGGTGACATTAACACTCACACATGAAGATGTCAAAGCCTGTAAACTGGTAACTTAGTCAAACTATTCTTGTTTCAGATTTGAGTTAGTTTCTGTATTGAATTAGAATTGGTAATGAGAAAATGTGTTTGGTCAAATCTTTTGCAGCAACTTCCAAGTCAATTCATGAAGGCAACTGATATCAACAAACTTGGGAAGATAACTCTTTTGAGTGAAAACGGAATGGAATGGTCGGGATATCTGTTGTCGAGAGATGGAACTGTTGCTTTGGGAAATTGTTGGAAAGGCTTTTGTGAGGCTAATGGCGTGAAGTTAAGACAGTCTTTTACTTTGGAATTCTGGAGGCTAAATACAAAAATTGTTAATTAGGAATAGAAAACATGTATAAGTAGTCTAGGTCTAGGCATATATACAAAACAAAAGTTTAGCCCTCGGCATAATAACCGGACCCGAAAACCCGACCCGAATCCGACCCAAAAAATCTGAACCGAACCCGAACCGCAATTGTAGAAATACCCGAACGGGTAATGTTTTAAAGTATTTTAAAACCCGATCCGAACCCGAACCGAATCCGAAACCCGTGGGTACCCAAAAATACCCGATATATAAATGTATATATATATAAATATATTAGATATATTGGGTTTTTGGGTATTTTTGGATAGATTATGATAAAAAAATCCAATGTTTTCGTTTTCTTCGGATATTTCAGTTATTTTTGGGTAATTCG
Organism: Boechera divaricarpa; assembly: GCA_026770425.1. NCBI lineage: Eukaryota > Viridiplantae > Streptophyta > Magnoliopsida > Brassicales > Brassicaceae > Boechera > Boechera divaricarpa. The sequence continues at coordinate 3,824,181 of CM049186.1, read as the reverse complement.
GGTAGATTTGGGTTAAAACTAACCGATGTTTTAGTTTTTTTTCGAGTATTTCGGATATTTTTGGGTAATCTAGTAGATTTGGGTACATTTAGATAAAAATACCCGAACCCGAACTAGGAACCGAAAATTTTTGGGTATTTATCGGATATCAATATTAAGTATATATCCGACCCGAACCTGCAAAGAACCGAACCGAACCCGACTCAATTTTTTTAAATACTCAAATGGGTCCTCAATCCCTAAACCCGAAACCCAAAATCCGAATGGACCCGACCCGAATCCGAACGGGACCCTGAACGCCCAGAGCTACAAAAGTGTGGCACATTGGGTTCGAATTAGGTTTTATTGTGTGAACTCCGTAGAAACAATTTTGCTTACTCTGTTTAGTTTCGAGTTACTGATCTTGAATTACCAAAACTTTATTCTATTGTAACAAAATTACCAAATTTTAATTGTAAAATTGATTGAAATTATTGAATTTTTTTGATTTTGTGCCATTAAAACTGAACGGGTCCAAAACTTTACTTTCGGTCTAATTCGGTTTAACCAAAATCGGTTCTAATGTAAACTTTATTATAAGGATATAATAAGATAATAAAAGCTCCACAATAAATATTCATATTAAAGACTTTCACCTAAAAAATAGTCACATCAAGGCTCTTCGTGAGTAACAATGGTTTCAAAGGCTCTCATCATAGTTCCAAGGAAAGTTCCCCATATGAACCATCCTCTTCAAGTTGAAGAAAAAGACAAAATTTCTGACAAGAAAAAGCTCATTAGACTTTTTGAGATCTAGGGCTTCCGAAGATTTTGAGAATGGCGAATCAACATTTCTTCAAGCCTCTTCTTCCCGGATTTCACAGCCACTTGGTACTCTCTCTCTCTCTCTCTTTTATCCATTTTCTATATTTTGTCTGTCTCTCTGAGAAGCTAATTGAGAAAGATGAGTCTGGTTTTGTATTTGCATGGTTTTGTATTTGCATGTTGTTTCAGACAATTCCTGTAGCCTTCTTCTTGAAGTATATAAAAGGAAGATATGAGCAGAAGACGGCAGAGCTAAGATCAGACGCGTCCAAGATATTCTGGAATGTGAAGATAGATGGCCAAAGACTCACTGATGGTTGGAAAGAGTTTGCTCTTTCCCATGATCTTCGAATCGGAGACATTGTCGTTTTCAGACAAGAGAGAGACTTGGCTTTCCATGTGACACTCTTGGGACCTAGTTGTTGTGAGATTCAATATGGTTCGTGTTTAGACAAGGAGAGCAACCTCGGTGAGTTATGTTCTGTCTCTCTCTCTCTGTCTAACACTGACTCTGTAATTGACAATTAAGAAATGTGTCTTATGGATCTGTTAGTAGAGAGAACCAGTTTGACTATTTAACACTTAGATTCACTTCTTTTTCAGAGAAGAAGAAGAAAGTGAAGAAGAGTCCAAATGGAGAAGCAGAGTCTTCTTCACTAGATCCCTCTTGTTTTGTGGCTAATGTCCCGCCTTCGAGTCTACGTTATGACTTACTGGTATTTTACTCTTGATTTGAATCCCCAAAAGAAACTCTCATTCTAGGGTCTGATTTCTTGTTGTATTGTAATAAATTTTTCAGCATCTTCCTAGGCCTTTTGTGAGGGCAAATGGTGTAGTCATTGGATCTGGAGAGATTGTTCTGATGAATGAAAAGGGCAGATCATGGACGTTAACATTGAAACAAAAATCATCATGCGGAACGATTTATATCAGAAAAGGGTGGATAAGTTTTTGTGATGCCAATGGACTTAGAATTGGAGATACCTTCACTTTCAAACTGATCCAAAGAGGAGGAACTCCTGTTCTGCGTTTGTTACCCAAAGATCCAAAAGAAGAAGCTAATGATGTGTCTCTTTCCACAGAACCGGAAAGCCATGAAGATAGCATCATCGGTGAGCTGTGTTCTGTCTCTCTCTAACTCTTCCAACGACACTTGACGGTCAAGAAATGTGCTCATATATCAGTTTGCTATTACCACTTGGATTTGTTCCTTTCTTTTTCAGGGAAGATTCAAAGGAATAAAAAAACAAAGAAGAATCCAAGAAGAGAAACAGAGTCTTCTTCACTAGATCCCTCTTGTTTTGTGGCTAATATTGCGCCTTCGACACTACGTTATGACACATTGGTATATTCTAACTCAATTTGAACCAAAAGAAAACCTCTTGGATCTGAATTAGATAAACTTCATGTTGTATTGTAATGAATTTTCAGTATCTTCCAAAGTGGTTTGTGAGGGCAAATGGTCTAGATACAAGATGTGGAGAGATGATTCTGATGAACCAAAAGGGCAGATCATGGACTTTAGATTTGAAACAAAAGAAATCATGTGGAACTTCTTACATCAGACGAGGATGGAGAAGTTTCTGTCATGCCAATGGCCTTAGAGCTGGAAGTATCATAACTTTCAAACTGATCAAAGGAGGAACTCTTGTTCTACGTTTGACCCCCAACAAGGCAGAAGAAGAAGAAGAAGAAGAAGAAGAGTGCTCAGAAGCTAACGAAGTAGAGTCTCTTTCAACAGATCAGGAAAGCGATGACGAGAGTATCCACGACGAGAAAATTTCACAGGAATGCTCAAGAAGAAAGGAAAAGAAGCGTAGATTGATGTGGAAAGCTTCATCTTCACCATCCGAAAACCGATTTGTGACATTAACTCTTAAACCTTACAGCATCTTGTGTTCTGTAATGGTTAGTTTCATCACTCCAAACCATTGTCTTTGTACTGTCTATCAAATCTGAATCTTTTGTCTGAATCTGTTTTGCAGCGTCTTCCGATACCCTTCACGAGGATGAATGGCATCAATAAAGAAACTAAAATGACTCTGCTGGATAAACACGGTATGAAGTGGTCCACAAAACTGCATATGGAGGACGATAAAAGTAAAAGACTAAGAATGGTAGGAGGCTGGAAAGGATTCTTCCAAGCTAATTGTGTGACGGTAAACGAATCGATGATGTTGGAGCTGATTTGGGGAGAAGACACAAGTTGTGTCCTTAAGTTCCGCTCCAAGGTGAACCTATAAACCAAATGAAACTGTATATGACTTTAATGTTGAAATGAATCAATGTCTTGACTCTTTTTTTGGTAAGAATTAACAATGGTCGGCTTAACTCTTAAGGTCTAATTGTACTATTGTAGTATGTTTTTCTAAGTCTGTTGTATGATCTGAGTGAGATCAAACTTGATCAAATTTTACATATTTTATTCGATTGTTTATATATATTTTGTACTTCTTTGATCATACTACCTCGGCCATGACATCCACCAGGCTTTGTCTTTCTGAATATTTACCACAGTTGCATCAGCTTGAGTCCTATAGACTTTTACAGTAAAATATTTTTTGTTGTTGTAAAGGTATACCAATGTCGATCTCATGTTTTTTAAGAATTAAGACATGAAATATGCGGTAAAGGTAACTTTGGTCAAGCTTAGTTTCGGAGAACGGTCATTGTATACATGCACACAAACAAATTTTAAAATTATGTCTCTCAAAAGAAAATAGAAATGTGTTGAAGATAATATCAAAATAGTAATTATTTATTACTATTACTTTTGGCCGACTTTGTAACGTCGGTTTACTCTCCCTATAAAAGGAGATGTTGTACATTGTTAACAACAACAACAGTAACAATAAAAGAAAAACGTTTGCGAGAGAAGAAAGAAGACAATGATAATCTTCTTCCTCTTATAATAAAATATTATTATATCTTTTCTTTGATAAATTAAATATATAACCGTTCTTTATCTGATCTAAGATATAATTTAATTCTAAATTAAATCAATTTAAATTGATATATTATTGTTTATATAGAAGTTTATGTCCGATCTAAAGTATGATTTAATTTATAATTAAATTAATTTAAGTTTATATATTATCAATTATATGAAAGGTTTTATATTATCAATTATATGGAAGGTTTTATCTTCTCAATTGTTTTAAATTATATCGTTATTTACATGCTTTATAATTTATATATTGTTATATATGAGTAGATATCATGTCAAATTTGGCAGTATTCGATATCACTGCCCTTAATATATATGGAAATAATATGGGCATTAGATGCAAAGATGCATTTATAAGCGAACGGGCTTTTTGATGCCATTGACCTTCTTTTGATAGTATTCATCTTGATATGACATATTTCTCGTTGAACCTAGAAATGTTAACGAGTAATAAGATGAGTAAAGTCAATATGATATGATATCTGTCTTCCTGAAGAAGACAAGAGAATTAAAAGTTTAATGTATCTCTTTTTATAAATATTTTGACACAGAAGATGTCAAAATTTATGAATGAGGATGGAGATACATGTCTAGCAGATAGTGCGACAACGCACACAATATTAAAAGATAAAAAATATTTCTCTGATCTTAAAATAAAAGAAATTGATATAATTACTATATCAGGAAATTCAAATATTATTATGGGCTCCGGAAGAGTCCAGTTTTTAATGTTAAGGGGGACAAAGTTTGAAATTAATGATGCATTATATTCCCCAAAGTCTAACATAAACTTGTTAAGTTTCAGAGTTATCCGCAGAAATAGATATCATGTGGAAACTAGAAATAAAAGTGACATTGAGTATATTTGCATCACATCAGTTATTTTAGAGAGAATATATATATTGGAGGAACTGCCAGCATTTTCTTCTCGATTATATTCCATAAAAAGAAGATATGATTGAATCATATGTCACGGTAAACCCGAAGTTTACCAGTATATTTAAAGTGCAGCATGAAAGGCTGGGTCATCCTGGTTCAATCATGATGAGAAAAATTGTGGATAGTTCTAATGGCCATCCGTTGAAGGACCAGAAGATCATCCAATCAAATGAGTTTTTATGTGATGCATGTTCTCGAGGAAAACTCATAACTCGGCCATCACTAGCTAAAATTGGGAATGAATCACCATAATTTTTAGAAAGAATACATGGTGATATATGTGGCCGGGTGGACCATTTTAATATTTTATGGTATTAATTAATGCATTAAATAGATGGTCCCATGTGTCTTTAGACGACACGAAATATGGCATTTGCAAAATTTATTTTCCAAATAATCAGGTTAAGCGCGCAATTACCTAAGTATATTATCAAGAAAGTATGGCTTGATAATGCTGGTGAATTTACTTCACAAGCCTTTAATGATTATTGTATGTGACTGGGGATCGATGTTGAACATCCAATGCCCCATGTTCGTACACAAAAAGGCTTGGCTGAAACTTTGATTAAACGGTTGCAACTAATTGCAAGACCGTTAATACTGAGAACAAAACTCCCAATTTTGATATGGGGACATGATATCTTGCATGCTGCGGCATTGGTCCGAATTCAACCAAGTGCATATCATAAGTGTTTTCATTACAATTAGCATCTGGTCAGCAGCCAAATATATTGCATCACCGTAAAACGTATAAAAATGGGGCCCAACGGAGATTGAGAATTTTTTATTGGTTATATGTCACCAAGTATAATTTGTTATCTTGAACCACAAACTGGTGATATGTTTACAACTCATTTTGCTAATTGTCATTTTAATAAAAATGAGTTCCTATCGTTAGGGGGAAGAATTCGTGAAATTCTAGAGATCTTGCATGGTTATACATCATCGTTGATATCATCTGAATCCTCCTACGAAACAATGTGAACTCTAAGTGCAGAAAATTTTGCACTTACAGAATATGGCAAACGAGTTACCAGATAGGTTCATAGATACAAAAAGGTGACAAAATCATATATATCGGCTGTAAATGTTCCATCAAGAGTTGGAATTTCAAAGGAACAAATCGATGCTAATAAAATTAATGTGCTTAAAGTTCAGTTAAAGAGGGGGAGTTCCATGAGTTCTAAAGATAAAACTCCCCGAAAGAAAAAGACAATGAGATAATTAAATTCACATAAAATGGTTTCTGTAGAAACTCAAAATGAGGAAAGTCCAGAAGACTTTAGCAAAGTTGTTCCTGAAAAACTACATAATGAAAATGGAATAGTTCCAGAAGAACTACCAAAAGAAAATATCCCTGAACAGGGACACGATACAGAAAAATATGAGATTTCCATAAACTATGCCCAAAATGGAAAATAGGTAAGAAATGATATAGACGATGATGATGGAATTTTTCATTTTCTGTATCCGAAGAAATTGATATGAGAATGACGATCCAGAATCAAAGTCTATATTAGAATGTCAGAAAATATCTGACTGGTAGAAATGGAGGATGGCCATGCAAAATAAATTAATATCCCTTAATAAGAGGAATGTTTTTGGACCTGTGGTCACTACACCTAAAGATGTAAAACCGGTTGGGTCCAAGTGGGTATTTGTGAGAAAACGAAATGAGAATAATGAGGTCACAAGATATAAAGCCCGACTTGTTGCCCAAGGTTTCTCTCAAAAATCGGGGATTGATTATGATGAAACCTATTCTCTGGTAATGGATGCAATTACATTCAGGTATTTAATGAGTTTGACAACATCCCAAAATTTAGAGATGAATCTTATGAATGTAGTGACAGCGTATCTATATGGATCGCTTGATAATGAGATATATATGAAAATCTTAGAAGGGATGAAAATGACTAAAGCATTGAGCTGAAAGTCTACAGAAATATGTTCAGTCAAATTACAGCGATCACTTTACGGATTAAAACAATCCGGGCGCATGTGGTATAATCGCTTAAGCGAATACCTTTTTAAAGAAAAGTTTATGTGAATAATACAATATGCCCATGCGTATTTATTAAGAAATCCTTGAACGGATTTATGATCATCGCTGTTTATGTTGACGACTTGAACATAATTGGAACTCAAAAGGAGATTGAGGAAGCGCGAAATCATATGAAAGCAGAATTTGAAATGAAAGATCTTAGAAAGACAAAGTTTTGTCTAGGGCTCCACACAAAGCACCTCTAAGATGGAATATTCGTGCATCAATCGAATTATACTAAAAAGATTCGTAAATGCTTTAATATGGATAAAATGACTCATTTGAGTACTCCAATGGTTAATAAACAGCTTAGTGTTGAAAAATATCCATTTAGGCCCTGTGAAGATAACGAAAAGATATTGGGTCCTGAAATACCCTATATGAACGCTATTGGTGGGCTTATGTATCTTGCAAATTGCACACGACCAGATATAACTTTTGCTACTAATCTGCTTGCAAGATATAACTCGTCCCCAACGCACAGACATTGGAACGGGATAAAACATATTTTCCGTTATTTTCAGGGAACAATTGATTTAGGATTATATTATTCTAGAAATTCAAAATTTTGTCTAGTTGGTTTTGCAGGTGCAAGTTATTTATCGGATCCGCATAAGACAAGATCCCAAACTGGATATATATTTAATAGGGGGGATTGCAATCTCGTGGCGTTTCCAAAAGCAAACATTGGTTGCTACTTATCTAATTATGCAAAGATTATAACACTCCACGAACCTTGTAGAGAATATGTGTGGCTCAGATCTATGATCCAACACATTCAAGAAGCTCGAGAAAATTCAAGAAATCAGTATTAAATACGTCTGCTCAAGCGACAATTCAAGAGATTTTTTTACAAAGGCGCTACCCACCACAATATTCGAAAAGCATATTCATAGTACTGGGATGCGTCATCTACGAGATATATGAAAAAAGTATTTTTCGGGGGAGAGAATACGTTACTGGACTCTTTTTTCTTAGTCATGATTTTTATGTTATTGGATTTTTCCATGACAAAGTTTTTAACAAAACAGTATATATATATACATAATAAATAATTAAGGGAGACCGTCGAATAATATCAAAATAGTAATTATTTATTACTATTACTTTTGACCGACTTTGTAAACTCTCCCTATAAAAGGAGATGTTGTACATGGTTAACAACAACAGTAACAATAAAAGAAAAACGTTTGCGAGAGAAGAAAGAAGACAATGATAATCTTTGATAAATTAAATATTATTCATAACAAAATGGACTCCATGCTTTGACTAATGATCATCAACCATCATTTTTAACGCAAGTTGGTTTTTCATCTTTTTCCTTCTTCTTTTTTTCTTGTTTGTTAATTCGGTTAAAATAATTTTAAATTTTTTAAATCCAAAAAAATAAATACAAAACATTAGAAATTATACTATTCATGTAAAAAACTCATTTTTAAGAAGAAATTTATATGTGCATTAGAAATTTGAAATAAAATTTTCTACAAACTCCATTGAATAAATATTAGTTATGTGTCATATATTAAATACAATATTCAAAATAATATATTATTGATGAAATAACGTATAAAATATCATATTTAGATCATTTATAGAACTCAAACTAATTTCAAATAAACAGGTAAAAAATGCTAAAGAAAACATATTATTTTAATTGATTTATATTATTATATACTAAAAATACGGATTAAAAACTCGTATGTATGTATGGGTTTTGGCTTAGTGAATATAAAGATGAAGCGAATTCTCCTATAGCTTCTCATTGGAGAGCATAAGAAACATTGGCATGTGTCAAACTATTAATGACATATAAAAAAAATTAGGTTGAATTTTATGATTTTTAAAATCATTGATATTTTCAAATATAATTTTAGTTTTAGAAATCATAAAAATATAAACATTAAATAATACGAGACTTATAAATCTTACATGGGTTCAAACTAACCCTGGGCAAAAAAAACCGGAACCTAAGGCTTGTAGATTTATCTTTTACAGGAGTGCTTCATACTTGGACAAATAACTGTCCAACAAACCCGATAAATAAGAAGTTAGACCGTGCATTGGTTAACAGCGCTTGGAATAGTTTTTTCCCTTAATCCTTTGCTTCCTTTGAGACTTCCGGATACTCGGATCATGCACGTTGCGTTGTACGCATTGCCTCTGCTCCAACAGTCCAAAATCAACCTTTCAGGTATTTTAATTTTTGTGGTGAACATGAATCTTTTTTGGATGTTGTAGGTGAGGCTTGGAATGCTACAGAACCCCTGTTTCACTCCCGTTCAGCCTTACATTGTTTCCATCAAAAGCTCAAAGCCTTAAAGCCTCTCATGCACTCTTTCAACCGCACTCACTTTGGTGATCTTACCTGTAAAACGCGAGAAGCTTTGGAAAATCTTTGTGTTCTCCAAGAGAATGCCCTCAAGCAGCCAACCGCGGCAAATTTCATGGCTGGTTCTGATGCTTCCGCCCAGTGGAACTATTGTGCCACGATTGAGGAGAAATTCTAGAGACAAAAATCCCATGTCACCTGGCCTAAGCATGGTCATCGAAACACAGCTTTTTTTCTATCAGTCCGTTCAATCGCGTGCCTAACATAATGCCATTCACTCGGTTCAATGAAGAACCGGAGCCATTCTCTCAGATCCGCAGGCCATCAAACATGAATTTGTGGAGTATTTCAGGGATTTTCTTCAGCATCCTTCCTCCGCTAGGACTTTTGGTTTTGATAAGGTTCAGCAGTTGGTTGATTTTTTTTGTCCAATTGACACGGCAAAGCGGTTGGTATCTCCGATTACTTCTGAGGAAATTAAGCAGGTTTTATTCACGATGTCGGATAACAAGTGTTCAGGTCCAGATGGGTTCTCCTCAGAGTTTTTTCAATCAGCGTGGTCTATAATCAGTAGGGATTTTATTGTAGCAGTCCAATCCTACTTCTTCTATGGTTTCATGCTGCGGGGAGTCAATGCTACTGCTCTATCTCTTGTCCCAAAGATAGAAAATCCAAAGCTGCTCCAAGACTACCGTCCTATTGCTTGTTGCAATCTGCTCTACAAAGTGATTTCCAAAATTCTCGCGAATCGTCTCAAAGCTTTTCTCCCTGACGCTGTCAAACCTAACCAAAGCGCTTTCATCATAGGTCGTCTCCTTCTGGAAAATATTCTATTAGCTACAGAGCTAGTAAAAGACTATCACAAAAACTCGATTTCGCCTCGTTGTGCTCTCAAGCTTGACATTTCAAAGGTGTTTGACACTGTCTACTGGAACTTCATTATTACCACTCTCTAGGCAATAGAAATTCCGGACATGTTCATTAAGTAGGTTTCGAATTGTATTTCTACAACGGCTTTCTCTCTCTCAATCAATGGTGACTTGGAGGGTTTTTTCACCAGCACTCGGCGTCTCCGTCAAGGGTGTTCTCTTTCCCCTTATCTTTTCGTTCTAGCTATTAATGTCTTATCTGGATTGCTAAACAATGCTAGTACTCTTAATCATATTGGTTACCATCCCCTCTATAGCGAAACTAATCTAAACCATCTTAGCTTTGCAGATGACTTATTAATCTTTATGGACGGTACTCCTAATTCTTTGCGTGGTGTTATGACTTTTTGGAAAGGTTTGCTTCATTATCAGGTCTTAATATTCCCTACTAAATCTACATTGTTTGTTGCAGATATACATGACGGCTCTTTGGTCACAGAAGCCACAAGACTAGGCTTTCCTATTGGCTCTCTCCCAATTCGCTATCTTGAACTGCCTCTCACAACAAAAAAAAATATTTGGATTATCAAACCCTCATCGAGAGAATTAAACAGTGGTTAACCTCTTGGTCAGCCAAATTTTTGACTTTTGCGGGTAAATTCAATCTCATTCAGGCGGTCATTTATAGCATCACAAATTTTGGTGCTCAGTTTTCCTCTTGCCTAAGATATGCTTTCAAGATATTGAGAGTATGTGCGCGGCTTTCCTCTGGTCGGGCAACCCTTCTCAGAGTAGTAAAGCAAAGGTTAGTTGGGAGAAAGTTTGTACTCCCAATTTGGAAGGTGGGCTCGGTCTTCGAAACTTCAAAGACGTTTCAATGGTTTTCTCCTTAAGTCGCAGCTAGAGACTCTTTACTTCATTCGATTCTTTATGGGTAGCCTGGATTCGACATTCTCTTCTTCGAAATATGTCATTCTGGGATGCTTGTCGAGGATCATCGGGATCATGGATTTGGAGGAAGCTCCTTAAACTTCGGCATTTAGCTGCAACTTTCCTCCGAAAGGATGTTAAGGATGGTTGTTCCACTTTTTTCTAGTTTGATAATTGGTTAAATTGTGGTCGTTTGATTGATGTTGTAGGTGATACAGGGAATTTGCGATTAGGTATACATCGAGGTGCTTTTGTTTCAGATGTGGTTGCTAACGGTACATGGGCTGTTCGTAGAGGTCGAGGGTCACAATTCCAAGATTGTCTCCAGCGACTAAATGCTCATGTCATACCCGCGCCAGCTCTCGATCCAGACATCACTCTCTGGAAGCATGGTGAAGACACTTACAAAAGCATATTTAATGCAAAGAAAACATGGGATCAAGTCCGATCAGCTCAACCTCGGGTCACATGGCATCAAGTGGTTTGGTTTTTTCAAGCCATTCCTCGACACTCTTTCATATTGGCTGGCAATCAAAAATTGCTTATCTATAGGAGATCGTATGCAGACCTGGGGACAGTACCAAGCTTGCATTTTTTGCGGAGAACGAGACGAAACCAGGGATCATTTGTTCTTCGCATGTCCTTACTCATTCACAGCCTGGGTAGCTAACGCGTCTCACCTTCTGGGAAATAAGATTAATCCGGATTGGCTAATCACGCTAAACAACCTTACAAAGCCTCATCGTTCTCGCTCCATGATCATCATGCTTCGTCTTATATTCCAGGCCACAATATACCAAATTTGGATGGAGCGCAATAAGCGTATCCATGGGCATCCAACTCGCAGCGTCGAGACTCTTTCTCGTCTGATCGCTTTTCCAATTTTTGTAACTTTGGCGTTGGCCTCAAGTACTTCGGGAGGCAACTTAGCAGACATAATTGGGCTTTGGACAAACCTTTGACTTCCTTTGCAGGTAAGAGGTATCAAAGTTACTTCGGATGGCTAACAATTAGTATACTCTCTGTTTTTGTAGGTATCGGGCTGCTGGGATTACACATTCCTGCAACAGATGGATTCTACCTGGGATTCGGCGGATGGTTTTCGAAAATGCTAAGGCTTTTTCCGTTAGCGGTAGAGGCGGGCGCAGTTTGTAGAAGATCAGTAGCAGTTATCTCTCCTGAGCTATGTGGTGGATGTTTCGGCTATCCCATCACCTTCGAACTCTTTCTTTGGCTTCGATCGTGTGTCATGCACGCTTGATTAAAAGTCACTGTTAAGAACTGTACCCTTTTTCTCTTTTGGTTTTGTCCCAATCGAGGTTTCCAACTGAGGTTTAACGAGGCATCACCATAGTAGCGCATTTTGTTCAGTTTGGTTAATTTCGACCATTCCCTTCTTTTTAATCTCTTTTCCTTCTTTCCCGGCTGTACGATTCAAACTTTGTGTACATATCTTGCTTTATTCAATAAATATCACATTTCATAAAAAAAAACCGAATCAAAACCAAAACCGACAAAAAAACCGAAAGAACCGAAACCAAACCCGAACCAAAAACCGAATGGGTACCCGAAATATAATTATATACTCAAAATATTAATTATATTTAGATTTGATAGAACTCAATTACGCATAATTACAATTATAAACTCCAAATTTTAGTTAATTTTAGACCAAAATAACCAAAAATCCGAAATTTTTTAGTTATTTTTCGGTTAAATCAGATAGTTTGGTTATTTTTGGTTACAAAGTAACCATTTAGAACCGAACCGGAAGGGACCCAAATTTTTTTGGTTATTTTCGGTTCTAATTTGATGGTTATAATTAATTAGTTAAATAGATTTTTAGGTTGGATAAATTTATTGTTTATTTATGGTATATATAATATATCAAGTCAATAATATTTTTTTTAAAACAATCGCACATTAATATTTAAATGAGATTCTTAGACTGGTAACTCAGTCCGGAGCAAAAGCGGTTATATAGAAAAACTTAACAAATGTAGTTCTAGAAGCGTTAGCGTTTTTTTTTTTTGTTAAAGATTTTTATTTTTTCTATGTTGCTCAATTAATTTCAGTTTGCAAAATTTGGAAAGACGACAAACACTAGAATATATAGTTCACTATCTACTAAAGTTGGTAAAAGACAGAAATGTACAAAACTTATGATTTTATGAGTGAGACTAAAAGGATCTAAAATCTACAATACATACAAAACTATGTGTCAATGTGTCCAAAGATTCCAATATTTTTTAAAATATGTTGTTTGGAAGCGTTAGCTTAACAGTCCTTCCTAGTATTTAATAAATGATGAACTAAATAAAATGAGAAATTAATTAGAAAATCAATCTCGGAGTAATACAAATTCATCTAGAAGCATGGAGAAAATGGGCCGATCATTATGAGACTGAATCATCCTAACATGTTCTACAAAGTCCGGACGAAGATATTCTTTTTATCTCCCATAACACCATTTTTAATTTTTGAGTGGAAGGATGATAAACTATGTTTTTTATATTTTCGGGGATAAGTGTCGTTTTATCGTTATCATGGAGACAAATCCAACCAGTTCCTGATATAGGATTTGAATTTCTCCATGAAGTATGAACCATCTAGCTGTCATTTAAATTTCTTGACAGCTATCGTTATCATATTCTTGTATTTACTAACATTTAACTTAGCGTTAAATTTAAACTTTCTCACTATATCAAACTAAATCTATTCACATTCTAAAAGTTATAAAATATTTAGTTATAGTCAACCTGTGATAAAATTGTTGGGTTGAAAAATAGAATTGTATAAAACTGATTCATAGTTTTGTGTTTATTACTATTAATACTTTATGTAAATCATTACTTTATATCCATATTAACATTTCTAGTTTTATTTAATTCCTACAAAATTATTTTAGTCAAATTTATTATCTATTCTTATTCCCTTTAATTATTTTTTAGGTGTTTTAATTTTATTTCAATTTTATAGTATTTAAACTAACAATAAATATAAATAATTAAGCGGGAATCAATAAAATTTTAAATGAGACTTTAGTGTAAGCGTCGACATCGATCCAAGATGGAGAAAAGACTCTCTTTTATCAATTTCTAATTAAAATTCATAGAAGCAATCAAAGCTAAGATTGATATAAATGTGTATACATATGATTTTTCTTTCAAATTTTCAAATTTTTATCTTTTGATCACTATTCAACTATTTTATCATGTATATTTCCTTACGTTGTAAATTTTTGTTATTATTTTTTATATTATTCTTTTAGTCAGAAACAATAAATATAAAATTGTAGGAGCTCATAGAATCATTTAGTATTAGTTATAATTTAATTTATTTTCTACATATGATTCATTATTATTATATGATATGATTAGTTATGTATTCTTAATAATTTGAATATGTATATATATATATATATATATACATCTTTGAATATTACTATTACTATTAATTATATGATTATTTATTTTATTTAAATATTACATATTAGCTGATAAAACTCATTTTTATTGGTTAAAGTATAGTTTAAAGGGTAAATTTAATTAAAAGATTTAATGAAACAAATTTCAGTCAAAATTAGAAAAAAAAAATTATTTATATAATTTTTATTTTAATGAACAAATAAACTAAAATATCTTCTATCACTTTTAAATTTCTTTTAAATAATTAATTAATCTTATAGAAATTAATAATATTGTAAAGATAAGACCTCGCCTAATTTAGTATATATATATATATATATATCCAATATCTATCATTTTTGAATAATTATTTACAAAGGACCAACAAAATGTTTTTTTCATGATGCTCGTCCTTCTCCTACTCTCTCTTGTTGCGATCCACCACCTTCCTGTTTCAAACTCCACATCAAGGACCCACTCGATGATTCAATGGTGTGTGCCAACTTTGACAGCGACGAATGCGCAGCTACAAGCTAATATTGATTGGGGGTGTAGCTGTGAAGGAAAAGTTGATTGTAAACCAATTCAGCCAGGTGGAGCCTGTTTTGAACCAAACACTCTTAGAAACCATGCATCGTTTGTGATGAACACTTATTACCATAGTCACAACTGCACTGACGAGGCGTGCTATTTCAATAATACTGGTTTATTCATCTTTACCGATCCAAGCTATAGTGAGGAATGCATGATAGGATGAATTGAATGATTTCGTAATTCCAAAGTTTACGTTTACCAATTATACAATTATGCAAAATCATAAGCTAGTTTTAATTATTCTTGAAGGTTAATGAGAAAAACATTTTACTTTTCGTTCAGTTTAAATCAAATTAAGTACATTTAACTTAATGATTTGGCCATTATATTTAACATTTTTATTTCTGCTTTTTTTCTTTTGACTCTCTCAATCCTTCAAATTTTCAAGCTTATAGTCATTTATATTAATTACCATGAGTATTACCATGAATGCAATTTCTGCCAAAGCGATAAGAAACCTTGAAGTTATATCCACCAATTGTTTTCTTATCTCCAAATAGGTTAACGTAATGAAATTATGTCGAATTCTAGTTAAAGTTTTGATGTTTTATTTTTTTAGTAAATAAGTAATAAGGAAATGGAACAATTGTCAATTGTTGAAATTTGTCAAGAAGATGAGTAACAATACCCGATAACATGGTATGTTCAGCAATGAAATATAAGTTGATATGCAACACTAGTTCACCATTACAAAAATATATATTATAGTTAGACGTCACAATTAAAAAAAAAAAAAAAAAAATTCTATTACTTGCCTCTCAAGTTCCTTTGTCTCGATGATGTCGCTCTGATACTCCAGATTGGAAAAAAAGGAAAAGAACTTCCAGTTATGGTTTCCTCTGAGTTTACCGCAGCGAACAATCTCCCCCTCCTTGACTGTGCATCAAATCTGGAAGTTTGATGTGTTTGACAATCAGATGTCTACAGCTTTAATAAGTTTCATGCCTCAGATCTGGAAGTTGGAAAGAACAGCTGGTAAAACTCTCGGAAGAAGCCTTTTTCAGTTCCGCTTCGACTCTCAATAAGGTTTGCTGGCAGTGCTGGGTAATTCTCCCCTTTATTGCTTGGAGCTGAGATTCTAACAACTTTGAGTTGGAATTCTCTGTTGTCACTCTACTTTTTATGGCTCCGCTAGCATTGTATTTTACTACCTTGTGCAGCAGGTTTTGTTCTTGTTCTCATTATCGGCTTTTTTGCGATTTGTTGCTGATGCTTCCTGCAGTTACTTCCAGTTTCATCCTGTAGAGACGAAGGCCTTCGAGTTTGATTTTGGAAATCTTGACAGGATTTTATTCTCTTAATTCTCCCTCCGTGAGGAGAAAGCTTGTCTAGAATATTGTAAATCAGAAACAGTAAGTTTGTCATCTATTCAGGCCCTGAACTTCAGGGAATGGATGCAAGGAACTCTATGTTTTCTCCACCTCCCTCAGCCTGATCCATCACCATTCTTGTGATACTAGAGTTCTCTGAATTCTCAAGGATTTCACTTCTCTGTTGCCTCGCTCTTGGTTAGGCTTTTGTATCTATGATTCCTCTTTATGGAGTTGTCCTTCCCGTCAAATTCCTCCTTTATGGAGTTTTACTTTCTTTCAAATTACTCCTTCATGGAGTCACCAATATCGTCCGAGTTCTATGCTTTGTGTTGTGAAGCTTCCATAAGCAAAACATTCTCATGGAAAGAACTATCTTTAATGTCTTATGTTGTTGCAAGAAGCGGGCTTAAAAACCAACTTCATCGACCTGCGGCGCTTAAGTTCATACACCTATGAATCGTGAACAAAACTCAAATAGAAACTATTAGTAACAATGTAAATAAAAAGCTTAGTGTCAAATAAAAACAAAATCTCAATGGTTATTGCATATCTCAACGACGCCAAAAACTTGGCAGTCCAAAGTTTTAAATCCCAGAATACAAACCCGTAAGTGCAGGGTTAGTCACTTGAAGTATTCGAAGGGTTTTGATCCACAAAGAGATAGAATAACTCATGAATTTTACTTAAGCTAAGTGAAATAGAATTTTTTGGGTTTTTCTATATGTACTACTAAGCACAAAGCAATAAAAGAGTGAATAAGCTAATTCAAGACAAGAAACACAATAAACAAATGACTATCAAGATTCAAATGGAAATGAGGCGGAAAAACAAGATTCAAAAGTAAAACAGTTTAATCAATGATAAACAAGCGAGCTCTCAGGTTAAGACAACTGATCGTAACTATTAGCTAATCTATGATGCTTAATCAATCAATCAATGTTAATCCTTTAGCCTTAGAAGACTAATGTAAACTAATCCACTTCCATGACACTAATTCTATACTAAGCAAACGTTTAACAATAATTCATGTTCGTTATCACTAACTAAGTATGTTTTAATTCCAAGCCTAGAAATTCAAACTGCGTGGAATAAATGAAATGGAGAAAAAAGAAAACAACTCTTTACTCCCCGTGAACTCCTCCAAAAAGTAGAGAGAAAGCAGGCAAGTCCGTCGGTGTAGACACCATCTTCATCAAGTTGGGACAGTCTGTTGCAAATGCTAACATCGTCTTCTGCTGATCGATCATACAATGCATGAGCAAGATGAGTGCTTCGAACTAAAACTAATTTAATAAATAAGAAAACATACTGCAAAAAATATACATTAAATTTTTTACACAAAAAGTTGAAAACATCACTTAAAATAAAAATAAAATTTCTAAAACATCACTTAAAGTGACCACGGCAGGAGTACATACCTAAGTAGTTTATAACTGGGGTTTCTGCAAAAAACCCTCCGAGTCGCCATTTTTTGCAATTTTACCTCTCATCTCCAATAAATGCAAGTCAATCCTGCGAATTAAAAATAATACGCAATATATCTCGTCTTCCTTATCGTAAAATTTGTAAAATATTGATAAATAATATACCAAATTGAAGCCCTTGCAACGAGGAATCTAAGTCTACTTTTAGAATTAAAAAAATATAATGTATGTGACCGTGAAAACATTTAGAAGATACGTAGAAGGGTTATATTACGTATTATTTTTGACTTCGTATGAGTGATCTGCATTTTATGGAGATGGAGGACAAAATTGTAAAAATAGGCGACTTGTAGGGTATTTTTGCAGAAACCCTTTATAATATGTATGCAAAAATCTTAAACATCATAAACATTTTTTCTTTGGTAAATCACTAAAATAAAACATAGAGAGTAATCATCTAAAATACTAAACATATATTTAATTTTTAAATAATGAATCATGTGAGTCATATTTAATACTCTCTCTGTTTCATTTTAAGTATAGTTTTACAACTAAATATATGTTTTATAATAAATGTCGTTTTAGCTTTTCAATGCAGATGTCTAGTAAAAATTTCAGTTTTATCCATACTGTTTTATTGTCTTGACTAATGAAAAAATTATATAATATATTAATAAAAAGTAAAACAGAAAATTTAATTATTTTCTTTTATGTAAAAAAACCTTAAACGACATATAATTCGAAACAAATGGAGTAAATTTAATTATCTTATTATCTAAAGCTTGATTTTCAAAGTTAGTCATTAACATAATCGCTATAAGTGTCAAGTCTATCGATCAGATTTTGATACGTGTTAAATAAAATCATCTTTTTTCTTTAATAAAATAGGAAAACAAATATTTTTCTTTTAAAAATTATACATATATACATGTGTATATCTAAAATAAATGTTTAAAATTATTTTCCTTATCTAACAAGGAAAACTAACAAAAACAATTTACATATAATACTTTACGTGTGTCATTGGTCAATTAAATTTTGGATTGTATGAAATTATTTAAATATATTTAGCATGGATATTAACTAATAAAGAATGAGTGTTAAAGTTTAATATAATAATATAATTATTTAACTTTAATTTAATTTGATAAAATTTTATATATCGTCGCATAAAAATGTTATCTTACTTTTCCTTAACGAAATAGAAAAACTAATATGTCTTTTAAAAATTGATATTTACATGTGTATATCTATAAAAATGAATTTATTATTTTCCTTACGCAAAATGGAAAAACTAACAAAAATAAATAAATAAATATTTACATATGTTAATTTACATGTGTCAATGGTCAATTAAATTTTGAATTGTATCAAATTATTTAAATATATTTGTCATGGTTATTAACCAATAAAAAATTGTCATTGAAGTTTAAAATAATAATATAATTTATTTAACATTATTTTAATCGAATAAAAATTGTATTTTTCGATGCAATATATTATCTTTCCCATGAGTTACACAAAAACTTGATATAAAAAATTAATGAGTTTATAAGAATAAATTTTCGATTACCTAAAGAGAATATAAGTCTATTTTTATATATGTTTTTAATACATTTTGGCATATTTAAATTATTTTGACATTACTTATGAGATTTCGTTATATGAAAAAAAAAAATTAAAACAATGTTAGTTTTCCAAAATATTTTCTGAAATTTTCATTTATTTTTCTGTTTTCTATTTAATTTTATTACTTTTTAGTACTAACTAAGATATATATTTGATATGATGGACATGTTATTTTTTATATATAAGTTTACCTCTAATCCATTATGATGAAATGCGTAAAATTAAAATTCTGCTTATTATGATAAACAAAAATTGTTAACGAGATGAGGTTCAAATCTAATTTATAAAAAGGATACCAAATAAAATTCAAAAAAGTGTAAGGATTACAACATAAAATTTAAATATTATCAATAAAATTTAACATTTATTCTGATACCCTCATATTTACGTGAATCTTAATCTAATGTTATATAAACATCTAGAAGAGGAAACATATGAAGATTTGTTATATGTTTTATCTTTCATTAAAGATATGTTGAGCCAAATATGGTTAATATGGTCACAAAGATCCAACTATTTTCATCGGTATACCAAAATTACCCATACCAAATCCACATGCAAAATTGAGAGACTTTCCCATATATGCATCAATTGCTACCATAATTTTCCTAAGGACTAATTACAGCAACCAAGATGACTAACACACGGTCACACGGACCAAACCAAAAGAAAAAAACCAACTATGCTAACCTCCACCAAGCTGGCTTGGACGGGAAGGATCATCTAAAAGACCGCAAGCGGTAAAAGACAACTCGGGACCCATTGCCAGACAGGTAAGCACAATCATCACGGACCCATTTCACTCATGACAAATTTATTGTCTACATTTAATTTTCACTGTGATGCGATCCTCCCAAGAAAATCGTCACTCTAGATTTGGTAGAAAGATAATTCCTTGCGATGAACAAGGTGATGGAACAAATAACACCATACAAGGTTGCGGAATACCTCATAATAAGCCGATCAATTTGAATCCCTTAGATATGACACACTAAAACGAATTCAAGGCTGAAAACGACAATCACTCTCCGACAAGACCATTTGGATATGTCGCACCAAGACAGTTCATGTATTGATCAATGGATATTACACACTATTAACCAAATCAATGGATATTACACGCCATTTACGAAAAATGAAAACTCACTTTCAAAAGGTTACAAAAATAATAAAAAAAGATCTGATTTTATTTGATTGATTTGAGCCTCATTATATAGAGGAATTACATGGAAAATATTAATAAAACATCTTAACATGCATAGCAATTAGCAACTAGGGAAACGAAAATTAAACAAAAAGTTTGTATGTAAGAGAGAGAAATGAGCTTAAAGAAATGCGGTTTAATTTTGGACGAAAATCAGCTATTTTCTTTATATTTATGAGCTTCAATGACTTTCTTTGATGATTTTTGGGCTTCAAAATACTCCAATCAAAATATTAAATCGAGCTCATGAAGTTTTAATCCTCTTCTTCAAAATCTGTAAGTCATGCTTCCCATGATCACATCACACTGTCGATAAAATCATTGTCTTGAATTTATTTTTTTTCTTTTACGAGAGATCATCCCCTATATATTAATTGAGAATCATTTTAACAAAAATAACCTTATGTTTACATGAAATATTACATCAGTGTCATGCTTACGTGTCGTCGCCAGATTGATTCTCTGGAAATATATTTTACAGGAAATTAATTACTAGACTAATTACATAATATGTCATTAGATCAATCATATATAAACTGTCTTTATTTTAAAAATTATAATTATACCTAAATTAGCTTTATTTATTTATGGAAAATCGAATAAGTAAATATTCCATAAAATTATAGTTGAGTTTATTGTTTCCTAAATTTGGTTTTTAAAATTATTTTTAAAAGGATATTGTTTTAACTAAATAATTAATTAGTAACACAAATATGTAAAAACTTTAATTTTAAATTTCAATTATTTATACAATAATATACTATTAAAATATTTAGAAATGTTTATTTAATTTATTAATTTTTTTAAAAATATTATAAATATTTTATCCTGTATATAACGTAGGAATCACCTAATTGTCTATTATTCCGATGTTTTTACTCATCTGATGTTTGACACTCTTGATTATTTTGA
The DNA here is from genome assembly GCA_026770425.1 of Boechera divaricarpa. Taxonomy (NCBI): domain Eukaryota; kingdom Viridiplantae; phylum Streptophyta; class Magnoliopsida; order Brassicales; family Brassicaceae; genus Boechera; species Boechera divaricarpa. Next base: position 3,802,836 of record CM049186.1, on the reverse strand, counting down.
TTGTGCAAGTCAACAATGTATTTATCGTCACATAAAAAACATTATCTTACTTTTCCTTAGCAACAAGTCAACAATGTATATCCTCCCTCACACGTCAATCATAACACTCACGACCCTCCACACTCTCGATTATATGATGAGAATATAAGTCTACTTTTTTTCCAGCAAATACGTCTATTTTTATATAAAATTTATCGCATTTAAAATTAGTTTAACATTACTAATGAGATTTCATTATATGAGAAAATTTTTTAACAATGTTAGTTTTCCAAAATATCTTTTGAATTTTTTTTATTTCTTTTTCTTTACTAATTTTGTTTTTATTTAATTTTATTACTTTTTTAATACTACCTATAGATTTGATATGATACCTCTAATTCATTAAAATAAAAAACGTAAAATGGAAATCCTGCTTATTATGAAAAAATGGTTAACATGGATGAGATTCAAATCCAATTGATAAAAAAGATATCAAATAAAATTCATAAAAGTGTAAGAATTATAACATAAAATATAAATATTATCAATAAAATTTAATTTTTATTATGATATCGGTATATTTACATGAATCATAACCTAATCTTATTATATAAAGCTGAACGCGTTTAACGTGAGTTTGACACGTGTCAAAGGGATTACTCATTAGATTTTGACATGTGTCATCCCTAATCTTAGATTGTGACACAAGTTAAAGATTTAACCCATAAAAATTTCACACGTGTCAACTTTCTGGTAATGATAATTTTTTTATATAAAAATGTAAAATAAATAATGAATTAAGATTTTTGTCAGTTTAAGCAAAAATGTCAATAGGAAAAAGTTTGGTAATTTCAACTTTCTGGTAATAGAAATTTTCTATATAAAAATGTAGAATATATAATCAATTAAGATTTTTGTCAGTTTAAGTAAAAATTCAAATATCAAAAAACAATAATAGAAAAGACAACTTACTGTTAATGTCTCATTAGAAAAGAAAATTATCACTTTTAGCAAAATGTTTCATATTTAATATTTTACATCACGATTATGTTAAGTTTCCCAATTAATATTGTAGTAGTTTGGTTATAAATACCAATCTTATTATATAAAGTTGAACGCGTATAACGTGAGTTTGACACATGTCAAATAGATTACTCATTAGATTTTGACATGTGTCATCCCTAATCTTAGATTGTGACACGAGTTAAAGATTTAACCCATTAGAATTTCACACGTGTCAATTTTCTAGTAATGGTAATTTTTTATATAAAAATGTAAAATAAATAATTAATTAACATTTTGTCAGTTTAAGCAAAATTTTCAATAACAGAAAGTTTGGTAATTTTAACTTTCTGTTAATAGAAATTTTCTATATAAAAATGTAAAATATATAATCAATTAAGATTTTTGTCAGTTTAAGTAAAAATTCAAATATCAGAAAAAAAATAATAGAAAAGACAACTTACTGTTAATGTCTCATTAGAAAAGACAATTATCATTTTTAGCAAAATTTTTAATATTTAATATTTTACATCACGATTATGTTAAGTTTCCAAATTAATATTGTAATAGTTTAGTTATAAATACAAAAATATAGATTCTTAACAAATCATCTTCTCATTCATCTTTTAGTTTTTGTTATTCATCATATTAAATCAGAAAAATGAATTCATGAGTTCATCTTACCCTAGATCAATTAGACAAAAATCGTGTTTATCGTCGTACTATAGTACGCTTGGTTAGAAAATGAGAAGTAAGAAATATCAAAGCAAATAATATACTCATGGGAAATAGAGTTATTATTGATTGATGAAAATGTAATAATTTGTTTTAGCTAATAATATTATATTTTTAAAAGATTTTTATATTAGTGTATAATATATTTTATTAAAATATTTAAGAGTCTTTATTCGTTGAATTAATCACTAGGTATCAATGCTTAGTTCTACGCTTTTTCTTCTTTTTCTTTGAAGTTGTTTGGTTTGATTAATTCACCTTTACTAATTCAGCTAGGTGAAGCAAGAAATATCTATTCAAATATTTGAAATACTATTTTAAAATATTAACTTATTTTCATTTTTATTTTGTTATACACAGGAAAATACAATTCAAAACTATGTCCATCATTTTTTAAAGATGTAATTGAGTACATCGTTAAAGTCGACAAAAATGACGTGTGTAGTCAAACTAATTCTACACTTAGAAAAGTGGACTTGACTCTCTTAATATATATATATATATATATATATATATATATATATATATATATATATATATTAACTTATTTTCATTTTTATTTGGTTATGCACAGGAAAATACAATTCAAAATTATGTCCATCATTTTTTTATAGATGTAATTGAGTACATCGTTAAAGTCGACAAAAATGACGTGTGTAGTCAAACTAATCCCACACTTAGAGGACTTGACTCTCTTAATATATATGGTTAGAATTACTATTGCGTTATCAAGAGTGACAATAGTTACATGACTCAAAATTCTCAACGTTGGAACAAAATCATACAACAGTAATATTCTATAAATCAGGAAGTTTTCAACAACATTTGATTTCAAAGAAAGATTTTATTGACTAACTCTATAACAACTAAACCATGAACTACTCATGTTTAATCAGCAAATCAGTAAATTATATATATTAATTAATAAGAAGAACCAGTGCATCGCACAGATCTAATATCTAGGATGATCAAGTTATTATAGAATCTAGAGATCGATCAACACAAAATACACAAGAGAATTATAAGAAATTCTTCTCTAATTAAGTTTAGAAAATCTCTCTCAAAACTAAATTTTTTTTTGTTTTCTATATCCTTGACACAACCCATCAAGGATATTTATAACCTTAGTACAAACCACCAAAGGCTATATTTTAGGATCTAGATAAGTTCTAAATCTATCCTAACTTTATTCAAATTAATCTAAACTTATCAAACCACTTTAATACTAAACCGATCGTTTAGTATAGAATTACTTGGTTAACAAGTTAACTTAAAGCTTAGATTCCAACATTCTCCCTCCTAAGCTTGAAGTTTAGTGTTTGAAAGGTCTTGAACTCCCATCAAACTCCTCATCTCTCCAAACTTGATTCTCGCCAATGCCTTTGTCAGGATATCAGCTTTCTGTTCCGTTCCGGGTATATGCTCGACATCGACGTGATCATTCTCTATGCACTCTCGTATGAAATGGTACCGTTTGTGAATGTGCTTACTCTTACCATGAAATATGGGATTCCTTGTAAATGATATAGCTGATTTGTTGTCGATCCGTACGATGATCTTCTCACTCTTCCATCCGGTGATCTCACTTAGCAAATCTTGGAGCCAAATAGTTTGTCTTGCGGTTTTCGGTGGCTGCCATGAATTCTGCCTCACATGATGATAGAGCGACCGTGCTCTGTTTTTGAGAGCACCAAGTGATCGGAGATGAACCAAAGTAGAAGATAAGTCCGGTGGTGCTTTTCCCATCGTCTTGATCAATGTTGTGACTACTATCACTATATCTGACTATCTTCTTAGCTCCCCTCATTCAAACTTCAGCCCAAGTGCCCGTACCTTTGAGATATCTTAGAATGTGCTTCATGACTACACCATATGATTCACGTGGACTTTGCATGTATCTACTAGCTACTCCAACTAAAAATGCCAAATCCGGTCGAGTATGTAATAGATACCTTAGACATCCAACATTTCTTCGAAAGCATGTGGCATCAATCTCTGGTTCGTCTTGTGCCTTAGACGTCTTTCAATCCAAACTCTATCGGAACATGAGTAGGATTACACGACTCCAATCCAGCTTCTCTTAAGATTCGTCGAGCATATCCTTCTTGTTTAATCTCGATTCCATCTTTCCCTTGATAAACTTCGATCCCGAAATAGTAAGTGAGTTTCCCAAGGTCTGACATTCCCATCTTGAACTCATTGATGATCTTGAGTGTATTTCCCGTGACGAACAAATCGTCAACGTACACGGCAACAATAAGAAAGCTCTCTCCTTCTTCCTTGCGATACACGGAGCTTTCTTTAGAACATCTTTTGAAGATTAGTCCTTTTAAAATCTGATCTAACTTTGTGTTCCAATCTCATGGTGCTTGTCTCAAACCATACAAAGCCTTTGCAAGTTTGTAAACTTTATTCTCTTCTCCTTTCTTCTCAAATCCCTCGGGTTGAGAGACAAAGACTTCTTCTTGTAACTCTCCATGCAAGAACGCCGTTTTCACGTCCAAATGATGAATCTTCCATCCATGAGTTGCTGCTAACGCGATCAACAAGCGTATCGTTTCGATTCGGGCCAACAGAGCAAAAATTTCATCGAAATCACTTGGCTACAAGACGTGCTTTGTATTTGTTTATCGATCCATCCGCATTCTTCTTGATTTTGAACACCCACTTTAACCCTATGATCTTCACTCCACTTGGTTTCTCTATCAAATACCACGTTTGATTTTTGTTTATCGACTCAATCTCCTCTTTGCATGCTTGTGTCCATTCTAGCGAGTCTTTAGCTTCATGATAAAATCGTGGCTCATCATTGATGGAGAGCAACAATTTTTCACAGTTTAGAGATGCTAGGAGAACATAGTCTTCAAGATATTGAGGACGATTGACTTGTCGATATGATCTTCTAAGTGGTTGAGTTTTTTCTTGTTGTTGTTGGCGTTGAGCTGAGGTGATGTGAGAGCTTCCATGCGAGTTTGAATCGTCTCCATCATCGCTAAATTCTACGTCTTGATCATCGGGATTAGAGCTGTTGCTACCGGTTTCGTAATTTTCCTCATGTTGATCATTGTTTGTTTCGAATGTACCTTGTCCATCATCCACCACTTCTCCCCGAGTCATTCGGAACATACCTGGATCACCATTTGCTTTGTTATTAACTCTATTCCAGCTCTATCCCACTTTTTCATTAAAGATAACATCTCGGCTAACAACGATTCTTCGAGTTGTCAGGTTGTAAAGTCTATAAGCTTTAGATCCGGGCTCAATTCCGAGATAAACAAGAGTTTGTAAGCGGTCATCAAGCTTCTTTAGATTCACGGACTCGATCTTGGTGTGAGCAAGACACCTAAATACTCTAAGGTGTTCGATGCTCGATTTCGTGTTTCTCAAGCTTTCGTATGGTGTTTGATTCTTCAAGGCTCTTGTGGGCACACGGTTGATCAAATATGTTGCGTGACGAACTGCTTCTCCCACAAGAAATTTGGCATCTTCATTGCTTTGAGAATACTCCTTGTCATCCCCATCATAGTCCGATTTCTCCTCTCGATAACAGCGTTTTGTTGTGGTGTGTATGGTGTCGTTAAGTACCTTTTCACTCCATTCTTCTCACAAAAATCTTGGAACTCTCTTGATGTGAACTCTCCACCCCTATGTTCGAAGTGTCACAATCATCTTCCCAAGGTCCTTCTCGATTAGAGCTTTGAAAGCTTTGAATTTTTCAAATGCTGCTCCCTTCTCCTTTAGTAGGATCGTCTACATGTATCTAGAGTAGTCATCAATAATCACAAAGATGTACCTATTTTAAGCAAGTGAAGATGGTGATATTGGACCACACAAGTCTGCATGTAGAAGCTCTAATTCACGTGAGACTCGATACGATATAGATTTTGGGAAAGCTTGTCTCGTTTGCTTGCCCACCAATCAAGATTCACATACTTGTTTTTCTTCTCCAATCTCGAGTAAGCCATAAACCATCTCTTGCTTTGACATATCCTTGATTGTCTGGTAGTTTATGTGTCCAAGTCTTGCATGCTATCTCCATGTATCATCATCGATCTTTGAGTGTAAGCAAATTGGCTTTCCAATTTTGAAGGTTAATCTTGTAAAGTCGATTAGAAGAACGTATAACTTTTACCAAGTATGTGAGTCGTGTAGTGTCAAATAATCGTTCTTCATTCTTACATCACACCCAAATTTCGTTGCTTGTCCTAGATTTAGGATGTTGCTTTTTAATTCAGGAATGTAGTAGATGTCGATTACAAGTTGTTGTTCACACGTTTTGCCTTGGAAAAGTATCGATCCTTTACCTCCAATATCAAAACATGAACCATCACCAAACTTTACCTTGCCTTTTATGTTCTCGTTTAGCTCCGAAAAGAAAGATTTCACGCCGGTCATGTGATTGCTTGCTCCGTTATCGAGATACCAAGTTCCTTCTTCTCCTTTCTTCGTTTCATAAGCCTTTGGTATAATCTTTTCTTCATTAAGAAACACAATCTCATGTAGGTATAACGCCGCCTCCGCTTCTTGTGTTTCCACTTTGTTCACTTCTTGATTTTTATGAGGTTTCTCCGGGAAACTTGAGGCGAAGTGTCCAGCTTTCTCACACTGAAAACAAATCAACTTCGATCTATCTTTCTTCTCTTTGTTTTGATTTTGATTCCATTGATTTGTCGTTCTCTCGTGTGAGTTGAATCTTCCTCGTCTTCATCCTTTACCTCTTCCACGAGCTCCTCTTCCTCTGCCTCTACCTCTTGAGCTATCGTAGCTTTCTTGGTAACCATTTGATTCCGTGAACATCAACTTTCCTTGTGTTTCATCATGTCTTTCATCATCAAGTACACACTCGTCATAGGCTTTGAGACGTCCAACTATGTCTTCGAATCTGGTTTTGTTTAGGTTTAGGACTTGCTCAAATGATGTTATAATGTGAATGTACTTGCTTCTTGGTAAGCTATTTAGGAATTTTTTCACTAATTTTGGTTCTTCAATAACTTCACCAAGTGCCGCCGATTTTGAAGCCAATTCCGATAGCTTGCCTGAGAAGGCATCAATTGTATCTGAATCATTCATCCTTAATCTCTCAAATTCAGATGTGAGAGTTTGAAGCCTAGCCTCCTTGACTCGCTCAGCTCCAAGATGCCTCGTCTTGATCGCTTCCCATATCGTCTTTGATGTGTCTAGCCCACCAACTTGTAATATGAGATTCTCGTGTATGGATTGAAATAACAAGCCAATTGCCATAACATTCTTGTCGACGTCCGTTGATCCACCTTCAATGACTTCCCATACCTTATGAATTTGCAACGTGACCTTCATCCTCATGGCCCATACTGTATAATTTGTTGAGTTTAGCATGGGGCATTGAATTGATGAGGGAACGAGCTCTTTCGTCTTCGCCGGAACCGTGATGTCTCCCATGACTTGGAAACGTCACTCTTCTCCTTCACGTGGTGATCGGATCTCTCTTAGGATCAATGAACCTACAAGCTCTGATACCAAATATAGAATCTAGAGATCGATCAACACAAAATACACAAGAGAATTATAAGAAATCCTTCTCTTATTAAGTTTAGAAAATCTCTTTTAAAACTAAACTTTCTCTTGTTTTCTATATCCTTTGATACAATCTATCAAGAATATTTATAACCATGGTACAAACCACCACAGGCTATATTTTAGGATCTAGATAAGTTCTAAATCTATCCTAATTTTATTCAAATTAATCTAAACTTATCAAACCACTTTAATACTAAACCGATCGTTTGATATAGAATTACTTGGTTAACAAGTTAACTTAAAGCTTAAATTCCAACAGTTATCACATGTCGATCCTAATCCCCGCCGAGCCAACTAAACCATGAACTACTCATGTATATTTACGTGAATCCTAACCGAATAGTATATAAACATTTAGGAGAGGAAACATATGTAGATTTGTTATATGTTTTTCACTTATGACAAATTTATTATCTATATTTAATTTTCAACGATAAAATCATTGTCTTGAATTTGTTTTTTTTTTCTTTTACGAGAAATCATTGTCTATTATTCTTCCTTCCATATTTCGATAATTTTTCCCTTCGTTTCTTTTTCATATTATTGCCACTTATGAAAACTTGCTGTCTTTTCCTTGTTGTTTACCTTTTTCTTTATATTCTATGTATTTACGATTAATCCTTAATGTTTCCATTTTTATATAAAAATTTAAGGTGTCCACTTCTCCTATTTAAAATTTTCAAAAACTAATGTTTCTGGAAAAAAAAAAAAATCGTTCTCATTTCCATCATATATATATCTTCTATTTATTCCTGGTTTTTTTAATATTTATAAATTGTTTTCTTATATATGTTACAGACATATGTTAAATTTATTTAGAAAGAGACATGTTATATCTAAATTATCATTAAAATTAACTTTCTTATAGTGAAAAAAAATCCAGAAAATAGTAGTAGTTGGCCTGTAATAATTGTAAATTGACTAAATTTGAGAAAAAAATAAAGAAAAAAAAAATGGAAACTGATAAAATAAAAAGGAAATTATTAATTTTCTTATAATGAAAAAAATCCAGAAAAATAGTAGTTGGTCTGTAATAACTGTAAATTAACTAAATTAGAGAAAAGAAAAAAAGACAAAAACAAAAAAAATGGAAACTGATAAGAGAAAAATGAAATAATTGCCCAAAGGTAATTTTAATTAAGCCAAAGGCCCCAATGTGTTATAACAGGCCCATTCTCAATTCTTTAAGGCACTAAAACACAGCAAGAACAGAGGAGATTCTCTTGGCATCTCCGAATCGAATCTGAGAAACGAAGAAGAAGAAGAAGAAGAAGAACGAAGATCGATGTTCGAGAGAAGGAGATACGATTGGGAATTAGATGCATGAAGTAGGATTACCTGTGGATCTGAAATTCTTCACGCAGCTTATATTGACGCTCTTCTTTCTCTCAATCGGTCTTCTCTACTTTGTCAAAAGAACGGCTGCGAAGTACTTCGAGGTTGGTGGTGGCTCCGGTGGTTTCGATAGAGACCATCGCCGAGATTTCATGGTTCAAGAAACGGCTGAATGTTCTGTCTGTGGGAAGGTTTCTACCAAGAAGTGCTCTCGTTGCAAATCTGTTCGATACTGGTATGTTGAAAAGATTTCAATTTTCTCCTAATTATAGTTTTTGGATTTGATTTAGATGTAAGCGCTGTAGATAGAAAAAGGAACAATTTTGCTTGTGAAAGTTCTGATTTTTAGGATTTTACTTGCATCTGTTTTGTAAATTCGTTTCCTTTTTTCCTCTGTTCTTTGTTATTAGCTCCAATTTCTCCTTATTAAGGTTTTGGGATTTGATTTAGACGTAGCTGGAGATAGAAAAGGAACAATTTTGCTTTTGAAAGTTTGTATTTTTAGGATTTTTGCATCTGTTTTGTAAATTCGTTTACTTTTTCCCTCCGTGATTAGCTTCAGTTTCTCCTTATTAGAAGAAGTAGCTGGAGATAGAATTCGACCTATTGTTTAGCTCGTTTTTCCATAGTTAGTTTCCAATGTTTTTTACAGAACAATCTTGCTTTTGAAAGTTTGGATTTTTAGGATTTTAGTGCATCTGTTTTTTTAATATTGTTTTCTTTTTCTCTGTGTTCATTGGTACTAGCTCTGCGGATTGCCAAAAGTCAGATTGGAGCTCAGGACATAACCTAAAATGCAAGGTGTTTCGGAGTACTGACTCATCACCAGTGGGAAGAAATGATCTCGATTTCAAAGCTTCTCTGTTTGGGAATAGGTCTGCTTCCAAGAAGACTAAGATTGCATTGGTTCCTCAACTAAGCCAAAGCAAGGCTACCCTCCTCAAGCCAACAGATGTAATGGTCTTCTTTTACTCATCTGACGTTTGACACTCTCTTGATTGTTTTCATCGTGCAAGTCTGATTCTTTTTGCATTCTTCTGCAGGTTCTTTTCCCATACGAAATTTTTGTTAAATATTTCAACTGGGACAAACCAATATTGGCTCCTTGTGGGCTCACCAATTGTGGAAACAGGTTTTTGTTCATCTTGTTTCTAGTGTAGCTTTTTAATGATTTTCTGTTTATTTAATGTCAATCCTCTTTCAGTTGTTTCGCTAATGTGGTTCTACAATGCCTTTCCTGGACACGCCCGCTTGTTGCATACCTTCTGGAGAGAGGCCACAAGAGAGAATGTAAATCTTTTATCGATGGAATTTCAATGTTTCACAACTCTTTTATTGGATTTTCTGTATGCGCTTCAACTTTGTTTCTATGTTTTGTTTGACAGGTAGGCGAAATGATTGGTGCTTCTTCTGCGAATTTGAAACTCATCTTGACAGAGCAAACCATAGCAGGTTTCCTTTTTCACCAATGAACATTATTTCGCGGTTGCCTAATATTGGTGGAAATCTTGGGTATGGGAGACAAGAGGATGCTCATGAGTTGATGAGGTCAGCATTTGTTTCTCGTTCGTGTAAGTGTAGTGGTGGAGTTTCTGTCTATTTGTCAGCTAATGCTTGAAAATTCGTGTGATTTAGGTTTGCAATTGACATGATGCAATCTGTTTGCCTCGACGAATTTGGTGGAGAAAAAGTGGTGCCTCCACACGCCCAAGAAACAACGCTTATTCAATATATATTTGGCGGTCTCCTTCAGTCACAGGTGATGTTTCCTAATCCCAGTAGCAGGTCTTGCATGGTATTTGCAAAATTCAATAATACAATGATGTATGGTTAGATTTAATACAACAATGATGGAAAGTGTGTTTGATAAGACAAACTAATGTTAGTCTTAGGTGTGAATCGTAGAGTCACTAGGTAATAACTTTTAAACAGGTTATCCTAGGGGCTGGATAGGATCCTTCACTTTTCTCGAAACAGGTTAACCTACGAACTGAATTGGACCTCTCTTATCAACCTCTCTTACGAGGCTTGTAAGGTGGGAAATTAAATTTCTGTTTCATAACTCTGGTCTGCGTGACTGCATGTAATCATGACTCAATTACCAAATTTTTTCTTTCGAGTTTGATGGCACTTACCTTTGCACTCTTTTCTTCCCAGCTGGTTGGCTTTATTGAAGATGTTTGAAACATGCTTCAGTAGTTTTAGATGTCCAATATATCATTTTTTATTGAAGATTGCGTCCTCTCTCTTTTTGGAACTTCTCCTCTCATTTGCTGCTTTTTTATTTTATTTTGCAGGTCCAGTGTACCGCTTGCAGTAATGTTTCTGACCAGTATGAAAATATGATGGATTTAACCGTTGAGATCCACGGAGATGCGGTATCATTGGAGGAATGTCTCGATCAGTTCACAGCTAAAGAGTGGCTTCAGGGAGATAACTTGTACAAGTGTGATAGGTATTTATATTCCTTCTGAAGCCTTAATTTTTCCTAAACAGAGACATGGTTGATATGTTTATCCTGTGAATGGAGTGTGCTTCTCAACTTTAGTCATCTCTTTTCCAGATGCAATGACTATGTGAAGGCATGTAAGCGGCTTTCAATTCGTTGTGCTCCAAATATTCTAACAATTGCCTTAAAAAGATTCCAGGTTTTAGCTCCATTCCCTCCCCTTTGCTTTTAGTTAGTCTATTCGCTTTTGCTTATAACATCGATTGTCTAATAAATCTGAAATTATGTGCAGGGTGGGAGATTCGGTAAACTGAATAAAAGAATTAGTTTTCCCGAGACATTTGATCTAGGCCCTTATATGAGCTATGGAGGAGAAGGATCAGATGTATACAAACTCTACGCTGTGATTGTCCATTTAGATATGTTGAATGCCTCATTTTTCGGCCATTACATATGCTATGTTAAGGACTTTCGTGGAAACTGGTATAGAATAGACGATTCTGATGTAAGAATCATCTTCTATCAACTCTTGTTGTTTTCTTTGGCTATTACGGATGTTGACATAAACTAGGATTTGCAATTATGAGAACTAGAATTTTGAGAGATCTTCTAATCCCGTCTGAAAATACTCACAGGTGGAAAACGTTAAACTAGAAGATGTCCTTTCTCAACGAGCATACATGCTCCTCTACAGCAGGTAGAGCCTTTTACTTTCTTTCTTTTTTCTTGACAAGAAGAATATACATCCTTTTGCCGAGTTTGTGAATTTGCTAGAACTGTATTGAGAGAAATAGCTTTAACAGATTATGATATTTGATATTGGTGCAGGGTTCAGCCCAGACCATCAAGTCTTAGATCCGAAAAAGGTCAAGATGAGAAGAAAACTGAATCATTAAACACAGAATCTAGCCAAGAGGTATCTGTTGAGAGTTCTGAGGTGGGAGCAAATGACACCAATGTGTCCTCGTTGTGTAACGGCATCATCTCACATTCAGAAGACCCTGAATGCAAAAAAGAATCATCGTTGTCATCAATGTCAGCATCCGTACCAGTCTCTGAAGAAGGAAAGGAAGTTGACGCAAGGGTTGATACAGTAGATTCTGAATCAAACCCTTCTATTGACATGGAAAATGATTCCGGAACAGATCATCAAGAAGAAGCAGCAAATGGGAAAGAAGATCCAGCGGTTGAAAATCTGGCTGTTGATTCTTCTTGTTCGGACATTACTACTCCATCTCCATCTGCTGCTACAGAGTCCATACCCCAGGAGAAAGAACATTCAGACACCGAGATGATTGATGCTCAATGAAATCCAAAAGGATGGTGGAGTCACAAACATTTTTCATGGCTCTTGAAAATCGAAAAAAGGGAGCTTCTAACTTAACAATAATGCTGGTAAAAATTGCTTTAGACGCTGCAACTTCTGGTGCCTGAAGGATATATAGAAATTGTTGGATCATGGAAATTTCCATATTTAGAAGAAATTTAGGGTTCTTACTGGTGAACTATAGAGCTTGCAAAGCCAGGATTGATACTTCAATTAGTCATATGCGATAGAAACTTCAGGATCCGTTAAGTTATTCTTTTGATTTATATCTGTTTTGATAGATTTTACCATTGAACCCAAAAAAACTCTCATAGCTTGAAAAGTTAATGGAGGAACACATTGACAACTTTGTGGTTGATTCAAGTATTTTTTTTGGTTTGAACACAATAATCAAACCAAATTTGATTTTCGACCGGTTTACCATGGTTTCTGGTTTAGATTTTTTTAATTGCTATGCATCCCCAGACTGAAGCCTGAGGGATGTCCACGAAAAGTTTACGTGTCAATTTGTTTTCTGTCTTGGTATTTTGGCCGTATAAGTAATTTATTTTAAACACCGAATTAGGCTTTAGCTTTTGATTTGGAATCAGTTTCTCAATTCGTTTTTGGTTAAATTCACCATAATGAGAAGTGAAACTCTATTAATTGTCTCTCACTTTCTCGTTTCTAAGTATACAAATAAGTATATGTATCGTTCATTACTACCAATTCTAAGATTTATTAATATTCATTTTTCCTTCTCGGAAAGTTTTAGTTTTGACATCTTCATGAGACAAGCAAAAAAGAATATATATATATATTTTTTATTATAGAATGAGGCAAGTAAAATTATTCTTTAATAAACTTTTCGATAATATTGGATAATGGGAGATTTTTTCTCATGACATGTTTTTTTTTTTTAATGTGGGTGTCTAACTATTTAAATAGAAGTTACTGTTTAAGATTTTGGATTTAAGGTTTATCTTTAGGGTGGATTGCTAAAACAACCCATATTTTTAAATTTTATTATTAAAACGACCTTAATATTTAGATATTACTTAAACGACTTAATTTCTTTTTAAATGACCGTTTTGCCCTCAAATCATTTGTTGACAAAAAAATGTAATTACGAAAATGTCATTAATGAATTTTTGCCACGTAAGCGCGCCAGAACTAAAATCTACCAGAGCTATGATGATAGACTTTATAGATCAGACGGTAAACTCTACTAGAGTTATGACGGTAGACTTCTATTTTGTATGCAGTGCTCGACTTACTTGAAAAAGTCTAACAAGGTTTGCGGTAGACTTCTATCAAACGAAATAGTAGATTTTAGTTGAAATGTTACAGTGGACTTAGTTTACTCAGTTATGGTAGATTTAGGGGTAGAAGTCTACCATTGTGACGGTAGACCCTAACTAGATGACATGGTAGACTTACGTTTTTATGTTACGGTAGATATAATTTTCTATGTAGCGGTAGACCTACGTGTTCTGTGACGGTAGATTTTTCAACCAGTGTTGACTTGTTGACTTTTTTTTGGTAGACTTCCGATTTTTAGTAGATTTAATACACTCGACGGTAGATTTTGTAACCCGTGGTAGATTTATCTCGTTATTGATGGTAGACTTCCAGGTGAGTTGGTTATGGTAGACGTTTTCCTCATACGGTAGATTTATTGTGTTTTGGTAGACTTTGGTTATATAATGAAAGACTTAAGTTGGTAGACTTTCGGAATTTTGTAGACTTTATATTTCCGATGGGGTAGATTTTAATGTGAATTGTGGTAGATTTTTATACCTTCCATGGTGGTAGACTTTTCGTATCTATAGTACCTTTTTCACTAGATTTGAATCTAAGATTTGCTTTCCTTACAACTCATGAATGAAAAATTATTACAAGACCAAGATCTATCTCCCTAGTTACAGAGATTTGGTAGATACACAGAGTGAAAAAAGTGGAAAGCTTCTTGAAATGAAAATGCCTTTTAGAGTTCAAGAAAATACCTTTTAGAGTTCAAGGTTTTGAGACTTTTGGGTTTTGAATAAATCCTTCTTTGGCGTAGAGGTAAATTGAAATTACACCTTTGGTTTGCTTTATCATTTTTTTTCAAGTTCAATTCGACCGGGTTATTAGATGAAACACCAATTTTAATGCCGTTTTAAGACTTAACGGGAAAAACAGCAGGAAACTACATTATATGGTAGCTTGAGAACTTATCATCATTGGGTTCAAAAAAGTGAAACAAAATTTACAATAACATACAGTAAAAATCTACCATAACATACACTAAAAGTCTACCATATTTGTAGACCTCGTTATTAAAACTCTACCCTTTCATTACATGAAACAGTTTCTATCTTACGTTTACAGACCATGAATTCAATTCCCAGTAGTGATGGAACTTATTCAAGTATTTACATGAAACAGTTTCTATCTTACGTGAAAAGGAACTCTTGTGCCGCGTAGTTTATACCACCACCAACTGTATCATCTTTGGTATACTCTGGACCAAATGGTTCACCTTTTCCCTGTCCACAATATAGATATCCATCATCCCCATGATAGCCACAGCTGTTCACTTCCCATCTGTACGATTACAAAAGAAACAATATATCAGACAGCCACATAATCTCAAATTATCTCAAATGCAACAACAATCTAAAATTATACTTTTTGTGTAACTTCTTTCAAAGGATCTATCATCCTTTTCAAGTAATCAATCAAAAATCTAGTTTTCAAGAGCCACGAAGCAATGTCCTTTTAAATTCAGATTCTTGCCAAAACCACCGTGAAAAGTAAATAAAGAAAGAAGTGAACGACGGAGAATGCAGATATCAATGCCTTAGCAAAGAACCATCTAAAGACTTTAAATCTTCAAAACAAGAGTCAAAGTCTGCAGTCCTTTAACTTGTAGAGCTTCAAAATAAATGAAAACTGCGAATATCCAACCCGCAGATAGAAGAAACCACCGTGAAAGGTAAACAACAAAAGAATCAAGTGAAGAAGAAAGCTCATAGTGCACAAGTCCATGCTTTATCTTATAACTAATGTTAGCAGTCAATACCTGCTCCCGTCGTCTTAGCTCAGCTTCTTTGGCTTGAAGTTTCTTCTCTTTCTTCTTCAAATCCTAGATTCCCAACAACCAAACAAGGCACAAAAAGCTATCACACTTAACTCCAAGATTCACGTAATAACAAATATATACTCCATTATCTCTAACCAACCTGTGTACCAGACATTATCTCTAACCAACATTAGGTCTGTCGAGAGGAATGTCTACGGTTCGACCATAATCGAAACCAACAGGCTCCGGAGGCAAAGGCGATAGTCTGGAATTTGAGGCAGGCGGAGCACCTCCAGGATTCTAAATAAGGTAAATAGATTCACAAGCATTACAAATCAGTTAAGAAAAATCAAACTTCATTGCTTCAGAATTCAGTGAAAAGCATCTACTGCTTTTAATTGAGTGATGATAAATAGCAGAGAAAAGCATCACAAACTCAAGAACAACACTGATTAATCAAAATCAAAAAATTTGTTGAACAGAAGTTTCAGGAGTATAAAGGTAGAAACTTTTATCAACCTCTTGAATTACAAATCTCTCATAAATGCTACAAGCCAGAGGAAAAGAAACTGCTCACGAGCCCCCAAAAAATCCCTAAGTAAAACCCAATGATTAACAAGATTCAATTAATCCAAAGTTAAAAAGCGTACAGCGAAAGGATTGACTTCTTCTTCCTCAGCGAAAGGAGGAGAAGCCCAGCCACACTCAGCGGCGCCTAAACGGGAAAGAGAAGGCTGGAGAATGAAAAAAGTGGATCCGATCAAGATCATGACGAGGATGAAGAGGAGTCGTTGTTCACGGAAGAGGTAGTGAAGCGAGAATAGATCTGGAGATGTGGTCAGGTTAGGGTTTTGAGAAGATGGATATGTTGATTAAAAGAGGGTTATGGGATGAAAAAATCTTTGAGAAAACAATAGAATCTTAAATTCTGTATTATTCAATTAGATATTTTATAATTTTTAAAAAAATTTGTGTTATTGGATTCAATATTTATAAAATTCTTTCAAAATATTTTAAATTATAGTGTTATTGAATTTGCTAAGTTTTTAATTATATTAAATTTTATTGTTATTTAATGATTTTTAATTTTGTATGCTAATGTTAATTGATAGAAATTTAATAAAAAAAAATTATTGAATTTTATGAATGATGAATTCTAACCTTCCAACATGTGTAAAGAATTTTTTCCACTTTCTTTTTTCTCTCTCTAAAGTTTTCGTAGGCCTTTACCTGCTCTCCTAAAAAATTCTTCAAGTTCATCAGATTGCCAAATTCAACACCCGACTGATTAGCTGTTTAGTACAAGTCATAAGCTACTCTTTTTGTGTGTGTAAAATATTTGTCTCAAACAGTTTTTCTATCTTTTCTCCATGATTGTATAATCACTTTGCATCAAAGTCTTTCACACTCTCTACAAGATGCTTCCATCACTTGAAGACTCGTTCTCTGTTTCTCTTCGATTTTCCAAGACGTGGAACAACCACAGGACCACCTCGCACTCTTTCAAGGGCAAAACTTATCCTCAATGGTCGACCCAATAATTCCTGTAACAGAGAGAATAACTTAAGAAACAATACTTCTATTGACTATATCTGTTCGACGAAATGCCCAAGAGAGAGAATAGGACGATGGATTCGAGCTTTGCGTTCTTGCGAGATGTGCTTAGATCCTCCATGATAAGAAGAGAGACTGAGACTCCGAGGAGTATCCATTGTTTTGCTTTGAAGTGTGGTTTTCTCCAAGATTTAGCTGCATCTTCTAAGTTTCTGATGCTTTATGGTAGAACAGGGGACTTGGTGTCTTCTTTGGGTCTGTTTGGTGAATTGAAAGTCAAAGATGTGATTGTTTGGAACAGTATGATCACTGCTCTAAATCAAAATGGTCGTTACATGGCAGCTGTTGGATTAATCGTTGAGATAATTCAGAAGGAAACTGAGTCTGATTCGACAACGCTTTTACTTGCAGCTTCCGCGTTATCGAGTCTACATCTTTCGAAAATATGTCTGATGGTTCATTGTTTGGCAATAGAGACTGCTTCTGTTTCGGATTCTAGTTTGTGCAATGCATTGATGAATTTATATGCAAAAGGCAAAGACTTGAGTTTGCAGAGTGTGTGTTCGTGCATATGGCGCATCGAGACATTGTTTCTTGGAACACGATCGTGACTAATGTCTTGCAAATGGTCATCCGAGAAAATCATTGAAGTACTTCAAATCGATGAGTGGTTTAGGCCAAGAAGCTGATAATGTGACTTTTTCATGCGTTATCTCAGCTTGTGGTTCTCTTGAGGACCTTGGCGATGCAGAAGAAGAAGATGTGCAAATCCTCCCGCATTTATTAATAAGACTACGCACCAATCCTCAAATGTTACTTCTGATTACTTCGTGATGTTGTTGTTTCATTTATGGATGATAGTGAATATTGAAAACATTATGACAGTCACATTACTATTACTTAAATACTTGTCTTTGGATAAATTTCCTCCATTAATTACCGGTTTAGCCAGTTTTGTGGTCGTTGTTAGACTTTCTGTGACTGTATATGCTACATTATTTACGTTCTCTATATGTGAATGGTTCAGACTTTGGAGAAACATACGGATGAAGTCTGCTAAAATTCTTTTAAAAATTTTTTAAATTCTATTGATAAATTTCTATTATATTCTATTAAAATATTGAAAACTATTATCATGCGATAAAAATTAAATAATTAAATCTTTCCAAATCTTTGAAAATCTATAGCTTATACCTCTAATTTAATTCATTCAGATTCTATTAAATTCTTTCATCTAATACCCCCTCCTAAGAAGGAAAAAAATCATGGCATTTCTGTAATTAAAAGGTTAGGGACTAGCTTTTATGTCTTTTTACCAATTCTTCAAACGCATATCATAAAAAAAGGTTTGTCTAGTAATATCAAGAAACATTTAGATTGTTTGATGCAATTGTCTCTTATCATTATTTGAAAATCCATTTGGTAAATTAGACGTCATATAAAAAGATAACATGTTTCAAAATTTTAGATTTAAAGATTAGTGTTCTTAAGAAGTGCATTAGATAAGATTAAACGTTTATATTAAACAAACATATGTCATGGAAGAAAACAACCCATCTTCACCAATATTGTTATTTACTTAATTTTTCCTCCATTTTTTGCCATCTACCAAAGATTGGATGTTAATGGTCTTTTTGCTGCTGTAGCGATTTCAATAGCAATTCCTTCTTCCACATAACTCAATTTGATCGCGAATTGAACAACAAAAGAATGAACGAAACCAAACAGAAGAACAACACAAATTGTTTACCTGGTTCAATCCGTCGGGATGACGAGATCTACGTCTGGGGCCTGAATCAATCCAGCAATCCACTAAAAGAATGATGAAGTTTCGAGTTTGAGTTTACAAGAATCGATCTTAGCTCAAGTTCCTTTTTTTTTTTCTTTTACAAAGTGTTTTATTGTTTGTTACAGAAAAAATAAACGAGAAAGAAGAAGATTATAAAGTGTTGAAACCTTCTAGCACCGAAAGAGTCTTCACTTTCAGCAAACCTTCTACACCAGAAGGAGTCTTCCTCTTCCTCTTTGCTTTTCCAATAGTGAACCGGTTCAAGACTGAACCCGAGAACCAAACCTCAATTATACTGAACCAAGTCGACATCAGGTAAGCATAAAACATGAAAAATTGGATCATATCTTCACAATCTCCACCTTGATACAAGTTTTCTTCAACATAGTGGATCACTATCCTTGGATCTTACCTCCGGCTGAATGCAAGCATAAGAGCTTACTCCAAGTCTGTGAGCTTCAGAAACTCCAAAGCTTCACAAAACTTGTTCACTTGAACGCTTTTTGTTAACATATCGGCTGGATTCCTTGAAGTGTGAATTTTTAGAATCTCCACTTCATCTCCCTCTGTTATATCTCTGAGAAACGATCTCTTGATTGCAATGTGTTTAGTCTTTTCATGAAAAACACTGTTCTTTGACAAACAGATAGCCGACTGAGAATCACACCAAACTTGTGCTTTCTCTTGTTTAAAACCCATGTCTTCAAGTAATCCTCTGATCCATATAGCTTATTTCACTGCTTCAGTTAAAGCTATATATTCTGCCTCTGTAGTAGATAATGCAACCACATGCTGCAAACAAGACTTCCAACTTACTGTATTCCCTCCAACAGTAAAAGCATACCCACTGATTGATCTTCTTCTATCCAAATCAGCTGTAAAATCTGAATCGCAATAACTAACAACTCCAAAATTCTTTCCCTTAGTGTATACTAACTTCAGATCCTGAGACCCCTTAATATACCTCAACAACCATTTCATTGCCTCCCAATGAATTTCTCCAGGTTTACTCATGAATCTGCTTACTAATCATATTCCATATGCAAGATCAACCTTTGTACCAATCATTGCATACATAACTCTACCAACATCACTAGAATAAGGAACCTTCTCTGTATCTATACACTTAGCAGTATGAACAACAGATGGCAATTTGAAGTGTGCTCCTATAGGTGTGTTTGTGGACTTAGCATTGTTCATATTGAACCTGTTGAGAATTTTATTCAAATAACCAGACTGTGACAAGCATAAACTACCCTCAGCTCTGTCTCTAGCAATCTCTATCCCGAGTATATTCTTGGCTGGCTCTAAGTCTTTCATTTCAAATTCATTACTGAGTCTATCTTTCAGCTTATTAACCTCAGACAATTCTTTAGCAGCAATCAACATGTCATCTACATATAAAAGCAGGTATACGTAGTTTCCTGTACTAGTTCTCTTCACATAAACACAATTATCATGTTCACTGCGAATAAACCTTTCTTCTGATATGAATCTATCAAATCTTTTGTTCCACTGCCTAGGGGCTTGTTTCAAGCCATATAAAGATTTCTTAAGAAGACATACCTTATCACAGTCTTCCTTGGTGACAAAACCTTCAGGCTACTCCATGCTACAGCTCCTCTTCCAAATCTCCATGTAGAAAAGCTGTCTTGACATCCATTTGATGCAGTTCAAGGTCTTGATTTACCACTGCTGACATTAAAATCCTAATGGATGTGTGTTTTACTACTGGTGCAAATCTCCTGATAGTCAATACCTTCCTCTTGTGTAAAACATCTAGCAACAAGTCTGGCTTTGTATCTCTGAGGCTCTACATCCTGAATTCCTGGTTTTATTTTGTATAACCATCTGCATCCAATCACTTTCTTATCTTCAGGTTTTTTGACAAGTAACCATGTATTGTTTTTTCAGCAGAGAATATATCTCTTCTTTCATAGCTGCATCCCATTTTTCACAATTATCATCCTTCACAGCTTCATGATAACACTGAGGCTCATTTTCAACATTCAAAGCTTCACAGGATAGCAAAGCAAAAGCAAACTGTGAATAATCCTTAAATTTCACTGGAGCTACAATCTGATGTCTTTCCCTGTCTCTGGCCAACTGATATCCTGACAAGTTATCAGCAGTAGGCGTTTTGTGCATTCTCCTCTGCATCTTCACTAGATTCATTGTCACTTACCTCATGAAAGATAGTAACTCCACCTGAACCTGAATTCCTACTAGCTCCACCTGAAACAACATTACCTGAGACCTTTTCTTTACCTTTTACTGTACCCAACTCAATACTCAGACTAGGAGACAACCATGTATCACTCTGCTTCTGATGTTCATCAACCTTTTTCTGCAAATTCTTGTACACAACATTTTCTTGAAAAGTAACATTTCTGCTTATGACACATTTGCATTCATCAAGTAACCATACTTTGTAATCTTTTGTCCCTGCAGGATATCCCAGAAAAATACCCTTCAAAGCTCTCGACCTAAGCTTACCCTGATCTTGATAAACATAAGCTAAAGAGCCAAACCTTCTCATGTGATTATAACCTGGTTTTTTATTTAACCAGACTTCTTCAGGGACATTGTGGTCTATGGCTGATGCAGGTGATCTATTGATGATGTATGCTGCTGTTGAAGCTGCTTCAGCCCAAAACTCTTCCTCTAGACCTGATTCATTTAACATACATCTAACCTTCTCCATAACAGTCCTATTCATTTTCTCAGCCACACCATTTTGTTGAGGCGTGTAAGTACAAGTTTTATGTCTCTCTATACCATGTAACTTGCAGAAGTTATCAAACTTTGTGTTACAAAAATCAAGACCATTATCCGTTCTTAGACATTCCACCTTCCTATTTGACTGATTATCTACCAGTTTCTTCCATTCACAGAACATATCAAAAGTTTCATCCTTGCTCTTCATGAAATAGAGCCATACTTTCCTAGTCTTATCATCAATGATTGATAGGAAGTATTGTTTACCTGATAGGGATGGTGTGACATTAGGAGAGCCTCACAGATCAGAGTGTATGTAGCCAAGGGCATCTACTGCATCATATTTCCCGACATTAAAACTTAGCTTCTTTGACTTTCCCATCACACAGTTTTCACAAAAGTCCAAATCAATCAGAGTGTATATAGCCAAGGGCATCTGCTGCATCATACTTCCCGACATTAAAACTTAGCTTCTTTGACTTTCCCATCACACAGTTTTCACAAAAGTTCAAATCTTTGATTTCTTTCTTATCTATCATCCCTCTACCTGCAAGAATCTTCAAGCTATTCAAGTTCATATGTCCTAATCTGCTGTGCCACAACTCAGTCTTTGTCTTTGTCACCTTACTAGCTCCACCTTCATGTAGGTAGCCCAAACTGTCTAATGTCCCTGTAGAAATAAGATTTCTTCTAAGACTTGGGACATACTTGACATTGTGCAACACTTTAATTGAGCCGCCAAGAGTGTTGATTCTTATAGATCCCTGTCCGAGAGAATGAACAGAGTGATCATCCCCGAGAAGAATTGTTGTATTGTCTCCTTCTTGAAAAGTATAGAACCAATCCCTTCTTACTGTCATATGTGAGGTACAACCATAATCTAAGATCCATAGATCCTTCACCATCTTGTCATTTACCACTAGAGCTTCTGAGAAAACCATCTTCTCGGTCACAATTCCAGCTTCTCCCTGATTATCACCCTTTAGTTTTCTTTTCCTTGCATAACAGTCTTTCTTAGTATGGCCTTCTTTCTTACAAAACCAGCATGTCAATCTTGTTTTAGAATTTGACCTGCTCCGGCCTCTGTTACCATTTCCACCATTGCCACTGTTTCCAGTATTACCTTTCTTTTGTGTAGACCTACCCCTTTCTTGAGTGTACAGAACAGTTGATGAGCTAGCTGCAACATCTTTTAATTCCACAAGTTCTCTTTCTAAAGATTTGGCAGATGAAACAACATCCTGAATAGAGAGAGTCTTGTTACCGTATTTCAATGTGTGCTTCAACTGATTGTAGCTTGATGGTTGTGAGTTCAAGATTAATATAGCTTGAACTTCTTCAGCAACGGTAATCTCCAAGCTTCCAAGTTCCGAGACTATCTTTAAGAAATCATCAACATTTTCATCGATGGTCTTTGTCTCAATCATCTTGAATGAATAGAACCTCAGCTGCAAGTAAATCCTATTCGGAAGAGAAGTCTCCATATAGAGCTTGTTCAAAGTTGCCCACATATCTGCCGTTGTCAAGCAATGGTTTGTTTTCCTCAAAACAGCATCCCCTACATGCAAGATTATCAAGTTCTTGGCATGTTTAGACTTGTCGATCTTGGATTGATCGGGAACAATCTTCATCAATGAATCGGATGAATATTCATCATCAACCGTGGATTGTTTGCCTTCAGTCTTAGTAATCAGAACCTCCTTTGTCAAATTGAAGTCTGTAATCACGTCCTTAAGCCCAAGAACACCCAGATGCGCTAGCATCCTAATCTTCCAGAGTGAAAAATCCGTACAGCCATTAAAGATCTGTATCTCTGTCTTTGTACCCGCCATGGTTGAAGAGAACCTCGCTCTGATACCAATTGTAGCGATTTCAATAGCAATTCCTTCTTTCACAGAACTCAATTTGATCGCGAATTGAACAATAAAAAAATGAACGAAATCAAACGGAAGAACAACACAAATTGTTTACCCGGTTCAATCCGTCGGGATGACGAGATCTACGTTTGCGGCCGGAATCAATCCAGCAATTCACTAGAAAAATGATGAAGTTTCGAGCTTGAGCTTTACAAGAATCGATCTTAGCTCAAGTTCCTTTTTTTTTTTCTTTTACAAAGTGTTTTATTGTTTGTTACGGAAAAAATAAACGAGAAAGAAGAAGATTATAAAGTGTTGAAACCTTCTAGCACCGAAAGAGTCTTCACTTTCACCAAACCTTCTACACCAGAAGGAGTCTTCCTCTTCTTCTTTGCTTTCCCAATAGTGAACCGGTTCAAGACTGAACCCGAGAACCAAACCTCAATTATACTGAACCAAGTCGACATCAGGCAAGCATAAAACATGAAAAATTGGATCACATCTTCACAGCTGCTGGAGCCTATGATTAAACAAGAGTGATATATTGGCAAATCTGAACCAAAAGAACCGGTTCACAAGAAGTTGCCGACAGGCGACAACCACTTCAGCTTTAGAGATTAATTAAAAAAGATAACAAAAAAAGTTGCCTTCGTTTTCTTTTAGTTATGGCGTTCGTTTTATTATTTTTTAAAATCAGTGCATGTTTTGTAGATCGATTGTTGTTAGATTCATGCGAGAGGGATGAAAAATGAGCTAGAATGGGTGAAACCGTTATTATTAGACAATTTATTTCTAAAAAGACTAAGAATTAGAACAGTTAATTAAACTAATTTTTTTTCATCAAAATTTTAAATAGTTTTGTTTGAGTGTAAATTGGGTATCCTGAACTGTTGGTGTTCTGATAAAGAAACAATATTCCGGAAGGTGAGTTTGACGTTGGGAGCAAATTGGACATATCTATAAAAAAAAACGGTAGGAGTTAGAAGACATGTCAAGACTCAAATCAGAAATCGATTAGGAAACTGGTCTGAAAAATCAGAAAACGGAAAGGGAAAAAGAAAAATAGCGTATTTGTTATATAGGGTTAGGAAGCAATATGAAGCTCAATCTATCGTTTGGTAAACTTATCGGGTGAAAACGAGAACAAATGCTTTTTTGACAGCGTTAAAGTGTCTTTGAGAGATCGTGAATGTTCGAAAATGAATTCAAAAGAAAGAAGACAATACGTTTAGAGAAGAAGATGAACATAAGTTTGACATACTTAGAAAGATTCTTTTTTTTTTTTTCTTGAAAACAAAGTTAATAATCATTCTATAATTTTATTTTTGTCAACTTTATACATTATCAGAAAAATTCTTAATTTGTAAAAGATGATAACTATTTGCAATACATAATCAATGGACAACTTTACAACATATGATTTTGTCGTAAAACATTGAACCATGACAGATGATATTATTTACACTACAATCCCAATAAATTCAACAATGGATAATTATATCCGCAGTACACCAAATCATGACAAACGGTTCTACAACATCACATTTGCGATGACTAAGTATACCCATAACACACATAATTACTACAAATGGTGTTACCTAGAACATGTTAGAATTTAACTGTTATAATTTTGTACCCAAATATACCATTGTATTAACTTTCATTGTCTTTTTTTTTTCCTCTTTCTATGACGTTTACTATACTTTTTAATACATTATCGAACTACTTCTAATTTGAACGTTAAATCATTTTGCTATGATCTTGGAATTATTATATATATATATTTTTTTACAGTTTCAATATATTGGATACCACATGCCGAATGAAAGTATCCGAAATTAGGCACGAAAACCTATATATAGTTACAAGAAAAAAACTGATTTCCATGTCAAAAAGATACTTTAAATTTGACATAATTTATTTATTTTATTTTTAAATAACATTAGATTCATAAAATCTAAAATTGACTTACATCTTTTTACTTTTTCCATTTTGAAATAAATAATATTATACTTTTCAAATAACACTTCCATTTTTATATAGAATTGTTAAATTTTTTGATAAATTTTAGATAATGTAATCATTTATTTATGAATAAATTTAATGTGGTTATTTTTTTATTCTCTTTAATCGCGTCATGGATTTTTTTTTTAAATGAGTTACCATATTAAAAATATACAAAGTTTTAGATATACCCGACCTTATTAAATGGTTTTGGAAAATATGCTCAACAAATAAATTATATGATATATATGTTGCCAAAAAAACTATTATAACATTTGGGGAGTATCCATTTGAAAATAACATTTAATTTGTTAAAATTTACATACAATGTCATTAATCTTAGGAACAAATAAAAAAATTATTAAAGGTAAAATGTCTTAACAATTCTCATTTTAATTAAAAATAGATATATTTAAAACAAAATCTTCACAAAATCTATTTTTTTCAACTTCATTCAAAAAATTCAAAATTAATAAATTAATTATAATAAAATCTATAATATTACGGAAATGAAAAACTATTTTTAATTTACATAGTAAAATCATTTCATCTAAAGTATATTATCATATTTTACTAGAAATAAAACTGATATATATTATTAAACTAAATTTTTTATGTAAATAACATTATAATTCAATAACTTATTTAAATAAAATTATTTAATGTTTATATATTTAATTTTTTTTAAAATTATCTCCTTAATAATATTACGGAAATGCTTTTTAGAATCTAACTTTAAAATTTTTAAAATTATATAATATTATTGAAATAAATCATTTAAAAAACAAAACTAATTGATCCATTTAAAGTATTATTGTCATTTCTATTGGATAAAACAACAGAATATCTTAATAAACAAAATTTCTCAAATTTTAAAGTTTTATTTAATATCAACTAAAATATACTTAATTTTGATATAACTAATCTAAAATATTAAACTTAATTGAATATATATATTTGTTGATAAATTATCTATATATATTAAGCACTTATCTTATTAATTTATAATCTATAAACATAAATTTATAATATCGAATCTTAAAAAAAACATCAATTCGTGCTGTAACACATGACATAATCTAGTATTAATTAATCTAGCAATACCAATATAAGTTCATTCTGGTATTTATTAAGGTTTTGATTGGTATTTAACAAAACGTGGCAAAACGTGTATTATGGACAGAACAAGTTAAGAACGAATGGAACAAATGTTGAATGAGATTTTAAAGTGGTAAGTTAATATTAACTTTTAACTTGTTTTTAATCACTTTGAATTACAAAAACATATTTTTCTGAATAAAACTATCATGGTTGATTGATATATCAGATAATCTGGCAATACCAATACTACTTCAATCTGATATGTATTAGAGTTTTGAATAGTATTAACAAATTAAACTTGACAAAATATGCATATAACGAGCGGAACAAATTAAGAACGAAGGAGCAAATGTTAAACGATAATCTAAAATGGTACCGGTAATACTAACTTTTATTTGAAACTTAAAACATATTTGTTTTTCAGATAGAACTATCATGGTCGATAAAAAAATTAACTCACAAATTTTTATTTTCTTCAAATTTGTTTGTCTTTTTCTCTACACCTTTCATCCATGTAATTTGGGGCTTTTGCCCATTTGATGAACAGTTTGGTTTTTGAATATATATGTTTATCAGCTACAGAAATGTAAACAGAGATCAAATACAATTGCCACGTCAGCTTGACTTATTTTTATAATTCAAAACCTAAAACTAGATTTGCCCATTATAACAAAATCTTATTACAATTCATTTGAAAGTAAAATTTGCTTTAAAACTTGTACCCTTTTACTAGCCCATTTTATCATCAGCTGGTCACTACCATTTGAATTTGTCCTCTTTTCTAGCTTTTTCTTTAAAAGTTGTTTTTCAAAAATGCTACTCTATGAGGAAGATTCATGAAATGTTATAAAGTTTGATTTTGGAAAAAAAGGAGATGAATTTGCATGTTGAAGCCATCATTGAGGGTAGCTGAAGAGGAAACATTCACATGAAAGTGTTAAGGGATCTTACAAACTTCTTTGATACCTTTTCTTCAGCTTCTCTCTCTTTCTCTCCCATTGCCAAGTATCAAATCTGTCTCTCTCTTTGCCCAAACAACTCATTGTCTTTACTCTCTCGCAGGTCACTATTAATGACCCCTTTGAGCTGTTGCTGCTTCTTTGTCTGTTGTTCAAAAATGGGTCTTTAGATATCCGAGTTCTTGGATCTGGGTTGTTCAAATTTCTTACAAAGTCTTCTTCTTTAACCTGAAGTCTTAAGATTTACTCGCTTGGAGTCACTCCATTTTCGTTTTCCCAGATGGGTTTAGCTTAAATCTTCAACTTTGAGATTTGGGTCTTAACTCTAATCAAGAGATTCAACTACTTCTTCTTTGAAATTTGGGTCTTCAGCAAAAAAAAATGGCTCCAAGGTTTGATTTTTCAGATTTGTGGGCGAAGGAAACGAGGAGAGGTACACCAGTAGTGGTGAAAATGGAGAATCCCAATTACTCAATCGTTGAAGTCGAGGAACCTGACAGTGCGTTTCAACCAATGGAGAAGAGTAGAGGCAAGAACGCTAAGCAAGTGACTTGGGTTTTGCTTCTTAAAGCTCACAAAGCCGTTGGATGTCTCACTTGGCTAGCCACACTCTTCTGGTCTCTCCTTGGTTCGGTCAAGAGACGGCTCAGTTTCACTCATCCACTTGGCTCTGAGAGACTTGGTAGAGACAGATGGCTTTTCTCAGCCATTAAGCTCTTCTTAGCTGCTTCATTGGCCATTCTTGGGTTTGAATTAGTTGCTTATTACCGAGGATGGCATTACTTCAAGAACCCTAATTTACACATCCCAACAAGCAAACTCGAGATCCAGAGCTTGTTTCATCTGCTTTATGTTGGTTGGTTGAGTTTAAGAGCTGATTATATCGCTCCTCCAGTCAAAGCTCTCTCCAACTTTTGTATTGTACTGTTCCTTGTACAGTCTGTAGATCGTTTGATTCTTTGCTTAGGCTGTTTTTGGATCAAGTTTAAGAAGATTAAGCCGAGAATCATTGAGGAGCCTTTTCGAAATGATGACGTTGAAGGATCAGGATCTGAGTATCCAATGGTTCTTGTTCAGATACCTATGTGCAATGAGAGAGAGGTATAGAGAACAAAGTATCAATCTTGTTACATGGTTATGTGATTCACTATTGAATTAGATTAATGGAGTTACATTAATGTCTATTCTTGTTTAGGTATATGAGCAATCTATATCTGCTGTGTGCCAGCTTGACTGGCCAAGAGATCGAATGCTAATTCAGATCCTAGACGATTCGGATGATGAAAGCATCCAGCAGTTAATTAGAGTTGAGGTTACTAAATGGAGACAAAAGGGTGTTAACATAATTTACAGGCATCGCTTGGTTAGAACTGGTTACAAAGCCGGTAACCTCAAATCTGCAATGAGCTGTGATTATGTGGAAGCTTACGAGTTTGTTGCAATTTTCGATGCGGATTTCCAACCTAACTCGGATTTCCTTAAACTAACTGTTCCACATTTCAAGGTCTGTAGATAGGTGAATCAGTAAATCTGTTTGGTTCTGTCATGAGAATGTGAGAGAACCATTTTTGGTGAAGCTTCTAACTTGTAAATGCTAATGTTATTTCAGGAGAACCCTGAGTTAGGTTTGGTCCAGGCTAGATGGGCGTTTGTGAACAAAGACGAGAACTTGTTGACCCGTCTTCAAAACATCAATCTGTGTTTTCATTTCGAGGTTGAGCAGCAGGTTAATGGCGTGTTCTTGAATTTCTTTGGTTTCAATGGAACTGCTGGAGTATGGAGAATTAAAGCCCTTGAGGAATCTGGAGGTTGGCTTGAAAGGACAACCGTCGAGGATATGGATATAGCTGTTAGGGCTCATCTGCATGGATGGAAATTCATATATCTTAACGATGTGAAGGTACTATTCTATTGCGTGTTCTTGTCACAATTTCATGAAGAATCTTATGTAAATTTGACTGAAGTAGAAAAATTCCTTAGGTTCTTTGTGAAGTTCCTGAGTCATATGAAGCATACAAAAAGCAGCAACATCGATGGCACTCGGGACCTATGCAGCTATTTCGCTTGTGTCTTCGAGCAATCTTGACCTCTAAGGTATATAAGAGCTGTTGTTTGTTAAGTAATCTGTGATCATTTCAATGATGTAATGGTTTCTTTTATCTTCCTGTAGATTGCAATGTGGAAGAAAGCAAATCTGATACTTTTATTCTTCCTTCTAAGGAAACTTATTCTTCCTTTCTACTCCTTCACATTGTTCTGTGTAATCCTTCCAATCACCATGTTCGTTCCAGAAGCCGAGCTTCCTGTTTGGGTCATCTGCTACGTACCAATATTCATGTCACTTCTCAACATTCTTCCTGCTCCAAAGTCTTTCCCTTTCATTGTTCCTTACCTCTTGTTTGAGAACACAATGTCGGTTACCAAGTTCAATGCGATGGTCTCTGGATTATTCCAGCTCGGTAGCTCTTACGAATGGATTGTAACAAAGAAAGCAGGAAGATCATCGGAGTCTGATCTCTTGGGTCTCAGTGATAAAGAATCCAATGATATGCCAAACCAAATACTAAGAGGAGTTTCAGACAGCGAGCTCTTGGAGATAAACCAAGTTGAGGAACAGAAGAAAAAATCGGTTTCCGTGAAGAAAACGAACAAGATATTCCACAAAGAGCTCGCCCTAGCTTTTCTTTTGCTCACCGCAGCAGTTAGGAGTCTCTTGGCCTCACAAGGAGTGCATTTCTACTTCCTGTTGTTCCAAGGTCTCACCTTTCTTCTTGTGGGTCTCGATCTGATAGGCGAGCAGATGAGTTGAGAAACTGAAGAAAAATAAGAAGAAGAAAGCTTCAGAGCTGCAGAGAATGATGATCCAAGATTCAGTTAATTCTGTGAGTTTACTTCTCCTATTACCTTTTGTTGTAGCCATATTTTGTAGGCATTTATTGATTTTAATTTTGGTTGGTTACTTATCTCCATTGTGATTAATCCTTGGTAGGTTAGAGTTTTAAGCCACAATTTATAGTTATACCTATATATATATAGTATCTACCAAAGTCAGGAACTTATTCCTTAATGTCTGATAAAAGAGCTTGTCTTTAAAGCTCTTCCTCTGTTTTTTTTTTTGTTTTTTTGTTTCTGACGCAACTTCATGGCAAGCAAAACATTATTACATACTTACATCTATCTTCCTATTTCATTCTCTGATCTGAAAATTAATAACTAAAGAAGAAAACCAGATTCTGATACGACAAAACTAGAACAAGAAAAAATAAAAAAAAATATGTTTTGGTCTGGACTTGAGCTCATCTGGATCTGTGTCAAAACGTGGAGAGAAAGTGTCGGCAGAAACAGAAGAAACAGAAGCATTTTTTAGAGCAAGAGACGTGTGAATCTCAATAATGGCATTAATACAATCATGTGAAAATTGATTGGATCAAACAAAACTGATCTACTTTGATGAGCTTCTGAGACCAAACCTTATGATGATCTTGTTTGATCCAACGATCTCTGAATAAAAATAGTCAGGTGATGATTATTCTGTATTTATACAGACTGCTGAACATTTTCTGAATTACTTCAAGCAGCAAAGTTTTTTTGAATTTTGTTTTTTCTAACTTAAAAAAGATTCACATAAAGTTATATCAAAACGGTTAATCAAATCAATCATCCACTGAGAAATCCGGCTCATCCGGTTTAGGCAGCATCGGTATTTCGACATCCTTGAGCTTATGAGCCGTCCTCCTCGTGTTCTTAGCAAACCTCGAAGCAAGTATCGTTGCAGCAAAATGAGGTTTCACATTAGACATATGATGACGAGCTTTAGAGCTCTGTGCCTCTCCTTCATTACTCATTTCCTCGGTTGCAGCAACCGCCACAGCTTCTTCTTCATCGTAAGAAGAGAATGACTCAGCCAAGCTAAGACTCTTAGCCAACATTTTTCTCTTATACCGTCTCCAAGCGACTTGTACGAAACAAGCAGCCCAAGTTCTCCACTGGTGAGAGTAATAACGGAATGTGTGTTGCAGCTTCTTGCTATGTAAACGCCTGAATTGGTTAGCCACAAATTTGAGATCCCCTGCTTGTAAAGCAAAGGCTTCAACTTCTTCTAAGGCTCGCACCGTTCTTGTTGAGGATGGTAAGTTTACTGTTGATTTTGGTAGCAATGCCCATGCAAGAAGCTCTTCTCCGCAAAAATCTCCTGGTCTGAGTGTGATTGAGTTGAAGAAACCAGTTCTGCCTCCATTAGTCGTTGAGCTATCGAGTTTTCCACGGATGATGAAGAGCATTTCAGTCACTGGATCACCTTCACGTACAATGTAGTTCCCTTGTGTGCTTAGAGATGACGCTAACCGTTCGCATATGGCATCTAGTAATTGATCGTCCATTTGGGCAAATAGCGGTACCTGAAAAATCATCGCAAGAACTACGAGTCAGGCCAAAGGGTGCACATAAAAACCGAATTGAAAATTATTTCAAAACCGAATGATAATAATCTTTTTATGCTGAACAACCTACTCACATAAACTAAAAACCCGTAAAACCAGTTGGAATGTGTTTGAGTTGAGTGGTGAATAGACTTACACGACGAACAAGATCGAGACAGAGATGGCGTTGGATGTCTCTACGAAGATCTGCAGGTAATGAATGAAGAATGGTTTCTTCGTCAACGCCTCGAGTCGCCAGCCATTTATACTGCACGAAACGCCTCACTCGTTCCCTCAGATTCTGCGGCAGTAGCCTATGTCCCATCCATTCTTCTGTGTCTCTTCTCTTCAGTCTCCATTCCTCAAGCCTCACCGTGATCGATTGCAAATACGTCTATAATACATCAACCAAAATAAAAATCAACAAAAGAATCGTTTTTCGATTCAATTCTATCATTTTACCAATAACACGAAAGGGGATTCACGTTTTACCTGCATGTTTCCTATTAAAAGAGCAAACAAAACCAGACCAAAGATCGCCACCAGGATAGCAAACATTGTCTCAAGAACAGAGGTACTTGTGCTCAGATTTTGTCCATAAGAACTTTGACAAGAAAGCTGTGTTAGGAGAATCAGTAAAGCGATGAGAAGAAGAGTAATGACTGAATGGAATACCTTAGATTCTGCAGTCCAAACCATAAGCAATACAAATATTTCTCCAAGAAAGGCGAAGAAACCACGTTTTTTGTGAGAGCATCCGCGAAAATCCCGAATGTGAATTGGATTTTATTCGAAGGATCGCAATTGCTAAAGACAACGGTTACATTCTGCCAGCTATTCCGATTCGGATGGTTCAATGTACCACAATCAAAGAAATCCGTAAGACATTGTAGAGGCGCTAGTTCTTTATGACATTCTGCTTTCCAACACGTCGCTTGGCGTTCTATTGACAATAGATACCACGCCGAGCCTAGAATCTACACAACACAAAATGTGAAAACATAAGAAGAACATAACATAACACATAAACTGAGCCTCCAGCAAAAATATTAAGGACTATAGATACCACACCGCACCTAGAATCTACAAAAGAAAAATGTGAAAACATAATAGAAATCGAGCCTCGAGCAAATTCTAGTCTCATACATAAACAAAGATATAAAGGATAAGGCACAAATGGATCTACTTGAAGAATCATTAGCGTCTACTATATAAGTAGCCTATGACTTAATGTAGCAGATTGTAGCTCTTGTGAGTTGGTTAGTGAGTCTCTCATTAGTCAACTCACATGGCTAGCAAGCATATACTGGAGGAGATTGTAAGCAGCACCGGCCCAAGCGGTGGTTGTAACAACTCCGGTTGCTTTGATAATCTCAGCGCTAAGAGGGAAAATAAGATAAAGGCGAGGAATGTATTGAACAAGAACTATGAGCACAAGAGCATTTGTTGTATGATCTGAGTGAGAGCTTCTGATTGATGGCAAAATAAACCAGCTAACGATCTGCAACAATAGAGATCCACAATCAAACTCTAATATAAACAACAAGTCTAAGAAGAGATTAATCATGTGGCCCCAACTAGTCCGTGGGTCCACCACAGGGGCCGAACTTCAAAAGTCCAAGTGGCCACACAGGTATGAATCAAGATTTGCATAAATACCTGAGGAAGAGGCAAACAAGCAATGAGATCAACGATGAAATCTGATCTCAAGTATCTTCTAGCAATCAATTTAGGATCTTTGACAAGTTCTCCACGACCAAACACTCTAGAAGTGCGAGAAACATAAGCTGTTCTGAATTTGATCACAATGTGTAAAACATAGAACAAATCTGCCAATGTTCTAAAGAAAGTAATGACGATCCCAAGCTTTAAATCTGTAGTCATACAAGACGATCGTCCAATGCGTTTGACTGAAGAAAGAAAGAAGAACAAAGGGTCGACGTAAAGTGCAACGAGACACCAGAAGAGAAATATTCTGTTCCATTGAAGCACTGTATCACCACCAGGATCTAGAATCTTGTCTCTTTCGATCTCGAAATTCTCTGGAAACACTTTGAATCTACCAAATCTTGGGATTTTCAAACGGGTTTTGCTCTTCTTTGGGACTAGTTCTGGTTTCATAAATGGAGCCGTTGTTGATTTGAACAATGGTACACGCTTCTCTCCTACTTCTATGGTTTGTTTCTCGTCTCCATAGAATCTGTCACACCCATTAACAAAATAAAAACAGAGTTGGGTTTTAACAATAAGATCAAGAACGAATCATTCCAAAATAATGTACTAATGCAATAGAAAGATTACAAAACTTATTTAAGGAAACATATTCGTAACTTTTTTGGGATATAAATTAGTATAAAAGAATGAAAGAAAAAAAAAAGATCAAAACTTTATTGGGATTGGAAATGCAAAAAGCCAACTTTTTACCATAATTGAGAGAACCCAAAAAATGAATGTTCTAAAAAGATGAAAAATCTAGAACCTGACAGTATTGTCTCTCTTGAACTCCATGTTTGTAAGGTGAGACTTCAAACCAGAAGCGCAAGAAGAGATTCTTCTTCTTGTTCTTTAGGCAATGAGAAACGAATCAGAGCATGAGAAGGTATTCATGTTCAGAAAATGGCAGAGAGAGAGAGATAGAGATGGGCTGTAACAGATTTATTGGGTTTGACTTTACATGAAACAACAAAAGATGAAGAGAGAGAGAGAAATAAGTAGAAGAAACAGCTAATGTAATGCTGCTAAGAGAGGTAAAACGAGAGTGAATGACTAATACTACTAAACTTGTTGTGATTTATTTTAATGTTTTCTTGGAAATTGTAAAGAGAGAGACAGAGAGGAGAACGTGGGTTCCATTAAAGCCAGTTTTACTCATACTATATCTCCCGTGTGTTGCGTACAAGATTCTGTATTTTACATTTTTATAAATGACTTGTGAGATTATATGATAAGTGTGCATTGTGCATTCAATACCAACACAAAGAAAAAAAAAAAAAAACTCTCATATTGTATATACATTAAACAAAATTATTGATCGAAAAACACTAATGTTTAAAATTCACGCTAGGGGCTAATCGTATAGTCGGATAGCATCTAGACCAGATAGTGTGCGGCTGAACCATCTACGATGGGGAGAGCGAATGCACTTCGGGAAAAGCTTATAGAAGAGCATACATTCTCGTATAGGTTTTTTTTTTTTTTTTTTTTTTTTGTTGTAAAAAAGCTTGACCAGCAAAAAAAGTGTTTAGCCGAAGCCAAAAGTAGGTTGACCCACTGCAGTCTTCGGTACTACCTTTTTTTTTTCTAAGAGATGGAGTTGGAGTATCAATTAAACGGATAGAATGTTATTTATATGAGACATTACTACTAAAACTAGATACAATAAAACCTCTTTAAATTAATAATGTTGGAACCATGATATTTTATTAGTTTATAGTGATATTAATTTATCTATAAATTAATATTTATTATTTTATAGCATAAATTAATATTGATTATTTTATAGCATAAATTAATATTTATTATTTTATGGCATAATTTAATATTTATTAATTTATAGAGAGATTTTTTTAATTGTTAAAATTCTAGAAAAAAATATGAACTCAGACAATTTTATCTAAATAAGATTAGTGTTTGGTTGTTATAAATTTTATAGTTTTGGACTTAAAATTTTAATATTTAGAGAAAAACTATTTCGACAATTAAACAATAAATTACAAAGACTATATAGATGAATTAACTTATACAAAATATATATATAAATTCAAAGTTATGATTAATAACAATTTACAGAATTCAAAATATATATATAAGTTCAGCTATCGTATTTTAACAATTTATAAGACTATCAAAACGAAAATGGTGCATATTTAGAAATTGAAAAACTTACAGAATTTTTTTGTTATTTTATGACATAGTTATGAGTATGCTACAATAATAATTTTTTTTGTTATTTTATGACATAGTTATGAGTAGTTATGAGTTTACTACAACACTATCGTTTAAAAACACAACATAACAATAAAACTTGTTTTATAGAGATGAACTCTAAGGAATTTTTTATTTATTTTCAATAACACTAAAAGCATACATTAGTATATCAACTTATAGCATACATTAGTACATTATTTTATATATATATATATATATATATATGTAAATGTATATGATTATTAATGTATAATATTAATGGGACCATATATTTACATACGGATTCTAAAAAAATTAATATCTTATTATCTTATCGAATTTTGTTAATTTTTACACCAACCCGACTTAGGACCAGAGAATTTTATTATTTTATAATGTTTATTAATTTATCGAATACTAATAAATAGAGGTTTTAATGTAGTTCGGTTCGTAGAGTTGGTTTGGAGAAGTGACCGCTTTGGTATCTTTTAAATACAGAAAATTCTATATATTTATTACCCAGTACCCAAAAAAAAAAATTATAAGACGTCCAAAAAAATTATATAAACGGCAGCAGCATATAAGAGTAGCTGATATACTTTTATTTCATTCCCTTTCATTATATAGGATTTTGTTTAAAAGATTTTTTTGTTTTATTTATTGGTTAATTTTAAGTTTCTAAGCAAATTTTAAATTTATATGTTAATATGGCTATTTTTTTCTACATTCTCTTTTATGATTGCCTGGATTACTTTAAATTAAATATTGAATAAAACATTTCAAAGAAAAGTCTACTATATACTAAATGAGTATCATTTTTGAAGAGAAACCTTAATGTTGTAGTTTATTACATGCAATGCCATTGAGTTTGAATTTAGACAATTCGATTCATTAGAGATATGACTGTTTTCGCAATTAATTGAATAAAACATTGAAGAATTCTTTTCTTTTGCCTTATTTTCTCAAACCTAATCACGATTTTTTTTTTTTTTTCTCTATTTCTCTCGATGGCGACGTCTCGGGGTTGCTTTGTAAAGTATGTCTCTTCTCCCAACCCTATGAAACTCGAGACTTCTCCTCCTTGATATGTAAACATTCTTCCGATGAAGCCCGATCGCTTTTGCAAAACAATCATGTTCTTATTCTAGTGAAGCCCGAGTGAGCGATTTGCTACAAACGATCAGCTTCTTCATATCCAAACTTTCTCACGTATCATTAATGCTTGACGAAAACGAAAAATGCCAAGAGTATGACGAGTTCTTGACGATGAAGAGAATAGCCAGAACTTGACGACGACAAGTATTTCAAAGGTGTTTGAAGATGAGTTCGGGATTGTGAAAAGGTTAACTAATTGTTCATTTTGTTGTATTTTGCTCTAGTCAGAAAATACATTCAATGGCATAACACATCTTCTTTATATACTAGCGATCGTCCAATCTTTTTTTTTTTTTTTTTTTGGTTAAAGAGCAATCGTGCAATCTTCATATGCTTAAGGCCATAATTAAAAAAGAACTCAGCTTCTATAAAATAATTAACTACATGAATGGTTTACTTCAAAACTTCTTTAAATTTTTCTAACATGTTTTCTTAGTTATTTTTTTTTTCTTAAGTCTTCCACTTGCATTTTCAAGAGTTCTGCAAAATATTAAGATTTTTTTCACGAATAAATGATTCTAACTATATTGAATACATAATTCTAACATTTTTGATGGTTCTCTTCAATAAGGTCACGAATATGACTTTAATGATGAGAAATTATATCCGGAGTATCTGGTTGGTGAGTAATTCACATATCTTAATTTTCTTTTTATTTATATTTTAAAGTTTTTAAAAATTGTATAATAATATCATTGGAATAAATCATTTAAAGACAAAATTAATTGATTCATTATAAGAGTATTATTGTTATTTCCATTGGATAAAAACAACAAAATATCTTAATAAAAAATATTTATCAAATTTTAAAGTTTTATTTAATATCAACTAAAATATACTTAATTTTGATATAACTAATATAAAATATTAAACTTAATTGAATACATATTTTTGTTGATAAATTATCTATATATATATATATTTAGCACTTATCTTATTAATTTATAATCTATAAATAAAAATTTATAATATCGAATCTGAAAAGAACATCAATCCGTGTTGTATTACATAACCCCCCCCCCCCTTTTCCACAAATCGTAAGTTCTACGGGACATAATCTAGTTAATAGATATAAAGCTTAACCATTTCATCTTTTTTTTTTTGAATGAATGTTAAATTTTATTCGATCAAATCTGTTTTTGTACAAAGACATGATCAATTCTGAAAAGAGGAATAGAAAGTTACATTGAAAATTTCAAGAGATAGTTTTTATTGAGTGGAGAACCACTCTATGAGCCCCTCCTTGTACCGGTTTTCCCCCGATTCTGAATTGAACATAGTCCATTGCGAACAGTCTTATCAATGAGCTTGATCAACATTGTTGGTGCTGAAGGTAGCTGTCCATGCCTCCTACAATTCCTCTCTCTCTAAATGTGGTAGACACTTGTCTGAAACGCATAGTGGATTAGAAAACTGGTGGTCCGTGATCATCCTCGTAGACTTATAAGTTGAATGATTCGAGTCGATTGAGGACTATAGTCCGTTCCAAGAAGCTTGTGGGTCAATGCTCTCCAAACTTCAGATGAGTAGCTACATTGGAAGAATAAATGGTCTCTTGTTTCCAATGAACAATCACAAAAGATACAACTTGTTCGCTGTCCCGTATTCCAATTTCCAATTCGGCTTCCTGTAGGAGACGATCGTTTACAGCTAGCCAAGTGAGGAAGCTATACTTTGGAGTTGAGTAAGCAAACCATATTCCATCGCTCCAAAACTTACGAGTGGAAGTACAACGAGTTAGCTCCCATGTTGATTTCGTTTTAAACTCCTCCTTGAACTTGTCAGCTGTGCTTCTCCAAAGATATCCTGTGAATCATTTTGTATTCGATGTGATAAAGCCATCACTTCCGCCACAACATCATTCAACAAATCAGTTCGATGATGTCTTTGCCGGATATTCTGAATAGCATGATGAACTGTTGCATCTAGAGAAATGCCGAGATCGATAACTCCTCTATCCCCAAGAATTTCAATTAACCTCCCCTTTTTTGACCAGCAATCATACCAAAAAGAGGCCGATAAACCACTGCGAATATCTACTTGATGAAATGTCTTGGCTATTGGTCGTAACTTCAATAATTTCTTCCACATCCAAGGACCCATTGACGTGTTGTCTTTGACTGCCCATAATGAGTTTTTGTTAATTAGATAGGTCCATATCCAAGAGACCCATAAAGATGACTTAGAAGATGTAGTCCTCCAAATAAGTTTCAAACTACTCACCTTGTTCGCTTCAACCAAATTCTTGATCCCCAAACTACCTTCAAGTTTTGGCTTACAAACATCATTTCATGCCTTCTTCGCTTTTCTAGGATTAAGATCAGGCCCTGACCAAAGAAAAGCGGAACAAAGTTTGTTTACCTCCAATATAGCGCTTAGGCAATCTAAATGCCGAAATCCAAAAATTCATTAGACTCACAAGAACAGACTGAATGAGCTGTAGCAGCCCTGCATATGAAAGAAAGCGACCAGTCCAGGATTTTATTTTGGACCGAATTTTATCCAGCAATGGTGCATAATGCATTGAGCTCATACGCTTCGTAAGTAACGGAAGACCTAAATACCGCACCGGTAGCTTTCCTTCAGCTAACGGGAAACTATTCTGAATTTCCTGATGTTCATTCTCTTTCATTTCAGCCGCGTATAAGGTAGATTTTTCAAGATTAATGCGAAGCCCGAGCACTCAGCAAACATATCAAAAACTCCAATCACGCCTTCAATTGATCTTTTCCTTCCATCAATAAAAACTAATAAATCATCTGCAACACAAATGCGTTAGATTTATATTTTTACACTTCGGGTGATAACCAATTGTCCTATTACGAGCAGCTTCATCAATCGTATGTGATGGAACATTCAGACATATGACAAATAAATATGGAGATAATGAATACCCCTGTCGTAAACCAAGAGAACTACCAAAATAGCCCGCTAATTCACCATTAATCTAGACTGAAAACGAGGCCATAGATATACACAATCGAATCCAGTGTATAAACTTTGTGGGAAAATTGAACGCTTCAAGAGTATTCAACAAAAAATCCCATTGAACTGAATCAAACGCCTTGGAAATATCAATTTTCTTAGCACAACTTGATGATACAGAATCCTTATGATAATCATTCACCAATTTTGTAGCCAACGACACGTTTTCCATCAAGAGCCTATCCTCAACAAAAGCAGATTGATTTTTTTTTAATTATCTGGGGAAGAATGACCTTCAAACGATTTACAAGAATCTTCGAAATCACCTTATAAAGAACATTGCAGCATGATATTGGCCTATAGTCTTTCATCTCTAAGGCATTATCCTTCTTCAGGATCAGAGCTAGAATAGTTGAATTAATACCCTTAGGAAGGAAGCCTTTCTCAAAAAATATTGTATTGCTGCCACTAAATCAGCTCCTATAATCGGCCAAGCGGATTTAAAAAATTCAGTTGTAAAGCCATCCGGTCCCGGTGATTTATTTGTTGGCATGGCAAACAATATCTTCTGGGTCTCTTCTCCAGTTACGTCCTTAGTAAGATGGTCTTGCTCCATTATCGAACAACGAAACTGCAACAATGATTGTAAATCTGCAACCGAGTATCCTTTGTAATCTGCGGGCTCATGGTTTAGAAAGTCCTTAGTACGACCTCTTCTTTGATATCCTCTGTTCTTGTTAATCGTAATTCATCAACTCCTTGAACTTCTCTAATAGAATTTTTCATTCTTCTAACTTGCGATGTTCGTTGAAAGTAGGAATTGTTCCTATCTCCTACATTAAGCCAATGAAGCTTCGTTTCTGCTTCAAGAATCCTTCCTCAAGATCAGCCAAAACTAACCATTTGTCGTATGCTCGCGAGTCCTCCTCCATTGACAATGGCGTTTGGTTTGAAAGATTATATGCTTGCTTCACACAAAGAACATCAAATGCCTCTTTCATACGTTTAGGCAAATCACCCAATTTCTCCTTGCCTAAAGCACGTTGTGAGGGCTTTAGAGATTTCAACTTCTTTGAGAAACAGTGTAGTGCTGATGTAGATATAAAAATTGGTGAAGAAGAATGTTACAGTGTAACACCACATCATCACCCACGATCCACACTTTGTTCACTTCCTATACACATCATCACCCACGATCCACACTTTGTTCACTTCCTATTTTTATGCTTTGTTATTTGTTTTTGTAAACGGTTATATGTTACAACCGTCTTTTGCTTCAGTCTTTGTATTCTGCAACTCTGTTATTATTATCTATCCGAATTACAATTATCATTTCATCTCCCTCAAACTCTCTGCTGTTACAAACTAATCAATTAGAATTACAAGGTCTTGAAGGTGAATCTCTATCATTAATTTCACCATCTGCCCAAATTTCTGAATTCTCGGTGAACTCTTAGATTGAATATCCATTGTTCCTGCACACCATTACATTGGTATCAAAGACAAGATTATGCGACCCAATTTTTTTTTTTTTTTCGGATGGAAACCAGAGCAACTTCATTAATCGAAATGAACAAGCAACTTGAGGAGTTGAAGACGAAGCATAGCTGATATGACTCATATTTACATGTTTTTATGCATTAGAATAAGTTAGTTTTAGGTCTTATAACTAACATTTAGTATAGTTTTACTGTTTTTGCATATGTTTATGTATTCTTAGGTACTTAGAGCAAAACCGGTGTTTCTAGAGTGTTTAAGAGTCTTAAGAAGCCATGAGGACGTTGGAGCTACTTGCCATGGGTCGCGGACGATCATAGAAGGTTTTTTCGGAGCTACAGAGCCAAGCATCGACCTAGTGCATCGACCAGTCCAGGTCGATGCAAATGCAGAAAACACTGTTTTTACTGTAGCACCGACCCCAATATCGACCTGTAGGGGTAGATATGAAGTCCGAAGAATTTCCAGGGAGAAATCTAGGACCTAGAATCAACCTATCAAGGTAGATACTGTTTCCTGTCCCCAGAATTAACCTATCAAGGTTGATTCTGGCCTCCGAGAAAAGTGGAAATTTAGTTATTTTTGGATTTTTGGCTTCTAGAAACTTAGGAAAATGACTTGGATTGTTCTAGTAACCCTATATAATTACTTGTAAAACAGCCCTACAGACAGCCACCACCTCTTAGAATCAATTCCATCAATAAACACACACAAAACTCTTTGTTCTTGAGATTTATTTATGAGTTTTCTTTCGTTCTTCTTTTAATCAATGCTTTACTTATTTACTGCTTAATTTATTGTTTATCATATCTTCCTACTCATATCCTGCCCTCACCCACAGAGATATGAGTGAGTAGATCCTTTAGATCTCTGGGGTGGAGATCGATGATGGGATCTATGTTATAAGGTTTAGTAATGTTTGATTGTTCTTAATCGATCTAGCTACTCTAGTGTGCACTTTAATGCTAAGTATTCTCTCATGGGAGATGTTTAAGAGTAAACCTGAATCCAGTAGGTGTGGTTGTACGTTTAGAAGTGTTTGAGGCCACGAGAGTGGGTTAAACTTTCAGATCTGCATACTAGAGAGTCTTAGCTAGTGTCGAATTTGTTGTTTAATAGAATTAATCATAGATCTGACTTTGGTAAAGTTAGATTAAAGATCTTAGGAGTATTTCACCACGAGAGTGGGTTGCCCTCTAGAAACAGATCTATCATTCACTTTGAATTCTTGAGGCGAGAGTCTAAGGATGTTTAGTATTCGATGATGGGATTATATGAAATGCATATTCAGTTTACCACGAGAGTGGATCTAAATATAGAGTCTAGCATACCACGAGAGTGGACTAGCAAGACATGGAAAATCTCTAGAATGACAAATATAAACTATTTAAGTAAAGCATGAACCCTAGATCTATATTTCCTGAAATCGTTCACTTTCACCCATGAGATCATTTATCTTATTATTGCTTACACGTTATTTAAGTATAGTTCATCACACTTTATTTATTTATTGCAAACTTATTTAATTATTGCTTATTTATTTTATGCATTTAATTTAGTTTAATTTCGTTAGTCATTTATTTTAATAGTTTAGTTTATTTATCTGCTTTAATTATTTTATGTTATTTATCTCTTTCATTTAGTTTAGACATTTTAGATAGTAGAACCAAAACCTCCAACCTTTATATTTTGCCTAGATTAGATTTATTCCTGCACTCTCTGTGTAGTTATTCTCAGTCCCTGTGGATCAATCCCGTTTGTACTACAATTGCATTTAACCGTGCACTTGCGGTAAGATCGGGTTAAACTTTCGAGATTAATTTATCGGATGAAACCTGTGAAGAGGTAATAAAAAATCTCTTATCAAGTTTTTGGCGCCATTGCCGGGAACTGCAGCAATAGTCATAGAGATTTATCCAGATCTGAGACTAGGTTTCTTTTGTTTTATTTTATTTTATTGCATTAATTTGTTTTTGTTTTTGATATTAGAGATTTTATTTTTTATCTTGAAAAAAAATAAATGCTAAAGACAGACCAGTTGCTGGACTGGATGGACGAGAGATGGATGTGTAACCCGAAAGCTACAAGCACAATAGGCATGGTCGACGAGCCAACAAGCTGCTTTCAACGCATGGGAATCCAACCACCACTGGTGGAGGTTGATTGCGAAATCGACGTCAACTTGATTAGAAGGATCCAAGACGACAAGTTTCACGGTCTATCAACGGATAACCCTATGGATCATCTGAATCAATTCGACAAGTTGTGCGACTTGGTGAAAATAAACGGTGTCTCTGAAGATGCACTAAAGCTTCGTTTATTCCCATTTTCACTTGGGGGTAAAGCACAACAGTGGGAGAAGTACCTATCGATGACCGTAACAACTTGGAGTCAATGCCGAAAAATATTCCTAAGATAGTTCTTCCCGAACTTTATGACAGCTCGTTGGAGAAACGAAATATCAAACTTCATACAACGAAGTGCTGAGAGCTTTGGAGAATCGTGGGAGAGACTTGTAGGCTACACCATACAATGCCCCCACCATGTTTTCAGCGATGAGTCATTACTTAGCATTCTCTACCGAGGAGTGACACCTAAGTACCGTATGCTACTAGACGTAGCTAGCGACATAACTTTCTTGGGGCAAGATGCAAATCATGGAATGACCTTAGTGGAGACCTTAGCTCAAAGTGCCGCAAGCTTTAGAGAAGACTCCAATCAAGTGAATAGACACGCTGACATCCATGAGGACAAGGAAAAGCTGACCATGGAGGCATTACACGAAAAATTGGACAGATTTCTGAAATCAAAGCAATTGTCAATAAACTACGACTAAAAATTTTCAGACGATCAAATGCTCTTCAAGGGTAGATATCCAAAGTATGCTATGCCACGGAGTACCAACCTCACAAGAATCATCAGAAAGGTTTAGTCACGGAGGAAAATCGTTATGAACCAATCCTCAACAACAATCAACAACAATTCCAAGGAGGATCAAATGCACAACAACACAAAGA
This sequence comes from Boechera divaricarpa, assembly GCA_026770425.1. NCBI lineage: Eukaryota > Viridiplantae > Streptophyta > Magnoliopsida > Brassicales > Brassicaceae > Boechera > Boechera divaricarpa. Next base: position 3,758,508 of record CM049186.1, on the reverse strand, counting down.
AGCGACATACAAGGATATGTTGCAACAAATCTTGGAAGGTCAAGCAAAACTTAGTGCTGAGATTGGTGAAAATTTCAAAAACATTCACCGGAAGTGTGATGAGATGTACAACAAATTCTACGGGCTAGCCTCTCGAATCAACATTTTAGAGACTCAAAGGGCTCAAATTGCAACCTCATCTCAAAGAAGTCAATGTATGATTCACGGTGAACCTTAGATGAACCATAAGGAGCTTGTCAATGACATACCAGTAAGGAGTGGCGAGAAGTTGGAGGAGAATGCATCGATGAAATCTTCAATAGAGCACAGCGGACCAGTGTATCGACCAAATCAGGTCGATGCCATGTCCATCGGACTAATGCATCGACCAAACCTGGTCGATGCTCTGGCCATCGGACATCTCCAGCGACCCATAGGGACCGATGCACTTCCAACAAGAAAAACCGGATAACAACATCGACTAAATCAGGTCGATGCTCATACCATCAATGCCCTACATCAACCAAATCAGGTTGATGCACTGTTGAAACCTGCCGATACCGCTCCTTTGATTTTAAAACGCCCACATAACAACATCCTTGGAGGCATGGGACACAATCATGATACTAGATGGAACTGTAGCATCATCACTAACGATCCCAACATGGATAACCACATGGAACGTCTCCCGTTAATTAAAGAAGAAAGTAACCCCTCGAGACCAAAGTTCTTTGGTGGGAATATGCAGCACAATCAATGGATGATACTCGAATTCATCAACCCAATCAAGAAGGAAAGGATTCAAACGTCGGTGACATGCATCCTGGAGATATGACCATCCCAAGAAAAAGATCCGGTTAGAACACTCTTCAAAAAGGAAAATCCCGGACAATACAAAGTCGCGTGTTCTATCAAAGGTTTTAAGTTTGATGACACTCTCTGTGACTCCGGAGCAAGCGTCAATATCATGTCCATGGAGAGAGCTATGCTAATAGGAATCACAAATCTTCAACCATCAAATGTTCAAATTGGACTTGCCAACGACGATGTTATGAGTTCAAAGAGAATAGCTAAAGATGTCATGGTTTGGATCGGGAATTGTAGAGTCCTTACAGACTTTCACATACTTGACATGAGGGTGGAGGATGATACTCAAATCATCCTTGGGAGCCCATTCCTTGCTACAGTCGGAGCAATGATCGATTGGCCTAATCGACGAGTCTCGTTTACATTTGTGAACAAGTACTTATTCTATAATCTAACCCCGGTTGACATACCTCCACCAGATCATTCAAAGAGAATTTTTGGTGACAACAGTCCTGCTGGAGAGCGTCTTGGCCATAGGTCCACACCCGATTTAATCGCACCGAACTTTTTTCGACAAACGACGAGGATAAATACGAATCCTGAGCTGTACTCCGGGAGAGTCTTCACGCATCAATCAGTACCATGCCATATTTTTCCACCACCTCCACCACATCACAACACGAGGTCATCGAGCCCACGACGTTAAAAAGCAATCTATCCCTTGTACATACTTTTTAATTTTCAATTTTTAATTTAAATTTTTTTTTCGTATTTTTGCAATTTTTGTTTTCTTCTGTTTCATTTTTCTAAGTTTTCTAATTTATTTTATAAAAAATATTTCGTTTTTGTGTTTTAATTTTCAGGTATATTACACTATAAAAAAAAATCAAGGACATGAAAACATGGGAGCTGATCAAACCCATGAATCCGATAAGAGAATTACACCGTAATTCTTTTGCTTTTTATCCCCTTTACGGTTTGTGCCACAACGAGGACGTTGTGAAATAAGTGTGGGGGAAGTCTTGCGATCAATGGAGGTAATTCTTTTTCTTGACATCTTTTGATGTAAGTTTTACCATAAGTTTTTTGCATTTTGAGAGATTGTTACACTCTTTTCCTCGTTCATAGGTTCAATAACATATGAAAAGGTTTTTAATGAGGTAGCAATAAAATTTGTTAATTGTGTTATTTGTGTTGATGTTTGGATGCTTTTTTGGATAGTGTTTGATCTTTACTAGGAATCGTAGAAAACTCATGAGTGGATCAACAACCCTCAAAAGGATCATTCTTTCGGAAGCTTAGACAAATTGGATTTGACTTTTCACTTTAATAAACCTTAAAATTCTCGATTTGGGGCTTGCGATGCATGAGACATGATACATCTATGAGACACTGCAAGACACGTCTATGTGAGTATATTTTCCCTCTTCCTTCCCTTCAATAGAAAAAAAAGAAATGATATAGGTAAGAAAGAAGTGAACCGGGCATTGGAAGCTACAACTTTTAATGTTCGCGTCTCATGGAAACCTGTCCAAGAAAAGAAAAGAAAAGGCGATTGATAGAAAAAATAAAATGATACCCTAGAAAAGTAGGAAAAAATCAATCGACCTTGAAGTGAGAAAAAGGAGAGGAAAGGATTTGTACCAAGACGGTCTTGAGCTTACAGAAATCCGAAAGAGTAAGTCTTCATGTCTTTTGATCAATACCCCCAAATTGAGAGCTCACGTTCAGAATGAAAAGAGAGGTTGATAATGATGAGTCAAGGTTTGAAGGAGGAGTGGTTTGAACTAAGGTATGTTGCTATGCTTATGGTGAAGTACATGAAGTACATTAGAGATCATTCCGTTTCCACGAAGAAGAAAAGCACTAAACACAACAATGTCACAAGGTACAAGTTCACTCTCTTTATCTTTATTTCGCTTTCAATAAAATAACTTCACCATGCTTAGCTTTTGTTTGCTTGAGGACAAGCAAAGGATAAGTGTGGGAGAGTTGATAGGACTCATATTTACATGTTTTTATGCATTAGAATAAGTTAGTTTTAGGTCTTATAACTAACATTTAGTATAATTTTAGTGATTTTGCATATGTTTATGTGTTCTTAGGTACTTAGAGCAAAACCGGTGTTTCTAGAGTGTTTGAGAGTCTTAAGAAGCCATGAGGACGTTGGAGCTACTTGCCATGGGTCGCGGACGATCATAGAACGTTTTTTTGGAGCTATAGAGCCAAGCATCGACCTAGTGCATCGACCTAGTGCATCGACCAGTCCAGGTCGATGCAAATACAGAAAACACTGTTTTTACTGTAGCACCGACCCCAATATCGACCTGTAGGGGTAGATGTGAAGTCCGAAGAATTCCCAGGGAGAAGTCTAGGACCTAGAATCGACCTATCAAGGCAGATACTGTTTCCTGACCCCAGAATCGACCTTGATAGGTCGATTCTGGCCTCCGAGAAAAGTGGAAATTTAGTTATTTTCGGATTTTTGGCTTCTAGAAACTTAGGAAAACGACCTGGTTTGTTCTAGTAACCCTAAGACTATATAAATACTTGTAAAACAGCCCTACAGGCAGCCACCACCTCTTAGAATCAATTCCATCAATAAACACACACAAAACTCTTTGTTCTTGAGATTTATTTATGAGATTTCTTTCGTTTTTTTTTAATCATTGCTTTACTTTATTTACTGCTTAGTTTATTGTTATGAGATCCTTTAGATCTCTACGGTGGAGATCGATGATGGGATCTATGTTATAGGGTTTAGTAATGTTTGATTGTTCTTAATCGATCTAGCTACTCTAGCGTGCACTTTAATGCTAAGTATTCTCTCATGGGAGATGTTTAAGAGTACAACTGAATCCAGTAGGTGTGGTTGTACGTTTGGAAGTGTTTGAGGCCACGAGAGTGGGTTAAACTTTCAGATCTGCATACTAGAGAGTCTTAGCTAGTGTCGAATTTGTTTAATAGAATTAATCATAGATCTGACTTTGGCAAAGTTACATAAAAGGTCTTAGGAGTGTTTCACCACGAGAGTGGGTTGCACTCTAGAAACAGATCTATCATTCACTTTGTATTCTTGAGGCGAGAGTCTAGTATTCGATGATGGGATTATATGAAATGCATATTCAGTTTACCACGAGAGTGGATCTGAATATAGAGTCTAGCATACCACGAGAGTGTACTAGCAAGACATGGAAAATCTCTAGAATGATAAATATAAACTATTTAGGTAAAGCATGAACCCTAGATCTAGATTTCCTGAAATCGTTCACTTTCACCCTTGAGATCATTTATCTTATTATTGCTTACACGTTATTTAAGTATAGTTCATCGCACTTTATTTATTTATTGCAAACTTATTTAATTATTGCTTATTTATTTTTTGCATTTAATTTAGATATTTAATTTAGTTTAATTTCGTTAGTCATTTATTTTAATAATTTAGTTTATTTATCTGCTTTAACTATTTTATGTTATTTATCTCTTTTATTTATTTTAGGTATTTTAGATAGTAGAAACAAAACCTCCAACCTTTATATTTTGCCTAGATTAGATTTATTTCTGCACTCTCTGTGTAGTTATTCTCAGTCCCTGTGGATCGATCCCGTTTGTACTACAATTGCATTTAACCGTGCACTTGCGGTAAATCGGGTTAAACTCCTGAGATTAATTTATCGGGTGAAACCTGTGAAGAGGTAATAAAAAACCTCTTATCAATAGCGAAGAAGCAAGAACTATGCGATCTGAATTGTCGGATTTGAAATCGGGTATCGAAAAGAGATTTTATGAAATTGAAAGCATTATGAATGAGAAATTCAATGGGATTACGAGCATGCTAGCAGATCTGTTTCCGAAGGATCCGTACAAATATCCCATGAATCAATCTCAGGATTCATTTCTGTTATCAACCACCCAAACATCTGCACACTATGATCCTCGTCCACCTGCCCTGCCATTCACTCCTTAATTCGTGCCTCACCACAACCAACGCCCACAAGGCATCGCCGTCTACAACAATACTGGCACAACTCTGAACCATGACAAACTGCTATCACATGTTTCCAAGATTGGATTTCCCTCCTTCAATGGCTCTGACATGCGAGATTTGGATGTATAAATGTGAACAATTTTTCACAATGGACAACACTGATATATCTCGGTTTTGATGGTTTTTAACCATCATTTTCATACGGTTTTCTACGTTTTCCCTGTGTTTTAGAGTCTTTTCAGGTTGGAATACGTCTAAGAGCACGAAGAGCACGGATGAGGAACGAAAGATCAAGAACTGGCATTTTCGAAGGTCAGATTGATCGAACCACCCCTGGATCAATCGATCCGATTTACCATGAGGTTTTAGGATCGAATGCAAAGCTGAAGATTGACCGACCCACAAGTCGATCGATCGATCTACCCCTAGATCAATCGATCCTCTCTTAACCGAGCCAGACGGACAAAAACCGAGATTTTAATGATAGACACGTTTTTAACATAATAAAAGATTATTTTCAGCTACTTTTCCTCTATCTTTCATTCTGCAACTTTTATTTTGAGACCTTAGGAGAAAAACCCTAATTGTGCTTTTGATTTTGAATTTCTGTAAGCCTTGGGAGAAGAAATCTCTAACTCTATAACTCTTGAGAAGATTTCTAAACCCTTTTGGATATCTTTTATTTATTGATTATGAATCTCTTTTCATCTCTCTGTGTTTTCTCTGTTTCCATGTTTGAGTAGTTCCATAGTTAGGTTTTAGGATTTCAAAGGATTTCATGAATCTCTGAATTAGACATAGATAGAGATTTATCTTTATTAATCTTCACCTATTGTTATACTCATTGCTTAGACTAAATTGATCACTTAGTCTCTGATTTAGGGTTAAACCTATTCTCCAAAAGCTTATAGGTTGTTTGAACATAGGTGAGTGAATCGTCCTTTGCCAACGAAAGCTGATGCTAAGGCGATTCGTGAACAAATTGAACCTGTTAGTAAATGCTTATCTAGAATTCTAAGTTCAAACGACAGTTTTGAAATTTTAGGTTGCTAGATAAAGTAATTAAGACCACGACAGTGGCTTGGTTAAATATTTCTGTTTGAGTTCAAGATTGGATTTATCTGTTCCCTGAATAATTGTCTGATTCGTGATTTATGATCTCCTGCGATTATCCCTGAAACCTGACGTTTTTAATTCATAAGTTTCCAACAATTTGCTTTCTTTTTATTATTTTCTTCACGACAAAATCACTATTTTCTGTCTTAGCTTCTTTTCATTCTTACATATTCGTAGCGTAACCTTGGTCTCTGTGGATTCGATCCTATCTATACTATTGCTTTTGTCTGTGCACTTGCATTTTTATTTTGGGTTAAAACTTGTGTATCAAACACTCCACATGAACAACATGTACAATTGGCCACCATACACATGTCAGGTAAAGCACTCAAATGGCATCATAATTTCCTTGCAGAGAGATATGGTGTTTATCCAACTTGGTCATAATACATACTAGCATTGGGAAAGAGGTTTGGTACAACCTATGATGACCCACTTTCAGAATTAGTGATATTAAAACAAGGCAATGATACAGTCGATGACTATTTGGAGAAATTTGAGTGCGCATTGACTCATTTAGCTCTCCCACCTTTACACTCCCTTAGCATTTTCCTTGCTAACCTCAACCCTCAACTTGCTGTCCACACCCGTGGTAGTTAGAGTTTTCGCTCGGGTCTATGCAAATAATCCTAGCACGTTGCAGTACTTAGGGATCGAATCCACGAGAATCCACGAATTAGACAATTATCCAGGGAATGAATTAAACACCAATCTCGAACTCAAACAGAATTGTATAATTAATCCACTATCGTGGCACCAATTACTTTGTCTAGCAACCTAAGATTCTAAACTGTCGTTTGAACTCAGAATTACAGACAAACATTCAATATGTTCACGAATTGTCTTAGCATCAGCTTTCGTTGGCTAAGGACAATTCACTCACTATTGTTCTATAAAGCAACCTATAAGCTTTTGGAGAATAGGTTAAACCCTAAATCAGAGACTAAGTGATCAATTTAGTCTAAGATATGAAAACAACAATAGATGATGATTAACAATGATAAATCTCTATCTATGTCTAATTCAGTGATTCATGAAATCCTTTGAAACCCTAAAACCTAATTAGGAGATTACTCAGACATAGCAAGAGATGAACAAGCAATGATTGAATAAAACACCATAATTGATAGATTAAAATAAGAAAAATTTAATAAAAATCTTCTCTGAGAGCTAAGATATAAAAAGTTGGAATAGAGATCAAAGCATCACCTAAACAATGCCATAAAACCCCTTATTTAAAGTTCTAAACATGTTTTGGTCGAATCCTAAAGAGATAAAGACAATCTGGGGCAAATCTGGAAGTTTTCTTTTTGTATTTTTTTTATTTTTGGGCTGGATCGGTCGATCTGGGTCTGCATAGGTCGATCTGGGTCTGCATAGGTCGATCTGAGTGTGGATTGGTCGATCGTGGGTGTTGTGGTCGATCTTAAAGTTGTTCACAAAAGTGAATCGATCGATCTAAGGTCTCAGTCTACATCTGCTTCAGCTGCTGGCTAGATTGACCTGTCTTCAGTAAAACGGGCATAACTTTTGAACCACCAATGATAATGACATGAAACTAGTTCCAAATGAAAGATAACTCAAAGGGATATCTTGTCTCCAAAAATCATTGAAAACCGACATCATGAAGATTCTCAACGAATGGAAAACTTCTGATCCTTTTGCATGATTCTGCATCTCCAAAACTGCGTTTTCGTCCCAGAATTCCGATTTCTCTTCCAAATCAACGTAAAACCTGTAAAGACTTCATAAAGGACTAAAAGACTCCAAATAAGTATAAAAGACTCAAAAAACTCAGAAAATAATGATTAGAATACGTAAAATATGGAATATATCAACCCGCCAATTCGAAATCTCAACAGTAGTAGAAGCTGCAAGATTGGCAAAACTCCATGAGTCCTACCTAACATTCTCCTCAGCCAATAAAACTAAACCTTCCACATACTCTTCCTACCAGAAACAACCTTCTCACTACATACCTCAAAACATTACCCCTCCCCTTATCCACACACCAACGCAAGAAAGCACCAAACCAACCTTCATACCCCATAATACCGAAGAGAAACAACCACGCAAATTCTCTTACGAGAAAATGCAAGACCGCAAAAAGAGAGGCTTGTGTATGTTCTGCAACAAAAAATACACACCTGACCATCAGATCAAACATCGTAGATCACACATATATGTGATGGAAGGAGACGACGCGGATCTTCATACTTCTGACGATGACACGGACGACCAATCTCAACCTTCAATACCGGTCCTTAAGGGACAAGGATCCTCTCGAGGAGGGAGTACTGTTACAGTGTAACACCACATCATCACCCACGATCCACACTTTGTTCACTTCCTATTTTTATGCTTTGTTATTTGCTTCTATAAACGGTTATATGTTACAACCGTCTTTTGCTTCAGTATTTGTATTCTGCAATTCTATTATTATTATCTATCTGAATTACAATTATCATTTCATCTCTCTCAAACTCTCTACTGTTACGAACTAATCAATTGGAATTACAAGGTTTGAAGGTGAATCTCTATCATTAATTTCACCATCAGATCTGTTCTTCCCCCAATTTATGAATTCTCGGTGAATTCTTAGATTGGATATACATTGTTCCTGCACACCGTTACAAAGAACTCCAATGCTCCTCAACAACTGATTTAAATTTCGGAAGCGAAGTGAAAACATTTACGAATTTAATTGGTTTCTTTCCTCGTCTTTCTTCAGCCTCTAACATTATCCTTGCTCGTAGATGATCTGAGCACCCTCCTGTCTCAAAAAAATTATAAGAAGTTGGATAAGAATGTCCCCATGCATCATTCATCAAAACTCGATCCAACGTTTTGCAAATCAAACCTTCTTCTCTGTTATTCCACCATGTATACTTTGGACCATGATAAGGAAGATCCATCAATCGGCAATGATCTATTATTTCCTGAAAATCCATCATCCCTGAAGTTAGCACCGAAGCTATAGAGTTAGAATGTTCATCGAACTGAAGAATCTCATTGAAGTCACCACATATAATCCATGGTTTGTTTCGAAAAAGAGGAGAATCATGGTGATCTTTCATGTCTTACCAAAGCATTGTTCTTTTTTGTGGAGAATCAAACTCCCCTCGTTTTGCCAAACGGACTTTCACACCGTTAATCATAGTATGTGCTAAATTCGTGTTCTTTCCAACACCTGCGTCTGTAGCTTTTTCTGCAGGATGTGTTGGAGCAATCGCATTGATGGAAGTCTGATTACTTAAACGCTTACAAGTCTCCTTGTAGTGACCCCATTTAGAGCATATCTGACATTTTGGAGGTAACCAAGTATCTTGATATTCCACTGTAAAATCGTCTCCATTTTTCATTTGAATCTCAAGGAATCATGGAGCTCCTTTGTCAAATCCACATCGACAAAAACTTTGGCCTCATCAAAGACCTTGCATAACTTTGTTTCAGGATGTAAACACCTCGGTGATCCCACTACACTTGTGAGAAAGCTTATACGTTTTCAGGAAAACAAATGTTGAGGGATGTTTTTAACCTTATTCCAGAGAGGCATTGTCTGAAGAGCAGGTTGTGTCTCTTCACTCACTGGACCATACTTTGAAACCATCATTAGCAATATTCCACATCCCAAGACGCAAGATGCGTTCACGAATAACTGGATCACAAATTTGATCACTGGTGCATTCTCCACAGATGTATCAATTCTTAGAGACTTGTTGCCATAAGTCCAAATCTTGTTGACAATCATAAAGAACCTTGGCGATATATGGTGTCTTGTCTGGAAACCAACCAATAATTAGATCTTCCCATAGAGGAGAAGAATCCTCAAAACTCTCATCAGGAATTGAAACAAAAACACTTCCTTCAGCTTCTTCAATACGAATATCATGTTTCGATAATGTTGATTTTTGCTGAACTATCATAGCATACGATAATGGTTGTTTTGATGATTTGGAAGGACCTTAACTTTGAGAAATCTCAGCCACAGCCATAGGACTTTTGGTCATCTCCGACACCACCTTCTCAATCTGAAATCCATCACCGACTTGATCCTCCTCCTTATGACCTTCCTCATCCCTGCCTAAGAGAACATCTCCCGAATCAACGTCAAATAGAGACAACGAACGGCCAAACCAGAATCCTTCACCATTACCACCGCTTTTGATTTAACTTTCGCCAATGAACCCACAAGATTTGGTAAAACAGAATTACACTCCACACCAAAACTCTCCATAGCCTTCACCACCGCCGAACCAGACTCCATCGCCGTACCAAAACTCTTTTTTTTTTTCTTCCTCCGCATCCTGCAACTAAAAAAGAAGACCATTGTATTCTTTAGTTCAAATCAAAATGGCACAAGACCAACACCATACTAGATCAGAATTGAAGTTCTTTAACTGAAATCAACAAACGAGATCATGCCTCTGCAGTTTCGATGTGAAGAGTTTTTCCCTAAACCTTATACACGCTTGTCAGGTTATGGAGTGTATGTAGGTTTAAACTAGCACATTACATATATAAGCTCTATAAGGAGACCAGTATCAACCAAAGAAGATAAAGCATATCTTCAGGTTCCTTGGCGTTGAAGATAAGTCAGATGTCGTTCGATATGAATGTAATCACTTCCTTTAATATTGCTTTCCTTTCTTCTTTGAAGAAGAAGATTTTATTTGGAAATTATTTGGAAGTGTTTAAGTAATGGGAGAGTAGAAAACTTAGAAAGAAGAAGAATTTATTTGTCTTAGAAAACTTGAGAGAATGATTACAAATGAAGGTGGAAAAAGGTATTTATAGCCTCCAAAACACAAAATATCTTGAATATTTTAATCTAAAATCTAGAGAGTTCTACTATAATTATCTAGATTTTTTAATACAATTAACTATCTAGAGATTTCTCTAAATATTTTATAAGTTTCTAGAAAATCTCTAGATATTTTTGTAAGTTTCTAGAAGTTGGATCATGTTTGATTGGGCCCAAATGATTTAAATTTGATCCAAAATCAAGTTTATTTATTTTCAACACCCCCTCTTAAACTTGATTTTTCGACTCCAAACAAGCTTTTCATCTTGACAAAGTCTTCACGCTCAAGGGGTTTCGTAAAGATGTCGGCTACTTGATCGCTCGTCTTTATATACTCCAACTCCACATCTTTCTTGGCAACACACTCTCTAATGTAGTGATAGCATGTGTCAATGTGCTTGCTTCGATCATGAAAGACTGGGTTCTTTGCTAATGCTATTGCTGACTTGTTATCCACAAATATCTTTGTTGGCTCCTCTTTTGGAAAGTTCAACTCCTTTAACAAGTTTCGTAACCAAATTGCATGACCAACACATGAAGTTGCAGCTACGTACTCTGCCTCACAAGTGGAAAGGGTGACAATCGGTTGCTTCTTCGACATCCAAGTAAAGGTTGTATCTCCCATGTAGAAGACAAATCCACTTGTGCTTTTGCGGTCATCCATGTCACCACCCCAATCACTATTGCTATATCCAACAAGCTTGTAGTCGTTAGAAATAGAGTAATATAAACCAAAGTTTATGGTACATTTGATATAGCGAAGGATCCTCTTTGCTGCTTTGAAATGAGTTGTTGTTGGATTCTCTATGTAACGACTCACTACTCCTCCGACCGCATATAAGATGTCTGGCCTTGTGCATGTTAAATATCGTAAGCTTCCAACTAAGCTTTTAAAGAGTGTTGGATCCACTCTTTCTCCTTCTTCGTTCTTTGATAGTTTGATTCCACAATCCATCGGCGTGCTAACTGGATTCGAGTCATCCATCTTGAACTTCTTAAGTACCTCCTTAGCATAACCTTCTTGGGTAATATAGATTCCAGTGTCTTCTTGTTTTACTTCAATTCCGAGGTAGTAAGACATCAACCCAATGTCCGTCATCTCAAACTCCTTCGTCATCTCTTTCTTGAACTCCTCAAACATATTTGGATTGCTTCTTGTGAACATCAAGTCATCTACATATAAACATACAATCAATATATCTTTATCTTGATTTTTCATATAGAGTGGATGCTCATATGGATACTTGATGAAGTTTTTCTCCTTGAAATACTTATCGATTCGAGTATTCCATGCTCTTGTAGGGAAAAAGCTCAAATAATTCCTCAACAATTAAAAAAGGGCAAATTTATTTTCCAAACTTCTTAAGTTGCAATTTTATTCATCAACTCATAGTTGACTAAGCAAATTGATCTTTACTCAGTCAACACTAACAGAGACAAACAGTTCTGTTAAGTTTTTTTTTCAAATTTTCACGTGTTAAATTTTAAATTTTTTTTCTTTCTTTCTCACTTTTTCTCTGGGTCGTCTCTTATTTTCTTTATTTTGTTTCTTAGCTTTATTTGTTTTTCTCTCTTTCTTTCTCATTTTTGCTCTGTGTCTTCTCGTTGTTTTGTTTCTTCTCTTTATTTTTTTCTCTCTTTCTTTCCCATTCTCACGAAGTCACGAACTCTAAAAGCTCAAGCTCCAAATTGAAAAAACTGAGAAATCGAATGATGAAGAGTGAAGCTGAAATGGGAAGCTCACAATCTGTAAGTTTTCGATTTCTAGTCATGAACGAGTTATTGAATCTAGTCTCCAATTCGTAGTCGACTTGGGATTTTGTCTGCGTAATGGTTGATAGAGAGATTAAGGTACTGATTTTAGCTGAAGAATGTTCCGATTTGCATGAGCTAACTCCTGATTGGTTTCTAATTCCTGATTGGTTTCATGATTGTATAGATCTTCCATAGTTGCAATTTCATGATTGGTTTCTAATTTCAATTTCTAATGATTAATTACTCTAGTCACGTTAGTGACAATTATTTGATGAGTTTGCAGCTTATCTAGTGTTTGATGAATTTGTATCTTAGTGATTATTTGATGAGTTTGTAGCTAATGATTGGTTACTCTAGTCACGTTATGTTTGTGTTAAACAAAGACCTGCATAAAAACGAGACTTGCATAAAAACGAGACCTGCATAAACGAAAACTGCAACATTTTTTAAGACAACATAAAAGCAGCAACATAAATGGAATTATATCAAATTTTAAAAAATTGGCATATCAAAGATTCAGTCTACATTCAATTTATGTTGACCATGCTTGCTGTGATGATCCAGCTTGTGATGATCGAGCTTCGTGTGAGTCTTGTTGTGATGATTGCCCCTACAAAAAGCTTATAATGTGTTAATAAACAGAGAAACATATTCTTAAATAATCAATTGCCTACCTGCTCTTTTCTTGGACGCCCTCGTGATCGTCTAACTTGTGGAGCAACAGCTGGATTAGGACATCTACTCTTATTATGCCCTTCTTTCCTACAGTTTGAACAAGTGCCAATCCTACCATGGCGTGTCAACTTGTTTGGATTAGAAGATGACTCCTGAGGACCCTTTCTCCTAGCATGTCCATGTGGTCTTCCTTTGTTAAATCTTGATGGTGGTGGCAACACAGGCAAACGGCCTAACCGCTTCCATAACTTCATGCCTTGGACTGGCTTTATACCCTCAACATATAATTGACGCCACATTGAAGTCAAGTAGTAATCACAGACATAGTGATTAATATCTAACTTTGTGGTAGTGATTACACACATAGCATGCATACACGGAATTCCATTCATTTGCCAATACCCACAACCACAAGTCTTCTTTATCATGTCAACACAATAAGCATCACCATGGTACTCAATCTCATACAAATGGCCTGTTGTCATGTATCTTATGCAATCTCTTGCTTTTTGCCTATTGTTTTCAATCTTCTTGTCTGCTCTTGGTGTAAATCTTTTCTTCCACCTATTGGTCAAGAATGTCCTCTTTGCATTCTCTCCATGGTTTTCCTTCTAACCTTAGTTAAGAAGTCAAGCAATAGTTTCCTTCTTGCCTCCCTAACATTACGGTTAAATGATTCTGATACATTGTTGAGGTTATCATTGCAGAAAGAACTAATCTTGAAGAATGCTCGCGACCATTATGCTGGTGCAGTGCATTGTAATGACTCAAATGCACCTTGATTATAATTCTTCAATTCTTCTAAGTTATCCTCAAATGATTGCCTTGTGTAACTCCTAGCTATCTTCCAAAATAGACGCTCAAGCTCAATATCCTTATTAGTCTTCTTCCATCTTTCAAGAATATGTCTTGCACACATTCTGTGTTCAACTTTGGGCAACTCATCCCTAATAGAACTTAGAATACCCTACAAAAAAAAAAAACACATAGCATAAGATAACATCAACTAAGAAATTAACAAAAAAAACTTTCATACCTGATGCTTGTCTGATATGAAAGTAATGTCTGTTCCATCTCCAAGTTATAAATCCTTTTTCAGAAGTTGCACAAACCACAACCAATTTGGAAGACTTTCAGCCTCCACCACTGCCCAAGCAATAGGGAAAATTCTGTTATCTCCATCTCTACCTACTGCACCTAACATTTGACCCTTTATATCCCACTTCATAAAGGCAGCATCTAAACCAATAATAGGTATACAATAAGTCCTCCAAGCAATTTTCAATGCTTCAAAACAAACATAAAGACGGTAGAACCTTTGCTTACTTCCAGGAAATGGTCCCGGAATCGTTTCTATCTCCACTGTTGAACCTCAGTTTGATCTAACAATCTCCCCTTGATAATCCCATATTCTAGCAAAATGAGATTCATGACTTGCTTTTCTTCTTTGAACTAGCAATGCCTTTGGTCTCTTACACTGATAAATACTCACTATCATGTTGTATTCCCTCTTGATTTCATTAACCATTTCCTTTGACTTGATCTTCGGATTGACTCTAAGTCTTTCCTCAAACAATTGTGCAACTGTAGCACCTTTCAACAATTTAGTGTAACCACTTCTAACACATATATGATCATCTACATAAACCTTCACCATCAGCTTATTCTTACCCTTTTCAAATGAACAATAATACCTCCATGGACATTTTTCTTCTTTCGATTTTGTACATTTAGCACCTACCCTATCCGATGAAGATTTGTAGAAGACAATATCATATTGTGTCTTTAGAGAATACCTCAGAAGGGCGGATTTGAACTCCTCAGCATTGTTAAAGAGCTTTCCTAATTGCAAAATCTTATCTGGTTCCTCTTCACATGTGAATGGCTGAAAATCTTCAGCATATTCATCTTCAGAATTTGAGCGTGGATCAGGAATTTTATCATCATCCATACGTCATCGCCACTATCATCATCTTCTCTTTGATTATCCTTTTCAGCATCATTCCCAAATTCTTCTTCAAACCCCTCGCCAATTTGTACTTCTACAAATTGACTATCTGTTAGCTGGATGTCAAGCTCCTCAGCGAGTTTCTCCGCGAGCTAAGGCTCTACCTCAGTATAACCACCGTTGTCTTCCACAATGACCGGACAATCATCATCTTCGACTCGTTCAGGATCAGAATCTAGATCATGACTAGTTTCTTCTTCACGCACAAACGAGACATTCTGTCGTCTCTTAGGAACGTTGGGTCTTCTTGGCATGGTTAAATTTGAACCTAAAAGCGAGTAACTAGCAAATTAGTCTACCGAATACTCTAGATTACTTAACTCTTATTGATAAACACAGCAATCACTAAGTAACTCATTGATAAGTACCATATAACTGTAATCGCTAGTCAAAAATGCAAGATACGAAAACTATTAGGTCTTTCGGACTGGTCAGATCAAGCTAAAACAATCATATCCAGAGATCAGATTCACATACCTTGTCCAAGAGTGAAATTAAAAGCGTTCCTCTATCACCGTCGGTGAATTTGTCTTTCTAAAGGAGTGCCAGTGAAACCTTTACAACCAGTGACTTCGTCTTTCTAAAGAAAAAGGGGGGAAGAAACAAAATAAAGAGAACTACCCAGAGAAAAAGTGAGAAAGAAAGAGAAAAAAATTAAAAATTTAACACGTGAGAATTAAAAAAAAACTTAACAGAATCGTTTGTCTCTGTTAGTGTTGACTGAGTAAGGATCAATTTGCTTAGTCAACTATGAATTGATGAATAAAATTGTAACTTAAGAAGTTGGGGAATAAATTTGCTCTTTTTTTATAGTTGAGGAATTATTTGAGCTTTTTCTCTGCTCTTGTAGCTTGTTTTAACCCATACAGTGCTTTCTTTAGCCTTAACACTTTATCTTCTTTCTTTGACTATGTGGCCTTGTGGTTGCTCAATGTAAACTTCTTCTTCAAGATCTCCATTTAGAAAGACTGATTTAACATCCAATTGATGTATCCTACAACTGTTTTGAGCCGCCAATGAAATAATTAGTCGAACAGTTTCTAGACGAGTAATTGATGCAGAGGTTTTTATGCCTCTTCACAGGTTTCACCCGAGAAGTTAATCTCGAGAGTTTAACCCACAAAACTGCAAGTGCACAGTTAAATGCAATTGTAGTAATACGGGATCGATCCACAGGGAAATAGAATAACTACATAGAGAATGCAAATGTAGACCTAATCTAGGTGTAAATAAAATAAAGTGGGGGTTGAGTCCTAATCTAAAATGATTGCGAAAATAATAAAGCAGGAAATAAAATAAATAAACTCTAAACTAAGAAAGCAATTAAATCTAAACTAAGCATAAATATAATTAAATTGCATAAAGAAAAGAATAATAATTAACTAACTATATACAACTATGGGTGATAATCTAAATCAGGAAACCTAAGTCTAGAATTCATATTTTTCTCTAAATGATTTGCATTTTTCATACTAGGGATACTCCTTAATTTGGTAGTCCAGTCTCGTGGTATGCTAGACTCTATATCCAGATCCACTCTCGTGGTAAACTGGATATGCATTTCACATAATCCCATCATTGAATACTAAGTATCCTTAGACTTTCGCCTCAAGAATACAAAGTGAAAGATAGATTTATTCTAAAGTATAGCCCACTCTCGTGGCGAAATACTCCTAAAATATTCAATCTAACTTGGCCAAAGTCAGATCTGTAATTAATTCTATCAAACAACAAATTCGACACTAGATATGACTCTCTAGTATGCAGATCTGAAGGTTTAATCCACTCTCGTGGCATCAAACACTTCTAAATAGACAACTACACCTTACGGGATTCAGTTGTACTCTTGAGTATCTCCCATGGGAGAATACTCAGCATTATTGTGCATACTAAAGTAGCTAGATCAGTTAAGTACAGTAATGAATCCTAAAACATAGATCCCATCATTGACCACCACCTTATGTGGTCTAAAGGATCTCGACTCTTGTCTCTTAAGGGTTACAGAGACAAGATCTGATTTATAATATAATAAACAAGACTGAAAAGTAAACTAATCTAAAGCAGTAATCAAAGCATAAACAAAAAAAATAAGAACAAGTATTGACCTAAAGAAGAAGAACATTATTAGATATGAAAATGTGACGGCTACAAGATTTGTTTTTGTGTGTGTTCTCTCCCTTTTCTCTAGTGAGATTACAAGTGATAATATTGTATTAGGGTTCTCTAGGAGTCTTCATTTCGTCCTTATCTTGTTTCTGGAGGCATAAAACTCGAAATGACAAGGTTGCTCAAGTCATATCTTGCCACATAGGAAATTTTCTAGTTTTTTCAGAGGTCAGCATCGACCTTGATGGGTCGATGCTAGGATCGATTCTGGCTCTGGCTTGACTGGTCGATTCGTGCTTCAGGAATACTCTCTGGAAAATCTTTGGACTCAATATCGATCCCTACAGGTCGATATTAGGGTCGATTCTGCCTTCTTCGGATTCTGTGAAATCCTTCTCCGAATGTGCATGATCTGGCGATGTAACCAGTCTTCCTGTAGGCTTTAAAACTAACTTATTCTAATGCATAAAAACATGTAAAATATGATGCTATCATCTATCCCACACTTATCCTTTGCTTGTCCTCAAGCAAACAAACGTCCAGCATGGTGAAGTTATTTTATTGAAAACAAGTAAAGATAAAGAGAGTGAACTTGTACCTTGTGATATTGTTGTCTTAAATGCCTTTCGTCTTTGACTCCTGATCATCAATCTCTCTTTTCATTCTAAGTGTGAGAGCATTGGGAGTATTGATCATGAAACACGAACACTTACTCTTTCGGATTTCTGTAAACTCAAGACCGTCTTGGTACAAATCTTTTCTTCTCCCTTTTCTCACTTCAAGGTCGAATTGATTTCTCCCTACTTTTCTAGGGTATCATTTTATATTTTCTATCAATCGCCTTTTCTTTTCTATTTTTGGACAGGTTTTCATGAGACGCGAACAGTAAAAGTTGTAGGTTCCAATGCCCGGTTCACTTCTTTCTTACCTATATCCTTTTCTTTTCTTTTTACTGAAGGGAAGGAAGAGGGGAGATGTACTCACATAGACGTGTCTTGCAGGGTCTCATAGAGGTATCATGTCTCATGCATCTCAACCCCCAGATCGAGAGTTTTAAGGTGCATTACGGTGAGAAGTCAATTCTGATTTACCAAAGTCTTCGAAGTTATGATCCTTTTGGGGTTTGTTGATCCACTCATGGGTTTTCCACGTTTCTAGTAAAGATCAAACACTATCCACATAGCACCCAAACATAAACACAAATAACACAATTAACAAGTTCAAATGCTACCTCATTAAAAACTTTTTCACATGTTATTGAACCTATGAATGAGGAAAAGAGTTAACAATCTCTCAAAATGCAAAAAACTTATGGTAAATCTTGCATCAAAAGATGTCAAAGAAAAGAATTACCTCCATTAATCGCAAGACTCCTCCCCCCCCCACTTATTTCACAATGTCCTCGTTGTGATTCAAGACCGTAAAAGGGGAAAAAGCAAGAGAAAAAACTTACAGTGATTCTCTTATCGGGTTGTGGGTTTGCAGCTCCCACGTGTGCAAGTCCTGGTTTTGTTTTTTTTTTTTTTTAATGGTGAAGAACACTTGAAAAGCAAGAAACAAAAACAAAAAATAGAAAAACCAAAAACTAGAAAATAGTAAAATGAAAATCCTAAAAGAAAATTGTATGTACAAAAGTAAAGTGCTCATTTAACGTCATGTGCTTGAAGACCTCATGGAATGGTCAGAAGACCGTGGAGATAATGGCTAAACTATTGCGCGACGATTCCTTAAATCGTTCTCATCGGAGTTGGTATGGTGAATTGATCTCTCCCCAGCAGGAGTATATGTATCATTAGTGATTTCTTCACCAAAAGATTCTATTCTAGAGTGTGATCGTGAAGTGCCTTCTGTTAGTGTTGCTTCGTAGAACACCTCTCTATTCACATATGTGAATGAGATTTCTCTATTTTGGCCAATCGATTACAGTGCGAACTGTTGCTAGGAACGGTCTACCAAGGATGACTTGAGTGTGAGCATCTCCTCTTATGTCCACTACATGGAAGTCAGTAGGAATGCGATAGTTCACAATCCAGATGATCATATTCTCAGCCACCCTGTACGAGTGCATCGCGTCAGCGTTTGCAAGTCCGATCTAGACATTTGACCTTGTAAGCTCGTGGATTCCCAATATCTTAGCTTGTTCCATGGACATGACGTTTATGCTGGCTCCTGAATCACATAAAGTGTCATTGAAAGTACGACCAAGTATAGAGCATGTTACCTTGTATTGCCCAGAGTCAGCTCTTTTGAAGACTGTTGTGATTGTTCCCTTGAGTCGTGCTTCCATGTAGAGCTCTTTGATCTCCTCGATAGTCTCCTTAGTATCTGTGAAGTATAGATCGAGGTTGTATTTGAAAAGAGCTTCCTCGAATGTGTAATCCCTCAGTAGTGATCAAACAAGTCGTCTGAACATGCGGAGCTTTTTCGCGTTGATCTTCTTGAAGAACCATGCTACATTAATGCTACTTATAGGAAGTAAAGGATGACTAGGATGAGGGTTCGTTGAGGATCGAGCCCTTCTGAATAGCTTTTCAGCATCATATATCGTCTCATCCGTTCCCACAAAATACTTTTGTAAAGGGTACCTTTTCCAAGAGTCTTTAAAAGAGAATGGCTCGGGAATGCTATTGACTAGCTCTTCGAAGTGTTTCTTATTGATCGGATCGATGAATCTTATTTTTTATTGTTTTGTAATCGAGTTACAGCTCCTTATAATCTCATAGTCGGGTTCGTCGCTTCCTTGTACATGATTGTACCATCGATATGTTATTAAGGTAGCAATCTCGGTGTCTTCAGAACGAGGATCGATCAAGATTGGCCGATATTTACGCCTGATGCTACGACCATCCATCGTTGAGGGTCGATGGAGAGGTCCAATGCTCGAAGCAAAAGCATTATCGGTTAGGTTAGATTGATGGGGGCGTCTGACAGGTCTAGAATCGACCAGGATAGGTCGATGTGTCCTTCTGGAGCTTTGTTCTGGAAATGCATCGACCCTGACAGGTCGATGTGGTGGACCGATGGGCCGAGAATTGACCTTGACTAGTCGATGTGTCTGTCTGGGATTTTTCTCTGAAAATTTTGGATCCACAATATCGACCCTGATTGGCCGATTTATAGGTCCAATTTTTCTGTTTTTGCTTTTTTCGGATGACTCTTCTCCCGTCCTGATGATGCTCTTCAGTGTGATGATGTTCACATACTCCTTAGGGTTTATCTCAGGTTTTCCAGGGAGCATACCGTGCAGTCTTTGTGAGGACGAAGCATATTGGACGGTTTGTGTTTCTAACACATTGATGCGGGAAGCGAGTCCGTTGAACTTGCTGTTGAGTTTGTTACATCTTCTGTGTACATTCTTGAAGCCTTCAAAAGATCTCCACTGAAGCTTTTGTTTGCCCCTCAAGAATGCTTCGAAGCATTCCTTCATACTTCTCCTCTTTTGGTTGTAAATTTGTTCCTCCTTGTCCTTGGTACGGTTGTGGTGCGTAAAATGGTTTGTTGAATTAAGTGCTTGGTCTGAAACCTCCTTGTTGGAATGAAGGGGTTGGTGCCTTCATGGGTGGGTACGTCTGATCTTGTGGATTCTCCACATTGTTGCTTTGGTATGAGAAATTAGGGTGGTTCTGGTAGTTATGGTTGAAACCACCTTGTCGAAAGTTACCGACAAAGTTCACCTCACACTCGTTCTCTTATCTTGCCTCCTCGTCAGCTTGTGCCCTTGCCCTTTGTGAACATGTCTCCTTGTCACTTGTAGTACCTTGTCCAACTTGTCATTTAATGCTCTCATATCAATCCTCATCTTGTCACCTCCATCATTAGCTATACTACGATCTCGACGATCATAGTCTCCTCCACAGTTAGTGTTACTTTGTGCCATATTCTCCACTAAAGTCATTCCATGCTCAGCATCTTGCCCTAAGAAATTACTGTTGCATGCGGTATCAAGTAGCTCGCGATACTTGGGCAAGAGTCCTCTGTAAAAAGTGCTCAGCAGCGACTCTTCACTAAATCCATGGTGTGGACATTGAGATATATACCCTTTGAAGCGCTCCCATGTCTCTCCAAAACTTTCTGATCCTTTTTGCACATAGCTCGATATCTCATTACGAAGTCGAGCAGTTCGAGAACTTGAAAAGTACTTTGCAAGGGACATCTTCTTGCATTGCCCCCATGTTAGGATCGACCTAGTTGGTAGACCCTTCTCCCATTGTTGTGCTTTGTTTCCCAAAGATAATGGGAATAGACGTAACTTCAGAGCGTCCTCTGAAACTCCGTTAATCTTCATTGTACCACACAGCCTAAAGAATTGATCGAGATGATCAATTGGATTTCAATGTTGTTGTTTGCAACTGGTGGGGCGAGAATCCCAGATCTTTAAGCCACAGAAGTAGGCTCATCAATGGTACCATTTCTTGTCTCCTTATCTTTTCCTTCCTAACTTGTCTTTCGATTTCTCTATGTCGCGAATTTGGTCAGTTGGTGGGATCTTCCCGTAACTTCTCAAATGCAAGCACCCGAAATTCGAAAATAAAACAAGTTAATAAAACATAAACACCTAGTCTCATATCTACATCTAAACTCTATAGCTATTGATTATTTCCCCGACAACGGCACCAAAAACTTGAAGCAGAGGCTTTTGTGCCTCTTCACAGCTTTCACCTGAGAAGTTAATCTCGAGAGTTTAACCCACAAAACCGCAAGTGCACAGTTAAATGCAATTGTAGTAATACGGGGTCGATCCACAGGAAAATAGAATAACTACATAGAGAATGCAAATGTAGACCTAATCTAGGTGAAAATAAAATAAAGTGGGGGTTGAGTCCTAATCTAAAATGATTGCAAAAATAATAAAACAGGAAATAAAATAAATAAACTCTAAACTAAGAAAGCAATTAAATCTAAACTAAGCATAAATATAATTAAATTGGATAAAGAAAAGAATAATAATTAACTAACTATATACAACTATGGGTGATAATCTAAATCAGGAAACCTAAGTCTAGAATTCATATTTTTCTCTAAATGATTTGCATTTGTCATACTAGGGATACTCCTTAATTTGGTAGTCAACTCTCGTGGTATGCTAGACTCTATATCCAGATCCACTCTCGTGGTAAACTTGATATGCATTTCACATAATCCCATCATTGAATATTAAGTATCCTTAGACTCTCACCTCAAGAATACAAAGTGAGAGATAGATTTGTTTCTAAAGTATAACTCACTCTCGTGGTGAAATACTCCTAAAATATTCAATCTAACTTGGCCAAAGACAGATCTATAATTAATTCTATCAAACAACAAATTTGACACTAGCTATGACTCTCTAGTATGCAGATCTGAAGGTTTAATCCACTCTCGTGGCATCAAAGACTTCTAAATAGACAACTACACCTACTGGATTTAGTTGTACTTTTGAGTATCTCCATGAGAAAATACTCAGCATTATTGTGCATACTAAAGTACCTAGATCGGTTAAGTACAGTAATGAATCCTAAAACATAGATCTCATCATTGACCACCACCCTATATGGTCTAAAGGATCTAGACTCTTGTCTCTTAAGGGTTACAGAGACAATATCTGATTTATAAAATAATAAACAAGACTCAAAAGTAAACTAATCTAAAGCAGTAATCAAAGCATAAACAAAAGAATAAGAACAAGTATTGACCTACAGAAGAAGAACTTTATTAGATCTGAAAATGTGACGGCTACAAGATCTGTTTTTGTGTGTGTTCTGTCCCTTTTCTCTAGTAAGATTACAAGTGATTATATAGTATTAGGGTTCTCTAGGAGTCTTCATTTCATCCTTATCTTATTTATGGAGGATTAAAACTCGAAATTACAAGGTTGCTCAAGTCATATCTTGCCACATTGGAAATTTTCCAGCTTTCTCGGAGGTCAACATCGACCTTGATGGGTCGATGCTAAGGTCGATTCAGGCTCCCTAGCTTGACTGGTTGATGCACCCTTCAGGAATTCTCTCTGGAAAATCTTTGGACTCAATATCGACCCCTACAGGTCGATTCTGCCTTCTTCTGATTCTGTTAAATCCTTCTCCGAATGTGCACGATCTAGGCGATATCACCAGTCTTCCTGTAGGCTTCAGTAAGCTCCAAAAACATCTCTACTGCTCATATTCAGCGCCAAGAACCTAAAAATATATAACCACATGCAAAAACACTAATTCTACACTAAATGTTAGTTATAAAAGCTAAAACTAAGTTTTTCTAATGCATAAAAACATGTAAAATATGATGCAACCAGCAATGGGAGCAAATACCTCATCATAGTCGATGTCGGCTCTTTTACTGTATCCTTTTGCCACCAATCTTGCCTTATATCTTTGACTGTATCTTTTTGAATATTTCTTCGCTTTATACACCCACTTTACACCGATTGCTTTTTGCCCTTTTGGAAGTGATGTTAACTCCCATGTGTTATTCTTTTGTATGGCCTCGATCTCTTCATCCATTGCATTTCTCCATGTCTTCTTTTCCATAGCTTCTTGGAAGTCCATAGGTTCACACTCTGTAAATAGACAGAACAAAGTGAGATTTTCTTGATTTTCGGTTACCTCATAAATTGTAGACTTCTAAAACGTGGAGTCCTCTCACCCGAGCTTTCATCTCCTTGAGAACTTTGTTGCTCCATTTGTTCTTCTTCAAAATGTAGAAAGAAATTATAGTCTTCATCATTTGATCTCCACTCCCATTCTCCTTCATCATTAAAGATGACATCTCGACTTATGATTATCTTATTGGTATCCGGATTGTAGAGCTTGTATCCTTTGGAGTTTGCGTCGTATCCGATGAATATGAACTTCTCACTTTTATCATCAAGTTTGCTTCGCTTCTCGTCTGGTACATGTGTGTGAGCAATGCTTCCAAAGACTCTTAAATGAGAAACACTGGGTTTCCATCCAACCTTCTTGTGGAGTTTTTCCCAAAACACTTCTTGTTGGTGATCGGTTTAATAGATACACCGCACATGCAACTGCTTTCGCCCATAACTCCTTTGGTAGCTTCTTACTTTTGAGCATGCTCCTCGTCATTTCAAGGATTGTTTTATTCTTCCTTTCTGCCACACCATTTGTTGAGGGATCTTGGCACCGTTAGTTGTCTCTGCATTCCATTATCTTCACAATAATTCATAAATTCTTTAGATGTAAACTCTCCTCCACGATCGGATCTCATTGCTTTGATAACACAACCACTTTCTTTCTCAACATGGGCTTTAAACCTTTTGAAGTTTTCAAACACCTGCGATTTTTCTTTCAAAAAGTAACCCATGTTTTTCTTGAAAAATCATCAAAAAAGAGAAGGAAGTATTTACTTTTACCGAACGATTTTGGCTTGATAGTACCGCATACATCGGTATAAATAAGTTCTAACGGCTTTTGAGATCTTATGATTGACTCTTTTGGAAAGCTCATTTTGAATATCTTTCCAAGTAGACACCCTTCACAAACTTGATTTGGATGGTTGATGCAAGGTAATCCTCTTACCATTTCCTTTTTTGAAAGCAACTCCAAACTTCCAAAGTTGAGATATCCGAACCGAAGATGCCAAAGCCAAGACTTCTAAATCTTTTGTCTCTTCAATGACGGTGACAATGTGCTCAAATTTTGGATCCAACGATCTAAGAACCTTTTCCATGATTCTTACATCATTTAGCTTCTCGCCATTTTTTTTAGGTTGTTAGTAACTGTCAAAACTCTTGAGAAATAATCAGAGACGAGTTCACCTTCTTTCATTTGTAATGCTTCAAACTCTCCTCTTAAAGTTTGAAGACGTACCTTTTTGACTTGATCGACACCCTTGTAAGATGTTCGAAGCTTTTCCCAAGCTTCTTTGGCCGACATAGCTTCCTCGACTTTCTCAAACGTATCTTCATCTAATCCTTGATAGATTAGACAGAGAGCTTTCTTGTCTCTCTTCCTTGAATCTCTCAAACTATCTTTTTGAGTTTGAGAAAGGTTACCTTCATTCTCCGGCACAACAAAACCTTTCTTGACTATCTCCCACACATCATGTGCCCTAGGATAGCCGTCTTTCGTAGACTCTAATTATCATAGTTGCTCTTTGTGAGCATCGGAACTTGGAAGGGAACACCGTTACTCGCCATTTTCAAAATGATCTTCTAGTTCTGATACCACTTTGTTGGAAGTAAAAAAATTATTTGGAAGTGTTTAAGTAATGGGAGAGTAGAAAACTTAGAAAGAAGAAGATTTTATTTGTATTAGAAAACTTGAGAGGATGATTACAAATGAAGGTGGAGAGGTATTTATAGCCTCCAAAACACAAAATATCTTAAATATTTTAATATAAAATCTAGAGAGTTCTAGTATAATTATCTAGATTTTTTAATATATCTAATTCTAGAAAAACTCTAGATATTTTTTTGTAAGTTTCTAGAAGTTGGATATGTTGGATTGGGCCCAAATGATTTAAATTTGATCTAAAATCAAGTTTATTTATTTTCAACAGATGGATCCTTGAGATTCTCCTGCCATGCAGAGCAAAGGGTGACAACTTTAATTGGAGCTTCATTTTCAGAATATCTGCAGTTGCAAAGATTCACGAAGGGTTTCACCTCAAGTTCTCCCGTAGTTTTTACCCCAATATCGGTCTGGGCACCCAACAATCCAGTCAAACCCTGAAAAAAAAGTTTTCCAAGTGTTCAAATCACAAACAACATTGCAGTATTCCAAGTGTGGAATAACACACAGATTATTCCAACTTTGGTTGTTGTTGTAGGCAGTATGCATTTTACAGAAAAGATATTGTGGTAGGTTTTTGTGAATTTTATCATAGTCTACAGCAGTCATAGTCTCATAGATTGTAAATTCTGTAATCTTATCAAATGAGAACTCATCTTCTATGCTTTCTCCCAACGAGGCTGACTTTGATGCTAGGCTAGATATCTTCCCAGCAAAATCATCACTCCATCCCATCAAAGGTTTATTACATAATCAGTATATAATTGTAAGTTCGATTGTCAACAGAAAGTATTCAACAAACTAGAGTGTTTGACCATGTTTGCAGCACTTACAGACGCGAGAAAAAAAAGAGAACAATTTCAAACGGAACATTGTTATCAAATGTAGGCTCGTAGAGAAAGCTATTTTGCAGCGCTGAGTTCATCTGCTCTAGCCCTTCTAACTCAGATTTCTTGTCCTCCAGATTTTTATTCATCTCCCTCATTTTCTCCTTGACCCCCTCATCATAATCATCCCCCAAATGTTTTATCACTTGCAATTTGCCTTTTAGCTCTTGAATGTCCATCTCCAATTTCTGTTTAGTGTCTAGTCCTTCTCAAGCTGAAGGATCATGTTCAAAGCCTCTTCGTTTTGCCTCTGAGGATTAAGAAGGATATAGTTTCAAACTCAGACACAAATAAGGGAAAGCTTTTTTCCCTCAATTTTGGGATTAACTTTGTAGTCAGTTTAAGTAGTTTACTTTGAAATATACCTTACGCTCCTCTAAAAGTCTCAAGACGCTTTTATCAGCGTTTTTCTGCTCACAGGAGGCTAACTGTAGGGATATGTTCAATATCACACTGCCAAAGCAAAAAAAAAAAAATATAAAATGATCATTGGTACCTCGGGAAAAGATAAATGTATCATACTAACTATGTATATTATCCTTTTCTTGTCTTTATCAAGCTTTTGTCTCTCCAGTTCAGTGAGTGCTTCCTTTTTGTACAATTCTTTGGACCAAGGCTGCAATGTTCGCATCTTAAAATCCAGTTCATCGCTTAGCCTCTCTTTTTCAGCTAGGATCCTCTGGATACACTGTGAAGCGACATCTGCAGCATCTTCTTTGTTTCTGAGGAGATAAATTATAAGAAATAGTCAGATACCCTAATACATGGCACATGCTATATGACGTCGTAAACATATCAGTGTCTCAGTAAATACCGGCTCCATAAGCTTTGTGCAAGGTTTTTCTTCTCTTCTAGGACATTCTGCAGTGACACTGCCGTCTTATTGTAATTGTATTGGACCCTGCTCAGATCCTCATTTGTCTCTGAATATTGCTCAGGTCCTCTCAGCCCATTCCTTTTTGATGCACCCTTCATTCTCAAATTCCTTTTCAAGCTCTGTGCTCTGTGCATGGCACTCGCAAGCTCTTCGTGCTTACATGCTTGATTGGTGGGAAAGATACCTTTTCAGTATCCTTTCTCTTTGATCTGTCTGATCTATTTGAAATTTTGGTGCATCTTGCTACGAATCTTATCTTATTCGGTTAAAAGGTTGAATTTTTTGTTTGCTCAGCTTCTCTAGTTGTGTTATCTCTTGTTATATGAGTTTAATTTTGATATAGATGTGAGCTGGATTTGATAATGTTTATGAAGTTTCAAATTTAGAAGTTTTTTCCAGCAAAAACAAAAAACCAAAGCTTTTGCCTCTCAACTCTTTTTTCAGATTCTTTTGTGATAATTTTGATGTTGTTCATTCTGTACAATGGATCTCGCTACTTTTCAGAGTTTTGCAAGAGGTAACTTTAATGATATTAATGTGTAGCTTTAGTTTGCTTTAGACTTGGGCTTTGTCACCATCTCAAATCCTAGTTATGTGTATGTGTTATACTTGTTTCTATCTAGTTAAGTGTATTGATTTTGATATCAAGGGGAATTATTTGTTTGTGGATTTTTTATCACAAGGATCGATATTATATATCATCTGGTTGTTAGGTACTACACTGACTGTTTATATATGATGCACATGCTCTATGCTATTCTTGATAGTCTAATTTTACTAGTTAACAAAAATTCGATGTTGTTGGGGTTCAGATAGTTTCCTGTAGAAAGCTAATGTTATTTTCCTTTTTTCCTTTGTGCTTAAAATGGATATAGAGGGCTGCGAGACTTTTGTTACATATTTAAGTCTCTAAGGCAAAGCAACTTCAATCCATCTGCTTAATCCTCAGTGGGCTTCAAACATATACGGTTATTGTTATTGGAAATCAACTGAGTTTGCTAGTTCGAATTGCCAAAATTAACTATAAGTGCGTCCATGACAGAGTTATGGAAAGATGATTCTTTAGGATTTTGATCTTGGTTGTGTTAAGTATGCTCAGAAGAAGCATCTGAAGTTGCTTTCTTGATAACCCTCTTGCGTTGTTTATCTGCTGCTTAGTTATGAAATATCCTTCTATTACACAGGCATCTTTCATGAGACCAACAAAGGTCCTAGTTATCACGCCATTGAAGCATGAAACCAACATGGTCGTCTGAAACGTGTGCCAACAAACTAATGAAATATGAATGAAGGATCGATCGGTCTCAAATTCCTGACAGTTATAAGATCGATTTGGAGCAAGTGTGATCGATCGATATTAGTAGGATCGATCGATCACAGTGAGATTGATCGATCTCCTCTCTGCAAAAACGTGCTTGACCATTTTTCAAAGGGTTGAAAAATGATCCAAATTGCCCAAAAGTCGCCCAAGTTGCACCAAATATTCAAAGTGAGATGGTCTAAGACATTGGGAAGGTATAAAAGACATTGGGAAGGTGCAAGTTAGGAAGACTTAAGTGTTTTAACATATGTGTATACTTGTATGTATCCATTAGATATTTGTTTTGAATTTTGTAAAGTCTTTATATATATGTTGTATAGGCTCACAAAGAAATACATACAAAAATTATTCAGAAACTCTAAACTTGTTCTTCTCTTGGTTTCTCTTTGTTCTTTGTCATTTATCAATCTCTAAAACTCTAAACTCTCAAAAACTTTTATGTATTAGAGCAGAGTTAGATCTTAAAGCTCTGATTACTCTCTAGTTTGTTTTGTTCTTTAAGTTCTTCGTGTTCAAACGCTTAGAAGATGGGAGGCCCAAAACAGATTGTGTTGCCTGTTGTACTAAATATGAATAATTTTCTCCTTTGGTCAAGAACAGTGATAATATCGTATTTTACATGCTTTTATGCTTTAGAATAAGTTAGTTTTAGCCTTTATAACTAACATTTAGTGTAGTATTAGTGTTCTTGCATGTGGTTATATGTTTTTAGGTACTTGGAGCTAAACATGAGTTTTTTTTGAGATGTTTTTGGAGCCTACTAAAGCTTTCGGGAAGATTGGTGACATTGCTTGGATCATACACATTTGGAGAAGAATTTCACAGAGTCAGAAGAGGACAATATCGACCCCCATATCGACCTGTGGGGGTCGATATCATGTCCATAGAATTTCCAAAAAGGAAGAATCAATCCGTCAGAGAAAAGAACTCAATATCGACCCTAGCATCGACCAATCATGGTCGATGCTGGCCTCCGAAAAAGATGGAAAAATCCTTATGTGGCAAGATATGATTCGGACAACTAATCATTTCGAGTTTTAGGCTTCCAAGAACAAGATAAGGACGAAATGGAGAGATCGAAGAAACCCTAATACTATATAATCACTTGTAATCTCACTAGACAATACACAACTTTTCATATCCTAGATACACATCTCTTATCCTTGTAGCCACTATTTCATATCTAATAAAGAGTCCTTACTCTTTTTTGTTTTAAAGTAGATCTTTTAAACCACAAGGATGGTGGTCGATGATGGGATCTATGTTTTAAAGTTTATTATTGTACTTAACCGATCTATCTACTTTAGTATGCACAATAATACTGACTATTCTCTCATGGGAGATACTTAAGAGTACAACTAAATCTAGTAGGTGAAGTTGTCTATTTAGAAGTGTTTGATGCCACGAGAGTGGATTAAACATTCAGATCTCCATATTAGAGAGTCATAGCTAGTGTCGAATTTGTTGTTTGATAGGATTAATTATAGATCTGGCTTTGGCCAAGTTAGATTGAATATTTTAGGAGTATTTCGCCACGAGAGTGGGTTGTACTTTAGAAACAAATCAATCACTCAATTTGTATTCTTGAGGCGAGAGTCTAAGGATACTTGGTATTCGATGATGGGATTGTATGAAATGCATATCCAGTTTATCACGAGAGTGGATCTGGATATAGAGTCTAGCATACCACGAGAGTGGACTAGCAAGACATGGAAAATCCCTAGAATGGCAAATATAAATTATTAGATAAAATATGAATTCTAAACTTAGGATTATTTAATGTTTATTTAGTTCATGTTTAGTTTATTTACTGTTTTCTTAGTATAGATTTATTACTTTATTTATTTTATGCTTTTATTTATTTTATGCACATCAGCTTAGGAACCATACCCCCCAACTTTTATGTTTACGCTTAGATTAGATTTAATCTTGTATTCCCTATGTGTTATTCTCAGTCCCTGTGGATCGACCCCGTGTTACTACAATTGCATTTAATCGTGCACTTGCGATTTTATGGGTTAAACTCTCGAGATTCACCTCTCAGTGAAACCTGTGAAGAGGCATAAAAACTTCTCTATCAAGTTTTTGGCGCCGTTGCCGGGGATTGAAGCAATAGCCATAGAGATTTAGTCTAGATCTGAAACTAAGTTTTTTTGTTTTATTTTTATTGATTATTTATTTCTTTGAATTTGAGGTGATCACCAAATTTCCAGAACGAAGTCCCGAACAAGAGCATCGACCAATCTGGATCGATGCCATGCCCATCGGTCCACCACATCGACCTATCCTGGTCGATTCCAGACTTGTCGGACGTCTCCATCGGTCTAACTGGACTGATACTGCTGCTGCCTAGAGCATTGGACCTCCCCATCGCCCCTCAACGATGGATGGTCGTAGCATCAGGCATATATATCGACCAATCATGGTTGATCCCTGTTCTGGAGATAACGAGAATGCTACCTTGGCGCCACGATCATACTCAATGAAGGAATCTCTTGGTGAAGAAGCCATTAACAATGACTACACTCCTGCTGGGGAGAAATCCATTCACCATACCGACTCCGTAGTGATCAATTCGAGGAACCATCACACAACCACTTGCCATCGTCTCCACATTCATCCAACCACTCTATGCAGTCGTCGAGCTCACGACGTTCAAAAAAGCACCTTACCTTTGTACATACAATTTTCTTTTAGTATTTTCATTTTTTTTTTCTTTAGTTTTTGGTTTTTCTATTCTTTTTTGTTTTTGTTTCTTGTTTTTCAGGTTTTCTTCACCATAAAAAAAAAAACAAAATCAGGACTTGCACATATGGGAGCTGCCAACCCACAACCGATAAGAGAATCACTGTAAGTTTTTTTCTTGCTTTTTTCCTTTTCATCTTACATCACAACGAGGACGTTGTGAAATAAGTGTGTGTGGGGGGGGGGGTGGAGTCTTGCTATTAATGGAGGTAATTTTTTTCCTTGACATCTTTTGATGTAAGTTTTACCATAAGTTTTTCGCATTTTGAGAGATTGTTACACTCTTTTCCTCGTTCATAAGTTCAATAACATGTGAAAAGGTTTTTAATGAGGTAACATTTGAACTTGTTAATTTTGTTATTTGTGTTTATGTTTGGATTCTGTGTGGATAGTGTTTGATCTTTACTAAGAAACGTGGAAAACCCATAAGTGGATCAACGAACCCCAAAAAGATCATTCTTTCGAAGACTTTGGCAAATCAGAATTGACTTCTCACCGTAATGAACCTTAAAACTCTCGATTTGGGGCTTGAGATGCATGAGACATGATACCTCTATGAGATCCTCCAAGACACGTCTATTTGGGTACATCTCCCCTCTTCCTTCCCTTCTGTAAAAAAAAAGAAAAGGATATCGGTAAGAAAGAAATGAACCGGGCATTCGAAGCTACCACTCTTAATGTTCGTGTCTCATGAAAACCTGTCCAAAAATAGAAAAGAAAAGGCGATTGATAGAAAAAATAAAATGATACCCTAGAAAAGTAGGGAAAAATCAGTTCGACCTTGAAGTGAGAAAAGGGAGAGGAAATGATTTGTACCAAGACACTCTTGAGCTTACAGAAATACGAAAGAGTAAATGTTCGTGTTTTATGATTAATACTCCCAAGTTGAAAGCTCATACTTAGAATGAAAAGAGAGATTGATGATGAGGAGTCAAAGTTCGAAGGAGGAGTGATATGAACTAAGGTGCGTTGCTATGCTTATGGTGAAGTACATGGAGTACGTTAGAGACCATTCTACTTCCACAAAGACGAAAAATATTTAACACAACAATGTCACAAGGTACAAGTTCACTCTCTTTATCTTTATTTGTTTTCAAAAAAATAACTTTACCATGCTTGACTTTTGTTTGCTTTAGGACAACCAAAGGATAAGTATGGGGTAGTTGATAGCTTCGTATTTTACATGCCTTTATGCTTTAGAATAAGTTAGTTTTAGCCTTTATAACTAATATTTAGTGTAGTATTAGTGTTTTTGCATGTGGTTATATGTTTTTAGGTACTTGGAGCTAAACATGAGTTCTTGAGATGTTTTTGGAGCCTACTAAAGCCTTCGAGAAGATTGGTGACATTGCTTGGATTGTATATATTCAGAGAAGGATTTCACAGAGTCAGAAGAGGACAATATCGACCCCAATATGGACCTGTGGGGGTCGATATCATACCCATAGAATTTTCTGAAAGGAAGAATCAATCCGTCAGAGAAAGGAACTCAATATCGACCCTAGCATCGACCAATCAGGGTCGATGCTGGCCTCCAAAAAAGATGGAAAAATCCTTACGTGGCAAGATATGATTCGGGTAACTTGTCATTTCGAGTTTTAGGCTTCCAAGAACAAGATAAGGACGAATGGAGAGATAAGGACGAATCAGGGACGATAAGATAAAACCCCCAACCTTTATATTTTGCCTAGATTATATTTATTCCTGTAATCTCTGTGTAGTTATTCTCATTCTCTATGGATCGATCCCGATTATACTACAACTGTATTTAACCGTGCACTTACGGTCACATCGGGTTAAACTCTCGAGACTACCTTATAGGTAGCGCTCAGATGAAACTTGGTGAGAGCTAACAAATACCTCTAATCAAGTTTTTGGTGCCGTTGTCAGGGACTATAGCAATAGCCATAGGGATTTGGTCTGAATCTGATACTAGATTCCTTTTTATTTTCATATTTAGTTTAATTTTTGTTTTTTGGTTTTTCAGGTTTATACTCGAAAAAAAATGAACCAGTTGGACTGGGTAGTAAGCACAGTAGGCATGGTCGACGAGCCAACAAGCTACCTTCTACGCACGGGGATCCGACCACCACCGGTGGTGGATGTTAAATACGAGATCGAGATCAGCTTGGTTAAGATGATCCAAGGCGATAAGTTTCATGGTTTATTAACGGAGAATCCTATGGATCATCTAAATCAATTCAACATGTTATGCGACTTGGTGAAAATAGACGGTCTCTCTAAAGATGCACTAAAACTTCGTTTATTCCCATTTACGCTTGGGGGTAAAGCACACAATGGGAGAAACATATTCCATCGAAAACCGTTACAACGTGGAGTCAATGCCGAAAAGCGTTCCTAAGAAAGTTCTTTTCAAACTCTATGATAATTCATTGAAGAAACAAGATATCAAACTTCACACAACAAAACACTGAGAACTTTGGAGAAGCGTGGGAGAGACTAGGAGGCTACACCATGCAATATCTTCATCATGGATTCAGCGATGAGTCATAACTTTGCATTTTCTACCGAGGAGTGACACCTGAGTACTGTATGTTACTAGACGCAGCTAGCCGCAAAACTTTCTTGGGGTAAGATGCAAATCAAGGGATGACCCTAGTAGAGAACTTAGCTCAAAATGACGCAAGCTTTGGAGGGGACTACGATCGAATGAATAGACACCTTGACATCCTAGAGGACAAGGAGAAGCTGACCATGGCAGCATTGAATGAAAAGATAGACAGATTTCTAAAATCAAAGCAAAGGTCAGGAAACTACGACAAAAAAATTTTAGACGATCGAATGCTTTTCAAGGATGGATATGCTAAAGTATACTATGTCAGAGAGCACCAACCTCACCATCCTACGGAGTAGTCTTGTCCCGGAGGAAAAACGCTATGTACCAATCAGCAACAACAATCAACAACAATTCCAAGGAGGATCAAATGCACAACAATCCAAGGAAGCGAAGTTCGTGGGTATGTTGCAACGAATCATGGACGCAAGCTAAATGTAGTGCTTAGTTTGGTGAAAAGTTTGAAAACATTCACGGGCAGTGCCACGAGCTGGACAACAAATTCGACAGATTAGCCTCCCGAATCGACGTTTTGGAGACTAAAACGGGTCAAGTTGTAACCTCATCTCAGAGTACTCAAGGTATGCTTCCTGGTAAACCCGAAATGAACCATGAGGAGTATGTGCACGTCATGACAATCAAGAGTGGCGAACAATTGGAGGAAAACGTTTCAACAATGTTTCTTACGGAGCCTATCAAGCAGATGTGTTGACCATATCAGGTAAATGCTCTCCCCACCGAGTATCACCATCGAGCAGAAGAGGTCGATGTGATTCCAGGAGGACCTATTAAGCATACACATCGACCAGGAGGGGTCGATGCCAAGCTGACGATAGAAGACATCGACGCAAGCATCGACCAGGAGCGATCGATGTAGTTTTGGGGCCCTTCTAGGAGTAACCACTAGACATGCACATCGAGTAGAAGAGATCGATGCACTATCAAAAGAAACCATCGGACACCTGCATCGACCATATCAGGTCGATGCACCTTTGAAAACTACCGAGACCGCTCACACTTGTCTGAAATGTCTACATGTCACACTTGGAGGCATAGAACATGATTATGAGCCGAACAGAAGCTGCAACATCATCACCAACATGAACAACCCCAGAGAACACCCTCTCCCGTTTAGTAAAGAAGAAAACAACCCCTCGAGACCGAAGTTCTTTGGTGGAAATGTTGAGAACAATCAAAAGAGGATATTCGAATTCATCGACCCAAACAAGCAGGAAAGGTTTCAGATGTCGGTGAAATGAATCCCGGAGACAAGATCATTTCAAGAAAAAGACCCGGTTATAACACTTTTCAAGAGGGAAGATCCCTGCCAATACAAAGTCCCATGTTCTTTCCAAGGTTTTAAGTTTGATGACACTCTATGTGACTCCGGAGCAAGCATCACTATCGTGTTCGTGGACAGAGCTAAGCTGATGGGAATCACGAATCTTCAACCATCGAAGGTTCAAATTGGACCTGCCAACGCCGAAGTAATGAGTTCAAAAGGAGTAGGTAAAGATGTCATGGGTTGGATCAGGAATTGTAGAGTCCCTACGGATTTCCACATACTTGACATGAAGGCTGATGATGGTACTCAAATGATCCTTGGACTCATATTCCTTACAACGGTTGGAGCGGTGATCGATTGGCCTAATCGACGAGTCTTGTTAATATTATAACAAAGACGTGTTCTATAATGTGATCCTGGTTGACATACCTCGACCACATCTTTCAAAGAGGATTTTCTCTCCCTTCCCTTCGGTAGAAAAGAAAAGGATATAGGTACTAAAAAAGTGAACCGGGCGTTAGAAGCTACCACTTTTAACATTCGCGTCTCATGGAAACCTATCCCAAGAAAGAGAAAGGAAAAGGTATGGTACTAAAAAATTGAATCGAACGTTGGAGGCTACCACTTTTAATGTTCGCGTCTCATGGAAACCTGTCCTAAGGAAAAGAAAGAGCGGAAAAGAAAAAAGCGATCGATAAAAAAAATAAAATGATACCGTAGAAAAATAGGAAAAAATCGATCGACATGGAAGTGAGAAAAAATAGAGGAAAGGAATTATACTAAGACGGTCTTGAGCTTACAGAAATCCGAAAGAGTAAGTGTTTGGGTCCTTTGATCTATATTTCCAAGTCGAGAACCCATACTTAGAATAAAAAAAAGAATCAACAATGAGGAGTCTAGGATCAAAGGAGGACCGTTCGAACTAAGGTGAGTTGCTATGCTTATGGCGAAGTACATGGAGTACGGTAGAGATCATTCCGCTTCCACAAAGACGAAAAGCACTAAACACAACAATGTCACCAGGTACAAGTTCACTCTCCTTATCTTTATTGTTTTTCGAAAAATAACTTCACTATGCTTAGCCTTTTATTTGCTTGAGGACAAGCAATTGAAAAGTGTTGGGGAGTTGATAGAGCTCATATTTATATCTTTTTACGTATTATATATAGACTAATATCATGCATTAGAACAATCATTTAAGACTATTTAGTGCATTTGCATACATTTATATATTTATAGGCACTTGGAGCAAAACCGGTGTTTCTATAGTGTTTAAGAGCCTTAAGAAGTCATGAGAACGTTGGAGGTACTTGCCATGGTCGCGGATGATCACAAAAAGTTTCTTTGGAGCTATAAAGCCAAGCATCAACCCAGTGCATCGACCAATCCAGGTCGATGCTTATGCAGAAAAACTATTTTTACTATAGCACCGACCCGGAGCATCGACCGTGAGCGCCCGATGCATTTCTAGAGAAAATCACATCGACCCAGAGCATCGACCATGGGTGCTTGATAGAGCACATATTTACATGTTTTTACATATTCATATAGACTAATATTATGCATTCTAGTTAGCATTTAGGACTATTTTAGTGCATTTCCATATGTTCATGTGTTTACAGGTACTTGGAGTAAAATCTACATTTTCTTAGTGTTTTGGAGCCTTAAGAAGCCATGGGGACTTAGGAGCCACTTATTCAGGCCAAGAACCTCAAGGAAAGCTTCCCGAGAAGCTTCACAGAAGAAGCATCAACCATAGCATCATCGACCATGCATAGTCGGTGTTGTTTCTGATAATCACATTTCATCATGCATCGACCGTACATGCCCGATGCTAAGCCATGACGAAAACCATCAACATAAGCATCGACTCGAGCACAATCCAGACGCGAGCACCCAGTCTGGCTTCGGGAGCACGTGCTCGCCAGGGTGCTCCGAAGAATTAATAAGGGTTTCGACTTTTTACCTAATTTTGGGCATGCTGACGTGGACATAAATAGAGGGGGCCGCCAGTTAAAAGAGCAGACGTTCTACAGACCTAGGGGCGCTTCTTCTTTCTCTTACGCTCTCGTTTCCTTTTTGTTTTGAGGGATTTTGTTCAGGGATTCTCTTCTCTTGTTTTCTTCTTCTCCAGACTTTAGATTTTTGGTTCATGCTTGTAAGATTCAGAGGATCAACCACTACCTTGTTTGAGAAGAATTCTGAACCTTATTCTATTTCAATATTATTCATGAATTCCTTTTTATCCATTGTTGTGAATTGTTCTTCCATGGCTGAGTAGTTTCATTAGCTAGATTAGGGTTTTCAATGGTATTTATGAATTGATAAGTTGAGCACAGATAGGATCCTTGTATATGTGGTCTTCGCCAATAGTTATACTTAATGCTTAGATTAAACTGATCACTTAGTCTATGATCTTAGGTTAAACCTATTCATGAGAGTGTTTTAGGTTGCTAGAAGAGACATTGGTGAGCATTCATTCGTAGGCAACGAGAGTTGGTGCGGTTGCTTGTGAACATATTGAATCAGTACATTAAGGCTTATCTTCATCCCTAGGTCCAAACGAGAGTTTAGGTATTTAGGTTGTTAGATAAAGAGTTCTGCGCCACGAGAGTGGGTCGTTCTTATTTTTATATTTGAGTTCTAGACTTGTGCTGAATTTAATCCTGAATAGATGCTCAAGTTTCATCTCTGAATACCGGAGAAATACCCTAGTCTAGTGCCTTTTAATTATTGAATTTACATCGTTTTATTTGTTTGCAACTCTGTCACCAAAACAACTTCATATTCTGTCTTAGCTTTATTTTAAAATCTCACAAAATCATAGTGTAACCTTGGTCTCTGTGGATTCGATTCCTTTTATACTATTGCGATTGTCTGTGCACTTGCAGTAATTTAATTGGGTTAAAACTCTGTGTATTAAGTTTTTGGCGCCGTTGCCGGGGACCAACTGCGTTACCTTTGATTTTTGATTTTAGATATAGTCTAAGAAACTACTAATTTTCTTTTCTCTTTTCCTTCTCCTTGTGTTTCAGGTGCATGACCAGTAAAAGAACAAGAAGAAACTGCACCGAGACTTTAGTTAACATCTCAAACGCCGATCTAGCTAGATTGGAACGAGAGAATCGACAGCGAAGGCTCACGGCTGACATGGCTGAGCATGATAACGAAATGGCTGCTCAAGTTCAGTTGCTACGTGATGAGATAGAGCAGATACGGAGAGAAAGACAAGAAGCTCCGCAACCACAGCCGGGTATTGGCGACGCGGACAACCCGCACGCCTACTATCGAAACCGAGCTGCCATCGTGCCTCCTACTATTCAGAGGCAAGACTTTGAAATCAAGCCTCAGTTGATTTCGTTGGTAAAGCAACACCTCTTCCACGGGCTTCCAGCTGAGATTCCGATGGACCATATCGAAAATTTTGAAGAAATCTGCAGCACCACGGGTTCTAATGGAGTGCCTAGCGAGTTTCTCAAGTGCAAGTTGTTTCCTTTTTCACTCGCGGACAAGGTTTCACGTTGGTTAAAATCACTGCCATCAGGTTCATTGACGACATGGGCTGAAGTTAGAGCAGCGTTTCTGGATCATTTTTACACCAAATCGAAAACCGCCGCTTTAAGGAACAAGATATCTTCGTTCCAACAGCATTCTGGAGAAGCTTTCTGTGAAGCTTGGGAAAGGATGAAGGAGTACAGAAGAGAGTGTCCTCACCACGGGTTTAAGGATGAGCAAATCCTAGGAATTTTCTATGATGGTGTTGAGTGGGATTATCGGAATGCGTTGAATGCGGCCAGCAATGGCGATTTTATGACCAAGACTAAGGAAGGCGCTTTTGCGCTAATTGAGAACTTAGCTTCGAGCTCCAGCAACAAGTCTCCTGAGTATGATAGATCTAAGAAAGTGAATAGCACGGAGACGCAAAAGATTGATGAGCTGACAGCAAAAGTGAATCAACTCCTTAGGGGAAACAAATCGGTACATTTTGTCGATGAGAGTGGTAATGTGCCTATTTCCCAAGAGTTTGAAGAAGATGATGATGCTAGTATGCAAGAGATCAATTACGTGAGTGGGCAAGGGTATGTTCAGAATCGTGGATTCAATGCTAACTATAGGAGCCACCTGAACCTTTCTTACCGAAGCACCAATGTGGAAAACCCACAAGACCAAATCTATCCGCAGCAAGGTGGAGGTATGAATCAGTTGCCACAGAAACAAAGTTTTCAGAAGTTCTACTCCAGCAACCAGCAAGGGAAACAATTCGTCCCTACTTAAAATCAGAACCGATTCCAAGGAGGAACTCAACAACAGCCAAGCTTCGCAAACGCTCAAGTATCAAACGCTGCGCCAAGCTCTCAAGACGAACTGAAAACCTCATGCAGCAGCTCTTGATGAATCAGCAAAAGGCAGCAACTGAGATTAATGCTAAGGTAGATCACATGTATAATGATCTCAATGCGAAGTATGAAGCCGTTACCGCTCATGTGAAGAAGCTAGACACGCAAGTTGCACAAACTGCTGACACGATTAAGCGACCTAGTGGGACTCTTTCTGGGAAAGGAGAAATGAATCCCAGGAATGAATATGTCAATGCAGTGGAGTTGAGAAGTGGTAAAACGTTGGCGCCTCCAACTAGTCCCAAAATCACTAGAAAAGGGAAGGAGAGTGTTATGGAGCACAACACCCAAGGGAAAAATATCACCACTGATGAATATATTCTGGAACATGGTTCACACTCAGGAATACAGGTTGAGACTCCACCGGCCGAATCTCAGGCCAAACCAAGCGAGCACCCAAATCCTCCTCGGGAGCACATGCTCCAACAGGGTGCTCCCGCCAAATCTGCAGAAACTCCTCCTGAGAGAGTACGTGCCCAGAGTTCCTTATCCAGTTCCTCCAAAGAAAACTTGGAAGGATTTGGAAAATGCTAAGTGTAGGGAAATGTTGAAAGACTTAACGGTAAAGAGCTGGTGGCTAGAAAGGTTGTTGAAGAAGAGAGTGTGATGATGGTAACAAAGGAATGCAGTGCAATTCTCCAAAACAAGGTGTTGGCAAAGAAGGGTGATCCAGGAAGATTCGTGATCTCGGTTAAAATAGGGCCAACGACCTTTGCTTGCTCTCTTTGTGACTTAGGATCAAGCGTCAATCTGATGCCATACTCCGTGGCAAAACGCTTGGGATTCACGAAATTCAAGCCTACCAAAATATCATTGGTGTTCGCTGACAGGTCAACAAAGCTACCAGTTGGGATAATTGAGGATTTGCATGTTCGAATAGGAGATACACTCATTCCAGCAGACTTCGTGGTTCTGGAGTTAGATGAGGAGCCAAGAGACCCGCTGATCTTGGGGCGTGCATTCTTATGTACAACACGCGCAATTATAGATGTCGAAGAAGGGGTTGTCGATCTTCGGTTGGGAGACATGCTGGTAAGGTTTGAAATGAACAAGCTCCTCAACAAGCCAATGATGGATGGACAAACATTCGTGGTTCATGATGGTTCAGAAATAGCTGAGGAGGTAGCTGAAGAACTATTGGCGGATGACCCATTGGAAGTAGCCTTGACTAAGGTTGGGGGTGAGCACGGTTTTCTGAGTGCAGACTCCGATGGTTTTGCAAAAATGCTAGATTCAAGCCACGTGATAGAGAAGATGGTTGCATATATGAGTCTGGAAGAGGACGAAAAGGCGACAGAAAAAAATTTGACGGGAGCACATGCTCTAAAACAGCGAGCACATGCTCCAGCCGATTCGATTAACTGCGCTTGGAGCGAGCTGAAGGCTCCAAGGCCCGAGCTAAAGACCCTTCCAGCTGGGCTCAGGTACGCGTTTCTTGGCCCTAACTCTACATACCCTGTGATAGTAAACGCGGCCTTGAATAATGTTGAAGTTACCCTGCTTTTGTGTGAATTGAGAAAATATAGGAAAGCTTTAGGGTACTCACTTGATGATATCACTGGAATTTCTCCAGATTTGTGTATGCATAGGATACATCTAGAAGATGAATCAATGACTTTTGTCGAGCATCAGAGACGGCTAAACCCGAATCTAAAAGATGTCGTCAAGAAAGAGATAATGAAACTTCTAGAGGCTGGTGTGATCTATGCTATT
The DNA here is from genome assembly GCA_026770425.1 of Boechera divaricarpa. Taxonomy (NCBI): domain Eukaryota; kingdom Viridiplantae; phylum Streptophyta; class Magnoliopsida; order Brassicales; family Brassicaceae; genus Boechera; species Boechera divaricarpa. The sequence continues at coordinate 3,717,248 of CM049186.1, read as the reverse complement.
TCTGATAGCAAATGGGTTAGCCCTGTGCATGTAGTTCCTAAGAAAGGAGGGATTACTGTAATAAAGAACGATAGGAATGAATTGATACCAACTAGGACAGTAACCGGACATAGGATGTGCATAGATTATCGGAAATTGAACGCTGCTACTCGCAAGGATCATTTTCCGCTGCCCTTTATTGATCAAATGCTTGAGCGCTTGTCTAATCACCCTTACTACTGTTTCTTAGATGGTTATTCAGGTTTTTTTCAGATTCCCATCCATCCCGATGACCAAGAAAAGACGACGTTCACTTGTCCTTACGGAACTTTCGCATACCGCCGTATGTCGTTCGGTTTGTGTAACGCGCCAGCGACTTTCCAACGTTGCATGATGTCTATTTTTACTGACCTTATTGAGGATATTATGGAAGTTTTCATGGACGATTTTTCTGTGTATGGGAGTTCATTTTCTGATTGTTTGTCGAATTTGTGCAGGGTTTTGCAGAGATGTGAGGAGAAACACCTTGTTCTAAATTGGGAGAAGTGCCACTTCATGGTACGAGATGGGATAGTGCTTGGACACAAGATATCTGAAAAGGGGATTGAAGTGGACAAGGCAAAGATCGAGGTGATTATGAGCTTGCATCCGCCAAATTCGGTAAAAGGGATCCGCAGTTTTCTGGGACATGCTGGATTCTACCGCCGTTTCATCAAGGATTTTTCGAAAATTGCTAGGCCTCTCGCGAGATTGCTGTGTAAGGAGGTGAAGTTTGAGTTCGATGATGCATGCTTAGAGGCCTTTCACACTATTTAGGGGGCTTTGGTTAGCGCTCCGATTGTTCAGCCACCAAATTGGGACTTGCCTTTTGAAGTCATGACGGACGCGAGTGATTTTGCTGTAGGGGCTGTGTTCGGCCAGAGAATAGACAAGAAATTACATGTTGTCTATTATGCTAGTCGGACTATGGATGAAGCGCAGTGCAAGTACGCCACAACCGAAAAGGAACTCCTAGCCATTGTTTTCGCTTTTGAGAAGTTTCGTTCATATCTTGTGGGTTCAAAAGTGATTGTCCATACTGACCATGCCGCCTTGAAATACTTGCTAACCAAGAAGGATGCCAAGCCTAGACTTTTGAGATGGATCTTATTGTTGCAAGAGTTCGATCTAGAGATTAAGGACAAGAAAGGGGCTGAAAATGGGGTAGCTGATCATTTGTCCAGAATGAATATTGAGGAGGGAACACCTATGGATGATACTCTGCCCGGTGAAGCAGTTTATGCAATCAGTGTTGGTTTCGTCGGCGAGCACTCAGACGAGGACCCGCTCGGAGCACGTGCTCTGGAATGTTTCTTCAGTTCGATTAAAAGGGGACACCAACCCAATTTTCCCTGGTTTGGAGAGATAGCCAACTTCTTAGCTGCTGAGAAGGAACCTGAAGATTTCGTGGGAAACAAAAGAAGGAAATTCCTTAGAGACGTAAAAAGGTACTTTTGGGATGAACCGTTTTTGTATAAGCATTGTTCAGATGGGATATTCAGGAAATGTGTGGCCGAAGAGGAGATACCAGGGATCCATAGTTCACCATAGTTCACCATATGCTGGACACTTTGCCACTTTCAAGACGGTTTCAAAGGTTTTACAATCGGGTTTTTGGTGGCCTACGATGTTCCGAGATGCTCAGCAGTTTATATCTAGATGCGACGCCTGTCAGAGGCAAGGGAACATCAGCAAGCGAAGTGAAATGCCTCAGAACTTCATTCTGGAAGTTGAGGTTTTTGATGTGTGGGGGATTGATTTCAAATAATGTCCCTCATAATCAAAATGTATGAGAGTGAGCTGCTTTTTATTCATTGTACCCTGAAAATAATATCAACATTCAGTAATACAAATATTCTTAGTAATACCAGTTATATTCAGTAATAGAAATATGCTTAGTAATACCAGTTATATTTAGTAATACAAATATACTTAGTAATACCAGTTATATTAAGTTATACAAATATACTTAGTAATACCAGTTGTATCAGTAATACATTTTTCCGAAGTAATACACAAAATCGAGCTTCGATTCCGCATACCCGTCACTCATCCACTACAATATCTCCAAATTTATGATATACATTACCTCAAACGAGCTTCAGTTAACAGAAAAGAGCTTCACTCGAGCTCCAACCTCCAAGCTCCGATGGTGGACGGTGATGGTTCAGAAGCTTCAAAAACACCGGCCAATGGAAGAAACAAAGCTCCTTTCGACCTCTCTTTCGATCTCTACTGGCGGACAGAAGCTTCAAAACTCTTTTTTCCTCTTCCAAAACGAATCAATGCGGACGATTGGAGTAAATGTGGAGGTGAAGAAGTAGAAACAAGAACGTAATGATGAGAGAGTCCGTTCGATGTGGTTGTGCAGTGGGCCCATTTCGTTTTTTATTTAATTGTATGAGGATAGATATGGGTTGGTTGGATTATAAATATAGGATGGATTATATTAGTATTTTAATCTAAAGGTAGTTTTGAGTTTTTGGGATTTTTTAAAGGATGAGGGATATTGAGATTAAAGGTGGGTAAATTAGGTTGATGTTTGAATTGTACAGGGTATGTTTGCCTTTGATCTACAAGTGAGATTGAGCGTTTATAACCGAGCAACAATCGTAACAAACTAAATTCAATTAACCAATTAAGTATTGACACATCAATCTAACCAATAAGGTGATGACACGTGCACAGCTTCTTCCATTCATTCAATGGAGCCTTATACACAGCTCATATCAAACTTTCTGGTCCATTCTCAGTCTTTCCTTCCAAGCCAATCTTCTGTAATTGCAAAGCCTCCGTCTCAACCCAAGTTTCTTCCATTCTCATTTCCTGCATCACCTGAGTTCCCGGGACGCCTCATATGGATATGGACATGTCCAATTGACAGCTCTAATTTTTGCCCTACCGTTACTAAATATCCTTTTACAGAAATCACCTAAAGTCAGTTACTACACTATACTGTCTCCATCTGTTGGTACTCTGTCTCCATATTTGACAATTTTTTAAGTTTGGGAAATTAGATATTGTTTTCTGCATATAAATGTATGTATCCACACTATCACCAATTTATTGTCTTCATGTTCCTCTGATATTTTCAAAAACGAGTTCCCCACCGAAGAAATATAATATCGTCTTTTGTTTATTATTATAGGACGACTTTAAAGTCAGGTTCTTAGCAGTTTCTCAGACGGACCTACTGAAAATAACATCCCAAGTTCTTTTTTCTATTTTTCATTTACAGAGATATGGAGTGTGGACAAGTCAATGACCATTCGCTACGTTTTTTTCTTTTCTTTTCCAGCCTCTTAAAATGTTTCTGCATCTTACTCTGATTTGTATTAACACCTCATAACAAAGGTTTGTATTAACACACATACTTCGTTTTTTGTATCACTGTCACAAAATTATATCGCAACTTATGAGTTGTGTTCTTGTATATTGATACATGTGTTCTATTTGTTATGCAAATAACATATACAGACATAACTATCTAGAATCTCTCTAGAGTATACGAGCTTCACGACAATTTTCTATTCACAAACTTGAAGATTCCAGTTTCAATTTGTGGAACATATCAGTATGTCAGAGGCGCTTGAATTCTCCTCTGAAATAAAAAAAGATTCCGAAACCGGCACAGCTGGAATTTGCTGCAAGACAGGCCTCGGAGGCACTTCAAGGGCTTCAAGGCTTCCTTCCATCATCTCTACCACTCTGTTCATTGGTGGACGGTTTGATGGGTAAGACTGAATACACCACAAACCCACCAATGTCATCTTCCTTGCTATCTCCTCTTCTTCGCTTCTGATTCCATTCTCGATAAGCCCTCCATTGTCTATCTTCTCAATATTCTCACTGTCTGCCTTCTCAAGATCCTTATAGATCCATTCTGGAAAATATATTGAGCTTGCATTCGATGCAGAATTTTGATCAACACTTTCTTTCTTCCTTGCACCTATCATTTCGAGGACCAACATTCCGTAGCTATATACATCCGACTTGTGAGAAACACTCCCATAAACTCGAGAGATCATCTCTGGTGCAATGTATCCTACTGTACCTCTTGTGTCTAACAATGATAAGATGCTTTCCTTCTTCTCGCAGAGTTTAGCAAGTCCGAAATCAGAAAGTTTGGGGCAAAGACTGTCATCCAACAGCACGTTCTGAGGTTTAATGTCGAAATGTACGATCCTAGTTTTGCAGCCATAGTGCAAATACTCTAGACCACGAGCAACTCCTAGCGCGATCCCATGTAGTGTCATCAAGTCCAAATTCATTGAGATCTTGTCTGAGATGAACTTATCGAGCGACCCATTCCCCAAAAACTCATATATAATTGCTCTTTTTGATCCTTCACAGCAGAATTCCAAGCAGTGAAACAATGTTGACATGAGAAGTGTGGCTCATGCTTGCAACTTCATTAATGAAATCTTCACCATCATTACCCTTTGATTCTTTTAAGACCTTCACCGCAACCATACGGCCATCACAAAGAGTTCCTCTGTAAACAATTCCAAATCCGCCTCTCCCAACCACTTCTGCAAATGACTTTGTAATTTTCTTCACTTGCACTTAGGTATAGTGTTTAAGTGGAATAAAAGCCTTCAGTTTCTGAAGTCTCAGTTGATCTGATGTTTTTCTCTTTCGGAAAATTTGGACTCCGAAGCAAGGGCACAATAAAATCAATAACGCAATGACAACTGCTAGTGAACACAAAACTAGTAAACAGAGAAAATGTTCGGTTACTGACTTTTTTAATCTAGAAAGATTAAAAACAATTTTTAATATCTTGGGCAGCAAACTAACCTATGAGAATCAAGGTCAACACAATCCCTGTAGAAACATTAAAATAAGTAAAGCAAGTCAGCATAGAACTAAATTTGATCTTGAAAGGGAACAAACATTAAGGAGCAATTAACTCAGAGAAGACTATGGTTAAGGGAAGATAACAAAAAAAGAAAGTTTAACTCCAGGAAAGCTTAAGCACCTATCATATATCGATTACGACGAAAAAATCCTGCATCTATAAAATGGCACCCAAAAAAAAGTCAGTTAGAGCTGAAGACTAAACTTTGAACTTTGAAACTAAGTAATCTTTTGGAAGAACATTTGGAAATGAGATTATGTACGACAGAAATCTTACCATCTTTTCGGCATTTACCATCTTCACAGTAGCACATGAACACACTTGAAGTTTTATTATATCCACAACGACCGCCAGAGTCTAGGCACCTCCAACAATCTGAGTTAAATTCAAGCAGAAAACCCTGTTCAAAAGCTATCTTCAGATTATCTGGATTTGGACTTCTCTGTAGATCGCTTAACGCTTGTCCAGACGCAGGAACGCTGACGTTTCTTTTGCACATTCCCCTGAAGTTGTTCAAAGGAGAGGAGAGGTTTCTCGTCACATAGTAACTTCTTCCGCCATCACAACCAAGCTCTTCTCCAACGTAAATGTTAGCAGGAATAGCCGATGAATTGAATTGGCAGCCGTAGTATAATGTTAGAAGCTCTGTGTCAGCAGTGAATGAAAGGACCGGATGGACGCTTTCGTTGAGTGGCGCATTTAGTGGGTTTGGGGGACAAAGATCGCCAATATAATCTGATCTTCCGAGTCTTATAGAACTGTAATAAAATTCTGATTCTAGGATTCTGAATTTAACAGAGGCGATGTTAAACTCTGCGAATCCTCCGCTACAGTTGAGCTTGAAGTTAGGGTGGCCACATGCTTCTCTGCCAGGTATCCAGAAGGGGTAATTCAGATATCTCTGACTGCCACAGCTAAACCTTTCACTGCATCGTCTATAAAGCTCATCAGCTGAAAACAAAAAAAAAACAAAAAAAAAAATAAGAGGAGAAAGAAACAGATTGATCGCAAGAAAATGATCGTCACTCAATAAGAAAACGGTAAGGAACAAGAATAAGAGGAGATTGGTTTTAGATTGACCAGCGCAATAACCAAGTTCGAGTTTGGTCCATTGTTTTTTCAGTTTCAGAGAATCTAAAGATATTGTGGAAGAAAAAATAAATAAAAAGGAGTGCGGATCAAGGCAAAGATCATTTACTAATGAAACTGACTGATAAACTTACTGGTAGCTGCAGAATCTGATGTTGTGATACGATGTTGTGGTACGCAACTAACTCCTCCTGACGGTGAGGTTACGTTACAGCAAATCTGTGTGGTACTGTTGAAACTACAGATTCCACGAGTGGATAAACATTCTTGACACGGTATCTCATCAATCACCAGCTTCACCTCAAAACCTATTCTTAGAGTACTTTCCAAATTGGTCAAATTCAACTCTCTCTTCTGGATTGAAACTCGTTGGAACGTTAACTGTGAAACTGTTTTGGCAAGAATACTGGTAATCAAGGCTATGAAACATTGAAAAAGTACCTAGAGCAGGACATGTATAACTCGAGCGGTAAGAAAGCTTTGGATCACAGTGGTAGAAAACGGTGAGGCTCTTGTAAGTTGGGGAAAGCTCAAAGATTTCGGGAGGCAAGGTTGTGGTATTGTATGCAGAGGAGGAGCAAAAAGAACCTAAAAGGTCTGATCTGGCAAGCGTAAGAGTGTTAGATGTTTGATTTATTTGACGAACATAGAACTCTTGATTTGAGATGAATAAAGAGGTGATGTTATTGTTGCATTGAAGCTCCAACAACGGATGACCGCAAGGTTTGTGACGATTGCCACCCCAGAAAGGGAAACCAGCAGTTATATTCCCACACTGAAAGAGAGTCTCACACCAGCCAAGTCCTTGTTTACTTGAAGCGCAAGGAAGATGGTAGAATAAGGAAAAGAGGAAGAACAAGATCAAACTAGAACTGAGGGGATAGTACATGATTTATCTGATCTATGAAGAGTGTGCCTTCTTGTTTTGGTTTATGTTAAATCTGTTTGTCTTCATCCTTTTAACATATCGACGACCATATACGATATAGAAGACTGGAAAAGTCAACCACTTTTAGAGTTTACCGTGTCAGTTAAATTGAATTTTCCCAACTAAAGTTGGATTCTTCTATATATTTTTATTTTTCTATTCTTTTGCTTTTTACTACGACGACTTCAAAGTCTGGTGCTTGGCATTTTCTCAGAAAGAACCTAATGGAAAAAACAATATCATAAAGGTAGGACCCTTTTTTACAAAAATTGACCAGCGCAATAACCATGTCCGAGTTTGGGCCATTGCTTTTTTAGTTTCAGAGAATCTAAAGATATTGTGGAAGAAAAAAAAAATGGAGTGTGGAATAAGGCAAAAAGCATTTACTAATGAAACTTACTGATATGTGGAAGAAGAAAATTCAATTAGTGAAAGAGAGTAATGACTAAATGCTAAGTTAATGCTAATTTGTTGGAGTTAGAAGAAGATTCAAACAAGTGAAGTTCCTTTATCTTGTATCAGCTTCTTGATTATGGGTGCTGATTGATATGTGAGGGTAGAAAAATTATGGTATGCATAATGAGAAATACTTATAAAATGGCATCTTACGATCAAGGGGAGTGATCCTAGGCTTATTTACAGTGGGTCTTGTGGTAGTGGTGTTATCTAGATTCTTCTAAGGTTGTGTTGCCTAGGTTCGTGGTTTGATTTTATCTTGGAAGAGGCTATTGCAACCACGATGGAAGATGTACGGGTTTTGGCTCAGAAATCTTTAATTAAACCATATAATAAAACCTTTGCTTTGCTCTGTTTTTCAGTTTCAAAGAATATTATATATTGCTAACTATGGAGTGTGGAATAGGTCAAAGAATATAATATATTGCATAACTACGAAAAACTGACTTGATAGCGAAAAAGAAAATGTAACACGGGAACAATGATATCTCAAATTAATACCCTATAATGATACTAAAGCGATTCTTTGATAAAGTTAGGGATCGAACACGAACTCAAGAAAACTCACGCGGTAGATAAAAGATGCAGATTGTGCTAAGCAAATAATAATTGATGAGAAAACAAATGATTAAATTAAACTTAGGTCGATTAATATGGAAGGAAACTAGGCTCAGAGAAATTCTCAGGAAAACAATGATAAATAACAATTAGTCAGTTAAAGTTCAATTCAATTAAGTGTCGTTCTTGAACTCAAACACGAAAATATAGTTAACCAACTGTCGTTGCGAAAACTAACTAAATCTAAAATCTAGAATTCCAAATCTCTTTGCAAATCCTACACATTAAACCAGCAATTAGTTCAAGTTTGATATGTTCACAATTCGATTAAACCAAATCTCTTTGCAGATAATCGAATTGCTCACCCTAGGTTTTATCAGATTACTCAATTGCACTGTCGTCCCTAATCGATTAATATAAGTTCTATGTTCTAGGTGATCAGACTAGAAATAGCTTTGAGAACAACCTATGGTGAAGAACTATTCAGGTTATGAACCCTAACAAATCAATCATCATAAGTCAGAGATATCCATATGAGAAAACCCTAAACCTAAAATGAGACTACTCGGACATGATGGATGAAACAAATAACATAACTGAATAAATTATGAAATTAAATATAACAAAAGAATAAAAACAAGGGTTCGGGATCTTCTTTATGATGAACAAAGTCTTGGATCCGTCTCCCTTACAAAAGCTCTCAAATCTCAATGGTGGCTCAAAAATAAAAGTGAAAAGTAAAATCTCCCGTCCCCCCACCTAATGACTAAAAACTTGCTTAAGTAGGTCTAAAATACGAGCTGGGTCTCTTTGTAAATAAGGGAAAGTATTGGGCTTCTTATGGTGAAAATTCTCTTCCTTGGATATCTCTCTATCTCCGCGTCAGTTACGTCGGTATCGATCGATACTCAGGCTTCAAAACGGGTACTTTCTTCGGTTTGCTCCAAAAGGCTCCAAATGGTTCCAAAATCTCCAATTTCGTCCCAAACGTGGTAAGACCTGAAAAGACTCCAGAACGATACAAAAACACTAGAAAGACTCGATAAAACAACTTATATCATGGCTAAAAACGGGTAAAAACCATGATATATCAAACAACTCCCTCAATATTTCCTCGTCGTTATTGCTGATTCCATTCTCGATAAGCCTCTTATTGTATCCCTTCTCATGATCCTTATAAATCCATTCAGGAAAGTACATTGAACTTGTGTTAAATGCAGAGTCTTCTACGGATGTTTTTTTCCTTGCTCCTATCATATTAAGAACTAACATCCCATAGCTATACACCTCTGATTTGTGGGAGACTCTCCCACTCATTTGTGCAATGTATCCTATCTTTCCTCTTGTGTCTAGTAGTGACAAGATGCTTTCTTTCTTCTCACAGAGTTTAGCGAGGACAAAGTCTGAAGCTTTGGGGCTAAGATTGTCATATAGCAAAACAGTATTTGGTTTTCTGTCGAAATGCACAATCCTTGCTCTGCACCCATTATGCAAATACTCCAGACCGCGAGCAACGCCTAGCGCAATCCCATACATTGCGCTTCAGTACATATTCGATGACTTTTTGCTTGAGGTAAATTTATCCAAAGACCCATTTTCCAAAAACTCATATATAATTGCTCTTTTGGAACTTTCATAACAAAATCCAAGCAGGGTAACACTGTTTACATGAGATGTTCTCCTCATAATCGCAACTTCATTGATGAAGTCTTCTCATTATCTTTGGAATCTGAAACGACCTACCCCGAAGAATAAACGGAAAATACGAAATTTTTAAAACTTTTCTCAAACAAATGACCTTACACCACAATACAATAAGGATCGATCGATCTCACCCAAGATCGATCGATCGTGACCGATGGGATCGATCGATCTCACCCAGGATCGATCGATCTCGATTTCCTCTCGAAATCCTCCCTACTCTCTGCCCGAAATTGAACCCTCAGGATCGATCGAACCTCCTTAGAACGATCGATCTAGAGATAGAGGATTGATCGATCTGTTGTGGATCGACCGATCTCGAGACCTCGATTTCCTCTAGAACTCTCTGGCCAAAAATGGCCCCCCAGGATCGATCGTTCTTGCCCAGGAACGATCGATCTTGATACCCCAATTTCGTCCAGAGAGCATATTCAATCAAACAACTTTTCAGGATCGATCGTTCTTGCCCAGGAACGATCGATCTCTACCCCCAAAAATCGACCAGAGGCTCTCTGTCCAAAATCGACCATCAGGATCGATCGTTCTTTCTCAGGAACGATCGATCTTGAATCCCCAAGGACTTCTGCCACATAACGATATTACAGGATCGATCGATCCTATATGGATCGGTCGATCTCTTCTTGTTCTGCAACCCAAGAATAACCCCAAGCAAACCACAATACTTGTAAACAACACTTAAGCATCCAAAACTATTTTAGCATACCGTTATGCATCATATAGAGTTCAAAACATTAGCATCCTAAGAACACAAGTCTATAAACAACACACAAGAACACAAAACACAAGGGAATCAAAACCCCAAAAACCTTCCACCCGAGATCATCCATTCTCCTCAAAAACGGACCAACTTTGGTCAAGCATAACTTATTCTCCAGGCCATATTTTCACAATTCCTTCGGTGAACCTCAAGACAACACCCTCAAGAACTCATCTACCAAATTTCACCCAAAACTAACAAGATTTGAGTGTCCAAACACTCACTCAAATTCAACTCGGCGCTACAGTCCGCGACAGAGTAGTCTAGGGAGCAAATCCATAACTCTTAAACTACCCAACAAAACCCCACGAAATTTGGTAGACAAGTACACAAGAGATGGAAGAACTTACCCACCAATTCTCAGCTCAAACCGAGCTCTCTTGCTTGGTCGATCGGACCTCTCAATGCACACCAAACTCTGTTCTTTTCCACCTCTTTCTCTTCTTTTTCCTTCTCCTTCTTCTCCTTCTTTCTCCCCTTCTTCTCTTACTTTCTTTCTCTCTTTCCCTTCCTCTCTTTCTCTAGTTAATTTGCTTCCTCCAAAGAGACAATAGAAGCTTCAAGAAGGATATGGAGAGAAGGAGAAAACATATATACATATGTATGTATATGTTTGGTTTAATTTAATTAAACCATACCGAATTCCTCTAAACCGCCATGTTCAATCCCGATCAATTAATTCCCGCGGTTTAGTAATTCCGTCCAATATCCCGAAATATTTGAGACATTCACCCCGTCCCACAATATTTCCTTAATTCCCGCCAAGCCCCCGGAATTACCGCATAATTCCGCTAAACCGAACCGCTCGGGATTTCTCTAAAACGATCGCTCTTTTGATCGTTTCACCTCACTTCCCGCCCCTAGGGCCACCAATCAAGCTTGGTACCGTCCCATACTCGGTTCAATAACACCCCGGGTCTACATCGCAAGATCCTACGTGGTCACCCAACGGCTAACCCGTCGAATCCAATACCACAGGACCCGAACGAGTAAGTCGTCAAACGACCTAGCATATTAGAATCTAATACCACAGGACCCTAATATACTAAGTCCCCGTGAGATCCAATACCACAGGCTCTCACTCGGTCTACCACGGTAAACCGCCCCGTTAGGACTAAATACCACATAGCCCTAACAACATCATTAGAGTAAATACCACATACTCTAATGACCCGTCAATAGGATTAAATACCACATATTCCTATCGACCCCAACCACATAGTAGGATCCATTGACACAACCCAAAACTCACCGAACCAACATGGAACGAATACTTTGCTCAATCCCGCAACACATGAAATACCGCATCATATGTCGCCCCGTTGATACATGAAATACCACATCATGTACTCGACATCCCAATACATGAAATATCACATCATGTATTATACATCACGACTCCAATCCGCAAAAACATCCTTATATTATTAATCAACGTCCAAATACAATTATCCCGAGGGTTCATTACAACAACATAAATAAATACAACTCGAGAGGACGACTAAGGAACACAGATGTTACAGAATCTTTCAAGACCTTCACTGAAACCTTGCGATCATCACAAAGGTTTCCTCTGTAGACAATCCCAAATCCTCCTTTCCCAACTTCATGTCTGAATGATTTTGTGATTTTCTTAACCTATGCATAACTATAACATTTCAGTGGTACAATTGCTTCAAGGTTTTGCTCTCTTAAACAACATGTATTCACTTTCTGTAACATCTTGATTACCAAAACAATCACAACTCGTCCTACCATTGCACCTAAAAGAACAAGAAAACTAGTGAGTTACGAATTGCGAATTCTCCATCACGCAAGGTCCACACTCTTTGAGAGTCTCTGAGAAGGAAACAAACCAATGATAATCTTGATCTTAATGTTCCTGACTCTTGTATTTGAATAACCTGCAGTTTGTTACGAGTTTTATTTAATATGTTTTCTTTACTATGTCTATTTTCCGTTGGTAATTTCTCAGAGTTTTACACTTTGTATAACAGAGATTTACTTGGAAGGTTTTAAAGATTTACTACAGAGTTGCTTAAAAATCTATATTCACTAAATGAAAAGTTTACTTCATTAGGTGAATACATACTGTTATGTAGATGTGTGAATTTTGTCAAAGCAGAGACATTGAAAACTATCGGACACTGAATCGGAACCGCATACTCCACCACTATCTGAACAACCCCTGCATGATTTATCGTCTCTGATGTTGTACCTAAGATCAAACCCCTTAACCAAAGCGTCCTCCAATGTAAACCTTGACCGGTGAAGATCATCCATAACAGCCATAAGAACCGGAGCTTCTGCAAACTTTAGACAACGCGTAATAGTAATAGAGGGTTTAAACACTTAATACGTTATTATAATATCTTGTTTTGTTTGTTATTATAGAACGACTTCAAAGTCAGGTGCTTAGCAATTTCTCAGACAGACCTACTGAAAATAACATCCCAAGTTCTTTATTCTATTTTTCATTTACGGAGATATGGAGTGTGGAACAAGTCAATAACCATTCGCTAGGGAAACTGACTTGATATCGAAGAAGAGAATGCAACAAGGGAAAAAAAACTTACATTTTCTTCTTTAGTTTTCCAGCTTCTAAAAATGTTTCTGCATCTTACTCTGATTTGTATTCACACCTCATAACAAAGGTTTGTATTAACACACATACTTCGTTTTTTGTATCACTGTCACAAATTATATCGCAACTTATGAGTTGTGTTCTTGTATATTGATTCATGTGTTCTATTTGTTATGCAAATAACAAATACAGACATTACTGTCTAGAATCTCTCTAGAATATATGAGCTTCACGACGCTTTTCTATTTACAAACTTGAAGATTCCAGCTTTCAATCTGTGGAGCATATCAGTATATCAGAGGCGCTTGAATTCTCCTCTGAAATCCAAAAAGATTCGGAAACCGGCGCAGCTGGAATTTGCTGCAAGACAGGCCTCGGAGGCACTTCAAGGGCTTCAAGGCTTCCTTCCATCATCTCTACCACTCTGTTCATTGGTGGGCGGTTTGATGGGTAAGACTGAATACACCATAAACCCACCAACGTCATCTTCCTTGCTATCTCCTCTTCTTCGCTTCTGATTCCATTCTCGATAAGCCCTCCATTGTCTGTCTTCTCAATATCCTCACTGTCTGCCTTCTCAAGATCCCTATAGATCCATTCTGGAAAATATATTGAGCTTGCGTTCGATGCAGAATTTTGATCAACTCTTTCTTTCTTCCTTGCACCTATCATTTCGAGGACCAACATTCCGTAGCTATATACATCCGACTTGTGAGAAACACTCCCATAAACTCGAGAGATCATCTCAGGTGCAATGTATCCTATTGTACCTCTTGTGTCTAACAATGATAAGATGCTCTCCTTCTTCTCGCAAAGCTTAGCAAGTCCAAAATCAGAAACTTTGGGGCAAAAATTGTCATCCAACAACACGTTCTGAGGTTTAATGTCGAAGTGTACAATCCTAATTTTGCAGCCACAGTGTAAGTATTCTAGACCACGAGCAACTCCTAGCGCAATCCCATACAGTGCCGTCAAATCCAAATTCATTGAGGTCTTGTCAGAGATGAACTTATCGAGCGACCCATTCCCCAAAAACTCATATATAATTGCTCTTTTTGAACCTTCACAGCAGAATCCAAGCAGTGAAACAATGTTGACATGAGAAGTTTGGCTCATGCTTGCAACTTCATTAATGAAATCTTCACCATCATTACCCTTTGATTCTTTCAAGACCTTCACCGCAACCATACGGCCATCACAAAGAGTTCCTCTGTAAACAATTCCAAATCCGCCTCTCCCAACCACTTCTGCAAATGACTTTGTAATTTTCTTCACTTGCACATAGGTATAGTGTTTGAGTGGAATAAGAGCCTTCAGTTTCTGTAGTCTCAGTTCATCTAATGTTTTTCTCTTTCGGAATATTTGGACTCCGAAGCAAGGGCACAATAAAACCACGAACGCAATGACAATTGTTAACGAACCCAAAGCTGAAAAAATTAGAGAAATTTGTTCTATTAACAAGTTTTTTAATAAAGGAAGACGAAAAGAAATCTGAAATTTCTCTTGACAGAAAACTAACCTATAAGAATCCCGATCAAGGAAATCACTGTAGAACCATTAAATAAGTAAAATTTGTCAGAAGGATAACTTCAGAGAAGACAGTAGTGTATAAAACAATAAAAGAAAGGTTAAGTACCTATTTTAGTCCAATCAAATGATTCTGCATCAATAAAATGGCACCAAAAATAAAGTTAATTAGAGCGGAATACTGAACGTTGAAACCAAAAACGTGAACCTAAAGATTGTTTTTTAGTAGATGATCCAAAGAAAGAAACCTTACTGTCAGAACTGTTAGAGCTGAAGACTGAACTTTGAAACTAAATGGAGGAAGAACATTTGGAAACGAGATCATGTATGACAAAAATCTTACCATGTCGGCATTTACCATCTTTACAATAGCACACGAACATACTTGAAGTCTGATTATATCCACAGCTACCGCCAGAGCTTACGCACCTCCGACAGTCGGAGTTAACTTCAAGCTCAAAACCCTGTTCGAAAGCTATGTTCAGATTATCTCGATCTGGATTTCTCTGCAGATCGCTTAACGCTTGTCCAGACGCAGGAACACTGACGTTTCTTTTGCACATTCCCCTGAATTTGTTCAAAACCCCTCTAAACCCATTAAGTAAAGGAGAGGATAGGTTTCTCGTCACATAGTAGCTTCCGCCATCACAACCAAGCTCTCCAACGTAAATGTTAGCCGATGAATTGAATTGGCAGCCGTAGTATAAAGTTATAAGCTCTGTTTCAGCAGTGAATGAAAGGACTGGAAGGACGCTTTCGATGAGTGGCGCATTTAGTGGGTTTGGGGGACAAAGATCGCCAATATAATCTGATCTTGCGAGTCTTATAGAACTGTAATATGATTCTAGGATTCTGAATTTAACAGAGGCGATGTTAAACTCTGCGAATCCTCCGCTACAGTTGAGCTTGAAGTTAGGGTGGCCACATGCTTCTCTGCCAGGTATCCAGAAGGGGTAATTCAGATATCTCTGACTGCCACAGCTAAACCTTTCACTGCATCGTCTATAAAGCTCATCAGCTGAAAACAAAAAAAAAACAAAAAAAAAAATAAGAGGAGAAAGAAACAGATTGATCGCAAGAAAATGATCGTCACTCAATAAGAAAACGGTAAGGAACAAGAATAAGAGGAGATTGGTTTTAGATTGACCAGCGCAATAACCAAGTTCGAGTTTGGTCCATTGTTTTTTCAGTTTCAGAGAATCTAAAGATATTGTGGAAGAAAAAATAAATAAAAAGGAGTGCGGATCAAGGCAAAGATCATTTACTAATGAAACTGACTGATAAACTTACTGGTAGCTGCAGAATCTGATGTTGTGATACGATGTTGTGGTACGCAACTAACTCCTCCTGACGGTGAGGTTACGTTACAGCAAATCTGTGTGGTACTGTTGAAACTACAGATTCCACGAGTGGATAAACATTCTTGACACGGTATCTCATCAATCACCAGCTTCACCTCAAAACCTATTCTTAGAGTACTTTCCAAATTGGTCAAATTCAACTCTCTCTCTTCTGGATTGAAACTCGTTGGAACGTTAACTGTGAAACTGTTTTGGCAAGAATACTGGTAATCAAGGCTATGAAACATTGAAAAAGTACCTAGAGCAGGACATGTATAACTCGAGCGGTAAGAAAGCTTTGGATCACAGTGGTAGAAAACGGTGAGGCTCTTGTAAGTTGGGGAAAGCTCAAAGATTTCGGGAGGCAAGGTTGTGGTATTGTATGCAGAGGAGGAGCAAAAAGAACCTAAAAGGTCTGATCTGGCAAGCGTAAGAGTGTTAGATGTTTGATTTATTTGACGAACATAGAACTCTTGATTTGAGATGAATAAAGAGGTGATGTTATTGTTGCATTGAAGCTCCAACAACGGATGACCGCAAGGTTTGTGACGATTGCCACCCCAGAAAGGGAAACCAGCAGTTATATTCCCACACTGAAAGAGAGTCTCACACCAGCCAAGTCCTTGTTTACTTGAAGCGCAAGGAAGATGGTAGAATAAGGAAAAGAGGAAGAACAAGATCAAACTAGAACTGAGGGGATAGTACATGATTTATCTGATCTATGAAGAGTGTGCCTTCTTGTTTTGGTTTATGTTAAATCTGTTTGTCTTCATCCTTTTAACATATCGACGACCATATACGATATAGAAGACTGGAAAAGTCAACCACTTTTAGAGTTTACCGTGTCAGTTAAATTGAATTTTCCCAACTAAAGTTGGATTCTTCTATATATTTTTATTTTTCTATTCTTTTGCTTTTTACTACGACGACTTCAAAGTCTGGTGCTTGGCATTTTCTCAGAAAGAACCTAATGGAAAAAACAATATCATAAAGGTAGGACCCTTTTTTACAAAAATTGACCAGCGCAATAACCATGTCCGAGTTTGGGCCATTGCTTTTTTAGTTTCAGAGAATCTAAAGATATTGTGGAAGAAAAAAATGGAGTGTGGAATAAGGCAAAAAGCATTTACTAATGAAACTTACTGATATGTGGAAGAAGAAAATTCAATTAGTGAAAGAGAGTAATGACTAAATGCTAAGTTAATGCTAATTTGTTGGAGTTAGAAGAAGATTCAAACAAGTGAAGTTCCTTTATCTTGTATCAGCTTCTTGATTATGGGTGCTGATTGATATGTGAGGGTAGAAAAATTATGGTATGCATAATGAGAAATACTTATAAAATGGCATCTTACGATCAAGGGGAGTGATCCTAGGCTTATTTACAGTGGGTCTTGTGGTAGTGGTGTTATCTAGATTCTTCTAAGGTTGTGTTGCCTAGGTTCGTGGTTTGATTTTATCTTGGAAGAGGCTATTGCAACCACGATGGAAGATGTACGGGTTTTGGCTCAGAAATCTTTAATTAAACCATATAATAAAACCTTTGCTTTGCTCTGTTTTTCAGTTTCAAAGAATATTATATATTGCTAACTATGGAGTGTGGAATAGGTCAAAGAATATAATATATTGCATAACTACGAAAAACTGACTTGATAGCGAAAAAGAAAATGTAACACGGGAACAATGATATGCTCAAATTAATACCCTATAATGATACTAAAGCAGTTGCTGCAGTAAAGTTAGGGATCGAACACGAGAACTCAAGAAAACTCACGCGGTAGATAAAAGATGCAGATTGTGCTAAGCAAACAATAATTGATGAGAAAACAAATGATTAAATTAAACTTAGGTCGATTAATATGGAAGGAAACTAGGCTCAGAGAAATTCTCAGGAAAACAATGATAAATAACAATTAGTCAGTTAAAGTTCAATTCAATTAAGTGTCGTTCTTGAACTCAAACACGAAAATATAGTTAACCAACTGTCGTTGCGAAAACTAACTAAATCTAAAATCTAGAATTCCAAATCTCTTTGCAAATCCTACACATTAAACCAGCAATTAGTTCAAGTTTGATATGTTCACAATTCGATTAAACCAAATCTCTTTGCAGATAATCGAATTGCTCACCCTAGGTTTTATCAGATTACTCAATTGCACTGTCGTGCCTAATCGATTAATATAAGTTCTATGTTCTAGATGATCAGACTAGAAATAGCTTTGAGAACAACCTATGGTGAAGAACTATTCAGGTTATGAACCCTAACAAATCAATCATCATAAATCAGAGATATCCATATGAGAAAACCCTAAACCTAAAATGAGACTACTCGGACATGATAGATGAAACAAATAACATAACTGAATAAATTATGAAATTAAATAGATTAAAAGAATAAAAACAAGGGTTCGGGATCTTCTCTATGATGAACAAAGTCTTGGATCCGTCTCCCTTACAAAAGCTCTCAAATCTCAATGGTGGCTCAAAAATAAAAGTGAAAAGTAAAGTCTCCCGTCCCCCCACCTAATGACTAAAAACTTGCTTAAATAGGTCTAAAATACGAGCTGGGTCTCTTTGTAAATAAGGGAAAGTATTGGGCTTCTTATGGTGAAAATTCTCTTCCTTGGATATCTCTCTATCTCCGCGTCAGTTACGTCGGTATCGATCGATACTCAGGCTTCAAAACGGGTACTTTCTTCGGTTTGCTCCAAAAGGCTCCAAATGGTTCCAAAATCTCTAATTTCGTCCCAAACGTGGTAAGACCTGAAAAGACTCCAGAACGATACAAAAACACTAGAAAGACTCGATAAAACAACTTATATCATGGCTAAAAACGGGTAAAAACCATGATATATCAAACAACTCCCTCAATATTTCCTCGTCGTTATTGCTGATTCCATTCTCGATAAGCCTCTTATTGTATCCCTTCTCATGATCCTTATAAATCCATTCAGGAAAGTACATTGAACTTGTGTTAAATGCAGAGTCTTCTACGGATGTTTTTTTCCTTGCTCCTATCATATTAAGAACTACCCCGAAAATAACAAGACAATCACGGAAAACCTTTTTCTCTTTTTTTTTTTTCGCGTACGATCGATCGATCCATATGTTGGATCGATCGATCAGAACCCTGACCAATCGAACACAAGAGTCCTGGTCGCTCCCGAAACTTTCCGGCAAGAAAAGATTAACTTAAGGATCGATCGATCCTCCACTTGATCGATCGATCTCAACGACCAACAAGGACCCGGAGGAAAAATAGAGAAAAACGGATCGATCGATCACCCATGGACCGATCGATCTTCACACCCTAAAACGACCCGGAAAATTTTACATCAAAAACGGATCGTTCGATCCCCCCTTAAGATCGATCGATCTGACCCCCTTAAAACTTTCCAGAAATTTTAACAACAAAACGGATCGATCGATCCGTTATGGATCGACCGATCTCGAAGCCCCGATTTACCCCAGATAACTCTCTGGCCAAAATGACTACTCAGGATCGATCGATCTTGCCCAGGATCGATCGATCCCTTCCCCTACCCTGCAACCCAAGAACAACAACAACAACAAACTCACAAGTCTAAAACCGAAACAATTTCCCATCCAACATAAACAACTTTTAACAAGCATTCTCATGAGTCCAAAACACACCACTACGCATCATGGCAAGTTCAAACATTAACATCCTAGAAACACGAGTTCATAAACACACAAACGATGCAAAAAGGGAACCCATTATGCCTAGATCATCCATCTTCCTTCTCGGCCTTGGTTCCATGAGCTCCACAGCCTATGACTTCTCTTTACCTGCACCAAAAGAGGCACGTAAGCATTGATAATGCTTAGTGAGGCGGTCATCCCGTCCCCACGGCTATACACACACATGATCAAAGAATTTAACGCAATCAACACATGCTTAAAGAACAAGTCAATACATACCGTGAAAGAGCTCAATCACACACAATCATCACCTATTATGGCTAAGCCATAATCACACCCAATGGACTAGTTCCTAAACACATATCAATCACGAAAATTCAAAGATCACACAGCTAAGCCGACGGTTACACACTCACCTCGTTTGACGATTCGAACTTGACGATTCCAAACTTTAAGCTTGCTTCCCTTGAACCTCTTAGCTCCTACTCACCAAAATATCACCTCTTGCCAAGCAAGAGACCAACAAACACTTTACTTGAATGAACACAAGCTCCAAAAACCCAATTACACCCCTTGAACTCGGATTTCCTTCCTCAAAATAACCCTTACTAACTCAGGCATAACTCTTTCCCTAGATCGACTTTGACAAAACCCTTCGGTGATAAACAAGACAACACCCTCAAGAACTTATCTACCAGATTTCATCCAAAACTAACAAGTTTAGAGTGGTCAAACACTCCCCCGAGCTCAACCCGTCGGATTGCCCTCTGTTTTGAGCTGTTTCGAGAGAAAATTCATAACTCTCAAACTACTCATCATAATCCCACGAAATTTGGTAGACAATTACACAAGAGACGGAAGAACTTACCCACCCAATCTCAGCTCAATCCGAGCTCCCTAGCTTGGTTGATCGGACCTCTCAATAGACACTAATCTCTGCTCTTTTCCACCTCTTTTTCCTCTTCTCTTCCTTCCTCTTCTCCTTCTTCCCCTCCTTCTTCCTTTCTTTCTTTCTCTCTTTCTTTCTCTCTTTTCCCCCTCGTTTTCTTCTCTTCTCTCTCTCGTTTCTCTCTTTTCCCAAAGAAGAAGAAGTTTCAAGAAGAATCAAGAATAATATAGAGAGAAGGAGAAGATGTATATACATATGTATGTATATGTTTTGGTTTAATTCAATTAAACCAAACCGAATTCACTAAACCGCAACACTCAATCCCGACTAATTATTTCCCGTGGTTTGGTAATTCCATCTAATTTCCCGAAATATTTGAGACATCTCCCCGTCCCAAAGTATCTCCTCTCATTCCCGACAAACCCCAAAATTACTATTCAATTCCGCTAAATCGAACCGATCAGAATTTTCCAACAACGATCAACCCTTTGATCGTTTCACCTCGTTTCCCGCCCCTAGGGCCACCAATCAAGCTCGGTACCGTGCCATACTCGGTTCAATAACACCCCGGATCTACATCGTAAGATCCTACGTGGTCCCCCAACGGCTAGCCCGTTGAGTCCAATACCATAGGACCCGAACGAGTAAGTCGTCAAACGACCTAGCATATTAGAATCCAATACCACAGGACCCTAACATACTAAGTCCCCGTGAGATCCAATACCACAGGCTCTTACTCGGTTTATCACGGTAAACCGCCCCGTTAGGGCTAAATACCACATAGCCCTAACAACATCATTAGAGTAAATACCACATACTCTAATGACCCATCATTAGGGTTAAATACCACATAACCCTAATGAACCGTCAATAGGATTAAATACCACATAATCCTATTAACCCCAACCACATAGCAGGATCTATTGACGTAAATCCCAAAAATTACCGAACCATGACGGAACGAATACTTCGCTCAATCCCGCAACACATGAAGTACCACATCATATGTCGCCCCGTCGATACATGAATACCACATCATGTAGTCGATATCCCAATACATGAAATACCACATCATGTATTATAAACCACGACTCAATCCGCAAAACATCCTTATATTATTAATCAACTCCAAAAATACAATATCCCGAGGGTTCATTACAGTAACATTATAAGTAAATACAACTCGAGCAGACGACTTAGCAACACGGATGTTACAAGTGTGGAATAAGGCAAAGAGCATTTACTAATGAAACTGACTGATATGTGGAAGAAGAAAGTTCAATTAGTAAAAGAGAGTGACTAAATGCTAAGTTAATGCTAATTAATTGACCATTCCCATCCTCCTATGGGAACGAATACATTTTGGTTGCGGTTGATTACGTTTCTAAATGGGTAGAGGCTTTGGCAAGCCCCACGAATGATGCTCGAGTGGTACTTAAGATGTTCAAATCTGTCATATTTCCAAGGTTTGGCGTGCCTAGAGTGGTAATTAGCGATGGAGGTTCTCACTTCATCAACAAAATCTTTGAAAACCTCCTGAGGAAAAATGGCGTGAAACATAAGGTATCCACTCCCTACCACCCTCAAACAAACGGTCAGGTTGAAATCTCCAACAGGGAAATCAAGAACATATTGCAAAAGACCGTGAGCATAACGAGGAAGGATTGGTCTAAGAAGCTAGATGATGCACTTTGGGTGTATAGAACCGCATACAAAACCCCTTTGGGCACTACACCGTTTCACTTGGTGTATGGTAAGGCATGTCACCTCCCAGTTGAGTTAGAGTACAAGGCTGCCTGGGCAGTAAAGATGCTTAACTTCGACCTCAAACCGGCGCTTGAAAGGCGGACCATGCAGCTACACGAGTTAGAGGAAATTCGGCACATGGCATATGACAACTCGCGGATTTACAAGGAAAGGACCAAGGCATACCATGACAAACGGATCATCCCCAGGAGTTTCTCCCATAATGATCAGGTATTATTGTTTAACTCTCGCCTTAAGTTGTTTCCAGGGAAATTGAAGTCGAGGTGGTCCGGCCCTTTCACAATCAAGGAAGTTAGGCCACATGGAGCCGTTGTTTTGCTAAACTCTGGTGGAGAAGAGTTTGTGGTGAATGGCCAAAGAATCAAGCCCTACTTAGCTGAGCCGTGTATTGGAGAAGGTGGATCTGCCACCTTGAGCGACCCTCCTCACGCCTAGTGGTCAACCAAGTCGAGCTAAAGACTTAAAACAAGCGCTTGGTGGGAGGCAACCCACAGGTATGTGTTCATATTTCTATTAGATTTTCCTTGTTTTCTGATGTTTTCATTTTCTGAGTTCAGGTACATTATAAAAAAAAAAAATCTCTCGAGCACCCGACCAGATGTCGCGAGCACATGCTCGCCAGGGTGCTCCACATGCCTCCTCCAGCAGTTCGGAAGAGAACCAACGCTTACAAAGGAAGAAGCGCAGAGCTGGCCAAGACGATCTGGACACTGCTACCTCGCGGTGAATTCTACCCACCATTGTTTTATCCATTGTTATTTTCTTTTTATTCGATTAATCTCTTTGACCTTTTTCACACCGGGACGGTGTGATTTAAGTCCGGGGAGCGGTCTGCTACTAATTTATTTTCTTTGTCTTTGTTTAGGTCCGAATCAGGTCTTCATTATTTCTTTTATTTTCCTTTGATTGAGTCAGTTTGTTCGAGTCTAGTTGCTGTGTTTTCATTGAGTCAAAACTGTTAGGGAATTATGACCTTGATCTATTGGATTACTTGGACTTGAGATTACTTGTTATGACTCACAGATTGGTGGAGGTTCTGTTCCGGAAGATCATGGATGGATTAAACACTCCCCAAAGCTCCTTTCCATTGGGAAATAGGTTGAACCAAAGTTATCTCTAAGCTTTATTGAACTTTAATCGGATATTCAATTTCTTTCTCAGGGGTTTGACGTTCATTGGGGAAGACCTATTCGAGCCAAAACAGACCGCGCAACTCTCCACAAAGTATGCTATTCTCCTCTCACTCCCTTCCGCCGAAAAAAAAAAAAAAAACGGAGGAGTTCAAAGCAACGAGCCGAAGTGAACCAAGGGATGATGCGTAGACCCGTGTATCTTTTGTGACCTCATGGAAAGCTTGTTGTAAGGGAAACTAAAAGTCAAAGTGAACCAAGGGATGATGCGTAGACGCGTGTATCTTTTGTGACCTCATGGAGATTTGTCCCACCAAATAAAGAAGAGCATCAGAAAAGTGATGGCTGTAAAGCATCAGCAAATGAAAACCGATGGCTGTAGAAAAATAAGCAAAAAGATGGTGTTTTTGGAAGAGGAAAAGAGGGGAGAGGAAAGTTATATGGGAGAGGGTCTTTGGTTAGAAGAAGTTGGCACCCTTTGGATTAATTCCCCCTGGTAAGATCACTGCACTTCTATTTCATTAATCTATGTAAATAGATAGCAATGAGGATTCCGAAATTTCCTTTGGATTGTGAGTAACTAAGGTTTGATGATTCCCATGGTCGAATGGATCGTGTTCCAACACCTAGTGCTGAGCCGTATGAAGTCTAGGTATCCCAATTAGCTAAGCGAGTTCCCGTGATTTTCAAACCTCTTCTCTGTTCTTTCTCCTAGTTTGTTTGAGGACAAACAAAGGTCTAAGTCCGGGGGAGTTGATATGTTAGGATTTTAGCTTATATTAACTAGTCTGTTTGTGTCTTTCGAGTCGTTTTTGAGTCTTATCAGGTTAGAATGAAGTCTTGGAGCATGGAATCGAATGGACTGGAGCTAATTGAGTATCTGGAGCAGAAAAGGACGAAATCGCAGTTATAGAGCACAATCCAGACGCGAGCACCCAGTCCGGCTTCGGGAGCACGTGCTCGCCAGGGTGCTCCGAAGAATTAATAAGGGTTTCGATTTTTTACCTAATTTTGGGCATGCTGACGTGGACAAAAATAGAGGAGGCCGCCAGTTAAAAGAGCATTCGTTCTACAGACCTAGGGGCGCTTCTTCTTTCTCTTACGCTCTCGT
The DNA here is from genome assembly GCA_026770425.1 of Boechera divaricarpa. NCBI lineage: Eukaryota > Viridiplantae > Streptophyta > Magnoliopsida > Brassicales > Brassicaceae > Boechera > Boechera divaricarpa. The sequence goes on along the minus strand of CM049186.1, from coordinate 3,692,851 downwards.
TTCCTTTTTGTTTTGAGGGATTTTGTTCAGGGATTCTCTTCTCTTGTTTCTTCTTCTCCAGACTTTAGATTTTTGGTGCTTGTAAGATTCAGAGGATCAACCACTACCTTGTTTGAGAAGAATTCTGAACCTTATTCTATTTCAATATTATTCATGAATTCCTTTTTATTCATTGTTGTGAATTGTTCTTCCATGGCTGAGTAGTTTCATTAGCTAGATTAGGGTTTTCAATGGTATTTATGAATTGATAAGTTGAGCACAGATAGGATCCATGTATATGTGGTCTTCGCCAATAGTTATACTTAATGCTTAGATTAAACTGATCACTTAGTCTATGATCTTAGGTTAAACCTATTCATGAGAGTGTTTTAGGTTGCTAGAAGAGACATTGGTGAGCATTCATTCGTAGGCGACGAGAGTTGGTGCGGTTGCTTGTGAACATATTGAATCAGTACATTAATGCTTATCTTCATCCCTAGGTCCAAACGAGAGTTTAGGTATTTAGGTTGTTAGATAAAGAGTTCTGCGCCACGAGAGTGGGTCGTTCTTATTTTTATATTCGAGTTCTAGACTTGTGCTGAATTTAATCCTGAATAGATGCTCAAGTTTCATCTCTAAATACCGGAGAAATACCCTAGTCTAGTGCCTTTTAATTATTGAATTTACATCGTTTTATTTGTTTGCAACTCTATCACCAAAACAACTTCATATTCTGTCTTAGCTTTATTTTAAAATCTCATAAAATCATAGTGTAACCTTGGTCTCTGTGGATTCGATTTCTTTTATACTATTGCGATTGTCTGTGCACTTGCAGTAATTTAATTGGGTTAAAACTCTGTGTATCAATTATGTAACGCACCTGCGACTTTTCAACGGTGCATGATGTCAGTATTTTCAGATTTAGTTGAATCAGTAGTTGAGGTATTTATGGATGACTTCTCTGTATATGGTTCTTCATTTGGTGGTTGTTTGTCTAATTTATGCAAGGTACTTGAGCGATGCGAAGAGACAAACCTCGTACTCAATTGGGAAAAGTGTCATTTCATGGTGAGAGAAGGAATCGTTCTCGGACATAAGATATCGAAAAGAGGGATTGAAGTCGACAAGGCCAAGATCGATGTGATGACAAGTCTATGGCCTCCAAAAACGGTGAAAGACATACGAAGTTTCCTTGGTCATGCTAATTTTTATCGAAGATTCATCAAAGATTTTTCTAAGATAGCAAGACCACTCATCAGCCTGTTATGCAAGGATGTCGAGTTCAACGTCGATGATGCATGTTTTGAGGCATTCCAATCAATCAAGAAGGAGCTAGTGAATGCACCGATAGTACAACCGCCGGATTGGGAATTATCGTTTGAGATTATGTGTGATGCTAGTGATTATGCGGTAGGAGCTGTGCTAGGACAACACAAGGATAAAAAGCTGAATGTCATCTATTACGTGAGTAGAACTCTAGACGAAGCACAAATGAATTACTCTACAAATTAGAAAGAGCTTCTAGCGATCGTCTTTGCTTTCGAGAAGTTTCGTCAATACCTAGTCGGCTCAAAAGTCATAGTTCACGAGGACCATGCGGCATTAAGGTATCTACTTGCAAAGAAAGATGCGAAGCCGAGGCTACTCCGATGGATACTACTTCTTCAAGAGTTCAATTTGGAGATAAAAGACAAAGGAGGAATAGAAAACGGAATGGCTGATCATCTTTCTCGGATGAGGATTGAAGGCGAGATACCCTATTGACGATTCACTACCAGAAGAGCAAGTTTACGCTATTATAGTACTTATTGGCGAGTATCAGCACCATCAAGGATAAATCACCATGGTACGCTGACATCGTCAACTATCTCGCTTGTGGAGAGAAACCGCCTGATCTCGTCGGATATCATAAGAAGAAGTTTTTCAAATAGATCAACCGATACTATTGGGACGACCCAAACCTCTACATGCTATGTAAGGATAAAATCTATAGAAGGTGCGTTCCCAAAAATGAAGTACATGGGATTTTGACGGGATGCCACGGATCTACGTATGGAGGACATTTTGGTACATTCAAAACGGGAGCTAAAGTTTTACAAGCTGGATTTTGGTGGCCAACTTTATTTAGAGACGCTCATCGATTCATCCTAGCTTGTGATGCATGTCAAAGAAGAGGAAACATAAGTCGAAGGAACGAGATGCCTCAAAACCCGATAATGGAGGTAGAAGTCTTTGACATTGATGCAGAGATTTTTTTTCGATTATCCCGTTCTCAGGTTTCACCCAAGTCTACTCATAGGGTATTCTCGAGAGTTTAACCCATAAGACCGAAAGTGCACAGTCATGCAGTTGTAGTAATTATGGGGTCGATCCACAAGGACTGAGAATAACACACATAGAGTACAAGTCTAAATCTAATCTAAGCAAAACAGAGTTATGGGGGTTGGTTTCTAATCTCACATGCATAGCTTAAAATAAATAAAGCAATTAAATCAAAACTAAGCAATAATAAATAAACTAAACTAACCATTAAAATCAAATGCATAAAATAAAGTAAAAACCTAAACTAATATTTACAAGGAATTGGGTGACAGTCAGATTTCAGGGATTCTAGATCTAGGGTTCATGTTCTACCTAACAAGTTTATGTTTATCATTCTAGAGATTTTCCATGTCTCGCTAGTCCACTCTCGTGGTATGCTAGTCTCTACATCCAAATCCACTCTCATAGCAAAGGAACATGCATTTCATACAATCCCATCATCGAATACTAAGTATTCCTAGACTTTTGGAAAAGGCACACAAAGTGAATGATAGATCTATTTCCAGAATACAGCCCACTCTCGTGGCGAACCATTCCTAAGATCTTAGTCTAACTTGATCAGGGCTAGATCAATATTTACTCTATCAAACAACAAACTCAACACTAGTTATGACTCTCTAGTATGCAGATCTGAAGGTTTAACCCATTCTCGTGGCATCAAACACTTCTAAACATACAACCACACCTACTAGATTCAGTTATACTCTTAAGTAGCTCCCATGAGAGAATACTCAGCATTAAAGTGCATACTAGAGTAACTAGATCGATTAAGAACAAACATACATATAATAAACACTAAAAATATATCCCATCATCGACCACCACCCTAGTGTTCTAAAAGATCTACTCTAAAAGCAAAAGAAGAAGAAGTAAAAAGAATGACTCTTTATTATGAAATGGTGGCAACAAAGATATAATAATTCATTCCTCATTATTAATGAGATTACAAGTGTTTATATAGTACTAGGGTTTTTTAGAACTCTCCATTTCGTCCTTCTCTTATTTCTGGAAGCTTAAAACTCAAAATGACAAGGTTGCTCAAGTTATTTCTTGCCACGTTGGAAATTTTCTAGCTTTCTCGGACGTCAGAATTGCCCCTGATAGATCGATTCTAGGGTCGATTATGTGCCCGCTCCTTTGACTGGCCGATGCATCCTTCAAGATTTCTCTCTGGAAATTCTTCAGACTCAATATCGACCCCCACAGATCGATTCTGGGGTCGATTCTGCCTTCTTCGGACTCTGTGAAATCCTTCTCCGAATGTGCATGATCCAAGTGGTGGTGCCAACTCTCCTATAGGTTCTAGCAGGCTCCAGATACATTCTAAACATCAACTTTTAGCTCCAAGTACCTAGAAACATATAAACACATGCAAACACACTAAAACTATATTAAATGTTAGTTATAAAGGTTAAAACTAACTTATTCTAAAGTATAAAAGCAAGTAAATATGAGTCCTATCAACTCCCCCACACTTATCCTTTGCTTATCCTCAAGCAAACAAAAGTCAGACATGGTGAAGTTATTTTATTGAAAGCAGTAAAGATAAAGAGAGTGAACTTGTATCTTGTGACATTGTTGTGCTAGTGCTTTTCGTCTTTAGTGGAAGTGGAGCGATCTCTAACGTACTTCGTGTACTTTGTCATAAGCATAGCATCGTACCTCAATCTGAATCGCTCTCCTTTGAACTTAGACTCCTCGTTGTTGACTCCCCTTTTGTTCTAATCGTGAGTTCTCAATTTTGGAATATCGATCAAAGGACATAAGCACTTACTCTTTCGGATTTATGTAAGCTCAAGACCGTCTTGGTACATTCCTATCCTCTCCCTTTTCTCATTTCAAGGTCGATTGATTTTTCCCTACTTTTCTAGGGTATCATTTTATTTTTTCTATCAATCGCCTTTTCTTTTATTTTTGTAGGACAGGTTTCCATGAGACGTGAATGCTAAAAGTGGTAGCTTCAAAACCCCGTTCACTTCTTTCTTACCTATATCCTTTTTTTTTTTTAAATGAAAGGAAGGAAGAGGGGAAATACACTCACATAGTCGTATCTTGCAGGGTCTCATAGAGGTGTCACGTCCGATATATCTCAAGCCCCAAATCGAGAAATTTATGGTTCATTAAGGTGAGAAGTCAACTCCGATTTGTATAAGCCTCCGGAGATTGATTCTTTCGAGATTTGTTGATCCACTCATGGAGTTTCCTTGGTTCCTATTATTGATCATACGCACAGTCCAAAAAGTATCCAAGCAAAGCACAATTAACACAAAGCACAATATTCTATTGCTACCTCATTAAAAACATTTTCATATGTTATTGAACTTATGAACGAGGAAAAGAGTGTAACAATCTCTTAAAATGCAAAAAACGTATGGTAAAACTTACATCTAAAGATGTCAAAGAAAGGAATTACCTCCATTTATCACAAGACTCCCCCCCCCCCCCCCCACACTAATTTCACAACGTCCTCGTTGTGATGTAAGATGGAGAGGGAAAAAACAAGAGAAAAACTTACAGTGATTCTCTTATCGGTTGTGGGTTGCCAGCTCCCACGTGTGCAAGTCCTGATTTTGTTTTTTTTTTATGGTGAAGAAAATCTGAAAAGCAAGAAACAAAAACGAAAAATAGAAAAACCAAAAACTAGAGAATAAGAAAAACGAAAATCCTAAAAGAAAATTGTATGTACAAAGGTAAGGTGCTTTTTTTAACGTCGTGAGCTCCATGACCTCATGGAATAGTCAGATGAATTGAGGAGATGATGTCCGAGTGGTTGCACGATGGTTCCTCGAATCGATCACTTTAGAGTCGGTATGGTGAATGAATTTCTCCCCAGCATGAGTGTAGTCATCGTTAATGGTCTCTTCACCAAGAGATTCCTTCCTTGAGTGTGATCGTGGCGTCAAAGTAGCGTTCTTGGTATTTCCAGAATGTGGATCGATCATGATTGGTCGATACTTATGTCTAATGCTACGACCATCCATCGTTGAGGGTCGATTCTGTGCCTGCTCTTTTGACTGGTCGATGCATCCTTCAAGATTTCTCTCTTGAAATTCTTGAGACTCAATATCGACCCCCACAGGTCAAGGTCGATTCTGTCTTCTCTGAATGTGCATGATCCAACTGGCGGTGCCAACTCTCCTATAGGTTCTAGCAGACTCCAGAAACATTATAAACATCAACTTTTAACTCCAAGTACCTAGAAACATTTAAACACATGCAAACACACTAAAACTATACTAAATGTTAGTTATAAAGGCTAAAACTAACTTATTCTAAAGCATAAAAGCTTGTAAATATGAGTCCTATCAGCCGTGTGGAGCATCGATTTAATGGGACCTTTCCAAAACTCTCATGGTGACAACTACATCTTAGTGGCGGTTGATTAAGTATCTAAATGGGTAGAAGCTGTGGCATGTCCAACAAACGATGTGAAGGTAGTTCTGAAACTTTTTAAGAGTATCATTTTCCCGCGTTTCATAGTTCTGCGAGTGGTGATTAGCTATGGAGGAACGCGCTTCATTAACAAAACTTTCGACAAACTCCTAAGGAAGCATGGCGTTAGACACAAGGTGGCAATAGCATATCATCCTCAAACAAGCGGACAAGTGGAGGTTTCAAACCGGGAAACCAAAGCAATTTTGGAGAAGACGGTGAATATTTTACGAGAAGACTAGTAGCTTAAGCCAGACGATGCTTTGTGGGCTTATCGAACAGCTTTCAAGACTCCCATTGGTACAACTCCTTTCATCCTTCTCTATGGAAAGTCTTGTCATTTGCCGGTTGAGCTATAATACAAAGCTATGTGGGCTGTCAAGATGCTGAACTATGACATAAAAACCGCTGCGGAGAAGCGCCTAATGCAACTGAACGAGCTAGACAAGATTCGCCGAGACGCTTATGAGAATGCTCAGATATACAAGGAGAAGACTAAGGCATTCCATGACAACAGAATACTTCGAAGAGATTTCCAAGAAAACGATCAAGTTCTACTATTTAACTATCGTTTGAAGCTCTTTCCGGGAAAGCTCCGATCTCGTTGGTCCGGACCCTTCAAGATAAAGTTTGTAATGCCTTACGGAGCTATAGAGCTATGGGGCAACAGTGGAGAGAGGTTCAAGGTGAACGGACAGCGATTAAAGCCGTATATTAGTTCTAAAATCGTTGGCGGACGTGAGATCATAGAGTTAGAAAATCCACCCGACCTTCCGGAAGAGTCTCAGGATCACTGAAACGGTAACATCGTCGAGCTCAGGACGTTAAATAAGCATTCTATCTTCGTATATACATTTTTCAATTTCAAATTTATTTTTTTCTGTTTTTTGTATTTTTCTGTTTTTTGTTTTTCTGTTTTTCTGTATTCTTTTTTAATTTTCAGGTTATTTTCAACATAAAAAAAATATATAAATCAAGGAATTAAAAAACGTGGGAACTGATCATACCCACGAACCCGAAAAAATTCAGGTATGAATTTTCTTTTTTTTTACTCCTTTTTTATGGTTTTATCTCACAACGCAGACGTTGTGATTTAAGTGTGGGGGAGTCTTGCCATAAGTTTTTCCTTGATATCTTTTTGATGGAAGTTTTACCATCAAAAATAAGAGATTTGATATAAATTGCGTTTTTTGGAAGATTTTAAAGAAAAATTAAAACCGATTTAATTCTATTTTAAGGTGCTAACAAAGATTCGATATTATAAAAATTGATATTATAATTTTTATAAAGTTTTGTTAGAATTACAGTTTTATAATATTCTGATTTTATCATTTTTGCATATTTTTTAATAGTTACAATTTATCCCTGCTATAGCACGAGATATATCCTAATTTAAAACATTAAAACATTATACATAGATATCAATCGAACTTATATTTGATTACAATATTTTGTTATATGTCCTAACACCATATTTTACAATTATAAAAACATTATTTAGCATAGGAAATGCTAAAAATAATAAGTTTTTATTAAGTACAGTACATGGCCCGGTGGTTATCATGTAAACCAAATCCCGTCAAATTTGGTGGTCCATGAGTGATATGTCTGCATTTTATATGGTTTTAGCTTGCATTATTCATTCATTTAGCCTTCTTTAATAGCTTGTTCTTAGCATTTATCTCTACTTTTGCATACTTAGAGTGTTTTGCATTAGGATTGCATGCATTTTGCATTTTGACTTGTTTCAGGTGCATTCAAGGGATATTGGAGATGTTGAAGTCAAATGAAGAAAAAGGAGAGCTTAACTCGACCAGAAACTCGAAAGAGACTGACTCTAGCACCTAGCTCGAGCAAGATGGTCGAGCCAGTGCATTCTGCACCAAAAATTGCACTTTGAGACTGACTCTAGCAAGCCTGATCGAGTCCATGATCGAGCTAGGCATAAAGATGCAATCTTGAAGTTTCTAAAGCCCAGCTCGACCTTCTGTGATCGAGCCCGTGATCGAGTCCAAGATAAAAATCAAGTCTTGAAGTTTTGGACCTAGCTCGACCACCCCTGGTCGAGCTAGACGATCGAGCTGAAGAAATAAAAATGCAATCTTGAATTTAGCCAGCTCGACCACACAGCTCGACCACCCATGGTCGAGCTGGACCTTATCCTGCGCATTTTTACCATTTTGCCCATGGCGTTTTAGGGTTTTTAAGACTTAGTATAAATACTCTCTAAGATGGTTAAGAGAGATAAGACTCGTTTTTTAGGCAGAAATTAGGTTTTCTTAAGTGTTCTTCATCTGTTCTTGCTTTCTGGATCCTGTATCTTTGTTTTTACTGAGTATTTGTGTTTGAATCTTTCTATTCTATCTCTTCTCTTCCTTATCTTTCTACTTATGCAATTTATTTTGATTTCTGGGTTTGTGATTATGCTATTCTTCATGGTTTCTGAGTAGTCATTAGGGTTCTTAAGGATGGGTTAGATTAGGTGTGGAATCTTAATCTTCTAGAGGGTTTAAGAGTAGATTGTTTGATTTCCCTTCTAAATCAGTGTTCTTAATGCTAATTTCTCTCTGATCAATTGAGATTAGAACTTAGGTGTTTTTCCGCCCAGAAGGTGTTTGATAAAATGCTTGACTGAACTGATGTTAGAGATTTGCATACCTAGCCTAAGGGATTAGTTGTCTAGGGTGTTTATTGACAATATTGAACTGAATCTTAATGCCTGCTAGGGTAGATTTCGCTAAGGGATTGGGTTTGGAACTGGTCTAGCTTGAGGTTACTTATCACGGGAGTGGACTTAACTGGTTGTGATTTTTGATGTCTAGGGAATAGCTTGATTGAGTTTGTTAAACCATCTAGGTAGATTAAGAGGATGCACCAAGTCAATTACCCCATCCTTAGGACCTGCTCCGTTCTTGATTGATTTTCGTGTTCTGTTTTCGTTCTGTTTCTATTCTGTTTTTGCTCTGTTTCTATTCTATTCTGTTTTTAGTTTTCTGTTTAGGTTGATAGGTTCCCATCTTATTGCTTGGCTTGACTTAGACTGTTTGATTGCATCCTTCTTGGTTAATATCGCACCCATTTGGATTGACACCTTTCTGTATTACAATGACATGAAAATGCATTAAGGCATTTGACAGATAGCAAAAACGCAAAATCTGCTATTTCAATGAGCGCAGCTGACCACATCGAATAAGAGCGGCTACTCTGTATACTTGAATGAAAAAAGAATAGTCCATTTTGGGACCATATTTAAAAGACAACACCATTTTATCTTTTCAAGTAAGGGTGTCAAAATAGATCAAACTTCGCCCATTAAATAATCATACTTAGCATCATCATTATCTTCGTAATATTATCATCATATAATCATCGTCATACCATAATTCATCATCATCATATCATCATCATACTAAAATTTTCCGGCCAAAAACACAAGTTCACATTTTTCCGCCAAAAACATGGTTTCACAATTTTTTCGCCAAAAACACGAGTCCGTATTTTCCCGCCAAAAACAAGAATCCATATTTTTTCGCCAAAAACACGGTTTCACAATTTTCCCGCAAAAAACACGAGTTCATAATTTTTCCGTCAAAAACACTAGTTCGCATTTTTCCGCTAAAAATATAATTTCATTATTTTTCCGCCAAAAATGTGATTTCGTAATTTTCCCGCCAAAACGTGATTTCATAATTTTCCCGCCAAAAAACGTGAATCCATATTTCATGGCATTGATGATGATGACAAAATCATAATATATGATGATAATAATTATTAATTAGGTATTTTTATATTTATTGTTATTAAATTATTAATTGATTAATTATTTTATTTTATTTTATTTTATTTTTAGCCTTTCAAACCATCAAATTAATTGGATTTATGAGTTAACTCAACTCATTTAACAAATGAGTTAGATCAACTCAAAAACCATTTAAATTTTAATTTATTGAGTTATGGATTGATTTGGTTTGATTTATCCATTTTGACTACTTTGAAGTCAAGGAAAATCTTTGAAAGGAAATAATTATTGTATCATTGAATTTTAAAAAATTCTATAAAAGGGGAGCGCTAGTAGAATGAGCGAGTGTATTATGAATTTCTGCCTTATTTGTTTTGCTGGCGTCATTAAACCCAAAATACAGTGCAACAACTACATAACAACTATGAGATGATTCATTATTTTGGATTTAAAATAAATTTTGGAGAAATAAGGGTATCAATATGTGTTATTTATAATTGTAAAGTGTGGAAAACATTTCATCTATATTTATTAAATAATCTATTTATAGTCTTTGCTTAATTTAAATACAAACATAAACCAGCTAAACCTGTGGTAAGAAGATAATTTATTATGACAAGTATATTTGGCCAATACAATTTAACTAACTATATCTTGCTTTTTGATATGTAATTTGCATGGTTTTAGAGCTTTTTATGTGTTCTTCAAGTTTTTGTAGTGTCAAAATCCTTTACAGATATTTTGGGCATAAGAAACACAAAATGTAGCAAAACAAGCTGTTGGACAGTTTCTAACCGTCAAAACTTTAGCATTCGTTGGAGGATTTCCCACCCATAGATCTTGCTCAATTTTTGACACAAGCTAGATAGATGGAAATGTTAGCTTCATCTCAAAGAGGAGTTCTGTGGCCGCGACCATAAGCTACTTCACCAAGGGGTAAGATCACAAGCCCCCGACCAGCCCATCCAGTCGTTGCTTGGCCAAAACACACTTGATTTTTCTCCTTTTCGACTTGGAAAATTCTATATGACGTAGGAGACTTGAAGGCCTATAAATACATGTTCTAGAACCTCTTTGGCGGACGTCTCTCATCTCATATCACACATCTCTCACAGCCACGAAATCACAGCCAGCATAAACACACTTTGATATTCTTTCATAGTTTTCGATTATAAGAGATTCAAGGGAGAAGATCTTGATTTGTACTTCGTTATAAAGAAGATTAATGAACCCTCTAACTTCTTAATGCAATTCTACGCGTTTATTCATATCATGTATGAGTAGTCCTATTGTTAGGTTTAAAGGAATCAATGCATGATTGCTTTATCGTTCATTTAGCAATCTTGTCTTAAAGAAGTAGAACCATTAGAACCATTAAAGTATAATCCAAGCTAATAAATCGATCCAATTTCTCTGGTCTTAAATAAAAACTTGTAAAATGGTATAACATATACCAAAAATATATAACAATATATAAAAAATTGTTCCTCTATGTATATATATAAGTAAGAAATTTTCAAGTAACCTCCAATCTTTCTAAATATTTCTACGTTCGTATTACTATTCTGCTTCTTTATGTAGAGTCTCAGAAAATTAAACAGGTATTAACATGATTTTCACAAGACAATATCAATATCTTGAATTTTGAGTCTCTGTCATATCCTCCAAAAGCAAACACTACAAGAAAAGAACGCTATAACCGACGGAATTTCCGACGGCCGCCCTACCGTCGGACATTTCCGATGGAATTCCGATGAAACAACTTCCGCTTCTCGGTTGTCGGAAATCCGTCGCAAATTATCGACGGATTTCCGACGGAAACCAAAAAAGCGATGACATTCCGACATTATTTTTTCGTCGGAAAAGCGGACTAAATTGCGATGGACAACCAACGGATAACCCATAGATTTCTGATAATAGTTACGACGATTTTCCGACGGTTAGGAATCCCGTAGGTAATCCATAGAAAAATGATTTTTTGGTTTATTTAATTAAAAAACTTATAGTATTTTATATAAAATGAAAATAGAAATTAAATACAAAATTGCAACTGAAATTACTAATAATATATTAGGGAAAAATATTACATATAAAAAAAATAGGAAAAGTCAAAACGACAAAAAAAAAATAGGAAAAATCAAAAAGACAAAAAAAAAATTTTACAAGAGTCAAATTAAATAAATTTAAACTAATTATCATCTGATGTACTATCTGAATACTCTGATGGTGATGAATCAGATTGTGAATCATATTCTCCATGTTCCTCCTCGGAATAATCAAAAATCTCGTTATCACCTTCCTCGGTAAAATCGACAACAAGATCAACTTGTTGTTGTTCTGCGATAGGACCTAGAAAACCTGCAGTGACGCCTTGTTGCATAGCCTCGTTATCTGCAATACCATCCACCATACCTCTTGGTGTAATCAATGAAACAGTGATCCAAAGATCATGCTTGTTCGTGACACGAGGATATGGAATGTAACAAACTTGGTTTGCTTGTGATGCAAGGATAAAAAGATCGTACTTTTGCAGCAGTTTTTCGGAATGTATAGATATAACCCCAAATTCATCTTGGCGAACACCAGCTCCGTTGAACGGATCATACCAATCGCAATAAAAAACAACGCATCGCAAGTCGAGGAAACCAGGGTAATGGACTTCGAGAATTTCCCATAGAATACCATAGTAGACAATGTCACCCGATTCTGAAGAAATACCGTAATCACATGTTGGCCGGATCCTTCCTTCGCGTAAAATCTTAAAAGCATATCCACGTGTACAATACATAGGATAGGAGTGGGCAACAGCTAATAGACCGTTGATCAATTCTTCTAACCAAGTTGGAAAAGATTGACCTCTGCTTGCACCTGTGGTTACCTGCAATAATTATTTTCAAAAGTATATTCATAAATCAAAAATTGATATTTGTTGTAATAGTAACAAGAAAGTAAGAGAACGAAATAAACTTACATAAAATGCGAGCCATCGAGCGAACTCGCTCTCTTTGAGCGCATTAAGTGCTTCCTCCGTGTATGTTGAATAATGAAAACGTATGTGAGCCATATAAATCCTGTAAATGAAAATATGAATACATTATTTTAATTAAGAATATTATTAGAAAAATTTAGATTTTTAAAAAATGAAATACCATTCATACTCAAGAAGATCATCGCAATTTGTGAGAATATACATATGCAAATGATTTTGCTCCTCCTTAGTTAATCTCCGTTTTTTGTTTTTTCCACTTAGTCTTCCAACCTATACATATGTAAATAGATTTAAGTTGTAATTAAAATTTTTATTGAATGTATAAATTTTTTTACTTAAAATTGAAATGCGTCTTACCTGTCGGAAGAGACTTGAAACGTAGATTGGATAATTTGCTTTTTCACCTCCATCATCGTGCCTCGCGGGTCTATGACTCTTTGTTTGCACTTGTTTTGGAAAATAATATTCGGAGAAATGTGCCGCTTCTTCATTAATGGATTGAGCGACAATAGACCCCTCTACTTTACTCAAATTTTTAACCTTTTTTTTCAGATGATACATATACCTCTCGAACGGGTACATCCACCGATATTGAACAGAGCCACCTAATGCTGCTTCGCGAGGAAGATGAATTGGAAGATGCTCCATAACATCAAAAAAAATAAAGGAGGGAAAATATTCTTCAAATTACATAGGATAATTGGTATCTACGTCTCCAAATTACGAATACCGTCAACCGTCAGAGTTCTAGTACATAAATCCCGGAAAAAGCAGCGATACCTGAGAAAAAACATAAACCAATTAAAACAATACTTGATGTAGTTCTAACATGTAATATATATGCAGAAAAAATTACTTGCAATTGACTTGTGGACGTTTTGTGGAAGAAGATAAGCAAATGCAAACGGAAGAAGGCGCTGCATTATGACATGACAATCGTGACTTTTTAGACCAGAAAACTTTTCTTCGCCATAATCAATGCAATTTCGTAGGTTCGACGCGTTAACCATCCGAAAATCTAACATTGCTGGCAATCCATTCGAAAAACTCTTGTTTTGCATCCGAAGGTAAACGGAATTGGGGTATAGGACCTTTGTTGTTATTCCCCAAAACATGAAGAGCTTTTCGAGAACATATATCTGGCAAATCCAATCTAGACTTCAGATTATCTTTCGTTTTCTCTTGGACATTGAGAACAGTGTTAATCAAGTTTTCAAAAAAATTCTTCTCAATGTGCATGACATCTAGATTATGCCTCAATAGATGGTGCTTCTACTATGGCAGATCCCAAAAGATACTCTTCTTATGCCAATTATGGTATACGCCAACTCCATCTACCGGACTATGTCTGTTTCTGCCACAACGAACCGTTTTCTCCACCCCAAAATCTCGTAATTGTGTTAAAATGCTATAACCATCTAACTCAAGAGGTGGACCATCAAAAACTTTTTTGTTTTTGGTAAACAATGTGGTGCTTCGGCGATAGGGATGATCGTCTCGCAAAAAACGTCTATGACAATCAAACTAAGATGTTTTACGCCCATTTCTCAATTGGAACGCATCTGTATTATCTTGACAATATGGACACGATAATCTCCCATGTGACGTCCACCCAGATAACATACCATATGCTGGAAAATCACTTATGTTCCACATAAGCACTGTCCGCATCAAAAAATTTGCCTGCAATGAAACGTCGAATGTCTGAACTCCATGTTTCCATAACATCTGCAACTCATAAATCAATGGCTGTAAGAAAACATCAAGTGATCTCTTTGGATGCTCAGGTCCAGGAACGAGAACTGAGAGGAAAAGAAACTCTCTCTTCATGCATAAAGATTATGGCAAATTGTATGGTGTCACGATTACTGGCCACAATGAATATTGTCTTCCATGCTTTCTGAAAGGATTAAAACCATCGGTGCATAAACCAAGTTACACATTTCTGCTCTCAGCTGTCAAATCAGGATAAACATTCTGAAAGTGTCGCCATGCTTCAGCGTCGGACGGATGTGATATATCTCTATCCCGTGGATGATCCGAATGCCATCTCATAAACTGTGCTATCCGCTCTGATTGATATAATCTTTTCAACCTCTCCGCTAGTGGCAAACACCACATCCGTTTGTATGGAACACTGACTCTTCCACCTGTATCTTGATACCGAGGATTGCAACAAAACCGACAAACTAACCATTCTGAATCCTCTTTCCAGTAGATCATACAATTGTTGTTGCACACATCTATCACCTGATACGATAAGCCAAGTCCAGCCACCAACTTCTGAATCTCATAGTATGTTGATGGATAATTATTATCTGCAGGCAAATGTCTTTTCATATAATCAACAAATGCATCAACACAAGTCTCCGACAAATTGTAATCCGTCTTGATTGTCATCAATTCCGTTGCAGCCGATAATGGTGATATTCCCTCTGGACAACCTCTATACAACAGCTGCTTTGCCGCATCTAACATATCGAAGAATCTTTGTGCTTCTAAATTAGGCTCCTCTACTGATCTTTCTCCTCTAGAATCAACAAAGTCCGGAGCATTTACATGATATGCATCATGTACCATCTGAACATAACCGACATTACTCCCTATTTCCGGTGTAGATTCCCTTATTCTATCCGGCGTAAAAGTTACACTTGTACTAGCAAAATCTACCATAGAATCATTTTTTCCATGTGAATATCAAATCTTGTAACCCGGCATAAATTCTCTACGATGTAAATGCGAACTAACTTCTAAAATATTGAGAAATCTACGATTCTTACATTTAAGACAAGGACAATAGATTTTACCCGTTTGCAGAGCAAGTTCCTAATTTGTTGCAAAATTCATGAATTATCGTACACCTTTGACAAACGCTTCTATAAGTTGCTCAGTCTCGGGATCACGCATTGGTTTGTCCATCCACGATCGAAAATAATTATAATGACTTGACGATGACATATTTGTAATAGACGATGTAAAGATAATGTGAGAATAATATAGGTAGAGAGATTTTATAAGAGAATGAAATGTTCATGTGAGGCAATGAGGGTAATATAAACGATTGAACCGACAGAAAACCGATGGAAAACAGACGGCAACGGCTACTTATATTAAACATACCGACAGAAAACTGACGGTGTTGTTCCGTCCTTCGGATTTCCATCGGTAATCCCGATGGGAGACCGAAAATAGGATTAAGATTTTGTAAGTACAATTAGATATAAACATCACCGTCGGTTTGCCATCGCTATTACCGATGGAAAACCGACGGGCTTTTTCCTTCCTTCGGTAATATCGATGGGAAACCGACAGGAACGTTTATTATTTTACATATATACATATAATATAATATTTAAAAATACATATAAAATTATAAATCTAAAATACTTTACAATGCATATGAAAACATATTTATTACATTTTAATTATTAAAAATCATATTTATTTATGGAATAGGATTAAGATTTTGTAAGTGCAATTAGATATAAACATCAGCGTCGGTTTAATAAATATGTTTTCATATGCATTGTAAAGTATTTTAGATAGCAAAAGATTTGGGGCAAATTAGTAATTACTAAACGTTCTGGATATTTGGTAAATATAAAAAGGTTTGAAAATATCAAAAGTTGAGAACCCTCGTAATAAGATATGGGTACTTCGGTAAAAATTGAAAACCCTCGTAAAATGAAATCAAGTGAAAAGTATTATAGAAAATAGAATTAAGATTTTAAAAGTATGATTTTATATAAAATTAAAATTATAAAATTAAACCCAGTAACAGAAAAATAGCCAATAATAAAACGCCTCGCAGTAAATGTAAGTATTCAGTACTGTTCCCACGTAAATCATAACTATGTTGCAAAATCAAGTCATCCCTTTTTTTCCTAAATTCCAATTCCTAACATTTCTCTCTGCAAACACAAAAACCGGTTCAGGTTCCTTTTCATTACTCTTGACCCCTTAATTTCTAAAGTTCTTTATTCGTTTACAGTTTCTGAATCTTTCTGTGTTATCTACTAGTTTTAGTTTCTACTTCATTTGTGTTCATAATGAGATTTTGATATCTTACATCATCTTATTTCTTTAAAATCAGATTGAATTAAGAATCAATGAAAATTAAAATCAATGCAAAAAATCCAATACCCGTCGGTTTTCCATCGGTATTAACATAGTTCAGGATTAAAACATGAAATATTTGATGGTTCAGGTATGAAAAATGCGGATGTCATAGTAAATGTATGAAAAAACGTATCGCAAATAGTCTGGTTTGATTTTGGCCGTTTTTCCCGTGCCAATACGTTCGTCTGATTATTTTTCGTTTTGAGAATAGAAGCGCTTAGCACCACGAGAGTAGGTTAAAACTTCAGATCTGAATATTAGAGAGTATTAGCTATGGTCGAGATTTGTTGTTTGATAGAGTATCTTAAAGCTAATCTAATTGTGGCCAAGTTAGGTTGTGATCTTAGGAATACATCATCACCAGAGTGTGATTTTATTCTAGAAATAGATTAATCATCCACTCTTCGTCTTAGACACGTTCTAACTTAGTTAATAGCTATGTTAGATACGTTTAATGCGTGAAGGTCGCCACGAGAGTGGATATGAAAGAGTGACTAGCATACCACGAAAGTGGACACCTGACCAAATATAGTTCATGATTAAAATTTAAAATATTTGATGGTTCAGGTATAAAAAAAGCGGGGTCATAGTTTAGGTATGAGAAAGCTGGGTGTCATAGTTCAGGTATGAATCGGCTAAATTAACATAGTTGAGGATTAAAATTTGAAAAATATTTGATGGTTCAAGTATGAAAAAGTCGGGTGTCATAGTTCAAGTATGAAAAAGCGTATCGTAAATACTCTGGTTGATTTTGACCATTTTCCCATATATCCACATAGGATTTTAAATATTCAATCACAATTAATTATCTCAATAATTATTATTTTTAAGTTTTATTAATTTTCAATATTTAAGTTCTTATTCAAAAAAACTATAAATAAAAGTAAGAGAAATATATGGAAGAAAGAAAAATATAAATGGTTGTTATTGGAATACATAAAATAACTCATATTTGCTTCACTAAATTAGTAAATATTATATTTATAAGTTTACTGACATGTATCTATGCACATAGGATTTTAACCATCTAATTGCAATTAGTTATCTCATTAATTAGTATTTTTAAGTTTTAATAATTTTTAATGCTAAATACTTTGAAAATAAATATATGAAAACAAGAGAAATGTACAATTTTGTTATTAGAATATATAAAGATATTCGATTGTTATTAGTTTCACTAAATTTGTTAATATTTCATCTCTAGTAACGATAATTATCTCATTAATTTAATATTTTGAAATTTTATTAGTAAAATTTTATCAAAAATGAAAAGAAAAAAAATAAATGTAAGAAAGAGAAATGAAAAGTTTTGTTGAATACATAAAATAATACGTATTATTATCACGAAAAATGTAAATTATACATATCCAAACGAAAATATTAATATTTTCTTCTCTTAGAAGTGGAAATATATGTTGACTTTAATGAACATGGTAGAGTTGCAATGATGATTTCTTGTGAAGTTAAAAAAAAGCATGTCGATGGTTGTAGTTAAAATCTAAAGAAACCTTTTTCAGAATGGAAGAGCTAAGGAAACTAAATTTGTTTGAGCGACTTAAAGAAAAAAGCATCTTATTACTTTGCGCCAACTAAAAGAAGAACAGAAGTATTTTGTTAGAAAGTAGATTGAAGACTTTTGTTTTGTATTTTGAAACAATATACTAAAAATAAAAAAGTTTGTTTGGCAAGTAATTAATATGTTTGGAGTTTTATGTTTTAGTGCATATTCGAGTTTCTAAATTTTTTAAGTAGCACCAGTACTATTGAGAACCAACATTTAGCATAACAAAAAAAAAAAAAACAATGAAGATAGTTAGGCTAAATAGCTTCAAAGACTAAATTAGTATTATCTAATGTTTTAGTCTTTAAGTTTGCGTTCATTTTGATCCATGTTAAATATTTTTGTTTTTTTTGTCAACATCGTAAAAATTAAAAAAGTTTGGAGATCTAAACCGTGGGTACAAAGTTTATATAACTTACATCTTGAGCATATACTCTAGCACTACGCGCCAAATTATCTACTTTTTTATTCAAACTGCGAAAAATAAGATTAATGTAGGAAAACGGAAAACCTTCTTTGTTCTTCTTCACTTCCTCTAATAACACTTCGAAAGCAGACCATTCTTCTAGTGCTACAATCATTTCAATAATTCAGAATTGTCTGTATAAAAACCTACTTATGTCTTTTGATGTGATAACATACACTGCATGGCCCATACTAAAGAGTCCAACTCTGAATGAAGTGTTGACAATCGCTTTGGAATGCTTCTGAATCTCATACGCATCTCTGAGACATCTTCTTGGAAAGAGTACCAGCTCATCCTTGAGAAAATATCTGAGTCCTTCCAGGATCCATCAATATAACATTTGATAATTTGTGTACACATATTTTCATTCGGAATTGGGCCGCTCTCCCTCTTCTGGAATTGGTCAGCTACTTGAGCTGTTGTCCATGCCGATGCCTCGGTCATTGTCAAATTTAAAGTATCTCTAGGATCAAATTCGAATTCGAAAAAATCTTATTATTCTGTGTCTTCCAGATATTTTATATAATCCACGAAAATTGTAATTTTTTTTTGTTTATTTTCGTTCTAGAAAAAAGGATAAGCCAGGTTTTCATAAACCAATTTTGTTGGAAAAGTACTTGATGGCGTTGGTATATCTGATGATGTCCATGTTTGTAGGACCGGAGGGCATTCAAATAGAGCATGGTACACCGCATGCAATATGTCTCACAATTTATATGCCTCAATCATAGATTAGACATCACCGATAAACACTGTGATAAAGCCTGCCATAAATATATCTCAATTTGAATTGATTTCCCATAATTATATTCAATAAATTTTAGTGTTATGCAATTATGTTTTGGTTTTGTTGTCTAGAATAAGCATCGGAACGTTTTACAATATTTATATATTTTTTTAAAAACTAATTTTCAGCCGTATGAAATTTTTACTTAAAAATATGGATTTACATTTGGCTTATATTGCTTCATCTCTACTTTACATTTTATTTTATTTCTATTTCCATGTTAGCAATTACTCTCTGTTTCAAAATAGTTGATGTTTAAAGTTTTTGTATATAAATTAAAAAACTATTTAATTTCATTTTTCTAAATAAAAACATAATTTAGTATGTACTTAAACACAATCAACCAATAATAAAAAAAAATCTGCAGAATAAAAGTGGTCAAGGTATATAAAAAGTTAATAAATTTTGCATAGAAAAGTGATGAAATCATTAAATTTGAAACAAAAACAATTTCTCTAAAACATCATTTATTTTGAAACAGAGTGAGTAAAAATATAAGTACATTAATCATCAAGTATCATATATGTCAAATATAAATAATTACTTTTAATTAATTATATCTCTACATATTACAAAGAAAAAAATAATTGCATGTTAAAAAAAGAGCTTATAAAAAATATTAATATTGCATATTAAAAAGAGCTAATAAATACTATTAGTATTGCATATAAAAAAGAGCTAATAAATTAAAATTATTAAAAATATAAATATATTATTTATCCCACATAGATCATATAAGAAACTTCACAAAATTTCTTATATACATACACTCTTAGGTGTAATAAGTTAAGGCAACGTTATACAAAAAACTTCAGGCTTAAGAGTATGCAAATTAAGGCTTAAGAATATGATTTTTTTTTTTTAATTTTTGTTTTACCATGAAATAACATAACCTTGTAGTTTATAAATAAATTTTTTAAATTAAATATCATGTGCATTAGCACGGGTCATTACCTAGTAGTTTATTTAAATAAAACTTTATCTTGAATCTCTATATTATTTTTGTAACGTGTTAAACATTTTTATGAGGTACTCAGATACAAAAATAATAAATGAAACTATTTTTGAAGGGGGGAAATGTCAAAAAAAAAAAAAAAAAGATAATGAACTTTCAAATTTTATCAATGAAATAAAGAAAACTTTCATACAAATGATACTAAAAAAATACCCAAAAACACCTTCTAATTTCTATGAACCTAGTATGCAAACTAGTCATACATCATGTTCACCATTTAAAATGATGTCTCCAAAAAAAAAAAAAGATAATCCGAATTTGTATAAGCCAGATTGGAAGAGAACTCAGTTGGCATTGACATAATCGGTGATAAGTTGCTTCATGTAACTAAAAAATACATTGCGTAGACTGATCCGACGTGCAGTCATCTTCTCAATTTACAGTTAGTTATCTACATTTTCATTTATCATTGAAGTACCAAGTATTAATTCAAGATTTCTCCTCATTATTGTCGTTCCAGGTATGAACTTAAGATCCCACTATCAGTTGGTATATATTAGGATTCTTGTTTGGAACTTAACAATTCTTAATTATATTTTGTTACGTAAAGATACCTTTTAAACGCATGTAGTTCTTGTTGGTATTTTAGTTTTGCATTCTCTGATGGAAAGATGTGTTCATATACAAGGAATCACACAAGTAATAATATTATCATATGACTGTTGATTAATGTGGTGTTTGGTATGGACACAATTGTTGACTGTTCATAGTTCATGTGTTCATCTGAACACCTCCATCGCTCTCTTAGAAAATGAAATTCAACAAGGCTTCCCTTTTGTTAACGTTCATTTGTTACTTCATCTTGTCCATAGTTCGGTATGGACACAAACGTTGTATGTTCACAAGATTTTACATCATATTGACAAAAGACTTGATGGGTTCTTCTACCACAATTCTGTGGAACCTAACTAAATTTAATTTGCAATAAATCCATCACCTCATTTTCAAAGAGATGGTCGTAAAACTTTTATTGCTACATTGTCAAAGTCCTTCATGTGGAACATGAGTGGTCTGAAATAATAAATAAAGTCTTTCATATGCAAGGTAGTTGATTGGAGACTTTGTGCGTTAGCATTTATAAAGATGTTACAGGAGCCAAAAACACCAAAAGAAAAAGAAAAAAAAAAGAAAAAAAAAAACTGTGGAGGCAGGACACGCTTGGCTGTGAAGTTATGTCGATCATTGTGGATGTTAATAGAGTATCAGATATGGTAGCTCAAGATGAAAATCTCTGTGAGAGTTTGAGTAGGAACACTCGAGATGACAATATCTTTGAGAAATTGAAGAAGGCGGCTCAAGATGGGGATATAGAAAAACTCTATGAGTTGATAGCAGCAGATGAAAACATTCTAGGTCACTTTGATAAAATGTCTTTTTGTGAGACGCCACTACACATTGCAGCTGAAAAAGGGCAAACTAATTTTGCCATGGAAGTAATGACCCTTAAGCCGTCGCTTGCTTTGAAGCTCAACGTGTCAGGTTACAGTCCGATGCATTTAGCCCTGCAAAACAACCACATTCGAATGGTGAGAGGGTTTGTGGCAATCGACAGCAGCTTAGTCAACATCAAGGGAAGAGGAAGGATTACTCCTTTGCATCATGTGGCTCAAATAGGTGATGCAGAATTATTGAGTGAGTTTTTGTTTGCTTGTCCTTCTTCTGTAAACGATTTGACGATTAAGTGTGAGACAGCTGTGCACATTGCTGTGAAGAACCACCAGTTTATGGCGTTTAAGGTTCTATTGGGATGGTTCAAGAGAGTAAACAGAGAGGAAATCTTGGACTGGAAGGATGAAGATGGTAACACAGTCTTCCATATTGCTGCATCGATAAATCAGACTGAGGTAAATGTCATTTTAGTTTCTCCTTTTCTCTACAATTTTTGTTCAGGCATGGCCTACATATGCCTCTTAACTAATTTTATCATTAACATGTGGGATTATTTTGCTTTCTTTGATTTAGTTCTTGTAAAAGGTTTTAATGGGTTTCTATGACCTTAGTATATATATATTTTTTATGTCTCTTATTCTTATCAATGTATGATTGTTCATCCTAGAATTATGGGTCAATTTTTGTAGGTCATGAAGTTGCTACGTAAAACCGTTAAAGTAACAGCCAAGAACTTGGATGGCAAAACCGCCATGGACATACTTCAAACTCACCAGTCTCCGTGTTTCCCTGAAGCAAGAAGACTACTCCATATTGCTAAAGAAAAACTAGTTTGTCATTCCACAACGACTCTTGCCGGATATTTGAGCAAAGATCTATCGTTTATTGAGAAACAGAACACTCTCTTGGGAGTGAGAAATTACAGCATGAGTATAGACAGCTCTCGAAACACTAGCAACCGCCGCAAATCAAATCTTGTGGTGGCTATACTGATGGTAACAGCTACATACACGGCTGGTCTCTGTCCTCCAGGCGGATTTTGGCAGGAGAGTGGAGAGAATTACTCCGCTGGGCAGATGACTATGCGTTTCGATTATGCCTTCTGTTTTATTGGCCTCACCGGATTTGCCTTCTTATTGTCTCTTTATGTGATCCTAATCCTCACAATTGGACTCCCCATGTGGAAGTTAATCTATGGTTCAACGGCGGCTTTAGGTATCGCTATCTCAGCATCGTACACCGTTATATTCCCGCATCCAGACACCAACAGAGCTGAAGTTGTACACCGTTATATTCCCGCATCGTACACCGTTATATCAAGATTCATGAATGGGTCTTTGTATTTGTTCATGTAAAAAGTATAAGGGTACGTATAAGTTGTAAGAAATACTATGCCATAACCTTTTTTTAACCCCTCAAAACTCAAGTTAATATCTAGAATCTGTAGCTTGAGATGAAGATGCAAGAAATCAACAATCAAAGATTTGTTAAGGAAATTTGGTTTAGGGATTGGGTTTGTCTTTGATGGGCAAGTGATAGACTGAAGACAAACAAGAATAGAACCAAACAAGCAGGAAAGAAATAAACAAGAATAGAACCGAATCTTGCATCCACAACTGTCTATACTCTTGAGTTTCAGTACGAGTTGGAGTTTATTTCTATTGTTTGTACATTGGAGTTGGAGGTTGTTTCTTATGCACTTATATATCTGAGCAAGTTCTTCATTTGTTTAGTGTTATCATGTTATATGCTTCAATCTTGCTTTCGTGCTACGACCGCTTAAGTTTGTGTCACTAATTTTTATCAATATTTTTGTGAAGAATATTTCTAAAATCAGATCATTTCATATCGCAAACATGTGAAGAAATGGATCTTCAAGAAGAACCATCGGAAACCAAGGCTGAAACAGAAAACAACGGATCAGTGTTGTTGGTTTCAACATCCGACCACCCAGTAGCACAAAAGTCAGAAGAAAAGAAGAAAGAGAGCGTGGGAGATTCAAATAAAGCAGAGAAGGATAAGTTTTTGATGGCGAAGGTGCAACAGAGCAGACATTGGAATCAAAAGCAAAACAAGGGACCGACAAAGAGCAGCAGAGATTCGAAAACTCGAGATGGTAGTGGATGCGGTACCAGTTCCTTGTTAGAGGAGAACATTATTCTTGGTGTTGCGCTGGATGGCTCAAAACGTACACTCCCCATTGATGAAGAACTTAAGGCATCTGGTGCATTAATAATGGATTCTTCAACCTGGGATGTAGCGATTGCTATGGCAATTCCTTCTCACACTGAACTCAATTTGATCGCGAATTGAACAACAAAAGAAAGAACGAAATCAAACGCAAGAACAACACAGAATTGTTTACCCAGTTCAATCCGTCGAGATGACGAGATCTACGTCTGGGACCGGAATCAATCCAGCAATCCACTAGATGAATGAAGAAGTTTCGAGCTTGAGGTTTTCAAGAATCGATCTCAGTTCAAGTTCTTTTACAAAGTGATTTTTCTTTTTGTTACAGGGAAATAAGTGGCTAAGAAGAAGAATATAAAGATGTTGAAACCCTCCAAGTCAGAAAGAGTCTTCACCTTTCACTAAACCCTCTAAACCAGAAGGAGACTTTCTCTTCTCTTTGCCTTTCCAAACGTGAATCAGTTTAAGACTAAACCAGAGAACCAAACTTTAATTACACTGACTAAGTCGACATCAAGCTAGTGTAAAATCAGAAACTTTGGATCACATCTTCACAATCTCCATCTTGATACAAATTTTCTTTATCATAGTAGATTACTATCTTTGGATCTTACCTCCGGCTGTATGCAAGCATAAGAGCTTACTCCAAGTCTGTAAACTTCAGAAACTCCAAAGCTTCACCAAACTTGTTCACTTGAATACATTTTGTCAACATATCAACTGGATTTCGAGAAGTGTGAATTTTCAGAATCTCCACTTCATCTCCCTCTGTTATGTCTCTGAGAAATGATCTCTTGATTGCAATGTGTTTAGTTCTTTCATGGTAAACACTGTTCTTAGATAGACATATAACTGATTGAGAGTCACACCGTACTTGTGCCTTTTCTTGTTTAAAACCCATGTCTTCAAGTAATCCTCTGATCCAAATAGCTTCTTTGACTGCTTCTGTCAAAGCTATGTATTCAGCCTCTGTTGTGGACAATGCTACTACATGCTGTAAGCAAGACTTCCAACTGACTGTGTTTCCTCCTACAGTAAAAGTATACCCACTGATCGATCTTCTTTTGTCTAAGTCAGCTGCAAAGTCAGAATCGCAATAACCAATGACTCCAAAATTCTTTCCCTTCGTGTATACCAGCTTCATATTCCGAGAACCCTTGATGTATCTCAACAACCATTTCACTGCCTCCCAATGAACTTCACCTGGTTTACTCATGAATCTACTGATTAAGCCAACACCATATGCTAGATCAACACGAGTACCAATCATCGCATACATTATACTTCCAACAGCACTAGAATATGGTACTTTCTCTGTGTCAACACATTCACCATCATCAATAACAGAAGATAATTTGAAATGTGTCCCTATAGGAGTATTAGGTAGCCTTAGCTTCACTCATATTGAATATGTTTAATATCTTTTTCAAATAACATGATTGTGATAAACTCAAAAAACCAACAGCTCTGTTTCTATTAATCTTTATTCCAACAACAACTCAAATTTAGTACTGAGTCTATCTTTCAACTTACTAACCTCAGACAAATCCTTTGCTGCAATCAACATGTCTTCTACATATAAGAGAAGGTATATGTAGTTTCCTTTACTTGTTTTCTTCACATAGACACATTGGTCGTGTTCACTGCGTGTGAAGCTTTCTTCTGACATGAATCTATCAAATCTCTTGTTCCATTGCCTAGGAGCCTGTTTCAAATCATATAAGGATTTTTTTAGAAGACATACCTTGTCTGCATTTTCTTTTGAAATAAATCCTTCAGGTTGCTCCATGTATAGCTCCTCTTCCAAATCTCCATGGAGAAAAGCTGTTTTGATATCCATTTGATGCAATTCAAGATCCTGATTCACCACTGCTGACATGAGAATCCTGATAGAAGTGTGCTTCACAACAGGTGCAAATATCTCTTGATAATCAACTCCTTCTTTTTGTGTGAAACATCTAGCAACAAGTCTGGCTTTGTATCTCTGAGGTTCTATATCCTGAATTCCTGGTTTCAGTTTAAAAATCCATCTGCACTCTATCACTTTCTTGTCTTCAGGTTTTCTGACCAATAACCATGTGTTATTTTTCAGCAGGGAATTTATCTCATCTTTCATGGCATTGTCCCATTTTTCTTTGTTTTCATCTGTAACAGCCTCATGATAGCATTGTGGCTCATTTTCAACATTTAAGGCTTCACAGGATAATAAGGCAAAAGCGAATTGCGTATAATCCTGTAATCTTACTAGTGCCACAATCTGACGTCTTTTTATGTCCCTTGCTAACTGATAACCTGACAACTGACCTCTAACAGGAGACTGAGTAATTTCCTCTTCAATCATCACTAAGCTCACTGTCACTTACCTCAGAAACTCTAGTAACTCCACCTGAAACTGTATTTCCTGGACCCTTTTGTTCACTCTTACTTGTATCAATCTCAATACTCAACTTAGAAGAAAGACCTGTAGCTGCATTTTTCTGATGATTATCAACATGTTTTTGTAGGTCCTTGTAGACAACATTTTCCTGAAAAATAGCATTCCTGCTTATAACACATTTTCACTCATCAAATAACCATACTTTATAGCCCTTAGTCCCTGCAGGATATCCTAAGAAAACACCATTTAAAGCCCTTGGTTTTAGTTTTCCCTGATCTTGGTGGACGTATGCCAAATAACCAAATCTTCTCATGGGCTTGTAGCCTGGCTTTCTGTTTAACCATAGTTCTTCAGGAACATTATGGTCTATGGCAGATGAAGGTGATCTATTGATGATATATGTAGCAGTTGATGCTGTCTCAGCCCAGAATTTTTCTTCCAATCCTGATTCACTCAACATACGCCTAACCTTCTCCATAATTGTTCTATTCATTCTCTCAGCAACACCATTTTGGTGTGGTGTGTAAGTACATGTTCTATGTCTCTCTATGCCATGCAACTTGCAGAAGTTATCAAACTTAGAATTGCAAAATTCCAATCCATTATCAGTCCTTAGACACTTAACCTTTCTATCTGATTGATTTTCTACCAGCTTCTTCCATTCACAGAACATATCAAAAGTTTTCATCCTTGCTCTTCATGAAGTAAAGCCACACTTTCCTAGTCTTATCATCTATGATAGATAGGAAATACTGCTTACCCGATAATGATGGTGAGACATTTGGAGATCCCCATAGATCCGAGTGTACATATCCCAATGCATATGCTGCCTCATGTTTGCTGACATTAAAACTCAATTTCTTTGACTTATCCATCACACAGTTTTCACAGAAGCTCAGATCACTGATTTCTTTTTTTTTCCAGCCAAAATCTTCAAAACTATTCAAGTTCATATGTCCTAATCTGCTATGCCACGACTCTGTCTTGTTCTTAGAAACCTCAGCATTACAATTTTCAGCAATAACAGATTCACCATCTAGAACATATAAACCATTCACCAAACTGCCACTCAAAGCTGTTATGTTATTCTTGAAATAACGTACCTTGCATGATCCTCTTTCATGTAAGTAGCCTAAGCTGTCCAATGTCCCAGATGAGATTCCTTCTGAGATTTGGAACATATTTGACATTGTGTAGGACCTTAATTGAGCCTCCATGAGTGTTAAGTCTGATTGACCCCTGTCCTAGTGAATTTACAGAGTGATCATCTCCTAACAGAATTGTTGTAGCATCCCCTTCTTGAAATGTGTAGAACCAGTCTCTCCTTGATGTCATGTGTGATGTACAGCCTGAGTCCAATATCCAGAGATCCTTTACTAGCTTTTCGTTTACCACTAATGCCTCAGAAAAAAATAATTTCTCTGTTACAACCCGTGCTTCTCCTTGATTCTCATTCTCAAGTTTTCTTTTTCTAGCATAACAGTCTTTCTTTAGGTGACCTTCTTTCTTACAGAACCAACAAGTGAGCCTTGATTTTGAGTTTGATCTTCTCCGGTTCCTGCCACCATTACCATTATTTCCTCTGTTTGCACCATTTGTTTTCTTTTGTGTAGGTCTACCCCTTTCTTGATATACAACACAGTAAAGGAGCTTGTTGTTTCTTTTAGCTCCATAAGTTCCTCTCTAATGATTTTGCAGAAGAAACCACATCTTGAACAGAGAGAGTTTTATTACCATACTTCAAGGTGTGTTTAAGCTGACTGTAGCTTGCTGGCAGAGAGTTTAAAACGAGTATAGCCTAAATTTCTTCTGCAACTGTAATCTCCAAGCTTCCTAATTCTGAGACTATTTTCAAGAAATCATCGACATTCTCATCGATTGTCTTTGTATCAATCATCTTGAACGAATATAACCTTAGCTGAAGATAAATCCTATTCGGAAGTGAAGTCTCCATGTATAGCTTGTTTAATACGTCGCCCACATCTCAGCCGCTGTCAAACAATGGTTAATCTTTCTCAAAACTGCATCTTCTACATGCAAGATTATCAAATTCTTGGCATGTTCTGACTTGTCGATCTTGGATTGATCGGGAACAATCTTTATCGATGGATCGGATGAAGAGTTGTCATCATCTATAGATTGTTTACTCTCAGCCTTTGGCATCGGAACCTTCTTTGTCAAATCGAAATCAGTAATTACATTTTTAAGCCCAAGAACACCTAGATGGACTAACATCATAATCTTCCAAAGTGAGAAATCGGTCACTCCATTAAAAATCTGAATCTCAGGCTTACCGCTTGCAACAACTTTTGGATAATTCGAAGCTGCCCCCACAACCTTCAAAATTTTCGATTTTGCCACACAACTTTTTGAAATTTAGAATTTATCCTACATCTTTTGAAATTTCGTTTTTTCCCCACAACTTAAAAAAATTTCGAATTTGCCCCAGAACTTTTTGAAATTACTATTCGCCCCATAACTTTCAAAATTTTCGTTTTGGTCCCACAATTCAAATATTTCGTTTTCCCCCACAACTTATTGAAATTTCGAATTGGTCCACATATTTCAAAATTTTTGAATTTTCCCCACAAATTTGGATTTGCCCCACAATTTTTTGCAATATCGTTTTTGCCCCACAACTTATGGATAATTCGAATTTGCCCCCTAACTTTTGGATAATTCGCATTTGCCCCACGACTTTCAAACAAATCGAATTTGCACCACGACTTTTGGAAAATTCGAATTGTTTTGCGGTTGACAAATAATTTCATCGCACTTCGTAAATTTATGATTATGTATTTTCACAATTTATGATTAACCCCACCCATCCCCACGCTCATTTTTTTTGAAGTGGACTATTCCAGGGGTTTGTAAGACAAATATGCGACCTTTCAAATTCAATTCATTTTTTAAATTTTTTTCCCCACTACGTTAATCTTGAGAATGATCAGATCGCAAGTTCTAACTACTCAAATAAGAATGATCGAACACAACTAATGCAATAATCCTATCAAAGAGATAGTGGAAGCTAGAAAGGTTCACTAATTTAAGCCAGATTGATCAGTGATGAAATTGAAACCAGTGAGCTAAACAATTTCTCGTTTACAGATTTCATCCATGAACAAACATGATGAAACCAAAGCTTTTATCTGCAGACATAGCAAGACCTGGACTTTGAAGGAGAACATCAAAAATGAAAATGCCCACCTTAAACCGAGCAGAGACATTCTACATACTCTAAACTATTATCACAGCCTGAAAGATATAATAAGTACCTGCCAGAGTAGCAAGTGCAACTCCTCGGCCATTGTAAGTTCAAGAAAAGAAAGACCAGGGAGCTTTTGAAAACATCAACATCAGAGCTGATGAAATTTTCAAACATAAGAGCCTCTAGATGAGAAGCAGAGCAGTGGTAAACTATTATAAAGATCCCAAAGCAGGCCGATCAAAATGAACAAGAAGCCAGAAGCAGATAAGCAATGAAGCAGAACTAGTAGTAAACATTTATGACTATCCCAAAGCAGGCTGATCAATATGACCAAAAAGCCAGAAGCAGACAAGCAATGAAGCAGAAGTAGTGGTAACTATTATGAAGATCCAAAGCAGGCCGATCAAAATAACCAAGAAGCAGAAGCAGTTAAACAATGAAGCAGAAGTTGTGGTAAACTACTATGAAGATCCCAAAGCAGGCTTATCCATATGACCAAAAAGCCAGAAGCAGAAAACCAATGAAGCAGTAGTAGTAAATTATTATGAAGAACCCAAAGCAGGCTGATCAATATGACCAAAAAGCCAGAAGCAGAAAAGCAATAAAGCAGAAGTAGTAGTAAACTATTATGAAGACCCCAAAGCAAGCCGATCAAAATAACCAAGAAGCCAGATGCAGATAGGCAATGAAGCAGAAGTAGTGGTAAACTATTATGAAGATCCATAGCAGCCCGATCAAATTAACCAAGAAGCCAGAAGCAGATAAGCAATGAAGCAGTAGAAACCTGAAGCAGATAAGTAATGAAGCAGTAGAAACCGAAGAAACCTCGACACAATAGAACAAAACACACGGAAAAACAAAGAAACACAGGTTTTTAGTATCTGTTTATGTCTTTTAAGAAGTTGGGTAGATATTTAAAAGCACTTTACCTAAAGGCAGCTTATCACTACGGCTTCATTATCCAAATGCAAAAAGAAGCATCCCAGCAATTCAAAAGTAGTAAGCATATCCAATCCACCCCACAGCT
Source organism: Boechera divaricarpa (assembly GCA_026770425.1). Taxonomy (NCBI): domain Eukaryota; kingdom Viridiplantae; phylum Streptophyta; class Magnoliopsida; order Brassicales; family Brassicaceae; genus Boechera; species Boechera divaricarpa. The sequence goes on along the minus strand of CM049186.1, from coordinate 3,662,251 downwards.
AAAACATGTTCTCTCAGTGAAATTCACAGATACTATTTTCCCTTAAGAGTCCTCTTGACACCACAAGCACACAGTCGTCTCCTGGATCCTGATCCCATAACTTGCTATCTAGACAAGTAGTAATACTCAGCTTCGGCTTCTGCGCACATCTTTCAGACCATTTCTGCAAAAAACAAATACAAAAACTTATCAGCCACATGGACTTTGTATTTAACTCAATATCTAACAAAAAAAGGTCTACTAAGGATTAATATGCATGTGAAGATAATGCCACTATCACTTGTTACAAATAACAGTTACTTTGACTTCAGTTCAGTTTCAAATGTCTAATATTGATTGAGATAGCATAGACTCAGAAGTAAAGGGAGTTTACCCATTAGCATATGGCACCTCGTCACGTGCTCTATAAGGTGGTGGTGACCTACTGTAGTTGCGACCACGAGGAGAAGGACTGCGACGCCTTGGAGGAGGAGGAGATCTTGCACGAGGGCTGTAACTCCTGTGAAACCAAAAGACAAGTTAGTTAATCAGTCCTCACAGAGCTAGAAGAATTGATTTTAGTAACAAATTGCCAATCAGAGAGAAGAAGGACAATAACCTCCGTCCTCCATAGGTAGGGCTCTTTCTGTATCTTGGAGGACTTCGACTACGGCTACGACTTCGACGCCTCCCCGAGCCACCACGAGAGCGGCATTCACGTGCAAAGTGACCAGACTCACCACACTCATAGCACTTCAAATCAGAACCACCACGGCCACGCCCACCATCACCTCCTCCACGACCACCACCGCCTCCTCCACGGCCACCACCACCACCACGGTTATGAGACTGCTCTACCCTCCATCCATTCTTGCCTACCATAACAGAGCATATGTATATCAAACTCATAATAACCCATACATCAGACCAGCTGCACCGTAATAATTCGAAAGATCGCAAAGAATAGGAGACCAACGAATACCATCTAAATCACGTATGGCGTCACGGGCATCCCTTGAGTCTTCAAAATCAAGAAAAGCGTAACCAGGTGGTCTTCTAGCAACCCAGACACTGCATACACATGAGATTTCAAGTAAATGCAAAATACAAACTATACATCATATAAACATACAATTTAGCTTAAAAGAATCAATTTCTTACCTCCTGATCACTCCATAGACACGAAACTCATCCTCGAGTTCACGCTCAGTAACTCGTGGATCCAAATTACCCACATACACACGCGACATTTGTTCGTTTACCTATCAAATTCAATTACACGCATAACTCAATTCTCTAAACAAGATAATATATTATTAAAAAAACCTGAAGACTTCAATTAAAAAACTTTGAAATCGATGAATTCAAAAAGATCAAATCTCTCGAACCAACTCAGATATAAGAACAAATAAACCAAGATTCAACCGATCGCAATGAAATAGGAGTAAAGCACAAGAAGTGACAGCAACGTAGATCGAGATTACCTGAAGAAACTAGGAGTTGTGGAGAAACGGCTACTCTCTCTCTCTCTTTCGTCGTGAAATTAGGGTTATCGATTGAAGATGAAAGTATTTAGTGTGGGTCAGTTTTATAGTCATTCCTTACTGTGGGCTTAAAATGGGCCTCATACGATTATGTAACAGTAAGGCCCAGTAAAAAAATTCTCACAATAATCTTACTAATAATATCATGGAAGTACATTCTTATATAACATAACCTAAAAATCTATTAGATATTACATCAAATGTCATTGTAAATAAGTAATTTAAAGAACAAATTTAATTTCCTCAGTAAGTGTAAAAATGTCAAATTCAAATCTCTGCAATTTAGTTACTTTCTCAAAACAAAAATAGTTTAATAATTTTCAATATTTAAGCTAATCAAATTGAACAAAAAAGATTTGATATCCCATTATACCGTATTAATTTGTTAGTAATCATTTTACTCCACCCCTCATCTTTGTTTGATTCTATTTTTTCAGGAAAAAAATCATCACATCATCCATATAATAAATAAATAAGTAACAAGATTCTTCCCGCATATGCCATGATCCGAATTATTAAAAACGAATTTAAATTTTAACCCTATAAAAAATAGAATTGTATAAAAAGTCCCACATTAAATATAGGGATAAATGGTAGTCTGAAACATATTATATAAAAATAAAAAAAGAACAAAATAAAGAAAAAAAGCTGGAAGAGTAGGACATCTAAATTTGAAAGTTTATATTCGATTTAATCCATTTCTTTAGTTGCAATGCATTATAATATAAAATAAGATTAATATTTAAAAAAAATTTACTTGATAAAAATTTAAAAAATAGTTTAACTTTATATTTTTATTTACAAAAACATGTTAAAAATATTTAACTAGATCAAAAGTTTTAAAAATTATAAATACTCTAATTGGATTAAAATAAATATATTTTAAATATTTTACGTGATGAAAAAATTTAAATTTTTGTAATATTTTAACTTGATCAAAAAAAAGAAAAAAAATTAAAAGCACGCGGATCATATGATAAAACAAGCAAAGGTAGATGACAGGTTAAAATGGAATGTGTTAAGATCATATGGTGAGATGGGTTAAATAATCTTTGACACTTCTAAGTGTATGCAAATTCGATTATGAAACCTTATCATTTGTCCGACATATTTGCAATTGCATTACGACATAAATTGTAACCATTGTTTGCAATTGTGTAATTAGCTTAATCCACATATTTACAATTATATTCATATACAAAATAATCTAATATATTTTGGTCTTTAAAACATATTATGTAGCTAGAACTATATTAAAAATTAATAATAATATCATCTCATGCATAATGCGGGTATTATTTAGTTGTTAATTTGGAAAACAATAATGCAAAAACCAATATATTTTTATCTTATACAGAAAATTAAAAAACAACAATTGATTTTTGAAAAGAATCTATCTCACACTTAAAAATATTATGATATCCTTAATGAAAACTTCTATTTACATTCTCCTTGCCATAATCATTTTTAAAAAAATATTTTCTAAAGATATTGTACTGAATATTTTTCATATTTGTCTCTAGCCATATTTTTCTTGTTTCAGTTTTTTATTTACTGATTTTAGGGGAGTGTATTCAACCCTATATTTTAAATGATTTGAGTTTTATTAAATTTTTATATGATTTTTATAATTTGGGTGAATTTAGGGAAGTTGTTATGACTTTTATTTTAAATCTCCCAAAATCCCACTTAAAACCATAAAATTTTAGAATTCTGTATTTTTAATTAAAGAAATGCTCTATAATCTCTTAAAGTCATTAGAAATCCAATGCTTAAAATGTTTTCAATAACATTTGATTTTTAAAGTAGTTTTCAATAACACAAATCACTTCAAATGTTTGACTAAATATTACTCTTTGATTCATTTAAACTTAAATGATTTTTAGTAGGAAAATTTTATGCATTTTACTTTTTCTTATATAGTATTATGAATTATATATAACATAATTAATTAAGCAAAAACTAAAATATTTTATTATATAATTTAGTTTAAACGAAATGTTATAAAAGTAGAATTGATCAAAAATATGATTGTCAAACACGTAATATAAAAAAGATTGTCATTCAATTCTCCCAAATTGGCAATTCTTTCATGTCTATCTACCTAAATCACAATATTCAAAAAAAACATTTACCGTTTAAACCATGGTTCTAGTTTAGAATGGATTGTTTGAAAAAGACCGTAGAGCTTTCTCACTTCTGAGTTTCATTTTCAAATCAGTTCACTCAACAAAACCTGACGTGACAATGTATTATATCCAAAAATTAGTTTGGGATTAGCCAATATAATATCCAATCATTAAAAGCAATGATATCATTTTTGTAGTTATTATTTACTATTTAGTGCGCACCTTTCTTGAACCAAGACTCCATTCAGTGAAAGGATCAGATTATTTTGTTGCATTATTGAGATGTCGTCGAGTATCCCACTTGAAGTTTGAAGTATGACGATTCCTTTTCTCTTTTTCTATTCAGATGGAGACAAGTTCAACTAACGATTTTAAAGACAGCACTCAATTACGACTTATTTCCTCGAGGAAAAAAAACTTATAAATTATCCCAAATTATTACGGTCAAGATTTTTTTAGATTTTCGATCTATATATTTTTTTTAATAGGTTTTTCTTTTTGTTAAAACGATTTTTTTTTTTTTAGGTTAAGACATGAATCATGCACTACTTCTATGTTTGGTATAGAAATTTTATACCAATTATATTTTAATGGCCGACCCTCTTACAAATGACATAACAGAAATTATAGAAGTAAGAACAATTAGTTTCGATGATATTCTAGTTTGATCCTAAGATATGGACAAAAAAGAGTGATTCTAAACCGATAATCTACATGTAGATTTTGGAGTGTACAAATGGTTCCTACAAATTGCTAAATATTCTTTATTGAACGTCCATTCATGGAACTGTAAGAATTTTGTTAATAAACTAATAACCAGTGGATAAGGGATTTGTCTTTTCCAACAAAAACGAATGGTGAGCACTAAGAAAAGAGCGAAGTGACTCTATATTCATTCCACAATATTCCCCAAGAATATAATTGGTCAAGAACTTCACAATCACAATTTCACGATCGCTATGTCATCCTTATCATCCCTCGATTTTACTTTGATTTTTGTTAAAGATCGTGAAATTGAAATGTCTAATATACATCCACTGTCACTTCTTTCTAGTCAGAAAAAAATGAGTCGTGTTATTATACAAGAATAGATGTTGGAATAAAATCACACATAAATTGTGTATAATGTTAAAACATGAATGGTTTTATATATAGTGTTAAAAAGTAGATTTTTTGTTTTTTTTTTTGTTTTTTTTTTTTTTGCAATTTGTTGAAACTCACATGCAACCTTTTTTTGTTGTTAAATACTCACATGCAACTTCACAATTCGAAAAGAAATATATATATTAGAGATTAATATGTAGCGTTACAAAATCAACTTTTTTGTTAAAGTATAAGAAAATCAACTTGATTTGCGAGATAGCAGCTCTTCTATATATTGCTTGAGAGACAATATACTTACCAAAATATTATAGAGATTAACGTTATTATTATACATGGTAATTGACCTTAAACTGTTACTCTATTAGATATATAAGCATATAACACGTTTTTGTTCAGTGCGAAGGGAAGAGGGAAACGATTAGTCTCTGCTTATCCTTATCTAATCTGAAACTGAAATATCACCACGTGACACTTCCCCATTGGTCCTATTTCCAGCTTTTAATAAATATATATATATATATATATAATTTTTACTTTCCTTTTAAAAAAAAAAACTTTTAGAATACGTTACTTTCTACATATTTCCAATTTTCAGATGATTTTCCTGCTCTCATTGTGTAAGTGTGGTGAAGTATTTAATATGAAAAGCTTACGGTAAACTCTATGTTTAATTATAATTAATTACATGGTAATATTGCATACTAAAATGAGAACGAATGAGTAAGGTCAAATTTATTAGCTGAATAGAGATTAAAAATTCATGGACTGTGGCTACTTCAGCCATTCCCATTCCCGAAATAGTTTCTGTTTGTGAACGTAATATTGCCTTATTTAGTACAAAGTTGGCCACTAAACTTATGAAATCGAATGTTCCATAGATACAAAACCTTATAAAAGTAATTTACAACCAAGTCCGAAAGTTTGCGTACTAGAGGGATATTTTATTTAGGCTTATTTGGTAGATAGCCAAAATGTTGAGGTTTATTTGCAAAATGATGCAGTGACAATATTGTAAATAAAAGAGATGTTAATTTCCCACATATTTCTTACAAATAACGTCAAAATATCATGTTATCTGTTAAAATACATGCAAAATTCACACTATTTTTTTAAAAACATGTACCAAATCACAATTCATTTATTTATTATTTTACTACCGTTTTGCAAATAAACCTTAAAAATTTATCTATACACCACATTAAATCTATTGATTTAGAAAGATATCTAATAATATTTTTATTATTAGTATATAACGACATTTTTTTTTCCTAGAATATAACGATATTATTTACTTAATTATAATAATTATAAAAAAATAAGAATCCTTTATATATTTTTTTGCCTAGTATATTTTTTTTTGTTCATATTTTATTGCCTAGTATGTAACGCCGTTTTTTAGTTAATTATTTGAAAGTTCAGTAAGAAAGTGACAGGAGCAAAGGGCAGTGTCGTGAATCTCGTGATTATAAATTGGCTTTTTAAAGAGCAGAGGAGGAACAATAACCATACGCTTCTCTGACATCAACTCAACCCTCTCCCTTTCTTAATTTGTCTTCTTCGCTCACTAGATTCCTTCATTTTTCACTTCCTCATGGAATATTCCGGCGACGGAAGATTTGACGTGATTGTCGTCGGAGCAGGAGTAATGGGAAGCTCTGCCGCGTACCAGCTGGCGAAAAGAGGCCATAAAACTCTCCTTTTAGAGCAGTTCGATTTCCTCCACCACCGTGGCTCTTCCCACGGCGAGTCACGCACCATACGCGCCACTTATCCCGAGGATTACTACTACGCCATGGTTTCCGAGTCGACTCGATTATGGGCTGAGGCTCAGTCCGAGATTGGATACAAAGTTCATTTCCCAACTCAACAATTTGACATGGGTCCTGCTGATCAGCAGAGTCTCCTCTCTGTTGTCGCCACTTGTCAAAAACACGGGCTAGCTCATCGGGTTATGGACTCTTATGCTGTTTCCGAGCATTTTTCTGGGAGGATTAGTATCCCGGAGAACTGGATCGGAGTCTCCACGGAACTTGGTGGGGTTATTAAACCCACCAAGGCCGTCTCGATGTTTCAGACGCTCGCGTTTAGACACGGAGCTGTCTTAAGAGATAACACCAAAGTTGCAAACATAAAGAGAGACGGTGAAAACGGGGAAGGGGTAATAGTGTGCACGGTGAAAGGAGATAAGTTCTACGGTAAAAAATGCATTGTAACCGCGGGTGCATGGATAACTAAGCTGGTGAAAACGGTGGCCGGGATACATCTTCCCGTGGAGCCGCTTGAGACGACGGTGTGTTATTGGAGAATCAAAGAAGGTCACGAGGAGAAATTCACGATCGACGGAGAGTTTCCAACTTTCGCGTCATACGGAGCTCCGTACGTGTATGGAACTCCGTCGTTGGAGTATCCGGGACTGATCAAAGTGGCTGTTCACGGTGGTTATTGGTGCGATCCGGATAAGAGGCCGTGGGGACCAGGAGTGAAGCTAGAGGAGCTTAAAGAGTGGATAAAGGAGAGATTTGGAGGGATGGTTGATTCGGAAGGACCCGTCGCGACTCAGCTTTGTATGTATTCGATGACACCAGACGAGGATTTCCTGATTGACTTTCTTGGAGGGGAGTTAGGGAGAGATGTGGTGGTGGGCGGAGGGTTTTCCGGTCATGGGTTTAAGATGGCACCAGCGGTGGGGAGGATACTGGCGGATATGGCGATGAATGGAGAGGCCGGAGAAGGAGGAGTTGAGATGAAGCAGTTTAGTCTCCGGAGGTTTGAAGAGAATCCTAAAGGAAATGTAAAGGAGTATCCTGACCAAGTGATACTTGATTGCCCATTGAAACATTAGAATTTGGTTACAGAATGTCAACTGTTGAATGACAATAAAAAACTTTTATTATATGGTTTTAAGTCTTTTTCAATAGTAAAAATCATAATTATCCGGTTGTTTTTTTTAAACAGCTTTTATAATTAAAACAGTTCAGAAATCCAAACTAGAGTAACAAAATCAACCATGGCGCTAATATTTTATGGATATAGTCAAGAACTGTTGAAGTATAATCAACTCTCGTATAAGACAAAGTCTCATTCACATAAGTTAGTTATTAAGTGAAGAGTCACAACTCTTTGTGTTAGTGTTGATTCATAAGAGTCATAACTCTTCACGTTAGTGTCTACTCGAAACCATATATATACTAATGTCATGTAAGTGTAAAACACGTTGTTTTGTCATAATAAAAAGAGTGTGTTCCACTTGAAGAGATAGAGAAGTAATGATCTCTGTTCTCTACTTCTTCTATATTGTGTGTTGAGTGTTACACAAGAAAGAGAAGAGAGATGTAACGATAAGAAACAAAAACTGAACACTCTGTTTTGTTTCTTCTCAATGACTTTCTGAGTAAAGTCCAACATGGTATCAGAGCCAAACGATCAAGAGAGGATCAAGAGATAAATGAAATTGATGAGAAGAATCATTCCAACATCGTTTGCAACCGTTGGTTCCGTCATGGCGTCAAGGAAATTGATGACGGGTGAAGTGTCGGGTCTGTTTGTGTATTAATACATTGCGTTATCTTCCTCTGTTTAAATCTCTAGGAACGTCTCTAGTGGCCATGTGAATCCAGCAGTTACGTTTGGGATGGCGGTTGCTGGTCAGATTAGTGTTCCAACTGCTTTGTTTTATTGGATTTCTCAAATGATTGCCTTTGTTATGGCTTGTCTTGTCCTTCAAGTAACTGTCGTCGAACAGTACGTATCGATCTATAAGATTGCTGGAGAAGTTAGAGAGAAGAAAGATATTTACGCCATTGTTTATATCATTGGTCACTCGTCTTTCTTCTTCAACGCATAGAGACATGTGGAACAACGGAGAAACCAAAGTTCGTGTGGAACGAAGGGAGAAGGAAAAACCAATGTTCGTGTGGAATGAGGGAGACACGTGGAGAAACATTTGTTATCACGTGAGATGATAACCATGTTCGAATTTTATTGTGGAAGAAGAGAGTAAAAAAAAAAAACAGAGTATCACGGACGGTGTTTTCATATAATCAAGTCATGAGTGTGTGAGCGCTCATAAGGTTCATGATGTGAAGGATACGATGGCCCAAAAAGACTATGGATCAAAGGAGAGGGCTAAAGATAGAGTGAGGGAGAAGCTTCATGTGTGGCTGAGAAACTCGGTGGTTGAGATCGTGAAGAATCTTAGAGAATCGTCGTTATTAATACATTTATACGTAGAGGCGAATGATGGTTTGACGACGGCAATAAATCCAGAGGCAAAGAAGGAGAAGAAGAAGACCCAAGAGAAAAACAAAAGTGGATGACAACAACAACGTCAAAACAAAGAGAAGGTGAAAACAGAGACGTTTTCACGGGAGACCTAATTGATTTGAGAAATCAATTAAGAGTCCATGGTGGAGAGAAGATGGACTATCGGATTGTCCAAAAACTTCTCATATCTCTCACAGAGAGATGTGGCAGCATAGTGGCTGTGTTGAAGCAAACAAGAGATTTGACTTCATTGAGAGTATTAGAGTCAAGGAGAACTCTAAAGGCGCATGAGAAGCGTGTAGAACTCCGAGAAGAACGATCAACGGAAGAAGCGTTCTATGGAGAAAAGTTTGTTTCAAAGTTTGAAAACAAACATGGCGACAAACGTCAATAAGGCCGAAAATGGTGTGGCGTTTGTAAGTGTGACAATCACAATGAGAGTGATTGTTGGAGAAAGCAACACAGGGATGTTAGCTTGCCTAAGGGTGTAAAGAACGAATGCGTTCTGCAGATGGGTGCGAAAAATGAAAGGAAGGAGAAGCCAGTTGGAGAGACAACCGAAGAAGACGTGAAGAATCACGCACAAAAGCTGGTGATCAAGGAAGACACCAAGCAAAGAAGAAAATGCTTACTTAAGAGAGGAAGGAAGCAGAAGCCGGTTGGAGACACAACCGAAGAAGACGTGATGGAAGATCACAGAGGAGAGGTGGCAAAGATGGAGACGTAGCGAAGCAACGATGAAGAACGCTTGGAGTTTATACGAGATATGATTAAGGGGGAGTGTTGAAGTATAATCAACTCTCGTATAAGACAAAGTCTCATTCACATAAGTTAGTTATTAAGTGAAGAGTCACAACTCTTTGTGTTAGTGTTGATTCATAAGAGTCATAACTCTTCACGTTAGTGTCTACTCGAAACCATATATATACTAATGTCATGTAAGTGTAAAACACGTTGTTTTGTCATAATAAAAAAGAGTGTGTTCCACTTGAAGAGATAGAGAAGTAATGATCTCTGTTCTCTACTTCTTCTATATTGTGTGTTGAGTGTTACACAAGAAAGAGAAGAGAGATGTAACGATAAGAAACAAAAACTGAACACTCTGTTTTGTTTCTTCTCAATGACTTTGTGAGTAAAGTCCAACAAGAACTACGTGCTAGCATATCTGCTTTGAAGTTTAAACTGTGTGGAATACAAATGATGAAAAAGAAGAAAATAACTCATTTCTACTCGTGAACTCCTCCAAAAGTGAGGAGAAAGCAACCAGTCTGTCGGTGTAACCACCATCTTCACCGGATCGGAACAATCTGTTGCAAATGCTATTGTCGTCTTCTGTTGGTTGATCATATAATGCATAGCCTAGAGGAGTGTTTCTAATTCGGAGTGTAGTGCAGAGAGACTTCTTCGTATATTTCGAGCTCCCATAATAGATCCCACTACATCATCTTGAAAGCAAAACCATCTCAAACCTGCCAATAAATATGTATCTTGAACCATCTATAAAACAACAATATCCCGTTGACAAAAATAAAAACAACAATATCCCATAAAACCTAAGTGTCCCGATAAATGAGTTGCATGTTGTTGGTCCATTATATGATCAGCGTCTTATGCCGAATCCTATATCTTGGCCTCTGATGTAGCTATTTTTAGAATTTTTTGGTAATCTCTATCCATATTTTTAAAATCCTTATCATTTCTGGTTTTCCAGGTATACCATATTATCTATGGAAATGTATTATTGGAAAAATCCTTCGGAATTCTTCAGAAAAAGAGAGTCCAAATTAGAAAAAGTGAAATCCTTGGAAAACTTCCGGGAACCATTGGTATATGAGGAAAAACCCATGTCTGAACCGCTGGAGGGCATTCGTAAGAACATGATTAATTGTCTCCTCATCCGTTCCACATCGTTGATATTGTATATCACAATTAATACCTTTTCCTTAGATTTGAGTTAACGAGATACACCCAGAATAAACTCCACTTTACATTCCACTCTGAAATAGAGTAATGAATAGTATCACCATGTATTATGGAGTAAAATATTTTTATTTATAACCTGGTCTTTTAACTTTTAACTATTTATTTTATATTTAAACAATATTATCAAACAATATTTTTTAGCTATATAGTTGATCAATTTGTAGATAATTTATTTTTTAATAACAAAACTAGTAATAGTTAATTAATTTAAAAATAAAAAACTATTTAATAGAAAAACAATGATAGCAATTTTTAAAATATAAAGAAAAAAAAAGATATGAGAAAAAGAAAGTGCAATAATTATAACTATATTATGAAATTATCATGGTTTGAACTATTTTCAGTTACATAGTAAGAAACTATGAACATTGACATGGATGCATGATATATGCATATTGTAAGAGTTTATGTGCATATCATATCACATTTATGTGCATATGTATGAAATTATAAACACGATTAAAAATATTATAAACATGATTAGAATAATAGAAGACACCAATATATAAAAGACATAACATATTAGTATAAATTTATGAACAATTTTTTGGAAAAGTTGCATCTCTTCATTTAGATTTGAGCCTTTTCACCATGTATATTCGTATTTTTTCATCACAACTCTTCGTTCCAATAGTTGTGTCTTTTATAAACATTGTATCTATTGAAACGTTCATGTCTTTTTAATTATATATATATATATATATATATTTTTTTTTTCTTCTTAGATAACAACCAAAATTTTGTTATTTAACATTTATTTTTCATTTTTGGATGAATCATCTAATTCGAATTTCGTTATTATATACGCTCCAAACTATTTCTTAACATCATCATTTCAGATTTAAATAAATTCCTATAATTTTTGATATAACTAAAGATTTTTGGAATGATTATAATAATATAGAAATTTTAGTCAGTTCTAAATATGCCTTCTATGGTAGCGAACTATATATTTTAAATTTTTAATTAACAATAATATTATTTTTAGAAATTATATCTTTTACTCTAAATTTTAATTTAAGGATGTGTCTTTTCTCCATATCTTTTACTTTCCCTCGTGTTTTTTTATCACAACTCCTCGTTTAGATGATCGTGTAACAATCTCAGTAAATTTAGATGGTTGTGTAACAATCTCAATAAATGTTTTTAAGATTGCATCTCTTTATCATAAATATTAGTTTTAATTTTGTTTATAATTTTATATTACGAAAATTGTGTAGATTTATAGTTACCTTTTGTTTGATATTTTTTTTCATATAAATGCTTCAAAAGAGAACATCTCTTTATCATTATTTTTTAAAATATATTTTATATTTATAATTGTTAAAAATTTGAAAAGTTGCTTCACTCACTATAATTCTTCTTTCGATATTTTTTCAATTAGGATAGTAACTTTTTACCATAATATTTTTATAATAATAATATAAATCTCAATAAATGCTTATGAGGATTGTGTCTCTTTATCATAACTTTTTTAAAAATATATCTTATATCTGTTATCGCTAAAAGATTCTTTTTGTAAGGTTGTTTTGATTTATTATGATTTTTTGTTTTATAATTGTTTACTTAGAGTCACGTCTCTTCACCATAAATATCATTAATTATGTTTGTATTTTTTACCATAACTTTTCGTTTTGATGGCTGTTTTTTTTAGTAATAGTTATGTACATTAAACATTTATGTCTTCTTACTTTATTTTATCCTATATTAGATAATCTTAATTTTATTGTTATAGTAAATTTTCAAACTATTTCATAATATACATCATTTTTAGTTTGAAATTTTTTCTAAAATTCTTAATTATTTAGGAGGTGCTATTCAATCATGGATTTTAATAGAAATGAAATCCAACCCTAATCTACTGTTGTTCAATTAATAATTCTAAATCATGCTTTAAAATTTGGTGTTATTGGATCTTATACGTGTAAATCATGCTTAATAAATTTTAAAATATGGTGTTATTCAACTAAGATTTCATTAACATCTAGTGTTATTCAAAACTAAAAGATTTTTAAAATCTTTGTATATTAAGTCGTTTGAAATGAAATCTCCTGAAGTTTCATGAATAAATTATTAGAATCAAAATCTAAGATATACTCAAAAAAATTTAAATTCACACAAATAGATTTTTAAAATAATATCAAATTTAAAATTTTAAAAGATTGTAAACCCCGAAAAAAATAACTTTAACTTTATAATTGAATAACACTTTTATTTTTAGAATATTTTCTCCCGCGACATCGCAGGAGATATGGGTTCTAGTTGTATATAATATCATATTGATATATTACTCAAAACTTTATCATTAATTTTGGTTCACATAGGTAAAATCCTCATTTCTCCGAGGCTCTTAAACATAAATCAAACAAAACCAAGCTACAGAAGATTCCCTTCCTTATTGTCAATAAATAAAACTCAAAAACCATCACTAAATAAGCGAACAAAATCCACTCTAGCAAGTATCAACTTGTCAAGCATTGTGCACAAAGAACCTGTACATGCTTCGAAATTCTCTGTAACATCTCCGCTCTAGCAAGTATCACCATCGCTTGACTTTCCTCCATCCCATTCGGCACGTACAACTCTACCCTTTCCAGCACAGCTCCAGGCTCACCACCAGATCGAATCAAATATCTCAATATATTTAGCTCGTTAAAACTACCACCAAAATTCCTAACAACCACGAGCTTTAGTGTCTTCCTTAGACACTTATATGTTCTGTCTTCCATCCAATATGTCTGCGGATCGATGTCACCATATGACAAAACCGTCTACAAGATAATAAATAAAAATCACGCACGTTATTTATTAAAAAAATGTGATTACTCTTTATTGCATATATAGAAATCTTTTTTTTTTTGGAGAAAGTTCATATATAGAAATCTTACCGGGAAAGGGTGTGGAGAAAGAATATCAAATGTTAGACTCTCCAAGTTAGGGCAATTTTTTAGAAGAATCCTAATTCCATTGAACTCCTTCGTATGCATCTTTGTTTTCAGCACCAAATGTTGTGTTTCCACAGGATGGAGCAAATAAAATGGATTGTCACATTCTTGGATAACCTTCCATAAGAAAAGAAACACATGTTAAAATATCAATAATACATCATATCAATCTCTATATACAACAATTTAACGTAGTAGCTTTTCGCCTATTGTGTTAGGAATTTGCATAGTAGAACTAAGCATTCAACATGATCGTTATTCACTAGGTGACTATTAGTGATTAAATAGTTCAAATATATCATCTTCTTCCAAATTACTTTATTAGACTAAATTAACAATAATGAAATTATTTTGTTTAGATCGCAAAAATTTATTTGAGAAAACAGTTGTTTTGATCTAACAATAAATACACACTTAACCTAATAATTTTCTAATCTAGTTTACAACAGCTACATCTTCGACATATTTTCTCTTTTCACTAGACAACAACTAATACAAAAAATTCAAATATTCCAAGAACCCTTAAATAAATTTGTAAATTATTATTAAAATGTAATGTAAAAGTTTAAAACATTTAAATATACCTGAAGGAGATAAGGGCAGACTGTTAAGGTCATAGCTGCTCGAAGACCGTTCAGATAACCAGAAATAACTTCACCGGCTATTTTGGTTGATTTACTCGGTTCATCGTATTTGCCTTCTGCCTCAAAATCCAAGCATACTTCTTTTATTGTCATATTCATTCTGTCGAAGTAGAAGTCAAAAATTTGGCCTGAGTACTTGAAGCTGTGTATATTAGGCAAGTCAAAGGAACACTGCATGTAACTGAAGTCGGAATTCTCAAGGACTAGCTCTCTTAACTGCCCGGCTATCGACGTGATATCAACCCCCCAGCATTGTTTGATACTTAGACTCTGGAGGGAAGGATATTTGGATAGGAAAGATTTGAGCTTTTCAAGTCTGATCCAACCAATAGAGAGGCTTCTTAACAATCCCTGGTTTGTGAATCTTGAAGGATCAAACTCGCACCCGTAAATCTTCAGTGACTCGAGGGTTGTTAGACTGTAAACGCTTTCTGGCAATGTAACAACAAAATGAAGATATGGTACATCACCGTAGCTTCTCCACGCAGGGTTTGACAAATCAATAACTAACTTCTTCACTCGCTTGGAGACCGCGAATTCGATTAGAGCCTCGATCGCATTCGCGAAACCCACCGGATTAGATAAACAAATCTCGAAACTTTCCACGACTTGATCATGGATTCTAGAGACCCATTTATCCATAAAACGAAAAAAGGAACCCCAAGCAACATATCTTGAAAAGTCATCAGTGATAGAACGACTCACGTACTCGGATTCCTTGAAAGAAATGTTTTTGGTCTCATGGCAGAGATACCTCCACCTCCTGGAGAGAGCACTGGTCCTTACACAGTCCTTAAACGGCAAGAAAGAGATTATCACAATTAAAAGAACGTCGGGAAGACTAGATAATCTGTCTTGTTGAATTGAATCCATCGTAAGAGAAATGTGTTAATTAAGTTTCGAAAGAAGAGATGTGTTTGTGATATGATCCAATGACTTGAACGTGACAGAGACTGTTAGCTCCTCTATATATTCTTTTGAAAGGTCGTGATTGATATGGCAGGTTTTTTTAACCTAGTAAACGGAGAGAGACGTGTTGAATAAAACTTCCACATGTTTCCTACCTCTGAATCAGCGTGAACATAGAAAGTTACTCAAAAAGGAAGATAATCTAAATATTAGCCTTTGACAGTGAGAAACAACTGTAAATCAATCCAGAAACATAGGTTTGGTTGATGCAAAATCGAGAAATGGAGAATCTTTGACCTCATCTTATAGATTTGGTTTGCCACATCGCCACGACTTATCTTCGAAGATAGTTTGGTACAGACTTAAGTGGCTCCGCCACTATTAAATTCATCCTATGTTTTGGTTTGATTACTTTCACACCGGTTTAGTTCAATTTTGGTTTTTAGTTTTGTTAGCTAAACAAAATTTTTATTTTCAAAAATCAAAGAAATTTTATTAAATATATATATACATTAAAATATATATAATATCTTATTGAATACCTCAATAAATTTATTATTATCTATGGTTCTCATAGATGACCAAGTCCTCATTCTTTCCGAGGCACAAATTATTCGTAAATCAAACAAACGGAGAACATCACTATACGGGACCTGTACAGCCCCTGAAATACTCTGTGACATCTCGGCTCCATCATGTGCCAACATCCTTTGACCTTCCGCCATATTGTTATGCATGTAAAGCTACACTCTTTGCATGCAACAGAGGCCCATGCGCACGTCCACATCTTGACTGAATCAAAAACTTCAGTACTCGTTAAAACGACCACTAAAATTTCTTACCACCACCACCTTAAGTGTCTTAGGAAGAGACGTATAGTTAAGGTTTTTTTTTCCCAATATGCTCGTGGACCGATGCCACAATCTGACTTAGCGTACTGCAGTATAAATGATGAGCTTTAGAAAAAGTCATACATAACAATGTCACTATGTTTAGAATTATTTGGATCACATATGTATTAATTAAATATGTTAAGATCATTATATAAGTAACTTAAATTAAGTGGTCAATTATATAATAAAGTAAAAAGTTAAAGGGATAAACTTATGTGTGGATACATTCGGTAATTTGTAATTTGATGACGGGTCGAATTAGAATTTGATTTACTATATAAACATGTTATGGTCCTCAAAACAACCCTAACGAGAAATACAGAAAACTCTCTACATCCCATCAATAGAGACTTAATGTTATTCAGAGTTTGCTTTGGAAGATCCATTCCCAAAATCATTCTCCCACCATAAATTCATCAGGTATGCTTCCGCTTATGTTATTATTCATCAGAGGCTATCATGGATTAATGGTGTATGAAATTATAAACATCTTTCAATTGGCATCAAAGCACCATGTTTAGTTTCTCGTTGATAATCAGGTTTCAGTTCTTATATTGAGTATTCTGGAATATGTGGTTGATTAGATCTATTGTTAAGTATTAAGTTTAGATCTATTTTTAAGAAAATCAAGCGTACAAATTTTGTGCAGTAATCGTTCATGTGCAAACTGTTCGTGCAAATTTTGTGCGATTATCGTTCTGTGAACACTGTTCGATCTTCGGCCGTGCAAATTTTGTGCGTTAATCGTTCATGTAGAAACTGTTCGATATTCAGCTGTGCAATATTTGTGCGATTCTAGTTCACACGAAAATTCAGGCATATGAAAAGTCAGGTATACGGATAGTCAGACGTGCAAATTTTGTGTGATTCTGGATCGTGCGAAAATTGTACAAAAAGGTTGGATATTTTGACAATTTGACAAAAAACAATTATTTTAATTAATAAAATGTTGGTCCAATTTTATGTCATTAGATATCTCCAACCATTATGTTAAATTTATTTTCTTGCATAAGTATATCATATCTAAAAAATATGAGCAAGAATAAAGAAAATTAAATCAATGTATAAATTTAATTGTATTTGTTTAATATTTGAATTGGATTAACTAATATGTCGACAAAGTGAACTCTCTTAAGGATGCTTTTCCAATGAAAATATTGAATGTTGTATTAAATACATTCATGCGAATATTAAAACGACCCAAAGGTAGTTTTATATTTGGCCGAATTACATATATACATGTGATGATAAACATGTGACAATTATTAGGAATAAACATGTGGATGGTAAATCGATCCAAAGATAGTTTTACCGTTCGTCATGCATTATTGTCAGTGTTTGATTATTACAACAAGAGTATTACTAGCAGTTAATATTACTGTCCAAAGACTTGATATTGATGTTGCACTTGATATCTTGAGATGAATTATACAATTTGTTTATAATTTATTATTGTTTGTTTCAGTTAAGAAGTAAGTACTAAAGTTTGTTCTATTTTTTCCAGCGAATTTTGCTACAGTATCTGCAAACTTGGGTTCAATTCCAACGCTTACTGGTTCCAACTTCAAGGAATGGAAAAATAAGATCAAAATTGTCTTTGGGTGTATGGATCTTGACCTTGCATTAAGGATGGAAAAACCAACTTCTCCTACAGATACCAGCACTGCTGAGTATAAGACAGTTTATGAGAAGTGGGAACGTTTCAATCGCATTGGTTTGATGATCATTATGGTCATCATTCTAAAAACCTTTAGAGATGATAAGGAGATCAAAGATCTCAAACAGTTTCTTGCTGAGATGAATTTGCGTTTTGCAAAAAGCGATAAGGTAGAAATAAGCACGCTTTTGTATCGTTTTTCCACCATGAGGTATCACAGCAAGGAAAATATAAGGGAGTATATTTTGGAGATGTCCAATATTGTCTCAAAGCTAAAGGCACTCAAAACTGAGCTTCCAGAGGAAGTGCTCATTTTTTTTTTGAACTCTCTTCCTCCACAGTTCAATCAATTGAAATCCAGTTACAACACACAGAAGGAGAAATGGTCTCTTAATGAGCTCATTTCATATTGTGTGCAAGAGGAAGATAAGATGAAAGAAGAGAGATCTGAAAGTGCTCATATGGTTAACACCTCTAAGATTCAGGACAAAAGAAGAAAAATTGAGGTTGTTAAGAATGATGCTGCTCAAGATCCAACTCAAAAGAAGCAGACTAAGGTTGCTGATACATGCTTCTTTTGTAAGAAAGTTGGACACATGAAGAAGGACTACACTAAGTACCACGCTTGGCGTGCAAAGAAAGGTAGTTTCCTTGCTATGGTCTGTACTGAAGTTAATTTAGTTGAGGTACCTAAAAACACTTGGTGGTTAGACTCAAGAGCAACTGCTAACATCAGTGTTTCTCTACAGGGTTGCCTGAGCTACCGAAAACCAACTAATGCTGAAAGACGCATTTATGTGGCTAATGGGATTCCGGTGGATGTGAAGGCAATTACGCATTTCAAACTGTTTTTTAGTACTGGTCGTTTTTTGGATTTAAAATACACTTTTGTTGCACTGTCATTTAGACGGAATTTGGTTTCTAGTTCTTATTTAGACAAATCTGGTTATTCTTGTCTAACTAAACATGGAAAATCTACTTTGTCTTTAAATTCAGTTATAATTGGAACGAGTACACTTCTAGAAAATCATAGTCTTTATATGCTTGACACTGTAGATTCTCAAGATGAAAGTTTAAATATTGAGACAAAGGGTACAAAACGTAAATTCGAAAATGCAAGTTCAGGAACTCTGTGGCACAAACGCCTAGGTCACATTTCTAGAAATAGAATTGAGCGTCTTGTGTCAGATGGTATTTTGAGTTCTATTGACTTTACAAATTGTGAAGTCTATGTGGATTGCATTAAAGAAAAACAGACTAAACATAAAAAAGCAGGTGCATATAGAGCTACAAAAGTCCTTGAGTTGATACATACGGATATTTGTGGACCTTTCTCTACGGCATCTTGGAATGGTCAACAATATTTTATATCATTCACAGACGATTATTCTCGATATGCATAAATATTTCTTATTCATGAGAAATCAGAGTCTCTAGACGTGTTCAAAAAGTTTAAGGCTGAAGTTGAGAACCAACTTGAAAGAAAAATAAAGTTTGTCAGATCTAACCGTGGTGGTGAATATTACGGTCGGTATGACGGTTCAGGTGAACAACGTCCATGACCATTTGCTAAATACTTAGAGGAGTGTGGAATTATCCCACAATATACAATATCTGGGTCTTCCAGCATGAATGAAGTTTCTGAAAGACGAAACCACTCTATTAAAGACATGGTAAGGAGTATGATTTGTCATTCCACCGTACCTGAATCACTCTGGGGAGAAGCACTAAAGACTGCAGCTTACATTCTTAATAGAGTGCCAACTAAAGCAACTGCAAAAATACCTTATGAGCTTTGGACTGATAGAAAACTCAGTCTAAAGCATTTTCACATATAGGGATGTCCAGCTGAGGCTAGGCCTTATACACCATATGAAAAGAAATTGAACTCTAGAACTGTGAGCAATTACTTTATTGGTTATTCTGAGCGATCACGGGGTTATAAATTTTATGATCCAACCCTAAAGAATATTTTTGAGACGGGAACAACCACGTTCTTTGAGGATAATGAATTTGGGGGAAGAAATAAAGCTAGGAATATCATCTTTGAGGAAGAGTCTGTTTCAGCTGTTAATCCGATTCAAATAGTTACCTTTGATAAAGCAAATTTGGAACCTCAAAATGATACTAAGATTCTTCCGACTCAAAATGACGATGATATCGGACCTGAATAGCAAATTCATAATCTTCAAGAATTGGTACAACAAGAACAATTGCCTTTACGGCGATCCACTAGAGAAAGAAGAAATGCTATTCCGGACGATTATATAGTATTTCTTATAGAACAAGAGGAAAATCAAACATTATAGAAAGATGACCCTGTCAACTTTAATGAGGCTATGGGTAGTTCCAATTCAGAAAAGTGTGTTAAAGGTATGGAAGAAGAGTATCAGTCGATGCTAGACAATAAGTTTTGGGACCTTGTCGAGTTACCAGAAGGACAAAAACCCATTGGTTACAAATGGATATTTAAGACCAAGAGGGACTCAAGTGGTAATGTGCAAAGATATAAGGCTCGTTTAGTTGCTAAAGGCTATACTCAGAAAGAAAGGATAACTGTAAAGAAACCTTTTCTCCAGTTTCATCAAAAGAATCTTTTAGGACAATCATGGCTCTTCTTGCACATTATGATTTAGAGCTTCATCAGATGGATGTAAAGACAACGTTTCTCAATGGAGACATTGATGAAATAATTTATATGGAGCAACCAGAAAACTTTGTATCACATGATTCGAAGAAAATGATATGTAAGTTAAATAAATCCATCTATGGGCTTAAACAAGCTTCTCGTCAATGCTACCACAAATTTTCATAAGATAATCATCTCATTTGGTTTTGAGGTAAATTTGGTTGAAGATTGTGTATATCAAAAGTTTAGTGGGAGTAAACTTATTTTTTGGTTCTATATGTCGATGACATATTACTGACCACTAATGATATCAATATGTTGCATGAAACCAATAATTATCTTAAGGATAATTTTGAGATGAATGATCTTGGTGAAGCATCTTTTGTATTAGTGATCCAGATTATCCGATATCGAAATCAAAAAAATTCTGAGATTATCACAAAAAGTTATATTGATAAAGTATTTAAGAGAATTGGAATGCATGATTGCAAACCAGAAAACACCCCTGTCGCTAAAGGAGACAAATTTTGTCTTGGTCAGTGCCCTAAAGGAAATTTAAAAATTCAGGAAATACAAAAGATTCCTTATGCGTCGGCTGTAGGAAGTCTGATGTATGCTCAAGTTTGTACGAGTCCGGATATAACATACATTGTTGGAGTTTTGGACAGATACTTAAGTAATCCAGGTTTGGACCATTGAAAAGCAGCCAAAAGGGTCATGAGGTACCTGCAGAGAACAAAGGATTATATGCTCACATATCAGAGATCAGATAATTTGGAGATCACTAGGTATTCTCATTCTGATTTTGCGGGATGTCAAGATAGCAGAAAATCTACATCAGGTTATATTTTTCTGCTGGCTGGTGGAGCTATTTCTTGGCGTAGTGCGAAACAATCACTCGTAGTTTCTTCCACCATGGCAGCAGAATTTGTAACAGTTTTTGAGGCATCAAATCAAGGACTTTGGCTTAAGAATTTTGTCACCGGACTGCGAATTTTTGAAGGTGTTGAAAGACCACTTAAGATCTATTGTGACAATAAATCATCGGTTTTGTACTCTAACAAAAATAGGAGCACGACGAAGTCAAAGTTTATCGACATTAAGTTCTTAGTCGTTAAATAGAGGGTACAGAGTGGAGACATTTCCATAAAACACATAGGAACAAACTCCATGATAGCTGATCCTCTTACAAAAGGTATTCCACCAAAGGTCTTTCATGAGCATACTGCTTGAATGGGTGTTTTATTGTTTGAGGATCATTTGGTTTAGTGGGAGTTTGTCTTCTTTTGTTTTTGGCTTATGTTAGACATATTTTCTGATCATAAATAAAGTTTCAGTTTTTAGAACTCTGTACAATAAAGTTGAATGATCTCATTAAAGTAGGACCAGTTGAGAATCGGCATGTATTGATCACCTGTCATGTGATGTTCATGCCACATTTTTCATAATTTGATCTATGCACTACAAGAAAATACCGCTTTTGCGATGGAACAATTTATCGCAAGTCCGTCGCAAAAGGTCTGATGCGACGGACTTGCGAGGAACACCAAATCGTCGCAAATCACGGGTCGCAAATCGAAAATCATCGCAGATTCGTCGCAATCTTTGCGACGGAGTGAAACAGTAGCTAATCCGTCGCAAACATACCTCGCAAATCCGTTGCAGTATAGCGACGAATTAGCGTGTAAGTGTTGTTGTCGCAAAAAACCATCGCAAGTCCATCGCAATATTGCGAGGGATTTGCGATGAACATTAAAATATTTCTCGCAAATCCATCGCAATATTGCGATGGACTTGCGATGGTTTCTAAGCAGTTTATCGCAAGTCCCTCGCACGATTGCGATGGACTTGCGATGGATTTTAATATTAATATCAATAAATTAATATAATTTCGATTTTAAATAAAATATAAATTAAAATTAAAATATAATTTAAAAAATCTAATTAAATTAAATTTAATATTAAAATCCAAACAAAAATAAAATTCATAATATATTAAAAAAATGAAAATACAATATTTGTTTTTAATACAGGAAAAAAACTAAGATCCTGATGGTCCGGCCCCGGTCTCCGTTCCGGTTCCGCTACCAGAACCGGAGTCATCTCCGAACTCGTCCCGAAGAAGCCGTGCGAAATCCGCATCCTTCGTGCCCAAGTATTGAAAAAGCTTATCATACTTGGACATCTGCTGACTCTGTGCTTCGATAATGCTCGCCTGAGACTGGATGATAGTCTGAAGAGCTTCTGAATCCTGGCGGGATGAAGCTGAAGACGATGCAGAAGTGCACGAGTCAATCTTCGATTGCAGGGAACCGACACCATAAAGTCTCCCTTTTTTACGGGGAGCGACCTGAAAAAAAAAAATTATTGTAATTTATAATAAACATAATTACAAATATTTACAACAATTTTAAAGACATACCTCAGAAAAAATTTTGTTCTTCAGGGCCGGAGAGACGGAAGCAGTGCTCTCGGGATCATCACCGTCAGAAGCCTGAGTCAGCTCCTGCATCTTGGAAGTGACGTCGTGGTAGAGCCTCTCGGATTTCCCGTCGACAAACGATCCATCCGGTCGCCGTTTCGTCTCTTCAAGAACGGCTAGCAAATCCGGTGTCGCATCGTCTCCACGGGTCTCAGCCTAAAATATATATAAATAATTTGGAAACATATTTAATGTAAAATTTTAAATATTTAAAATTTATTAACAAAAACTTACTATCTTTCGAGCTCGTGCTTGAAACGATAGCTGTCCGGAACGATGCTTATGACACCCGTCCCCGTCAGGATCCGAAAGGCGGGCAGCTCGAGCATTTCCGCTCCGGATCTCACTCCTCGGATCCGACCAATACGCCACGAGGCCTTTCCAGACCTCAAGCTCCATCCACCGAGGCATCGCATTGTCGCCCTCTTTTTTCCACTTGCTCTTCCACCGTCCCACCTGGTCACACATTCGAGCCTTCAACTTTTTCTCAAACTCTATGCGCACCCTCGATGTAATCACATGATCCCAGTGGTATGATTGCTAAAAAAAAAAAATTATGTTGATAAAAATATAACAAATAAGACTTTGATATAAATAAAATTTTGCAACTTACAGCGAATGCCTCGAACCACCGGTGGACGACATATCTCGGAGTCTGCGTCCAATTAGCATGAGGTTCTTTGAAGTCTCTTTCCAGGATCGAACGCACCTTAGCTGCTACACAGCCGTCTTGTTCGAACCTGAATTATTTGTAAAAGATAATTAAATTAAATATAGTATTAAACATTACAAAATTAAATATGAGAAAAAAATAAAAGAAATTACCAAAAAGTCCCTCGAGGACGGTCAGGATCAAGATGTGGTAGACGGTCATGACCTGGCTGATTAAGAAGCGCCTGTATGACCAGATCATGGTCAGCGTCAGAAATGGTGGGCGGTGTAGGTTGAGGTGGCGGCGGTTGTGCTGGCAGGGGCTCTGGTGACTGATGATGAGTGTCGGGAATATGAGACCCGCCCATCTGAGAAGTGAAACTGGCCCCAGGAGTTGGCGGCGTCGATCCACCACCACGCGAAAGATATCGCGTGTAGTCGTTCGACGATCGAGACATCTGCAAAAAAAATTACTAATTTATAACATAATTCACAAATTGTAAAACCTAAATCATAATTCCTAATAACAAAATCAAAATAACCAAACATAATTCACAAATTCTAAAACCTAAATCATAATTCCTAATAACAAAATCTAAATTACCTAACATAATTCTCAAATTCTAAAACCTAAATCATAATTCCTAATAACAAAATCTAAATTAACTAACATAATTCACAAATTGTAAAACCTAAATCATAATTCCTAATAACAAAATCTAAATAACCAAACATAATTCACAAATTCTAAAACCTAAATCATAATTCCTAAGGGCATCATTAATGGAGATACCCAAATGGGTTTCTTAATTAATATTTAATTATAAAACTTAAGATAAGAAACCCCCTTAAGAAACTCATAATTTTTATACTCCAATGCTAGAACCCCATTAAGGGTTCTTAAAAAGAAAATATTTATAATTTGTTTTATTTTAGATAGGGTTAATTTATAATTAAACATAACATTTTAAATATAAATTTAATTAAATCTGTCACAGCTATAAAACAAATTTGTTACCACTATAAAACAAATCTGTCACGACTATAAAACAAATCTGTCACAACTATAAAACAAATCTGTCACAACTATAAAACAAATCTGTCACAACTAAAATAAATCTGTCACAGCTATAAAACAAATCTGTTACCACTATAAAACAAATCTGTCACGAATATAAAACAAATCTGTCACGACTATAAAACAAATCTGTCACAACTATAATTCAAATCTGTCACAACTATAAAACATAATTCATAATTCCTAATTCTAACATAAATTACCTAACATAATTCTCAAATTCTAAAACCTAAATCATAATTCCTAATAACAAAATCTAAATTAACTAACATAATTCACAAATTCTAAAACCTAAATCATAATTCCTAATAACAAAATCTAAATAACCAAACATAATTCACAAATTCTAAAAACTAAATCATAATTCCTAAAAACAAAATCTAAATTACCTAACATAATTCTCAAATTCTAAAACCTAAATCATAATTCCTAATAACAAAATCTAAATTACTAAATCAAAAAAAAAAAAAATTTCTTACCTTGCTTTTACGCAGGACTTGTAAGCCGGAGGAGAAGGCTTGAGACGCCGGTGGAGGAGGCTTCAGACGCCGGAGGAGGAGGACGCCGGAGGAGGAGGATGCCGGAGGAGGAGGACGCCGGAATACGAGGAGAAGCCGCGGTGGAGAACGCCGTTGGCGGAGGACGAGAGAGAAAGGCTGAGGATGAGGACGGGAGGCGGAGGAGGAGGAGGACGAGGAGAGGAGACGCCGGCGGTGTTGGTCGGAGGAGGTTTTCGATTTTGTCCGTTTATGTCGCGAAATGAGGAGGAAGAAGAAGGTAAATAAAATTAGAGATCCATCGCAAATCCATCGCAAGTCCATCGCAAAATTAGGTTTTCCTTTTCGCAGCTTGCGATGGACTTGCGATGGATTTGCGATGGACTTCCGAATTAATTAAAAATTCCGTAAGCGCGTAAAAAAAATTAGAGTTTGCGATGGACTTGCGATGGATCCATCGCAAGTCCATCGCAAAGTTCGCTTAAAAATTTGGTGTTCGCGTAGCAAGTTGTGACGCGGGAAAAAAAAGAGAATAGACTTTGCGATGGAACTGCGATGGATCCGTCGCAGATCCATCGCAAAGACAAAGGAAAAAACTTAAACAAAACATTTATCTTATGAACATATCCAAACATATAAAATTCTAATTCACTAAATCAAAATAATAAAAAAACATCGTACTTTATGTGTAATACATGAAACATATACTAAAATACAAACATTTATTCAGAATCATTTTCAGATACATATGAGTTTTCACTATCGCCCTCAGTTTCTTCTCCGTCATCTGTCTCCTCGAACTCTTCACTTTCCGGATCTTGACCTGTCTCATCCATGTTGATCTCTTCTACTTCTCTGTTTTGCCGATCAATATGAAATATATCTTCTGTTGATTCCATAACTACAGACACTTCTGCTGATCTTTCTTGTTGCATAGCCACCTCACCAACTTCTCCGTAAATTCGACCTCTTGGATTCACTTTGATCACAGATAACCATGTCTCTCGTCTTTCCCTTATCCGAGGATATGGAATGAAACACACTTGTTCTGCTTGACATGCTAGGATGAACGGTTCAAATTTGGAAAAAATTTTGGTTGCGTTGACATCAGTTACCCCTAGCGAGTTTGTGCGAAAGCCTCGACCGACCGTTGGATCATACCAATGACATTTGAACAAAACGCATTTCAACCCGATAATTCCTGGATATGATACTTCCATAATTTCGTGTAAAATACCGTAGAATTCATTTTCACCTGGCACGTGAATTCCATAATTTGCGGTTGACCTCTGCGAGCCATGCTCATACGTGTGAAAAGTGTAACCGCGACTGAAGTACATTGGAGCAGTAGTGATCTTCGCAATGGGTTCTTGAACAATCTCGTGTAGCCAGAGAGGCAAGGGCTGGTTTGCACATCCATGCATTACCTATATGATATTATTGCGAATTTGGACACATACCCATCAGGAAATTTTACTTCTGAAGCAACCCAGTCAAACAACACTTGCTTTGCATTCCCGGACAAGCGAAAGATCGGAATAGGTAATTTTCCATCCCTCGTAATATGCAACTCGCTTCTTCCGCATATTTCGGCCAAGTCCAACCTTGATTTGAAATTGTCTTTACTCTTGCCGGTTTCCTGCACATTCAAAATCGTATTCATGATGTTATCGAAAAAAATTTTCTCGATGTGCATCACATCGAGGTTGTGCCGTAATAGATGATCTTTCCAGTATGGAAGCTCCCAGAAGATACTCTTCTTATGCCAATTATGACAACTCCCATATCCGTCAGGCATGTTTGCCGGAGTGTGCCAATTTCCCCCACGTCTACATGTTTCCTGCGCACCATAATAATCAATCTGCTCTAACACATCTGTTCCTGACATATACACTGGGGGGGGGGAACACGCACAACTTTGTTCTTCTTGAATAGTTTTTTATTCTTCCGGTAAGAATGATGCATGGGAAGAAAGCGACGATGACAATCAAACCAGCATGGTTTCCTTCCATGCTTTAGTTGAAAAGCATCTGATCGATCCATGCAATATGGACACGATAACCTCCCATGTGTGGTCCAGCCCGATAACATTCCATACGCTGGGAAGTCACTAATTGTCCACATTAGCACTGCCCGCATTTTGAAATTGCGTTGTTGTGAATGATCGAAAGTCCGTACACCTGTATACCACAACTGTTTCAACTCATGAATCAAAGGTTGCATAAATACATCGAGAGATCGCTTCGGATGCTTCGGACCCGGCACTAGAATACTCATAAACAAGAATTCCCTTTGCATGCACATTTCTGGTGGAAGATTGTATGGCGTCACTATGACAGGCCATAGCGAGTATTGTCTCCCAGACAAACCAAATGGGCTAAAACCGTCAGTGCATAAGCCAAGATAGACATTTCTACACTCGTTAGCAAAGTCAGAATATACCGTCTGGAAGTGTTGCCACGCCTTTGCATCGACGGATGTCGGACCTCTCCATCCTCTCGTTGTATGTTGTGCATGCCATCTCATTGCTGCCGATGTCCTTTCTGATTGGTATAACCGTTTCAATCTATCGTTGATTGGCAAATACCACATACGTTGGTATGGGATACGGGTCCTTCTGGTAGATGGTTGATATCTCGGCTTCCCACAAAATCGACATTCCTGCAGCTTATCGTCGTCTTTCCAAAAATCATACAATTATCAATGCACACATCAATCATTTCTGATGGTAACCCAAGACCCGCAACTAATTTCTGTATTTCGTAGTAACTCTCAGCGGAAATATTATCTTCTCGGCAAATACTCTTTAAATAATTCAGCCCATTCGTCCATGCAATTTTCAGTTAGGTTATTATCACTCTTAATTGTCATCATCCTAGATACCAGTGACAGTTTAGATAACCCCTCCCTACATCCCTCATAGATAGGTTGATTTGCAGAGTCTAACATATCATAAAACTGTTGTGCTTCAACATTAGGTTCTTCCCTAGTTTCATCAACAAATGCAGGAATAGATTCATGAAATGCATCTGTGACCATATCATGATACCTATTTTCTGGATGAGACTCTTGATAATTTTCAAACATGTTTTGACCGTAGTTATAATTAGCAGTATAACCCGGTTGATCAACACCATCACCCGTACTACTACTTCCTGCACCAAGACTAAAACCCTCTCCATGTGAAAACCAGACATAATAGTTTGGCATAAATCCTCTGTTATACAGATGCGTCTTCACCGTATCAATTTCCAAATATTGATTGTTCTTGCACGTTCTACAAGGACAGAAAATGTTACCGTCACCCTTCGCATATGGGTTATTAGTGGCCTGGCGGATGAATGCTCGCAATCCGACACGATACTCCTTTGTCACTTCCCTCGTCTCCGGATCTTTTCGATTATACATCCACTTCCGTAATTCATATACTTCATGCTGGGACGCCATTTTTTAACTCACTCACTCAGATTCTGTATATATTTTTTTTTCTCTCTCAATTGTTGAATAGGTGTTTGAATTGTTATGAAAAATAACTAAATCCGTTTGGCTATTTATAGAGATTGGGAAAATTTGCGATGGCATTGCTATGGAAATCTGCGACGGATTTGCTACGGAAGTTAATTTCCGAGGGAACTGCTACAAATCTGCGACGAATTTGCGATGTACTGCGACAAATTTGCGATGGACTGCGACAAATTTGCGATGACCTGCGATATATTTGCGACGGATTTGTTCGTCGCAAATAGTTAGTACATATCATTTAAAACGCGTTCCACCTACCTTCCTACCATGTCGGCATTATCGCAAATCTGTCGCAAAATTTTTCCGTCGCAGAAGCATCGCAAATATGCGATAAATTTGCGATGATATTGCGAGGAAAGTTTAGGATCCTCGCAGATTCATCGCAAATTTGCTACTCACTATTATTCATCGCAAATTCATCGCAAATTTGCGATGGATATGCGATGAACTAGTCATTCCCTCGCTAAATCATCGCAAATATATCGCTAGATCGTCGCAAATCTGCGACGGATACTTTCATCGCAAAATTGCGACGGTTTTTGCTTCCGTCGCAATGTTTTGGCGAATCCATCGCGGATTCATCGCAAATTGCGACGGATATTTGCCATCGCAAAATTCCATCGCAAATAGCGAGTTTTCTTGTAGTGATGTCATTTGACTATGCTGATTTTAGTGAGAATGGAAGGTTTAGTTATGATTTATATAACGAAGACCGCTATTCTCCTGGATTGTTGTAGTCAATGGACGAGATTGTCTATGCTCTAAGATATGATGACAATTTTGAGATCATAAAGTCTATCACATTTTTCAGGAATACACATGTGATCCAGTGGGAGATTGTAAGAATTATTTGGATCACATATGTATTAATTAAATGTGTTAGGGTCATCATATAATAACCTAAATTAAGTGGTCAATTATATAATAAAGTAAAAGGTTAAAGGGCATAACTGTTATGAAAATAAACTTATGTGTGGATACATTCGATAATTTTTAATTTGATGACAGGCCGAATTAGAGATAGTTTTACTATATAAACGGGTTCTGGTCCTCAAAGCAATCCTAACGAGAAATACAGAAAACTCTCTGCATCCCATCAACAGAGACCTAAAGCTATTCAGAGTTTGTTTTGGAAGATCCATTCCCAAAATCATTCTTCCACCATGGATCATCAGGTACGCTTCCGCTTATGTTATTATTCATCAGAGGCTATCATGGATTAATGGTTTATGGAATTATAAACATCTTTCAGACTATTCTATTCATTATTATACAGTATAATTTTACCGAGAAAAAGCTTTAACAGAAGATATCGAAAGTTAACGTTTCCAGGTTAGGGCAATTATCGAGGAGGAGCCTAATTCCCTTAAACTCCACGACATGCAACCTCGTTCTCAGCACCAAATGTTGTGTTTCCATAGGACGAAGCGAATAAAATGGATCTTCACATTCTTATATAGCATTCAAAAAGGAAAACACACATACACCGATGAAGATTACTAGACAACGACTGTGGAAAGTATGGTGGTTATTTGGGACTATCACGAGAGAGTTCTAGATCCTGCGGATCTGAGAGAGCAAACGAAGTTAACAACAAATCTGTAGGGGCAATAGGAACAAAAGCTGGAGGTCATTCTGATCCGGCGGTTATGAACTTGCGGTGGCTGAGAGAGAAACTAGGGCTTCCGTAACCGTGGTGTTTAATTATAGAATAGTTTTGTTTTTATTATCGCTGATATCAATTGATTAAGCTATTGGTATATGTTTGGAAAAAATAGTTACTGTTGTTTTTTTTTGCTGAAATGTTAAATTTTATACCATTTTTGAGATTTTTTTATAGAATACAGAAATACAAAGAAGAATACATAAGACCAAAATCTACGAAACAAAAACCAATACGAAAGAATGACACAAATGGAAATGAAAATAGCGACAAGAGCATGTTTTGACGGAAAAAGATACGAAGAAGCCAATGATGTTGCCACGATTGAACCAAATCCGACGATTTAACCAAATCCGAGATATCCCTCAAAACCTCAAATCGAGCGGTGCTTACAGCTTTTCCGAGAAAACTCCAAAATGCATCAGTTACCACCATGAACGCAACCACCATGCCATCAACTCACACCGGCGGACAAGAAGGAACTCGGAATGTGGGGCATGAAGCCACAACCAGTAAAACCAACCTCATTGCTACGAAAAAAATTATACTTCCCATTTGCATGTCTCTTGTATTAAAAATTATACAGTAATATATATATATATATATTTTTTTTTTTGATAATATGTAAATATTATTAAGAATAATAGAAAGGATCATACAAGGTTGTGTTGAAATGAGAAAACACGGAGACATTTCGGAACGTATATATGACGAAGAGATCCAAAATGGTGTTGAAATGAGAAAACAAGGAGACAGTTTGGAACGATATATGACGAAGAGGTCCAAAATGGAAACTGTAATAATAAGCAGATTGGCGTCTAGGAACGCATATCCGACGACAATGGTCTAATATGGTTCGAAAACAGTTAATGTGGCTATTTCTCTCTCCTTCATGCAGCAAAAACGTTATTCTCTCTTTTACATGCAATTCTTATCATTATTATCTTAAAATACCTAGATTGTCATATATTTCTTCTATATATACTTGTATCTCCATGTACATCAAACACAAGTTGAATAGAAATTCTTTTCATCTTCTATTCTCTATATTCTCTCTATATTCTCTCCATTCCGCTTATATTTCTACATGGTATCAGAGCAAATAAGATTCTATACTCTCTAATTTTGTCTTCCTCCTTCTTATACTCATAATTTCAAATGGATTTCCAGAAGCAGATTGTTCTCCCGATTACTTTTAATGGAGACAACTACTTACTCTAGTCAAAGACCACGAAAACTGCTCTTCGCAGTAGTGGGTTGTGGGAGCATGTTGTAGCATCTGAAGATGTTGTTGCATTTAAAGATGTTGTTGATTCTCAAGAAAAGACTACAGACAAAGGAAAATCTGTCGCTGTTGATGGTTCCAGCAAAACAGATTCCAAATGGGTCCAAGATGACCATTTTGTTCTTGATGTTCTTTAGAGTTCTTTGGAAAAGTCAATCCTTGCAGCTTATTCTTATGCTGAAACTGCAAAGGAATTGTGGGATGCTCTTGAAAGTGTATTCAGAAATGTCTCAAATATCAGTAAGATATTTAAATAAAAAAGGATTGTTGAATAATCTCCAGCAAGAGGAGAAGCTTTTTAAGGATTTTTTTTGGTGATTACAAAGGATTGTTGGCATAGTTGGAGACTCTACGTCCACCAACAAATGATCTGAAGGTGCTCAACAAGACGCGTGAGCAGGATCATGTTTTTGGGCTTCTCTTTATCCTCAATGGATCATTTACTGGCTTGATTCATCATATTCTCAGGTTTGAGAAGTTGTATACTCTTCATGAAGTGTGTCAAATGATCCAGAAAGAAGAAGGGTCAAAGGGTCTCTTTCAAGGGACTAGTGAAGTTGCACATATTGGTAAAAGATCTGTCCAATAGTCTGAAAGAAAGTTTTGGTGTGATCATTGCAAGATGAAAAGACACACAAAAGATAGGTGTTAGATTCTTTATCCTCACCTAAAACCAATGAGGCCAAGGGGATTTAATAAGTCTCCCAAGATTGCTGCTTTATCTACTGCGTCTAGTGAAGGGATGATTAGCAAATCAGACTTTGAAGCTCTTGTTAAAAGTATCTCAAAACTTGCTGAATTTGGTAAACGTTTTTCTTCTCTCAAAGCTCTTATTAAATCTCCTAAAGATGTTATCATTGATTCTGGAGCATCTCACCACATGATTAGTAATTCTAAGCTTATTTCCAATATCAAACTTTGTTCTGGAAAGGTTAAAATTGCTGATGGAAAAAATGTTCCGATCAGAGGTATTAGGGATATGAAGTTGTTTAATAAGCAGTCAAAAGCTTTATTTATGCCTGAATTTTCTTCTAACCTGCTGTCTGTTCAGAAAGCAATAAAAGATCTTGATTGTCTGGCAGTATTTAGTCCTAATGATGTATGATTTCAGGATAATAAATTGGGAAATGTTATTGGTGAAGGACGTTCAGAAGATGGTTTATACATTCTGAATAATGATGTTGTTTCTGCTCCTGCTGTTTCGGTTGCATCTGTTGATGCTCCTCTTTTTGCTTTGAGTTATGTATGCTCTAGTTCTATTTGGCATGCTCGGCTTGGTCCTCCCCACTCTAAGGCTCTCCATCTCGTTTTTCATGACATGACCTATGATCATCAAGAGTGTGAAGCTTGTATTCTTGGAAAACATTGTAGAACTATTTTTCCAGAATCATCTACTACCTATGATGATTATTTTAATCTTGTTCACTCTGATGTATGGACTGCTCCTTGTGCTTCTCGTGATCAATATAAGTATTTTGTTACATTTATTGATTAGAAGTCTAAATACACATGGATTACTCTTCT
Source organism: Boechera divaricarpa (assembly GCA_026770425.1). Taxonomy (NCBI): domain Eukaryota; kingdom Viridiplantae; phylum Streptophyta; class Magnoliopsida; order Brassicales; family Brassicaceae; genus Boechera; species Boechera divaricarpa. Next base: position 3,628,870 of record CM049186.1, on the reverse strand, counting down.
GTCCTCAAAAGGTCATGTCTTCGAAGCATTCACTAAGTTTCACAGCTATGTCTTAACTCAGTTTGGAGCTAAGATTAAGATTTTCAGAAGTGACAATGGAGGTGAATATTTGAGTGGAAAATTCAAGGATTTCATGGAAAAGCAAGGAATTGAGCATCAAACATCTTGTGCTTATACCCCTCAACATAATGGATTTGATGAACGCAAAAATAGATATCTAATGGAGGTAGCTAGAACAATGATGTTTGACAGAAGTGTTCCAAACCAATATTGGGGAGATGTTGTAATGACAGCATGTTATTTGATCAATCACTTGCCAGTACAGAATCTTGGAGGTGTATCTCCATATAAGGTACCTAACAAAACCAAACCAAGCCTTGATCATCTCAGAATCTTCGGATGTGTTTGTTAAGTGTTTTTACCAGAACCTCAAAGAAGCAAGCTAGAGCCCAAAAGCAATAAGTGTATGTTTATTGGATATTAAAGTACCCAAAAGGGGTACAAGTGTTATAATCCAGAAACCAAGAGAGATATGTGTCTCGGGATGTTAAGTTTATGGAGGATAAATGCTACTTGGTGAGAAAAATTGGGATGATCTGAAAAATTTGGTATCTTCTCAGAATCGTGTTTTCATTCTAAAATATATAATCAATGGTTTGAACACCTTGATTGGCAAAAATGACTCAGCTCCTACTAATAGAGAAGAGAGCAATCGAGCTGAATCTGATGCTAGTCCTAGAAGTGATGAAGACTAAAATGACATAAAAGATATTGTTAATATAGATGAAGAAAAAGAATCATTTATACAAAAATCTCCAGAAAAGTCAGAGGAAGAAGGAAGTGATGAAGGGACTTCTGCTTCAGAATCCTTTGATCATGCTGTTGTTGAGGAATCTATAGCAGAAACATATAACAATGTTGCTCCTCCACTAAGAAAAAGTGAAAGGATGAAGTTTCCATCTATCTGGACAAACAACAGAGTATACTACAACAATCAAGTTGTTGCTTATCCAATCTAAGCTTTTTGCTCTATTGCTAATTTTTTAGCAGAACATCAATCCTTTCTAAGTATCATTGATCAAGATGTTGAGCATGCTACTTATGAAAAAACAAGAGATAACCAGGTCTGGGTTGATGCTATGGATTAAAAAAATGATTTTATGAAGAAGAATGACACATGGGATATGGTTGATCTACCTCATGATAAGAAGCCTGTTGGATGCAAATGGATTTATAAGGTAAAGCACACAAGCTCAAGAGAGGTTGAGAGGTACAAATCTCGTCTTGTAGCAAAGGGGTTTACTCAAACTTATGGAAAAGATTATACAGACACTTTTGCTCCAGTGACTAAGCTTAAATTTGTACGTGTTCTTCTATCTCTAGCGACCAATCTCTCTTGGGATCTTTGGCAGATGGATGTCAAAAATGCCTTCTTACAAGGAGATCTTAAAGAAGAGGTATACATGATTCCTCCTCATGGTTATCATGATAAGAGCAATAACAGCAAGGTGTGCAGATTGAAGAAAGTTATATATAGCCTGAAACAGTTTCCAAGAGCTTGGTATCAAAGGTTAAGTAGTTCTCTTCTTCATAATGGGTTTAGAAGATCAGAATCAGACCACTCCATGTTCACAACTCAGGGGGAATGTGGTATTGTCGTTGTGCTCAATTACATTGATGTTATTATCATCACAGGTGATGATCAAGCCGAAATTGAGCGTACAAAGTAATTCATAAAGATAGAATTTGATATAAAGGACTTGGGTGAACTGAAGTACTTTCTTGGGATTGAAATATGTCGTTTTGATGATGGTTTATTCTTATCTCAAAGGAAGTACACTCTGGATCTTCTAACTAAAATAGGAAAGCTTGCCTCAAAGCCAGCAAAAACACCTATTGAAGCAGATTATCAAGATTCAAGTGAGGGGGAACAACCTGTTGATGCTGGGCAATATCAGAGGATTGTAGGTAGTCTTATTTATCTTACCATCACTCGGCGTGATATATCTTTTGCTGTGAACAAAGCAAGTTAGTTTATGCAAGCTCCAACAAAGCATCATATGGGAATGGTGGACAGAATTCACAGATATTTGAAGGGTACTCCTGGTCAAGGTATATGGATGAGTTGTAATGAAACCAATGAGATTGTTGGCTATTGCGATGCAGATTGGGCTGGTGATAGACTGGACAGAAAGTTTACAACAGGTTATTGTACCTTTGCTGGAGGAAATCTGGTAACTTGGAGAAGTAAAAAATAAAAGGTTGTTTCAAGGTCAAGTGCTAAAGCAGAGTACCGGGCAATGGCAGATACTACTGATGAATTGGTTTGGCTAAAGGTATTTCTGAATGATCTAGGAATTAAGAGTACGTCTCCAATGGTGTTGCATTGTGATAATCAGGTTGTAATTCACATTGCTTCAAATTCAGTATTCCATGAGCAAACCAAGTACATTGAAGTTGATTGCCATCATATTCGAGAAAAGGTCTAAGCTGGTATTATCTCTACATCTTACACCAAGAGTGTTGATCAGCTTGCTGATATCTTCACTAAGGCAACAACTTCAAAGGTGTGTGAAAGTATTCATGGCAAGATTGGCTTACTTGATATACACCAGCCAATCTTGAGGGGGAATGTTGAAATGAGAAAACAGGGAGACGTTTCGAAACGCATATCTGATGAATCGGTCCGAAATGGTGTTGAAATGAGAAAACAGGGAGATAGTTTGGAACGCATATCTGACGAAGATGTCCGAATGGAGACTGTAAAAGTAAGCAGATTGGCGTCTAGGAACGCATATCCGACGACAATGGTCCAATATGGTTCGAAAACAGTTAATGTGGTTGTTTCTCTCTCCTTCATGCAGCAAAAACGTTATTCTCTCTCTTTACATGCAATTCTTATCATTATTATCTTAAAATACCTAGATTGTCATGTATTCCTTCTATATATACTTGTATCTCTATGTACATCAAACACAAGTTGAATAGAAATTTTTTTCATCTTCTATTCTCTCTATTCTCTTTTTATTTTCTCTTTTCCGCTTATATTTCTATATGTTGTACAATCTCTAATTTAATCCCCTGCCAAAAAAAAAAAAAAAAAACATGGAAGTAACGAGATCGGTCTAACTCGAGTCATAAGTGACATCGAGTTAAAGCGATAAGGCTAGGAAAATCACTTGATGGAAGAGGCCTACTATCTAGCAAACGAGGAAAGGAGGCAAAGGAAAGGGTAAGGAAGGTTGCCCATGGATGTAGTCATGAGGTCTCAACTAAGCAAAGACGATGTCGCTCAAGTCTCTCCCAGTAATATATTAAAACAATGAAAAGAGTATTTTTTTCTTTTAACACTTAACATCGGACTGAGCAGGAACTGACATTCGAATCACTAGAGACTACGACATATAATATGTTACTTAGCATGATTGATTAAACACCATTTCGGTCATTGTTGATTTTGGTTAATGTTTAATAGTTCATGTAATTTATTTGAAAAGAGATTTTATTCAGTTAATATCAGTATAATATCAAAGTTAATGTATAAAATCACACTACGAAAATTGTATAGTTTGACCATTTCCCCTATATCTTAGTTAAAGTTTAAAACCATAAACCGAAGTAGGTCTTAGACAGAGTTTCTATAATTCTTGGCAATCAACTGCAAAATAGTAATAGTAAACAATAATATTTTCGTTTCAAAATTTGATCCTCGAATAAAACAAACAACTCACAAGTAGAACGGGTTGACTCAGAAGGCATATGACACAATAATACTAGCTAGATGATATTTTTTTATTTTGCACTGACAATAATATTTCTTTTTTTTTTTGTAAAGGCACGATAAGATTAGTTAGGTGTGAATTTTTTGGAAATATGATATTGTGTGCAGATAAGAAAGACAAATTTAAGAAATGGTGGATGTTTTATGTATTGGTCGAACCAAAAGAATCAAATCCTCAACCAAATCATCTTACGTGATACGACCAGTGCTTGGTGTATTATTTTAAGTCCAATTTGCCGAAAAAGTCAAGCAATCAGATAAATACCCTTTTACTTTCACGTGCTAACAAATTGATTCAATTACTGATTCGAATGGCGAAAACGGAAAAGAATAAAAGATGGTGTGGATTAAACATATCAAACATATAAGATAAATAAATGTCATTAGCATGGAATAAGTACAGATTAAATAGATTACATGATACATAATATATGTTCGAATAAAGAAAAAAACATAAAATAAACGGTGTAGGACAAAATATCTGAATAATATAAAAAATGGAAGACATGATGCAGAAAACAAATTTTGTACAAATATTTTCTAAAAATATACATATTATTAAAATAATTATAAAATTTAACATTGTTATATTAATTTTTAACTTATTAACATACAATTTTTTACTTTAGTGTTAAAATTTTATATATTTTGTCAACAACTTACAATATACAAGTTTGAACGAGTGTGGTGATATAGCGACAGTACTAATATTGTTTAAAATTATAGAAAATAATAGAAATAGTTAAAACAATTTTAATGACGTTCATGAGTTTTTACGAAGTTACTCTATAATTTTTAGAACTTTTAAGATGGTCTTTGAGTTTATAAAATCATATCGTAAACCTGTTAAATCCAAAAAAAACCAAACATTGTTTAAAACATTTTTTTGCAGACTAACATGACATAATGTACCTATATTCATGTTCTTATTTAAATTAGAGATTCTAATTTCATAATTAGAATCCTGAAACCGGATTTCTCTTAGTTTACTTTTAACCGGTATAATTCTGTAAAGAATACTAATTTACATTCTTTTATGATCCTAATCTATCTAAAGTCCCCGAAAGCCTTTCATTGTTTTGCTAAGTCCCGTTCCTAGGTTAAATCTTCATTTCACTTTTGAACCATTTTGATTCCCGCTATAACCAAAATTTAATTAGATCATACAATCTAAAAGTACAACTCAAACTGTCTATTACGATATAATACTAGACTCAACCAAAATTGATTATTTTTTTTTTGGGGATGGGATATTATATGCCAGAGGCACAAACGTTCAAAAAATTGCTATATCCACCAATATTTTCAGTCAAGAGTATTAGATGTATGAAGTTTACATTTGAGGATTGGCACGTATCGATATCGTGTATGTAAATATTGAACATTTATTTGTCAAAAATATGCAGATTTCAATTTAGATGATAATATGTTGATAACATTAACGCAAACTGTTACTTATCTCGTAGATGTTAATACATTAATAAATGATTTATCTCGTAGAGGTTACATTGACTTCTACAAACTATTTAAATCTAAGCAAGCCCAAATCTTTTTTCCGTATCTTTGGCATGAATAAAGCCAATTCTCTCGAATGAATAAATAGCAATAATTATACATCATGGCTAATGGCTTCTATCTAGTAGTATATTAAAGAAATATCTACATTTCTCTAACCATCCACTAACCAATAATTAAAATTTCAGGTCGCATAATATAATATTTAATATCGACGACTGTACCATTATAAAAAACATAGTGGGTGGAACACGTAAACAACAAATATATAAAAAAACAAAACGAAGCTTCATTTGTACTGTATTAATTGATAGATACAACATGCAATTTAACCAACATGTGTCATTCACCTGCTAACAAAACGATTCAAAGTATGTTGTTTTTTTTTATAACTATTGTGCTTTTACTTATAACATTTTTAAAAGGAAACAGAAAATAGTACATTGTTTTTAGTCTCGTTGAATAGTAAAAAAAAAAAATTTAAGGATAAACGAGAAAATTATAGTATGAATTCAACGTTATATAAATGAAATTTGGATGAATGTTATGTTTTGCTGTTGAATTTATTTTTATCTATAGAACAAAATAACACGAAAATTACTATAGCAGACTCATGATTTTGTAATTTCATAAATTATAAATTTGTAAAAAGACGTCAAAAACCGTTTTCAAAAAGGAATTAAAAAGGATGTAAAAGTTTATAAAATCAGAAACGAAAAAAAAAAATGGTTTAAAAAACAAGCAGACGTGCACGACAATCATATATTAGTCGGTTAGGTCAACGATTCCCATGTCGCTAATTTATAATGCATTCCGTTGACAAATGCTTAAAAATGTTTCAATGTTTTGCACACATAACACGTCATATATCCTTGACAAAAAGAAACACGTCATATTTTTTGTTTCCAAATAGTCTTTCTTGGCTTAAAAGAATTCAGCTAATTAAGTCTGATTCTAATTAGTTGGTTGATTTTTTCCTCAAGTGTAAAAATTTTAGAATCTTTGAATAAGTGTAACTGAAGTTTGAAAGTAAACAAAGAAAATTGAATTAAGTAACTTAAGTTATAAAAATTTTTGTACATACTCAATTTTACTTTATCTTTTAATTCGGTTGATATTTTGGTAAAACAATTTATCTTTAATCTACGTTTTTTGCCAATTAAAATAAAATATAATACTGTTGTACACCGAAAATTTATATAATATGTAGGGGTATTTTTTTTTAAAAAAAAACTATAGTATATTAGTATGGATTTAGGTCATGTATATGTATTTAGCAATCTAATTGATGACACAAAACAATAAAAACAATTAATAAAAAAATATACTAATAGCTATTAACAAAATAGTTATAAAACAATAATAGCGATAAGAAACAACAAGAAATCATTTATGGTAATTTTAATTTTTCGTTTTGGTGATTAGTAACAATAAAATTGATAAAACATTTTATTAACATGGTGAAAATTTACCAATCAAACTCTATACAGTAAAACCTCTATAAAATAATAACGTTGAAACTAACATATTTTATTAATTTATAAAAGTATTAACTTATGGATAAATAGAGAAATTGTCTAACTTTATCATTTAAAAAATATTTAAAAATAATTTTCTTCATTATAATCAATATTTTTACAACCAATTACACTTAAGGAAGCAATTATCACGTGTACAATCCTTCATAATTTTTAATGAAATTTAAGAAGACAAGACCAATATTTTTTTATGCATTCAAAATATTAGAAATGTACTCTAATAAGAATGTAAATTTTTTAAAAAAGGAAAAATACTAAAGTTCTATTTTACTAAATTATATATATATATTGATAAATTTATATAATTATTAATTATGATATTGATAGAACCATATATTTACATAGAATGTTTAGAAAAATTATTATCTTACTATTTTATCAAATTATGTTAAATATTATACTGGTCCAACTTGAAATCGAAAACTTTTATTAATTTATAATAATTATTCATTTATAGAGTATTAATTTATAGAGATTTTACTGTATATTAAAAAAAGTACAGGAAATATACTGAAACAGATCTCTTCAATATGGAATAAAGCTGCAAATTTGCTCTTTTATAATCATTTAATTTCCTCCACTCCTAATTCAATTGTATTGGTATTTTTCACTTTGTTTCTTCTATAAATAGAAAAAGCTTGTGGACAGGTGACGATTTATGAGTCAGCCAAAAGTGCCACGTGTCGAAAGGCCAATTGCCTTGGTAGAGGGTTTTGTTAGGTTCTCTAAAAAAGATAGAGAGAATAATATCAAAGAGTCAACTCCGCACAGTTCACAGATCCACCGTTGGATCCAACTTTTGGTAATCAACGGTCCAGATAGTAATTAACCGGAATCACCCGGTTACCGATGTGGTCAATAGTTCTGTTCTGTATTTAAAAAAGAAAAGAAATGGGTCCATGTGATCACTTTTATTTTGATTTGTTTTTATCTTTTTATTTTGTAGTCAGCTTTTGTTTTCCTACTTTGTCGTTATTCATTTATTGCTGTTCTCAACTAAAGAGACTTGTAGACTATACTAATAAGATATAGTCAACGATTGTACCTTTAATCTCCATTAATGATTTTTAATTGTTCCACAATCTGTGTAGATTAATTAGGTAAATTAAGAGTCAAGAAAGGATTTGTTTTTCTTTTACTAATTTCCCAGTCAAGACGTTTTCTAGAAGGCTATGAGGTTAGATAAAGGTTAAGACTTTTACTAATTTTATATTTGCTAATCTCTTAAAATTTATTTATTTAATTTGTGTTCAATGAATTTTTTTTTTCCGTGTACGACATCTTTAAATTTAGCCTCTAATTCTTGAAATCATGTTGAACTCAAATTTTTGACGTTGAATAAAAGCCTAGACATCTAAGACATGGTAGTAGCTAATAAGTGTATACTTGGTTTTATGTCGTTCGAGCGTTCCTAAATCCTAGGTGTTGTAGGTAAGCTTTACACTTAACAAATAGCGATCTATTTTCTATTTTACTTCGAACACAAGCATGTTTAACTTAGAATACAAATATATTGTCATGTTGGCATTTAATTTTTGTAGCAGCCAAGTATGAAACTCCTAATTGTTCCATGAAACACAAGTTCTTGTATTAGCGTGAAGATCTGTAAGAACTTAAGCAAAGAAATGAGTAGTGATATGAGCTTTAGGAGTTAGAGACGAGCTTAGGGAGAACGATGGTGTTGGGGGGAAGTCAGTGAAAGCATTTGAAGAAGAAGACTGATTGGAGGTAAGAGAGCATATATTAGGTACAGAAGAAAGGAGATGATGATTTACAAGAACAGTTTGATGCCAAAGCCAAAGTCGAGACGAAGACGTAAGCCAACTGATCCAAACCCATTTTGCCACTCAATGCGGGGCGAAGACGACCAAGTTTTGCAAGGGTTTTGATGGGAGTAACATCAGGTGATTAGAAGACATGGAATCCATTACGGTGAAGAGTGTCTACCCCAATGCCCGTTGAGAGAGAGAGAGAGAAAAAAGTGATCAGGAGAATGAGGAGCATTGCGGAAAACAATAAAATTCTCTTTCATCATCATGGTGGCGTCGATGGATTGGAGTTTTGTAGTATGAACACTGATTGTGAGTGAGATGGAGATTTAACGAATTTAAAAGCATGAACATAATTCCAGTATTAAAATTTATTAGATTCTGGTGAAGTTTCTTAATTCTCCGTAACAAACTGTGAGATGTGAGCTTTATAAATGTGAAATGGCATCATAGGGCAAATCATTAAGTAATATAGATACCCGAAAGAAAAATGTGGAAGAGAGTTTAATCTTTCATCATTATGGTTTTAATTATAACTGAATGGTTGTTTGATTAATGTTTTACAAGTATAGGTAGGGATTGGACAAGATAAAGCAGAGATTTGAACAATCCAAATATAATAGCACATGATCAAAGAATGATGATTTTTTTTTTCTTTTGGTTTAGATTAATTTTGGAGGAGTTTTGGGTTAAAGTCCATACATCTTTTCGTTGTAATCTAAGTTTTGTTTAAATCTCTACCAAGTAGAATTTGAATGGGAGTCCTCGGAACTGCACTACAAGCCGATGATTTTTAAAGTGTATAAGCTGAAAATAAAACGTGAAATCATTTTTAACAATAAGCATCAAGAAAGTAAACCCGCACGTAGAGCGGATATATCACTCAGTGTAAATAAAAAACCTATGCAAATTTCCTAATTTCTGTAGTAACTTTTCTTTAAAGTTTTACTGACTACTTATTTACCTTAGACTATTTATTAGGTAAATTTTGGTTGAATAAAAAATGTATTAAGCAAAATGTAGGTTTTAGCAATGTATTATCGAAAACTCTCTTCCTTATCTAGTAGTAGGTTAAGGGCCGAACATAGTGTTTCTTTATGGTTTAATCTCTTATTTTTCTTGTGATTTGTAAAAAATTTCCGAATCTTATATCAATATTACTCCAGTGGAAAAAATATGTACTAGGCAACTATCTAAATAGTAAATACCATTGATTTATTGTAGTTGAACAAATGTATTTGGATGCAAAAGGTTAAGTGCGAGTCAAATATGTATTATATATCTGTAAATACTTCTAAATATGTATTATTTATATCTAAATTTTGTGTATATTTATTTTTGTCAATGCACTGCAAAAATAGTAATAATTCTAGAAAGACATTGAAATAATAAAATATGCTGCATAAATGAGTGTTTTGTATGTGTGCGCATATAATATTTGACAAATTGTTGTGTTGATTGACAATAAAAGAATACAAAAAACAAAACAAAAAAAGAAAATGAATAACGCCTAAAACCTTGCCTGAATTCAAAACTAAATAAAATACAAATAAAATGGAAGAAACATAAAATATATTATCAAAAGTCAAAATCTCCAAATTTTCTAATATCATTTCACAACTAGCTGAAATTGTTTTTTCTGTCACAGCTAAAATCCAGCCCCATTGTTCACGCAAATAAAAACAATTCATTACCTTTAATTTTAAATTTGTTGACTTGAACTTGAAGACATAATATAGCTAATAATAGTAAAAATAGATATGAGAAAGAAAAAAAAAAGTTATTGTTTCTTTAAATAACCCATCCTTTAATGTTTTTTTTCTTTACTTTTATTTGACTTTTTATTTCTTTGAAATTCCTTTACTACGTTTCCTTCCAATTTCAAGTTTACGCACTGATTCCTTTATTTTAAAGACACGACTAAAATTCTTGCTTTACACAAAAGAGAGGACCCTACACACCTCAAAACACAAGGAGACCAAACTTTGGTTGCTTTATTCCATATAAATCTTAAAACTTAATCTCAACCGTTAGATCAAAAAACACCGATTTGACTAAAACTCCACCATATGACCTACTCAACCGGTCACCCGGTCACACCCAATAACCCCATATATCACGCCATTCTTCCTTCTTCCATTACACTTTCGCTCTATCATTCATCAAAAAACTTTCACATTTTCTCAGATCTTCAATCTTTTCTCATCATGACCGTTGATATCATGCGTATACCGAAGATGGAAGATCAAACGGCTATACAAGAAGCTGCTTCACAAGGCTTAAAAAGCATGGAACACTTGATCCGTGTCCTCTCTAACCGTCCTGAAGAACGTAATGTTGACTGTTCTGAAATCACCGATTTCACCGTTTCTAAGTTCAACAAAGTCATCTCTCTTCTTAACCGTACCGGTCATGCCCGGTTTAGACGTGGTCCGGTTCATTCCCCTCCTCCTTCATCCTCCTCTTCTGCTCCTCCTCCTCCTCCACCGGCGAAAGTGACGCCTCTGGTTCCGGCTCAGATCTCTGCTCCGGTTAGTTTCGTTCAGTCAAATCAACAAAGCGTGACGTTAGATTTCACTAGACCAAGCGTGTTTGGCGCCAAAACCAAGAGCTCGGAGGTGGTTGGGTTCGCTAAGGAGAGTTTTAGCGTATCTTCTAACTCTTCTTTCATGTCTTCGGCGATCACCGGTGACGGAAGCGTCTCTAAAGGATCTTCGATCTTTCTCGCTCCGGCGGCTCCATTGGCTTCCTCCGCGAAACCGCCGCTTGGTGGTCTTCCTTATAGAAAGAGATGCTCTAAACATGATCAATCCGAGGACTTTTCCGGCAAGATCTCTGGCTTCGGCAACGGCAAGTGCCACTGCAAGAAAAGGTATTGTTACGACTCCACAAAAATTAATTGATTTGGTTTAATACTTCCTTAATCGGTTCGGTACGGTCTAAAACAAATCAGTCAACGTACTCAGGTGAAAATTAACGTAATTTGATTTTTAAACCGCTTATGAATAGTCTAGTACTAGTCAATTAATTAGTCACAGTAAAAAAGAAAAACAAAGTTATAGTTTAATACTTCTTAAACCGGTTTGGTACGGTCTAAACCAATTGGTCAACGTATTTAGTTAAAGTCAACGACAGTAACTTAAACCAAAGAGCACTCCTGACAATGAAGCTTTAAGTTTTAAAAGTCTTTGTTTGACTTTTGACTTTACATTAAACCTGATGCACGTTCAAGTTAGCTAAGTAAGCGCACGTTAAATCATTTAAACTAATTATTTTTTATTTAATTAACAGCCGGAAAAATCGGATGAAGAGAACCGTGAGAGTACCGGCGATAAGTGCGAAGATCGCCGATATACCACCGGACGAGTATTCATGGAGGAAGTACGGACAAAAACCGATCAAAGGCTCACCACATCCACGGTAACTATCGTACACCATCGCTATATTCACCGTTGATTTTTTTTGACTTAAGTGATCTTTATAGATCTAACGGTTGTGATTTGTTTTTGTTGATTTAGGGGTTATTACAAGTGTAGTACGTTTAGAGGGTGTCCAGCCAGGAAACACGTGGAACGAGCTTTGGATGATTCAACGATGCTGATTGTGACTTACGAAGGAGAGCACCGTCACAATCAGTCCGCGATGCAGGAGAATATGACTCCTAGCGTGACCGGTTTGGTATTTGGTTCGGCTTGAAGAATTTAGTTTGGTAGATTTTGTAATATTTTGAGAAATAGAGGGGTTGGTTTTGTAATTTTTTTCCCTAAACAAAATTAGTTTTTAGATTTATTTTAGTCTTTTGAACGGATTTTTAATCTTACTACCGAGAAAGAGATTGACAGAAAAATTCTTACTACAAAAATGTGTTTTTTTTCCCTCATAATTCCCTGTTTGATATATTTAATGGTGTCATGTAAAAAAAATTATGTTTAGCGAAGTAATTGGCATATAAATGTGTGGGCAGGCATGTGTATTTTAATTACTTATTCAATAATATAGTTGGTAATTAGTTACCATTACTCAGTTTGATCTAGTTATGATTTATGATGGTTGATTTAGTGGAGGGTTAGACTTTTAGAATGGGGTTGTTAATGCAATGTTTGACTATTATGTAGGTTTTAGAAAGTCAAAAAGAGATTTTCAATAAGTTGTTGGGAGGCATTGGATATGGGGGTTGAACAATGAATTGAAGTGAATTAATGCGAATTTGAGGGTCAACGAAATCATTATGTTGTTGGAAGACAAATAAATTGAGGAATAATATTAATAATTCTTCGATACTAATTCAAAACAATTTCAAATCCAAAACGATATACTTACAGTTTAAAGAAAGGTAAATAAATATCTAATTATAAAATATCAAATTAAATTTAAGTAAATTATGCAATCAATAACCAATTATAAAAAGATAAGGGAAACAAATATTTTTTAAAAAGAAAAGAAAATCAATTTAGTTTTATTTTTTGTTCAGAAAAAATAAAAGTCAACTATAGTTAAAAAGTAGTTAAATACGGAATTAATTTTCCAAAGTTTCACGACTTTGTCAAGTGATCAAAGGATAAGAAAAATAACTTAAAAAGAAATTAATTTATTTTTTATGTCATTTCAGAAAGGAAAAAGAAAGTTAAATACGATTAAAAAGATAATTTTATTCAAATAGAAATACAAAATTAATTTATTAAAATTTTACGTGTCAATCAGTCAACTATTAATCTTAAATAGATTTTTAAAAATGATAAAAATAAATAAAAAATAATTTATTTTATGCGGATTAAAATTAATTCTTCTTCAAATAAAAATAAAAGAATCAATTTTTGTAAGTCTCATATGTCAGTTTATCGATCATATTTGACATATGTAAAATTAAATATTTGGAAACATGTAAAAAAATTAATTGGAAACCAAATAATATAAGAAAAATAAGAGAATCAAAATTAATAAATAATTGTAACTATAGGTCTGATTGGTAACACTGTAGTTTTAGGTTTTTTTTGCTATAGAATTTAAACTGTAAGTTTTTTTGTTGTAACTTTAGAACTTCGACTGTGAAAAGGATGATTGATAAATATTAGTTGATGTAGTCTAATATTTTTATGTCTATATTAAAAAGAGATTAATATTAATTAATATATTAAATTAAATAATAAATAAAATTTATATTATAGAGTAAATAATATGTATGAAGACTCTTAGATTTTTCGTGACTCCTCGGGTGAGGCAGTTTTCTACGTACAAAATGTTTTTCTCCAGACTACAAATTGCTACCGACCTTTTTTGTATTCTATGATCAGTCCAAAGTTTGAGAGAACTTCACATTGATAAAGTAGAAATTTGTTCGGATTGTGGAGCACCGACTGAAACAATAAATAATCTTTCGGTTTAGTTTCGCTATCGCATTTATCTAGACAAGATTTATTGTCTTCTACCAAAATTTCAGAGTTATGGTTTCAACTTATGATGTATAAATAAGATATACGTAATATATGGAGAGAGAATACTCACAGCTTTATAAAACATAAATTGGGGCTGTGGAAAAAATAATCTCTACTTCAAATTTTTATTGATTTGGTTGTGAACTCTAAAATCTAAAGCAAAGCTTACTTGATTTGATTTTGAAAATACATACATTCATGTACACTATCATTCAATTTATAAAAATCAATAATTTGTGCTAAACAATTACATTAAAATGGAGGAATTTTTTAAATTAAATTTCCATTAAAAATTATAATCTATTGTTACATTTTTGGTTTACCCGCAAATTAAAATATTGTAATCCACCGTAATAGAGTGACAAGGTAGGTTTGTAGCGCAGGAATTCACCTAATATAAACACTTTAAAATAAAATTTTAGAATCAAAACCAAAAAAAAAAAAAACTTAATTGTGTAGGCTACGCACCTGGGTTTGAAACTTCCAAATATGCACTTGATCTGTAAGAGGTTAAATAAGATTTTGATTATCTGAAATTTTTTTAGGATTTTTTTTGGGTATAATTAAGATCCATATACACCGTCCAATTTCCTCTCAGCCTCTTTCTTTATCAATCTTTTGAATAGTTTATTTTTGAGTGATTTTTGATGATTCGAAGGGTAGTCTCATGAATGAAGGAACAAAACATGAGACCAACTTTCACATAATTCAGAAATAATAGAAATAAACTCTTGGCGAGGTTGACAACGACAGAGACCGAGAGAAAATTGGACAATGTAAAGGGATTTTAAACCAAAAAAAAAAACCGAGAGAACGAACGAAACCAGTTACCGATCTGGTTACAAATTTAACACCTCCATTTAGTCGGTTAACGTTGACAAAAATAGAGCATCGATTGAAGAAATCAATTACAACATGAGGAATAAAATTGTGACCACGATATTTGGGTAATAAATTTGCAATTTTTCGGGACTTCGGGAATAAAACAACTATTTTCTCCCATCAGTTGTTCATTTTTAAAAATACCTCTTATTAATGTATAAATTGACTAAGTTACACCTGTTTAGTGAGAGATAAGTTTCGGCCTAAACCCTAAAAACCCAAAATTCGTCTTCTCTGCTCGACAATTGGTATTGGAATCACAACAGGGGAAATCGGAAAATGCTTAAGCGCTAAAAATTTCACGCTTCCATTTGTCGATTCTGGTGAATTTCATGTAATAACGCAATTTGTAATTTTTGTAATTGCAAATTGAATTCAAATTTCAAATCAGAAACAACCGAATCAAGCTAATTAAAGCAACAATCCAGAATTTTTGAGCAATGAATCAATGATTTAACACATCAAGAACTGAGAACAAACTAGGAACACACAAATTTTTCAAATCAAATTCGATAAAATGAAGCTAAGCAACGCGCAAGAATATAAAACCAAATGCTAGATTGAATCCTGGACGTCCATATGTAATAGCCAATTCACAGCCGTTGAATCCTTCTCCTCACTCACAGCTTGACACGTGGAAGCTCTTGTTTTCCCATATCAAATTCCCCCGCCTAAAGCAACCTTGTCCTCAAGGTTTAAGATTGGGATATTTCTGCAGTAATTGAAACAAAAACTCCAAGTAGCTTATGTTTCAGGTTCATTCATCCACTTAACCAGAACCTTAATAGCTGCTCTACCTTGCCTTTGAACCATTTTGCGCTCTAAGATCAACTCTGGTTCTTTCACATGAACATCTTGAGTGGTTTCAGGCAAATGAGTAGAAGTGACTACCTGACCTACTCTCAGTTTCAACTGTTATACATGGAAGACAGGGTGTATAGCAGAATTTGCAGGTAACTTCAGTTTATATGCGATCTTCCCACAAATATCAACAATCTAATATGGACCAAAATAGTTTGGTGACAGCTTGTTATTACTCCTGTAAACCACACTCTTCTGTCTATACGGCTGAAGTTTCACATAAACCTAGTCACAAACTTCAAAACTTCTTTCAGTTCTATGCTGGTTAGCAAATAACTCCATTATGTGCTGAGCTCTTATCAAATGAAAATTCAAGACAAGTAGCATATTTTTACGCTCTTGAAGGCACTGAGCCACCACAACAATATTTGCTTCTCTAGGTAGATAAGGTAAATGTTGTGGAGGTTGTCTACCAAAGACTGCTTCAAAAGGTGACATTTGAATAGATGAATGAAAGCTTGTATTATACCAATATTCTGCCAAAGTTATCCACTTGCTCCACATTGAAGGTTTGTCACTACACATGCATCTCAAATAAGTCTCTAACCCTCTATTTGTGACTTCAGTCTGACCATCACTCTGCAGATGGTAAGCCGTTGACATATGCAATGCTACTCCATTGATTTTGAACAACTCCTGCCAAAACTCACTTAGAAAGACTGAATCTCTGTCACTGACAATAGATGTTGGATAACCATGAAGTTTATACACATTATTCAAGAACAATTGTGCTACCATGACTGCAGAATATGGATGTGACAAAGTCATGAAATGAGCAGCTTTAGACAATCTATCAACAACCACAAAAATAACTGATTTACCAAAAGATAGTGGTAATCCTTCGATGAACTCCATAGTATTGTCACTCCTTATGGATTCTGGAATGGGTAGAGGCTATAATAACCCAGGGTATGCTGAATTATCCACCTTACATTGCTGACAAACATCACACCCCCTTATAAAAGCGTGAATGCCTCAATTCATTCCTTTCCAATAGAATAAACTTTTAGTCCTCTGAAGTGTAACATCTCGGCCCGAATGACCCCCACTGCTTGAAGCATGCATCCAATCCATAATAGTGTTTCTCAAACTTAACACATATGGAACAACTATTTTACCCTTTCTCCTCAGAATCTCATGCAACCAAGTAAAATGCTTCTTTGCGTCTGCATTTTTCTTTAACTCCGTAATAATATCTTCAACTGCTTTATCTTACTTATAAGTTTATCTAATCTTTTGCATCAAATCACATTCAATCACAGACACAACCATATTCACTTATCTCTGGAATCAATCCTTGATAAAGCATTAGCAGCAATGTTTTCTTTTCCCACCTTATACTGAATTTCATAGTCAAACTCCAAGAATTTAGGCAACCAGTGTTGTTGAATATGAGTGTTTAGTCTTTGCTCTAGTAGATATTTCAAACTCCTTTGATTCGTCTTAATAATGAAATGATCATTAAGAAGATAATGTCTCCACTTCTACAGAGCAAAAACCACAATAAACAATTCCTTCTCATAAATGGATAGAAGCAACTGTTTTCCCTTGAGATGTTTACTTATAAACGCTAGTGGATGCCCTTCTTGCATTAGTACTGTACATATATATTTCCACAGGCATCAGTCTCCACAATAAAAGTTTTATCAAATCTTGGAAGTGCTAAGACCGGTGTTGTACTCAATGCTTTTTTAAGCGCATTAAAAGCTTTCTCAGCTTGCTCATTCCACAAAAAGTTATCTTTTTTTGTCAATTATGTCAGTGGTTTCGCTATTCCTCCAAAACCTTGAACAAATCTCTTGTACACCCTGCAATGCCCAAAAAACCTCTCAATTGTTTTAAGTTTTTGGCACAAACCATTCTACTACTGCTTGCACTTTTTGTGGATCAGTTGAAATCCCCTATGCTTCAATATAATGACCAAGATACTCCACTTTAGAGGTTACAAATGCACACTTGCTTTTCTTTGCAAACAATTTGTGCTTCTTCAAAGAAAATGAGAATAAATGTTCTCAGGAACTCTCTGAACACTATGTTCATCAAATTCTAAAAAATTACAGGGGCATTTATAAGTCCAAAACGCATCACCAAGTATTCATAATGACCATTACGAGTCTTAAAAGTAGTCTTGTGAACATCAACATGATGCATCCTCACTTGATGGTAACCCGCTCTCAGATCAATTTTTGGAAATATTTGTGATCCACCTAGTTCATCCAGTAAATCTTCAATTAGAGGAATTAGAAACCTATCTTTGATTGTGATGTTTTTCAAGCTTCTATAATCAACACACAACCGCCATGTACCATCTTTCTTTTTGACTAACACCACAAATGATGCATAGGCACTAAAGCTTGCTTGAATAGTTCCATTCTTAAGCAATCCTTGAACCATTTTGTCTATCTCATCTTTCTGATACAAGGGATATCTATAAGGTCTGTAATTTACCGGATTTGAACCTTCCACCAATGTTATCTTATGATTGTAATTCTCTCTGAATGGTGGTAATGATACAGGTTCTTTGAATACATCACCATATTCTTTCAGAACTTTATGCAAATCTCCTATGCATTCATTACCATCACCACTCATTGCATAAATTGCAGAGATGCTCACTCTAGCTTCATCTGCTAATTCTTGCACACAAATCATAGCTAACTGTACATTCTCCTCTCTGTAATTTTTTGTTTTAATCATCTTAACCTCTTGCACGGATCCATTTTGAAACCCATATAACATTATCTTTTTGTGGCCAATCTTAAATTGCATGATCAGTTTTTTAAAGTCCCATGTGATAGGGCCTAATGTCTCCAACCATTGCACACCTAAAACCATATCGATTCCCCCAATGGTATGATCATAAAATTGTCCTGAAAGGTTTGATGTTGAAAATTCCAAGCAAATTTATCAACTTTAGCCGACACTTTCAGTTTACTACCATCAGCCATTGCAATCTTAGTCATTCCTGGAGATTTCAACTCACATCCTAGTCTTTGTGCTGCCTTAGGATATATGAAATTGTGAATTGAGCCAAAGTCTATCAATATGAAATCACTTTTTTTGTCATGCATACCCTTCACTCTCATAGTACTGTAATCAGAAAACCCTGAAATTGCATTCACAAATATATGAGCATTGAGCAGTACCAACTGCATCTTCATATTCCTCAATCTCACTGTCCAATTCTTGTTCCAATTCTACTGTCTCATTCCAATATAAGCTAACCGGTTTATGTTTACACTGAAACCATCTTTTCATTAATCTCTTCATTATTAAGCTTTTTACCATTTCTCATGATGCATATTCTCTTATCTTCCTGATTTTTCACAGTATTTACTACTTTGACTTCCTTAGAGTAGTTTATTTGACTCTTATACACATTTCCACTCACTTCAGATTGTACACAAGGCTTCTTAGGGTGTGCCTTTTCATATAATTTATCCAAAAGTAAGCAATGTCTCATAGATTTAGGTTGAAACATTTTCACGTGCATTTGAATATCTAACCTCAATCCAGCCAGGTAAGAACTGATCAAATAATCCTCCGACAAGTCCAATCTAGCTCTTATCAACTCAAATTTGTGACGATAATCCATGATTCCATCTATTTCCTGTAATTTTTTAAGCTCTGCCATAAGATCATCATAAGTATCATCAAATCTGTGTTGCAACATCTGCTTATACGTTTTCCATCCATACACTGCTCCACCATCACCCTGAGCATTTGCATGATGCCACGTAGATGTTATTCCATCAAAATGCATAAATGTGACCTTACTCTTCAACAATTCCGGCGTATCATACATGGAAAAGAATTGTTACGCTTTGAACATCTACTCTTTCAAGTTTTTACCATTAAACCTTGGGAAATCCAACCTCGTTAACCTTGTCAATAGAGCATAGTTTGGATCGTTAACATTTTGATTATTACCTCCACCCCTACCATTTCTCTATGAATCTTGAGATGCGGAAGCAATTGGTGGCGTATTCCGCCGTTGATTCTCTTGATTTGAAGAAGCAACAGCAAAGTTACCAAGTCGTTGCATCCATTCTTCTATTTTTTGATAAATCGCAGGTTGTTGCACACTCAGAACCGTGTGATTCTTCTCCATTGTGTTGATCGTAACTCGCATCTGTTGAATTTGGCTCTGTAACAACTCTTCTCCGTTCAAATTCGGTTCTACCACCGCCGCATGAATCAGCTCACGGTTCGTTTCACCGAATTGTGATCGAGTTCCCACCATATTTTCTGAGGATCGTCTGGAATCGAAGCTTTGATACCTTTAATATCGCAATTTGTAATTGCAAACTGAATTCAGATTTCAAATCAGAAACAACTGAATCAAGCTAATTATAAAGCAACAATCCAGAATCCTTGAGCAATGAATCAAATATTCAACACATCAAGAATTGAGAACAAACTAAGAACACACAAGTTTTTCAAATCAAATTCGAAAAAATGAAACTATGCAACACGCAAGAATATAAAACCAAATGCCAGATTGAATCATGGACGTCCATCTATAATAGCCAATTCACAGCCGTTGAATTCTTTTCTTCACTCACCGCTCGACACGTGGAAGCTCTTGTTTTCCCATATCATCATGCTTTAGATTTGTAGATTCTGACGAATTTCACACTTCAATTTGTCTTGGCTTTCACGCTTTAATTTGGTAAGCCTAAAGTTATTATAGTTCTAGGTTTTGAAACATGAAGCGTTGTTCTAGATGAGATTTTTGTTTGGTTGAAGTTTTAGGTTTAAGATTTCGAATTATGAAGTGTTGTTTCGACGGAATTCGTTTGGTTGGAAACTTTTAGTTCTAGGTTTCGATTCATCAATCGTTTTTCTCAAAGAGATTTTCGTTTGTTTGGAAATTTTTGTTTGTTTCGAATCATGAAGCGTTATTATCAAAAGTTGCTTTAAATAATTATAAGAGCCATATTTTTGCTGATTTTTTAAAAGTTTCCACTGTTATTTTCTAAGATTTCTACTTGAATTGAGTATTAAAGCTAGTTAGACAGTTGATATTTCTCATTGAAAATAGTTAGTTATGTGGTAGAAGAGTCTGATTTTGACTTTATTAAAATGTGTTTATAAGTTGTTCTAAACAATGAAATCTATTTTAGATATATCAACGTCGAGGAATCGAACTCATCGCCTCCGAGATTCATTAGTGTGGATTTTCTCTTTGTTGATTGTTATATTTATGTTTTGAACATATGGACATGAATGATTTAATGGAAACATTATTTTTGTTGGATAATTGAACCGAACTTGTCAGTATAAGATGTCACTAAACCAAAGTGTGGTTAAGGAGAATAAGATAGACATAAATGAGGAGATAAGTTAGGAATTGGTTAGGATAAGAGTGTTATCTTAACAAGATATTCCCTAATAGAATTAAGACTAGGATTTAGCCTAGCCTATAAATACCGGAGAGAGTTGTTCTCCATGACTTAAGAGAAAGAGTATTAGTTTTGTGAAGTTTCTAATACAAATAAGAAAAGTGTTCTTATAATCTCTTTTGCAAAACCTTTAAAAATAAGAATTGGTATCAGATATTTTCCTTGTGAAGAGGAAACGATCAAGGAGAAGACACGATCAATACGAAGGGTTCGTGAAGAGCAACGTTTGTGAGAAGCGTTTGTGTTCGTGAGAAGCCTTTGTGAGAAGAAACATATTCGTGAAGCAACGTTCGTGTTCGTGAGAAGCATCTTTCGTGAGACGTAACGTTCGTGTGGAAACACAGCTTTCACAAGGCACGTGAGTTTGTGAAGAGACGTGCGTGACAAGTATTCACCGATCGTAAGAGACGTTCGTGAGATACTAGTAAAGGGAGTTCAAACATCATTCAATTTCAAGTTAGCATCGCCATGGCCGATGCACAAGGGAGATCGAATGAAACCGGAAACCCTCAAATAAGCTGTCCCATGCTCACACCTACAAATTACACGGTATGGGCCATGAGAATGAGGGTAACTTTGAAGGTGCATGGTGTATGGGAAACGATTGAATCTGGGAAACCAATGTCAAGAAAAACAATATAGATATTGCCTTATTGTTTCAATCCATTCCCGAGACATTGATTCTACAAGTTGGAGATCAAACAACATCGAAGGAGATTTGGGAGGCCATCAAATCACGATACCTTGGAACGAACCGTGTGAGAAAGGCGAGACTCCAGACCTTGATGGGAGAGTTTGATCGGCTGAAGATGAGCGACTCCGACACGGTTGATGATTTTGCTGGGAAAATATCAGGCCTAGCATCGAAATCAGTTTCGTTGGGAGAAAACATGGAGGAGCCGAAACTTGTCAAAAAGTTTCTCTCAAGTCTACCACGAAACAAGTATATCCACATCGTAGCTTCACTTGAAGAAGTCTTGAACCTTAACAAAACTGGCTTTGAGGATATAGTAGGACGTTTAAAGGCTTATGAGGAACGCATAGGAAAAGAGACACAATGTGAAGATCAAAGAAAGCTAATGTTTGGATATTCAGAATAACAAAATTGGCGTGGGGCATTTGGTGGTCATGGAAGAGGCAGAGGAGCTGGTCGTGGTCGTGGTAGGGGTAGAGGGAGAGGCTACATCCCTAACCAAAATAACAACACCATGGATCAAAATGAAAATGGAGAAAAGCAAAGATCGAACAAAAGTTATATGCTATCGTCGCGACAAAATGGGCCACTATGCAACTTCGAAGACAACAACAACACGCAAATCTAGTGGAGACACAAGAAGCGGATGTCGCACTATATACGCATGAAGTGGTGTTCTTAAACGAAGAAAAAGTTAACTCGAAGAAATACGAACTCGAGAACAAAAAAGAAGGAGTTTGGTATTTGGATAACAGGAGCGATTAATCATATGACCGGAGTTAAGACGTACTTCTCGGAGTTGAATGAAAGAGTAACCGGAAGAATGAGGTTCGGAGATGGCTCGTGTATTGAGATCAAAGGAAAAGGATCGATTCTCTTTCAAGAAAGGAAGGGTGGTCAGATATTACTAACTGACATCTACTTCATTCCCGGATTTAAGACGAATATCATATGTCTTGGAAAAACAACCGAAGTGGGATGCGAGGTTAGTATGAATGGAGATCATCTCACGATACACGATCAAGGTGGAAGGTTACTAATGAGTGTAACGAGATCATCAAACCGACTTTACAAAATTAGGCTGGGAACCGGATCTAACAAACAAGCTGAAGGTCGTGGTAGTGATGAAGAAATAAACACGGGACAAGAATCTCAAACTCATGGAGATGGAGAAGACTTACGTGCCAGTCAAGTAACACCAACTCCTCTCAAGCTAGAGTACCCGCCACAACAACAAGAAGTCTACGATAGTTTGATCGAGCTAAGGAGATCAAATCGTGTAAGATCAATGTCAAAATATCTCAAAGACCATGCTTTGCTAGCTGAGATAGAGGGGATAACACTCTTTGAACGGCTAGCATATCTTTATGGAGATGAGATCAAGTCCATGCTTACTGTCCAGCATCGTATGCATGAGTTTATCATGAACTGGTCATCACTCTTTGAACGGCTAGCAAAATCTTCTTCAACAGAGGCGACTCTATTATTAGTAGATACCGTTGGGTGTGACATGGAAGAGAAGAAAGATGAGGAAGAGAGCACCTATAATAAAGGTGAAGCAGAGGTTGCAAAGGCACATGCCAAGAGACTAATGGAGATTGGAGTTCAACCTTCAGAGATTGGAATTATTATGCCTTACGCCGCTCAGGTTATGCTGCTTAGGATTCTCAGGAGCAAAGAGGAGAAGCTAAAGGACATGGAGGTTTCTACGGTGGATAGTTTCCAAGGTCGAGAGAAAGAAGCTATCATCATTTCCATGGTTCGATCAAACTCGGAGAAGGAGGTTGGATTTTTAAAGGATCAAAAGGCAGACATATTCACTAAACCTTTGGCGTTGGTGTTGAAGACCTCTCAATTTCAAGTTCGGAAATTAGAGGGGAGATTGTTGGATAATTGAACCGAATTTGTCGGTCTAAGATGTCACTAAACCAAAGTGTGGTTAAAGTGAATAAGATAGATACAAGTGAGGAGATAAGTTAGGAATTGGTTAGGATAAGAGTGTTATCTTAACAAGATATTCCCTAATAGAATTAGGACTAGGATGTAGCCTACCCTATAAATAAGAGTCATTGGAGAGAGTTGTTCTCCATGACTTAAGAGAAAGAGTATTAGTTTTGTGAAGTTTCTAATACAAATAAGAAAAGTGTTCTTATAATCTCTTTTGCAAAACCTTTAAAACGGATCTACAATCTGGGTTTAAAACCGGATATAGGAGTAATTATATATTCAACATCCAGAAAATTATCCATATAATTTTGACTTAGGCCTCAAGCCACCCACGAATCTGAGTATCTAGAAAACTGCCCATATAATTATAGGTAGCTTCCGATGGATGAATCGAGTCAAAGAACAAAAACTCCGAGTGATTTCTACACGTTGGAGAAAAAGCATTACACATGAAGCTCGTCTCCAAATGCCCTGTTCCACAACATCCTCTCTTTGTCTCTTTAAACCCTGTTTTAATTCCACATGAATGAACATATATATTCAGTTGTTCAATATTATCGCATAAGGTAACTTGCTGAACATTGTATCTATACCGTATTTGCTAGGGTTTTGCATCATGTCCATCATAGGGTCATAGACATTGGAGTAAAGGATCTTGCTTCCTGTAAGAGATGCTTCGATCTGAGGTAATAGCTTCTGAAGTTTCTTATTGTATAAGACAGAGTCTCGGTTGTCTTGTTCCAAGCAGAACCTTAGAGCGTTGCGGAATTTAGCAGTCATTTGAATCGGTAAACAACCCATAGGCGGTAGACCTCCTACCATAATTTTCCGGCAACCTAAACTGTAAAGCTCCTATACACATACCGGAAAAAATTAGCGAAGACGGGTTAGAACCCTAAATTCTATAAACTAAGCCCTAAAAACTCCATTGCTATTTTCCGTCTGAATAATGCATTAGAAATTTTTTGTTGTAGCCGTAATTTGAGCAAATATTTGAGGCATTACCCGCACGAAACTGTCAAGCTTCTTAAGCACAAAGTCTTGGTAACCAGAAATGTGATGAAACTCAAGACGCCTTGAAGGAATATCGTAATAATTCAAGATAAAATCGTTAGGCCCAGCACTTATAACCACCAAAGCATTGTTTATGATCTCCATAGCTTTCTTGTCTCCTACGATACTTTTAAGGCGAGCAATGTAACTCTTGAGCATCTTTGGTTGTTCCGAGACACGAATCGCTTGAGTCGAGAGACTGGTACGGTCATCGTAACCCGCACCAGCTGATGCAAAACAGACTCCGGTTACAATATCTTGGTCTGAGAGATTTGGTTGCAAGAAGGGAGGAACAAACTCTTTAATGTTGAGTTTTGTTGCGATTATGTCGGAGAAAATTTTCCCATTTGTGAATCTTCCACTGGCTTTGTGGTTTGGGAGATCAATTCCGTAAGGAAGATGTTTAGCTTTGAAGATTGTTTGTGAGTGGTAGTTGTTGTTGCCTGTATCAACTGTTGAATCGCCAAAGATTAGAATCGCTGGGAATAGCGATTGCGTTGTGGCGTTTGCGGCTGCGTTGCAGGACGAGAGTAGTGTTGCTATGAAGAGAGTAGTGAAGGTTTTGGTTTTAGAAGTCGACATTATTTTGGTATTTGTTGTTTCTTGTGTTTTGATTAACTTGAAATATTTATGGTGATGAATTTATAAGGAATTTGATTGTGATTTTTGTTTTTTGGTTGGATCTTGCTGGATTTCTGATTTTGTTAGTTAGTTTTTTTTTTTTTGCTTAAAAATAATAACAAAAGTCAGAAGATTTGAATTTTATAGTCTAAATAAAGATACTAATGACTAAAAAACAATATGGTCAAAAGAAAAAATTTAGCGGTTTAACAATTGATAAGGTGAAAAAACAAAATCAAATAAGCAAACAAACTTGACTTGACTCTGAACTCTAATTATGAAAAATTTGGTTTTTAAAGAGGACCTAAGTTAATAATTAAATTAAACTAAATAATTTGCGTGCAAATTCATTTTTGTTAATGACTTTTAGTGTATAGTTTTCTTTAGATAAATCCAATACTTGGGAAGTGAAACTTAATCATATAGGGATGCGTCTCTGGTACAAACTTCGGCTCCAGAAGTTGCTAAAAATTCGAGATCAGGTTTCACATTTCATTTGAGTAAGAGGTATGCGATGGCAAGCGTGTTTCCCTTTTGTCGATGAGTAAAATAATTGATATCACGGGTCTTTCTAGTTCTCGTAATTTTGGCATCACTCTCTGAAGCAACATACACCTCACATGAGTCCTCTTCAACGTTTTACAAAAGTCAAAACAACTATTCTTGTTGCCGACACCTAATGTCGGCCCTGAATATAAGCGGGAGAAGCTTGGGCTTGGGCTTGGGCTTTGGGCATTGGCCGAAAATACATGCAAAATGTCCACTAAAACTTGTTGGTTAGACTAATTATTTGTAAGGGTGTCAGAATGGACAAGTTGACCCAACCCAACCTAAATCCATTTGGGTTTGAGATTTTTTTATGGGCTGAAGCTTATATATTCATCTTAAAATTGTTAAATCTATTGGGTTTTTTATTTTAACGTCGTTAAACCTATTGATTAAATAGGTTGATATGAGTGTTATGGATGATTTTGCGGCTACAAATCGGATTATGCAACATGGAGAATAACATAGCTGAACCAGCTATCGACAACTCAACTAAAGTTAGGTGAGCTAATATGTACATGACTTAGCTAAGTAAACTGGACAATAGCTAGATGGATTGACTAGATGTTTGGATGAGTGGCACTGACGATTATGAGAGTTGACAAGACTTTTGTACGTGTGCGAGTGAACACACTGCAAAGGGCAGTAGGGTTGTTTCGGGTGAAAGGCGGATAAGGTCGATTAATCACCAAGCAATTATCCAAACAAACATATGCAATCTGCATTGTCCACGTAAATAGATGGATGAGATTTGGGTGTTTGGTGTGGTGGTGTTAGGAAAATAAAACCAACCCAAAACCCTATAAAAAGGTGGCGGGCTCAAAGCTAGATTATCTCTCAAAAAGAAAATTGAAGTCAAATAAAACACCATGAACAAATAGTGTGGATGAACCATCGTGATTTTGGAGAAGATCACGATAGATTCATGGGTGATTGGGAAAACATAGTGGATCGTGAATTTGGAATAGTCCGTAAAGGGTGGATGATGGTGAGTAGTTGGATTGCGGATGCAATCTGCATATTTTCTATCCAAACTGTTTGTTACCCAAGTTTGACCTAAACTTTATTAGAACAAACATTAATTAGATTTTAACAAACAGAAGAAAATGAATTAGAAAACGAAGACCCACCTCAATAGCACCGAGATTCATCTAGTCACTAGCAAACGAACGACACAGCTAGTTCACATATTCCATTTATACAAGTCAAACTACCAATTCTTTATCAATATCGTCAAGATCTTAATCAAGTCTGACAACGTAATTATAAACAAGGAGAAATACATTAACATTAAGAGCTAAACAGATTTCGGTAATTAATTAAATAACAGGAAGACAAAAAATAATATATTAAAATATGGTTCATAGTCTTCTTTGTTTTTTTTTTTTGTCATACCGTAATATAACGGAGATGTTCTCGGATAGGTAGAATACATATATCAAAGTAACCGACCCAACGAAAAACTAAGTCTACAGGAACCGACAAACTTAGCCCGGAACCTCAGGAGCCAAAAGCCATACGTGAACGGAGAATGATAAGACGACTAAATTAGCACGCACTGGCTAAACTGTGAAAAAGAAAGCCACGACACTCAACCAACAAAAACCAGCCCAAACCCAAGAACTAATGACGATCAAATTGAGAAGCAACCCCGACAAACTCAACCGTGGCTTACGTTCTTCTTGTCCTCACTTGAAATTTCTGAAAAGATAAAGAACTTGAGCTTTCTTATGCTGGCAACGTGAAAGCATCAAACAATCATACCTCGACCAAACCTAATATTGATTTCTCGTGGAGGAGACTAAAACAACTGCTTAATCGACTCATCTAAAACTTCAGAAGGAAGAAATGATGAAGGATGCGATTCGATTAAGACCATCGGAACCACTGGCACATGATGAAGGAGGATGAGGTAACCTAAACACAAAAGCTAAAGCATCCCACCATACAAATTATAACGATAACCCATACGAACTAAAGGGTCAAATTTCATTAAACCAAGCAAACGACGGAAACGACATCTCACCGGACTGTTGGAATTTTATTCTACTTCTTTCTCAGTGTTTCTTTGTTCACAAATCAGAAGAAATAGAAATCTAACGTAGGAACGTTATTCTTAAATAAATGATAAAACTCATTTTTACACGATAATCTCAAAGTCTTAATATAGACTTTGAAACAGTACAAATAAAACAACACGACTTTTGACTTTAACTAACATACGTAACTGTTTTTTTGGTCGGCACATACGTAAACTCAATTATATGCTAACACGGACGGCATGGAGACAAACATATATGGTACAAACAAGGTTTGAAATTAAAGGATGGAGACCCGTCAATCGAATAAATCCGGCATCACCATCCTCTAACCAAAACAAACCACGATAAGGAGATCTACCGCAAAGCTTCAGTCATGAACCAAGAAACAGATCCAAATCAGATTCGCCCCCACAACTTGACAAAGACCAAACCCAACTTGATTCAAACCAACGCACGAAGAACAGACCAGAGAAACTGTCATATCCCACTTTTCCGACCAAAGAAATCACCACGACACCGACTCCACACAATCTAGGTAGCACTAAGACGGGTACGGGCACCGGAAATGGGTACGAGAACGGGGATAGAAAACGGAAAATTCAAAATTTATAGATAAGGGTACGGTAGGGGTACGTAATAAAAATATAAGTAAAATTCTATAAGTTATACAGCTTACGGGAACGGGAACAGAATAATATGTGTCAACGAGGTGAACATCTTTGAATCCTTAATTTTCGGTCGAACACCATCAGTTTAACAGAGAGTAATGAAACTTAACATTACGACAAACCCTATTTTAAAAGGAAAAAAATAAAACAATTCTAGATACGACACGTGTCAGTCTGTTGGTTGTCGGAAACGTCCCCACTAAATGCTTGTTGTCCCCGATTAATTGTTTTTTATCCCCAATTTGTTTGAGACACCACGGGACGTTTCCGAGCCGTCCCTGTACCCGTCTCCGAACTTAAACTAGTACGGGAGATGGCACATAATAGGCGTCCTTCCGTGCTACCTAGCACACAGTGAGACGATAGTGAGAATGACACCATGAACAACATCATAGACTTGCAAGACCAAAATTTTCGGTGACTAAAAGCCAATTTCAAACAGATCTGAGAATCGGTGACGGCCGAACCATCTCGCCAAAGCTACCGCGCAACCACCACCAAAGAAAACAAAGATTGGAAACAAAGACTTAGGGAAAATAGAGAGACGTGACCCACACCGGCGCTGTGTAAGCTGCCACGCGCCGGTCAAAATCCAACCAAAGACAAAGAGTTGAAGAAAGCGGCGATTAGGTCACGAGAGAAAAAATAGAGAGTGTGAGTGTTTTGTTCGCGAGAGGTAAATCAAAACAGGAAGATACCTTTTAGGCACAATTAATAGACTTAACTTAGCCACATTCATAAACAAGATTATCACTTAAACACAGTTAATAGACTTAACTTAGCCACATTCATAAACAAGATTATCACTTAAAGAGATAAGGTCAGATTTATCTAATTGGTCTAATGATACCCTCCACATATTATATGATCATGAATGAAACAAAATCTAATTGCTTTGAAGTGTATAATAAATCAACATTTAAAAGTTTAGGATTGGATCATACAATTTAGACAACTAATTTGATCTCATGTGCTAATAATAAGATGTTGTAAATCTAATAGATGATTTTGGGTTCGTACTTGATACCCATTTTTTTAACATGCATGACTCAGCAAAGTAATTTGCTAATTATTATAACTTTAAATCCATATTCGCATTTTGAACCAGTCAAAGTTCTTGCTTCCGCACTAATCCAGCATTAGCACTCTTTCTTCTAAATTACCATTATAATATAAATTTCTTTTGTATAATTAACGATATTGGTTTTAATTGTACAAAAAGTAAACGGGATAAGGTTTAATTTGTCCACTTGTAATAAATTAATCATTACTGATAATACTTAATATATTTTTATCATATAGTACTTTCCATATAAAAACATAAAGTAACCAATACACGAATATTTTTGTATATCTTTTGACTTATTAGCACAAAATCAGCATCTTAATTTCCAGACCAAATATTATCCATCAGATCAAAATTGATATCCACTATTCAAATATTTTTGCCTTTTTTCACATATTTCTAAATTCATAACATTTTAAAAATAAAAAAATCAGTGAATGAGAAATGGATAAGGTCGAGATATGGTGTGATAGCGACCACCGAACTTTCGGTACAACGACATGCATCAGATTAAACGGAGACAGTAACCCGAAACGTCAGGCAAAAGTTCGAGAAACAACCAATAAAAATTCGCCACGTCATTAAGACAGTGTCAAAGGCGTCAAAGTCGCCGTTAGCGTGCCTCGGACTATTCTATATTTAGAACATGTGTGTATGTGCGACTCATAAATATACGTATACATTAATACATACGTAATCGTATAATTATACGATATTGTCGTTATAAATATAAATCAGAATTTATTCCATTTTTTCTCGATCAGTGTTGTTTTGCATTTTTCCTTTTATTTCTCTCTTTATATCATCGTTCGAGGCTTAACCTGCGCCGGTTAAAGCTCTTAACCTACGCATATCTCCGGCGGTTTTATGATACCTGAGTCCGTCGGTTATATTCAAAGAGGCTAGAGAAGAGATCGTAGTCGGAAAGATTAGATGGAGGTTATGGTGGGATCGTCGTTTGGAATCGGCATGGCGGCGTACGTTAGAGATCGTGGCGGCGTTTCGGCGCAGGATAAGGCTGTGCAGACGGCTCTGTTTTTGGCTGATGAATCTGGACGCGGTGGATCACAGATCGGGATCGGATTGAGGATGAGTAGTAATAGTAAATCGCCGGAGGAATCATCGGATAGTTCGTCGTCGATCGGAGAGAGCAGCGAAAACGAGGAGGAGGAAGAAGACGACGCCGTTTCGTTCCAAGGAGGAGGAGGAGGAGGAGGACTTGATTCGTTTAGTTCTTCTCTTGAAGACTCTCTTCCGATTAAGTAAGTTTGGGTTTGGTTTCATATGACTCACCAAACTATCTATAGTTGTCTTTTACTATGTTCTTGATAAAAAAAAATTGATCTTTACACTTTTCTTCTTGGCAAGTTTAATCTGCTTTTATGGTTGATCTAAGACTCTGAATCTTAGTGATTTGGTTAAATCTTGAAACCCTCAAGTTAAAGTTTATGATTTGGATTCTCTGTAATGGTCAAGTTGGTTCTTGGTTTTGTTTGGTCTGAATACTGATGTTTGTTTATTTTGTTGTTTTATTAGGAGAGGATTGTCGAACCATTATGTCGGGAAATCGAAATCGTTTGGGAATTTGATGGAAGCAGCGAGCAACGCAAAGGATTTGGAGAAAGTTGAGAATCCATTTAACAAGAGGAGGAGATTGCTTATAGCTAATAAGCTAAGGAGGAGAGGGAGATCTATGTCTGCTTCGAATTTTTACT